>CM060372.1:79118760-80450461 GCA_030545235.1 Helianthus tuberosus | reverse complement strand
TCACGGATCGCAAAAATGGGCCAGCTTGGTGGTCGCACAAGACGGAGCTGGTCTCACAAGTCCATATTAGTCGCACAAGTCCATAACAGTCGCACAAGCTCAAGTTAGTCGCACAAATAGGCCCAGTCGCACAAAGGCCATGTGGCCTGAACCTCTCTTTGGGCCATGCACAGGCCCACGAACGACATAACAACCGCACAGTTCGAGCCCAATCGCACAATTCATGCTGGGTCGCACAATTGGACACCGATCGCACAACTATATGATCTATGTGTAAAATTGATTTTGTGTGCTATGTTGTATAATTAACTGATGAATTATATGAGGCCCAAGAATGCATGATGTGTGTTATGATTTCTTGTATGAATAGTTTGTTGAGATCCTAACTGTTGTGGGTAACTTAAATAGGATCCGGTTGATTAAGTCTAAACCAGTAATTAGTCTTACTGAGCAAAACCAAGGTGAGTTCACTACTCTCAATACAAGCATGCGTCCGGTGGGGACAATCAAACAGGCAAACAAACAAACAGATTTTCATAAACCCATATCCTTGTAGGGGATATGAGGCAGTTTTCAGTAACGAACAGACTTTCACAAACCCATATCCTTTAGGGGATATGAGGCGGTTTTTAGTAAAGGTCGATGTTGGATAATACACTCACTTTCTATCACTTAAGTCCCATCATACTACCGAACTAGTTGCTTGTAGGGCAACGGGGTTATTAGTTGATAGCGCTATTAGGTTTGGCACCCTCACGACGTACCTGGATAGGACGGGCGTGAACTAATAACTTTAAAATCATGACCAACGTTTGATAGAGCATTGGGGAAGGGCAAAAATGAGCCATCTGCGGTATCGAGTTATTATCAACATAACGTAAATCAATACTTGGTAACAAACGGTTAAACAAACTGTGAACTCGCCAGCGTTCGCTGATACACTTTTATGCATGCTTGCAGGCCCTTAGGTGCGCTGTCATGGAACTTGCCGTCTGGGAAGCTGGAGTGATCATGGGTCGTGGCAACTGGATGCACCTTTGAAGTTAAACTATTTCTAAACATTTATGTTAGACTTACTAAATAATTTATTATGCTTTCGATGAACATGTTTGGTTTTCAAAACTAGTGTTTGAATTATACCATTTTATTTAATGGAAAGTTCTATGTTATTTATGGTTCAATGTGATTAGTGGCTAGATCCTGGTACGTCACACGCCTCGCGGGGGTTTCCGCTTGTGGTTTTTTCGGGGGTGTGACAACGTATATACCTTAAAAATTCTATACGAAAACTATATACCGGACACTACTGAGAGAAAAGTTCGGGGGTCCTTACAAAGCTACGCCCCTGAGTATGTAGTAGGGAGAGAGAAAACACCTTCATAATCTTCATCGGTGGATAGCTCAACCGGGGATGGGTGTTGGATCATGAGAGACTACTTCAGGATTGCACACATGTATGGTGTATTGAACAACATATGATGAGAATAACTTACAAGGGTTTCTATAAAGTGATGTTGTGACTGGTTGTTGAATGTATTCCCCTTTCCTTGTCTTATATGGTTATATTCCTAAGTGCGAAAGAGTCATGTTTTTCATGCACTAACATGATTGACGCGTGAGCGTGTCCGTAGTTTCCCATCTTTAATTTAACGCATTTACGGCAAGACAATGTTTTTTTATAATCTAACGACTAACAAGTGCAAAGCCAATTACGAACTTGAACTTTGGATGACTTGTAAAAATAGACATAAACCGTGTCTAAGGTTGATTATTTGTAAAGTATATTACCATGTAAATTGAATCAAACATGACTTTAACACACTCAAAACATCACTATTGGTCAAATACTCAAATCCCAATAACTTATTTTCCAAAGGCCCCTTTAAAACTTGGTTTTCTAAAAAAAAGAATCTTTTAATTAATTAATTATATCATTTTCTGACTTGTTAATGTAATAATGTTGATAAAAATGTTTGAACCCACTTCATTTCATGTTGTAATAGAGACAACCAAGTAAGAATGATTGGTGTCGAAGTGAGGCACGACAAACTAAATTATTCAAATATTAATAAGAAAGTTGGTTTGGAACTTTGGATGTAACATAAGATTCAAATATAATCATATGATTCAAATATTATAATACAAAAACGTCAAACTACTTAAAAACATGTTTGACTAGAAAAAAAATGATCACATGTAATGTTTTAGTTGTTAAATGTTCATAATAAATTTGGCATTATGTATATAATTTGGCATACTACCTAAAGCTAGACTCAATGTTTCCAATTATTTCAATATGAAGTTGATTCTAGACCATGAAAATACAACACTAATGAGGTATAGACCCACAAGAGGCTAAGTGTGGACCTAAACATGTCAACAATAAGCTTACCACAATGTGAATTGTCTCATTTTCTTCGGTCCAAATTCAGGAATCCATATGTATTCATGTCCTCTCAATCTATCGATTATTTCCTTTATTTTTATATTATAAGAGTATTTTAAAATAGACGACACATATATGCATATGTTTGTGTATTTTATATATGTATTAGTGAGTATGAAGGGCTTGTTTGGCTAAGCTTTTCAAAACTACTTATTTGCTTATTTGCTTTTCTGAAAAGCAAATAAGCAAATAAGTAGTTTTGAAAAGCTTAGCCAAACAGCCCCGAAATACAACAAATTCAATTGTTGTATTGTACATGTCTTTGGGTTTCGTGTAAATAGATTCGTTGTCGGACTACCAAAAAGAAGAGATCGTTGAGACTCTCTTCCCATGTCAACGTAGTGGGTTATTTAGAGGTTCCTGAATGATATTTCATTCAGGAATATTAACAAACTACTGAAGTCCATCTTTGATTCTATTGTTAATTATTCGTATTTGTGGTTTGTTAATAGGAATAGAAAAACATTCTTTAGATGAACTGGTTACAAAACCCTTTAATTCTTGTAATCATTTTTTTCTTTTCCCAACTATTTTCTTACTAGATAGTGAGTTATAAAATTCAGTTGTTCGAAAAAAGGACACCACAATTTCAAATATGTAAAGGATGGCCGAATAAGATTTTGAAAATAATCTATACTTACTAATATAATAAAGCTATTTTTGATGATGTGTCATTGATACATAAGCCAGTCCTTTTTCTTTTGACATCTGGCATTCTCCCCTTCAGTTATTTAACCATTTTAATATGTGGCAACTTTTTAAAACACACAAAAATTTCTCCAGCCTCTAATTCACGCGTCCAAGATTTTCACAGGATCCCCGCGAATCGTTCAAACCCTATTCACTTCTACAACCGCTTAATACGTTACCAATCGATCTTCTGTTTTCTCTCCGTAACAAGCCGTTCTTCATATCGGGATTATTTGAGAGTTATCGGACACGTGTCGCCATCTTATTTGTCATAAATCTTCAAGGTGTCACAGTTAAGTAAACTATTTACAACCTTGTCCTTTCAGCGATGAGGATATGCACGATGGCGGTACACTTTAGCTTGACATATGGTTAACACATGTTATTATGATAATAAACAACGTATGCAAATTACCATGTTGGATATGAGACAACTTTTAGATACAATTATGCTATGTATTCAAACTAGTATACTCGCCAACTTTTGTTGATTTAATTTTAATACATGTTGCAGGACACTAGTTGATGACGAACAAAGAACATACTTAGGGTGGATTAGAAACACACCTTGATTTTAAACTTATGTATTTGTTTCATGTTGTTATGTTTATTGGCTCCATGTTGTACTTTCCTTTCCGAAACGATGTATTTTCATTTTGGTATCAATGAAATTCGAATATTTAATTATCGTCACAATTAGTAAGTTATGATGTCTTAAGTAATCTATTTCATCCCGCCCTGATTTTTCTGCCATCGGTTGCGGTGTGACATTAGGTGTCACAAGGAGAATAAAGAGTGGCAAATTCACAGATACGTGACAACATAACAGAATGGCAGGCCAGCTGCCAATTTTCTGTCACTAGGCACCTCTTACGGACCGTAAGAGGTGGGTTACGGCCCATAAGGGGTTCCATCACCGCCTACGTTTTCAAAAACCCTTTATAGTCCGTAAGGGACCTCTAGAAGCTGAATTTTGATATTTTTGCATATTTAGTCCTTGGACTTTATATCTTTCCCCTTTTGGACATAATTGGTCCCTCTCCTTCCACAGATCAGAATTAAACAGAGAGTTTGGACACGTGTTACGTTATAATTCGATAAAATTATACGGGATGTTACAGTACCACTCCGTACGACCCTCCTCTAACGAGGAAATCACTCGCTATTTGTCTGGCAACACCTCATGGGCAATCTTCATCGACATTGTTGTGGCCTTACCTATTGCATCAACCTCATGTGAAAAAGACATCGATAAAGCCCACGTTGGGCTCATGAGGTGGTAAAACTTCGCCGAGTGACGAAGCCCCCGCAGGAAATGTGGGTGGAAACCCTATGAAACACATACTCGGTGAAGTATACGGTGAACTTGTATGCCGTCCCCCTTGTAAGTAAATTGTACAAGAAAAATAGGTCATTTTGGGTGACCTACTTCCTGCTATCGTGCCTCCCTGCAATGGTGACGACAATACATCGATGTAGGTAGCGGTGCAATGGGTCATAAAGGCGGCGGACCCGCTCCTTCAGGGAGCACTGACTAGGCTCCCCAAACTCCCTACTCCCTACAGTGCACCACCAGGGCCAAAACACGTCAGAGGACGTGGTGACCGGCGCATCAAAAATTACCTGCGTATGGGAATCCTCGTAGGTGTAGAGTCCCATCGCCACATCAAATTGGGGGAGCGTCAACTAGCGAGGCTCCCCGCAAAGAGTAAACGACACAGTGGTCGTAGTTAAAAAAAATGCTCTAATCCCCCCCCCCCCCGTGTCTCCATAAAACTAAACGTCAACAAAAACTATAACGTAATCTCTGTGTGGGCCCGATGTCGGCTGGACTTAAATAAACGGGCCCACGGGGAGGTGGATGGCATGAACACCCTATACAATGTATACGATCGTATGCAATTTAAATATTCACGTGTATACGACCGTATACAATGTATATGGACCGTATAACTAAAAACTCAGGTGTTTTTCAAAATCATTTTAACATTTGATCCTGTAAGACCCAGTTTAAATAACGAGATTAATAATACAAGGTAATCATTTAGTATTGAAATATTGAGTTTTCAAAAACTTTCATGATTTTAAGTCCATATATGATCCTAATATTCAAGTTAAAAGCAAATTATCCATTAAACATACAAAATATAACTTCAGGTGTCTACTAGATAACGTTTGAAAACATAGTTCAAGTAACTACATATTACTAAAACAAAATAAATCAAGTGCGGAAGCTTTGTTTAGTGCGTTCGGTTCTAGACATTTGCTTGATCACCATCCGGACTTCATCTAACATCACCTACGGTCAAACCATGAAAATAATTAGTTTTGACTCTTTGATAATCAAGAATAAACAAGTTCCATACTCAAAAGTATAAAAAACAACAAAATTCACGTTGTGATACAGTCGCGCCGCGCGACGAAGTTCAGGACCGGCCGTCGCGTGACGCCACCACCCTCGCGTCGCGCGATGGATGTGGGGTCTCGCCGTGGCGCGGCGCCAGCGGGTATTATTGACAGAATGTTGTTATATTAAGCTGCAATTTCGACCCAGCACCATTTTTCTAAGTTCCAAACTTTAAATCGGCATAACTTTTGACTCGGGCGTCCGTTTTAGCCGATTCTTTTTCCTACGTGACCGTAACATATGGTTTACTTGTTTTGGTTTAATCAAGTTCATAACTTGATTCAACCGTTCTTGTTTCATGCATTTCTTGTGTTTGAGTGAACTTACACACTCTTTTCATGCATATTTGTTCATGTTTCATTTCTATATTCTCTAAATCTACTTAAACAATTAACTCTTACCGAATGCTTGATCAGGCTTGAACTGAACACACTTTATTGACAACCCTTAGCTCTGATTACCAACTTGTAAGACCCAGTTTAAATAACGAGATTAATAATACAAGGTAAGCATTTAGTATTGAAATATTGAGTTTTCAAAAACTTTCACGATTTTAAGTCCATATATGATCCTAATATTCAAGTTAAAAGCAAATTATCCATTAAACATACAAAGTATAACTTCAGGTATCTACTAGATAACGTTTGAAAACATAGTTCAAGTAACTACATATTACTAAAACAAAATAGATCAAGTGCGGAAGCTTTGTTTAGTGCGTTCGGTTCTAGACATTTGCATGATCACCATCCGGACTTCATCTAACATCACCTACGGTCAAACCATGAAAATAATTAGTTTTGACTCTTTGATAATCAGGAATAAACAAGTTCCATACTCAAAAGTATAAAAAACAAACAAAATTCACGCTGTGATGCAGTCGCGCCGCGCGACGAAGTTCAGGACCGGCCGTCGCGTGACGCCACCACCCTCACGTCGCGCGACAGATGTCTTTCCAACCTCCTCGGCAATCACTTCCCTTGTTTGCTCGGTGACTGTCGGCACCGCATCATCGTTACTTTCATCCGCCATCTTTAATACTGAAATGTTTAAATTGACCGTTAAACATTTCATTTATAACATATGTTTTACTTGTTTTGGTTTAATTAAGTTCATAACTTGATTCAACCGTTCTTGTTTCATGCATTTCTTGTGTTTGAGTGAACTTACACACTCTTTTCATGCATATTTGTTCATGTTTCATTTCTATATCCTCTAAATCTACTTAAACAATTAACTCTTACCGGATGCTTGATCAGGCTTGAACCGAACACACTTTATTGACAACCCTTAGCTCTGATTACCAACATGTAAGACCCAATTTAAATAACGAGATTAATAATACAAGGTAAGCATTTAGTATTGAAATATTGAGTTTTCAAAAACTTTCATTATTTTAAGTCAATATATGTTCCTAATATTCAA
Organism: Helianthus tuberosus; assembly: GCA_030545235.1. Classification (NCBI taxonomy): domain Eukaryota; kingdom Viridiplantae; phylum Streptophyta; class Magnoliopsida; order Asterales; family Asteraceae; genus Helianthus; species Helianthus tuberosus. The sequence continues at coordinate 80,443,496 of CM060372.1, read as the reverse complement.
GTTAAAAGCAAGTTATCCATTAAACATACAAAATATAACTTCAGGTATCTACTTGATAACGTTTGAAAACATAGTTCAAGTAACTACATATTACTAAAACAAAATAGATCAAGTGCGGAAGCTTTGTTTAGTGCGTTCGGTTCTAGACATTTGCTTGATCACCATCCGGACTTCATCTAACATCACCTACGGTCAAACCATGAAAATAATTAGTTTTTACTCTTTGATAATCAGGAATAAACAAGTTCCATACTCAAAAGTATCAAAAACAAACAAAATTCACGCTGTGATGCAGTCGCGCCGCGCGACGAAGTTCAGGACCGGCCGTCGCGTGACGCCACCACCCTCGCGTCGCGCGACGGATGTGGGGTCTCGCCATGGCGCGGCGCCAGCGGGTATTTTTGACAGAATGTTGTTATATTGAGCTGCAATTTTGACCCAGCACCATTTTTCTAAGTTCCAAACTTTAAATCGGCATAACTTTTGACTTGGGCGTCCATTTTAGCCGATTCTTTTTCCTACGTGACCGTAATTTAATTACGGACACGTTTATCAACACGATTTGCATAAAATATCTTTTCAAAAACAGTTGTCCTATAATTCGTCCCTTGTTTATTTGACCCATTTGTCTACAAGTTCCACAACATGTATTGTTATCATCATAAAGTTTAGGCCAATGCACCCGTTTCTACATTTACCAAATATGAGCTTGTGCTCCCCTCCCGAGGGTTGCTTATTCAATAACCATCATGCTTATTTCCAAGAATTTAACCATGTCTTTCGGAATCATTTGACAAGCGAATGTTCCGAACTATAATCCCTCTACAAGGGCTCATGCTTTTGCAACGGATTTGCGTGTCCGTTACACGACCTACGCTTGATATATAACCAATCACAAGTGATGGTTATTAATTTCTATGTTTGTAACACAAATTGTTTTGACCCGTTTGGATGCCGAATGGATGTCACCATTACTAGACACATCCAAACTCTATTTCTAGCACATGTTTTGACCCGTTTTACTTGTCTAAGGTACTTTGTCACTCTCGAGACTTAACGGGTTTTCCTTGTTTACCAAATTTCAATATAACAAAGTAAGACTAACAATTAAACATAATGTAGCGAAACTATAAGTCGCGTACCTTTAGTTCACACCTTTCAAACGCGTATCCCCTCCGGCGTGTCCGCTTGACGATCCGGATTCCTTGCCTAAAGAGTTCAATTCAAAATAAAATTTAGAACTCTTTCATACGCCTTAACGCACAATTCTCTATAATAATCGAATCTGCGTTTTCACCCAATTTTTTTTACATTTTAATCCTCACTTAGGCGTTTTATCAAACACCTAGCGGGTCAGATTTTTACATAATCATAACCAAGTTCATGACTTGTAATTTTCATCTAAACCAACTTCAATTAGGCACATTTACACATGTTTTAACTTCTATATTTCAGAATTTACCTCTTGGAACTCAGATTACACTAGAACAAGAATCACAATCCTAGTGTTCATCAAGTTTCTACAAACTTATTAGTCACCTACATTGGTGATTATAAACCTTACAAGCCTCATGAAAGATTTTGATAAGAAATCATCTAGGGTTTATCCCTAGACACCATATTACTTCTAATTTCACCCACGCAAGACATAATCAAGCTCAATTTTAGTTCCTCACAATTAACCTAGAATTTGAGATGAATCAAAACATCAAGATTTTACATACCTTATGATCCCTTCAACTAGGTGATCATTAATTTGTGCTTGAAAATCGATTTGGACTTGATTATGACCTTCAATTGATCAATTTTGTGGAAGCTAGGGTTTGGTGAGGAGCTTATGTCGCCCCCCTGCGTTTCCTGGTCGACCAGACACACCTCTTGTGTGTGTTTGGTATGTTTAATTTTGTTTTAATTGAATTAAGTTTCAAGTTATACAACATAGGTCCCTCCACTTTTATTTAGTTTATATTTTGGCATTTTAAATTCATTCATGCTTTAAAACAAGTCAACTAACTAACTGGGTTGTCTATTTCCTAGTTAGCTCATTCTCGTTTATTTGTACTTTATAAATATCTAATATAAAGTTTTATAAATTTCGGGGTGTTACAAGTCCACCCCCCTTAAAAGGGGTTTCGTCCTCGAAACCTGAACACGTACCGAAAAGCGTAGGATAGAGGCGTCTCATCTCTTCCTTGGACTCCCATGTGGTATCCGAACCCTTCCAGTGTTCCCATTTGACTTTTACTTGATTGATTTCTTTATTCCTTAAGATTTTTACTTTGCGATCCATAATCGCAATGGCCTTCACCACATAGTTAAGTCTATCATCCACCTCTATGTCATCGTAGTGGATATAGGTTGTTTCATCCGCTAAACATTTCCGAAGATGTGACACATGAAAGGTTCTATGAATTCCGCTTAATTCCTCCGGTAATTCAAGGCGGTATGCTACCTTCCCTACTCGTTCGACAATTGTAAACGGCCCAATAAATCTTGGGCTTAATTTTCCTCTCTTTCTAAATCGGATAACCCCCTTCCATGGAGATACCTTGAGCATGACCTTGTCGCCAACCTGAAACTCGATCGGTCTTCTCCTTTTATCCGCATACGACTTTTGTCCATCTTGTGCTGCTTTCAAATGTGCCCGAACCACCTCAATCTTTTCATTAGTGGCTCAGACTATATCCTTGTGAGTGAGTTCACGTGGACCCACCTCACCCCAACACACCGGGGTCTGACACTTCCTACCATAAAGCATTTCATACGGTGCCATCCCGATACTAGCATGGTAGCTGTTGTTATATGAAAATTCGACCAATGGTAGATAAACTTCTCAACTACCTCCGAAGTCAATAATACATGCCCGTAGCATGTCCTCCAATGTTTGTATTGTTCTTTCACTCTGTCCATCCGTCTGAGGATGGTACGCAGTGCTAATGAACAACTTGGTTCCCATTTGCTCTTGGAAGTCTCGCCAAAAATTTGAAGTGAACCGGGTATCCCTATCGGACACGATGGATACCGGTACTCCGTGGCGTGCCACTATCTCATTAGTGTAAACTTCAGACATCTTTTCGGATGTATATGTTTCACGTATTGGAATAAAGTGAGCACTCTTTGTCAATCTATCAACAACTACCCATATTGCATCAAATCCGCGGTTCATCCTCGGTAGTTTTGGTTAACAGGTCCATTGTAATATGTTCCCATTTCCAAACCGGAATTTCCAATGGTTGGAGCTTGCCGTATGGTTTTTGGTGTTCTGCCTTGACTTGCAGACATGTCAGGCATTTCTCCACGTATTTCACTACGTCTCTTTTCATTCCAGGCCACCAATAGTTTTGTTTCAAGTCGTTATACATCTTGGTCGCTCATGGATGAATGGAATAACGGGATTTATGAGCTTCATCGAGTAGGAGCTTTTTAACTCCACACGTGTTAGGAACCCAAATTCTATTGAAACGTGTTTTCAATCCGTGGTTGCCTTCTTCAAGATCCTTGAATTGGCCAACAATTCTTTCCTTTTTCAAGTTCTCCACCTTTACTGCTTCAACTTGTGCTTCTCGGATTCGTTCTAGTAAGCCCGAGGTCACAATAAGCTGCATTGATTGTACTCTTATCGGGACGTAATCTGCTTTTCGGCTCAACACATCGGCTACTACATTGGCTTTCCCGGGGTGGTAGTGTATTTCACAATCGTAATCCTTGACCGTTTCCAACCACCGTCGTTGTCTCATGTTTAATTCGTTCTAGTAAGCCCGAGGTCACAATAAGCTGCATTGATTGTACTCTTATCGGGACGTAATCTGCTTTTCGGCTCAACGCATCGGCTACTACATTGGCTTTCCCGGGGTGGTAGTGTATTTCACAATCGTAATCCTTGACCGTTTCCAACCACCGTCGTTGTCTCATGTTTAATTCCTTCTGATCGAAGAAATATTTCAAACTTTTATGGTCAGTAAAGATTGTACATTTTACCCCATACAAGTAATATCTCCATTTTTTTAAGGCAAACACCACTGCTGCTAGTTCCAAGTCGTGAGTTGGGTATTTCATTTCATGGATCTTCAATTGCCTCGAGGCATAGGCGATGACCTTGCCTCGTTGCATTAAAACACATCCGAGTTAACCACCATGTCGTTAACTCCTTCCGGTAACGTTAACACCGGAGCGTGAGTTAACTTTTCTTTGAGCGTTTGGAAGGCTTCCTCTTGTTCGATACTCCAGACAAACTTTTCCTCCTTGCGAGTCAATTTGGTCAATGGTAAGGCAATTTTGGAGAAATCTTGTATGAATCTCCGATAATATCCCGCGAGCCCTAAAAAGCTTCGGATTTCTGAGGGATTCCTTGGAGTGTTCCATTTTGACACAACTTCTACTTTTGACGGATCCACTAGTACCCCGTCGGCACTAATGATATGCCCAAGAAACTGCACCTCTCGTAACCAGAAGGCGCACTTTGAGAATTTTGCATACAACTTTTCTCGTCTGAGTGTTTCTAACACTTCTTGCAAATGAGACACATGCTCAGCTTCATTCTTCGAATACATTAAAATGTCATCGATATATACGATTACCGACTTATCCAGCATAGGTTTGCAAACCCGGTTCATGAGATCCATGAAAGCCGCGGGTGCGTTAGTCAACCCAAAGGGCATCACGAGGAACTCATAATGCCCGTACCGCGTACGAAAGGCCGTCTTCGGTACATCTTCCTCCTTGACTTTCAATTGGTGATAACCCGATCTGAGATCAATCTTTGAGAACCAACCCGCTCCTTGTAGCTGGTCAAACAAGTCATCAATTCTTGGAAGTGGGTATCGATTTTTCACCGTGAGTTTGTTTAACTCCCGGTAGTCGATACACATACGCATACTACCATCCTTCTTCTTCACAAATAGTACTGGTGCGCCCCACGGGGATACACTCGGTTGGATAAACCCTTTGTCGAGCAATTCTTGGATTTGAGACATCAATTCTTGTAGTTCTGACGGCGCGAGCCGATACAGCGTCTGGGCCACAGGTTTTGCGCCCAGAATCAATTCGATTCCGAACTCTACCTCCCTTTCTGGTGGTATTCCCGGTAATTCTTCTGGAAACACATCTTCATAATCGCATACCACTGGCACATCTTCGATTTTGAGGGATTCTTTCTCCGATTCATTTGCGTATACCATATATGCCTTGCATCCATGTTTCATGAGTTTGTGAGCTTCTAGCATCGTGCATATCACCGGGTTACCCCCTTTTTCACCGTATATCGTAACGTGCTTTCCGCTAGGAGATGTCATTTTTATTTCCTTTTGGAAACATGCCACCTTTGCGTGGTATCGGGACAGCCAATCCATACCCACGATCACTTGATATTCTCCCATCGACATTGGGATCAAGTCTATTGTGTATTCTTCGTCGTCAATGCTCAATTTACAATTTTCACATACATCACAGACGATAAAACTCTTGTTATTACCTATCACTACTTCTAAAGGCATAGGTAATTTTGTTAGAACAAATGAAGGATGTCGAATAATCCCATATGAAATAAAGGATTTATTCGCACCCGTATCAAATAATATACGCGCAGGAATCGAGTTTACAACAAATATACCTGAAACCACTTCGGGTTCAACTTTTGCTTCTACGGCAGTCAAGTGAAAAGATCTAGCCTTTGCCTTCGGGGCTTCACCTTTCGTGTCTTGCCCATCTTTCTTTCCCACTAGTTCCGAGTATTCCGATTTCTTGAGACCCGGTCGATAACAATTGTAGCAAACCGTCACTTTTTTCGGGCATGACGAAGCCATATGCCCCGTTTTCCGACAGATGGGGCAAGGTTTATCCTTGAAGCGACATTCGCCCCTATGACCCTTTCCACATAATTTACAATTTGGCGACCCACCCTTTACATCTGGTTTCTTCCCCGTTTCGTTCATTCGCGCTTTCTTGGTAGGGCTCGGATTGACATTATGAGCCCTCCGTTCACCCCGTTCAACCTGCTTTCTCAATTCGATCTCCCGTTCCCAAGCAACATTTATGATCTCGGTTAGGGTCTCGTATTTTGAAGGAGTCATAAACTCCTTATACTCGGCGCTCAACATATTATAATAATAATATATCTTATGTTCTTCATTTGTTATCATTTCATCACAAAACTTCATTTTATCCATAAACATTCCTGTGATCTTGTCTATGGACTCACCCTTGTGCCTAAGTTGCATGAACTCTTCCTTGATTTGATTAATGAGCGCCTTGGGACTGTGGTGTTTAAGAAACAGCGTCTTAAATTCATCCCATGTCATAGCCTTAGCTGCTTCGTTTCCAATTTCTTTCTTTTTGTTATCCCACCAGTCTTTCGCTTGACCCCTTAATTGGCCCGTACCATAAGCTACGTAGTCATCTTCATCATAATGGGCCCTCTCAAATACCCCCTCGATATCGCTTAGCCATCATTGGCATACGATTGGGTCAACCTCCCCATTATAGACTGGCGGTTTGCACGCCATAAACTCCTTGTATGTACTCCGGACTTTTCCTTTGTTAGATTGGCATTATCTTCCAATTTCTTGATTCTTTCCACAACCACTGATAGTACCGTGTTCTGGATCTTATCGATGAAACCAGACAAACTATTTTCGATTGCCTTTCCAACCTCCTCGGTAATCACTTCTCTTGTTTGCTCGGTGACTGTCGGCACCGCATCATCGTTACTTTCATCCGCCATCTTTAATACTGAAATGTTTAAATTGACCGTTAAACATTTCATTTATAACATATGTTTTACTTGTTTTGGTTTAATCAAGTTCATAACTTGATTCAACCGTTCTTGTTTCATGCATTTCTTGTGTTTGAGTGAACTTACACACTCTTTTCATGCATATTTGTTCATGTTTCATTTCTATATTCTCTAAATCTACTTAAACAATTAACTCTTACCGGATGCTTGATCAGGCTTGAACCGAACACACTTTATTGACAACCCTTAGCTCTGATTACCAACTTGTAAGACCCAGTTTAAATAACGAGATTAATAATACAAGGTAAGCATTTAGTATTGAAATATTGAGTTTTCAAAAACTTTCATGATTTTAAGTCAATATATGATCCTAATATTCAAGTTAAAAGCAGAGTGAGAATCAGGGTTGGTAAAGTTACCACCAGCTGTTATATCAATGAAATGATCATAACCCTGTTCCTTACTACTGCCACCAGATTCTTCCTGACCCAGAAGAGCTGTGCTACCGAATGAGTAATCATCAGTAGCTTTCCCAGACTCTTGCAGCTTCTTTTTCTGGTTCAACTCCCTTTCATAGGTCAGGAGTCTACCATGAAGTTGGGTCAGGGTCAGATCTTTGAACTCAACAGAGTTTCTAGTCACAAATGCAATTGTGTCCCATTTATCAGGTAGTGATCTAAGAAACCTGCTATTTTGGGTTGATTTTGGAAATTCAACCTTAACAAGTCTTAGCTCACTGATGAGACAACTGAACCGTTCAAATTGTTGGGTCAATGTTTCACCCTTAATGTGACAAAAGGTTTCATACTGCTGATTCAGAATTTCCCTATTGTTTTCAATAACTTCTTCAGTACCCCCAAACTGTTCCTTCAAAGCATCCCATAGCTCTTTTGCACTGTTGCAATGCAACAGTCCAGCATAGATCTCATTTGGTAATGCAGATGCTATGATGCTAAATGCTTTGGCATCCAGTTCGAACTTTTGAAAATCAGTTTCAGTATAGTTTTCATAAGGTTTTGGTACGTTCTTCTTTGGATCCTCAGCACTTGGCACCATAGGAACATGGGGACCAAAAATGACAGACCTCCAACATCCAGTGTTCTGTTGAGCAAGGATGTGACCCATCCTTCGCTCCCAGATGTTGTATTCATTTCTTTTAAGCATAGGTGGTTTAAAAAGCGAGCCAATATTATTCTTATCATCCTGTGATTGTGACGTCATCTTGGTTGTTTTACAGACACTGATTAATCAACTTTAATGGTGATTAAACCTTGCTCTGTTTTTCAACTAAAACGAACAAACTATCGATATCAACGATTTTGAGCTGAACTATTTATGTCAAAATGATTGTTAAATCAAATTTGACTGTCCAAGCTCTGATACCAATTGTTGGATCTGAGTTTGATTCTGATTGTATTTTGTGTTTGAATTAAAATGAAAATGGATGAGTGTGCAGCGGAATTATAATGAAAACAAACTTTGCATACAATCAAACGAGAGTAATACTTTGATCAAACATCTTTTCTCAATGAATCGGAAGATTGAATTTATTTCAATAACGATTACAATGATTGATGAATGAATGCAAACTCCCCCTCAGCCAGAGCTCAGTGTTTGTTCGTGCAAAGAAGACGATGATGCAAAGAGCTAATAGAACAGTACAAAGTACTGAACTATTTATAGGCACTAGCAAACCACTGAGCATCTTAGCTGACGTCACCATGAAAGTGACATCTAACCTCCTAACAAACTCTAACCTCTGATCTATACAGACACTGCTACACAAACTACTGATATTACATTACATTGCATAAAGACAACTATACTACTGCTGCAACCTTCCACTGCTGTGAACCCAGCAGTACTTGTCCGGATCAGCAGTGCTTGACTCAAGGCAGTAGATTGAATCAGCAGAGCTTTGGTCTTCCATCAGTCTTTAACTTTGGGCAGTAGTTGTAAGGTAGCACTTTGCAAGATCAGTAGATAGGAGGTCAGCAGATGTTGAAGTTCACTTTCAAGGGGAGAGACTTGTATGTAAACATCTGCTTATTCTGGATCCACTGCTCTGATCCAGTTTTGGCTTTAATTATCTGTTCCTCTGATAGGGTTCAATCCCAACAATCTCCCCCTGGAATAGATAATGCCAAAACTCTTCATTATTGTGGACAATTATTGCCTCATCAACAGTTCCCTTATCTGACCTTTAAATTGTAGTTCAAAGTCTAGGGCATCTGTGTCTTCATCATCCCTGCTAAGTGGAAGATTAAGGAGATCCTGCAAATCTTCAAGACTCAGGCCAAGAGCTTGTTCCCTTGATATTTTCTCCACTTCTCCACCAGACCTGAGCAAAGTCAATACGCAGGTCTGTTTGTCAGTTTCCCACTTTTGTATTTTTGAGCCTGGTGGGTTTCTTGGGAGATGTTTATTTGCAGAGGTATTTGGTGAGGCTGGCCTATTCATAACTGGCTGAGCAGTATTTGCAGTTTGATCCAAACCAAGAGTTTCTATGATCATTTTCTTTATGCCTTCTTTTACAAGGTCGTCTCCTTTTATCATCTCTTGGATGGTTTCACCTCCCAACTGTTTGTGTGTCCTTCTTTTATAGATGGCAGCACCAGTTGGAGCAGTGGCTCTCCTGATTTGCAGCTTTGTTGGTCTTTTTGAAACCTCTGCTTTAGGATAGTCAGGCTTTTGAGGAACGTTTGGATCTTTCTTTCTTAGTTCCTCCAACCTTTTGTAGGTGATCCTGGCCACATCTTTTTTCCATCTAGCAATTTGTCTTTTGTTTCCATATTCAGCAGCAACCAGTTCTTCTTTCATTCTTTTCAGTTCTACCTGTTTGTCAGGTACATTTTTTCTAAACTTTGCCCAGTCAGGAGGAGTGTGAGTGACTTTCCTTTTTATCATGTCTTGAATTCTTGCTGCTTCATTTTCAAGCTCAGGAACAGCCCACTCTTTGTACATGTATCTCTCTCCTTTGTACTTCTTGTGAGCCATGATGCTTTCAATGTAGTCTTTCTTCAAAGTTTCAGCTGCTCTTTCTGAAATTTGTTGACTGACATTTTTTGCAAATTGTTCTAGGGATCTGACTTGTGTGAGCAGATATTGATAGTTTCTTGAAATTTCTTTGTCAGATTTTCCCTTGTGTATTTCTTTTTGAGATATCCTCTGCTTGCTTGGCCTTGATTTTCAAATATTCATCAACATTTTTAGGCCAGGGATATCCTTTCATTGATGGCAAACTCCTTTTGGCAGGGTCATCCTCAAAGTAAAAAGACTTTATTTCTTCTCTAACAGTTGCTAGTTCAAGAGGAAATTGAACACCTGCAGGAGGTAAGGGCTTGTGCATTTTAACTGAAGAGAGAGGAACTGGTTTTGGTATTGTGACAAGAGCTAAAGATTTGGAAGATGTTTGTGGTGGTGAAGTGTCATCATCTTTGAGAATTAGCCTTCTCCTCTTTGTTTGAGGAGGGGCTGATGATGTTTTGGATGGAGCAGTGGTGGTGGATGTAGTGGCAGTGGTTTGTGATTGACTAACAGTTGTTGAAACAACTGGTGTTCCAACCACTGTTGTCATTACAGCAGATGTTGTAACAACTGCTGTCTTCTGCCTTTTGGCAGGAGGTGATTTTGTTTTTGGTGGTAATGGTGGTAAAGCAGTGGATCTGGTGTGTGTTGAAGTGGGAGCAGATGTTGAAACCACTGAAGTACCGACTATAGTTGATACAACAGGAGTTACAGCAGCTGTTTTAGGTGGTGGCTTTGGAGCAGACTTTGAACGTCTGGTTGGAATGGATTTGGGTAGCCTTACTCTTCTTGTAGGCTTCTTCTTTTCATCAACAAGATTTTCATCATCTTTTGATCCTAAAGTACCCTGATCCGGATAATCCACCCTGGCTTTCTTTTTGGCCTCTCTATCCCTTTTTACACTTGCAACTGCTTCTGCCAGTGCATTTGTGGTCACATCAATTTTCTTGCTTCCATCTGGCAGAGGGATCTGTTTGGTCATGTTTGCATTTTCTGGTTCAATGTAGAGACCATCAGCTATTCCCTTCTTTTTCCACTCCTGAATTTTCTCCCCCTTTTTGGCATTATCTGGGGGAAGTTGATCAATGAAGAGAACTGTTGGAGGAGCAGTGCCAGTGGTGTGCAGGATCTGAGTTTTGAGAGCCTTTAGATCAGCCTGAGTGTTCTTGAACCTTGACTCCATTGCATTTCTCAGCTGTTGGACATGTTTTTCATGTTGCTGATCTGCTAGTTGTGCTTCTTGATGGAGAAAAGGTTGAAATAAATTCCAGAGCTCATTTGTAGCAGGTGCCTGTTGTGGAGCAGGTGCTTGAGATGGAATAGCATTCGATTGTACCTTTTGTACTTGTAACAACTGTTGTAGCATATCTTTGAGTTGTGCAACAGAGTTATCAAGCTTTTCAACACGATCCGTCAATTTCTGGTACTTTAAACCATCACCCAATTTAATGGGATCATCTGATTTCCCACTATCAGTGGTTTTATCAGTGGTTGAGGTAGGGAGTATACTCCAAACATTAACCACTGATGCCCCTTTTTCTTGGTACTGGGGTCTTCTCCCTTTAACACTTGACAACCTTTTAATGTTGCCAGTAGGATAAATAAATCCACTGGTGGTTGACAGAGGTGCTATGGAAGGAATTGCCTCCAAGGAAGTCTTATTGATGTAACTACTGTCCAACTGTAAACCAGTGGGTTCAACAGTTGTAGTGGCTGCTTCACTTGGATTACCACCAAGAGTTACTTGTAACTCAAGGGGTGTAACCTCCTCAGGTTGTGTTGGTGGGTTAGCAAGGAATGATACATCAGGCTCAGTCATTTGTTGAGGCATATTCTCATTAACAGGTGATTGAGAAGGACTGGGTAATGCCTGGTTCAAATCTATTGCATCCAACAAAAGTTGTGTTTTTGGTGGAATTGTGGATGTGAGGTTGGGTGTAGAAAGAGAATTTGCCCAGGGCATTGGGCTGTGGATGATGGAAATGAGTGTTTCCAGAGCATCATAATGTGGTGGCCCTATGTGTACAACCTGTTCTTTTTATGAAGAAGCAGGAGGAGTTTTGGGTATGGGTTGAGATATTTGTACCAACTGCTGTGAGGAAGTAGCAGCAGTGGTTTCTTGTGACATTTGTGCTGTCACAGGCAGTTGCTCTGGTATCTCATCCTCCAGAGTTGCCTTTTTGATTGGTTTGGGGGGTTTTTTATTTTTCTTTTTGTTTGGCTTTTTGGGATTTGTAGGTGTGGGTTTCAAAACAGTTGTTCTGCTGCTTTGATCACCTTGAGCAGTGGGCTCAGCAGCAGATACCTGAGGAGCAGTGGTAGCTGCTAAAATCTGCTCAGGCACCTCTGCTTGTGTTTTGCAAGGTGTTAACATTCTTGAAAAAGTTTCAGTTGTTAAACTGTTTATTTGAGTAGAATCACCTTGGATTATTATTGGGTAATAGTATCACATAACTAGATTATATCATTAACGAAAAAGTTTCCATAGTTTCCATAGTTTTCGCCAGTGACAAGACTCTAGTCCCTCGTTCAACCAAGTCTCAAGTTTCACGAGCCTCAAGAGTCAAGCACCAAAGTATCGAGTATTCTAGAATCATAGTCTCATAGCATCATAGAATCATAGTCTCATAGCATCATAGAATCATAGTTTCCAAGTATTATGTATCAAGAATCATAGCATAAGTTTTACCAAGTATCAAAAGTATCACATATCACATAGCTTAGGGACTAAAAGTGACAATTAGATAAAAGTCTAGGGACGCAGGCGTTACATTCTCCCCTCCTTTAGGAGATTTCGTCCCCGAAATCTAGGAAGAAGATTGCTCGAAGAGCTGTGGATACTTGGCCTTCATCTCACTTTTCAGTTCCCAAGTGAATTCGGCGCCACACTTTCCTTCCCATCGAACCTTAACTATGGAAATTTTGTTGCGCCTCAGTCGCTTGACGCCCTGATCCATGATTTCAACCTGTTTCTCCACAAAGTGTACAACTTCGTTTATTTGCAAGTCTTCAAGGGGAACCCGTAGTTCCTCGTCGGCTAGGCATTTACGTAGGTTAGATACGTGGAACACTGGATGCACGTTGTTTAGTTCCTATGGCAGGTCGAGTCGGTACGCTACCTTGCCAATCCTTTCGAGTATCGCGAATGGACCCACATAGCGAGGAGCAAGCTTTCCCTTCTTACCAAAACGAACTACTCCCTTCCAGGGGGATACCTTGAGAAGAACTCGGTCACCAACATCAAATTCCTGAGGCTTGCCCCTATTATTAGCATATCTCTTTTGTCTGCTCCTGGCCTTGATCAAGTTATCACGGATTTGAAGAATCTTATCCGTTGTCTCTTGAATTATTTCAGGGCCAGTAAACTGCTTGTCGCCAATCTCATGCCAGCTGAGAGGAGATCTGCACTTGCGTCCATACAAAGCTTCGAAAGGGGCCATCTATATACTGGAATGATAGCTGTTGTTGTACGAGAACTCAATCAATGGTAAATGTACATCCCAGTTACCACCAAAGTCGATGACACAAGAACGGAGCATATCCTCTAGGGTTTGAATAGTACGCTCGATCTGTCCATCCGTTTAGGGATGGAAGGCCGTTCTAAGATTCAAATGAGAACCCATAGCGGATTGAAAGGTTTGCCAAAGACGTGAAGTAAAACAACCATCATGGTCAGAGATTATGTCGAGAGATATGCCATGACGGCATATGATCTCATCAGTATAGATTCGAGCAAGTTTCTCCACTTTATAATCTTCACGAATAGGAAGAAAGTAGGCTGATTTGGTTAATCGATCAATTATCACCCAGCTACTATCGTGGCCCGAAGGTGTTCGAGGTAGCTTGGTAATAAAGTCCATAGCAATGCTATCCCATTTCCAAATAAGGATTTCGGGTTGTTCTAAGAGTCCAGAAGGACGCTGATGTTTAGCCTTTACCTTCATGCAAGTAAGGCATTTTAACACATATATAGCAATGTCCTTCTTCATACCAGGCCACCAATAAGTCATACGTAAGTCATGGTACATCTTATCGGCTCCGGGATGAATAGAGTAGTGGGATTTGTGAGCCTCATTCATAATGAGCTCACGGAGATTATCGCGATCCGGCACCCAGATGCGATTGAGGTAGTATTGGAGTCCGTTAGGTTTAGTTTCGAGCTGTTCAATTTTAGCGCCTTGGATTTCCACTTCTAGACTTCCTTCATTTGCTGACGAATACTAAGCGTCACGAATACACGCATGTAGATCACTAGAGATACGAATAGCATTCACATGAGTTTTACGACTAAGAGCATCCGCTACTACATTCGCCTTGCCAGGATGATAGCGAATTTCACAGTCGTAGTCGTTAAGCAATTCTACCCAGTGTCTCTGTCGCATGTTCAGCTCTTTTTGGTCAAAGATATGTTGAAGGCTCCTATGGTCGGTGAAAACCATACACTTAGTACCAAATAGGTAGTGTCGCCATATCTTTAACGCAAATACAACTGCACCAAGCTCCAGATCGTGAGTAGTATAGTTTTTCTCATGTACTTTGAGTTGACGAGAAGCATAAGCAATAACCTTGTCCCGCTGCATGAGCACACAGCCCAAGCCACGGTTCGAGGCATCGTAGTATACCACAAAGTCATCATTCCCATCGGGGAGAGTTAGAACAGGAGCATTACACAAAAGAGTCTTAAGAGTCTGAAAAGATTCCTCTTGCTCAGGACCCCAAGCAAAAGGTCTCTTTTTCTGAGTCAACGTAGTAAGAGGGACAGAGATCTTAGAGAAGTCCGAGATGAATCGGCGGTAATAACCCGCCAATCCTAGAAAGGAATGAATCTCAGATGCAGATTTAGGCGTACTCCAGTTCTTCACAGCTTCGATTTTAGACGGGTCAACACGAATACCTTGCTTACTAATGACGTGACCAAGAAATTGCACTTCATTAATCAAAAACTCACACTTAGAAAATTTAGCATACAAACGTTCACCACGTAAGAGTTCAAGCATCAAGCGTAAATGACGAGCATGGTCAGCTTTAGTTTTAGAATAAATGAGGATATCATCAATAAAGACTATCACAAAACGATCCAAATAGGGTTTACAAACACGATTCATGAGGTCCATGAACACAACGGGTGCGTTGGTCAATCCAAAAGGCATGACCACGAACTCGTAGTGCCCATAACGAGTATGAAATGCGGTTTTGGGTGCATCATCCTCGAGTACACGAAGCTGATGATAGCCAGAATGAAGAACGCTTTCGAGAAACAGGACGCGCCTTGTAGTTGGTCAAATAGATCATCGATACGGGGAAGAGGATAACTATTCTTAATGGTAAGATTATTAAGTTCACGGTAGTCGATACACATACGGAACGAACCATCTTTCTTCTTGAAGAATAGCACGGTAGCACCCCACGGGGAGGTACTTGGATGAATAAATCCCTTGTTGAGTAGTTCCTGAAGTTGACTCGATAGTTCTTGCATTTCGGAAGGTGCAAGTCGATTAGGAGCCTTGGCGACAGGAGTCGCACCAGGTATGAGATCAATTCGAAAATCGACGGATCTAGGAGGAGGAAGACCAGGTAGATCTTCAGGAAAGACATCGGGAAAATCACACACCACTGAAATGTCGCTTATGTTCTTCCCCTTGCTCTTTTGTTCCACCACATGAGCCAAGAAGGTAAAGTTATGTTTACGTAAGCACCTGCTCGCTTGTGTGCATGACATCAGCCTCAGCCCTTTCGAAGGTCGGTCTCCATAGACATGCAGGATATCACCAAACGGTAGAGGTAGATGAACAAACTTCTCGTGACAAGCAATCTTGGCATGGTTCTTACGCAACCAATCCATACCGATAATGACATCAAAACTACCCAATTGCATGGGTATTAGATCAATAGTAAACACGTGGTCGTTAAGAGTCAAGGAACAACCACAGAGTATAGAGTCAACTAGAATAGACTTCCCATCGGCAATCTCTACCGAAAACGACTTAGGTAACATAGAGCATGCACAGTTTAACAAGGATTCAAATTCTACGGACACAAAGCTTATGTCGCCACCAGTATCAAATAGTATCAAAGCGTAAAGGTTATTCACAAGAAACGTACCATTGACGACATCATTGTCGTTACGAGCCTGGTTAGCATTGAGATTGAATGCTCGTCCTCGAGCGGCTGGTTGCTGGTCCTGGTTCAGCTGAGGACACTTGTTATGGAGGTGAGTAGTATCTCCACACTTATAGCATGCACGAACAGCATTGACCGGCTTAGGATTCTGCGGGGAAGCTGGGAGAGTTGGTAGGGCTGCCTGAGTTGGGGTTTGCTGAGCTTGTTGAGCAAGATTAGCTTGATGACAATAGGGAGTCGTGTGACCATAGCAATTGCAGTTGGTACACAAACGACATGCAGAAGCAACAGGGTGATCAAAGTTGCAAGTGGTACAGTTGGGGTAAGACCCAGAGTACTGCTTTTTAACTTCAGGGGCAGCAGGGTTCTAAACAGTAGCAGCAGGAGCAGGCTTAGCAGCAGGATTTGCAGCAGGAACAATAGCATTGCATCCTGAACTGTGTGAATTTCGCCTCTTGTTCTTGCTGCCACTTGGTTGCTGGGTAACTTGATGTGCAGACTTGGAGGGAGCAGAGTTAGCAAACTGCTTATCACGAACACGGTTGTTGTTGAGACTAGCTGCAAGACGGTAGACTTCCTCAATAGTTCCGAGCTGAGCTGCTTCAATAGAATCACGCATAGCAGGAGGTAGGCCATTGATATACTTGGTTATCATGCGCTTAGGGGTAGAAACCAAGTGAGGAACGATCAAGCTGAGCTGCTTGAAACGGGTAGTATAAGCCAGATTGTCATCACCAATCTGCTTCAAGTGCCAAAACTCTTCTTCAAGCTTCAATTGTTCATGAGGAGGGCAAAATTCAAGCATCATCAATTCTCGCACCTCAGCCCATGGAAGAGCATAGGCTTCTTCATTCGAACGGATGTTTCTCTCATTTGTCCACCACTCCAACGCTCTGCCTTGAAACATTCCAGTCGTACTCCTAGTCTTTAGATGATCTGGGCATTCGCTATTAATGAAGGTAACCTCGATGCTGTCAAACCACTCGAGCATACTAGTCACCCCATCACTGCCCGTGAAAGACTTAGGGTTGCAAGAGACAAAATGCTTATAGTTGAACTTTGTAGACTTTTCTTTCTCCGTCTTAGAGTCAATAGAAGAGGGCGTAGTGTTCGATCCTTGGATCTTAGAGACGATCTTTGGCACGACTCGAGCAATCTGGTCGGCCATGAAGGACATCATCTTTTTCTGAGACTTTTCCCTGGATCTCTTGAGAGTGTCAGAGAGCTTTCGAGAAGACATCCTAAGGATCCAACAAGAGGATCGTATAAGTATAGGTTCACAAAGTCTCACATTATAGATTCACACACGATAGATTAAAGACTCAAGATTTAACAAGATTCACGTAGATTAAAGACTCAAGTTTCAGATAGACTTCAATAGACTCAACACCACATAATCCACGACCTTCACATGGCACGTTGTACGAAGCTTGGCAACATGTCAGAAACGCTTATATATAGGAAGTACCAGCGGCGTATCCACCACGCATCGGGCACAATCACTTCTGCCTCGTACTCGGTGTCATGTTATGTGTCGCAAAACACTCTCATCATCATTATCATGGTTTCACATAGGCTTCAATAGATTCGATGGATTCCCATAAACTTCAATAGATTTCCATAGATTCAATAGATTTCCATAGACTTCAAATAGTTTCACATAGATTGGTGTTAACAATCCACAAACAACGAATTCTCGCATGACACGTGCTACGAAAGTTCGGCAACATGATGGAAACACTTATATATAGTAAGTACCAGCGGCGTATCCACCATGCTTTCGTCATGCCACGTTCGTCTCGTCATCGGTGTCATGCTTCGTTAACCACAACATTAGATTTCACTACTTTTCACAATCATAGATTAACCAAATAGATCAACCAAATAGATTTCACAACTTCAACCCGAGCCTACAAAACTACGAACTTCACTTAGCGCGTGGTACGAAGACTCGGTAACATGCCAGAAACACTTATATATAGGAAGTACCAGTGGCGTATCCACCATGCTTTGGACATGCCACGTCCTCCTCATCTTCGGCACTAGGCTACGTTTCGCATTTTGTTTCTCAAAACAACACATACTTAGATTACACATAGGTTATGCTAGAGTAAGCATAGATTACACATAGATTCCTCATAGATTACTCAAGTAGTTTCCCATGGATTAGATTTCAACCAACTCATCACCGGTCTGCAAAACACTAAGTTTCGCATGACACTTAGTACGAAAGTTGGTAACATGTTGGAAACACTTATATATAGGAAGTACCAGCGGCGTTCCACCATGTTTCAGACACGTCACTTTTCCCTCGTACTTCTGTGCCATGTTACATTTAGTGTTTCACAACCACATTAACGCATATATTCATTAGATAGATTCACATAGTATTATAGTTGATCAAGATTCCCATATAGGCTGTTATGATAGAATAAAGCTTCATAAATTTAGTTTGATTCTGAGATTAGGATTAATGTCTTATATTGCGGACATACGTGCAAATTGGGTAAAAAGCCTTAAACAAACTAAAATTCAAGATAAACGAAGAATATAGTTTAAAACGATGCCTAAAATCGAGATAACATAAAAGATAGGCTCATAAAACATAGATTGCTCCGGGTAGAAGAACGATGACTAACCAAAGTGATTCGAACCCCTTTCGAATTGAGGCAACGTGTCCTGAATTACTCAGACAAATATGTCATCGATGTTAGGCCTACGATATTCGTCCTTTTGGTTATTTCACGTTCCTAATTGATTGGGAGTTTCGAGACTTTGGCGAGACATAAAAATCAAGGAGTGGGACTAGTTATCAAGGTCTGAGTTTCACCTCTATCTTGACAACATCGTACCCTAATAGCGTCAGTACTTATTAGCAGATAAGACCTACTTAGAATATAATCACGAAATTTCCCATCAAGGTTCGGATGTCACTCCTGACTTGAGGGCAAATCTCGTGCAAAATACAAGCACTGATTTGTAGTGTTTCAAAGTATCAAGTATATTTTGTGTCAGCCTTAGGAAAGGCATGTAAGTTTAGCAAGAAGATGTGCTGCTAGGAAGCAGGTACGGTAGAATGCATAAGTCTTAAACAACTGATAAGAATCAAGATTCCTAGAACTATAGACTAGGGCAAGTATTCCTACTTATCCTAATTCCCTATAGTTATGGCTCTGATACCAATCTGGCACACCCCAATCGATGGCGGAAACATCGGGGTGCGAGCTCTAAGCGTTCAGATTGCTCATGAGATTCCATAACACTAATAATTTCATTATAGATTAATTAAGTTTCATGCAAAATTTGTCTAAAACATCAACACAACCACAAATGTCGAATACAACCACAATAGTCTTTGATTCAAACTCTAGAGTTAAACTAGGTGGGTTTCTAAGCATCAACCCTAGCTTGTTTTCCATAGTTCCAGCATCTATCAGCCTGCAACATGTATTAAAATAGAGTCAGTACAAAATGTACCGGCGAGTATACAAGTTTGAATACTAACATAAATAGATTAAAAACAACTCATATCCGTGTGTATAATGTAAAAATAGTTTCAGCCATGCTAGTGTTCACAGTCCAAGAAGTGATAGCCCAAGTATCCCGATGCTTTGTTGTTTTCCTAAGTCTCAAGGAAAACTATAATCCTCCTAACAATACCCCCGAGAATAATGGGGAGGTGCATCTCCTATAGCGTTACTATTGTTAAGGCGGAACTACACACCCTGGATTAATCGTCCACATAGCAGAAATAGAATACAAGAATCACAAGTTTCACATACACATAGGGTAGAGTTTAGTTTGCGAAAGCTTCAAGTATCGTAGGTTAATAGAATACATGTTACATCCCAAAGTTTAAAACAAAAAGGGATCGAGTATACTCACAGTGATTGCTTAACAGTTTAACTATTATTGGATCAAAGGGAGTTCTTTAGAATTAGCCTGATTAGATTACAATTGATAAGAGTCGGGCATAATAAAGAGATTCAACCAAGTGTCGGATCAGTCATCTTGATCGGATGGCAGTTCGATCGGATTGCCATCCGATTGGGATGACTATGGTGTGAGAGTGACGGATTGCCACTCGATCGGATGGTCATTCGATCGAATGGCCATTCGATCCAAGTGTCCAGTTTCCAAGTGTTTCAAGTTTCTGAAAAGTCTTTAAGGATTTCAAGATTCAAGGTTACCTTGATCGGATGGTAGTTTGATCGGATGGCTATCCGATCGGATTGCCATTCGACGATCAGGACTTCAAGTTGCAAGGTGTTTAAGGTTAGGAGACCATGTCACCTGATTGGATGGCAGTTCGATCGGATGGCTATCCGATCGGATTGCCATTCGACGATCAAAGATTCACATTATCCAAGTGTTAGGGTTAATGAGGCAAGCATCACTCGATCGGATGGCGGTTCGATCGGATGGCTATCCGATCGGATTGCCACTCCATCGGGCTGTCCTTGTCCCATTTGTAAAGTTTCTAAGTCTCTGTTTTAAGAAACGACGACATGGTACGTATTAAGACAACGGTAAACCCATCAGTGTACAGCCGATATGATCGGGTGGGAATCACCCCAGTCCGTTCAGCCACTCGTTCGTGACGGTGTTTATGTCAAAATCCGTGCTCCGGTCGTCTTCTCCGGTAACATTCCCTTTCCAAGCCGACTCCAGACTAATAATCAAGTCTACAGTCCGTTTTAGATCCGGATCTCACCATTTTAAGTAAAAGTTTAAGAAAGATGGAGATAAACATGAGTTTTAGCTTGAAAAGTTTAGATTTAGCATATATTTAGTAAAGATTTAGTGTAAAAACTTATGAAATCCTATAGATCTGAGCTAGATCTTGGACAGAATGACATCATTCAACAGTTTGTACAAACCGCCACAATGACGTCACCCTCAAGAGCTCAAATCTTAGAGATTTCATGGTAAAAAGTGAGATTTCAAAGGAGAATCATGTAGAGAATAGTGTGTAGGTCAAGGATGTACAAGAATCTAGTGTAAAACGTACTGAAATCGTCAAGAAATGGAAGAAAAGAGGAGTGTGTGCGTCTGGGTCGAGTGAGGCTGTCACATCAGTGAGAATGATGTGACAAGCCAATTTATAGTGTGAGAGTGAGGGAGTGAGGCGGTGTGCACGGATCGGATGCCAACTCGGTCGAATGGCCATCCGATCGGTTGGTCATCCGATCGGATGGTCATCCGATTGGACGGTCATCTGATCGGATTGCCATTTGGCCAATCCCATCCTTTTTGCGTTCCCGTTTTTTATTTGTTTCTTGAGTTAGATAAAGCGTTGTGTTGCATATTATTGGGTAATAGTATCACATAACTAGATTATATCATTTACACAAAAGTTTCCATAGTTTCCATAGTTTCCACCAGTGACAAGACTCCAGTCCCTCGTTCAACCAAGTCTCAAGTTTCACGAGCCTCAAGAGTCAAGCACCAAAGTATCGGGTATTCTAGAATCATAGTCTCATAGCATCATAGAATCATAGTCTCATAGCATCATAGAATCATAGTTTCCAAGTATTAAGTATCAAGAATCATAGCATAAGTTTTACCAAGTATCAAAAGTATCACATATCACATAGCTTAGGGACTAAAAGTGACAATTAGATAAAAAGTCTAGGGACGCAGGCGTTACAGGTTGCGTTGTAAACAGCAATGTATTCTGCCATCATTGTGGAAGTTGTAGTTAACTGTTGTTTATGACTCTTCCATGAGATAGGTCCGTCTGCTAACATAAAAATGTAGTCCGAAGTGGATTTCTTGTCATCTTTGCATTTGGAAAAGTCAGAATCAAAATAACCTACCACTTCTAAATGATCACTTCTTCTATAAGTCAGCTTATAGTCTTTCGTCCCTTGCAGATATCTAAGGACCTTCTTAGCTGCTTTCCAGTGATCTAGGCCAGGATTAGTCTGATAACGGCCTAGCATTCCAGCAATATAAGCGATATCTGGGCGAGTACAGACTTGAGCATACATCAGGCTCCCGACTACTGACGCGTAAGGTATCTGGCTCATTTGCTCCTTTTCAACCTCTGTTGTCGGACACTGGAATGAACCGAAAACATCTCCCTTAACTACTGGAGCGACTGAGGGTTTGCACTGTTGCATGTTGTAACGTGTAAGGAAACGATCTATGTAAGTCTTTTGAGACAATCCTAAGATCCCTTTGTGTCTGTCTAGGTGAATTTTGATGCCAATGACGTAAGAAGCATCTCCGAGATCCTTCATGTCGAAGTTATGCGAGAGTAACCGCTTCGACTCATGCAACATGTCTAAACTATTACTTGCCAATAGAATATCGTCAACATAAAGGACAAGTATAGTAAAGTTACTTCCACTCATCTTGAGGTAGGTGCATTGATCCACTTGATTCTTCATAAAACCTTGTCTCTTCATGACTTCGTCAAACTTGAGGTACCATTGACGTGATGCTTGTTTTAACCCATAAATAGATTTCTTCAACTTACAGACTAGATGCTCCTGACCGTTAGGTTTAAAGCCTTCAGGTTGTTTCATGTAAACATCTTCGTCTAAGTCTCCGTTAAGGAAAGCAGTTTTGACATCCATCTGATGCAACTCTAAATCAAAATGAGCTACTAGGGCCATAACAATCCTTAATGAATCTTTACGAGAGACAGGTGAAAACGTCTCTTGATAATCAATTCCCTCTTTCTGAGTGTAGCCCTTTGCAACCAATCTCGCTTTGTAGCATTCAACGTTCCCATTCGGATCCAGTTTTGTTTTGAACACCCATTTACATCCTACACGTTTGACACCATTGGGTAATTCGACCAAATCCCAAACGTCATTTTTCTTCATGGATTCAAGCTCATCAATCATTGCTTTGTTCCATTCAGAAGACTGATCACCGCTAATGGCTTCATTATATGAGGTAGGATCATTGAGCTTTTCAGCATCCATTTCAGTCAGGTAGGTAACATAATCATCCCAATTAGTAGGCCTTCTTTGCCTAGATGACCTCCTGAGTAGATTATCGGGTTCAACGTTGTCTTGGTTTTGAGCGTTTTATGTGCCTTCCTTATGAGGTATAATGGGTTTTGATTCTGGAGATGGAATTTGTGAAGTAGCTTCAGGTGCAGTTGTTGCATTGGGTACAAGAGGAGTAAACGGAGTAATGGTAAGCGATGAGTCTCCCCCCCCCCCCCGCGTCTTGTACTTCTTGCAATTCTTCGTAAGGGTTGGTACTGCTCCCACTGACCTTGAAATCCTCCAGGAACGCAGCACGCTTGGTTTCAATAATACGGGTGACATGGGAAGGACAATAGAAATGATAACCCTTAGAGTGATCAGGATACCCGATAAAGAAACAGGTAATTGTTTTAGGGTCAAGTTTCCTTAGGAAAGGATTATAGAGTTTTGCTTCAGCAATGCAGCCCCATACTTTCATATATTTAAGACTCGGTTTCCTTCCTGTCCAAAGTTCATAAGGAGTTTTAGGGACAGACTTAGAAGGAACTCTATTGAGTATATGAACAGCTGATTTTAACGCTTCAGTCCAGAGGAATAATGGTAAATTAGTGTTGGCTAAGATACTGCGCACCATGTTTATAAGGGTACGATTTCTTCGTTCAGCAACACCATTCTGCTGAGGTGTACCATGCATGGTGTATTGGTTCACAATCCCCTGGCCCTTACAAAACTCATAAAATGGACCAGGAGCTTGACCCACATCAATATGTCTTCCATAATATTCACCGCCTCTATCTGATCTCACAACTTTAATCTGACGATCTAATTGCTTTTCAACTTCAGCTTTATAATCTTTAAAAGTTGTAAGAGATTCAGATTTTTCCTTAATGAGATACAAGTACATGTAACGAGAATAATCATCAATGAAAGTGATAAATAAAGTATGTCCTGTTATGCTAGCGATTTGGTAGGGACCACTAATGTCAGTATGAATGAGTTCTAATAGATTAGAGCTCCTAGTGGCACCTCTCTTATTCGCTAATGTCATTTTACCTTTGAGACATTTGACACATGTTCCAAAATCAGTGAAATCGAGAGGAGGTAAGACTTCATCTTTTACGAGACGATTTAATCGTTCTCTTGAGATGTGGCCTAAACGTTGATGCCACAACATAGATGAAGTTTCTAAGTCTCGAATCTGTTTCATCTTTGTGAGTGATTCATTAATATTATATGACAACAAAGATTTGAAAAAATTATCATCTAGTTCTAATCTATAGAGACCACCATCTAGAATGCCAGTACCATAAACAACGGAATCATAGAGAATAGAGAGTTTGCGATGACCATGGGAAACAACAAAACCGTCCATGTCTAACTTTGGTCCTGATACAAGGTTCCGAGTTACCTCATGTCACACCCCGATATTTCCATGTATTACCGGTGGGCCCGGTGGGGAGTATCGTGACGTAGTTGATATCATCATAGACAATTTATCACATATTATATACACAGCGGAAGTCGAAAGATATAAACATTACAAACCGAATGGAAGTAATATCATTTATTACAAAAACGGTTGTAAAGGATCCACAGGCGGATCAAAGTTAAAAGAAACACTGTTCAGCAGATTTATAAACATCTAAGCTTGCAAGACTCTTTATTGATGCTAGGAGTAGCCAGCCTATTCCGATTAGTACCTGCACTTAACCTTTTTGGAAAATACGTCAGTTTTCACTGGTAAATACAATTAACCGACTCATTTTGAAAATGTTTAAAAAAATTGATTTGAATGCACAAGGCACAAAATATCTTTTATAACTTGGGACAATTATTTATATATAAACTTGTAAAAGAATTACATGTTCGTTATACGTTCAGTAGCCCGGGCTGAATGCTGGGTTAAAGATTAATAGACACACCACATGATATAATCCCGCGGCGAGTTATTCTCGAACCGTCGGTTATACCTTTTTATATATATGCACTGGCAGGTGTATGCCTACACCCCGTGCTTAGGTCGTGGCCATTTCAATGAATGATGCCAAGGATATCCGGGACATGGTCATTAACCCCCCAAAGGCTTTAAGCAAACATAACAGTTTAAACGGGTCATCTCAATAAATTAACCTTTATATGATTAAAAATTCAATGCCCGACCAAGCGGTATTTTATATACCGTACCCCAAGCCTGTATAAGGGAACATAAGTTAAAAGTATTTACCTGAGCAAATTATATAAATTTATCCCAGCCGTACAAATCAGCAAGTGCAAGTATCTTTTACTGGTCTCCTAAATCTGGAACGAAGGTTTTAATTAACCTATTAGATTCCTAACGGGTCTTACTTAAGTTAAACTTAGACCGGTTAGTTTTAAAGAAAGGTATACGGTTCAAATGCAAGATTAAGCGAAGACCGGATTAGAGTGTGGTTTAGACCCGACAAGTTTGAATACTTGTATAATATGGGTAAACTAAACACACTCTGGATTTTGAAGTAAAAATGATAAGGTTTGACCCGTTTCGGTTAATTTATGCAAACTAGTTACATAACCCGTACCGAATGCGATATATGCATAACGGGTAACCAAATGAGTCATGAACAGGTTTCCTAAGTTAATATGCCTTAAATATGTTGTGATATCAGTAGGATACCTTCCAATATGCCCAAAACGAATTTAAACTCAAATTAAGCCCCATAGGGGTATTTTGGTCATTTACCTAAGGCATATAAACTACCTATCATACAACTAACTAAACGAAGTGACCATAAGGTATAACCTCGGAAGCTTATTCCCTATACAACTATGGTCACCAATTGTGTTTGGTCGGATCCTAATGATCGACCAAACGGGTCTAGTTCGAAAGTCTAAGCGGTTGTTTAGACCGCTTATCTTACGACCCTACATAAGCACTAAACCTAAAGTGATGAGTTAAACATGTTAAAACATGTTTAACGAAGTTAAAAAACAAGTTTTATATCAAGACAAAGGGTCTTGATACCCAAAAATAGTTTGGTTGCAAAATACGCATAAACGCGCATTTTGACCGAAACTATGACTCGTCACTAAGCCTAAATAACGTGGTAATCAGTAGGTATAGTCACAAGATACTATAACCATCATGATTATGCTCACATTATGAAGTTCAAACGAACTTCGTGTTGACCATTAACTGGTCAAAGCAGAAAGTCAAACACTGTTTGACTTTCCCGCTTAAAAACGCATAAAAGAACGAAAGAAGCTTACAAAGGGTCCAAGTTAGGAAGATCTTGATTCAAATTGCTCAGGTATGAAGTGTTAAACCCCAACTTAGAGCTATTTGAATCAGATTGTGAGGAATGAGAATGAAGGTGTTGGGTTTATATAGATTTTGGTAAACCGTTAGGATCGTTCCTCGTAAACCGTGCTTGAATCATGACCTTACACATGGGCCCAAGGTTTTAGAATACCATGGGAACATGTAAAACCATCAAATACCAGCCCATAGGGTGCAAAACCTTGGGTTAAAACCATCAAAACCTCAAAAATGGACCAAGTTCAATGTATCTGCCAGAAATTTCAAAAATGGTCCCTGCACTTGTAAAACTTAATTTTTGGCACTTTTAAGCCCCGTTAACCCCATTTCAAGGCTCTAAAATAAAGTTAAAGTATAGGGAACTTAAAATATGCTCAAAAACATCTCGGATGTCGGCTCGTTTGGTCGTACGGTTGCGTTGTTCGGTTAATTACGACGGAAGTCGTAATGAACGCAAAAACGATCCAAATTAAGCGACGAATGGAATTTTATCATGCCAATCACTAAAATAAAATATTTTAATGATTATATAAATTTTTGGATGTCCGGATATATATTCAGAACGTAAGATATGCGCGAAAATGCAAACTTATGCACTTTTTGACGCTTTTAGTCCCTGTTGATCAAATAAGTTTATTTTTGCGCACCAAACACCTCTAAGCCTATTTCTAAGCTATGTAAAGGATATTTAGGGCATGTTTAACTTATGATCATATTCCAGAAGGTTCGATACCATACGAATCGGTATACTTTTGCAGTTTGACGTAAATAGTCCCTTAAATCGCACAAAGTAGCGCGAAATGTCATTTGATGATATCCAAGCCTTCCATGGCCTATAATGGGTATTCCCAAGCATGTGTTTAAATATTACAACGCTCTCTTTTGCTTAAATGGTCACCAAAAGGCGTAGATTCAAAAGTTGACGCTTTTGGGTCCCTATAATGCGCAAACTTGCGTATATCATCGTTTAATAGCATCGAAGCCTTATCTAATCCATGTTAGGCACTCTTGAGAGTATTATTAAACATTGTGATGCTTCGGGTTTGTAAAAAGGTCATTCAGAGGTATAATTAAATATATTGACACTTTTAGTCCCTCTAACTTGCAAAGTTGCGCGTAATTTTACTTATAGGCATAAAAGCCCTTAATGGCCAATATTAGGCATTCCCGAGAGTATAATAAATTATCATGAAGCTCTCAGTTTGTTAAAAGGTCACTCAGAGGTAAGAATTAACATGTTGACGCTTTTAACCCTTCATCGCGCAAACTTTCAATTAATTACGCAAACGGCTACTCTTGATCAACAAGTGGCTCATTTATGAACATGATTACCGTGTAACGTTATTCAGAAGCTTATAATAAGCATGTTAACATTTCCAGTCCTTCTATAATCAAAGTTTTTGATTTTTCGCAAAATTAGTCCCTCAAATTCAACGTTTGATTTTATTAGGGTTTATTACACGTGTCAATACATTATTGGACGTGATTTTACGAGGTGTTACATCCTCACCCCCTTAAAAGAAATCTCGACCTCGAGATTTGCTAAAGTAGTGGAAGTACTTTCCGACGTATCATGGACTTATCCTCCATAACATATTTGGGCCTCTACGGGCATCTTAGTTGACCTATACAATAGGTACGTGCTCTCTTTCGGAGCTTCTTAACCTGTCGATTCTTAATCTACACAGGTTTCTCATCAAACCATAAATGTTCATTAGTCTGCATATCCTTATGTGACAATGCTTCTTGACTTATTGTCTATATATATCTTTAGATCACAGTTGTGGAACATATTGATTTCCATCAAGCTCCTCAGGTAAGTTTTAGCTTGTAGCTTACCAATCTTGATATATTCGATTTCCTCGAATGATTCTATATATCAGAATTAACTAGCCCTATAAATTGAAAATTCAGCACACCCTTCTTAGGGTGATACCTTCAATTGAACCTTATTCCTTATTAAGGATTCAAGAGGGTTGCGACTTTCATCAATCCTTGATTTTTCCACCGATTACTGGCAACTTTCAGATGATTATGAATTTGTGTGATCTTATTCGTTGTTTCCAAGGCAACTTTCAGATCCTGATAATTGGACTTACCAAACTTCTGTCCAATAACAGATGTCTAACATCCCATCTATACAAGGTCTCCAAAGGAGCATCCTTGATACTTATCACAACTATTATAGAGAAACTCACTTAAGGTGAGATGGTTATTCCAACTACTGCCTAAAACCAATCTTAAGGAATAGCAAATCCTTACGGTTAGTCGAACAAATCGACGATCCTGGGCAGCTGATGGCAATTCTTAATTGTTGCCTAAATAGGGTTGCGGTAACCAATGCATAAGCAAGAGAACCGTCTTTCCTAACTAATAATATTGAAACTCTTAGAATTCCGAATTAGGCTTTAAGAACCTTTATCTTAAAATTCATCTAACTAGGGTTTCTATTATTCCCGAGTTGGAGGTACTAATCGTCACGGAGATTTCACGATACTGTAGCCCTAACCGGGATGTTAATCTTAACTCTACTTGTCTCAGGAGGTAAACAGGGTAGTGTTTGGAGAAGATAATCAAGACACAAGGAGATTACAGAGATTTTCCAAATCTCGAGCTCCGGTTCATCTATCTATACCCGTTTCAGATAAATGACACATTTACTTTATGAATGCAAGGATGCCTTAATTTGCGACACTTACTTGGACATTTCTGTGACAACTGGCACAAAACTGGTAATTTCCGTACAATTTAATTAATACTTGATAAACTGCAATTATGTGCTTAAATGTCAACATTGTTTGATTACATGATATACTTGTGAATTCATGCACGTTTTATACTATAAATATTGCTTTATGCATTAATGAATAGCGTTGCGTCAGAAATACTAGTAAACTCACCGGTAAGACACATTGTGTCAACAATTCTGCAGAAAGCAGTCAGACAATAGAATTGGGGCTTAGGAGTAGGTCCAAAGTCTAAAATGCATTAAAACCCAAGAGTATATACAAGGGTTAACATATAGACTTTCAGGAAGCTAGAATATGCACTAAAAAGCACCCGAGACACACTTTAAATGCTGAATTTCATAAATTTCAGCATAATTCAGCATTGTATTGAGTTAGTAACATGTAAAAATATGACTAAATGGCCCTGAATGCTTTCCTAAGTGTCGGAAATTAAAAGCATCACAAAAGGGTACTAAAAAGACACTAAACAGTGCAATTTAGCACTTTAACAAACCGGTATCTAACCGAACAACCGGACATTACCCGAAACATCAAAATATTACTAGAAGCATTATTTTATTATTTTTGAGCTAGTTATGATTCCCAAACACCATAACACCTCTTATAACATAATAACACATTTAATCCCTAACCAAGACACTTGAAAACTAACTTATTTATGTAACTAGGGATTAAAATTTACACATTACCCCCCCCTATATTGTTCACGGTCACAAAGGGTGTGGACCCACCCTTGATCTTGTGTGATCTTGCTAGATCTTGCTTGATCTCATTAGATTGCATATGATCGTCCTTGGATTCTTTATGATATAGTAAGATCTTGCAAGTACTATAAGTTAACACAAGACCCCATTCATCACTTCACACCAACACATCTTCTTCAACTCCTCCCATTCTCAGCCGAGATCACCCCCCCCCCACACCACCACCATCTTCATCCATTGTTCATCCATTCCAAGTTAGTTACAAGGTGCAAGAAGGTGTTTAAGGAGGTTTAGAGCTTGTGAATCTTGAAGGACCTTCTCCCTTTGCTTTTATCCAACCCATTTATCATCTTCAACATCAAGTGTTCTTCCCTAGCCCTTGTGCTAGTAGTAAGCTCCTTGTAACTTGTTACTTCATATTTTTATAGTTGAAAGATGATTTAAACAAAATACAAATCTTGTAAATAGATGATTACAAAAATAATTTTCCCAAGAAACCAAGTTTATTTATAAGATTTACAAAGTCATGGTTTCTAAGTAAACTAATCATATTTTTAGTGTTTAAACAAGACTAGAAACATGTTTGTAACAACAAAAATACAAAAGAAATATTTTTAGAAAAATCATCTTACAAGTTGTAAATGACCAAATCCTTTAATAAAGTGATTTACAAACAAATAACCATGTTTTTAAGGGTAACTAAACCTACTAAACAACATGGTAAGTTACTACAAGTTTTTACAAAAACTTCAAGTTCATGATATAGTGTAATTTACTTGATTTGGACACTCGGTAAGTGTTGAATGAGTTGTTGATTGTTTGTGTTGATTTTAAAAGAAAATAAACACATGTTTTGAAAACATGGGAAACCTCCATTTTTAGGGGAAACTATGTCAAAATTTCTATAGAATTTTGACACTTAGAAAAATATAAGTTTTGGTGAAACTAATTCCCTAAAAGCATTTTACCAAGGTTTCCCTAATTTTTATGTAAACTTCAAGTTAAGAAATGATGATTTCTTCAAGATAAAAATTGATATTAAGTTTGTATATTTTTGAGGGAAAATATATATATTTATTGATCACCAAATTTTGTGCTAAGTGTATGTAGTATGTATTATATGTAATAGTGTATTAGGACATGAAAATACACTAAACACTCCTAAGGAGTAGAAATACAAAATACACATACAACATGCTTAGACAAATACAAGAGAATATATTTATGAAAATATATTTCTTAATAAATTAAATAACTTGGACAAGTTATGAACATGAAATGAAGTTTTGGACAAAATACATAACTCGGGTGAAAAATACAAGATACTTATATTTATTTGTGAGAAAATAATATAAGTAAGATACATAGTTAAAAATATAAATTATTTTTAACACACAAAGAATACATACATAAAAGATGGTGACTTGTACTTGTGCGATACAAGTCTAGTGACTAACGTTAATAAAACACGCATAGGTCACAACGCTATATAAGCAAACCCGGTGAAGTTTACGGCGTAAGAAACACAAAGTTGTGAGTTCATGCTCCCCCTTTTCTTTTAACTGTTTTCAGTTTTATAACTTCGGGGGTGAAGTACATGTTACTAAATGTTTACAGAAAAGTGAGTTTATGTCCCCACTTTTAATCTTTTACATGCTTTTTAAACTTGGGGAAAATACATGTGTTATGGTATGATTGACAAAAAACTGAGGAATGATACTTTAAATCGTGTCACGAATAGGGTACCAGAAGCACCATTAATCATGTACATACTAAGACCACAGAACAAAAGGTTAGATCTAATGGGTTTTCGAGCAGCCACACTCTTGGTGATAACTAGTACCAAGTAGTGCTTTTGTGTCTCAGTCGTGAATGGACAACTAGAAAAATGCCTATGGTTTGGATGCTTCCTATGTCGGGCCACATGTTAATGGCCTTGCAACCCATTAATAATCTCGATACATACAGAAATACTTGATTTATACGAATTACATACCATGTTTTCATACAAAGTATACAAACGTTCAATACAAAAATTGCATGAATTCACACCAACATTATGTTGACGATTTTCCAAAAACTCACATGTATTTCAAGTAACTAAAGTGGATGTGCGCGCGGTCATACCCTTTCTCTTGGATGTTGTTTATGTTTATCGTTGAATAAAGTTGTAAACTTTTCAGACAATATGTTGTCTTGTGATGTAAACACTTAACCTATGTTTTCAGTTATGTAATGATATTTGGCATTTGAAGTTATTTTTACGAGCATGTAGTATGTTTACCATTTGTATGCAATGAGAACCTTTCCTGATCACACCTCGTGCTTCCGCCTTAGAAAGGGGTGTGACAATTTCTAGATTGGATATCTTCTTTGAATACCATTAGCCGATTCTAGTACTATATGACCATCGGGAAATAAGAAGGCATATTAAAAGCTTGGCTATACTCTCTTTGACAGTTTTAGGGCAATCTCAGCTTTGACCGGTTTATTTCTTAACCCATAAAATGTAAGTGGCTGAGGTGGATCCATAATGGATTTATAAGAAGCAAGCTTTTAATATGCCTTCTTATTTCTGATGCTAAACCACCAATATATAGTGCATTATGCTTGGATTTTGGATGAACCGAATAGGACAGTATTCCAGACAATAAATTATAGTCTGTATTATACTGTCGACAGTCTAGGTCCTTCATGGTGAAAGTAAAAAATTCTTATTCCATCATTTCTATTCCGTGTCGCAGACAACCGGTTTTTCTGATGAGTCCATAAACTTGGACCATCCTATATTGTATGAGGGTATCTTTCCTGTGGACTTTATTAACGTCCTCACCAATTAAGGGCATCGCCCTTGAATGACTGTGATACATATCTCACCATGTCTTTCTCAGCACAATCGCTGATGTCCATAATGGTTTCCATTTCATTCAACAACTTTACGAAATCAATGGCTCCCTTTCTCGCCATTTAAGTCTCTTGACTTACAAGAGACAAAGTACTTTTAAGTACATCCTTTAGAGGAACGGGGCTCCTTGCTATATGTCATCTTATTTGGTTTGTCCTTCGCATTCGAAGTGTGAGCAGAACTCTTCTCATGAGCAGGGAAATATGATTTAGAGCAAGTAGCATTCGGCTTTTCGAACCTTTTTAGATCCTTTCTCATAGCCTTTCTAACAGCTGCATCAATCACAGTTTGGAGATTAACTCCATTAACCTTGAGATTCACCTTTGTTGCATCATTAGCATTTGTCGCACCATCGGTATTGCGACTGTTATGTGTCTCATTCAAGTTTGCCATACTTGAAGCTTGGCACTAAACACCAAAATTAAACAATTGCTTAATTGCATTTCTATAGCTAGTCATCGTCCTGACGACCAACATACATTAGCCATGGTATCCTTAAACCTTACCGGCTAATGGGGTATGAACATTCCTAATGAATGTCATTTGAATGTATATCAATTTACTTAGCCTAGGTCGCAAAAGATCCATCAATGGCAATTAAGGTTTGGACCGAGTCCATTACCCTTTTGACAATAGATCACAATGTCACAACTGTCTTTGTCATATTGATGATTTTAGATAGCTCGAAGGCTTGTCACAATGGCTTTTACAATATGAAACATGAGTTCGTCTTGAATGATATAATAATCATATGGCACGAAGGCCTTATCGCAAAGGACATTATAAGATATGGCAACAAAAGCCTGTCACGGAGGACATTAATTTATAAGTCGCGATCTTATTAGATTAGGGACTTTAAGGTTCGAACGTAGTTCTTCACCTTTAGACAGGGAGTCATAGACTACAACTGTCATCGTCCTTGAACGACGATTCATTTTGGCACATAGGCAAGTCATGGGACATTACTAATGGATGTTTATATATATACACATATGTGTATATATATAATTATCGCAATTTAGTATATTAGTCATGATCTCATCGATCTTATAGACTATAAGGTTTGGGCATTGCCCATCACCTTTGACGATGGACCATAACGGTCACACATGTCAGTGTCTCTAATGGACAACATAGTATATAGCCCGTAGGCGGCATAATCTCTAATGGTGACTCAGGATAACGCCACCAAGGGTAATACAATGAACACACTTATATATAGGAAGTACCAGCGGCGTATCCACCATGTGCTTATTGTATTACTCTAGTTTTGTTATCTAAGCACCGAAAATTTATGCATAAATTATAACCATCGGGTCGTAAGTATTTCTTAAAATCTTACTATGAAGATAAGAAGGCCTAAGCCTGAACTTCAAATATCCTATAAAATAATACGATCACCGTATCAGTTGATATTAGTCATGATCGCACTGATCATACATCGACTATTAGGCTTGAGCATAACTCACTACCTTGGACATGGGATCAGAAGGATCACAATGTCAATGTCACTAATGGACAATATATTATACATAGCCCGTAGGCGAAATATTATTAAGGATATTTACACATGATCATCTTTTTTATAATATTAGTCTTGATCGCATTGATCATATAGACTATGTGGTTTGAGCATAGCTCACTACCTTGGACAGGGATTCATAGGAGATCACCACTGTCCTTGTCACAATGGATAATATAATATAGCCCGTAGGCGAAAACATCTCTAAAGGATGTCAAATAATGTGATCATCGTATTTTTACGATATTAGTCATGATCGTAATGATCATATAGACTATTATGCTTGGACGTAGTCCAATATTCTTAGACAGGAGTCATAGACCACTACTGTCGTTGTCTTTATCAGACAACAAATTTAGCCCATAGGCACTTAATCACTAACGGATGTTTACATTTTTATCATCACATTGATGACACTTGCTAAGATCAAATTCGATCCTATAGGCTTTAAGGCTTGGACATAGTCCAAAATACCTTGACGGCTGGCGTGGTTTCTCAAGTCACACTGCCAGGAATGTTAACATGTTCTTAGATGTCAACAAGGATTAATTTGTCTTAATGGTCACACAACATTACCATGATCGCATTGATCATATAGGCTTGGAGGCTTGAACATAGTTCGCCACCTTTGGATAGGAGGGGTAACTCCTTTAACTATCATAGTAGAAGGAATAATTATCCTTAACTACCGAAAGTTTTGGCCAATTAATGTGGACTTGCCACTTGGCAGGGGTAAACCATTAAGAAGATCTTTTGAAATTTTTTAGTTGATCGATAAAGTTCGAATAAAATTCATACTAATGATTGATAAAGGACGATATGAGTACCTATATAAATTTTTTTTAATGTTTTTTTTATTTTTATTTTTTATTTTTTATTTTTTTTTTCAAAAATCTCAATAAATCATTAGGAAATTTTACCATAGTGCCTCAAACAGGACTTTTAATATCATACTTGTCCATAGAGGACTTAAAAGGAAATTATAAGTCTGGATAGGGACTATAAAAATATCATATGTCCGTATAGGGACTATATTAAAATAGTTTGCCCATGAAAGGACTATAATAAAATATCAGGTCTACAAAGGTTGTGATGAAATATCATGTCCACTAAGGGACTATAATGAAATCTGGTGTCCACGTATGGAATATAATAGGGTATAATGTCCATGAAAAGACTATTTGAAGTATAATGTCCTCGAAGGGACTATTATTAAAAGATAATATCCTCAAAGGGATTTTCAATAGGTAGACGTATATATTTATGGGGTCTTATCAAAAGAGGTAAGTCTATAAGGACTTTGATGAATTAATATGTCCACGAAGGACTACAATAATTAAATACCCAAACAGGGACTTAAATAAAAAAGAAGTATGATGGAAGGAGTGTCTTCTAATGTCTTCTTTCCCTTATTCTGATTGTTTCTTCATCTTTATTTGTCGTACGCAGTAGCGACTCTGAAGATTTTAGTGAATAAATAATATTTCAAATCAGGACCCATTGCAGAAGTAGAATCCAAGGATTCAATGATTAAAGGAATGACATGGATTACAGATTAGGTTTTGACTAGTATAGTCTAAGTTTGAAATTTGAAAACTCGGAGGTAAGAAATAGGGTTTAATGACACCCACATGTATCATCTTCAATATGGGAGCCTCAGGGACCTTCTGGTATGGACTCCATAGTCTGGATAAGGGTTTAAACAAGTTTGGTTTTTGGGAATAGATTCATAAAGGTCTTTCCTCCAACTGGTTGTACGCTTATCCTAGCCGTGGTACGAAGCTTGGCCTTTCTAGGCTTCGGATGTGGAGAATTTCCATCGACAGCTTCCTTGCCTGGCGATATATTCAAAATACATAAAATCGAAAGCAATGTTTACTTAATAGGGATGAGAGCATTCCTATGTTTAGTCTAGACTCAGAAGATCTAAGGAATGTGCTACTGTGTCATTTGAGATTAAACACTAAGGACTAGTGTTTAATTCACTCAAACGTTGGCTCTGATACCAACCTGTCACACCTCGATATTTCCACGTATTACCGGTGGGCCCGGTGGGGAGTATCGTGACGTAGTTGATATCATCATAGATAATTTATCACAGATTATATACACAGCGGAAGTCGAAAGATATAAACATTACAAACCGAATGGAAGTAATATCATTTATTACAAAAACGGTTGTAAAGGATCCACAGGCGGATCAAAGTTAAAAGAAACACTGTTCAGCAGATTTATAAACATCTAAGCTTGTAAGACTCTTTATTGATGCTAGGAGTAGCCAGCCTATTCCGATTAGTACCTGGACTTAACCTTTTTGGAAAATACGTCAGTTTTCACTGGTAATTACAATTAACCGACTCATTTTGAAAATGTTTAAAAAAAATGATTTGAATGCACAAGGCACAAAATATCTTTTATAACTTGGGACAATTATTTATATATAAACTTGTAAAAGAATTACATGTTCGTTATACGTTCAGTAG
Organism: Helianthus tuberosus; assembly: GCA_030545235.1. Classification (NCBI taxonomy): domain Eukaryota; kingdom Viridiplantae; phylum Streptophyta; class Magnoliopsida; order Asterales; family Asteraceae; genus Helianthus; species Helianthus tuberosus. The sequence goes on along the minus strand of CM060372.1, from coordinate 80,407,013 downwards.
CCCGGGCTGAATACCGGGTTAAAGATTAATAGACACACCACATGATATAATCCCGCGGCGAGTTATTCTCGAACCGTCGGTTATACCTTTTTATATATATGCACTGGCAGGTGTATGCCTACACCCCGTGCTTAGGTTGTGGCCATTTCAATGAATGATGCCAAGGATATCCGGGACATGGTCATTAACCCCTCAAAGGCTTTAAGCAAACATAACAGTTTAAACGAGTCATCTCAATAAATTAACCTTTATATGATTAAAAATTCAATGCCCGACCAAGCGGTATTTTATATAACGTACCCCAAACCCGTATAAGGGAAGATAAGTTAACAGTATTTACCTGAGCAAATTATATAAATGTATCCCAGCCGTACAAATCAGCAAGTGCAAGTATCTTTTACTGGTCTCCTACATCTGGAACGAAGGTTTTAATTAACCTATTAGATTCCTAACGGGTCTTACTTAAGTTAAACTTAGACCGGTTAGTTTTAAAGAAAGGTATACGGTTCAAATGCAAGATTAAGCGAAGACCGGATTAGAGTGTGGTTTAGACCCAACAAGTTTGAAGACTTGTATAATATGGGTAAACTAAACACATTCTGGATTTTGAAGTAAAAATGATAAGGTTTGACCCGTTTCGGTTAATTTATGCAAACTAGTTACATAACCCGTACCGAATGCGATAAATGCATAACGGGTAACCAAATGAGTCATGAACATGTTTCCTAAGTTAATATGCCTTAAATATGTTGTGATATCAGTAGGATACCTTCCAATATGCCCAAAACGAATTTAAACTCAAATTAAGCCCCGTATGGGTATTTTGGTCATTTACCTAAGGCATATAAACTACCTATCATACAACTAACTAAACGAAGTGACCATAAGGTATAACCTCGGAAGGTTATTCCCTATAAAACTATTGTCACCTATTGTGTTTGGTCGGATCCTAATGATCGACCAAACGGGTCTAGTTCGAAAGTCTAAGCGGTTGTTTAGACCGCTTATCTTACGACCCTACATAATCACTAAACCTAAAGTGATGAGTTAAACATGTTAAAACATGTTTAACGAAGTTAAAAAACAAGTTTGATATCAAGACAAAGGGTCTTGATACCCAAAAATAGTTTGGTTGCAAAATACGCATAAACGCGCATTTTGACCGAAACTATGACTCGTCACTAAGACCACCCGTAGTGGTGAAGAAAAATAATGCCCCCACCATGGGGCATTATCCGACACGTGTCATCCTAGTCAGCATTGGGCGTTATAGCAAAAGTGGTGTAGTGGGGTATTATTCCAATAATGCCCATTCCAATAATTAAAAAGGATTAAAAAAAACTTTTTTAAAAACCTTTTTGGTCAGACATGTGAGCCCACTATACTCCTTCCCATTGGCCACACACAAAACTATGTCAGAAAAGTGGGGCATTATTCAAAGATGGGGCATTATTCAAAATTGTTTTGAGCGTTTTAAATATAACGCGAGAGCAAAATTTTTTCAAAAAAAACGCCCGGTAACGCCCTATGTAGTGGAGGTCTAGGCGTTTTCCGGCGTTTTTTTTGAAATTTAAAAAAAAAAACGCCCCATTACGGGGGGACTAAACCTAAATAACGTGGTAATCAGTAGGTATAGTCACAAGAGACTATAAACATCGTGATTACGCTCACGTTATGAAGTTCAAACGAACTTTGTGTTGACCATTGACTGGTCAAAGCAGAAAGTCAAATACTGTTTGACTTTCCCGCTTAAAAACGCATAAAAAAACGAAAGAAGCTTACAAAGGGTCCAAGCTAGGAAGATCTTGATTCAAATTGCTCAGGTATGAAGTGTTAAACCCCAACTTAGAGCTATTTGAATCAGATTATGAGGAATGAGAATGAAGGTGTTGGGTTTATATAGATTTCGGTAAACCGTTAGGATCGTTCCTCGTAAACCGTGCTTGAATCATGACCTTACACTTGGGCCCAAGGTTTTAGAATACCATGGGAACATGTAAAACCATCAAATACCAGCCCATAGGGTACAAAACCATGGGTTAAAACCATCAAAACCTCAAAAATGGACCAAGTTCAATGTATCTGCCAGAAATTTCAAAAATGGTCCCTGCACTTGTAAAACTTGATTTTTGGCACTTTTAAGCCCCGTTAACCCCATTTCAAGGCTCTAAAATAAAGTTAAAGTATAGGGAACTTAAAATATGCTCAAAACATCTCGGATGTCGGCTCGTTTGGTAGTACGGTTGCGTTGTTCGGTTAATTACGACGGAAGTCGTAACGAACGCAAAAACGATCCAAATTAAGCGACGAATGGAATTTTATCATGCCAATCACTAAAATAAAATATTTTAATGATTATATAAATTTTTGGATGTCCGGATATATATTCAGAACGTAAGATATGCGCGAAAATGCAAACTTATGCACTTTTTTACGCTTTTAGTCCCTGTTGATCAAATAAGTTTATTTTTGCGCACCAAAAACCTCTAAGCCTATTTCTAAGCTATTTAAAGGATATTTAGGGAATGATTAACTTATGATCATATTCTGGAAGGTTCGATACCATACGAATCGGTATACTTTTGCAGTTTGACGTAAATAGTCCCTTAAATCGCACAAAGTAGCGCGAAATGTCATTTGATGATATCCAAGCCTTCCATGGCCCATAATGGGTATTCCCAAGCATGTTTTTAAATATTACTATGCTCTCGTTTGCTTAAATGGTCACCAAAAGGCGTAGATTCAAAAGTTGACGCTTTTGGGTCCCTATAATGCGCAAACTTGCGTATATCATCGTTTAATAGCATCGAAGCCTTATCTAATCCATGTTAGGCACTCTTGAGAGTATTATTAAACATCGTGATGCTTCGGGTTTGTAAAAAGGTAATTCAGAGGTATAATTTAACATATTGACACTTTTAGTCCTTCTAACTTGCAAAGTTGCGCGTAACTTTACTTATAGGCATAAAATCCCTTAATGGCCAATATTAGGCATTCCCGAGAGTATAATCAATTATCATGAAGCTCTCGGTTTGTTAAAAGGTCACTCAGAGGTAAGAATTAACATGTTGACGCCTTTAACCCTTCATCGCGCAAACTTTCAATTAATTACGCAAACGGCTACTCTTGATCAACAAGTGGCTCATTTGTGAACATGATTACCGTGTAACGTTATTCAGAGGCTTATAATAAGCATGTTAACATTTCCAGTCCTTCTATAATCAAAGTTTTTGATTTTTCGCAAAATTAGTCCCTCAAATTCAACGTTTGACTTTATTAGGGTTTATTACACGTGTCAATACATTATTGGACGTGATTTTACGAGGTGTTACACCTCAAGAACATATAAGGTTCATAAAGTTTAATACATAAACCAGTTTTCAAAAATAATTGTAATGTTCCTATGGCCTTCACTTTTAATTCCCGATCATCCCCAACTTTAAGTGTTCTTTGGTTTCTTCCCAGCTTCCGGATTGAAAGGAATCCCTGAGTAGAGTTGGTTAGATGAACCATAGAACCAGAATCAAACCACCAAGAATTAGCAGGAACATTTAAATTAAAGGACTCAAGTATCATGAAAAAATTGTTACCTTTCTTATCCAGTCACTCCTTGAAGTCAGGGCATTCCTTCTGCTTATGTCCTGTTTTCTTACAGAACTTGCAGTAGGGTTTGCCTAAGGAGCTCTTAGAGCTGGAAGGTGCACTTGTATTAGGATTTGGCTTTTGGACTTTAGAATCATCCTTTCTATGATAATTGTTCTTCCTCTTCTTAGAGTTGGAGGTGGTGAAGTTAGCAACATCAGTAGTGCGATCCATCTTCATACGCTCTTCTTCCTGTACGCACATAGCGACCAACTCACTCATCGTCCATTTGTCCTTCTGAGTGTTGTAATTGATCTTGAATGCTTCATAGGACGAAGGAAGCGAAGTGATGATGAAGTGAACAAGCAAACCATCACTGATTTCCATCTCCAGCCCTTTCAGCTTATTGGCCATGTCATGCATCATCATGATGTGCTCGCGAATGCCGCTCCTCCCATCATACTTAGTCGTCACCAGCTTGAGGATAAGAGTGCTAGCGTGTGCTTTTGATGTTCCTTTGAATTGTGCCTCCACAGAAGCCAGGTAGGTTTTAGCATCCTCAGAATCAGGAATAGCTCCTCTAATTGCATTGTGTATGGATTGTTTCATAAACATGAGAGACATACACTTACACCTAGTCCATTTTTCATGAACTATCTGCTCAGCAGCAATACTTTGAGTGGTAAGGTCCGCTGGCTTATTCTTTCTTAAAGCATAATCGAAGTCTAGCAATCCAAGTGTAAGCATGAGGGCATCCTTCCATTCAGCAAAGTTATCACCAGTCAAAGGTGGAATCCCGCAATTGGGTGCTGATAGTGAAAATAAGATGAGCAAGTTATGATACTAAGAAAGAAGTCCTAATGTGATCTAAGGGCATGTTATACTAAGGCAGGCATAAATAATGACCATTTTAATTATGAAGCTGTGATATTGTCTATTACTAACATCAAAATAATAGACTTAGTTAAAATTCTACTTAAACGAAGACAAAACAGCTTTGGCCAGGAGTGTAATCATTTAAGTATGTGTGCAAAGTAATTGTGACAAATCAGCTTTGGCCAGAAATGAGACAATCACTTTAATTATGCACTTGTCAAGTATGCTAGACATAAATGAATTAAAATCATCTTTGGCCAGAAAATAAGACATTTCACGTTTGTAATGCATACTCAACATAGCTTTTATAATATTTGAACAATAAATAGATGTATTAAATCAGCTTTGGCCAGAAATGATACATCAGAAGGTCATTCAAGTTAAGCTATTTTGGTTTTGTAAAAGTTATCTGATTCTGATTAGTTAATTAATTGTTCACAAAACCAAGTATTTAATAGCAAACCACCTGTTAGCGCGGATCGAACTAGCCTAAAATAATGAGGTTTCAAGTGAGATCTTGACTCAATTATGAGGTCTCGAGTGAGATCTCGAGTCAAGTCTCGACTCATCTTGTAACATTATGAGGTCTCGACTGAGTTATGAGATCTTGAGTCAGTTATGAGGTCTCGAGTCGCAACCTTATGGTCTCGAGTTGTGACCTTATGGTCTCGAGTCGCAACCTTATGGTCTCGAGTTGTGAAGATTTAAAACCCTTAGTCGAAACCTTAGTGGTCTCGAGTTGTAAAGATTTAAGGACCCGTATGATTTCGAGTCGAGATCTGATGGTCTGGAGTTACAATCTGATGGTCTCGGGTCCACTGTTAACAGCTGTCATTGTGATAATAACTGAAAACTCAAAATTTTAGGGATTGTGGGATAATGTTTCCTGTTTTATTGCTGATCTAAACTTATCAAAAGATTTCGAAAATTATAACTTATTATCTATTAACAGTTTTCGAGAATTTTAATAGATAAAATTCAGATCAAAACAGTAAAAACATCCACTAATCCAAATTATATTCCAAAACTTAAGGAATTTTTGAGTTTTTCTTAGAACAAGTGATTAACCCTAAAAAAATTAAAACATAATTCTGGGATCCGAAACCTGAATTTTAAGACTTTTGTTAACAGATTTCGGACATTAATTTACCCATATTGGTTTCGGGTGACATGATTAAGCACCCCTTTCTTAAAACATTGATTTCGGCACAATGAAAACCGAAAACAGCCGTGATTTTTATTAACTTTCAAAAATTATGTTTTCCAGATTTTAATCCCAGAATAATGGATACAAAAACGGAACTGATTTATCAACATATGCTCTGATACCACATGTTGATCAGTTATGTTTAAACATAATGGAAAACATGAATAACATACCTGTTACAGCAGACTGGCCAGCAGAGAATCCAGTCAGAGATGCAGCCATTGAGTTTGACATACTTGTCAGGATGATCTGGTTCCTCCTTAGGGTGTAAAATTATGATGGTGATGAAACCGAAACAAGGGAAGGATTCGGTTGGGAGAGAGAGCCGAAAGTGATGTTATGAAGATTATGTGAATTGTCTAACCCTTAAACTCTCTAATAATCTCCTTATATATACACCCAAGAGGAAACCTAATTAGTTAATAAGGGTAATATGGTCCATCAACAATTACCAACTAATTATTAATAGGTTATTAATATATTTTGATCTATATAATATAAATGATTATAATGGCTACAAGATTAAATATTATAACAATAATATATTTAATCTCAGATCCTTGTACATGTTTTCCCAACTTTTTGCGATTGTATTCCTTGTTGGTTGTCGCCAATTAGGTGATGGGCTAGGCATTGGATAATCACCTTGTAACTTGATGTTAGATAGAATGGTTCTTGTTAACATGAATGATCGAAACGGTTTGATGAGAATTACTTGCTTCGGCTGTTGTAAATAAGGTAAAAACGTATAACAACCAATGTCGCTTATCAAGTGACGGATGATATTCCACCGGCTAACCATCAAGAGTCCCGTGAATGGCATAAGTAGCCACTTATCACCAGGTCCAGGCTCTATACTATGCCAATCTAAGGAACTTCGAGCTAACCGAAACTTAAAATCATTTATCGTCCTCCAAAAGTTGTAGTATGCATTCACTGAGAAGCTCTGCCCGTATTAACGGCCACTCCATCTCATGACGCGACAAACCGATGGCTATAGCTCGAAAACCACAATTTCAATCCCTTGGACATTCTATATATGAGTTAGGTATGAGTGATTCGCTGGTCGTTAAAAAAAGAAAAGAAATGTATGTAACACTCTTTGTTCCGAACAATGCTAATGTGTTTGAGTTAACACAATATTGAAGGTCATGAACAGTTAACAACCAAAATACCAGTAATTCTTGAGATAACACATCTGTGGACTACAGTCTATATAATTATATAATACTCTAATTTACAACATAACTGTGCATATAATTATTGTAACTTGTGCTTAAATTGTGTTATGTGCTTTTGTTACTTGAACCATCGCTTACAAAGTGGTACTCTCTTCTTTCTCTATCAATCATCTGCACTCTCCTCCTTCTCTCTACTCTCTTCTTTCTCTCTCTAGATAACTCCACCATACCTGTTACTCCAAAAATATATCGGCCGAGAGTGAAGAGAGAGACAAAGGAGAGATGGGCAACATATATGTGGCGTCACGGTGGTCCTTAGGCGGCGGCTTAGGGCTGGGAATTTATCCCGGCGGCCTAGGGTTTAGTAGATCGTCGTGACCACCAATGCCCCCCACCTCTTTCTCCTTCCACAAAAGTGGTTCTTCGAATCGCGTGGTGTGGACGTCAGATGAGATGGACAAGGCAAAATCAGCCTTCTCCGGTGGCTTATACGTCCGTCCGGCGGGTGTTGACGACGGCGATTGGTCATAGCCGGGTGTATTTCGTCTCCTTTCCTTGCTTTTTTGCTTTTCTTTTTTTCAGCATCCAAGTTTTAGTTTTTTAGTATTACAAAGGGATTCATGCTTAGTAATTGTTGATATGCTGTGGAATTTTTATGTAATTATGTTGTATAACGAGTTTTGTTTTGTTCGGTTGCTGGATAGAGATTTAATGTGAGTTGTTTGTATGTATGATTTGTAGAGGATATTATGAATTTGATTGTTGAATCTGTATCTTTAGGTCGTTTTAATATTCGATAACCAATAGTTATACTTGGCTTTGGATTTTTTAGATTGCAGGGCGTACTAGAATTTAGAACCTGAATAATCTGGTTAAAATTATGCTTTATCGGTTTATAATCCAATTTTTTTTCCAGCCAAACCAAACATTTCATTGATATCAGAATTCAATACAGCTGGATTCCGTAGCAAAAATAGAGCTGTAAGTTTTTCTTGTAGTGTCAGTTCTTTATTATTGCTTTCTTGTGTTATGATTATTGTATACTTTATAAAGATGAGTTAAAATATGTGTACTCAAATAAGGATAATAATATCCATGTCCTATTTTGCTTTTAAAGATATGCTCAAATTAGCGATTTATCTGCAAAATTAGTGTAGGAGTATTAACTTAACAAATTTGTTTTGGGGGCTTGAAGTGGCAGTAGAGATTGGAATGGTAAACAAATGGGTTTATATCTCGACTTATATAGGGGTGCTAAATGGGTCATGTTCGCGGGTTGGTGGGTCTAACCCGAACCTTTGAAATTTTTACACGAACCCTAACACGACCCATCCCAAAAATCGTGTAACTATGTAAGACACATGAACCGAACATGACACAAATGTTAGCGGGTTGGCTCGAACACGACACAGTTGTTAGTGGATTGACCCGAACACGACCCATTACAAAAAATGTTATTGATGACTTAACATGCAAATTGTCATCGCATAAAACCTAAAATAATTTACATTGAGTTTTGTTTTGTTCGGTTGCTGGATAGAGATTTAATGTGAGTTGTTTGTATGTATAATTTGTAGAGGATATTATGATTTTGATTGTTGAATATGTATCTTGAGGTCGTTTTAATATTCGATAACCAATAGTTATACTTGGCTTTGGATTTTTTAGATTGCAGGGCGTACTAGAATTTAGAACCTGAATAATCTGGTTAAAATTATGCTTTATCGGTTTATAATCCAATTTTTTTTCCAGCCAAACCAAACATTTCATTGATATCAGAATTCAATACAGCTGGATTCTGTAGCAAAAATAGAGCTGTAAGTTTTTCTTGTAGTGTCAGTTATTTATTATTGCTTTCTTGTTTTATGATTATTGTATACTTTATAAAGATGAGTTAAAAATATGTGTACTCAAATAAGGATAATAATATCCATGTCCTATTTTGCTTTTAGAGATATGCTCAAATTAGCGATTTATCTGCAAAATTAGTGTAGGAGTATTAACTTAACTATTTTGTCTTGGGGGTTTGAAGGGGCAGTAGAGATTGGAATGGTAGACAAATGGGTTTATATCTCGACTTATATAGGGGTGCTAAATGGGTCATGTTCGCGGGTTGGTGGGTCTAACCCGAACCTTTGAAATTTTTACACGAACCCTAACACGACCCATCCCAAAAATCGTGTAACTATGTAAGACACATGAACCGAACACGACACAAATGTTAGCGGGTTGACTCGAACACGACACAATTGTTAGTGGATTGACCCGAACACGACCCATTACAAAAAATGTTATTGATGACTTAACATGCAAATTGTCATCGCATAAAACCTAAAATAATTTACAATTTGAATTCATAAAGTGTGTGAATCTCCTTTTCAAAATACAAGCCGATATGTACACATGAAAGTTCTTCCTTTCATCATGTAATTTGATATCATGTCCTGTTGGGTTCTATAAGTTTTATATGCTGGATCATTAAAGCTGCTAGAAAACACTACCTACTTCTCTTCCTTACGTTTATTTTTTTACACGGTATAATTGTGTATTTGGAGTTTGAAATTAGCATTCTAAGCTTTTTTATTGTCTATATATCTTTTCAACATCTATATTCTCATGTATGTTTTATTTTCAGACTTGGGAGTTGTTCTCAGTCAAGAACAGAAAATTTAGGAATGCGAAAGAATCTTAGCAAGCAGTTGTATAGCTGTTTGGAACCCCATTGTTTAAAATATGGTGTATCATACTTTTAGCTAACAACGGATGGTCATTGGATGATAGGTTGTAAAATGGGCGAGGCGATAAGAGAGAAAATAAGTGAAAGGATGAAGTTGTTACAAGCCATTGGGTGGGGGGGGGGGGGGGGGGGGGTTATTGCACGGACCTCCCGGCCGCTGGAGTGATCTCACTCCACAGCTTACCCCGTCCCAAGGTTGCTGGCGGTGAATACCCCATCCCGAGTCGATCCGTTTCCCCTGTGAAGAGGTGGGTGGGTGGTGCCCATCCCTGGAGTCGAACCCGGGTCTCTATGAAGAGTAGAGGTGGGACTGGCCAACTGGGACACCCCAGTTGGTTGCCATTGTACCAGGTTGTAACAAGGTCAGTTGGTTTTCTTTCTTTTTGTCTTTGTTATCTATTTAAAAAAATATATCGACTTATTCGAACAACCTATGATCAAAATAGTCTATTAACTATATATGATCTCACATTTTCATGTGGGATTGATTGATATGTAGGTAACTGGAAAGGCCCTGGATCATATGTCCAGTCCATACAAAATCAAGTTAAGTTACATATATTTTTTTTATAGTATGTAGCTATTTAATTTATATAAAAAAATTAGTTTGCTGGAAAATTAATAAACAAATTTGCAATTTCTTTTGGTTTGTTGTTCTATATTTTTGGAAGGTTTATTGATTTCGGCGTTGATGGTGTCCTGCTTCTTGGCGTAGCAACTCTGGTTGCAGCCGTGGTGGCACTGAGTCGTTAAGACAATGATGATCTTTTAGATCTGAGTCTCTTTGTTAACTTATTTGTTTTCTACCCGGTTCGTTCCGGTCTCTTGACTTTGCTCAGCCCTAAATTTAGTGATTGTTATTAGTAAATATACTTTATAGATTACCCTAATCTAACTTGCCAGAAAAAAAGGATCCGTTAATATATTTTAACACCCTGATGCAATGGTTGAAATATTTTCAAGCCCCCGCCGCAACGCGGCGGGTACCTTTCTAGTTGATAATAATTTGTAGCTTGTACTAAATAATTTTTTACTCCGTTTACATAATTTTTCCCTTCCTAGAAAAATAGAAAATATATTATGTTAAGTTGAAAAAACACGAGTATCTTAGGGCCTTAGGCGATGTTTTAAATACCGGTACGAATCGGCCGGTTATACTGGGTAAATAGGACTCTAGACACATGCCCGATATGGTAAAGGCCGGTAAAATCCGAATACATATGTCATATGTACCGGCGATAAATCCGGTTCTACCGGTTCAAATCGTTGAACCGGTTTGCATTATCTTAAAATTTGATTTTTTTTATTTTAATAAAATACTATATTAAGGTAATACCTTTTGTATTTCCGGTAATTAACCTTGTGTCATTCCAATATTCCATAAATGTTGAAACTGTTACCCATCTCGTCCAATGTAATATTGTTCATAGGTATTAAAAGTTCTCTTAAATGCTTAATATTTAACAAGAAAATAGTTGTTTTTAGACATAACCATGATCAGTTACATAAATTCTAATTGAGATGTGATTATTTTTTTAGATGAATTTATATTTTATGGAATTATAGAGTTAACTAGTAACCTGGTTGAACCGTCCGGTACAACTCGGTTTAACCGGTTAACCAATTCAGAGTTCAACCCAATATGATTTAAAAACCGATTTTTAGAACACGGATCTTGGGAAATTCGATTGAAGAAGCATTTATAGTGTTTAAAAATGTCACTTTTAATTTTCATCCATAATTTTTTGATAATATTTGCGTATTTATTAAAATATAAATTGGTTTTTAGCAGTGACAAATAAAAAAAAGTCAGATTCAAAATTTTCATTTGGTTTTCTGTATTTGACCCATTTTAATAGCAACTCAAGGTACGTTCTAACGACAGGATCCCGTGATTATTATCATTATTCTACGTGGTTTTTTTTTTTTTGTTGCTAAACTTAAGTAGTAAGCAATACAGACTATTATGTTTATAATAATAATAACTAAGATGTCATATATTTTGGAAAAATAAAGTTGCTCTTACTTTCAAATTCAATAAACCTTTTAGCAGCTTTTGCTTTCGATTTTCGTACCCTTTATTTTCTTCTATACTGCTTTAATATTTATATTTTAATATATATTTATATTATTATTTAAAGAAAAAAATCAATTTTAATAATCTTAATTTTAACTTATTCGTTTAAATTAATTCTCAACTTTGATCTATAGTTCAGAATTAATCTCAACTCAGAACCTCTTATAATATTCCCCGGGTGAAAGTGTGTTTCCTTTCGTATGGAATAACTGGCTACTGCGTAAGGTAAACGTTTTCCGTTGGAGGATGAACCTGGACAGGTTACATACAAGGATGGCTCTGCTCAGGAGGAATATTCAAATGCCATCGACCTTATGCCCTCTATGTGAAGAAAATGACGAGACGGTGGAACACCTCTTTACGACATGCATGGTTTGTTCTATGGTGTGGCAATGCCTAGTAGCTTGGGCCAAGATCCCCCCTTTGTATGTCTTCTTGGTTTCGGACCTACTTCATGCCCATATACATCTTAATGTTGAAGCAAAAAATGATCCAGGCTATCATCCTGCTTGGTTGTTGGTTAATTTGGAAACATCGCAATGAAGTATTTTTATCGAGCAAGAGGGTGGAAGTTCACAAGATACTGAGGATGTCAACGTCGTCGGGTTTTTATGGGTTAAAAGTAGAGCAAAATCGACATCAATAGATTGGTGTAAATAGTGCAACTTCTCATTTGTGTAAATCCCCTTGTACTTCGCTTTTGCTAGTTTGTTTATAAAATTCAGCCTTTTAAAAAAAAAACCTCTTATAATAATATTAAAAAGAATTAATTAATACTTAACTTGGAATAAAAGCATGAGTAAGACATGTTAACTGTTAAGTATCATAACCAGTATTATTTCTAATGCTTTGTATTAGGGACTTAATAACATCAGAAAGAATAATATCAGTAAATATAAATATACCATTAGATATGTATATAAAGATAATTATAGTTGTTTTTTATACTATTAGATATGTATATAAAGACAAGTTCTAGTTGTTTTCTCGTATGGAAGTATCTATAGAAAACCCTTATAATTTAGAAAACTTGGGAAACTCTAATCTTCCGAATTTAAAAAAAATTACACATGTTATAAACATGTTTTTAAGGGTTTTGGGCAAAAAAATCAAAAAAACGCCGAGTGGATATTTAAAAAAAAATAAACAAATTTCTAGGGTAACATATGTCAGACGAATGTAACATATGTTACACCAAAACTTGTTTATTTTTTTTTTTAAATATCTACTCGGCGCTTTTTTGATTTTTTTGCCCAAAACCCTTAAAAACATGTATATAACATGTGTAAATTTTTTCAAAAAAAAAAAATCGGGAGCTTTGTGTTTCCCAGGTTTTCTAACCACAAGTGGGTTTTCTATACATCCTTCCCCGTTTTCTCATTATATATATATATATATAGGGTTAGGATCAAATGAGAATCACCCTTAGTTATGAGAACTAGGTCTTCCAAAAGGTTTTTCCAAAAAAAAATTTCTCAAAATCTTAAAAAAAAAATCACTTGTTTCGGTAAAAAAAAAATTAAAATGCCGCATGCACAAATTTACATGAGGTGTAAAAAAAATTCATCGCCGTAACAGAATTTACATCAGCGCGTAAACGAAACTTACATCAAGCAAAACTACCGACTCAACAATTTTTTTTTACAGATGTGCTTATAATATTTTCATCTACATTTGTGCAAACAATTGTGGCCCATCTCGCGCGGAAAGTAGTAGTTCTTATGGTTCTCACAACTCGTAGTGGTTCTTAATTGAACCGAAGCCTATATATATATATATAGGGTAAGGTTCATGCGAGAACCACCTTTATTACGAGAACCGCGAGAACCAATGTGAACACAACCTAAAATAGCTAAAATAACCCTAAAAAAACCTAACCCCCACCCCCCTCCCCCCAAAAAAACCTAACCCTCCCCCCCCCCCCCCCAAAAAAAAAAAAAAAAACCTAACCCCCCCCCCCCCCACCCCCCACAAGCTAAAATGCTAAAAATTAAACCCCCAAAAAACCTAAAAAAATCTAAAAAAATCTAATTTTTTTTTAATATTTTTTTATGTAAAATCGCTACTTTTAGTAGCCAAAAAAATTTCTTTTTTTTTTCTACTAAAAGTAGCGATTTTTTTATAAAAAATATTTTAAAAAAAATTTGTGTGTTTTTTAGCTATTTTTAGACATTTTTTGTTGTGTTCACATTGGTTCTCGCAATAAAGTGTGGTTTCTAACGGATCTTTGTCCTATATATATATATATAAAAAGTGGATCACATACAAAGTGATATTTGCGTGTAAAACGCATGAATAATCCAAGTTGTGACATGAGTTTTCTAGACGAACGGTAGATGCATCTTTTAAAATAAAATTAGTTTTAGACAAGTGATTGTAAATAGTTATACATATCATTGTATTTGTGATCGAACAGTTCATTCATGCGTCAAGCCTGAAGAACTTAGACGTATTGTTGCAACGATAATAAAATTTATTACTTTATAGTATTTTTTAAATAATAATGAATTATATAAAAGTTATTTTGAGTTTATAAACTTAGTGTAATCAAGTTTAAGTGAAAAGGAGCAGAAATTATATATAAAATTTTTAAATTTTATTATGTATAAATTCTTACACAAGTTTTACATGAAAATGCATAACTTATATATAGATTTTTATTATGTATAAATACTTACACATGTCGCTGACCATGTACAAGGTGATAAAAACAGTTAATTAAAACAATAGATAGCTTATGGTATTATACTCTAATGAAATTTTAGTAGTGAGATAAGGCTTAATATCATGATATGCTAGTTCGATTCTCATAAAAGGGTTTTTCTTAAACTTTTTTTGGTTTTTTCTGAATTGATGTATAGGCATTATAATATAATTTACTGGACAGTGATCCAAATTTTCCGTTAAAATAAATAAATAAAACTATAGTTGTTTATATAAAATTGGTTAATTTCGCAACAAATGATATTATAGAGAGGGAAGTGGAAAATAAAAATCGAAGAATTTAAGGTGGCCATGGAACATTAAAGGTGGTCCAATAGAAGATAGTGTAAGGGGCTGTTTGGTAGCATCTGAATGACATTAAGAGGCTACCTCTTAATGAAATCATTTAAGAGTTTAACAAAGATAATCTAGAAGAATGTGACATGTGATGGTTTACCATTCAGATGTTACCTCTTATCCAGTCAGACATAAGGTTACCTCTTATTCATTCAGACACAAGGGCCACAAATGATTTCATTAAGAGACAGCCTCTGAATGGATTAAGAGGCTACCAAACAGCCCCTAAGTGGGATGCTGGCTTGCTTTGACTAAAAAACAAAGTGTATGGGTGTCATATGGGATTCGATTTTTTTATTAATATAAAATTAAATTGTTTGGAAAAGATACCGTTCATATAATTAGTAATCTTATTACATCGCGTCCGAGACTGCGGGGCTGACGGGGGATTGTCTTCGACATGAACCCGGTGACCAATAGGTCCAGTACATAGAAAGTCACCTTCCAAAAAAAATAATCTTATTACAAAATTAAGATTCTCGTACTGGATAAAGACTAATAGATCATTTTATATTTTAACTAGGAATAAGACCCGCGCGCGTTGCCGCGCGGGTACGTCGCAAATATCGAATGGATTACTCCAAACGTTATGTGATGCGTTAATCATATGAAAACGTATGTTTCGACATTTCCGATTGAACTCAATGTAACATATATAAGCATTGTGATTGGATCAAAACATAAAGTAAATCAAATTTATACCGTACAATCATAACATATTATATGTGACCCAACTCATACATAGAAAACGTAAAACATGTAACTGAAAAGTTGACACGTATAATTAAAAGAGATTAATTAGAGCTTTTGAAAAAAAAAAACGGAAAAAGAAACTCTGATTTGACTCCACTCGATTCGAAACAAATTTTACAAAACATTCGTAAAATAAGCACGAAAACATATTATATTTGACCTGATTCGTATCCCAAAATAGTTTACGTCAAAAGATACACCAACTTGAATTTATACCGAAACGTACATAAAAATATGTACCTAAAAATGGTTTTCTTATAGGAAAACGTATTATATTTGACCTATCTCGTTTTCAGAAAAAGTTTACGTCGAAACGTAGAGCAAATTGAATTCATACCAACACATACATAAAAATATGCACGTAAAAAATATTTTTTTAAGTAAAGGAGGTATAGGGGGTAAACTCGAAACAAATTATTAATATAAAGCTTAATAGGTTAAATACGTTCGTAAAATCATGCCAAGTAGCACTAATGACCACACCATTGCCAGCAACCACCAAATCAGAAAAGCTCGTAAAAATAAAATAAATAAAAAAGGAATAAATAACATCGAACGAAAAACAGACGTAAAATGGTTGAACCACACACACCCATTGCGTCATGTTAATGCAAAAGTTAGACGTAATGTAAAACGTAGAAAAGAATAACTAAGTCCATCTGGGACCTCCGCGTTGCGATAAACTTGTCAAACGGAGAAAAATAGACGCGTTGCGACGGGGCCTGTCAAACTAAAAAAAATAGACGAAAAAACATTGAACCCCCATGCACGTTGCGGCGTGTTGACTCGCAATAAAGCGAAAAACTCGTGAAAGATAAAAGTATGAGAGACTAAAGTTGAACAGAAAAAAGTGTTTGTGTTAAATTGTAAAAGATGAAAAGTCTTAAGGTTAAAAGTAAAAAAATTCAAAAAGGTTAAAATGTAAAAGATAAAAAACTTATAGGTTGAAAGTGAAAAATTAATTTTTTTTTTTTAGAAACACCCTATGCATAGAGTACAAGCATATGAAGCAACAACATGTTGCTTATTTATAGTGTGGTAATGACTCAAATTAAATCACCATAATAGCATATAAATTTCGATTAACGGCAAAAGGGGTCATTTATACATTTCATATGAGAAATGGACTTAGCTATATAATTTAATAACTATTTTTTAGAGTTAAATGCCATTTTAGTCCCTGTGGTTTGGGTTATTTTGCCATTTTAGTTCAAAGGTTTCATTTTTAACCTGTGGGTCCAAAAAGGTTTCACAGTTGCCATTTTAGTCCACTGGGTTAACTTTATCCATTTTTCTGTTAACGAGAAGGCCAATTCGGTCATTTTATATGGCTGAATTGCCCTTTTAGTTTATAGAATTACATACAAAATGACCAAATTGGCCTTCTCGTTAACAGAAAAAATAGATGAAGTTAACCCAGTGGACTAAAATGGCAACTGTGAAACATTTTTGGACCCACATGTTAAAAATGAAACCTTTGGACTAAACTGGCAAAATGACCCAAACCACAAGGACTAAAATGGCATTTAACTCTATTTTTTATATAGTCTACAAAAGGGGAATGTTTATTGGGGAACACTAAAAAAGTGGGGAACAGCGGGGAACCGACTCAAACGAACTCCGATTGGACTCATTTCAACGACGTTGGAACCGGCTCGTCGAACCCTAACTAGGATCTCTTAACCCTAAATCATAACTCCTAAACTCTAAACCCTAAAGCTAAAAAATAAGGCTAAAACCTAAGCTAAACCGTAAAATCTAAACTATAAACACTAAAAACTAAACCCTAAACGCTAAACCCTAAAGCTAAACCCTAAATCCTAAAGCTAAACCCTAAACCCTAAAACTAAACCCTAAAAGCCAAACCCTAATATATTTAGGGTTTAGGGTTATGATTTAGGGTTTAGGGTTAAGAGATCCTATAGTTAGGGTTCGACGAGCCGGTTCTAACGCCTTTGGAATGAGTCCAGTCGGAGTTTGTTTGAATCGGTTCCCCGCTGTTTCCCACTTTTTTAACGATCCTCAATGAATATATCTAAATTAGTGATCGGCATTTTGTTTTGGTTAATGAGTATGGTCTCCATATATTTTCCAGAAATCGTTTTGTCTTTCTTTGACACTTCACGTATGTTATGACTGATGAGGTGGTGAATGATTCTTGATATAATTCTTTATCACTTTCTATCATATATAAACAAAATATTCATTTGTTGTTATTGATGTTTTTGAGGCTTGCGATTCAATCACTTTACGTGTTAGATAGGTTACAATAGTAAAAAAATCTATAATTATATGTTTTTTAATTTACGTTATATGTATGGTTTTTTTAATATTCTATTTAATTTGGTCGCACCTTTAATCTTCTGATCTTCACCTTTAATCTTCCGATTCTTTACTCATTTTTCTCTAATTTTCACAAAAACATAAGCTCCAAATGATGATAAAATTCCGCCAACCTTACCTCATGCTTTTGGTCGCTTACATGTCATTTATCAATTTAGTTAAAATGCAATTATCATAATTGATGTTTGATGTTTATATTCCGACAAGGTTTCATCGAAAAATTGCTCACCAAGCCACACCGACACAACCACCGTTGGATCCTCATCTTCCAAGCCATCAAAGAACAAAGGCAAGAAGCGGAAGGCTTCAAGCCAGAACTGTGCGGTAGTCACTCCGCAAAACCCTCAACCACCAGTCGCTCCTACTCCAAACCCATAACCACAAAGAAAAACCTACACTGGGACTCACCCTAAGTGTAACACTTGTTTTTACCATCATCCCAACAACAAACAATACCGCTTATGCACAAACTGCAATAGGTTTGGGCATTTTGCCAAACAATGTCGCATTGGTCCTAAACCACTTGCCAACCAAAACCAAGCTGTCGCAATAGCCCAAAACCCTGCCCCAAACCAAGCTCAACCTTAAGCCAACAACGGTCGGGTGTGTTACAAGTGTGGTGATCCGAATCATCTTGCAAACGTTTGTCCTCAGCACGCCAACAAAAACAACTAACAGCAGCAGCAGCAGCCGCCTCAGCAAGCTCGAGGCAGAGCCTTCGAAATCACAGTTGCCCAAGCGCAGAATGCCAACGACGTCATAAACGGTACGTTCCTCGTCAACAATGTCTATGCTTCGTGTTTATTTGATACTGGCGCGGATAGAAGTTTTGTTTCCGTTGAATTCGAATCTTTGATTAAGTGTAGACGTTCTAAGTTGCCTAAACCATTCGCTTGCAAAGTCGCTAACGGTAAGTCCGTTTCTGTTGATTCTGTTCTTCTTAAGTGTTCCTTGAATTAACGATCATACGTTTTCAATTGACCTCATACCTATGCAAATGGGTAGTTTTGATATCATAATAGGCATGGACTGGCTTAGGCGAGTTCGTGTTGAAGTCGTTTGCTTTGAAAAGTTTATTCGTCTTCCTCTTCCTAACGGTGATTCTCTACACGGCTACGGCGAGAAACCTTCTCAAGGTCTCAAGCTTATGCCGTGTACTCAAGCGAACAAATACTTGCGCAAGGGTTCCTTCGTCTTTCTTGCCCACATGGTGGAAAAGAAGGATAAGGGTCCAAGTGTGAGTGATGTTCCGGTTGTTTGTGACTTTCCTGATGTTTTCCCAGAGGATCTTCTTGGTCCTCCTCCTCGTTCTGTCGATTTTCGTATCGATTTAGTGCCTAGCGTTACGCCTATCGCTAAGTCTCCTTATCGCTTAGCACTCTCGGAAATACAAGAGCTATCTAGCCAACTTCAAGAGCTTCTTGATAAAGGCTTTATACGCCCTAGTACTTTTCCTTGGGGCGCTCTCATTCTGTTCGTCAAGTAGAAAGATGGATCATTTCAGATGTGCACTGACTATCATGAGCTCAAAAAGCTTACAGTCAAAAACCGATA
Source organism: Helianthus tuberosus (assembly GCA_030545235.1). Classification (NCBI taxonomy): domain Eukaryota; kingdom Viridiplantae; phylum Streptophyta; class Magnoliopsida; order Asterales; family Asteraceae; genus Helianthus; species Helianthus tuberosus. Next base: position 80,387,643 of record CM060372.1, on the reverse strand, counting down.
TCCTCTTCCTCGCATCGACGATCTCTTCGATCAATTACAAGGCGCGACATGCTTTTCCAAGATTGATCTCCGTTCTGGTTATCATCAACTTCGAGTCCTCGAAGAAGATATACCCAAAACCGCGTTTCGTACACGTTATGGTCATTACGCGTTCGTGGTCATGCCCTTTGGTTTGACCAACGCACCTGCAGTTTTTATGGACTTGATGAACCGTGTGTGCAAGGCTTATCTCGCCCGTTTTGTGATCGTCTTCATCGACGATATCCTCATCTATTCCAAGACTCAAGAAGAGCACGAGCGACACTTGCGTCTTATCCTTCAACTTTTGCGTGCTGAACATTTTTACGCCAAATTCTCCAAGTGCGAATTTTGCCTAAAAGAGGTTCAATTGCTTGGTCACACCGTCAACGAACTTGGTATTCACATTAACCCTGCGAAGATCGAAGCTGTGAAGAATTGGATTGCTCCTAAGTCTCCGTCTGAAATTCGTTTGTTTCTTAGTCTAGCTGGTTACTATCGTCGTTTCATTTCAAACTTCTTAAAAATCGTCGTTCCTCTTACTTCCTTTACTCAAAAAGATAAACCTTTTGTTCGGGACTTCTTAAAAATCGTCGTTCCTCTTACTTCCTTTACTCAAAAAGATAAACCTTTTGTTTGGGGTCCCGAACAAGAGGAGTCTTTCCAAACGCTCAAGGACATGCTTTGCAATGCTCCTATCCTTACTCTTCCCGATGGTAACGATGACTTCGTCGTGTATTGCGATGCTTCAAACCTAGGTCTTGGTTGCGGCCTTATGCAACAGGACAAGGTTATCGCTTACGCGTCGAGGCAACTCAAAATACATGAGAAAAACTACACTACGCACGATCTTGAACTTGATGCAGTTTTTTGCTTTGAAGATATGGCGACACTACCTTTATGCTACCAAGTGTGTGGTCTTCACCGATCATAAGAGCCTTCAGCACATCTTCAATCAAAGGGAACTGAACATGTGCCAGCGTCGCTGGGTAGAGTTGTTAAACGACTAGGACTGTGAAATTCGCTACCATCCAGGTAAAGCGAATGTTGTGGCTGACACACTTAGTCATAAAACTCATGTCAAGAGTGTTCATTGCTTCCAACTCGTCGACGTTCTTCGAAACCGCATTTACGAAGCTCAATACTCATCTGTTAACGAGGGTAATCTCTATAACGAAATGCAATGTGTTGCAGAAGAAAGTCTTGTAACCAAATCTGATGGTATTCTATAATATCTCGATCGTGTTTGGGTTCCTACTCGTGATACCCTTCGATAACTTCTGATGAAGGAGGCACACAATCAAGGTATTCTATTCACCCTGGTGCTGATAAGATGTATCACGACATGCGTACGTCTTCTTGGTGTCCTGGAATGAAGAAAGATATCGCCACTGTAACAACCCGACTTTTTAAAAGTCAAAGTACAAGTCAAAGTCAAAGTCAAAGGAAGAAAAGATTGCTAATTCGATCTGTCATTCCTTGCTTAATTATTACTTGTACTTCCCGACTCGTTAATCGATAGTTTAATTTATGTTAACTTAGTTGTATTATGTGGAGTTATAATGCAATAAACGCAGTTAAACGCTAACGCTATCACATCGCTATCGCATCGCGACTCGAATTACAGGTTATGGATATTGTTTTACGTGTGTGTGCTATTAAGTGTTACTTGTGCATGTTTATAATTGTTGAGGTGATAATCGCAAACGCAATCGCAACTCTATCACAATGCAATCTCATCGCAAAGTGGAAACGCAAGTTTATTTATGTTGTTGTATGTTAGTTAGGTTATTTGTGTAACTATTGTTTAATACCATCGCATCGCTTACTGATGCGTGCGAAGTGTCGTATATTTTAGGTGTATATTTTAAGCCCTTTTTAACACTTATTTTAGCCAAGTTTTAAATTTATAAAACACGATATTTCACTAACACTAAACACACATATGGGCAAGTGCACCCATCGTTGAGTGTAGTATAGCGTTGGTAAGATACCGAGGTCGTCCAAGGACACAAGAGCTTTTAATACCGGATTATCCTCAACGTCTAACCAAAATAAAAGTTTAGAAAAATGTTTTAAATTAAGAAAAATAAAAACTAACTAAAATGCTGAAAATAAAAATAAAATAAAAACAGATAGACAAGATGAATCACTTGGTTCCGACTCGTATCTAGTATAACCTTTGATTATTTCCGCACTTTTGCACATAATTAAGAGATTATCTTAGTTATTGTAGTAGGCCCCTCTTTTGAAGGTGACGTTACCCTCACCCCAGTAGTTTGAGTCAGCAGGGATACAATCCTAAAGGGGTGGATTATTGGAAGATAATGAATTAAGTTATTAATGCAGTATTGTGGTAGGCCCCGCTTTTGGCGGTGACGTTACCCTCGACTAAGTAGTCTGAGTCAGCAGGGATACAGTCCTAAATAGCCGGGTTATAGTATTAATAGTAGTTAACTTATGAGGGGATCAAAGAGTTTGGACCCCCGCCATTCAATACCGTGAAGTATTGAAGGAGGTCCTACTAAATTTGACCCAGGTCCATTGCAGGACCTCTAAACGCTGAACAATGGCAAGACCTTTACCAAACCGTTCCCTTAACCCCCTACCAGGTAGCCAACATACCTCCATATAGACCGTGGAGATATGAATGGTGAAAATCCTTTATTTTATATAGACAGTAAAATAATGCCAAGACACCACGGACAAACGATAAAGAAAGATCACCTTCAACATAAGTAACTAGTTATTAAAGTCATTAATATAAAACCAAATAAAAAGTGCAAAAGATTAGAAATAAAAAGTATTATACTAGACACTTTGTCTTCACCAAGTGATGTAAGAGACTTAGGCAAACATGGCCTTGATTGTCAAGAACTCTTACGATCAATCTTGGATCCCGAGACGACTCACACACTCTATGATGGACAATGGATGATGGTGTTGTGATGGTGGTGGGTGGTGGATGAAGTGTGAGAGAGGTGGTGTGCCAAGGGATGAGATGAAATGAATCCAAGCACTCCTATTTATAGGCTGAACAGAGAGCTGGACACGGCCCCGTGTCCGCTGGACACGGCCCCGTGCCCGTCTGACACTCTCTCTCCTCATTAATTGTAATTCGCAATTACAATAAATGCGCCTGCTGTACTTTCGACACGCCCCCGTGTCCGCTGAGCACGGCCCGTGGTGGGCAATAAAAGCTTCTATAGGTTTGTCTTTTCTGCTGCTTCTTGGGCACGGCCCCGTGCTGGCTGAACACGGGGCGTGTTCAGCCTTCTGTTTTCTCTATTTTGCTTTGGAAGGTGCCGTTGAGGGTTCGGGCAATCCACTAATGTTCCTTTTCTTGTATTTATGTTGGATTTAGCTGTCTTTTTTGCTTCTTTTGCGTTTTTGAGCTCATTTAATCCTGAAAATACAAAAGGAAGACAAAAACACTCTTTTTCCAATATTAGTACTAAAAAAGGGTTAGTTTTATGCCTCATTTGATGTAATTTATATGTTGCATTTTACACACATCAAATATCCCCACACTTGAACTTTTGCTTGTCCTCAAGCAAAACTCTTTAATATTTGGCTTACACTCCCAAATGGAATAGGTAGAAGAGAAGGTTTTGGGCTTGTCATAGAGTGTCGGGATTTCCAAGATCTTTTTGGGGTTTTATTTTTATTTATTTACACTCCTATTCGTAATGATTTATTTAGAACTGTTCATAAAAGAAATTACTTAATTGGGCATAACATATTTTTTTTAAAATTCTATTTATATACAAGTTCACATACCTCGCGGGGAAATCACTCACACTCGGCCGAAGGTGTATTTTTAGTGAATCACTCGAGAGCGGTCCTGGAACTTATTCCTACCATAGGCTTGCCAAAAAAATCAATCCTCCTCCTTTTTAACTTTTATACCTTTGTAGATATCAAGAGGACTTTGTGGGTTAAGGGTTGGCTAGGGTTAAAGGTAGGTGATTGGGTTAGTGGTTAGTAAAAAAAAAAGGGCAAAAAGCGTAACAAGTGTCGGTTTTCGTATTTTTTTTTTTCAACTTTTTATTTTTTAATGAAGCTTTTATTCAAACAAAGTTATTTTTGATTACTTTGTTTGTTTATTTTCTTGTTGCTTCATTAAAATTTTTTTTTTTTTTATTTATTTATTTTTTATTTATTTTTTTTTTACGAAGAACCGAACTTGTTACTAAAATAAAGGGTAAAAAAAAATGAAAAAGGTTTTGGTGGGTGAAAGGGTTTTTGTTTTGGGTGATGAAACGAAAAGGTTTAGTCTCAAAGGGGCTAACTAGGGGGATTTTTGGGTAGGTGGTAAAAGAAAAAAAAAATAATGGTGTAGAAAAAAAATGTTAGTCCTAATGCCTCCATCATTTACTTACTCGGGTTTAAGTTGATAAGGACCGGGAATGTATTGTTATGGCAAGTTCTAGAGTCGTAAGAACCAAGCGGCTATTCACACAAGAAACGAAAAATGAGCATTTAGTCAAATGATATGGAATTGTGTGCTCAATAAAGGCTCAAAACTCACTTTTGTGGGAATGGGTTTTTATGTGATCAAGTATATATAATCAAATTTTAAATAAGTTTGTCATGCCTTTTCATAATTTTCTTATGTTGGTTCTTTTTATCACTACGCTATCGGTTGTAAATTTGTAAAAATATAACCTTTTTGAGAGCTTGAATTTCCCGAGTTAAACCTAGACAAGTAAAAAAAATTGAAATTTTTTTGAAAAAATTTGGGGTGATTAGCGGTTCCAATAGAGTTTTGTGTAAGGCTTGTATTTAGGACTTGCAAAATTCAAGGTTTTAGCATCCCCCCCACACTTAAATTACACATTGTCCTCAATGTGTCCCAAAAATAAATTTTTAGGTTGATTAGATGTGTAAAATAGTGTTTAAAAAGCAAAAATTTGTGTTACTGGGCACTGAACACGGCCCCGTGTAGAGTGGGCACGACCCCGTGTTCAGGTGCCAGTAACAAGAACTTACAGAAGGTGGACACGGCCCCGTGTCCACTGAACACGGCCACGTGTCTGACAAAATTCTGCCGAACAGAAGCCAAACAGCAGGTCAGGGAGGTGAGCACGGGGGCGTGTTGGCTGGACACGTCCCCGTGTGGACAGTCTGGAAGCCTGAAAAACAGGTTTCCTTCTCCGGTTTTTCCATTCTAGCCCTATGAGTGCTGAGGCTTAACACCCTAAGCCTTGGTTTGTACCTGTTTCAACACTTAATACCACACCAAGCAATACAAACATCCTACATTACCAAAGTTAATTGTTCCAAGCATAAAGTAAAAGAAAAATAAAATGCAGAAAAATAGTTAGGAAAAGTAAATTGTCTAACACTTGGCACGCAGGCCATCAATTGTTCAAGATTGCAAAGGGTTAACCTGGGGAGCCACCAATCAACCGCTTCCTCCTATTCTCCTCCCGCCTACTCCATGGCATCATCATCATCATCATCATCATCATCATCGTCATCCCCTCCACGGCGTTCAATGTGGTCTCGTATGTATCCGACATCTTCTTGTATCTCGGATAGGTTTCTCTCGATAGCTCCGACCCGGTGGTAGGTGTTGCTCGCCATGTTATAGGTGTTCCGAGTACACATGAGGTTTTCCTGCAACAAATCATGCAAACTTTGAAAATTAGGAAAACTGCCTCCCGAGGAGGATGATTGGCCCGGATCACCGTGGGGTGGGTATTGGTACTGATGATGTTGCGGTGCTGGGAGGACAAGTGCTTCTTGCGGGTTCCATGCATGACCTTGCATCCTTTGAAAGGTTACCGTCCCGTCTTCTGCCTCATAAACCAGGTTCATTGAGCGGCATATGTGAATATCCACCGTTCCCGACCATGGGCTCCTCTCAAATGACCTTGGAATGCGGGTGAAGTGCTTGAAGAGACGGTACACCCATCCCCCGAAGAAAATAGGAGTTGGTGCACTAGCAAGGCGGTTGTGATGCATGTTTCGGAGCATGAGGAACGGAACATCGAGTGGCCTGCGGTTGTGAATGCAATGGAGGACAAGTAAATCTCTTAACCCAACGACGCCACCACTGTCATGCCTTTGGCTAAGAGAGTAGCCGAGGAGCCTATGAATGTATCTGTAAAGCGGATCCCTCAGCTTGGTACTCTTAGTGCTGCTCGGATTGTAGAACCCTTCCCCAATCTGAGCCCACATGGCTTGGCGCTCGTTGTCTTCGATCTCTCTCAATCCCCCTGTATTTTCTTCGTTTCCTGCATCCTCTTCCGCATACAACCCGATAATCGATCCGAATTGTGCCATGGAGGTCGAATACCTCGTTCCGCCACACCTGAATGACACCCCGTCTTCATCGAACGGGTCGCACCTTGAAGTGAATGCAAAGGTGCTATAGAATTCCAAGGTGCATTCATGGACGGAACGGAGTCGGGTTGTTAGCGCGACTCTGAGTGGTCCCGTGACAATGTTGTTGAAACGGTCAATTTGATTCACCATGGTTAGTAGTTCTGTGCATGCCTGCCTCGGGTATTCCTCCGGTCTTGTTTGAAGAAGCTCGTATCGGGCTCTTGTATCTAGCTCATTGGCGTTGAATCTAGTAAACTTCTTGGCCATCTGCAAGAATACTCCAAAAGTTAGCATGAAACAGAAATATTTTCGGAAAAACTGCAAACAGCGGGCTGGACACGTCCCCGTGCCCAGCGGACACGGCCCCGTGTCCAGGGGTCTGTTACTCAAAAATCCCATTTTTCGACCCGGCTTCGAAAACTTGAAAATTTTTGAACCGATAGGTGCGGTTTCCCCCGAAAATGAAACCCTAAGTTCTGTTTTTCCCAAAATAACCCGTTTACCCTATCAATTTTATCTTTTTCGGTTCAAGAACAAGGGTTTGGGGTCTTTGTAAGAAATCGGGTGAATCTATGAACAATACAAGTGTATTTACTTCCCTTAACACTAATCTAACTAAATGCAAACAGATTTAGGTAAAAATTTTAGGTTCGATCCGAATGAACATCAAGAACCCTAGATTTTTCCCAAATTTGTGGTGTATTAACTACATGCAAGTGACTAATCTAACTACTACGAGTGACAGAATCATACCTTGACGCTGTTAGATCGGTAAGAGACGTTGGAATTTCGCGAAAAATCGCCTGGAACCAGAGCTTTTGCGGGGAAACGGGGCGTGTGGAATGAAGAAACTGTTTTGAAAAAGGGGTTTTATCCCGTCTGCAGCGCGAACACGGCCCCGTGTCCAGCGGACACGGCCTCGTGCCGAGCCTCTTTTTTTTTTTTTTTTTTTTTATAGTGCGCGTGTGAGTGCCCCTTTCTCCTATAAGCTATGGTTTATAAAACTTACCGCTTTATTTTGCCGCCTCAATCGTTCATAACTTACCAGGCATGATGTTTTTATTCTTCCACGGTTTGAAGCGAGATCTCTTCTTCCTCATCCTCAATAAATCCTTGATAGAGTTTCAGCCGTTGGCCATTGACTTTAAATGGTGACCCATTTCGAGGTTTAATTTCCACTGCACCGTGTGGAAAAATATGGGTGACGGAAAAAGGTCCTGACCACCTAGACTTTAATTTACCAGGAAACAATCGAAGTCGTGAATTAAACAAAAGAACTAAATCTCCTACCCGAAATTCATTAGGTTTAATATGTTTGTCATGCCAATCTTTCATTCTTTCCTTATAAATCTCAGAGTTTGAGTATGCATAATTCCTAAGTTCGTCTAATTCATTTATTTGACAAAATCGATTTTTACCAGCAAATTCTAGATCTAAGTTTACATTTTTGATTGCCCAGTAGGCTTTGTGTGCAATTTCTACTGGCAAGTGGCAACTTTTTCCATAGACTAGCTTATATGGGGTTGTACCTATCGTTGTTTTATAAGCAGTTCGAAAAGCCCATAAAGCATCATCTAATTTATCAGCCCATTCCTTTCTATTTAACCCTACGGTTTTTTCAAGTATTCGTTTTAGCCCTCTATTGGTCACTTCGGCTTGTCCGTTTGTTTGAGGGTGATAAGCTGTCGAAACCCGGTGATAGACCCCATATCTTGTTAAAAAATTTTCAAGTTGATGATTACAAAAATGGGTACCTCTATCACTTATTAAAGCTTTGGGTGTGCCAAAACGAGAGAATAATTTTTTCAGAAATCTTACCACTACTCTTCCATCATTTGTTGGAAGTGCTTCGGCCTCGGCCCATTTAGACAGGTAATCTACTGCCACAAGTATGTATTTGTTTCCTTTCGATGGTGGAAAAGGTCCCATAAAGTCGAGTCCCCACACATCAAAAATTTCACAAACAAGAATGCCATTTTGTGGCATTTCGTTTTTGGAAGAAATATTACCTGTTCTTTGGCAAGCATCACATGTCTTTACAAGATTTTGGGCATCTTTGTAAATGGTTGGCCAATAGAATCCTGAATCAAATACCTTTCGTGCGGTACTGGCAGCACCATGATGTCCTCCGTATGGACCTTCGTGACAATGGCGAAGAATTCTTCGGGCTTCACTACCATGTACGCATCGTCTGACGAGTTGGTCGGCACACATTTTGAAAAGATATGGATCTTCCCAAAAATAGTGTTTCACATTGGCAAAGAATTTTTTTCTTTGATGATGTGGCCATCCTTTTGCGACTATTCCACTAGCTAAGTAGTTGGCAAAGTCGGCGTACCATGGTTCTTCCTTAAATTCCACCATTTCCAGGGATTCAGTTGGGAATTTTTCGTTGATTTGCTCGCCCCTGGTTGCCTCCAAAGCTGGGTCTTCTAAGCGCGAAAGATGATCTGCTGCGGTATTTTCTGCTCCTCTTTTGTCTTTGATTTCAATGTCGAATTCTTGGAGGAGTAGAATCCACCTGATCAAACGTGGTTTTGCGTCTTGCTTCTTAAAGAGATATCGAATGGCTGCATGGTCTGTGTAGACTATAGTTTTAGAAAGAACAAGATAAGAGCGAAATTTATCAAAAGCAAATACCACAGCTAGTAACTCTTTTTCAGTTGTTGTGTAATTTTCTTGTGCATCGTTAAGTGTTTTACTAGCATAATATATTGGGTGGAAATGCTTTTCTTTTCTCTGTCCCAAGACAGCTCCAACTGCAAAGTCACTAGCATCGCACATGATTTCGAAAGGAAATTTCCAATCAGGTGCTATCATGATAGGTGCATTGACTAACATTTCCTTTAGGGTTAGAAATGCTTGATTGCAATCCTTGTCAAAGATGAAAGGAGCATCTTTTTCAAGTAACTTTGTTAGAGGTCTTGAGATTTTTGAAAAGTCTTTGATAAACCTCCTATAAAATCCGGCATGCCCTAGGAAACTTCTAATAGCTCTTACGGAGGATGGAGGAGGTAACCTAGAAATGGTATCTATTTTGGCTCGATCCACCTCCATTCCTTCGCTTGAGATCTTGTGACCGAGTACTATTCCCTCCGTTACCATGAAATGGCATTTTTCCCAATTAAGGGCGAGGTTAGTTTCCTCACATCGGGATAGCATTCGTTCAAGGTTATCGAGGCATTGGTCGTATGAATCCCCAAAGATAGAAAAGTCGTCCATGAAGACTTCCATTGTCTTTTCTATCATGTCATGGAAAATGGCTACCATGCAACGTTGGAATGTTGCGGGGGCATTACATAGACCAAACGGCATGCGTCGATAAGCAAAAGTTCCATAGGGACATGTGAACGTTGTCTTTTCTTGGTCTTCGGGTGCTATCGGGATTTGAAAGTAACCTGAAAAACCATCCAAGAAACAGTAAAATTTATGACCGGATAATCTTTCTAACATCTGATCAATGAAGGGTAAAGGAAAATGATCCTTTCTTGTTGCTTCATTTAATCGTCTATAATCTATACATACTCTCCATCCTGTGACGGTTCTTGTTGGTATTAATTCATTTTTTTCGTTAGTAATTACCGTCATACCTCCTTTCTTTGGAACTACTTGGACGGGACTTACCCAAGGACTATCGGAAATAGGATAGATAAGTCCTGCGTCAAGTAATTTGATGACTTCATTTTTAACCACTTCTTGAACATTTGGATTTACTCGACGTTGTGGTTGTATGACAGATTTGTAGTCATCATTCATCAAAATTTTGTGTGTGCACATAGAAGGACTAATTCCTTTTATGTCAACAAGTTTCCAAGCTATTGCATTTTTGTGTTTTTTCAAAAGACTAACTAGTTTTTCTTTTTCTAGGTTATCTAATTTAGACGAAATAATTACAGGTAATTTACCATCTTTGTCTAGAAAAGCATATTCCAAACCTTTTGGAAGTTCTTTGAGCTCAAGTGGTGGGTCTTTAGGAGACTCCTTATTTGGTTGCTCGTTTCGATCAAGAACTTTAAAAGTTTGTTCTATGGCGACCTCTTCTTCAACAAAGTGGTCAGTCTCTTCACTTGTATCGGGTGGCTCATCTTCATCTTCAATTAGGGGGTCATTATTGCCGAATGGATATTTCATTGATCGTTCGAGATCGACATTTCTTTTAAATGCCCCTAATTGAAGAGGTAGATTATTGAACTTCCGGTTTTTCAAAGCTTCGTAAGTTTTTACAAATGGTCGTCCCAACACTAGAGGAGCGTCATCGAGGATGACAAAGTCGGTTGGAATTACCATTTGATTTGTTTGAACCAAGACATCTTCAACTATACCGATTGATTTTATTACTTTCCGATTGGATAGAAAAATGGGTATTTGAAGTGGAGAAAAATCACTAATACTTAATTTTTCGAAAAGGTAGTTAGGCATTATGTTAACACAAAGATCTTTATCGATTGTGACATTACTAATAAACGAATTTTGAAAGAAACATGGAACCGGTGTGATGTTAATTTCAAATGGGTCTTCTTTTATTAGTGAAGTTTGATCATTAGTTAACTTAACACTTACCGTTTCGTCAATTTTAGTGTTAGTGTTTAACTCTTTTAGAAACTTAGCATGAGTGGGTACTAAACAATGATTTTCGAAAGAAGGTGATAAGAGATGAATTTCTTCAAAATTAGACTCTTCTTGGATTTTAACGTTGTCGGACTTACCTTTTTCGTTGTTTAACTCATGTGTCGGTTTTTCACTTATTTGTTCTTCCATTTTTTCATTTTTAGTTATCTCTTCCTTTTTTAATTCTTCTCTTGCGCGGGACTCCTCTTCCCTTGCGCGAGCTTCTTTTATACACCGATCGATAACTCTAATGTGTTCTAATATCCTATCGGTCACTTCGGTTATAGAAAAAGAATCATTATTTTCTAAGCTTGAATCCGGTTGTTCGACCCTTTGTTTCTCATAATACCCATATGAAGTTGATGGTTCACACCATTGCCCTTCATTGTAAGCATATGATGGATAAGGTTCGTAATTTTGTTCTTCACAATACTCATATGAGGTGGGTTGTTCACGCCAAGGTTCCTCATAATAAGCATATGAAGGTGGTGGCTCATACCTTGGTTCCTCAAAGTATGAGTAAGAAGGCTCATACCTTGGTTCATCAAAATATGAGTATGAGGGAGGAGGTTCATACCTTTGGTCTTCATAGGTTGTGTATGAAGTTGATGGTTCGTACCTGGGCCCCTCATAGTAAGTGTATGAATTGGATGGTTGGTACGAGTGATTATCTTGAATTGAACGTGTATTACGACAATTTGTGCAATAATTACCCCTATAATCATCCTCATCATAGGTGTAGTTGTAACCTCCTGAGTATTGATCCATAAGAATCACTCAGCAGACCACAACCGAGTCTCGAGATCAGAAAACAAAAATAAAAACGGAAACAGAGGCTGGACACGGCCCCGTGTTGAGTGGACACGGCCCCGTGTTCAGAATCTGTATCTGGGCGTTTTAATTAAATTGACTGATCTAGTTGAGCACGGGGCGTGTTCAGTGAGCACGGCCCGTGTTCAAGCTACTGTTACTGGGCGTTTATGAAAAATCTGCAGCACGGCCCCGTGTTCAGTGAGCACGGCCCCGTGTACAGGATACTGTAAATGCAAAACTAAACTAAATGCAGAAAAATGTGCGCGCGTTTAAAAAGGTTTTGAAAAAAAAACTGATTAGGCCGTCGATTTTAAGCTTTCTTAAAATCCTTGTGTCCCCGGCAGCGGCGCCAAAAACTTGATGCGTGCGAAGTGTCGTATATTTTAGGTGTATATTTTAAGCCCTTTTTAACACTTATTTTAGCCAAGTTTTAAATTTATAAAACACGATATTTCACTAACACTAAACACACATATGGGCAAGTGCACCCATCGTTGAGTGTAGTATAGCGTTGGTAAGATACCGAGGTCGTCCAAGGACACAAGAGCTTTTAATACCGGATTATCCTCAACGTCTAACCAAAATAAAAGTTTAGAAAAATGTTTTAAATTAAGAAAAATAAAAACTAACTAAAATGCTGAAAATAAAAATAAAATAAAAACAGATAGACAAGATGAATCACTTGGTTCCGACTCGTATCTAGTATAACCTTTGATTATTTCCGCACTTTTGCACATAATTAAGAGATTATCTTAGTTATTGTAGTAGGCCCCTCTTTTGAAGGTGACGTTACCCTCACCCCAGTAGTTTGAGTCAGCAGGGATACAATCCTAAAGGGGTGGATTATTGGAAGATAATGAATTAAGTTATTAATGCAGTATTATGGTAGGCCCCGCTTTTGGCGGTGACGTTACCCTCGACTAAGTAGTCTGAGTCAGCAGGGATACAGTCCTAAATAGCCGGGTTATAGTATTAATAGTAGTTAACTTATGAGGGGATCAAAGAGTTTGGACCCCCGCCATTCAATACCGTGAAGTATTGAAGGAGGTCCTACTAAATTTGACCCAGGTCCATTGCAGGACCTCTAAACGCTGAACAATGGCAAGACCTTTACCAAACCGTTCCCTTAACCCCCTACCAGGTAGCCAACATACCTCCATATAGACCGTGGAGATATGAATGGTGAAAATCCTTTATTTTATATAGACAGTAAAATAATGCCAAGACACCACGGACAAACGATAAAGAAAGATCACCTTCAACATAACTAACTAGTTATTAAAGTCATTAATACAAAACCAAATAAAAAGTGCAAAAGATTAGAAATAAAAAGTATTATACTAGACACTTTGTCTTCACCAAGTGATGTAAGAGACTTAGGCAAACATGGCCTTGATTGTCAAGAACTCTTACGATCAATCTTGGATCCCGAGACGACTCACACACTCTATGATGGACAATGGATGATGGTGGTGGATGATGGTGTTGTGATGGTGGTGGGTGGTGGATGAAGTGTGAGAGAGGTGGTGTGCCAAGGGATGAGATGAAATGAATCCAAGCACTCCTATTTATAGGCTGAACAGAGAGCTGGACACGGCCCCGTGTCCGCTGGACACGGCCCCGTGCCCGTCTGACACTCTCTCTCCTCATTAATTGTAATTCGCAATTACAATAAATGCGCCTGCTGTACTTTCGACACGCCCCCGTGTCCGCTGAGCACGGCCCGTGGTGGGCAATAGAAGCTTCTATAGGTTTGTCTTTTCTGCTGCTTCTTGGGCACGGCCCCGTGCTGGCTGAACACGGGGCGTGTTCAGCCTTCTGTTTTCTCTATTTTGCTTTGGAAGGTGCCGTTGAGGGTTCGGGCAATCCACTAATGTTCCTTTTCTTGTATTTATGTTGGATTTAGCTGTCTTTTTTGCTTCTTTTGCGTTTTTGAGCTCATTTAATCCTGAAAATACAAAAGGAAGACAAAAACACTCTTTTTCCAATATTAGTACTAAAAAAGGGTTAGTTTTATGCCTCATTTGATGTAATTTATATGTTGCATTTTACACACATCACTTACTCGCAACGTTCAACGTATAAAACAGAAAGTCGAAAACCAACTCGTTGGAGCCCTTCGACCGAATAACCATTCGATCGAATGGTCATCCGTCCGGATGACCATCCGATCGGAAGGCCCTCCAATCCGTCACATTTGCACGCCTTTCTCCCTCTTTGCCTATAAATTGGATCTGTCACATCACTGTTCATGTGATGTGACAGCTCTCGTCCTACCAGCACACTTTTGGCCTATTTTCTCTCGATTCCTTACGATTCTCGTAAGTTTTCATCTCAAATCTTGTACTTCTATCATCTACACACACTTCTTCATCATTTTCACCAACAAATCTCAACTTTTCACCATGAAATCTATGGATTTGGACTGTTCTAGGATGATGTCATCATGGGTTCTCATGAATACCAAAGTGTGACCGCATTCCACCAAGAACAACTCACATCTAAGTGATTCCAACATGTTTAAACACTAATTTTGTTATAATCTAAACATTTTCCAGCTGATTTCCACTTTTCTTCAACATTCTCAACTTTTCACATAAAACCGATAGGATCTGAGCTTGTTCGGGCCTTCTGCTCATTCTCTAGTGAAGTGCCGGACTAAGAACGGGTTACTATCAAAGAGATAACCGACTTAACGGGCTGAACATGAAGTACCATCAAGAACAGTTACGAATCGAACGGGGTGAATCTCAACCGATCGGATGACTTGGACTCGATGGGGTTTCCGTTGTTTGACACGTAGTCATACCATCTCGGTTCAAACGCATAAGTTCTAGCTTAGCAAATTTTACAAGTTTCACAAACGAACAGGTTACCAAACGGATCGCCGTCCGATCGGATAGCCATCCGATCGAACGACAATCCAGACGGATGACTTGTGGTTTCAATACTCAAACAACTTTTACAAAACTTCAAAGAAGATCAGTTCCAAATGAGGGACCATCTGACCGAACGACCATCCGTCCGGATGACCTGATTTGTAGAAACACTTCTTCTTTTTTATAATGCTACAACGAAAACTTCAAAGTTCCATCATACACAAACACATCCATCCCAAACGGAACAACCCTCCGAGCAAATTGCCATCCGTCCAGATGACCATCCGTCCGGAAGGTCATCTGATCGGATGACAATCCGTCACTTGTCCTACTCACACCGTTTTACACATCGTTCAATGCTTATACTGTCGTACTGTGTTCAGGCTAATCTCTCAGTGCTCCCTTCAATCCAAGACTGTGTTTACTCGTTAAACACGATCTGTGAGTATACTCGATCCCTTTTTGCTTTAAGCACTTTTGGGTGTTACATACGTTACCTATAACAAATCACATCGATCACACAACGCAACCACATTTTATACGCTAACCGCTCTGCATGTTATACGTGTTATTCGATGAATGCTTGTATGTTATGTTTACACAGTGATTGTTTCCTGACACCTTAGCAATGATAGTACTATAGTTTGGACTCAGCACCTGTCGTGGACAGGGGTTGTTAAGGGCTTTTCTTCACGTGTCACATTGGTGATATGCGTTGCGCATTCTACAACTCGCAGTCACGTCTGTGCATATTTCATTATCGATAACTTACTTGCTTCACATTTCTACGGGTTACATGCTGGTTATGCGTAAACCGCTTTCGCTACTATTATACTATCAAACTTGCGTACTCACCTTTACACTATGTGTATTGACTTTTATTTTAATGTATGTGACAGGTGTTTAGGATGCTTTTGCTTGTTAGCTGCTATGGAATCAAGCTAGGAGAGTCTAGAAACAAACTAAATAAAATCTGAGTTGTCGGAGTGGATTATTTGTCTTTGAGAACAACGTCTGTAATAACTGTTTTTATTTTATATGTTTGTGGTATGGGACATGAACCTTTAATATATTATAATTAATAGTTGTTATGGATTCTCCTGGACAATCTGTTTCGCTCAGTGCCACGCCCCGATGATTCCGCCATCGGTTGGGGTGTTACCGATCGGTATCAGAGCCATAACTATAGGGAATTAGGCAAGACTCGACCTAGTCCGGGTCGATGTCTTAGAATTGACCTAGTTTATAGTCTAAGTACCAACAGAACGACTTGTGTAAACCGGTAGGGTTTTGTATGAGTTTATTTGATATTCTCGCTTAAACTCGCTAAACACTACACTCCTGCGCGGACATCGCATACTACCGCTTCGCGAAATGTCAGCCTTTCCTAAGGCTGGCAACACACACACGATTTTTGAAAGTACTCGCGTACGCAAGTGATTGGATCGAGAATAGGTGTTGAAACCGCAAACTCTCGACAAAATCGCTCGCTCTACGCGTATTTTTACTATAAACACGAGAATTTGTGTTGAATCAAGAGTGAAATCTGTACTTCGACATGATTCTCCCTCTCTATCTCGTGATTCTATCACACAAATAGGAATGTAGTCGTTAAGTTAGGGGTGAAACCCGAATCTTGATAACTCGTTCTGCTCCCTATTTTTGGTTTACAAAACTCTCACCAAAGTTTTGATGGATTCCGATGACTCGAGTCACGCGAATAGCCGAAAGGATGCGTGCCATTCACCGTATGCCAGCGAAAGAGAGCACAGTCTATTAGGCCAATGCGTGTACTCGAGGTCCTTGAGAATAGTCGAATCGCTTTGGATAGTCAATGTCTCGCGCCTAGGCACTCCAATCGTTGATTTTATGTGTTTCGATTCTGATCTCGCAGCCGCTGACCCTGTGATTTATCGCTTTTATGTTCGATTTTGTGTGATTTATGTGCTTTATGTGGCTTTATATGTTATTTGTTAGCGTTTTGAGGTAAACAGTGTTGTGACACTGATGATTTCGATCCCACGTTTATGGCTCTGCCAAAACACACAAAACTCACACCACGTAAACAAATCGCATGCTATGTCACTCCCAATCGCTACTCGCACTCGCAACTCTCGATCGCTTATGCAGCTATGAAAGATAGGTAAATACGTGCAATATATGTAGGTGAATACGTGTAAAATATAGTGTAAAGCGTGGTTTTGTCGTGCTATGTGCTTATGTGTTTACGTGCTTATGTGCTCGCATGTCTATATGGCTTATGTGTTTATGTGACTTATGTACCTATGTGATTAGATGCCGATGTATTCCTGAGCTTTATCTAGTAGTAGAATATGTGAGGTGAGATTAGAATGTGTAGTGTTTGAAATCCTATGGCGATGTCTGTTGAAGAAAATATCGTCATTTGGATCGCATACTTCTCGAACCGCCCGACACAATCATGCTGACAAACGCATCGCATCGCTAGTCGCTAAGCAAATGGCTAAGGTCATTCTGCAAATCGTCATCGAACTCAATGAAAACGCTATCAAGTCCTCTGAGGAATCAAGGACTGACACTCCGAAAGCTACTTTTAGCTTCAAGCAGTTTAAAGCCTGTGGCCCCAAAGACTTCACTGGAGGAGACGGGCCTACTGCCATGTTTCAATGGTTCGATTTAATTGAAGTCACTCTGCGCCAAAGCGACTGTCCTGATAACCTTCGCACTGTTAATGCCACCGGCGTTTTCCAGTCCAGGGCTCTGGACTGGTGGACTGCCGAAAGAAACAAGCGAGGGAATGACGCGGCCTATGGGCTTACTTGGGAAGAGTTGAAGGAGATCATGATGAAGGAATTCTACCCTCCCCATGAGCTTCAGAAGCTGGAGGACGAGTTTTGGCATATCAAGCAAGAGGGTGGTGACAATGCTGGTCTAACTGTCCGCTTTAAGCAGCTAAGCATAATCTGTCCTGGCCAAGTCTCTACTCCCGACATCACCATCAAGAAATACATCTGTGCTTTACCGGATTGTGTTGCTGATTTCATGCAAGCCGCCAAGACAACCACTATCGAGGAAACCTTCCTGCTCGCTGTCGAGATTAACGACAATCAAGTTCGGGCTGGTTACTTTGACAAAACCACCAAAAGTCTTCATCAAGTTACCGCTGCTCCCACCGCATCTGAAATCGCTACACCGCAAGGGTCGAAATCTTCTCGCTGCAAGCACAAGAACAACAATAACAACAAGAACTATGCTGTCAGAACCACTCCACTAAATGCTATCCCTGCCCCACCCCAGAAGCAAAACCGCCAAGTAGCAGCACCAGTGACCAATGCACCGCCGTCTAAGCGTGCATATACTAGTCCACACCCGCTGTGCCATACCTGTACTTATCACCATCATGTTGGGATTGCATGTTGATTTTGTGTTCACTGCAACCTTTACGGCCACTTTACCGCTAACCGTCGTACTGGTCCCCGTCAAGCTCAAGCTCAAGTTCAAGCCCCTGCACTGCCAGCTCCTCTTCCTGCTCCACAGGGCCAACAAGCAGCTCCTGCTCCCGCTACTCATGCAAGAGCCTGCTATGCAGGAGGTGATCCCAACCACTTTGCAAATGTCTGCCCAATGTCGCAACCCCCGCCCCCTAACAAACCCGGGAACGGGCGGCCACGGCCAGTTTTGGTGGTATATGTGTTTTATCCTTTTGGCAGCGGAATTTACATCAGGACTGTAGTTAGGAAATATTTTATCAGAGTAAAATACCACACTTTCATAATATTAAACACGTGGGAATAATCCCAAGTTTTAAGTACACACATTTTCATAGGGATAAACCCTATTTTATTTAAATAAAACATCTCTTTATTTTAGGTAACTTTATAGCCACTTTCCAAAGCCTTCAGTGCTGTCCAGCTGGCTTCTATTTGGCTTTCATATTTTGTTACCTGAAACGCGTTTAAAAACATTTTGTCAGTGGGAAATACTGGTGAGTGAATCCCAGTTTAATCAAGTTTAGTAAAAACCATTGTACAGTATTGAGGGCGGTCGCGCAATTACATTTGTTTCTATCTATTCAGTTACCACCCACGGTACTGTCAACCCGACTTGTGGTCATGTTACTCCTCGCAAGGTAGTAACAAATTTTGTATACAAAACCCCAACATACCGACGATAATTGTAGAATACAAATACTCAATCACTGTTTAATATATTATTAATTAAGCGAGGTTTTGTAAAAACAGTTTGCAAAAAGGAGATTACTCACATTGCTGTCTTAGGTTTCCTTTAAGGGTTTCCTGGTGATTATCTATAATTTACACAAATGCACACGCGTTAGTATAATAACCCAATACTTACATTAGTAATACCCTCCCCGAGACGGCATTCCAACGACTACGTCGGGCAGAACCACGACAGCCGTTACGGAACCCTGGATCAATCGGGCAGCGTATCTAATACGTAACCGGGGTTATGATACTTACAACGGGACAGAACTTCGTTATTTAGGGGGGTATTATGCTCGAGAATAGCTTATACTATGTAAATTTTCGAGAGAGAAAGAAAGTTGTGTGCGCTTTGTGACTGAAGCCGATCCCTCCTATTTATAGGGCCTGATTCGGACCTTATCGCGCCCCGCGTAGCCATCCTCCAGGTCCTTCGCGGCCCACGAAGCCAGCTAGGGTAGGCCCTAGCTTGGCTGACTCGCCACTAGGCTTGACACGAGTGGTGCCACATGGCGGCTTAGGGCTCGCCCTGACTCTCAGCTGTCGTGGCCCGCGTAGCTCCCTGGCTACATGTTCGCGGCCCGCGAGTGACTAAAAATTTTGATTTTGATTTTATATTTAATTATATATAGTATTTTAGGCTCGGTTTTCATATAAGGGGTATAATTTAAGACATATAAGGACGTTTTAAATATATTTGGGTGTCGAAAAATATTTTAGAGGGTTGTTATATCCTTCCCACCTTGTTTTAGAACTCCTCCTCGAGATCTACTGGAATAGGTGCGGGTATTTCCTTTGCATTTCCGATTCAAGCTCCCAAGTGTACTCTGGTCCTCCTTTGGAGTCCCATTTCACTTTGACCAGAACTAATCTCTTGTGCTTGAGGTTCTTAACTTTTCTGTCTTCAATCTGTAGAGGCCTCTCTACAAATTTTAACTGCTCGTTTACCTCTATGTCCTTAAGAGGTACTATCAGTTATTCATCGGCTAAGCACTTTTTAAGATTACATACATGAAATACATCATGTATTCCTGCCATTTCCTCTGGCAGTTGTAGCTGATAGGCTACAGGTCCTATTCTTTTAATAATCTCAAAAGTTCCAACATACCTGGGGCTTAGCTTTCCCCTTTTGATGAATCTTACCACTCCTTTCCAAGGAGAGACTTTCAATAAGACTTTGTCTCCTACCTGAAATTCTATTGGCTTGCGTCTGTTATCAGCATAACTCTTTTGTCGATCACGTATTGCTTTCAGTCGTTCCTTGACTTGAATGATCTTGTCGGTTGTTTCTTGCACTATCTCTGGTCCAGATAGTTGCTTTTCTCCAATCTCTGCCTAACAGACTGGGGTTCGGCACTTTCGTCCAAAAAGTGCTTCGAATGGTGCAGCATTGATACTTGTGTGATAGTTTTTATTATAAGAAAATTCTATTAATGGTAAGTGATCGTCCCAGTTACCTCTGAAATCAATTACACAAGTTCTAAGCATATCCTCCATTGTTTGAATTGTCTTTTCGCTTTGTCCGTCCGTTTGAGGATGATAAGCAGTGCTTAGATTTAACTTGGTTCCCATTGCTTTTTGGAAACTTGTCCAAAAATGAGAGGTAAAACGGCTATCTCTGTCAGAAACAATTGATAAAGGAATTCCATGTAATGAAACTATTTTATTTACATATAATTTAGCTAATTGTTCCATACTGAAAGTTTCCTTCATTGGTAGGAAATGAGCTGACTTAGTTAGCCTGTCTACAATCACCCAGATTGTATCATTACCTTTTCTTGTTTTGGGTAATTTGGTAACAAAATCCATTGTTATCAATTCCCATTTCCAAACTGGCATCTCTAACTGTTGCAACAATCCCGAGGGTTTCTGATGTCCAACTTTAACTTGTGAACAGGTTAAACATTTAGAAACATAAGCTGCTATATCCTTTTTCATTCCTATCCACCAAAAATTCTTTCTTAAATCCTGATACATTTTATCATTTCCAGGATGCATTGTATACTCAGACTTATGGGCTTCTTCTAATATACGGTGACGTAGGTTTCCTAATTTAGGTATCCACATTCTTTTCTTATGGAATCTCCAAATTCCATCTGTTCCTTGATCTAATTCCTTAATCATTCCTTTCAATTTTTCAGTATCATCCTTGATTACTGATTCTTGTGCTTTTCTAATTTGTTCATTTAAATCTATCCGTAAATTTAATTTAAGAGAACGTACTCTTTTTGGCTTTTCGTGATACTTTCGACTTAAAGCATCGGCTACTACATTAGCCTTTCCTGCATGATACTGGATATTACAATCATAATCACTAATTATTTCCATCCAGCATCTTTGTCTCATATTCAACTCCTTTTGCCCGAAAACATACCTTAAACTCTTATGATCTGTAAAAATGGTAAACTTACTACCGTAAAGGTAATGTCTCCAAATTTTATGGGCAAAAATTATAGCTCCTAATTCTAAATCATGGGTTGAATAATTCTCCTCATGATTCTTAAGTTGTCTAGACGCGTAAGCTATAACCTTTTGACGTTGCATCAATACACATCCATAACCTAACTTAGAAGCGTCACAATAGACTACAAAGTCTTCAGTTCCTTCTGGTAACGCTAGTATGGGTGTGTTGGTTAATCTTCGCTTAAGGACTCTAAAGACTTCTTCCTGTTTTGGTCCCCATTCAAACTTAACAGATTTACAGGTTAACTTAGTTAAGGGAATGGCTATTCTAGAAAAATCTCGAATAAATCTTCTATAATAACCAGCCAATCCTAAGAAACTTCTAACCTCAGTTGGTGATTAAGGGGTTTTCCATTTGGTAATTGCCTCGATCTTGGTGGGATCCACATGAATTCCTTCATGATTGACTAAATGTCCAAGAAATTGTACCTGTTCTAACTAGAACTCGCACTTTGAAAACTTAGCATAAAGCTTTTCTTTCCTTAATAAACTCAAAAGTGCGTGCAAATGCTTTGCATGTTCCTCTTTATTCTTAGAGTAAATGAGAATATCATCTATAAAGACAATTATGAATTTATCCAAATATGGCTTACATATTCGGTTCATCATGTCCATAAATGCAGTTGGGGCATTGGTTAAACCAAATGGCATGACAGTAAATTTATAATGGCCATACCTTGTTCTAAATGCGGTCTTAGGAACGTCCTCTTCCTGTACCTTTAATTGATGATAACCTGATCGTAAATCGATTTTTGAGAAAAATTGAGCTACTTGCAATTGATCAAACAGATCATCAATTCTTGGTAATGGATACCGATTCTTGCTCGTGATCTTGTTCAATTCGCGGTAGTCAATGCACATATGCATCGATCCATCTTTCTTCTTAACGAATAAGATCGGTGCTCCCCCTGGTGATGAACTCGGCTTATGAATCATTTTTCCAACAATTCGTCTAATTGTTTCTTCAATTCTTACATTTCTGCTGGTGCCAAACAGTAAGGTGCTTTGGCAATTGGTGTTGTTCCTGGTAGCAGGTGGATTCTGAATTCAACTTCCCTGTCCGGAGGTAGTCCTGGTAATTCTTCTGGAAACACATCTGGAAATTGAGATACTACTGGAATATCTTTCAGTTCTTTTCCGTTAGTGTTAGGAATTATAGAAATCAAATACACTAATGATCCTTTTCTTACATAACTTGCTGTTTCATCACAAAGATGAATTTTGTGGATCTAGATGGCTTATCTCCTTTAATTATGATCTTTTCACCCTTTGGTGAATTTACTTGAATTGACTTTTGATCACATAAAATACTGGCTTTATTGGTTATTAACCAATCCATTCCTAATACAACATCAAATCCTGCCAGATTCATTGGGTAAAGGTTTGCAATAAACTTTTGATTTAAAAATTCTATTGTTGCTCCCTACAAGATTTCAGAAATCCTAGCGGTTTCCCCATTTGCTGTCTCTACTAGACATTCTTGTGGGAGTTTAGTTAATGGTTGATTGAGAAGTTTGCAAAATGAAGTATTAATAAAACTTTGGTTCGCACCAGAGTCGAATAATACTTTAGCAAAAACATCATGAACTAAAAACGTACCGGCTATCACGTCCGGAATCATCTTGGCTTCATCTGCAGTCAGAACAAATGCTCTAGCATTTTTAGTGTTCTTGTTGCTCATGGCTGGAACTAGTTTCGGACAATTCGGCTTGATGTGACATTTTTCTCCACAGTTGAAGCACATTCCATTGTTAGGTTTCTTCCTACAATCTTCTTCCTTGAGCCCCGGTAGCTTGCAGAAATTGCAGTAAGTGGAGCATTTTCCAGAATGCTTTTTCTTGCAGACCTTGCAGTATGGTGCAGAGGTAGAACCTATATTTCTCCCACAGTTGGAATTACCATAGCGAAACTCCTGGGTAAGCCTTTGAGCTAGGTTTCTCCTCTGATCTTCTTCTCGTGTACGCACTAACTCATTTGTCAAGGTATTTGCTAGTTCTACAGCTTCTTCTATAGTTTGAGGTCTAGCTGCCTTGACTACATGTCTAATATCGCTGATTAATCCCCAGATGTAACGGGAGATTAATACAGGTTCAGGTGACGCAAGGGTTGGCACTATTCTAGCATATTCAAAGAATAACGTAGTGTATCCCTTACTATCTACTCCAGTCATCCTAAGGTTTATGAACTTATTTGCTATCTGTTCTTTTTCATTGGGAGGGCGGAATTTCCTTTCCACCATGTTTTTAAATTCCTCCCATTCCATATTGTAAATCCTATCACTTCCCCTAGACTGGAGGATAGTGTTCCACCATTCTAAGGCTGAGTTCTTAAATAGATTGGAAGCAAACATTATCTTATCCTCTTCCGCACGCTTGCTTATTTTTAAGACAGCCTCAGTCTTTTCTATCCAGCGTAGAGCTGCAACGGCCCCTTCATTGCCCGAGAATTCCATTGGTTTACAAGACCATAATTCTTTATAAGAACAACCATAAGATATGGTTATTCTTCTTTTGGGAATGGGCACTTGAAGTATGGGTCCATTCTTTACGCTGTATTCAGGTTCAGTGGGTCGTTTACTGCTATGGTTACGTTTATTATCAGCTTCCCTAACTGTTTGAATAATATATGGCATCGCATTTATTATTCCTTGTGCCACTATGTGTTGAATAGCACTGTTATCCACATGGTTTCCATTATTATCATTGTTCGGGTGGGTTATCGTTATTCTGGTTTTCCGAATTATTAGCCGGGTTCTCTTGATTTACTTGGTCGGCCATCTGAATTTTAAACATTTACCACGTATTAATATCACAAGATAATATTTAATACAACCAATTACATAACACGCATATTGATAAAAAAACGTCGAACATTGTGACTTACTCTTTCTTATTTAGTATGCATCTAATACAAACCAGACTGGAATTTAAAATTACAATACTAGTAGGCATCCGTAACTATTATCTAGATTTTTTTTCAAACATACACACATATTATATCTATTGTTATATTATTATTATTATTACTACCATCACCATCATTGATATGGGTTCATCCAGAACTCCATATTGTGCTCGTCATACTTCCAGACGAGTCGCTCTCCGACCTGCCTCATTCTCTCGCTACTTTCTAAAATCTCCTCACCGAAGGTTCGGAGTTCTTGCACATTTTCTTCACTCATTAGGGGTGCAGGTGCTGGGACTGGGTTTGGGAACTGGGGTATGGGTTCCTGGTACGGGTATGGATTCTCTAAAATTTCCCTGATGTATTGATCGCTATCATAGTAGGGATCTAGAGGGTCCAAACCTGGGTAGGCTGCTAGATTTGGCATGGGTTCATCTTCTGGTATTGGGTAACATTGCTGGTAATCCCTATGTTCATCTAACCACGGGTCGTAGTCTGGGTCTAAGGGATTGGGTGCTGGTACTCTAGGTATCTCATCCGGGTTGAAATCAGGCATTGGGAATTGGTTTTCTGGGATGTTTTCTATTTCCATTGGCTGGGTGGGAAACAGTGGTAAGGGCTGGGGTGCTATAAGTTGCTCCAGGTTAGGGTCGGCAGCTGTGGTTGCTAGGATATGAAAGTTTGCTAGACTCCTATTGATCATATCCTGTGTGTGAGCATCTGTTTCTCTTTTAGCGGCTGCCAGGGCTCGCTGCTGGTGTAACTTTTTCATTCTTTTCCTACGTTCATGCGCTCCTCTACTGAACCATCCTCTCTTTTTAGGAGGGAATGGCTCTTCAGACTGAGCCTTAAACACGAATATCCCATCTTCATTGTCAGCTGAATACCCTGAAAGGGCAGGCTGTGAAGAGGTGCCTTCGCTCGTAGGTGAGCTGGACAACTGACGATAGGCGTCGGAAGGTCCTTGGTCGCTCTAACAAATAGTCAAATAACACACAACAATAAAATACAAATATGCACGTACTTCCATAATTTATTTCCTAACACTTTGAATAATATATTGGTGTCAGCAGAACACTTCTATGGCTGAATCAGTGGCTTAGCTTTGATACCACCTTCTGTCGCAACCCCCACCCCCAAACAAACCCGGGAACGGGCGGCCGCGGCCAGTTTTGGTGGTATCTGTGTTTTATCCTTTTGGCAGCGGAATTTACATCAGGACCATAGTTAGGAAATATTTTATCAGAGTAAAATACGACACTTTCATAATATTAAACACGTGGGAATAATCCTAAGTTTTAAGTACACACATTTTCATAGGGATAAACCCTATTTTATTTAAATAAAACATCTATTTATTTTAGGTAACTTTATAGCCACTTTTCCAAGCCTTCAGTGCTGTCCAGCTGGCTTCTATTTGGCTTTCACATTTTGTTACCTGAAACACATTTAAAAACATTTTGTCAGTGGGAAATACTGGTGAGTGAATCCCAGTTTAATCAAGTTTAGTAAAAACCATTGTACAGTATTGAGGGCGGTCGCGCAATTACATTTGTTTCTATCTATTCACTTACCACCCACGGTACTGTCAACCCGACTTGTGGTCATGTTACTCCTCGCAAGGTAGTAACAAATTTTGTATACAAAACCCCAACACACCGACGATAATTGTAGAATACAAATACTCAATCATTGTTTAATATATTATTAATTAAGTGAGGTTTTGTAAAAACAGTTTGCAAAAAGGAGATTACTCACATTGCTGTCTTAGGTTTCCTTTAAGGGTTTCCTGGTGATTATCTATAATTTACACAAATGCACACGCGTTATTATAATAACCCAATATTTACATTAGTAATACCCTCCCCGAAACGGCATTCCAACGACTACGTCGGGCAGAACCACGACAGCCGTTATGGAACCCTGGATCAGTCGGGCAGCGTATCTAATACGTAACCGGGGTTATGATACTTACAACGGGGCAGTACTTCGTTATTTAGGGGGGAATTATGCCCGAGAATAACTTATACTATGTAAATTTTCGAGAGAGAAAGAAAGTTGTGTGCGTTTTGTGAGTGAAGCCGATCCCTCCTATTTATAGGGCTTGATTCAGACCTTGTCGCGCTCCACGTAGCCATCCTCCACGTCCTTCACGGCCTGCGAGGCCAGCTAGGGTAGGCCCTAGCTTGGCTGACTCGCCACTAGGCTTGACACGAGTGGTGCCACGTGGCGGCTCAGGGGCTCGCCCTGACTCTGAGCTGTCGCGGCCCGCGTAGCTCCTTGGCTACACGTTCGCGGCCCGCTAGTGACTAAAAATTTTGATTTTTATTTAATATTTAATTATATATAGTATTTTAGGCTCGGTTTTCACATAAGGGGTATAATTTAAGACATATAAGGACGTTTTAAATATATTAGGATGTCGGAAAATATTTTAGAGGGTTGTTATACCCAAATAGAGTGGTGAAGCAAGAGCCCCAGCAGCACCCAGCGCAACAACAAAATCAGTAGCAGCAGCCTCAGCAGCAGCAGCCAGCAGCCCGTGGACGTGCATTCAACATCAACGCCCGCCAGGCACAAGCAGACAACAATGTGGTTAATGGTATGTTTCTAGTCAACGGTGTATATGCTTCGTGTTTATTTGATACTGGAGCCGATAACTGTTTTGTGTCGTTTGAATTTGAGAAGCTCCTAAAACGTAAACGCGCTAACCTCCCTTCGACGTTCAACGTAGAAGTTGCCACTGGAAGAACCGTCACTGTTAGTTCAGTTCTACGTGATTGTACTCTTGAGCTCAACAATCACGTCTTCCCTATCGATCTTATCCCGATGCAGCTTGGTAGTTTTGACATCATAATAGGCATGGATTTTCTTCGCGAAAATCATGCTGAAGTTGTTTGCTTCGATAAAATGATTCGTGTATCTCTCGCTAATGGTGACCAACTCTGTGTGTATGGCGAAACTCCATCGAAGGATCTCAAACTCATGTCGTGTGTCCAAACTAGGAAGTATCTCCGCAAGGAATACCAAGCTTTCTTGGCACACATTGTAGTAGCGGAAAAGGAAAAGAAAGGAAAGACTGGAGTGAAAGATGTTTCCGTTGTTCGTGAATTTCCTAACGTATTTCCTGATGATTTACCTGGTTTACCGCCCTCCCGTGATATCGATTTCCGAATCGACCTCATTCCTGAAGAAAATCCTGTTGCTAAAGCTCCCAATCGACTCGCTCTGTCCGAAATGCGCGAACTCTTGAGTTAGCTCCAGGAATTGCTTGATAACGGCTTTATTCACCCTAGCACCTCTCCTAGGGGCGCGCCTGTCCTTTTCGTAAAAAAGAATGACGGATCGTTCCGGATGTGCATCGACTACCGGGAATTGAATAACCTTACCATCAAGAATCGTTATCCCTTGCCCCGAATCGATGATTTGTTTGATCAGTTACAAGGTGCGACAAGTTTCTCGAAGATTGATTTATGCTCAGGCTATCACCAATTATGAATCCAGGAGGAAGATATACCTAAAACCGCTTTTGAACCCGATACGGCCATTATGAATTCGTCGTTTTGCCCTTTGGTTTGACCAACCCACCTGCGGTTTTCATGGATCTGATGAATCGCGTGTGTAAACCCTTTCTCGACTGCTTCGTCGTCAAGTTTATCGATGATATCCTGATCTATTCAAAGTCAAAAACCGAACACGTGCCACATCTACGTTTGGTTCTCGAACTACTCCAAGGGAATCGACTCTATGCCAAGTTCTCCAAGTGTGAGTTCTGGCTGGAGGAGGTTCAATTCCTCGGTCACATTGTCAATAGTCAAGGTATCCACGTCGATCCCGCGAAGATTGAAGCTGTTAAGAGTTGGATTACACCAAAGAACCCGTTTGAAGTCCGTTCTTTTCTCGGACTAGCGGGCTATAGCCGCCGATTTATCGAAGGATTCTCAAAAATTGTTGTGCCGCTTACCTCTCTTACGCACAAGGTCAAACCTTTTGTTTGGGCAACCGAACAAGAGGAAGCCTTTCAAACTCTCAAACTTATGCTTTGCAACGCTCCTGTGCTTACCTTACCCGATGGAAACGATGACTCCATAGTCTACTGCGATGCCTCTAACCTCGGTCTCGGTTGCGTTCTCATGTAACGGGACAAGGTTATCGCGTACGCCTCTCGTCACCTCAAGATCCACGAGAAGAACTATACAACCCACGATCTCGAGCTTGGTGCAATTGTTTTTGCGTTAAAGATTTGGCGACGCTACCTTTACAGTACCAAGTGTACGGTCTTCACCGACCATAAGAGCCTGCAACATATCTTGAGCCAGAAAGAATTGAATATGCGCCAACGCCGATGGGTTGAACTTCTCAACGATTACGACTATGAGATTCATTACCATCCAGGTAAAGCAAATGTCATTACCGATGCTCTCAGTCGACGAAGCTATTTGCATAGCATTCATAATACTCAAGCCCAGCACAATCACGAAGCTCTTATCCGTGACGCTCAACATGCTTGTTTTACCGAACGCACCTTGAAGAAAGAAAGGATCATCAATAACGGCGAACAACTAGTGAACAAATCGAATGGTATATTCCACTATCTAGACCGAATTTGGATTCCTAAATGCACTAACCTACGAGAGATTCTGCTAAACGAAGCCCACAAGTCTCGATATTCTATTCATCCCGGTGCCAATAAGATGTACCAGGACCTTCGCTACAGGTACTGGTGGCCGGGCATGAAGAAAGATATCGCTATCTATGTATCAAAGTGCCAGACTTATTTGAAAGTCAAGGCTGAGCATCAACGCCCCTCTTGCTTACTTGTGCAACCCGAGATCCCTACGTGGAAATGGGAGAGTATAGCCATGGATTTCATAACGAAACTTCCGCGCACACCATCAAGTCACGATAGCATCTGGGTTATCGTTGATCGACTTACTAAATCTGCTCATTTTCTACTGATAAGAGAAGACTTTAAGGTAGAACGATTAGCACGAATCTACACCGATGAAATCATCTATCGACACGGGACGCCTCGTGACATCATCTCTGACCGGGATGGTCGGTTTACCTTGCGCCTTTGGGAAACGTTTCAATCTGCTCTCGGTACTACTCTTAATCTAAGTACCGCTTTCCATCCCCAAACCGACGGTTAGACTGAACGAACGATACGAACCCTTGAAGACATGCTTCGCTCGTGTGTCATAGATTTCGGTGGTAATTGGGACGCGCACTTACCTTTGGTCGAATTCTCGTTCAATAACAATTATCACTCTAGCATTCAAATGGCACCATTTGAGGCATTATATGGAGTAAAATGTCGATCACCTATTGTATGGCATGAGATCGGGGATGCACAAATTACCGGTCCTGAGTTACTACAAGAAACGACTGACAAGATCCTCCAAATTCGAGACAACCTCCTGAAAGCTCGGAGTCGTCAAAAGAGTTACACCGATAGACGCCGCAAGCCCCTTGAATTTGGCGTTGGCGATCACGTACTCCTAAAGGTTTCACCTTTGAAGGGTGTGATCAGATTTGGCAAGAAAGGAAAGGTATGGTGCAGGCCTTGCAGTATGGTGTAGAGGTAGAACCTATATTTCTCCCACAGTTGGAATTACCATAGCAAAACTCCTGGGTAAGCCTTTGAGCTAGGTTTCTCCTCTGATCTTCTTCTCGTGTACGCACTAACTCATTTGTCAAGGTATTTGCTAGTTCTACAGCTTCTTCTATAGTTTGAGGTCTAGCTGCCTTGACTACATGTCTAATCTCGCTGATTAATCCCTAGATGTAACGGGAGATTAATACAGGTTCAGGTGATGCAAGGGTTGGCACTATTCTAGCATATTCAAAGAATAACGTAGTGTATCCCTTACTATCTACTCCAGTCATCCTAAGGTTTAGGAACTTATTTGCTATCTGTTCTTTTTCATTGGGAGGACGGAATTTCCTTTCCACCATGTTTTTAAATTCCTCCCATTCTATATTGTAAATCCTATCACTTCCCCTAGACTGGAGGATAGTGTTCCACCATTCTAAGGCTGAGTTCTTAAATAGATTGGAAGCAAACATTATCTTATCCTCTTCCGCGCGCTTGCTTATTTTTAAGACAGCCTCAGTCTTTTCTATCCAGCGTAGAGCTGCAACGGCCCCTTCATTGCCCGAGAATTCCATTGGTTTACAAGACCAGAATTCTTTATAAGAACAACCATAATATATGGTTCTTCTTCTTTTGGGAATGGGCACTTGAAGTATGGGTCCATTGTTTACGCTGTATTCAGGTTCAGTGGGTCGTTTACTGCTATGGTTACTTTTATTATCAGCTTCCCTAACTGTTTGAATAATATATGGCATCGCATCTATTATTCCTTGTGCCACTATGTGTTGAATAGCACTGTTATCCACTTGGTTTCCATTATTATCATTGTTCGGGTTATCGTTATTCTGGTTTTCCGGGTTATTAGCCGGGTTCTCTTGATTTACTTGGTCGGCCATCTGAATTTTAAACATTTACCATGTATTAACATCACAAGATAATATTTAATACAACCAATCACATAACACGCATATTGATCAAAAACGTCGAACATTGCGACTTACTCTTTCTTATTTAGTATGCATCTAATACAAACCAGACTGGAATTTAAAATTACAATACTAGTAGGCATCCGTAACTATTATCTAGATTTTTTTTCAAACATACACACATATTATATCTATTGTTATATTATTATTATTATTATTATTATTATTATTATTATTATTATTATTATTATTACTACCATCACCATCATTGATATGGGTTCATCCAGAACTCCATATTGTGCTCGTCATACTTCCAGACGAGTCGCTCTCCGACCTGCCTCATTCTCTCACTACTTTCTAAAATCTCCTCACCGAAGGTTCGGAGTTCTTGCACATTTTCTTCACTCATTGGGGGTGCAGGTGTTGGGACTGGGTTTGGGAACTGGGGCATGGGTTCCTGGTACGGGTATGGATGTCCAAGCTAGCAAGTATCTCCGCAAGGAATACCAAGCTTTCTTGGCACACATTGTAGTAGCGGAAAAGGAAAAGAAAGGAAAGACTGGAGTGAAAGATGTTTCCGTTGTTCGTGAATTTCCTAACGTATTTCCTGATGATTTACCTGGTTTACCGCCCTCCCGTGATATCGATTTCCGAATCGACCTCATTCCTGAAGAAAATCCTGTTGCTAAAGCTCCCAATCGACTCGCTCCGTCCGAAATGCGCGAACTCTTAAGTTAGCTCCAGGAATTGCTTGATAACGGGTTTATTCACCCTAGCACCTCTCCTTGGGGCGCGCCTGTCCTTTTCGTCAAAAAGAATGACGGATCGTTCCGGATGTGCATCGACTACCGGGAATTGAAAAAGCTTACCATCAAGAATCGTTATCCCTTGACCCGGATCGATGATTTCTTTGATCAGTTACAAGGTGCGACAAGTTTCTCGAAGATTGATTTACGCTCAGGCTATCACCAATTATGAATCCAGGAGGAAGATATACCTAAAACCGCTTTTCGAACCCGATACGGCCATTATGAATTCGTCGTTATGCCCTTTGGTTTGACCAACCCACCCGCGGTTTTCATGGATCTGATGAATCACGTGTGTAAACCCTTTCTTGACCGCTTCGTCGTCATGTTTATCGATGATATCCTGATCTATTCAAAGTCGAAAACCGAACACGCGCAACATCTACGTTTGGTTCTCGAACTACTCCAAGGGAATCAACTCTATGCCAAGTTCTCCAAGTCTGAATTCTGGCTGGAGGAGGTTCAATTCCTCGGTCACATTGTCAATAGTCAAGGTATCCACGTCGATCCCGCGAAGATTGAAGCTGTTAAGAGCTGGATTACACCAAAGAACCCGTTTGAAGTTCGTTCTTTTGTCTCACCCCAACCGATGGCGGAAACATCGAGGTGCGAGCACTAAGCGTTCAGATTGCTCATGAGATTCCATAATACTATTTGTTTCAATAGAAATTAGATCAAATTCATCTTGTCATTGTCTCTAGGAAACACGATTCACACAAGTATCGAATACAGACCAAAACAGATATTGTTCGCAATGTTCAAAGATTCTAAATTAACTAGGTGACGTTTCTAAGCATCGCCTAGCTGAATTCCATGCACTTCCAAGCATCCTATCAGCCTGCAACATGTATTAAAATATCAATACAAAAGTATTGGCGAGTATACAAGTTTGATATTAGAATGATAGATTAAAACAACTTATATCCACAGTGTATACAATAAATAGTTTCAGTCGTGCTTGTGTCGCAGTCCACGCAGTGATAGCCCAAGTATCCCGATGCTTTAATGTTTACCCAAGACTCAAGGTAAACTAGAATCCTCCTAACAATACCCCCCGAGAATAATGGGAGAGGTGCATCTCCTATAGCGCTACTATTGTTAAGGCGGAACTACACACTCTGGATTAAACGTCACATAGCACAAAGAGTCAAGAATCAAGAATCACAAGTTTCACATAGGATAGGGTATAAGTTTCAAGATTCCAGTTTAAGTTTCATAGAATACATGTTACACCCCAAAAGTTTAAAGTAAAAGGGGATCGAGTATACTCACAGTGATTGCTTAACAGTCACAACTGTTATTGGATCAAAGGGAGCTCTTTAAGGATTAGCCTGATTAGATTACAATGGATAAGCGTCGAGCAGAGTATCGAAGTCTAAATAACGTGTTGAAACAGTTACCGGGTCAAAGGGCTGTCCGATCGGATGGACATCCGATCGGATGGCCGGTCGGCCGGATGGTATGTGTGGTGTAAGGAATAGGTGGCTGCCCGATCGGATGGCCATCCGATCGGGTCACCACTTGATGCATAGGGACAGAGGAGGCTGTCCGGTCGGATGGCTATCCGCTCAGACTGCCACTCGGATGATAGATTATAAATAAGATAAAATAGGACTAAGGTGGATGTCCGATCGGATGGTAATCCGATCGGATTGCCACTTGGTCCGAGGGCGTGTAAAACGGTCATTCCAATCGGATGGCTGTTCGGTCGGACTGCTGTCCGATCGGGTTGCCACTCGATCAGTCTTCCAAGCTTGATTGTTTACCAAAAGTTTTGCAAAAATTCTAAGTTTCTAGTTCTAACGGTAACGGCACGACACGTATAGTGACAATAGTAAACTCGTTAGCACCAGGCCGTCCTGATCGAGTGGGAATCACCCCTGTCCAACCTGTCATCTGCTATTAACGAACTTATGTCAGAATCCGTCTCACGCTCGTCTTCTCCGGTAATACCCGGATCTAAACCGACTTTAGTCTATGCATCAAGCCTATAGCCTGTTTGTGTCCGGTTTCTACCAAAACGAAGCAAAAGTTGGAGAAAGATGAATAATTAATCAATATTTTGTATGAAAAGTATGGATTTAGCTTGGATTTGATGTAAAAACGCATGAAATACCTTAGATCCGAGCTAATCTTGCTTAGAATGATATCACATGGCAGTTTGTACAAATCACCATGATGACATCATCCTCAAGAACTCAGATCTGAGAGATTTCACGGTGAAAAGTGTGATTTCAAGTGAGAATCAAGTAGAGAATGATGCGTAGATTGAGAATGTACAAGAATCTAGCCTGAAACGTACCGAAATCAGCAAGAAAAAGGAGAATTGAGGAGTGCACGTATCTGGTCGAGCAGAGCTGTCACATCACTTAGAATGGTGATGTGACAGGCCTATTTATAACAAGGAAGGGAGTTAAGGCGGTGTAAGATGGATAGGGTGGTCACCCGTTCGGGTGGTCATCTGGTTGGATGGTCATCCGGCCGGGTGGTCATCCGGTCGGATGGTCATCCGGTCGGATGTTCATCCGGTCGGACGGCCACTTTGGCCAATCCATCTTTTCCGCATTCCCATTTTGATTCATTTTACGCGTTAGGTTAGGCGTTGCGTTATGAATAGTTTGGGTAAAGTATCTAGATTACATTTCAAACCAAAAGTTTCCAAGTTTCATAGATTCCGCCAGTGACAAGACTCCAGCCTCTCGTTCCACAAAGAATCAAGTTTCACGAGTCTAAGGAGTCAAGCACCAAATAAGTTTCAGGAGTCAAAAATCATAGTTTCTCAAGCATCCAGAATCAAGAGTCCAAGTATCAAGTGTCAAGAATCATAAAGAATCTAGTTTCCATAGTATCAAGAATCAAGTGTCTAGATTTAAGTATCAAGAGTCAAGTATCTAGATTAAGTATCAAGTGTCAAGTATCTAGATTAAGTATCAAGTTTCATAGTTTAAGCGTCAAGAATCAAGCATCTAGAATAAAGAGTCAAGCATCATAGTATCAACAATATTCACACCAAAAGTATCAAAACATCAACTCCATAAAACCACAGAGACTAAAATCGACAACTTATTAGAAGTTCAGGGACTGTTCTTGCCAAATGTCTAAAGTTCAGGGACGCTGGGCGTTACAGTCTCCCCTCCTTTAGGAGATTTCGTCCCCGAAATCTTAGAAGAAGACTGTTTGAAGAGGTGCGGGTACTTGGCCTTCATATCACTTTTCAACTCCCAAGTGAATTCGGCACCACGCTTTCCTTCCCATCGAACCTTAACAATGGGAATTTTGCTGCGCCTCAGACGCTTGACAGTTTGATCCATGATTTCGACCGGTTTCTCCACAAACTAAACAGCTTCGTTTATTTTGCGTTAAAGATTTGGAAACACTACCTTTACGGTACCAAGTGTACGGTCTTCACCGACCATAAGATCCTGCAACATATCTTGAGCCAGAAAGAATTGAATATGCGCCAACGCCGATGGGTTGAACTTCTCAACGATTACGACTATGAGATTCATTACCATCCAGGTAAAGCAAATGTCGTTGCTGATGCTCTCAGTCGACGAAGCTATTTGCATAGCATTCATAATACACAAGCCCAGCACAATCACGAAGCTCTTATCCGTGACGCTCAACATGCTTGTTTTACCGAACGCACCTTGAAGAAAGAAAGGATCATCAATAACGGTGAACAACTATTGAACAAATCGAATGGTATATTCCACTATCTAGACCGAATTTGGATTCCAAAACGCACTAACCTACGAGAGATTCTGCTAAACGAAGCCCACAAGTCTCGATATTCTATTCATCCCGGTGCCGATAAGATGTACCAGGACCTTCGCTACAGGTACTGGTGGCCGGGCATGAAGAAAGATATCGCTATCTATGTATCATAGTGCCTAACTTGTTTGAAAGTCAAGGCTGAGCATCAACGCCCCTCTGGCTTACTTGTGCAACCCGAGATCCCTACGTGGAAATGGGAGAGTATAGCCATGGATTTCATAACGAAACTTCCGCGCACGCCATCAAGTCACGATAGCATCTGGGTTATCGTTGATTGTCTTACTAAATCTGCTCATTTTCTGCTGATACGAGAAGACTTTAAGGTAGAACGATTAGCACGAATCTACACCGACGAAATCATCTGTCGACACGGGACGCCTCGTGACATCATCTCTGACCGTGATGGTCAGTTTACCTCGCGCCTTTGGGAAACATTTCAATCTGCTCTTGGTACTACTCTTAATCTAAGTACCGCTTTCCATCCCCAAACCGACGGTCAGTCTGAACGAACGATACGAACCCTTGAAGACATGCTTCGCTCGTGTGTCATAGATTTCGGTGGTAATTGGGACGCGCACTTACCTTTGGTCAAATTCTCGTACAATAACAATTATCACTCTAGCATTCAAATGGAACCATTTGAGGCATTATATGGAATAAAATGT
The DNA here is from genome assembly GCA_030545235.1 of Helianthus tuberosus. Classification (NCBI taxonomy): domain Eukaryota; kingdom Viridiplantae; phylum Streptophyta; class Magnoliopsida; order Asterales; family Asteraceae; genus Helianthus; species Helianthus tuberosus. The sequence goes on along the minus strand of CM060372.1, from coordinate 80,351,653 downwards.
CGATCGCCTATTGTATGGCATGAGATCGGGGATGCACAAATTACCGGTCCTCAGTTACTACAAGAAACGACTGACAAGATCCTCCAAATTCGAGACAACCTCCTGAAAGCTCGGAGTCGTCAAAAGAGTTACACCGATAGACGCCGCAAGCCCCTTGAATTTGGCGTTGGCGATCATGTACTCCTAAAGGTTTCACCTTTGAAGGATGTGATCAGATTCGGCAAGAAAGGAAAGCTCGCGCCTCGATATGGTGGACCCTTTAAGATTCTGGAAAGGATTAGCAAAGTGGCCTACAGACTCGAACTACCGAAGGAACTTAGCAACGTCCAGCCGACTTTCCACGTCTCGAACCTCAGAAAGTGTCTAGCCGAGCAGAATTTGCAAGTACCACTTGAGGATCTACAAGTGGACGAAACATTACACTTCGTGGAAAAGCCAGTCGAGATCATGGATTTAGAGACCAAGAAACTTCGACGCTCACGCATTCCCATAGTGAAGGTTCGCTGGGAAGGCAAACGCCGCGCCAAGTTCACCTGGGAACTCGAGAGTGACATGAAGACTAAGTATCCACAGTTTTTCGTTACGTCTGCACCTTAATTTCGGGATGAAATTCCCTAAAGTATGGGAGACTGTAACAACCTGACTTTTTAAAAGTCAACGTATAAGTCAAAGTCAAAGTCAAAGGAAGAAAAGATTGCTAATTCGATCTGTCATTCCTTGCTTAATTATTACTTGTACTTCCCGACTCGTTAATCGATACTTTAATTTATGTTAACTTAGTTGTATTATGTAGAGTTATAATGCAATAAACGCAGTTAAACGCGAATGCTATCACATCGCTATCGCATCGCAACTCGAATTACAGGTTATGGATATTGTTTTACGTGTGTGTGCTATTAAGTGTTACTTGTGCATGTTTATAATTGTTGAGGTGATAATCGCAAGCGCAATCGCAACTCTATCACAACGCAATCTTATCGCGAACTGGAAATGCAAGTTTATTTATGTTGTTGTATGTTAGTTAGGTTATTTGTGTAATTATTGTTTAATACCATCGCATCGCTTACTCGCAACGCTCAACGTACAAAACGGAAAGTCAAAAACCAACTTGTTGGAGCCCTTCGACCGAATGACCAATCGATCGAATGGTCATCCGTCCGGATGTCCATCCGATCGGATGGCCATCCGATCCGTCACATTTGCACGCCTTTCTCCCTCTTTGCCTATAAATAACAGCTATCACATCACTGTTCATGTGATGTGACAGCTCTCGTCCTGCCAGCACACTTTTGGCCTATTTTCTCTCGATTCCTCGTGATTCTCGTAAGTTTTTATCTCAAATCTTGTACTTCTATCGTCTACACACACTTCTTCATCATTTTAACCAACAAATCTCAACTTTTCACCATGAAATCTATGGATTTGGACTGTTCTAGGATGATGTCATCATGGGTTCTCATGAATACCAAAGTGTGACCTCATTCCACCAAGAACAACTCAGATCTAAGTGATTCCAACATGTTTAAACACTGATTTTGTTATAATCTAAACATTTTCCAACTGATTTCCACTTTTCTTCGACATTCTCAACTTTTCACATAAAACCGATAGGATCCGAGCTTGTTCGGGCCTTCTGCTCATTCTCTAGTGAAGTGCCGGACTAAGAACGGGTTACTATCAAAGTGATGACCGACTTAATGGGCTGAATATGAAGTACCGTCAAGAACAGTTACTGATCGAACGGGGTGAATCCCATCCGATCGGATGACTTGGACTCGATGGGGTTTCCGTTGTTTGACACGTAGTCATACCGTCTTGGTTCAAACACAGAAGTTCTAACTTAGCAAATTTTACAAGTTTCACAAACGAATAGGTTACCAAACGGATTGCCGTCTGATCGGATAAGCATCCGATCGAACGAAAATCCGGACGGAAGACTTGTGGTTTCGATACTCAAACAACTTTTACAAAACTTCAAAGAAGATCAGTTCCAAACGAGGGACCATCCGACCGAACGGCCATCCGTCTGGATGACCATCCGGCCGGATGAACTGATTTGTAGAAACACTTCTTCTTTTTTATAATGCTACAACGAAAACTTCAAAGTTCCATCATACACAAACACATCCATCTCAAACGGAACAACCCTCCGAGCGAATGGCCATCCATCCAGAAGGTCATCCCATTGGATGACAATCTATCACTTGTACCACTCACACCGATTTACGCACCGTTCAACGCTTATATTGTCGTACTGTGTTCAGGCTAATCTCTCAGCGTTCCCTTCAATCCAAGACTGCGTTTACTCGTTAAACACGATTTTTGAGTATACTCGATCCCTTTTTGCTTTAAGCACTTTTCGGTGTTACATACGTTACCTATAACAAATCATATCGATCACACAACGCAACCACATTTTATACGCTAACCACTCTGCATGTTATACGTGTTATTCGATGAATGCTTGTATGTTATGTTTACACAGTGATTGTTGCCTGACACCTTAGCAACGATAGTACTATAGTTTGGACTTAGCACCTGTCGTGGACAGGGGTTGTTAAGGGCTTTTCTTCACGTGTCACAGTGGTGATATGTGTTGCGCATTCTACAACTCGCAGTCACGTCTGTTCATATTTCATTGTCGATAACTTACTTGCTTCACATTTCTACGTGTTACATGCTGGTTATGCGTAAACCGCTTTCGCTACTATTATACTATCAAACTTGTGTACTCACCTTTACACTATGTGTATTGACTTTTATTTTAACGTATGTGACAGGTGTTTACGATGCTTTTGCTTGTTAGCTGCTATGGAATCAAGCTAGGAGAGTCTAGAAACAAACTAAATAAAAACTAAGTTGTCGGAATGGATTATTTGTCTTTGAGAACAACGTCTGTAATAACTGTTTTTATTTTATTTGTTTGTGGTATGGGACATGAACCTTTAATATATTATAATTAATAGTTGTTGTGGATTCTCCTGGACAATCTATTTCGCTCAGTGCTGCGCCCCGATGATTCCGCCATTGGTTGGGGTGTGACAGCCACCTTCGTTTCAAAGTGTCTCACTTGTTCCAAGGTCAAAGCTGAACATCAACGTCCCTCTGGCTTGCTCGAACAACCAGAAATTCCTGTCTGGAAATGGGAGAGTATTGCAATGGACTTTATTACTAAGCTTCCTCGTACTTCTCTGGTCATGACAGTATTTGGGTGATCATTGATCGATTAACCAAATCTGCTCACTTTCTCCCCATTCGTGAATATTACAAAGTCGAGAAATTGGCTTGTATCTACATGGATGAAGTCATTTTTCGTCGTGGTATCCCCATTGACATCATATCGGACCGCGATGATCGTTTCACATCTTGTCTTTGGCAAACATTTCAATCTGCTATTGGTACTCATCTTAATCTTAGTACCACTTTTCATCCTCAATCCGACGGTCAAACCGAGCGTACTATCCAAACTCTAGAGGATATGATTTGTTCTTGCATAATCGATTTTGGTGGCAATTGGGATATGCACTTGCCTTTCAAATTCTCTACAATAATAGTTACCACGTGAGTATTCAAATGGCACCTTTCGAGGCATTGTATGGTCGTAAGTGTCGTTCGCCTATTTGTTGGCACGAGATCGAAGAAGGTCAAATCACCGACCCCGAGCTTATACAAGAGACGACAGACAAGATTTTACAGATTCGAGACAACTTGCTTAAAGCCAGGAGCTGACAAAAAAGTTACGCTGATAAGCGTCGCAAACCTTTAGAATTCAACGTTGGTGACTTTGTACTTCTCAAGGTATCCCCTTGGAAGGGTGTATTTCGATTTGGTAAGAAAGGGAAACTCGCTCCTTGCTACGTAGGTCCTTTCAAGATTCTCGAAAGGATTGGCAAGGTAGCGTATCGACTGAACCTACCTCAAGAGCTAAAAAATGTTCATCCTACCTTTCACGTCTCAAACTTGAAGAAATGTCTAGCTGAAGAAGGACTTCAAGTTCCACTCGAAGATCTTCAAATCAATGAGACCTTGAACTTCATGGAAAAACCAGTCAAGATCATGGATCGAGGTGTCAAGCAATTAAGGTGTAGTCGAATTCCTATTGTTAAAGTACGATGGGAAGGAAAATGTGGCGCTAAGTTTACTTGGGAACTCAAAAGTGAAATGAAGACTAAGTATCCACATCTGTTCGTTGCATCTTCCTAAATTTCAGGACGAAATTTTCAAAAGGAGGGGAGACTGTAACGCCTCACTTTTTGTAACTTTCTGTATTTAGAAAGTTGTCTTGTACTTCTATTTTTTGGAAACTTGTATCTCTTGTAATCGTATTTCGTTTCGAATCATAACTTGATCATTTATAAGAATTATACATTGATTATTCATACTTGTTTGTTATTCGATTTATTCGCATACTTGATACATGTTCATCATTCTCGTATACACATACTCATTTTACGAACAAACTATCGTAAATACGTGTTTTTATACACTTTATGCATGAAATTACTTAATTTTATATTCACAGTACTTAATCTATACTTTTATACTTGTTTAATACTTAAATATATGTTAATTATACATAAAATACCTTAAAATACGCCAAAAACCAAAGTATAGGGACTGTTTGTGTCAAAATGCGAAAGTTGGCCCGGAGACCCAGCCCAGCGACACGCGGACCAGGCCCAAGCCCCGTGCGTGACATGCCTGAGAAGCTGATCTGCAGCCAGCGTGATTTAGGTGCGGATTGGTCCATTTTGTGTCCCCAACCTCCACCTAACTCTCTTTAAAGCACTCTTAACTCTTAACCTAGCTTCCCCACTATAAATACATCATCCCTAACCCTCATTCTCACTTTCCAAACACCATATTCACTCTCAAATCCTCTAAAAAACACTCCAAGATCTGATTTTGGGCAGAAACTTTCAAGACTTTTAAGTGAGTTCTAGCTCACTTCTTTGCTTATTTCTTCCTTGTTTCTTCTTTCATCTTACTTGGATAACCTTTAGGAAGGTTTTCACAAGTTTTCCATGGCAAAGTAATATAAAACCTCACCATATTTGAGGTCCAAAGTGAGATTAAATTATGTTTTTGTTCAAGTACTTATATCTTCTATTTCTTTAACTAAACTTGGTGAAATCTTGTACCCACCAAGCTCATAACTTAGTCCATAGTTGTGGGTTTGTGTTGAGGTTAATTTCCATCAAGTTGTGAGTTCAAAAACTCTTTTACTTTAAGTTCATACATGTTACATTTCAAGTGTTGAAAACATTCACGATTCACTATTTTCCATATTGTTGAACTCGTGTATTGTAAAAGTGTGAACCGTGGGAGCTTTGGCTTTCCAACCTAGTTCCACTGCCTCACTTGTGAATCTTATGTATGAAGACTCAAGTAGCTTTCTAGCATCAAAATAACATAACCACGTCTAGCCTCCAACACTTAGTTAACTCTTTCCATGTTGTGGTGGTTCACCCGGGTTAGGTCTTACTTGGCTACTTGATAATGTATTAGTTAGTTATTTATTTCTTTTCATTCATGACCCTCTGAATCATCCTTGTGATGATTTGTGTAGTGGTGAATCATACAATGAGGTTAATCCTCCATGCTTGACTTACATGACAATCTATGAAACTCATGATGGACTTAGTTTAGGATTAATATTATAACTATACATATATATATATATATATATATGAACATGGCCGAATTTATGATGATAATCGGGTTATGGTTATTCGTTATAAACTTAGGCTACTTTATCTACGAATCTAAGTCTCTCGTTGATGATTCTAATGGGCAAACTAGGACCCATGAAATCACATACAAGTTGGTGTAAAAAACAAGTACTTAGACTAGATAATAATTTTATGCATACATACTTTTTATACTTTAAATTCCAATCTGAATCTTTCATCTTAATTCCGTTACTCACACACCTTCGTTTACCCCATGTAGGGTGACCTCGGTGTTCCATCCTCCAACTCCCAAACTCTTCACGGGATTCCAAAGGAAAGCTTTGCAAAATCGTGAGTACACTCGAACACCCTTTTTACGTTTTACACTTTTGGATGCAATATGTTTAATCTATTAAAAATCACAATCACATTTATACTTTATGCAAACACAAACTATCCATCATACATGCTTAAATACGTGAATACTGGATTTGTATACTTGGATGATTCTTTTGTGCAATTTACTTGTCATTAACTTCGTATGAGCCTCCCCTTAACATGTATAGCACCATAGGAGTAACGCACCTCCCGTAGACTTATGGTTATGTTAAACTATTTTTGCCATGTGGATTCGTTAAACTGTTTTTCATACTTATGCTATATCAAACTTGTGTACTCGCCAATGCTTTGTGTGTTGAACTATACTTTTAAACATGTTGTGGTTTGATGATGATGATTATGATGAAATCTAGTAGGGACAACTTTAGAAACACATATCGAAATACTAGATTTTGTACTTGTTATGCTGTTGAACTTTGTTGTATTTTATCTTATCCATGTTGTACTTTGATTTCCTTTTATGTAACTTGACAATTATTATCTACGAATGAAATCGGTTTTGAATTAAATATTGTCACATGAGTGTTATGAAGTCTCGAGCAATCTTGTTCATCTCACTCCGATGTTTCCGCCATCAGTTGGGGTGTGTCAATGATTGAGTTGCAAGCATATGTGGATATGTGTTCTAATCGGTTTGAATGATTATTATTATAAAATACTAGTGCATTATTGCTAGTTATACATAATGAGTGGAGAGAACATTGTGAGGGATGTGCATGGTATGCTAGTTTTAAGGGTAGGTTAGTCTTGGGTAACCTTCTCATGTGTTAAAATTGAAAAATTCATTTACTTATTGAATTACTTTTGAAATATGAAAATTCTAAACCGGGTATGACATTAGACCTTAGCTTGAGTTATTGAGAATAGGAGGTGTGTCAATTTGTTCGACCCATGTGAAAGTGAAAAACATATTTGCTTAAGGGCAAACAAAAGACAAGTGTGGGGATGTGATGTGCGGTTGAAAACCTGTTGTTTTACTGTATTAAGTTTGTTTTTTACATAAATTTTGGTTTCGAATGGTCTACTTTGATAGAAATTGTGTTTTGCAAGTCTAACAGAGTTTAAGGAGCTATTCGGAGCATCGGGAACTGATCGAGATCAACCGGACTCGTGGAACAAAGAAAACGAAAAGCTGAACTTAGGTGTTGCGTCGGCGATGACCTAAAGTCGCGTCGACGACGCGTTCCGTCGTCAAGATATGCCCATATCCAGTAGCGGAGGGCGTCACTGGCAGAAAGGATTTGCATGAGGTGTCATCGACGCGAGCTTTCCCCCGCCTCCGACGCGACGTATTTTAATCTGAGACTGCTTTTCATAGAAAGTGTGTTTTGACTGAGTTTTTGGGAGAGTATTGAAGGTATTATTAGGAGTTTTGGATTTTGAACATCATTAGACATTAGTGGAGACACTTTTCGTCATCTTCATCATTCACAAGCTTTTTCCATCACCATATTCCAACACAATCATCATCAATCATCTAAATCTAATCATCCATCATCACCATTTCATTATTATCCACCACCATTACAATCACCAAAAACCTAACCCTAATCATCACTCTCTTCAAGACCAAGACCAAGATTATGGCTCGGTGTTCATCCTCATCATCCATGAGCGACTAGTCTCCTGGGGTTTCGCCCTGGTGTAGGTTTTTGTAAGAATTTCTAGGGTTTCGACATTTGTATTTAATTTGATTTCGTGACAAGTTGTTTAGTATTTGAATCTTTTGATAATTGTCTTGCGTTTGTATTGAATTCATGAATTGTCGAGTGAGTAATGAAATTTGATTTTGTGAAACGAATATGCACAATTATGCCTTGTCATAGGATAAGGTTTACATGTTCTTGGTAACGAAGTGCACTACGGTCCGTTCTTGAACATTGATAGCTTTTGGCACCTAAGCCACGTGACACTAAATCTGTTAATCACCTAATTAAACTAGATCAGGTTAAAACGTGTAGGAACCCTAGGCTTACACTTACCGAACCGGATGTGAACCTTGTCTCTAATTATAATCTCAATCAAGTAATCATTTTTGCAATAGTTAAAATAATTAGTTTTCATAGTTAATAGCAAACTTGTTGGTTCATTCTGACACCCTTTTCAAAACAAACAAAATATTTAATCCAAATTGCAAGCTTCATAATCGGTCCACTTTTGATAATCGACCAAGTCTGGACACAAACCACAAACTCTTCATGGTTTAACCCCTTACTACCACTAACTCTTAGCTAAGATAATTTGGGTATATAATTATTATCTTTGACTGGGGCGCAACACTCCGATCAAATTTTGGCACCGTTGTCGGGGAGTTCGTGTGCTTTGTGCCAGGGTATTGTTTGATTATTGCATGATTATCTGTTTAAGTGATTTGATTTCTTTTGTCACATTTTCTTTTGTGTTACGCGGGTGTGTTACTTGTGCAGATTACAGGTAGCACATGAATACATGGAATTCCAGAAGAACTTCACCGTTAGCATTTGAACCGGAAATCTAGCGGGTTGTGCGAAGAAATCTAACCAACCGGTTAGAGGAAAATCTTGCCTTTAATCCACCCAACCAAACTCACCACATGCCACATCCTTCAAAACCGTCCAAATGGATTGCCAAAACTCAAACCAACCCAACAACCAAAACCAATACCAAGATTACCTACCCCAAAACCAAAACAATCTGCAACCACCAACCACCACCACACCACCACCTTATCTCCTTTCAATCACCACCGAAAAACTCCTCCATTCCACCCGACAACCCGCAATTACCAGCTGTCATCTTGGGACCACCGCAACCCTTTCTCAACCACAAACACTCGACTTTACTAACCACTCCCACCTCTAATTACGCACCACATAACCCACCAACCACCAACCAAAATCATCACCACCACCTCACAAACCACCGCCACCTACAACCATCCCCACCATACAACCATCATTTAACCACCATAATCAAATAAATTAAGCATATATAACTACAATTCATTTAGAGATGTTGCTAAACCATTGATCCTTAAAAAATCAAATAGGTGCATATCGATATTGATGCTTAAAAACATAATATTATTTGATCAATCACAAATCACAACCAAACTCCAAATCTTTAAGAAAATAGGCTGCAAAATAATTTATCCTGAAAGAAATCTAAGAGATGTAGATCAATGTTGATGTTTTAAGACCTAATCATGTTCGGTAAATCTCAAATCACAACCAAAACTCTAAATACCCAAATAATCAACTAAATTAAGCACATATAACCACAATTCATGCAAACAGATCCCAAATTAACCAATCTATGCAGATGCAGATCAATATCGATGCAAATCAGATTGATGCTTAAAAACTACCTAACAGATACAGATCAATATCGATGCTTAAAAACCTAATGTTGTCCAATCAATCTCAAATCACAACCGAAACTCCAAATCCATAAATAATCAAACAAACTATGCATAATCCAACTCCATTTCAATTAATCTACTCAAGTCCACACATAGTCAATCAACAAAATACATATAACCTAATTCAAACTATCCAAATCACAAATCGAGCTCGTGAGATAATAAATTTGAGCTAGAACATCAACCAATCGACAAGTAATTTTACAAACAAAATGATAAATCTATTTACGCAGATCCTTGATTGTAAAATTCGATCGAAACATAGACTTTTTCGATGTCGGATTTGAGTCGGTTGAGAGTAGCAGTCTGGATTTCAGCCGGATTTGACAACCACAGGGACTTAGAAAGCTAAAACAAAATGTGGGGACTCATCATGCCAAAACGTGTCAACCACAGGGACTCAAGTTGCTGTTAACTCTTTTAATAATCATCCTTACTATAGTTTAAAAAGGCGGAACACCACATATTATAATCAATGAAAAGTTGAAAGTAACGACTTAAAATCAGGATAATCAGCTTCGTTAGTATAGAAAAATATTTTTATTTCCAACAAAAACAAACATATGTGTATAATTTTACATTTAATATAAAACCAACAATAATCTGAGATATGCTATAAACGCATATATTACCTTTGTTAATTCTTGTTTCTTTCTCTATTAAATCAATAAAACATTTTATAAAAAAGTTTTTTATTTGATTATTAAATTTGTTTGCTTAAAATTGATTTTATAGTGAATGTTTCCTATCATAATTCATAATATTTTCACGTATATATAACTATTTTTTTTACATTTTAATAGCTAATTAATAATTATACAAAAGACAACTAGCAACTAGCAAGAAACCAGGGCCGGCTCTGGGGTAATCTAAATGAGGCATTTGCTTAGGCCCACCATGTTTAAGAGGCCACCAAAATATTTTAGGTTTCTGAGTTTGAACAACAGTTTCTGCAGAGAAAGAGGAAGAAAGCATCATATGGTTTCTACACAAGGCAAGAAAGCATAATAAGGTACCAACTATTTTCTGATTCAATTTCTAGTTTCTTATTTGGCGACTTCTAGGTAGTAATGGGTGCAAAGACGAAGACGACAACAACAACTTGTGAGTTTTCTTTTCCAGACTTCGGTCATGAAGTAATGGTTCAGTGGTTGATGTAATTTATGGTTAATTTGCCCTTTATTATTCATTGCCATTATTACTGTTCCAGCAAGTAAGTTGTTCTGCTTTTCTTTTGTTTTCATTTATATGTATCTTAGTTCTTGTTCCAGCAAGTAATATGTGTTTTTTTCTTTATGTAACTATAAGTAGGTGACTTCTATAAAAAAATTAGAGGAATAGAGGAGTTTTAGAGTTCACACAACTGTAAATATAATAATGTTTAAGAATAATCAGTCTATAATCTTTTATTAGTTTATAACAGTTGTAAGATACAATATATAACTAATGTAGAGGAAAATTAACTTTTTAGCGTTTATGAGGCACGATTTAGGATCGAAGAAAGCAGGGACTTTTTTTCGGCAAAAGGGCCCCAATTCTATAGTTCACTTTAGGCCTCCAAAGTGTTGGAAATTTTAAAGGATAACATACAAGTTGGTATGTTTCCTTCATCCCACATTGGTGGAGGGAATGGAGTTTGAGTGGTTTATAAGGGATTACTCCTTATGGGCCTCCAAAGTGTTAAATGGGTTGAGAAGTGGATAATGCCCACACGCGCGCCGAGCCGAGCCGAGCCGCGAGCTCGCGAATGGTCGTGTTTGAGGCGCGAATGGGCGCGTTTGAGGCGCACTTTGCACATCGCGAGGAGATTTTATTTTTAGCTAGGGGAATTTGGTTCTGGATGGTTATCCCACTTCCCGTTTTTCTCATTCTTTGGTGTGATCACAACCTATAAATAAAAGCCTCCTGCTACCCATTCACTACACCTAATTTTCGCAGCCTCCTCCCACCTTTCTGTGCTCCAGTTTCTTCTCCAGCTTCTGCGTTTTTCTGGTTTCCATTGCTGTTGGAATACCGGATCAGTTCTGCATTAAATCCTGAGAGTTTACGCTACAGCTCACAGCAATACGAGCGCGTAAAATCCTTTAAGGATAGGAGTCATCCGTGCAGTTCAAGGATCTTCTTTCTCAATCGCCAGGTTGGTTTTAATTTTTGCGTGTTCTTTAAATTCGTCTGATAATGGGACAGTCTCCTTCTACCTTTCTTTAATCAGTTTGCTCAAGTTGGAACAAACTGGTTTGGCTGATAACTTGGTAATTAATAAAGTTTATATTAATTTACTGTTTGATTAAAATATTTTCAACATTCTTAAAGGATTTTATTTTTTGTGTTTAATCAACAGTACTAATGGACTCTGAACTACCAACAGCCAATCTGAGATTCATGAATCAAGAGTTTGTCAAGTTGGACAGATTCGATGGTCGAAACTATACCCGTTGGGCAGACAAGGTTAAGTTCATGCTAGTTGTGTTGAAATTCTACTATATCCTTGATCAAGACTTGCCTGAAATCCCTGAAGACCCTCCTCTTGAGGCAGGAGAGGTCCCGAATCAAGATTTGGCAAAGCAAAGACTTATCTGTAAGGAAGCTGAAGATCTTTTCCTGGGCCACATCAAAAATTCTCTTTCGGATCGTCTCTATGACTTGTATGCGCCGGTAAAAAGTGCTAGAGGATTGTGGAAAGCTTTGGAAGATAAGTACAAGCCTCATGAAGAAGGTACTAACAAATACCTTATTTCCAAGTACTTAGACTTTCAAATGGTCGATGACAAGTCAATCCTAGAGCAAGTGCATGAACTCCAAGTTCTTGTTAACAAATTAACCGCACTTTCAATTCCGCTGCCAGAAATATTTCAAGTAGGGGTCATTATTGCAAAATTGCCTCCTAATTGGAAAGATTTCTCAAAGAGAATGATGCACAAGTCTGAGGACTACTCTTTGGATGAACTGTTGAAGCACCTTCGAATTGAGGAGGAAACGCGCAGCAGGGACAAAAGAAGTAAAGTCGGATCGAGTGTGAATCATGTTGGATCTGGTCAAAAGGGAAAAGGGGCATCGAAGAATAAGAAGTTTACAGCACCAAAGAAAAAGGAATTTAAGAAGTCACAACACACTAACAACCATCAACCAAAGAGGTCTGGTAATTGTCATGTTTGTGGAGAAACTGGGCATTATGCACGAGAGTGCTCTCAAAGGAAATCTGGATCTACGGTTGGTTCTACAAGTGCAATTGATGTTGAGAAAGCCACCAATCTAGTGGCCAATGTGGGTCTTGGAGAGGTTAACATGCTTTCTCAATATACACATATTGTGGCATGTAGATGATGGTTTTTGGATTCTGGAGCCACTGTTCATGTTTGTGGGAATCGTGGCTCGTTTCTTACTTATGGTCCTGTTCCTCAAGGAACAGTGGGGGTATGTGCTGATGGACATCGTGTAGAAGTTCGTGGTAAAGGCACAGTGCGACTAAACTTTAAAGATGGTCAAGTGGTTACCCTTCAGGATGTGTTGCATGTTCCTGGTATCACCAAGGGCCTTATTTCTGCTGATAAGTTCGATCAGAATGGTTACAAGCTGGTTCTCAAGAATCTCCGTGTGAAGTTTTCTCTAAATGACATCTATGTGGGTCAATTAAAGAACATGGGTGGAATGTATCATCTTGACTTAGCTGAAGATGGGATTGATGAAAAAGTTGACTCGGATGAAGGGGGCGTTTCTGTGATTGATGGGTTTGGGAATGAAAGTGATAGTTCTAGTTTTGGTGAATGTAATGCAATTGTTTTGAATTGAATGAAATTATGTTTTCTGATTATATCGCTTGTTCAATTTCTTTATGGCATAAACGTTTAGCTCATACAAATATTAAAAACATTGAAAAAATGCAAACTAAAGGTTTATTAAAATTAAAAGATAAAGACTTTGAAAAATGCGAAACTTGTGTGAAATCAAAATTCACAAAGAAACCTTTTCCAAGTGTCCATAAACACAATACATCACTACTAGAACTAATTCATTCAGATATTTGTGAACTGAATGGAGTTCTTACTCGTGGGGGTAAGAGATATTTTATCACTTTCTGTGATGACTCGAGCCGATACTTATATGTTTATTTGTTGCATTCAAAAGACGAAGCTTTTGAGGCATTTAAAATATATAAGGCTGAGGTTGAAAAACAACGAGAGAAACGCATTAAAATTCTTCGCTCGGACAGAGGCGGAGAATACTTTAACTGAAAGTTTTATGCATTCTGCGAAGAGGAAGGCATCATACATGAGAGAACTGCACCGTATACTCCCCAACAAAATGGTTTGGCTGAGAGAAAGAACCGAACCTTGGTAGAGATGGTTAACTGTGTTGGTGCACTGAATGTCTGTTAACTACGTCTTAGTTGAGTTTTAGGTCTAGATAGATTGAATTAGAGTTGGAAAACAAGTTTAGTGGATTAATCATGTAATTTCGCTCCAAATGACATTTATGTCATTTGAAGCGAAATTAGAAAATCATGTATATTAGGTAATTCCGCTCGAAGATGTTTTAGGTGATTCCGCTCCTAAGTAATCTTAGGGATTTCGCTCCAAACGAACATGCTATTTGGAGCGGAATCAATAGTCCTATAAATAGGTATCGGTTGTTGTCATTTGTAACGAGTGGAGCGGAATCAGGTCATGCTATAGGTGTTGAATTGCTGTCAAAATCTAATCAGAAAGCATTAATAGAAAGGAAATTGAAAGGATAAAGCTGTTGTGACTTTGTATACTTTGATTCCGCCTTTGTATTCAAAGATGAACTACTTTTACTAACTATTTAGGGTCGAACACGGTCCAACAAGTGGTATCAGAGCACAGGACGAGGAGTTCATACCATAGCAGCTTGATTCTACCGGATTTTCTTATTTCTACTCACTTCTTCTTATACTTTTCTGTTTTGAACTAGTTCCAACGGTTAGAATGGCCTGAATTTTGAATATATTGTGTAAAACATAGTATTAACAAACCCTAGAAAGAATCAGGTTAAAACTCGGATTAAAAATGGTAAAAATCACTTAAAAACTTGATTCCGCTCGAAAAGTTCTTCGCAGATTCACTTTAAAAAGTTGATTCAGCTCGAGATTGTTACCTGATTTCGCTCGAAATCAGAATATTTCTGATTCCGCTCGAAATCAAATCAGGTTAATTCAGATTCCGCCTGAACGGTTATTTTCTGATTTCGCTCGAACTAAGACAAATTCTTATTTCGCTCGAAAGTTATCTTTTGATTCCGCTCGAAATCAGAACAGTTTTTATTCAGCTTGACTTGTTTGTCTGATTCCGCTCGAAATCAGACTACATCTGATTTCGCTTGAATTGTTTCTGTTGATTTAGCTCGAAAGCTGATTCCGCTCGAATTAGCTGTGTTTCAAAAATTTCGAAAATTTTCTAAGTGTTTGCTGATTTTCCAGGTACGTGCAAGATGGATGATATATTCATGAACCCATTTAGTGACATGTATGCGTTTGCTGGAAATTCTGGAGATGATACTTCTTCGAACAACACAAATGAGAACACGCCAAATCCAAATAAAAAGTTATCGGATGCTTTGGAAGTTGAAAGCGCATTTGGAACATATAACAAACCCCCGAAGTTGATGGCTATCGAAGAATATAGTCGGTGGGCCAAGAAGTTTGAAGATTGGTTGAGAGCTTTTGCTTTTCCCAGCTGGAAGAGTCTAAAAAATGGTTACAATGATGGAGGCAAAAGTGGCGAAACCTTATCATCACCTGAAGAAATAGAGGCATTTGTCGCTAAGCAAAAATGCGTTGCACTGCTATTTCAGTCTGTTCGAGAAGATATAATATCTTTGATCGAATACAGCAGTTCTAAAGATCTCTGGAAAAAGTTAGAAACCAAATGTTTAGGAAGTACAGAAATAGTGAAGAACAAAAAGAAACTACTTAGAAAAGAGTTTGATTTGTTTAGGTGTTTAAAGAATGAATCAGTTTGTAAAATGATTGAGAGGTTTGGGCACCTGAAGCTGGAACTGGCGAGACATGGAATTTCCTATACTCAAGATGAGCTAGTCGACAAATTGTTTGATTCGTTGCCAGATGAGATGGATTGGCAATATTATGCGTTAATGCTAAAAAATACTATCAAGCCGCCAGAAGTGTTGACAGTAGACTTGCTGATTGAGAGACTAGAAAGTCATGAGTTGGAATTAAAGAAGACACACAAAGTCAATCATTCGTCTTATCAGCAGAACTTGGATTTGTATTATCCAAAGAGTATGATGCTAAAGAGTACATCTCCCAAGACAGCTTTTTCTGCCGAAAATGTTAACACATCAAACAAAGAAAGTCAAAGCAGTGGATTTCACAGTGGATCTTCATCATCTGCAAATCATTCTGATGCAAAGAATCTATTTCAATGCAACATCGTTGTAGACTTAAAGAACGCTCAAAACCTCAGCGAGGAGTCAGCAAAGCAACAGATGGTTTTCTTAGCATCTGTGCTAGAATCTTATGAAAGTCTTGTAGCAGGGAAGATAGGCAACACCAACCTGACGAAGGAAGATTATGATCAGATTGATCCTGAGGAGATGGAACTGATCGACATAAGGTGGTGTATGGTCAGTGCAGTTCGTCGAGCACAGCGTTTTATGGAAATAACTGGGAGAAAGTCTATTGGTGGACCTTCTACCAAATTGGGCTTTGACAAGTCCAAAGTTACGTGCTTTAAGTGCAAACAGAAAGGTCACTTTAAGCGTGAATGCCGAAATGCTTATGCCGATGAATCTGAAAACCCGTTCAGAGAAGATTACTACAAGAAGGCGATTTATCATCATAATAAATCAGAACCGCCGAGAATGAAGCAGCTTGAGGATAACAAAGAGAAATCTAGAGCTCTTGTGGTGATTCACGACGATGAAGGTTACGACTGGAGGATGCGGTTGGATATGCATTCATGGCAAATTCTGAACCTAAACCTTGGAAAGACAACAGAACTGAAGAACAGAAGTATAATCACAGAAAGATGTTGGCCACAAACAGATTGATCAGAATATCTGGTATCTTTTCTGAGGCAAAAAGAGCAAAAAGATGGGATCCAGACAGGGAATGTTATCTTGATCCGTATGGAAACATTGCTATTGATCACAACACTCTTGATTTGGAAACCATAATCAAAGAGTTTAAAGATGAAGATGATTATTGGCAGAAGAAATGGTGGGGGAACGGAGAAGAGGAAGAAGAGAAAGAGAAAGAGAAAGAAAAAGAGAAGTCAAAGAAGGTTGATACTGGAATCATTGACACGACTCAAAAGTTGAATGCTGAAAACATGGGAAAGATGGCTGACAAGGTGCTGGCTGCTAAGGCACTTGAGGTAGATTCTAAATCCGTTTCTGAGTCTAAAAGCCAGGTCAGTTCAAACGCGTCAACGACTGAGTCAGGTAAGAAAGTCAGTGGTGATGTTGACTGCAAAAATTGCATCAAGGAATCAAAGTTTGTAGTACAAACACTTATCTCAAAGGTAAGAAGATTGATGATCTGACTGCTAAAGTCAGAAGTGTTGAGGATCAAATCCTTGATCGTGATAAAATGGTGAAAGCTTCAACTGAACGATTAAAAGAATTAACTAACAAAATTGAAACTGATAAAATTGATCAGGAAAAGGTTAGGAAAGAAAATGAGAGGTTAGTTCTTGAAAATCGTCAGATTACTGAAAAATTTGAGAAGCTTAAAAGCACGGTTAAAGATAATGATGATAGAAATGGTAAAACATACAAAGAAAATTGCCAATTGCATTGTGTTTTGAGAATTAAAGAAGAATTAATCAACAAACAATTGGATGAGATTGCTAAATTGAAGTTTCAATTTGAAGAAGCTAAGATTGAGAATGAGCGAATCAATTTGAAATTGAACAGTTACAACTCTGCAAGTTTTGTTTTGCAACACATTATTCCCAAACCCATCGGGAAAGACAAAGCAGGCGAAGATGTATACTGTGATGGAACTGGGGTCAGGTTTCATCAAGTTCCACCACCAGTTCTAGACAATTATTCGAAAAAGCAATCTGGGTTGGTTAATCTTGAGGAAGAAAATGAAGTGAAACTTCCTGATTCAATTGATGTGACATTTTCTTCATCATCATCTGATGATAGTGTTCAAACTGAGATTGTTAAAGGCATGGCTGAAAGTGTTTTGGATAGTGATTCAGCTGAGGATGAAAAATGTTTTCTGGACAATTCCATTCAGAAACCAAAATCCAAAAACAACTTAGGTGATGAACCGGGTCTTGTGATGTACAAGATGGCTGGATCTGATAAGTTGTATTCGGATTCTGAGTTTCCTTTGGAGAATGTAAATGTTTCAAAATTGACAAATGTGTTCAAAATGGTTGAAATTGATTTGTCTGAAGTAAAGAGTTTGAAACAAACAAAAAGGCAAATGAATTTTGAGAAAGATAAAGCTTACTACAAGAAACCTGTAGTTCCACCACGGTTTTATAATAACAATCGAAACAATTGGTTGGGTGGATATAAGGGTGGTAAGAACTATCAAAGGAGAAATGTTCAAAACAAAATGTTTGTTGAAAAGAAGGTGTTTGTGAACGGTTCAAGTTCACTTTCTGATGAAGAGAAAAATATTTTTCAAAATCAAATGAAGAGTTCTTTGAGAAGAGGGCCTCACAACCTCAGTCTAAAGGCACAAGTCGGGTAGTTGATACTCGTACGTGTTTTAGATGCAATAAAGTTGGTCACATTGCAAGAAATTGCACCAACTTCAAGCCTAAGACTGAAGTTGTTGAGAATCAAAAGAAGAAGGTTGATTCAAAAGGCAAAGCTTCAATGGTTGTTGAGAAAATTTTGAAAAATGAGAAATCAAAAGTCAAAATTGAACCTGTTAAGAATGTGGTAACTAAAAATGACAAATTCTATAAACGGGTTGCATCATCTCAACAAACATGGAAGCCAAAAGTGGTTGACAAGATAGAAAGTTCATTTAAACCAAAGGTTTCAGAGAAAGAAAAACAATCGTCTTCTACCACTCCAGTAAAGATGGATGTTCCTTTGGATTACTATGAACAATTGGAAAAACAATCTTCTACTCAACCTGAGAAGAAGAATGTTCAAAAGAAGAATCAACCAACCGGTCAACTTAAAATAGATGAGTTTTTCTTATACAAAAAGGTTGAGGTTGGATCAAAAGAAAACTTGAAAATAAATGATAAAAATTTTCCACCACTTTACACTGCTAAAACTCACATTAAAGTCAAGTTACCCGAGTCAAAAGAGGCTTGGGTAGCATCAAAATCTCACTAAAGATTTTGGACTTGCCGGAGCTTCCTAGTTGGTAATTGTGAAGCATGAATCGGCATCTTTATTGAATTGTTTGTGATATGTGCAGGAACTTCCGAGAGCTATTTCACGATGGATTATGGACAGTGGAGCGTCTCGACATATGACAGGAAAGACTGCATTGTTGTACGATGTTAGAAATTTCAATGGAGGTTATGTGGGATTCGCAGGAAATCAAGGTGGTAGAATTGTCGGTGAAGGAACGTTATCCAATGGGATTGTTACGTTTGAAAGAGTTAACTACATTGCTGAGCTGGAGAATAATCTGCTAAGTATCTCGCAGATTTGTGAAAGGATGTATACCACTCACTTCACAGACAAAGAATGTTTGATCTTGAAACCAGGATTTGTTATCCCTGAAGAATGGATTATCATGCGAGCACCAAGAGTCAATGACCTGTACGTGTTGGACATGAGCGTAGCTACTACAACCACGGGTCAGGCTCATTGTTTTGTGTCTAGAGCAACAGAGAAAGAATCGAAGTTGTGGCACCGGAAGATGGGGCATATACATCTTAGAAAAATGAATCACTTGGTGCACAATGATTTGGTTCTTGGAGTTAATATCAAAGGTTTTCATCTGGAAGGGGAGTGCATTAGTTGCATCAAAGGCAAGCAGAAGAAAAAGTCACACCCTAAAAAGCAAGTCAATTCAGTTTCCAGACCTTTAGAGAGACTACATATGGATCTGTTTGGTCCAGTAAACGTCAAAAGTATTACAGGGGATCTCTATTGTCTTGTGGTTACTGATGATTATTCCAGATTTTCGTGGGTATCATTCTTGAAGTCGAAAGATGAAACGTTTGATAGTTTGATGGCGTTGTTCAGAAAGATTGAAAATCTGTACCAAAGGCGTATCAAAAGAATCAGAAGTGATAATGGTACTGAATTCAAGAACAACAAGATGGAAGAATATTGTGATGAAAGAGGTATATTGCATGAGTTTAGTGCTTCGTACACTCCGCAGCAGAATGGAGTTGCAGAACGTAAAAACAGGACGCTAATCGAAACGGCTAGAACAATGCTTGCTGATTCAAAGCTACCGATAAATTTTTGGGCAGAAGCAGTTTCCGCCGCATGCTATACGCTCAACAGGGTTCTCACTGTCAAGAAATTCAACAAAACATGCTTTGAGTTGATCAATAACCGCAAACCGAACCTGAAGTTTTTAGAACCGTTTGGGTCTCCTTGTACAGTTCTAGAGCCTTTTGGTAAGTTTGGTCCAAAGAGTATCGAAGGAATATTTATGGGTTACTCAAGTCCACAAAGACGGGTTTTTGTTCCAAGCATGAAGCAGATCATCGAAGCACAACATGTTGAGTGTCAGGGGTATACTATGCCGCCTCAAAATCCCGGTGACTCATGGCGTTTTAATTACGATAAATTATGGGATTTGTTTGACATGGAAGAAGAAAAGGAAGAAGAAGAAGATTTCTTTGATGAGTTGGATATTCTAAGAGAGTATGAAGAATCGCAGGAAAGGTTTCCAGCTGAGTATTCAAGAAGACCACAACGAGCATCAAATGACGATGAAGCAGGTCCAAGCAATGCTGGTGAACATGATGATGTCCAACAAAATGAAGTTGCTCAAGATAATCAGTCGGCACAGAATGATAATCAAGAATCTGAGAATATGCCAGTATTTGATAATAGTGATTCAGATTCTGAGGGGGAGCAAATTCAGATCTCAAGTCAAACAAACCCAGTCAGTGAACAAGATGCAAATTAGAATGTTACTAATCTGGAAGGTGATGTAGATGTTCCAGGCGAAGTAATGCCACGAACTCTTTCATATCATCCAGAGGAATTGATCATTGGTGAATTGCAGACAGGCGTCCGCACTCGAAGACAGCTTGATAAAGGGCTTACATGTTTTTATACAAAAGTTGCTCCTTTGCAAACTGAATTCTCATTGAGTTGTTTTATCTCGCAGGTTGAACCAAGGACTTACAAAGAGGCGCTTACTGAAGATTCTTGGGTCAATGCAATGCAGGAGGAACTGAGCCAATTCGAAAAATTGGGAGTGTGGAAGTTAGTGGATTTGCCAGATGGTCAGAGGAAGATAAACACCAAGTGGGTGTTCAAATGCAAGAGAGACGATAGAGGAGTTGTGGTTCGTAACAAAGCTTGACTCGTAGTCCAGGGTTTTAGTCAACAGGAGGGTATAGATTTTACCGAAGTGTATGCTCCTGTAGCTCGACTAGAAGCGATCAGAATCTTCCTAGCATTTGCATCATGGAAAAACTTCAAAGTATATCAGTTAGATGTGAAATCGGCGTTTCTTTACGGGAAGGTAAAAAATGAGGTATATGCCGGTCAGCCACCGGGCTTCACCGATCCACTTCACAAAGACAAGGTCTACTTGCTAGACAAAGCGCTGTATGGTTTACACCAGGCCCCGAGAGCTTGGTACGAGACATTGTCTCAACACCTACTAGCCAACAGCTTCATCCGTGGAAAAGTGGATGCCACTCTCTTCACCAAAGAGGTCAACGGACATCTTCTGATAGTTCAAATTTATGTGGATGACATCATATTTGGGTCAACAAATGAGGATCTATGAAAAGATTTTGAAAGAGTAATGAAGCAGAAATTCGAAATGTCATCGATGGGTGAGATGAAATTCTTTTTGGGATTGCAGGTTGATCAACTACCCAAAGGAATTTTCATACATCAAACGAAGTACGTTCATGATATCTTGGAGAAATTCGGGATGTCAGGTTCTACTCCAGCTTCCACCCCATTAGCAACGAATCATGGGATAAATCCTGATCTCACCGGAGAGAAGGTAGATGAAACGATGTATCGTTCCATGATCGGATCGCTGATGTATTTGACAGCTTCAAGACCCGATATCATGTACCCAACCTGCCTCGCAACAAGATTTCAATCTAACCCGAGAGCTTCGCATATGGTTATTATGAAAAGGATATTACGCTACCTGAAAGGAACTCCATCGTTGGGGTTGTGGTATCCAAGAGAAGGCGATTTCACGCTCGAAGGGTATTCCGATTCTGATTTCGGATGCTGCAAAGTTAATGCTAAATCAACAACAGCAGGGTGCCAGTTTCTCGGACCACGATTGGTCACCTGGCAATGCAAAAAGCAGACCTCTGTGGCTTTATCCACATGTGAAGCGGAGTATGTATCTGCTAGCAGTTGCTGTTCTCAGATCTTGTGGATCCAGCAACAGATGCGCGACTACGGTTTGCAATTTCTAAACACCCCTATCTTTGTTGATAATGAGGCAGCAATTAACATTACTAAAAATCCAGTTCATCACGCTAAAACGAAACACATAGAGACTCGTCATCACTTCATTCGAGATTGTTTCGGGAAGAAGTTGATACGAATTGAGAAAATCCACACTGACGAACAAAAAGCTGATTTACATACCAAAGCATTTGATAAAACACGTTTTCAATATTTGCTAAAACTGAATGGTATGAAGCTTTTATCGGTGTTGGAGGAGATTCTTGGCGTTGATGAAGGAGACATTGTAGATGATGTTGAGAAGCAATCTGCAATGGTTTGTCGTTTTTTTACTTGTTTTGGTATTTAGGGGGAGGTATAGGGTAAATATTTTCAGAAAATACAAAAACAATAAAAAATGACAAAAATACAAAAACATGAGATATTTTTCAAAATCCAAAAACAATAGAAAACCAGAAAAGAGCTTGTGTAAAAAGGGAAAATGATAGTACATCAGCTTGACAGTTACAGTATGCTAAAGAAATGGAATGTTTAAATGTGTTAAACAGTCTCGCTGATGATATGCCGATAGGTTTTTACACATTTAGTAGATTTGTTCGGGATATAAACTTAAATCTTTACTTGCTTATTTCATGGGGAACACTACTTGGATATATAGGTAACCCCTGAAATTTCGTTTGAAAGATTCCTTTTTCTGATATACTAGGTTTTTATACTCAGTGATATCTGGGGTATTATTCCGGGACTTCTGCTGAATGGAAGTTCTGACCTAGTCCTCGAATAATACTTTCCGCAATGCTTGAAACATAGCATCACCCTCAGCATATATGATAAGACAATAAAATTGCTTAGCAATGTTGTTGTAAAAAAGATCCTCTAAAGGGGACACACCCAAGTTGAGTCATGATCTCTCTGCTGAACGGTAGTTCTGACCTGAGCTCTCATGATTCTTCATAATTTATTAACCCCTTACAGATATCATTTGTGTTATACTTACCTGTAAGACTGAATATTGGGATCTGGATACGGGAGTATATTCAAGAGGTGGGACACACGTATAAGTTTAAGTCTCTAAAACACTAAATCCGTATCCTGGACAAATTGAAATTTGTGTGGAAATTTAAAGTGGATCAGTATATCGACAATCTAAGCGAATTGTTTAATTCTGAGTATGTAATTGAAGCTTAACGGTACTTGTGACTTTTCGAATAGCTGATATGATTCCCTAACACGCTTAACCAAAAATATGTTTGTAAATAGTTTACTTTTACTGCATTTTAGTTCTGTATTTCATTTCTAGTTTAGAAACTTTATTAAAAATCCAAAAAGATTTTTCATTTCTGCTTTATTTTTGACAAACCAAAGTGGAAGAGTTGATCTTCGGATTCGAAAGCTGAAAGCAGATGCAGGAAGTTTCTGGGCTAGATGATGAGTCGTGAGCTAATCTTGATAAGTTTGAGAAGTTGAACAGTTAAAGCAAGTTCATTAATTTGAAACTTGTAATTTTCAGAAATGTTTGAACTTATTTGTTTTCAAATGTCAGTGTGATTTGTCTCAGATCAACCAAGGTCATTAAATTGGACTTGGTAGATAAATTGAGTAATCAGGGTCATTAACTTGGACCTGAATACTTAAGTGGATGTCTAACACTGAAAGTTAAATGGTAAGTTTGGATTAAAACTATTATTGTCATATATCTTATATTTGGGTAGAGTTTATGCAGGTAACAGGAATTCCCATGGCAATGAAATGTTAAAAGTTTGAACCAGAATTCGAGCCCTAGCCTACCGAGAGGGGGAGTCTGTGAAAGGGGGAGTCTAGAGTTCTGGATCTACAGTCAAAGGGGAGACTGAAGATGGAGCCAGATTAAGATCCTGAACCTGTGTGAAGAAAGAGTTTTTGCAATGAGAAGATAGAGTTGGAAAGAGACCAAGACTGAAGACTCAATGCCGAAGACTTCGAAGGGGGAGTCTGTTGGTGCACTGAATGTCTGTTAACTACGTCTTAGTTGAGTTTTAGGTCTAGATAGATTGAATTAGAGTTGGAAAACAAGTTTAGTGGATTAATCATGTAATTTCACTCCAAATGACATTTATGTCATTTGAAGCGAAATTAGAAAATCATGTATATTAGGTGATTCCGCTCGAAGATGTTTTAGGTGATTCCGCTCCTAAGTAATCTTAAGGATTTCGCTCCAAACGAACATGCTATTTGGAGCGGAATCAAGAGTCCTATAAATAGGTATCGGTTGTTGTCATTTGTAACGAGTGGAGCGGAATCAGGCCATGCTATAGGTGTTGAATTGCTGTCAAAATCTAATCAGAAAGCATTAATAGAAAGGAAATTGAAAGGATAAAGCTGTTGTGACTTTGTATACTTTGATTCCGCTTTTGTATTCAAAGATGAACTACTTTTACTGACTATTTAGGGTCGAACACGGTCCAACAAACTGTATGTTAAATCAATCAGGTCTACCTCGTAATATGTGGGGGGAAGCTTTGTTGACCGCATGTTATGTTCACAATAGGATCACTAGTCGTGTGATACCTACGAGCCCATATGAGTTGTGAAAGGAAGAAAACCAAACCTAGAGCATTTGAGGGTTTGGGGTTGTCTTGCCTACTATCGCGTACCTGATCCAAAGACACTCAAACTGGGAGAACGAGCTTTCAAAAGTGTATTCATTGGATATGCTTCGCATAGTAAGTCATATCGATTGTTGGATGACGAATCAGGTATAGTTGTAGAATCCAGAGATGTGGAATTCTTTGAGAACAAGTTTTCTAGAGATGATGAAAACTCAAATTGCACCACAGCTTCTAGTACTTCTGAAAAAAGAGTCCAACCCCCACCAATAGTTGAAGAACCGAGAAAAAGTACTAGAGTTAGAAAAGAGAAAAGTTATGGAGATGATTTCTTTTCTTACCTGGTTGAAGGAACTCAAAAGAAAGTGACGAGAGAGGTCATTTTCGCTGTAAATTTGGATGATGATCCTAAAACTTTCAGCGAAGCAATGTCATCAAGAGATGCTCCTTTGTGGAAGGAGGCAGTCAATGATGAAATGGATTCCATTATGGGAAATGGAACTTGGGAGTTAGCTGATCTACCCAAGGGAAAGAAACCTATTGGATCCAAATGGATTTTCAAAAGGAAGTATCATCCAGATGGATCCATCTCTGCCTATAAAGCAAGATTAGTTGCTAAAGGGTATAGGCAGAGAGAAGGGATCGACTATTTTGATACCTATGCACCTGTGGCTAGAATTAGTTCTATTAGAACTATAATAGCGGTATCTGCTTTGAAAGGGCTGTACATCCATCAAATGGATGTAAAGACTGCATTTCTAAATGGGTATCTAAATGAGGAGATTTATTTGGAGCAACCAGAAGGGTTTGTGATGCCCGGACAAGAGAACAAAGTGTGTAGACTTATTAAATCTCTATATGGTTTGAAGCAAGCTCCTAAACAGTGGCATGAGAGATTTGATACCACTGTGACTGCTTTCGGGTTTCGACACAATAGTGCTGACAGATGTATTTATACTAAATGCGAACCCGGTTATACAGTCGTGATTTATCTCTATGTTGATGATATGTTGATCATTGGCACTCACCTTGAAGGTATTTCTAAAACAAAGAAGTATTTGTCCTCGAACTTTAAGATGAAAGATCTAGGAGAAGTTGATACCATTCTTGGGATCAAGGTGAAAAGAACTGGAAGTTAGATTTCTCTAAGTCAATCTCATTACATAGAGAAAATTCTGACTAAGTTTCAACACTTAAATATTAAAGAGTTTAATACCCCATTTGATCCAAGTGTGAAACTTAAAGTGAACTATGGAAGAGCAGTGGCTCAACTGGAATATGCGAGTGCTATTGGAAGTATGATGTATGCAACGCATTGCACTCGTCCTGACATTGCTTTTGCTGTAAGCAAACTGAGTCAGTATACTGTCAATCCAGGGACAGAACACTGGAAGGTAGTGGGTAGAGTACTTGGATACCTGAAAAGGACCAGTAACTTAGAACTGACATACACGTCTTCTTCCAGAATACTCGAAGGTTATTCTGATGCAAGCTGGATTGATTATACCAGTGATTCAAAATCTACAAGTGGGTGGATTTACACTCTAGTGGGAGGAGCAATTTCTTGGGCGAGCATGAAACAGACGTGTATTGCCAACTCAACTATGGAAGCTGAGTTCATAGCACTAGCTGCGGCTGGTATGGAAGCGGGGTGGATTAGAGATCTACTTACTGACATCCGTCTGTGGGATGTTCCAATGTCGTCCATTCCCATGTATTGTGATAGTGAGGCCACACTATCTAAAGTATACAACGCAGTGTATAATGGGAGGTCAAGACACATAGGTCTTCGGCACAATTATGTGAGACAACTGCTTGAAAGTGGTACCATCAAGGTTGTCTATGTCAAGATGAGTAAGAACTTGGCAGATCCGTTTACTAAACCTCTGACGAGAGATTTGGTTGTGAATACCGTGAGAGACATGGGTCTAAAACCACAATAGAATCGTTAGTGATGGAAACCCAACTTGAACTTAGTGCTCCTATTTCTCAAGTCTAATGGGTAAAAACGAAGTCACTTAACGATAGAAGGTACTATCAAATTTGATAGATCCATGTGAGGTATGATAGTACGTCGTTGCCGAGAACAAGGGTGAGCTTATGCTCTTAACAAAGTTTTGGAGGCATCCAAGCAACGCGGATGATGTAAAACTTCGCCTATATGATCTAGGGGTGGTGCCGCCTCAAGTGAAGATTAATGGTTTATCTTCTAAAGGGTCATGAAAAGGATTTATAGCGCACGAACATATTCGCGCTCAGTGAGAACGCAAAGTCAGCTGGTGATGTGTGGGGGTAAACCGAAGGGGGCTATGAGGTTAATGGTTTAATTCCATAGGACACCATCAAATCTGTCTCTTCTTGTTTATCAACATAAACTGGGTTTAATCTTCGTGACACCTAGTGACATCATCAGTCTAAGTGAAAGGAAACATTCCAACTTGGTGGGGGATTGTTGGAAATTTTAAAGGATAACATACAAGTTGGTATGTTTCCTTCATCCCACATTGGTGGAGGGAATGGAGTTTAAGTGGTTTATAAGGGATTACTCCTTATGGGCCTCCAAAGTGTTAAATGGGTTGAGAAGTGGATAAAGCCCACACGCGAGCCGAGCCGCGAGCTTGCGAATGGCCGCGTTTGAGGCGCGAATGGGCGCGTTTGAGGCGCACTTTGCACTTCGCACGTACGCATCGTCGCGAGGAGCTAAGGAGCTTTTATTTTTAGCTAGGGTCCGGTTCAGGTGTGTCAGATCTGTGGATCGAATGAGATAAGGAGATAGAGGTGAATTCGAAACAATGGGGGTTATCCCATTATCTCTAGTAATTCGAATTCGTGTGGGATATCTCCAGCAACCGAATTTGGTTCTAGATGGTTATCCCACTCCCCGTTTTTCTCATTCTTTGGTGTGATCACAACCTATAAATAAAGGCCTCCTGCTACCCATTCACTACACCTAATTTTCGCAGCCTCCTCCCACCTTTCTGTGCTCCGGTTTCTTCTCCAGCTTCTGCGTTTTTCTGGTTTCCATTGCTGTTGGAATACCGGATCAGTTCTGCATTAAATCCTGGGAGTTTACGCTGCAGCTCACAGCAATACGAGCGCGTAAAATCCTTTAAGGACAGGAGTCATCCGTGCAGTTCAAGGATCTTCTTTCTCAATCGCCAGGTTGGTTTTAATTTTTGCGTGTTCTTTAAATTTGTCTGATAACGGGACAGTCTCCTTCTACTTTTCTTTACTCAGTTTGCTCAAGTTGGAACAAACTGGTTTGGCTGATAACTCGATAATTAATAAAGTTTATATTAATTTACTGTTTGATTAAAATATTTTCAACACAAAGTGCTTGAGCCGGCCCTGCAAGAAACTGATAAAACACCCAACTATAAAAAAACAATTGAGATTGAGACATGGGTTCGATTTAAAATGGTTCGAATATACATATATATATATATATATAGGGTTATGATAAAATGAAAACTTATATGAGTTGTGAGAACTTAGAGAACTCAACCTTACAAAAGGCTTTTTCAATTTTTTTTTACCAAAAATCCTAAAAAATAATTAAATTGATTTAACTATTCTTGACACCTAATAAATGTGAAGATAACCGACTCGTAAAAACATACACAACTTTGCCCTAGACAAAGATTTGATGTTAAAGTCTATGGTACATGATGCTTACAAGCTTATATGTATATCATTTTAAATGGACCAAAATTCAAGCACGTGGTCACCATTTATCATTACAACAACAACAACAACAACAACAATTAACAAAATAACGCGGTAATTTCTGTCAAACTTTTGATCCATTAACCCTAATTTCAACTTAATCCCCAAAAATTCAAAACTTCTTCTTCATCATCATCATCTCTGCAAATTTATAACTCCTCTCACTCATCATCTCTCTCTCTCTCTCTACATTCAAATCCTCATCACAAAGTACATTTATTATGTACTGTAGAGAGAGAGGGACGGTTTGCACAAATCGTGACGTCATGTGAGGTAAAATTTCAAAATATCTGCAACTTTTTTGACCTAATTTTGCTCCGTATGTTCGAATTGAAACGAAATCGTGATGGATTAATCGTAGAATAATAACATTTAACATTCAAATTCTCATAACAAAGGTACATTATTATGTATATGTACTGTAGAGAGAAGGTTCGCACAAATTGTGACGTCATGTGAGGTAAAATTTCAAGATCTACAACTTTTTTGACCTAATTTTGCTCCGTATGTTCGAGTTGAAACGAAATTGAGATGAAATAAATCAAATAATCGTAGAATACTATTAATTTAAATTCAAATTCTTCATAACAAAAGCACATTTATTATGTACTCTAGAGAGAGATAATTCGCACAAATTGTGACGTCATATGAGGTAAAATTTCAAAATATCTGCAACTTTTTTGACCTAATTTTGCTCCGTATGTTGAAATTTAAACGAAATCGAGATGAATTAATCGTAGAGTAATAACATGTTGCATTCAAATTCCATAACAAAAGTACATTAATTATGCACTAACGATTACGTCATGTGAGGTTAATTTCAAAATATCTGCAACTTTTTTGACCTAATTTTGGTCCGTATATTGTAATTGAAATGAAATTGAGATGAAATTGAGAGAAATTAATCGTAGAATAATATTTGGAAAAGACAGTCTGTAAAATCAAAGAGAAAAAGGTGTGTAGGGGACCAGATGTTAAACTATTCCCATAAATACACCGTCCTCGTTGACGCCTTTTCGTGTAATTTGCAAATCATTATTTTATCTCTTTGTCAATTTTATATAAATATAATAATAATTTTTAATTATTATCAAAGACTACATATTGCGTTGAATTGTAGCTAACTTGATTTTAATGACTACCGGCTGTTTGTTTCAGATGATGACTGCCACAACAGTACTTAAATTGTTGGGCAGTTGAGCTCATATATTATTATAGGTTCTGAGAGGTTTGTTGTGTACCGGAAATGGGGGAAAATGGCGGTGGAGGGACGGACGGTGGCGGGGAGAAGATTTTCGTGTCGGTTCGGCTTCGGCCGTTGAATGGGAGGGAGATTGTTACAAATGACGTGTCTGATTGGGAGTGTTTTGATAATAATACTATTGTTTACAAGAATGGGAACCTTAGTGTGCCTGAGAGATCCATGTATCCATCTGCATATACATTTGGTAGGTTTTTGTTTTAGTGTTGGTTCAGATCTTGAGTGTGTGATGATAATTTATAAACATGTTTTTTATGGTGGTTAATTGTGTGTAGATAGAGTTTTTGGTTGTGATTGCTCTACAAGACAGGTGTACCAGGATGGCGCGAAAGATGTCGTGCTATCGGTTGTCGGTGGTATCAATGGTGAGTTCGCCTTTTTTTTTCGGTTGTTACTGAGTTTGTTAGTTGGATTCATGTTTGATTATGGTTGTGTCGCAGCGAGTATTTTTGCGTATGGGCAAACGAGCAGTGGGAAGACGTTTACAATGACTGGAATCACTGAGTACACTTTAGCAGATATATATGATTATGTACAAAAGGTAACCACATCATCTCATAGTTTTTGTTTTGAGTGATTAACCTTTAACAATCTAACTAATCTGCGGTTAATTATAATGTAGCACCCTGATCGGGACTTCCATTTGAAATTCTCAGCCATGGAGATATATAATGAATCTGTCCGAGATCTTCTTAGCACCGATGGTTATCCGCTCAGACTTTTAGATGATCCAGAGGTAAACGTCATTTTACATTATCATTTAATATATATTTTTATATTTTTTTGTTTTTGTGTGAATAATCGCGAATCGTTATAACAGAGAGGAACGATTGTAGAAAACCTCACCGAGGAAAGTGTTAGGGACTGGGACCATGTAATGGAGCTGCTTTCCGTCTGTGAAGGTGAGAAGATCTTTGACAATCGTAACAATTTTAACAATTCATAGCCTTTTTTGGTTTAGTTTCTAAATAAGAATGCATCATTACAGCTCAGAGACAAATCGGAGAAACGTCACTAAACGAAACAAGCTCCAGATCACATCAAATCATTAGACTGGTAAAGAAAAGCTCTGATTGCATAACAGTCTCGATAAAAGATTATATTTTTTCATGATTTGTTCATTGGATGCAGACAATCGAAAGTTCACCCAACAACTATCTAGGCAGGGACAGCGCAAGTACGCTTGTTTCGACTGTGGTATGCACGGATTTACTTTAGCCCACTGATATATATTATATAAAACTATATAAAAAATCCCTTCACTTTTGTGCTCTACTATAGAACTTCGTTGATCTTGCTGGAAGTGAACGCGCATCCCAGTCACTAACCGCGGGTACACGGTTAAAAGAGGGATGCCACATAAACCGCAGCCTACTAACACTGGGAACCGTAATTCGAAAGCTTAGGTTCGTTAAGTTTTCTTCCCTTTTGATCTTTATATAATCACTTTTTATCATTATATAATCATTGTTTTATTGGATACAGCAAGGGAAGAAGTGGGCATATACCATTCAGAGATTCGAAGCTAACGCGCATACTGCAGTCTTCTTTAGGAGGCAATTCACGAACCGCAATCATCTGCACAATGAGCCCTGCAAGAAGCCACGTTGAGCAATCAAGAAACACACTTTTGTTCGCAAGTTGTGCGAAGGAAGTGAGTACGAACGCGCAGGTGAATACAGTCATATCCGATAAAGCTTTGGTAAAGCATCTGCAACGAGAATTGGATAGATTAGAAAACGAGTTACGAACTCCAAGCTCTAATCGGATATCACCCGATACCACTATGTTGTTACGTGAGAAAGACACTCAAATCGAAAAGGTAATCACTTCGTTTTCCGGTCCCTAAATTACACATACAAATTTGAAACCAAGAAGGTTTATGTAATTATGTGTTATCGGATGTACAGATGCTAAAGCAAATAGAAGAATTGACCGCTGAAAGAGACCATGCGCGATCGCAGGTTCAGGATTTACTACGTGTGGTTGAAGATAATGAAAGTTCATTGATAAGGGTAAAATCATGAGTCATGACATAATGATGAATTTATTTGTATTTTTTGTTTCTCTGTACTCACTTAATTATTTTTTTGCATATTACAGTTAGGTTCAGATAATTACCCTCAGCTTCGAGTCCAGATGATACCCGAAGCTGAAAGTTATATGCCAGAGACTTCGATTGTGGTGGACCCGCGTCAGTCATTCGATGGAAGTATTAGAACTCTCGGTTCAAGCCGATACTCTCCGAGGCGTAGCGAGAGTAGTTTCGAAGAAAATTACATTCCGGTTACCGAATTCGAGGAAAACGAAAACTCTCCGACTGATAGTACCCCGATACGGCCCATGATTAGAATAGCACAATCGAGTGAAGAAACCGATTCTTGTCATGATTGGAATGACGTTGATGAGAAGAGTAACGGAAGTTTCCACGAGTTATGCAAGGTGGTTCGGTGCATCGAATCGGAGGAAATAACTCCAAAAGCATATGTACGATCGTATTGTTCGTCTCCCGATACCAAGATTAGGGTTTCTTCGGAAACAGTGTGTCGTGATGATCACGGCGCAAGTCCTTTAGAAGACATGTCTCCTGAGTCATGTGTGGATGAAGAAATGAATGCAGATAATAAAGTGGTGCTGACGGTTGAAACGCCATTGAAGGAAGATGAAACAAGAATACCTCCATTGAAGGAACAACTAGAATTGAACGGTTCTATTGAAGATGATTACGTATTAGGGTTTCCACAAAGCTTCAAGTTACCAAAGAGTAGAAGCTGTAATGACGGTATTCATGCTACATGGCTTAACAAGCTAGAACACAACACTCCACCAAATGGTGATGAGAGTCTCCCTATAAAGAGTTGCACGTTCAACTATGGTGTAGAATTTGAAAAAGGTATCGTTGATCATAATGGTAACGAACCAGAAAAGAAGTTAATCGAAGAACCATCCGAGGCTCAGGATGATAAGCAAGTTGATGATACCCAAGTGAGTTTATACCAATGTTTTGAAAACCTGACCGGACCGGTTGGACCGGGAACCGGGGGTCTGACTAGTTCGGTTCACGCTATCACCGACCGGTTGGACCGGGAACCACCGGTCGGACCGGAAACTGGCTAGTTCAACCGGATTTTTGAAGGGCTGAACCAGATTTTTATTAATAAAAATTCAATTTTACCCTATTTAATAATAATATTTACGGGATCACCCGGTTCTTACGCCCGGTCCAACCGGCCCGGCCAGTGGACTAGTAAGGAGACCGGTTCGACGCCCGGTCCGGTTTTGAAAACATTGGCCTTTATACATTTGTTAAACAAATTTGCTTCTTTCTGCAACTAATTCACATCTTAACATCTACTGTTTTGTTGACTTGGATCAGACGAAGAGTGTAAAAAGCATCGGTTTGGATCCAATAGTAAGCAGTTTTAGAGCAACGTCTTGGCGTTCAGAGTTCAAGAGGCTGCAGAAAGAAATCATACAGTTTTGGCATGAATGCAATGTGTCGCTTGTGCACAGAACTTACTTCTATTTGCTATTCAATGGCGACCCGACTGACTCCATTTACATGGAGGTTGAACGCAGACGGTTAGCCTTTGTAAAAGACATGTTTGCACGGGTTAATGCAGCTGTAGACGATGGCCGGACCATCACACGTTCTTCCACGTAAGAATCCCTGTTCATTCTTTACTGTATTTATAAATGAGTAAAATGCAATTTTCATCCCTGAAGTTTGGCCAGTTTTGCGACTTTTGTCCAAAGGTTTTTTTTTCCGTATCTGGATCCAAAAGGTTTGAAATCTTGTCATTTTCATCTGGCTTGTTAACTCCATCCATTTTTCTCGGGTAAGTCAAGAGTATTTCCGTCTTTTTTTGTTAACTTAAGAGGCAGTTCGGTCTTTTTCACTTTATATACATGCATTTAGCATTAAGTACAAGTATTCAAAAGACCGAATTGCCCTTTAAGTTGACAAAAAAACGAAAATACCCCTTAATTAACGGAGAAAAATGGATGGAGTTAACGAGCCGGATGAAAATGGCAAGAGTTCAAACAAACCTTTGGACGAAAGTCGCAAAACTGGTCAAACCTCAGGGACGAAAATGACATTTTACTCTAAACATTATTCTAGTGTAAAATGTTAATCAAGCGTTGACGTTTGATTGGTGAATATGTGAACAGTGAAAGGGCTTTACGGCGCGAAAGAGAGATGCTGACAAAGCAAATGCACAAGAAACTAACCGAACAAGAGAGGGAGGGTCTGTTCCTAAGGTGGGGGATCGGGTTGAACACAAAGTACAGAAGGATTCAGTTGGCTAACAAGTTATGGAGCCAGGTTGATGACATGAACCATGTGGCTGATAGTGCTGTGGTTGTGGCTAAGTTGGTTGGGCTCATATCTGACCCTGATCATGCTCCCAAAGAGATGTTTGGTCTAAATCTCACACCTCCACAAGCCAAGAAAAGTTACAGTTTCAAACGTAGCTTGATTCCGCTCTTGTAGGACGGGTTTTCGGGTAACAAGCTTATGAATTTATAGCTAGTACGTAATCATCTTTTAGATGTCTAAAAGATTTAACTTTGGGATGCTCTAGTTGTGATTATAACTATAGGGTCAAGTGCCTGTATATGTGATCATGTATATTGTGGTGTATAAGAGTAAAACTCATGTGTTGTGCATTGTTTGTTCATGATTTGATTTGATTTTTAACATTTTAAGTTTCAAGATTTAACAAGTCCTTTAAGATTGATTTAGTATTATATACTAAGTACAAACATTTTAAGTTTCAAGATTTAACAAGTCCTTTAAGATTTAACAAGTCCTAATACAATTAATACTTTCATCTTATTTATAAAGATGTTTTTAAAGTTTATAGATCTATTACATGTAGCCCTTGCAAACTCTCAGCCGACGTTGGTACAAACAAGTCGGTTTGGGTCATTTTTATTTGCTTATTGGGTAGATTTGGAACGAGGTGAACTATCGGGTAGATTTGGAACAGGGTGAACTAGAGGTCATGGCAAAACAGGTCAACCCAGTCATGATTGAAAAACTTGCAAATTACAACAGGTCATTCAAAACATCACCGAATGTCCCCAATCTTTAAGTGTAAAACGGTACCACCACCAACTAATAACGCCACCACCTATCGTCACCACTGAAATGACTGATGTGTCATTAGAGTCGGTAACATCACCACCAACTGACGAGTAACGCCACCACCTATCGTCACCATTTAAAATGACTGATGTGTCGTTAGAATCGGTAACAACTAACTCAGTTGTCGCTGCTGGCTACCATAGTCAACCGACACCTGCTAAACCACCAAAAATAAAGAAAAAGAAAGCTGAAATTAAGAAAAACAAAGAACACAAATTGATAACTATGCATAACTAGAAGCCCGAGCTACGAAATTAATTCCA
This sequence comes from Helianthus tuberosus, assembly GCA_030545235.1. NCBI lineage: Eukaryota > Viridiplantae > Streptophyta > Magnoliopsida > Asterales > Asteraceae > Helianthus > Helianthus tuberosus. The sequence continues at coordinate 80,316,652 of CM060372.1, read as the reverse complement.
TTTCCTAAAATCGAAAAGATCATTGATTGCAAGACTAGAAAGTTGAAATAAAAATTACTATACATAGGGGGTGTTTGGGAATGCTTATTTTAACCAAGTTATAACTTATTTGACTTTTTGAAAAGTTAAATACTGTTTGGCTTTAGAAGTGTATGTGAGATGAAAAGTCAATAAGTCACTCCATTGTGACTTATTAACTTTTCTAAAAAGTCATAAGGTGTTTGGAAAAGTTAAGCCAAACACCCCCTAATGTAGCTAATAAGTTTTTTTGGGTAAAGAATGTAGCTAATAAGTTATTATATTAAGGTTAGTATCAATCTTATATAGGGGTGTATATTGATTTTTTTATGAACACCGACATGTACCAATTTTCATGATATCAAAGTCACTCATGAAACTTTTTAATAGCATTTATACGATCTAATTCTGATTGACCCCACTAAGTTTTAACACTACCCATCAAATAACACCCACTCAAAAGAAAACTTAATTTAAAATGTTACAAACATAAACTTATAATAAAGGAACTAATTAAGTAACAAATATACAAGAAGTTTGGAGTTTTTTGACAACTTCTGAATGGATAAAAAGAACGATTAAGAGGTCTGAACTATTAAGTGTTGAACCAGTAAGAAGTTTGAACTATTAAGAGCCAACATAATGCTTAACCGTTTAGAGACAAATGTCTGACCAATTTAGATAAGAGGTCTTAATCATTCCGATTCAGTATAACGCTTAACCATTCAGAGGCAAATGTCTGAACCAGTCAGACATCTGCTTACGAAACAAACAGTCTGAATCATTAAGTGCTGAATCAGTAAAAGGTCTCAACCATTAAAAGTCCGGTTAAGAGCTAAACAAAAAACCCCTTATTTAGTAACTAGCCCATTTAAAAAATAATTTGGATAGCTCAAGTACAAACTAATTAGCTAAACAAATAACTTTTAAGCCCAAACTGATTAGCTAAACAAATAACTTTTAAGCCCAAATAAAATTCGGCCAATTTAACTTAACCCAATTAAAACCCATCAAAATAATAGATTATGGAATTAGCGGCGCATTTGAAACCCATCAAAATAATAGATTATTATGCAATTCAGTTCTCAATACTCAATTTTTTTTTTCCAATTTCCAAATTATTAACGGTTGATTTACTTGATTATTTGTTGGAATTTTGATATCTTATTAGATTATTTGTTTGGTTTATTAGTTTGTTTAGTTAATTGTTAAACAGTACTTCAGAATTTTAGATTATTTGATTAGTAACAGTTGATTATTTGTTAGAATGCGGGTAGATTAATTATCTGACTTATTAGTTTATTTGAACAAATATTTGTTGTAATTATAGAAATTTGTTTGTTAATTTTTAGTATTTGAAACTTAATTTGTTTTTTTAATATTAAGTGAGCTGAACCAAATAGAAAAAAGTTTAATACACGGATATATAATGACAGAACCGATTTTCAAAAATTTCTAATCTGCTATAAAAAAAATATTCTTGGGCCCACCACCATGCGCTATTGTTGTTGGATTAATGATGGGTTTTAAGGGATAACTAGTAATAAGACCCGCGCGCGTTGCGGCGCGGGTACATCGCAAACGTCGAACGGATTAGTCCAAGCGTTATGTGATTTGTTAATCATATAATAATGTGCGTTTCGACATATCCGACTGAACTCAATGTAACCTATAGATGTGTTGCAATTGGATTAAAATGTAAAGCAAATCAAGTTTATACTGTTCAATCATAACGTAGTATATGCGACTCGACTAACTTGAATTTATACCATCAAGTTAAAACGTATTATATGTGACCCGATTCATATCTAGGAAACATACAAAAAAAAGGCCGAAAGCGTATACCAAATTTACGCCAAAATATAAAAAGCAAAGTTTAAAAGTTGAGGGGTCGGTATAAAACATATATATGGATGAGCAAATCAGACCCGGTACCGGTACCGAATTTACCGAACCGGGTACTTTTTCGGTACCGACTTTTGACATTTTCGGTACCGGTTCGGTACCGGTCCGGTACGGTACCGGTATTTACCGGTTTTTACCGATACCGAACCGTACTGAACCGGGTATATTCGGTACCGGTACCCACTTTTGGGGATTTTCGGTACCGGTTCTTTCGGTACCGGACGGTACCGAGCTCATCCCTAAACATATGTGCCAAAAATGTAAATTACCAAAGTATAGGTAAAAAATGCAAGTTACAAAAGTATAGGTAAAAAATGCAAGTTACAAAAGTAGAGAGTAAAAAAAAGGAAAATTCTGTATGTAAAAAATATGAATTACAAAACTATAAGCTAAAGTGGCAATTTTGAAAGTTAAAAAGTGGTGGTTTCACCGACTTTGTACTTTAAGTAATATAGAAATTAGTAAAAAGCTAGGGGCTAAAAATGGCAATTGTTAAAGTAGAAGAATCGTAAAGTTAGATAAGGGACTAAAATTGATTACTCCAAAAGTGGAGGGGTCATAGCAAAGCTGAGGGGCTTCAAATGAAATATTGTAAAAGTTTAGGGGGTAGCAAAGCTGAGGGGCTTGAAATGCAAAATTGTAAAAGTTTAGGGGGGTAAGGCAAAGCCTGTGGGGGACTAAAATTGAATACTTCAAAAGTGGAGGGGCCGTAGCAAAGTTAAGGGGCTTGAAATGAAATATTGTAAAAGTTTAGAGGGTAGCAAAGCTGAGGGACTTGAAACGCAAAATTGTAAAAGTGTAAGGGGCATAAGGCAAAGCCGGTGGGGTTCACCCCACCGACTTTGTCTTTTAAGACTATAGGTAAATGTGTTAAATAGACGTGTTAATGATGGGTTTAAAGGGATAATGTGTTAAATAGATGTGTTAATTTAAATTTTTTTTGAACGGCTAATTTCTTTAATCCCCTGTCGTCTGTGGGACTTGAACCCAATACCTCCCCCTTCCCAACCTTGGTGTTTTAAAGGCTTTGCCTAGTTAAAATTGATAAGAATGAAAAACTTTAACATAGAAGTGTTAGCGATCAAATACAAATAAGTTTTAGACAAAATTACAGAAAAATAATCCCTTAGACCATGCGTAGTGGTTTGATAAATAATGTCCCCACCCTGGGGCGTTTTCTGTCATGTGGCAGTCCAGTCAGCATGGGGGTATTATTGGGCATTTTTGCAAAAGTGGCGTAGTGGAATAATGCCCAATAACGCCCCATCCAATCATTACACAATTATTTATTTATTTTTAAATTAAAAACTTAAAATACTTCATTAAATTAAAAAAAAATTACAATACTAGAAATAAAAAAAAACAAAAACCGACTAAACTTACAAAAAAAAAACCGGAAATAAAATAAAACTGGAAATAAAAGAACAAATAAAAGCCACAGGGGCCTAATTTGTCATTTTTAAACTTAAAATAAAACCACAAGGGCCTAGTTTGCCACTTTTAAACTTAAAAACCCTATCTAATATTTTGACCTGCTTCTTCTTCTTAAAATAAAACCACAGCCGCCTCCCCCTCTTCTTCTTCTTCCCTCCATCTTCTTCTTTGACCTGCAAAAATTCCGGCGAAAACCCAAAAATTCCGGCCAAACTCCAACATTCCGGCAACAAACGGTTGATTACGAAAGCTAAGTGGCTCCCATTGGTCCATCATTTGCCCCTTCCAGCGTTATTCAAAAAACGTTGCATCTGATTTTTCCGAAGAAAACGCCCGAACACGCCCAGGGGGGCGGTGTCTCGGCGTTTTTGGGCGTGTTTTGGCATTATTTTTGTTGAATAACGCCCGATTACGCATGGTCTTATGTGTGCTTAAAATTGCAAGTTTCAACATTCCGATTTAAAATGCACGCAAATCAAACTTTTGCTTTATTTTTTTCATGCAAGTTTCAACCTTTAACACAAAACCAGTTAATTTGTGTTGTTAAGTCAGAATACATGCAAGTCACATGATGTGTGTGATTGTGAGAATTGGGGAAGAACAACAGAAGAAGGTTTAGCTCAATCAAACGGCATCTCTCATTCCGTTATTACCGGTATTTAACAACATACAACGACCTAACAACTATTATACTTTCTTACAATTAAGTCCCTCAACTATTCAACAATACAACAAACGGCTAAAAGTAACTAATTGACCCAGTTGACCATATCAATACTTCCCCCTTTTAAACGAATTTTGACCTCAAAATTGAGATTCAAAATCAGGAAACCTGAGCTGTAATTCTGCTAAATCTTCCCATGTAGCATCACAAACATGAAGATCCTTCCATCTTACTAAAACCTCCACTCTAGCTCGATTATGCCGTTTGACCATTCGTTTCTCAATTATCGCAGCTGGAGTGAACTTAAATCTTGGTTGTGTAGGTAATGGCAGAACAGTGGAATGATCTCCTTTGGCTAATTTGAGCAAGGACACATGAAAAGTGGGATGCATCTGCGCTTCGTCTAGTAAGTCTAATCGATATGCTACCCTCCCAACTTTTTCCACTATTAAAAAAGGACCATAATACCTTGGACTGAGTTTATTGGGTTTCGAATGCCTGAGAGTATTCTGACAGAAAGGCCTGAGCTTTAAGAAAACCCAATCACCAACTTTAAATTCTCGTTCAGTTCTATGTTTATCCGCCAATTGTTTCATACGATTTTGGGCCATACATAGTGAATGTTTGAGTTCTTTAATAGCTTCTTCTCTGTCAATGTACATGCGATCCACTGCTTCATTGGAACAGTCGTTAGGAATATACGGAATGAAGATAGGAGGAGGATAACCATATAGGGATTGAAATGGTGTGGTTTTGAGTGAAGAATGATAGTGAGTATTGTACCAATATTCAGCAAGTGATACCCATTTCAACCAAGCAGTGTTTGTTGCTAATGTCATGCTTCTGAGATAGGATTCAATGCACCTATTAACGACCTCAGTCTGTCCATCAGACTGAGGATGATAAGTTGTAGACAGAGCCAATTATATACCTTGCATCTTAGTAAAGGCCTTCCAAAAATTACTTAAGAATAGTGGATCTCTATCGGAAACTATGGTCTGGGGCCAACCATGTAGCTTGAATACATTATCCAGGAATAGTTGAGCTACTGTTTCTGCAGTGTATGGATGACCCAAAGGTATAAAATGACCATATTTAGTCAACCTGTCAATAACCACCAAAATAGAATCTTTGCCTTGTACCTTAGGAAAGCCCCCTATAAAATCCATTGATATGTCAGAAAAGACATATTTGGGAACTGGTAAAGGCTGCATAAGACCTGGATAAGCCACATTTTCAGATTTTGTTCTTTGACAAATGTCACAAGTCCTGATGAACTGTCTGACTTGTTTGTTTAAGCCTTTCCACTTGAAAAAACTAGCAATTTTTTGAATAGTTGCATGCATTCCTGAATGACCACCCATAGCAGAATTATGACTCATATGAATAATATCCCTTTGTAAATCTGCATCCTTCCCTACTAAAACCTTCCCTCTTTTTGTGAATAATGTACCATTCCAATTATAATGATTGATTGACTCTCCCTGCTGCAATCTTTGTAATATGGAAAACAAGGTAGGATCTTGTTGCCAGGAAGCCTTGATTCTGTCAAACAATGAAGGATCCAAGGTAGATAGAGTGATTGTAAACAATGTTGGTCCTTGAACTCTGGATAATGCATCTGCAACTGTATTCTCTGCCCCTTTCTTATATACGATCTCATAATCAAATCCCAACAGTTTAGAAAGCCATACATATTGTAATGGAGTGGTTAACTTCTGTTCCAACAGGTGCTTAAGACTCTTCTGATATGTCTTTATAATGAAATAACCCACTGATAAGTAATATTGCCAGTGTTTGACAGCAAAAATGATGGCCAATAATTCCTTTTCGTACACAGAGTAAGCTTGTTGCCTTAGGGAAAGAGCCTTACTAATGAAAGCCAAGGGATGGGAATCCTGCATCAAAACTGCCCCAATCCCTTTAGAATAGGCATCAGTTTCAAGTACAAACGTCTTAGAGAAATTGGGCAGAGCTAAAACTGGTGGTGAACATAGAGCTTCTTTTAGAATTAGAAAAGCCCTATCTGCCTCCTCATTCCACACAAAACAATCCTTTCTTAGTAAGTTTGTAAGAGGTTTTGCCAGCACCCCATAGGATTTAATAAACCTCCTGTAATAACCTGATAAACCCAAAAAACCTCTCAACTGTTTAATGTTTGCAGGGGTAGGCCATGCTTTGATTGCTGATATTTTCTTAGGATCAGTGGAGACCCCCTCTTTAGTGATTATATGCCCCAAATATTCAACCGACGCACCCCCAAATGAACACTTATTCCTTTTAGCAAACAGTTGATTCTGCCTGAATAATTCCAACACTTCCTTCAAATGTACTAAGTGTTGATCCAGTGTTTTACTGAAAAACCAATATATCATCAAAGAACACTAAAACTGACTTCCTTAACAAGGGTTTGAATGTATGATTCATTAATGCTTGGAACGTAGCAGGTGCATTTGTCAGCTAAAAGGGCATGACTAAGAATTCGAAATGGCCTTCGTGTGTTCTAAAAGCTGTCTTATGCACATCTGCTGGACACATTCTGATCTGATGGTATCCAGACCTCAAATCCAATTTGGAAAAAATAGAAGCTCCCCCCAACTCATCCAATAACTCTTCAATTAAGGGAATAGGGTAGCTGTTTTTAATAGTAGCTTCATTAAGTCTTCGATAATCAATGCACATCCTCCAACTACCATCCTTCTTTTTAACCAACACAACTGGAGCTGCAAAGGGACTTGTACTTCCTCTTATAACCCCGGTATCCAATAACTCTTTAGTCATAGCTTCTATCACATCTTTTTTAGCCATTTGGTATCGATACGGCTTCAAATTTATCACCGTTGACTCATCTTTAAGCAAAATTTTATGATCATAAGGTCTTGAAGGAGGTAATGATGATGGAACTTGGAATACATCAGAAAAAGAGTCTAACAGAATATTTATGGCTGCATGTTGCCCTGCATCATTGATCATGGTTTTATGCTGAAATAGCCCTTCTGTACCTTCCATTTGCAGACTAAACAGTTGACCCTGCACTAACTGGTGCTCATGATTAAGCAGCTCATTCATGATTTCCATGGAACACAAGGTAATTTTATTAGTATTACTGCCTTTAACTGATAGACTTCATCATCAACCTTAAATTGCATTGTGAGCTCCTTGAAATTCCATACAATATCTCCTAAGGGTAGTAACCATTGAACCCCTAGGACCATGTCATAACTATCCAAGGGTATCACCAATACATCAGCTTTAAACCATAACCCTTGCATTTGCCATTGAAAATCAGTACACATCTTATCACACATCAAGGGAATACCATTTGCAACCCCAACCTTCATGGGTTTAATATCTTTCATGGGACAATTAATTCTTCTGGCTAACTTTTCATCAAGAAAGTTATGAGTTGACCCTGAGTCAACCAATGTTTGTACTTGTCTTGTTCCAATATTTCCCACCACTTGCATTGTTGAAAAGAATGGTATCCCCGTTAAAGCATGTATAGAGATAAGTGGATCAACAAGAGTTGTGTCTGTCACAGTTTCAGTTTCATGCTCTTGTAGGATACCCACTTCTTCCTCTTCCTCATCTCTTAATTCTATGCTATACAACTGTTTGTTTGGACATTTATGTGTAGGGGTAAATTTGTCATTACACCAGAAACATTCCCCTTTAGATCTTTTCATAGCCATCTCTCTGTTGGTTAATGATTTGGTGTTTGTGAACTTCTGAGTTATAGGAGGTGAAGGTAAAAGAGGTAAATGAGATGTGTTGGCAGGAGGTTTAATAGAAGAAACAGGGGTAGGGTTATGAACAGAATTCGAATTTGGTGGATAATACTTCCCACTATAGTTTGTATGAAATTTAGGCTTGTTTGATAGTGCTAAGTTAGCAGCATCTTGTTTCTTGGCAAATTTATAGGCCTCTTTCATGTTTTTAGGTTCAAACATTCTCACAGGACAGCCTAATTCAGGTTTAAGTCCATTCAAAAAAATACTCACTGCATATTCTTCACATATTGTGACCCTCAACAAGTTTGCATCAAATTTTTCACAATAATCTTCTAATGAACTAGTTTGGATAGTAGAAGTAAGTATTCCCATTGCATCATGAAACAATGTAGTAGAAAATCTGTCAATAATTGTTACAGAGTATTCCAACCAAGTTAGCTCGGAAATAGGCTTGACCAATGTCTTAAGATAGGATGAGTGCCATTTCATAGCCTTCCCTTCTAGGTTGATAGCTGCGTATCTCACCTTAAAGGTCTCCGGTGTGTCATCCACATCAAAAAAATGTTCACATCTACAGATCCAATCTTCTACCTCAGAACCATTGAACTTTGGAAATTCAATTTTGCCTAATCGAAATAGCCTGTCACCTTTATTATTGTTGTTGATTTCTTGATGAGAAAATGAAGTATCACCACTTGTATTTGACTGATTACTGGCCAATTTCTCAAGAATTTGCCTAATATCCATGAAAGATTGTTCAGCTTTCTCAACAAAAGCTTCGAATTTCAACAGAGATGTAGTATGATCCTTTATCACCCTTTCTAGTTCAGATTGACTTCTGGTAGACGTCATATTTGATTCTTGGTTTTTGAGATAGAATTAATCGATCAAATGATTAATTCTGGAAGAATTGAAATGAATCGAGTATGAATTGATCAAATGTAAGGACCTGCAAAAATGTCCCAAATCAACCCGTAAGTGAAAACCCGGACCCCTAAAACCCTAACGTGCATGAAAAACTAAGAAAACAAGATTTTTGGGTTTCACGCGGGCCGCGTAAGAATAAGCCTAGTCTTACGCGGGCCGCGACAACTTGAAAATCTCCGGATAAGCTTAAGGGACACGTATCGTCCACGTGTCAAGACCACCGATGACTCAGCAAACCCTACTGCCGCCTTTATGGCCCTCGCGGGCCGCGTAAGTTTAAGAAAGGGTTTACGCGGGCCGCGTAAAACCCATTTTTCAGCTATAAAAGGGTTGGACATGAGCAGTTCATCCGTGCTTGAGAAATCAATCAAAAAACGAAAATATACTGCTCAAAATCGTAATTTTCATTAGAGGGACGCTGCTACAATACAGGCTATTAACTCGATCACTGCTACGTTTCAAACTGTTCAATTCTTTTCTTTCCTTCAGCTTTTATTATAGTAAATAGTAGCTCGGGATTATACTTTCTAAATCCCGAAACTCTGCCCGTTATTAGGGTAATAACTCTAATCATTGGTACGATACCCTATCCGATCGATTGAAACTGATCCAACGGATGTTTAAGTGCTGCCAATATCTGGCTATACTTTGTCATTCATTGTGAGGGTTTCGATCTCGTGATTGTTGTTAAAGTTGAATTGAGTTACTACACTAATATAAGTTCCATTGTGTCTAGAAATTAGAACTCGTAATCAGGGAGCTGCTAGAATACTTAGCAACTAAGTAAACTTAGTAGTTAAATAAACTTCATAAACTTACTAATTTCGTACACTTAGTTGTTAAGGAAACGTAGCAGTTAAGCTAATTGAGTAGATTAATTAATCTGCTAATTAAGTTAAGTAATCGACTAAGCAAATTATAAGAGTTAAGATAAGTTAATTAAGTAGTTAATTAATTAATTAAGTTAATAAAGGTTAATTAAGATTAATTATGATTAATTAAGCTAAGCAAGATTAATTAAGCTAAGCAACATTAATTAAGCTAAGCAACATTAATTAAGCTAAGCAAGATTAATTAAACATCTAGATAGATATACATGAAATATATATATATATATGAGATAGATAATATCAAAGGAATGTGCTAGGAAGGTCTAAGAAGATATATATGTAGGTAGGAAGCCTCCTAGAAAATGTATAGGTAACTTCCTAGAAAAGTTATAGGAAACTTCCTAGGAAATTCATATTTCTTACCTATAAATAGGAAGCCTAGGAATTCATTTTCCTTGTTCATTTCTTTTCTTCTTCTCTCTATACGTTGGTGTTCTAACCAATAATCACCGATGCGATATTCTGTCCGATCGATTCAGGAACCAACTAACGAATGCCAAAGTGCTGTACTTTGTGAATTTCGTTAAACGGATTCCAAAGTGCTATACTTTGTGAATTTCGTTAAACGGATGCCAAAGTGCTATACTTTGTTAATATCGTTAAGGTTCGAATCTCGTGACCATCGTTAGGTTTGATTTGGTTTAACACTAATACGTATTCCATTCTGTTAAACTAAATGTTTAACTACTCGAAACTCTACCCCGTACACTTACAATCAAAATGGATGCTTAATCATCAGAGGATTCAGAACTATAAAGTAGATGCTTAGAATCAAGATGCTTGTTTAATCAAGACTATATGCTAACAAGGTGAGTCATTCTCTTTATATCAAAGTGCTTTACAAAATCTTAAATTGTTTTCCAGTCATAATTACAGGGATTAAGTTTTTGTAATCTTCAATTACTGCCGGTATGTGGGGTTTTGTATACATAACTTGATTCCCATCACCATTGGACAACGAGTTAGCCAATGGGTGATCTGACCATAGTCACAGATACAGTCGAGTGACAAATACCGATTTGGGGTAATTGGTTGATAGAAACAATGTAATCTCCCTTAATACTGTATATTATAACAATGTATCGTTTTGTACAAAAATGAATGAACTCACCAGTATTTCCTGCTGACCAAACCTTTTTAAAACGCGTTTCAGGTAATGACAGTAGATTGGAATAAGAGTGATGATACGGCACCGAAAGGCTTAAAGAAGTGGCTTATTTTATCAATTGAATTAAATTAAGAAAACGTGGTTTCATATATTTGGGTTTATCCCTTATTAAAGCCACCTTTGTAAAACATGGATATTATCCCATCTATTTAATAAATAAAATCCGGTGTTTTCTAAACTCTGATATTTTTCCTAACTCACGGTCCTGATGAATATTTCCGCTGCAAACTTTTTAAAATAACCACCGGTACCACTTGACTGCTCGCGGCTCCCGTTTAGGGTGTGGTCGGGGGTCGTGACATCAAACAATTGATCAATTCGACGTATTGAATTGAATCGAACGAAATCAATCGAACAAATGATTGATTCTGACTGGAATTGAAACGAAATTGATACAGATCTTCCGAGGATCGGGAAGCTCTGATACCAATTGATGTGTGTGATTGTGAGAATTGGGGAAGAACAACAGAAGAAGGTTTAGCTCAATCAAACGGTATCTCTCATTCCGTTATTACCGGTATTTAATAACATACAACGAACTAGCAACTATTATACTTTCTTACAATTAAGTCCCTCAACTATTCAACAATACAACAAATGGCTAAAAGTAACTAATTGACCCAGTTGACCATATCATCACATGAGAGTAAAACCTGTCATTTTACCACGTTTCGGCGAATAAAGATGATCAACCACCAATTGCGTGAACTGTCTTCTTCTTCCAACTAAATGACATACTGATTTCAAATTACAGTAACTAAATCACAATGTATCTTCTACTCCTCACCTAAACAGTTATGAAAACGCGAAAACGGCAAACTCACCGTAATTGATAAACAATCAGATTCTGAAATCACGATGATACGTGAATGCACCAGACGACATACTGGTTTCATGATTTATGTAACAGAATCACAAAATATTTGCTACTCGTCACCTAAACGGTTGCGAAAACGAAAAACACAAAAGTCACCGAAATTGATGAACGATCAGATTATGAAATCACGATGATGACGTGAATGAATAGGAGTAATAATAATCACACTACAATATTCAAGTAGCGTAATAATTATTATGGTACTTGTAAATTGTAGCATTATTATTATTATTATTATTATACTTCAAATTTTAACAGCATAATAACTTTGGTTGTTCTAAAACTTCACATGCTAAAGTAATTTGTACCGGATCGAATACACACACTCTTTCTTTCTCTCTCTCTCTCTCTCTCTCTCTCTCTCTCTCTATATATATATATATATATATATATATATATATATATATATATATATATATTTGTCATTGGTCATTGTAAAAAAAATTTAAGTGTTACTTGGGTTTCGATTATATATTGACAAAAGATCAAATACAAATAATTTTAATGTACGAACTGAAGGTTTTGCTGAAAAAACGCGGTGACATTTTCATAATTATCAGTAATTATCAAAATTACTCTACAAATGATCCTGTAGAATAGTTTTGATCTTTATAGAGTAATTTTGTAAAATGTTTCTGTAGAGTAATTTTGATCTTGTAGGGTAATTATCAAAATTACTCTACAAGTGTATCAAAATTACTCTGCAAGCTACTCAAACAACATACAATTCAAAATTACTCTACAAATGATCCTGTAGAGTAATTTTAATTTTGTAAAATGATCCTGTAGAGTAATTTTGTAAATTTTTTAGCATTTAGTTATGGGGTTTAGCTTTATGGTTTAGTTTTTAGCATTTAGTTTGGGGGGGGGGGGGGGTTAGTTTTTTTTTTTAAGTATTTTGGGGGTGGGTTAGTTTTTTTGGTGAGGTATAGTTTTTGTTTTTTAATCAAAATTGCTCTACAGGAACATTTTACAAAATTACTCTACAAGATCAAAATTACTCTACAGGATCATTTGTAGAGTAATTTTGATAATTACCATACGAGCAAATAATTACGAAAATGACACCGCGTTTTTTGCCTTTTCGTACGTTTAGTACGTTAAAGTTATTTGTACGGAAACTTTACTCTACATTAGGGTTGTAAACGAACCGAACGAACACGAACAAGGCCATGTTCGTGTTCGTTCGTTAAGGAACAAGCTTGTTCATGAACTGTTGACGAACGCTTACCGAACGAGATTTCTTGTTCGTGTTCGTTCATTAAAGAAACGAACATGTTCGTGAACTGTTCACGAACACTTACCATTTGCTAATGAACTCTAACAAATGTTCATGAACAAAAATGAACACAAACGACGTTTATGAACGCAATATTCATTTTAGAATAAAATCTGCATTTTCATCACAAACATTACGAAGAATCCACAAAAAAATAAATAAACACTTAACGTAATTATCCGAACAGAGTTGGCGTGATTATAAAAAACATGATAAACACAAAATTAAGAGTTTGTTAAGCCTTAACACAAACTAAAATGGAAATGATGAAATGTAGCGGCAAAGACTTGGAGGACTTATTAAAGGGACGTGGGGAGATAGCCAAGATATACATAGCTAGGAAAAGAGATAAAGAAGGAAGAAGATTCTGATTCGTCACATTCACCAACATCAGAGACATAGGAAACCTCAACAGATCGATGAGCAACTTATGGATGAGAAATTATAAACTGAGACCGAACATTGCTAGGTTTACAGGTGAGGAGGGCCAGAAAACTATCCCAGAAAAACCAAAGGAGAAACCGGAGAGGGGTAGTGACAATAAGAAAGGTGGAAAAGGTCTTGGTGGTGGTGATAGTAACATAAGTTCCTTTAAGGAAATTCTTACGGGTATTCGAGATGATAAAAAAGAACCGGATCTGGTTATTATCCCGGACACCATTAATGAGTTTAGTAATTGGCATGGTTTATCTTTGGTGGCAAGACTTCACGATATTGACAAGTTGAAGAAGGTTAGAGAATTGATTGAGGCTCTTGGTGGTAAAGATGCGACAGTGCAATATATGGGGGGTTTGTCAGTATTGTTAACATTCAAAGAAGTGGCGGCTACAGACGACTTCCGGAAGAAAGCAGTGATGAGATCGGATTTCTTTCAGTCAATAGCAGTATGGGAAGGACAGTCGTTCTCTTTCGAGAGGGTTGCTTGGTTGAAGGTTCAAGGTATTCCTCTTAATTTGTTATGTAATGAAACTTTGGAATGGATTGGTGCTCGGTTCGGTAAGGTTATTCATAAAGGAAACGTTCAACAACACGATGGTGATCTATCATACGAATATCTTGGAGTGTTAGTGGGGGACGGTAGACGGATTATGGAAGAGGTGGTCCTTCAATGGAGACGTAGGAGGTTTCGTGTTTGGGTCATGGAAGAGATAGGTGATTGGATTCCCGATTTCTTGTTTAACAAACCGGGACCGTCAACGATACCGACGGTAGAGGACGTCGGAAGATCACCAGAAAAGGAGTCGGAGATGCAGCCAAATGTGTCTAAAAATGGAAACTTTGAATTGAAGGAAAATAATAAAGAAGTTTCCATGCAGACAGAAGAAAATCACGGGTCCACACTTTTTGATATTAATGTTGATCTTGACATTAAAGTTGATGGGAATACTTTTAAGGAAAGTTTGGAAGACAGAAAGAATAATGGGAATTGTGAAAATATTCAAAAAGTGAATCCAGTCAAATCTTTTGGGAGTCAACGTGGATATTCTAGAAAAAATGCAAAAAAGAGTTCAATAGTTTCACAAAAGCAGGCCCAACAAAAGATGTTATCCAAAGATGAGAGGCCTAGTTTATTAAAGAGACCAAGGTTGGACTTTGACCCAAATGGGCTTGATCCATTTGGACTTAATGCTTTATTGGGTATTAAACAGCATGAACTGGTTAACAGTGCTGGAGATGTGAAAGATGAAGCAGCAGCAACTTGCTCAATGGGGAATAATACTGAAGAAAACAGAAACCCAGGGGACAGTACCAAGAAGTTTGATTTGAACTCCCAGCCAACGAGAAGTGAAGAAGTCATCGAACCTGCTCCAGACAGTTCAGTTAGTGGGAGTGGTCATGGTGGTATGGTTAATTTGGATCAAGAGGTCACAGCAACGATTCATCTGGGCAAAAAGGTTGGAGCAGAAATAGAGAATTTTCAAGGTCTTGTTAGAGACACGATTATGAATGAAGGGGGACGGGCGGTTCCAAAATGAATTACATCTCTATAAATGTTAAAGGGCTGGGGTCAACCGAAAAGGGCGGATGGATTAAAGGTTTAAAAAACAGATTCGAGGTCTCTTTTATTGCGATACAAGAAACTCAGACGGAAAAGGTTTGTAAGTTTACGCTTGATAGAATGTGGGGAAATGATGATTATGATGTTGATATAGTTGATTCTATTGGGCGTTCGGGTGGTTTGGTTAACATGTGGAATACTAAATGCTTTAAGAAGAGTTCAGTTGTTAAAGATCAGAACTATATTTGCACTTCTGGGAATTTGGTGATCGACGGTACTATGATTAATATTATGAATGTCTATGCGCCCCAAAGTGTTGTTGATAAAAGAATGTTGTGGGATCGTATTAAATCGGTGATTCATAGTCTACCGGGGTTATGGATTTTGTTAGGGGATTTCAATGCCGTTAGATTCCCAGAGGAAAGAAAAAATTCCAGATTCAATAACGTTATTGCTTCCGACTTTAATTCTTTCATTGATGAAGCGGGGTTGCGGGAATATTATATGAGAGGAAACCGGTTCACTTTTATGGTTGGGAATGATAATGGGTACAAGCTAAGTAAGATCGATAGAATGTTGGTTTGTCAAAGCTTTTTTAACAGATGGCCCACAACTTGTTTAAGAGCTCTTCCTAGAGAGTTCTCTGACCACAGCCCCCTCGTTTTAACCATGGTGCACTCTAATTTTGGGGCAAAACCATTTAGATGGTTCAATTCGTGGTTGGATAGAGACGGGTGCGAAGAAAAGGTTATTAAAATTCTGGAGGATTTTCATGATGAAGGTCCTCCGAATATTGTTATTTCTAACAAATTTAAATGCCTTAGACAGGGTCTTAAAGAATGGTGGATTGACATTGGTAAAAAGGAAGGTCAAGAGATGATTAACTTGAAAGAAGAGATGGAACGATTGGAGATGATCATGGAGGATAGAGAGTTGGAGGAATCTGAAGTGTGGACGTTTGAAGAATGTAAAAAAAGTTTTATTCAGATGAACCATTTGAAGACTAAAGACCTCAAACAAAAATCTAGAGTTAGATGGGCGATGTATGGAGACGAGAATTCGGCTTTCTTCCATGGAGTAATCAACGGTAGGAAAGCTAAGAATTCTATTCCGGGCTTGTTGGTGAATGGAGAGTGGGTATCTAAACCGCCGCTTGTGAAAAAAGAGGTATTTTCTCATTTTCGCAACCAATTCTCTTCTAAGGTGTGTTCTAGGCCAAGGCTTCTGTGTGATAACTTTAAAAGGTTACCGGAATCGTCTATTTGTGAGTTAACTGTTCCATTTTCTAAACAAGAAATAAAAGAGGCGGTTTTCGATTGTGGTAGTGATAAAGCCCCGGGTCCGGACGGCTTTAATTTTCATTTTTTAAAGCACTTCTGGTCTTTTTTCGAGGATGATTTTGTCGCTTTAATGAAAATTTTCCATGACAAAGGTACCATTAGTCGAGGTTGCAGTAATGCGTTCATCACTTTAATTCCAAAGATAAAGACTCCTATGGGGTTGAAGGACTATCGCCCTATAACTTTGGTTGGTATAATAAGTAAGGTCATCTCGAAAATTCTGGCGAATCGTATAAAGAAGGTAATGGGGTTTGTGATTTCTGATACCCAGACCGCGTTTCTAAAGGGTAGATTCATCTTAGACGGTCCTTTAGTGTTGAATGAGTTGATAACGTGGTTGAAGAAAAAATATAAGAAGGTGTATCTGCTCAAAATTGATTTTGAAAAAGCCTATGATAATGTTGACTGGGCGTTTTTAATTTCCATATTGAAGCAAATGGGTTTTCCAAACCGTTGGTGTCTTTGGATTGAAGGGATTTTACTTTCGGCTCGATCCTCGGTTTTAGTAAACGGCTCTCCAACCTTTGATTTTCAATGCCACAAAGGTTTGCGTCAAGGAGATCCTATCTCTCCTTTTCTTTTTCTTATTGTGATGGAAGCTTTTACTTGCATTGTCAACAAGGCGATTGAGATTGGTGAGATTGAAGGAGTTAGTGTGAACAATAGTGGGCCGATAATATCACATTTACTCTACGCGGATGACGCGCTTTTGGTGGGTAATTGGTCTAAAATCAATGTTGAAAAAACGGCAAGACTTCTTAGAGTCTTTCATATATGTTCCGGGTTAAAAATTAACCTTCATAAATCGAACATATATGGAGTAGGGGCTGACGATGAGGAATTGAGAGATGTGGCGAATGTGATTGGATGTAGGAAAGGGTGTCTTCCGTTTGAGTATCTTGGTATCAAGGTCTGAGCAAATATGAATCGGATTAGTCAATGGAAGCCGGTAGTTGATAAATGCCATAATCGCCTATCTTCGTGGAAGGCTAAAACATTATCGATAGGCGGTCGCCTTACGCTCATTAAATCGGTTTTGGCTAGTTTGCCAATATATTATTTCTCCATCTATAAGGCTCCAGTTAAGGTTATTGATAACTTGGAGGGGATAATGAGACGATTTTTATGGGCCGGGGATGATGAGGTTAGAAAAATACATTGGGTCTCTTGGGATGTGGTGTCCACTCCGAAAAAGGAAGGTGGTTTAGGCGTTTCTAAACTTAAAGATGTGAATGTGGCGTTATTGGTAAAATGGGCGTGGAGGTATAAAAACGAGAGGCAAAGCTTATGGTATCAAGTAGTGGAGGCGTGTCATGGCCGAAGAGGATATTGGGGTTTACTTCCGGCAAATAGTAATCTTACCGGGTGCTGGAAGTCGATATCGAAGCTGCTGAATGTTGTTTCGATTCAAGGTCGGAAATTAATTCTATTTTTTAAAGGGTTTGTAGGAAATGGTAGAAGTATTAGATTTTGGCTTGATTATTGGAGTGGGAATGTCTTGTTGAAAGATAAATGGCCGACTCTGTATGCCATAGCTGCGAGAAAACATATCAGCGTACAGGAGATGTTAGATGGTTTTTGGAATAACCATCTAACTTGGAACCGGTCACCTCAAGACGATGCGGCGATGCAGCAGCTTATGGATATGTTTGATTTGCTAAATACAGTTTCTTTAACTAACAGTGGTGATAAATGGAGATGGGAAGGAAATTCCAATGGCGAATTCTCGGTAGCCGATTGTAAGAAACATATAATCAAAGAAAGAGGTAATCAAAGGCATTTTGTTATGAAGTGGATTTCATGGCTTCCTCTGAAAGTTAAGATTTTTATTTGGAGAGTCGAGATGGAGCGGATCCCGACTAGATTGGCGCTGAGTAGGAGAAACATTTACGTTCCGGATTTGAGGTGTGTGTTGTGCGATGTGGATGCGGAGTCTGCTGAACATTTGTTTACGGGATGCGGGTTCTCTTTTGGAGTTTGGACATACATAGGTCGGTGGTGCAAGATTGATCCGGTCTTCGCTTTTCATGTTACCGATTTGCTGCAGATGAGGAGCAATATGTCTCGCGGGACTGCAGGCAAGAAGATTATTTCCGGAATTGTGATGGTTACAATGTGGATGATTTGGAAGATGCGAAACGAGAAACTGTTTGGGGGTAAAGAGCCGAAGGCCTTGGATGTGGTGGCTAATATTAAATCTATTTCTTTTTTGTGGCTTAGAAGTAGATCTCGGTTTAAAGATATAGTTTGGAAAGATTGGGTCGTTTATCCTTTGTATATGATGTAATGGTCTTCTTGGGCCGGTCCTCGCTTTGAGGGCGCGCCCCGTTTCTATAAAGTTCTCCTTTCAAAAAAAAAAAAAAATTAAAAACAAGAAATAATAAAACAAAATATAACATATAAAAACCTTTAACGAACTAACACAAATAAATATTAACAATCAAACATATATGAACTCGTTATCGAACGCTCATGAACATAAATGAACACATTACCGAACGTTCACGAACATAAACTGACGAACGTTCATTTCGTTCGTTTAACTTAACGAATGAAATTTCTTGTTCTTGCTCGTTCATTTGCTAAACGAACGAACATAAACGAACTTCCCGCCGAACGGTTCACAAACTGTTCGCTGAACGTTCGGTTCGTTTACAGCTACTCTACATAACAAAGTTTCGTAGGTGTCACTTGACACACTCTCCTCTCTCACGGTGGTCGATTACAATCTAACTTTTCTGAATAGGTTTACACATGTGAGGAAGATAAGCCGATCTAGAGTTTAGATCCATTTGTCTCTCATTTGATTTTGATTCCAAATGTATTTATTTATTTATTTTTTTTTTCACTTCTAATTCACCATAGAGTTTAGATATATAGATTACTTAGATATAGTTGCTCTTGCTTGATTTTGATTTCGATCGTATTTTTTTATTTGTTCTTCTCAAGTTTTCTATAGAATTCAATCTGTAAAGTAGGTTAAAGATGGTCAGAAAGCAAACAGGCATGCGATAATTTATGCAGATACCTAATGTTAACGATTCTACCCAATGTTAAACAAGAAACTTTCATCAAAATTTGATATAGTGTTGTTCATGGTTATTCTTGGTTTTAGGGGTTGTCGTTTCAATAGTTATACACACACAAAAGAGAATATCCATGCCCTCTCACAAATTATGTTCATATCGTCAAACCAACGTGTACAAGTGCTTTTTATCACTAATGCCCAAGTGAAATTAGCCAATGAGGGGTTAACCCACTTGGTAGAGGCTTATGCCTCTTAGAGGAGAAATTCTAGGCTCAAATCTAGACAAAAAGAGTTATTTAGTTAATTGGTGTAATGTAAAGTATAAGTAAACTTTTTCATTAAAAAAACAAACAAAAAAAAAAAAAAAAGTGAAATCAATATAAAATTAGCGTTACCATTTGGCCCTACAAGTTTAACTACACTTACTCTTTGTACCTTATACTTTCGCATTTGTTTTTTTCCCACCACCTTTTGTAACAACATGACCTACTTACAACCTTTTGTTTTTCTCTTGTAACTTTTAAGATATGATGTATTATAAAATTTCGAATATATCGTTACGACGTGCTTATTTTTATCTAAGTTTCAGGGTAAATTTTATTCAAAGTGGAGTTGTGCGTAATATTGTACAAGTCATTGAAGTATAAGCATATAACCTGTTAAAGTTGCTTTAGGGATTCGATTTTTTACAGTTATGTTTTGTGTGCCTCTAACTTTTAAAATATGATGTTTTATAAAATCCTAATTTGTTGTTGCGACATGCTTAATTTATTTTATCAACGTTTTGTGATGAACTTTTTTTTTTCAAAACCGTTGGGTAAATACTAATGCAAATTTCAACATCTCTGCTGGAGCGCACATGGGTCATCACTAATTTATATATAAATTATTAGGCCGGAGGGTATGGAGTCGCCACCAGGGCCAGCTCACCATCTATAGCGCCACCCGGCGCTATACCTCTAAACCGAGCCATTCAAGAAGGGGCGCTATAGGGGAGGCTATAGGGGAGGCTCCATGGTGGTAACGAGCTGGTTTAGCGAAGAACGAGGAGAGTTACTGTTTTTGTTACCGTTGAACGATAACAATTTAAAAAAAAAAATCATTTTTTATAAATTATTCCTATAAATACCCAACATTCTCTACATTTTTATACCATTCTTTATACTTTCTCTACCTTTTTTAATATCATTCTCTACACTTTTTTTTACATCATTCTCTACAATGTTTCCCAACAACCCAAATCCATGGGACCCGAGCAATCCGTTTTGGCAAAGTTTGCAAAACAACGAGCAAGAGGATCGGTATCGGCGAGACCCACGTACGGGTGAGCTTGGATATTATCCGATGCCACCAAACACCCCAACTTCTCCTCATCCCACCACTCCACCGATGCCCGGTTTTTACGGGTATTATTCTCAACCCCCTTTTTTTCCCCAAAACATACCCCAAAACATACCTCAAAAAATACCCCAAACCCAAAACATACCCGAAACCCAAAACACAACCCAAACCGAATCCGTACCCGAAACCTAAGTCGAACCCTCTTCTAGGAAAAAACGAAGTCATCAAAAGAAGGATGAGTCCGAAAAATGTGCTACTAAGAAGGTCGAATTTTGGTCGCCTAAGGAAGAATTCGAGTTGGCAAAAGCATGGCTCGACGTATCGGAAGACGAGATTGTTGGTAAATTTTATCTCCATATATTTTTTATATACTTTTATAAACATATAGTTTTGTAAATTTATTTTTTAAATCAAACATATACTTTTGTAAATACACTTTTTTATAGGAAACGACCAAAACTTAAAGATATTTTGGGGTCGTATACGTGAGAAGTTTTTCGCCGCAATGGGTTGTGGCAAATATCGAACGCCCGACTCTTTTTTGGGAAAGTGGGGCGCTATGAGGACGAAGGTTAGCAATTTCAACAACATATATACGAATCTCGTCAACAATAGTCGAAGAAAAAGTGGTTCGAGCGACGTCGACGTCATGACCCAAGCACCCAACGACTATAGATTATACCATGTGCATGTTTTTACGTTGGTAACAACATAGGAGCTTATTCGCAAATCTCCCAAGTGGCATCTTGTACCACCGTTCGACCCAACCCGCCCTAGGTCTAAACGGTCCAAATCGACATCCACTACCAAACCATCTGGGTCCGATGCTCGTACAACAATTAATCTAAACGACGATGTTGACGAATTTGAAGAACCAGAAGAGCTGCCTCGACTAACGGGTAGGGATAAAAGTAAGGCAGCGGAACGAGGAAAGTCTTCTTCAACGCCATCGGATGGCCCGTCAAAGTTGAGCAACTTCGAGGCACTCAACAAAATAATCTCGATTAGGGAAAAATACCAACAAATGAGAATGGAGAAACAAATAAAAAAAGACATGGATTTTCTCGCGAGAGATTTGTCAAATCTAGCGGAGGAGGACCAAGTCATTTTGGAGGCTCGTAAGGCACAAGTTCGGACGAAATATATGTAGTTTTTTTTCTAGTACCTTGTGTTTTTCTAATGACTTTGTAATGTTTTTTTTATTTTTTTAATGAAATTATGTTTTTTTTTTAATTTTCTAGTTATTAAAATTGTCATTTAATTTAAAAAAATAAAATATATAAATAAAAAAAAACAATTAGGTAATGATGACGGGGGCTTCATCCTACACCCTGCAAGTTAAAGGGGGGCGTGATAAATCCCCCTGACTGACATGGATCGTACATGTCGCTGACGTGTCTTGATAAATCCTCTAGGAGCTAAAGACTATTACTTGAGCCCACTTTTTTTGGAGTTTAGGAAACTGATAGATCTAGTCTGGGTTCCGTAAGGGCTACAGTTGTGTGGGCTCACAAGTTGTCTAGCAAGTTTGGGCTCGCTCCTACACTTTTTAAATTATATTTTTACAAATTATTCTATCTGGGTTTTCATCGTTAAGACTTTAACCATATTAACGAGGATGAGGCCAGTTCAATGTTTTGACTTTTGAGACGTAAGAACACCATGTGTGTGAGTGCTCTAATTAGGAAAATGATTTTTTTTAGCATTTATCCTTATTAATATGTTTCATTTTTATTTTTCCTAAAAAAGAATCTCATTTGAAACTTTCAAGTTGTGTTTAATCTAGAAGTAGTAAGATTCCTCCGCGCTTCGTGGCGGGTATTTAGTCAGTATCAATTTGGTTCGGTATGGTACCGACACTCGCTATAGTAATCAAAAGAGAAAACAATACATCAATTGAAAACAATAAAAATGAATATCGATACTGGTAGCGATGGTGTTTAGTTGATATCGGTTTGGTTCATTTGCATTCTATGTTTATTTTAGTTCATAGCGATATTTTTTTCCGAAAATGGATACTGTACCACTATAGTAGCAAATCGAATCGAAACCGATTGAACAACATTTGTATAGGTACCTTATTTATATTGTTTTTACTTTTGATAAATTGACACCGTGTCACTATCATACCGTACCGAATTAAACCAAACAACCTCGGTACCGGTTCACATTTATTTTTATGGTTTTCTGTTTGATAACAGTTACTTTAATCATACGTTAAAAGTTATATGAGAAAACTAAGTTTAAAATTAGTTAATGTAATAAAACAATAGAATAGTGAAAATTTAGAAAAACAATATTGAGAAAAAAAATTAAAATACTGTTCATCATAACTTTGAATTAATATAGATAACTAGGTTGTTTCCTCGCGCGTTGCAACGGCACGTTGTCGCGGACATTCGATCGGTATCGGTTAGGTTTGTTATAGTTCCGGTATCGGTATAGAACCAATACATGTTTTACATAAATTGAAAATGAAAAAAAATGAACACCGGTATCGACAACTATGTTGTCCAAATGGTATCGATCAGCTCAGATCGTTACGGTACTGGTAATGATATTCGTTGATCATAGCAGACAGAGTTGTATAAATGGAAATTATCGAAACTGGTAATCACAAAAATGAACATAAGTACATATAACAATGTTGTTCGGTAGGATACGTCAGTTTATCGAAAGTAAAAACAATAAAAATAAGTACCGGTACAATACCGATGTTGTGCCTTCGGTTTCGGTTCGGTTGACTACGGTTACGACACAAAATTCATTACCAAACATAAACCATACAAATGAGTACAGGTACAGGTATCGATGTTGTTCGGCACGGTATAGTAGCGATACGATATCAGTTTATCGAAAGCAAAAAAAATATAAATAAATACTGGTATCGATACATATAATATACGGTCGGTTTTGGTTCTTTTTTTGGTATGATAGCAATGCAATATCCGTTTTCAATAAAGTTTATATTGTAATGTTGAAAAAAAGCAATCGGTTTTGGTTAAGTTTTGCACGATAGCAGCAAAGTATCCGTTTCCAATAAATTTACATCGTAATGTTGAAAATATAAACATAGAATGCAGGTTATTTGAAAAATAAACAAAATATATAACAAATAAAATATTATTAAAAAATTGAAACAATAATTTAAAAAATCAAAATCACTATTCATGAAGACTTTGTGTTAATATATATAATAATAACGAATATTAAAAAAAAAAAAGACGGGTGAACGCCTGATAGTATTTTTCTCTGAAACAAGACGGGTAGATTTGTCTTACGGATTAGTTTAAAAATCGCCGGCTATTAAACCGATTCATTACATCTTAAAGTTCAACTTAGGAGTTGTTTGACAACTTCTGAATGGTTAACTGTTGAACAATTAAGAGGTTTGAACTATTAAGAACCAGTATAATGCTTAACCATTCAGAAGCAAATGTCTGACCAATTCAAATTAGAGGTTTTAACCATTCAAACTCACTATAATAGTTAACCATTTAGAGGTAAATGTCTGATCATTCAGACATTTGCTCGCGAAACAGTTAAAATCATAAAATGTTGAACCTGTAAGAGGTCTGAAAAATTAAGAGCCCAATTAAGAGTTAAACAAACAGCCCCTTAGAAAATAAAAACTAAGATATATTATTAATATAACAAAAAGCTAATTTTTAAAATAAGGACTAGTGGCACGAGCCATGAGGGTGACTAAGTGAGGGCCCCAGCTAGAGGTGCACAAAATAATCGGTCAATTAATCGTAACCGGTTAATAACCGATTTCGGAATAACTGGTTAATGGTTTTTAACCGTAGGTTAGTAACCGGTTATAAGTATTTAGTATAGGAACCGGTTATTAACCGATAGACCGTTTAACCGAAAAAAAAAGAAAAATTCAAAAAAAAGGCAAAATAACAGGTTAATAACCGAAAATAACCGGTTAATTAACCGAACCGGTTAATTAACCGAACCGGTTAAAGTAATTAACCAGATCAGTTAAAAAAATAACATGTTAAAGTAATAACCGGTTAAACATTAACCAGTTAAAGTCAAAAAGTCAAATTAACCGGTATAACCGAACCGGTTATTAAAATTAACCGGTTTGTGCACGGTACCCCCAGCCCGCGTGTGGAGGAGTGTAAACATTTCTAATTACTTGAACATGGCGGCCCAGCCCGATATGTCTTAGGCTCTCTACCCATGTCCCCACAATCCAGTACCACAAAATTAGAATCCAATCTCTTGTCTCATGATCTGCGACAACAATTAGGCCCTCTCCTTTTACTTCTGAAGTGTCAACTCCAATCCAGCTCTCCAATCTTACTTTTCATGATAAAGGTTTTCAGTCGGTTTAGGCTCGTTTCATTAAAGTATCGGTATGATATCAACACTAGGTATATCAACCAAAAAAGACATACTCAAGAGGATATCAATATGTGTTTTACAGAATGAAAAGTTCATGGGTAAATTACTTTTTGAGTCCCTGGGTTTTATGTGTTTTAACTACTTAAGTCCAAAAGCAAAAAGTTTAACGCCCCGAGTCTCCATAAGCATTTTCTTTAACCATTTGAGTCCAATTTTTGGATGTCTGTTAATCTGTTGTTAAGTCCCTCCACGTGCAATCCCCGTGAGGGGTATTTTCGTCTATTCCTGCACTTTAAATGATGTATTTCCCTTTATAAGCTTTCCCTTTCATCTTCTTCCACAAAATTAAAAACCCTAAATCTTCATCATGATCTTTCCCTTTCATCTTTTTCCACAAAATAAAAAACCCTAAATACATAGCTGTCAGGACCCAACATGTTATTCAAAAACATACATACTGTTTCATAAGCACTCAAACTGGCAAAAAAAAAAAAAAAAAAAAAAAAAAAACTTACATTAATCTTGGCTGTAGACAGATACGAAATAGACATATCCACAGAAACCTTCATAGGCACATCCATCTCATGCAACAAAGCTCCACCAATCAGATCTATAAAGGTGGCAATCGCACCATTCGCCAGATCTCCATTCCGATCCTGTTAACAAACCGAAACAACCAACTAAAATATAACTAAAGGTTTTAAATATCATGCCAAAACAACTAATTACAAACAAGTGGCAGGCCAATAGCAAACCCCATCCTGCTAAATATGAAACTAATCGAGTGTGAAATTGAATTACAATGAGGCGAGGGGGGTCTGTGAAGGAGCAGGAGATGGAACCAGGTTGTAATTGGTCAACTCGAATGCCTTTGAGTGCGAAGTCGTCGTAGGAGCAGTAGGAGAGTTCCGGTCGCATGGGAGAGGTGTTGATTCCGGCAACTCGATCGGAATGTTTGTCGGTTACTTGCAGATATTCTCTCCTCATCTTCTCCACATACGGATCAAAATGCTGTGCGTAACCACGAACACACCACGTTGAGATGTCGTGAAGATTCGTCATTGCTCTCCGTTCGATTGTAGATGATGATCAACGAGATGGATTGAATTTTTTCAATGGAATTGCGAGTGTAACATTTGGGGGTAAAAATAGGGTTTAATGGTGGTTGGTGAGATAAATACAGGAGCATTTAAGGGTTAATAGGTAGGAATTGACGAAAACACCTCTCACGTGGATTGCACGTGGGGACTTAATAGCAGATTTAACAAACATCCAAAAATTGGACTCAATTAAAGAAAATGTTTATAGGGATTCAAGGCGTTAAACTTTTTGCTTTTGACCTCAAGTAATTAAAACCCATAAAATACAGGGACTCAAAAAGTAATTTACCCAAAGTTCATTTTACCTAAATAGGATGAGAAGTAATCTTAATCATTCATTTTTCAAATCAATGGTTAAGATGAAAATGTAGGAAAAAAGAGGATTGTAAGGTATCTTAGGAAATCTTATTTATGGACTTTCTTTATTCACATGCAAGACACATGCATATTCCACCATTGTTTTTTAAACGTTCATAACTTTTTTTATACGACATTATTTTTTCATAAAAATTTCACCATAAAATCGAGCGTTTTTTTGTCTTTAATCTGAGTACCATATTGCTATATAAAATATGACAACTAAAAAAACCCACAAAAATGTGTTGTATTTCTATGTTGTATGACATTTTTATGCTGTATTTTTGTACTATATTTTTGTGCTAAATTTTTTGTGCTGAATTTTTTTTGTCTTAAATTTTTTTTCTCAATTTTTTGTGCTGGATTTTTTGTACTATATTTTTTTTGTGCTATATATTTTTTTTGTTTAAACCGAGAGTCAAAGCTAACTTATGTAACTTTGACTTTTCGGTTTTTAATTAAGAAAACTGAACTAAAGAGGGGACTAACACTTACAAAGGGTCCTAACAATCTTTTCTACTAAAAATGAGTTTCCTTTCAGATCAGAAACCTCTAGAATTGAGAGAAGAGGAGATTTGAACGTTATGAGCAAAATGGTATGAATGAATTCAAGCCTTTATATAGTTTTTGAGAATAGATTGGATCATGCCAAGTGTTAGAGGGATCTCTATGATCATGGCAGGTGTCAATACAGCTGTTACAATCACCTTAAGGCCCAAGAAAATCGATTTGATCGGTTTAGAAGGGATTGAAGTGGTGAACAAGCAAAACAGAAAAATAAAAAAAAATATTCAGCTGCAGAACTGGGCCTCGCGGCCCGCGTAGAGGATTGGCCCAGGCCTTTGCGTCCCGCCAGGGTGTCCGGCCCAGCTCTATAGGTTTGGCAGTTGGGCAGTTTTGGTCCCTGTCTTCTTTATGCAGCTTTTTAAGTTCTAAAAATTACATTTTAGGCACCATACTTTATGTTCTTATGTGAATTATTAACATAAGGTGTAAAAGCCCTTAGTGAAAATTCTTAGGCACACCTGGGAATGTAATCGAGGATTACGGAGTTCCCGTTTCGTTCAAAAGGTCCCTTAAAGGCGTAGTTTCACATGCTGACGCTTTTAGTTCTTTTTACGCACAACTTGCGCGTAATATCATTTATCGATATAAAAGCCTTCCAGGGCCCATACTAGGCATTCCCGAGCGTATGCTCAAATATTATGGCCCTCCAGTTTGCTTAAATGGTCACTCAAAGGTGTAGTTTTAGACGTTGACGCTTTTGGTCCCTTTAACACGCAAACTTGCTCGTATCATCCTTTAATAGCATCAAAGCCCTATGTGGCTCATATTGAGCATTCTTGAGAGTATGATTGTACGTCATAATGATTCGGGTTCGTTAAAAGGTCATTCAGAGTATAATTAAACATGTTGACGCTTTTAATCCCCTTTAACTTGCAAACTTGCGCGTAACATTACTTATTGGCATAAAAGCCTTGAATGGCCAATATTAGGCATTCCCGAGAGTATGTCCGAACATCATGAAGCTCTCGGTTTGTTAAAAGGTCACTCAGAGGTAAGAATTAACATGTTGACACTTTTAACCCTTCATCGCACAAACTTTCAAATAGTTACGAAAACGGCTCCTCTCGTCCAACAAGTGGCTCATTTGATAATACGGACAACGTATAAGGTCACTCAGAGGCCTAGTTTAGGCATGTTGACATTTTCGGTTCTTCTATTTTCAAGGTTTTCGATTTTTGATGAAATTAGTCCTTCATAGTCAACGTTTGACTTTATTAGGGTTTATTACACGTGTCAACACACCGTTGGACACGATTTTACGAGGTGTTACAATATTGTTTTTCTGTTGACAATAATGAATTGATGCTTGCTTTACAGAATTTAGGGAAGAAAGCTAGATAGCCTAAGAAGAATTGAAAGCCAACATCATACAAGGTCAAGTCAAACTGGTGTGCATTCCATGGAGACTTTGGCCATCTCACTGATGAGTGCATTGCACTTAGGAAAGAAATTGGCTATCTCCTAAGCAAGGGTCACTTAAAGAAGTTGTTGGGAAGGAAGAAGTCAAGGAACCAGGATCCTGACAAACTGCCAGAAAGAGCCCCTACTCCACCTGAAGATGCTCAAATCATCAACTTCATTTCCGGAGGTTCTGATATATGTGGAACGTCGTTCTCTACAGTTCTATCCTAAGGATCCTATATCCTACCCTTCAAGGCCCACTTTTTAGGGAGGGTGTTCCCTAAAGGAATGGTATCTCTTATAACAAAGAAAAACTGCTTTATCCAGTTAGTATCATTCTTGGTGGTTTTGAGGAGTGGGAGTGGATGCTGTGGTTTGGCTTTGAACAAAAACCTATAGGAACCATGGGAGACCAGATTATAAAGACATGCTATGTAACACCCCAAAAATGTTAACACAAAAACAAGTAAGGATAAATAAGAAACTTAACATGGTTAATGATATATGGCAAGATGGTAGTTAAATATGGGGAAAAGCTTAGAGTTGAAAACAGCAACTAAGTAAAGGGGGTAAAAGTGTAAAAGTGCTAAACTTAATTATTAAAACTAATTATAACCCCAAAACACACAGTAAGTGTGTCTGGAGGAAATCGATTAAGAACAGAGCAAGAGGGGGAAACCCTAGCTTCAAGAAATCAAGCAATTGAATCAGAATTCATAAGATAATCCAGTGCATGAGCCCTTAAATTCGAGTAGCTAACCCCAATTTCTGAAGTGGTAAGTTTAATTTTCTGAAATCATGATTAGTAGAATGAGGGGTTCAACCCAATCTCGAATTCTTGTATCAAAACGTGAGAAATCTGAGTTAGGATTACCTTCTTGAACACGAATCATGTTTGATTTTAGGTTATATGAAAGATTGTAGTAAAAACCCACTTTATGAATTTGTGTTACGAATGGGATGATCATAGTGATTATAATCATATGGAATATTGAAATATGATGATGTTGTAATGCTTGAATCTTAGAAGATTTATGTAGGATAAAAGAAAGGTTTGAACTTGGATTGATTTTGATGAGTTATAGGATGAACTAGTAGAAATTCATGCTTTGTATGCTTGTAAATAATGCTTGTAATTATGATGACCACCAAGTGTTTGATGAAATGCTTAGAAGAATAATGTGTATAATCTGGAGGATGAATGAATGAGGTTTAGATGTACTAAATAAACGAATCAATGTGTTGTTATAGGCGTGAAGGAAGAAGGTTCCAATACTAGGAGAACAGAAAGTTCACAAGATCGAGGTACGTTAGTGTACACCATATTTCTATTATGTTGTCATATGCATAATAATCTTAATTGTATTGTGTTGTTATGTTAAAATTGTAATATTTGAAATCTATGCTTGTTTGGAAATAAAAGTAAGATCCGTCATAAACGGATTGTGAGAAATGAATAAGTTACGAAAGGGAATGCATCATATCCGGTTCTTTCTAGTCGAACCGGGTATGGGAAGTTAAGTATGTATGAATGAAAGTCTACTCGATCCGTCTTCTCGGATTGAGGTGTAAGTGTAAGAATGTAAAGAATATGTTCGTTAATTCGTTATGAATGAATCGAATGGAAGTTATGTTAAAAATACTATTATCCATCGTTAGCGGGTATGTTAAGAAAAGTATGTTTAGTCTCTACATTGAGGCGAGCATGTAATGAACCGTCTAACGGTTAGTAATGTAATTGAATGATGTAAAACCGTGATAGAGACGAATCGGTTTAGTAGCTAATTGTGTAGTGATGAAATACTAACTGATTTGTTTATGTTGACTATAGGTAAATCCTCAACCTAGGCGATCAGACGGATTGGAACGTGAACACTTAATCTACGCCCACTTCACGCTTCCGTCATAAGTTATTTTAATATGGTCTAAATTTTTGGTCTTATGTACTTCAACTTATGTAGTATGTTGATGTCCTTGTCGTTGGACGAAAACTTAGTAGTAGTAGTCTTGTTGTAAACAATGTAAATATGTCCGTTTTGGGTTTGTCAAGGATGTTTAAACGTTGAAGTGTTTTTCCGTATAAAACAGGTGTTAGTGGTCTTTGTACGAATGGGTCATGCCGGAAATTCTAAAAATTTATCCTCCATGTTAAGATCTTTTGAAAATGATAAGTTAGGGGCGTTTCAAGTTGGTATCAGAGCCGAGGTTTGAGGGATTCGAGCACAAGTAGTAGTGCTTGAACTCAAACTGACGGCTCGCTCGAAAGTGTGCTCGCTCCAAGACCGCCAAGAGGTAAAGATTTAAATTACCGGCAAATATAAGTATGTACAATGTGTTCACGGCTTAAGTTTTAAAGTTATGTATGCTAAGAAGTGATAATGTGGGTAGACTGAGAAGTCCCTGGACCCGTGCGGCTGAAAACGGACCCGGGAAATGATCGAATTAGCCAAAAATAAGTTCAGCAGCGTTCCTGCATATCGGAAGGCCGTCGCCGACGAGTTGCCATCCCATCGCCGACGCCACCCCTTTGGCCGACGCCTTAATTAACTGCCTACGGGGTCAGGTGGCCGACGCCACTTTATGAAGCCCGTCGCCGACAGACTACTAAGCCGTCGCCGACGGCTTGCGCAAATCAGTCCGATGATTTTTTTTTGTTTTTCCTAATTTAGCTAACTGTACTTTCCAAAAGCCCGATACACAGTTCCGTTGAGTCTTTTATGAGGTAAAACAAGTATGTAATGGTAGAATAGATGATAGTATTGGGATAAAACTTATAAAAGTTGAATGAGATGTATACAATGGTATGAAACGAATGATGGAAACTTAGAAAGTTAAAAATTGAATTGTACGATTACGAATATAGTAATCGAGGACGAAAGTATGAGTTATATTGGAAGCTTGTGATTTGTATTAAACGTAAACATGGCATTGTGTAGATGGCTGATGCAAGAAACGTTAATGATGATGACGATGATACGGCTAGACAAGAAGCATTTAATAGCAAAGTCACAGAAGTGGCGGAAGGGGTTATGCAAGCTAATCTTCCACGATTAGCTCAAGAAGTAGAAAGTTGGGTGTTGGGAGTTGTGGATGCAATGATGACTAGCAAGATCGAAGAATTGAAGGAACTGATTGAGGGATCTAAGGTAAAAGCAAGGAGCGACGATGCACATATAAAGATTTCATGGCATGCAATCCTGCAACGTATGATGGTAAAATTGATCCAATTGCATGCCAAAGATGGATTTCCAACATAGAGGCAGTATTTATACGAAGTCGGTGTGATAAGGAAGACCAAGTGATGTTCGCTACTGGTCAACTCTCTTTTCAGGCGAAAGATTGGTGGGATGCGTATAGCAAGGAAGTAGGCGAGGATAAACTCCAAATGATGACTTGGCAAGAATTTAAGGAACCCTTCATGAGATATGACTGTCCTCAGTCAGCCATTGATAAGATTCAGGAGGATTTCTTACGCCTCCGATAGAAAAACGAGACAATAAACGAAATATCAAACACTTTCTTGGATAAGATGAAGTTTTGCAGAGATTTTGTGAAGACCGAAAGAATGAAGATCAATCGCTTTTATGGTATAGTGAAGGCAGAATTTAGGGAGTTCATCACTCCCTCAAAATGTGAAACCCTTGACAAGCTTATCAATTTGGCACGGGATAGAGAAATTGAGATTAAAAGACAGGAGGAACGTGGTGAAAAGAGGTCAACAGAAAAGGGAACAAATGTAAGTCCATCTAAAAAGGCGAGGTTCCAAGATCAGGGAAGGAAAGATAAGTCGAAGGGTGGTATTACTCCTTGTAAGACATGTGGAAAACTTCATACTGGGGAATGCCTTTTGGGTAAGAAGGGGCGTTATAAATGCGGTGAAGAAGGGCATACATCCTACAAGTGCCCTAACAACCCGAAGACATATTTCAACTGTTTCCAGAAAGGGCATGTTAAGTCGGAGTGTCCTAAACTCCAGCAAGGATCAAAGAAAGAGGGAAAGAATGAGGAAAGCTCTAAGGCGAAAAGGAGGATGTTTCAAATCACATCCGAAGAAGCCAAGTCCCATCAGAATGTGGTTTCAGGTATCTTTTTATTAAACTCCATACCGGTTTATGTTTTGTCCGATACCGGAGCCACTATGTCGTTTATTTCAAATGAAACCATACAACATCCTTCATTTAAGATTGAACGAATGCCAATACCTTTAGAGGCAGAAATAGCCGATAGTAAGAACTATGTGCTACACGAGATTTGTAGAAATTGCAAGTTCACTATAGAAGATGAAGAATTCGATATTGACCTCATACCTATGGTTTTGGGGGAATTTAAAATGATAATAGGTATAGATTGGATGGTACGTCACCGCGTGGAGATTAATTGTGAAAATAAGGTGATGCTTGTCCAACTCCAAGTGGAAGGCAACTGAGTATCCAAGGGGAGAGAAATGTGGAGAAAAAATTGTGTACCCTGGTTCAAGCCGTTAAATACGTACTTAACGGGAGTAAAGCATACTTAGCTTATGTAGCAAATGCTCGACAAAGCCTCCCGAAGCTTGAAGATGTTGAGATCGTGAACGAATTTCCAGATGTATTTCCAGATGAATTGCCGGGACTCCCTCCCGAACGAGGAATAGAGTTTCGTATCGAATTGAATCCAGGTGCGAAACCGGTAGCGAAGGCTCCTTATAGATTGGCCCCCACTGAGATGCGGGAGTTAATGACATAATTACAAGATCTACTAGATAAGGGCTTTATACGCCTGAGTGTGTCACCATGGGGAGCACCGGTCCTATTTGTAAAAAAGAAGGATGGGTCGATGCGCATGTGTGTCGACTATAGGGAACTGAACAAAATAACCATAAAGAACCGTTACCCCTTACCCAGAATTGACGATCTTTTCGATCAGTTACAAGGGGCGAATTGGTTCTCAAAGATAGACTTATGTTCGGGATATCATCAAGTCAGGGTACGAGAAGAAGACATTGCAAAGACCGCATTTAGAACCCGATATGGACATTACAAGTTCCTAGTTATGTCCTTTGGGTTAACGAACGCTCCAGCAGCGTTTATGGATCTTATGAATCGGGTATGCCGACCCATGCTAGATAAATCTGTGATCGTGTTCATAGATGATATTCTAGTCTATTCGCGAAGTAAGGTTGAACATGCGAGACATTTGCGTGAAGTACTTGAAACTCTCCGTAAGGAAAAACTTTATGCGAAATTCTCAAAGTGTGCCTTCTGGCTCAGAGAGGTGCAGTTTCTGGGTCATGTGATCAATTCGGAAGGTGTTTTAGTAGATCCGTCAAAGATTGAGGCCGTAATGAAATTGGTTTCCCCGAAAAATCCAACTGAAATAAGAAGTTTTCTAGGCCTCGCGGGGTACTACAAAAGGTTCATACAGGATTTCTCGAAGATAGTATTACCCTTAACAAAACTGATGAGGAAGAAAGAAAAGTTTGTGTGGGGTAAAGAACAGGAGGAAGCCTTTCTAATATTAAAGGAGAAACTGTCGAGTCCCCCGGTCTTGACATTACCAGATGGGACTGAAGACCTGGTTGTTTATTCAGATGCTTCACAGCAGGGTTTAGGTTGTGTTTTGATGCAAAGGGGAAGGGTTATCGCATATGCTTCACGACAATTAAAGCCACATGAAGTAAACTACCCAACACACGATTTGGAATTGGCAGCGGTAGTGTTCGCCTTAAAGATTTGGAGGCACTATCTATATGGTACGAGATGTACAATTTACTCGGGCCACAAAAGCCTCAAATATTTCTTCGAATAGAAAGACTTGAATATGAGGCAACGAAGATGGTTGGAACTGATCAAAGATTACGATTGCGATATCCTTTACCACCCAGGAAAGGCGAACGTGGTGGCGGACGCGTTAAGCCGAAAAGAGTCTCCACCTCCGATTCAAGTAAAATCCATGAAGATGATAGTTACTCCACATTTACTTAATATGATACGAGATTCCCAAATAAAGTCGCTTGGAGCGGAAGACTTAAAGAGAGAAAGAGTAAAAGGTATAGCCGATAAATTAGAAGAAAATTCGACCGGACTCAAAACAAGATTCGGTCGAATTTGGATACCACGATTTTGCGAAGTCAAGACCGCTCTACTCGAGGAGGCTCATAAGTCATGGTACTCAATTCATCCCAGAGCAACCAAGATGTACCAGGACTTGAAGACCAATTATTGGTGGCCAGGTATGAAACACGATATTGTAAAGTATGTCTCGAAATGCTTAACATGCTCCCAAGTGAAAGCAGAACATCAAAAACCATACGGGGAGTTACAACCTCTGGAAATCCCGGTCTGGAAATGGGAGGAGATAACTATGGATCTGGTAACAAAGCTTCCTAGAACGAAAAAGGGGCACGATACAATATGGGTAATCGTAGACCGACTCACAAAAAGTGCCCACTTTTTACCTATTCGGGAAGCTTATTCTTCTGAAAGAATGGCGGAAGTTTACATGAATGAGATAATTTCTCGACACGGGGTGCCCGTGTCAATCGTCTCAGATCGGGATACGAGATTCACCTCTCGTTATTGGCAAAAGTTTCATGAAAGTATGGGCACGAAGCTACACATAAGCACATCCTATCACCCTCAGACTGATGGTCAATTAGAACGAACCATCCAAACGCTTGTTGATATGTTAAGAGCTTGTGCCTTAGATTTTGGCGGGAATTTGGATGACCATTTACCACTAACGGAATTTTCTTACAATAATAACTATCATAGTGGTATTCAAATGGCTCCCTATGAACTATTATACGGGAGAAAATGTAGAACTCCTGTGTGTTGGGGCGAAGTTGGACATAGAGAACTTGCGCCAAGTGATTTAATAGCAGTGACGAATGAAAAGATTGATTTGATTAGAGCCCGACTGAAGGCAGCCCAGGATCGGCAAAAAGCTTATGCAGACAAGAGGAGGCGTCCTATCGAGTTTCAAGTCGGAGATTATGTTCTGCTGAAAGTATCCCCATGGAAGGGTATAATCCGTTTCCGCAAATGGGGTAAGTTAGGCCCTCGATATATTGGACCTTTTAAATTTTGGCTCGAGTTGGAAAGGTTGCATATCGATTAGAATTACCACCTACACTAGACGGGATTCACAATACCTTCCACGTATCACAGTTGAGGAAGTGTCTTGCGGATGAAACAGCATTAGTGCCTCTCGATGACATCGAGTTGGACGAGGGGTTAAATTATGTCGAAAAACCAACAGCCATTAAAGACGTCAGGGTGAAGAATCTCTGCAACAAGGCCGTTAGACAAGTGTTGGTTCAATGGCAACACCGAAAGGGGTCGGAACTCACATGGGAAGCGGAAGATGAAATGAGGAAGCACTACCCTTTTCTCTTCGGTATGTAAATGTTTAAATTTGTTATGTGCCCAGGTTTCGGGGACGAAACCTCTTTTAAGGGGGGTAGACTTGTAACACCCCAAAAATGTTAACACAAAAATAATAAGGATAAATAAGAAACTTAACATGGTTAATGATATATGGCAAGATGGTAGTTAAATATGGGGAAAAGCTTAGAGTTGAAAACAGCAACTAAGTAAAGGGGGTAAAAGTGTAAAAGTGTTAAACTTAATTATTAAAACTAATTATAACCCCAAAACACACAGTAAGTATGTCTGGGGGAAATCGATCAAGAACAGAGCAAGAGGGGGAAACCCTAGCTTCAAGAAATCAAGCAATTGAATCAGAATTCATAAGATAATCCAGTGCATGAGCCCTTAAATTCGAGTAGCTAACCCCAATTTCTGAAGTGGTAAGTTTAATTTTCTGAAATCATGATTAGTAGAATGAGGGGTTCAACCCAATCTCAAATTCTTGTATCAAAACGTGAGAAATCTGAGTTAGGATTACCTTCTTGAACTAGTAGAAATTCATGCTTTGTATGCTTGTAAATAATGCTTGTAATTATGATGACCACCAAGTGTTTGATGAAATGCTTAGAAGAATAATGTGTATAATCTAGAGGATGAATGAATGAGGTTTAGATGTACTAAATAAACGAATGAATGTGTTGTTATAGGCGTGAAGGAAGAAGGTTCCAATACTAGGAGATCAGAAAGTTCACAAGATCGAGGTACGTTAGTGTACACCATATTTCTATTATGTTGTCATACGCATAATGTCACGGCCCCCGACCCGGTTTGACCCGTTTCAGGAGCCGCGGGACAGAAAATCCCGTGGTATTTATTTAACAGCGGAAGATTTTACCAGGATCTTTTTAAAACTGCAATTTCCCGATTATTTTATTTCACAATTCAGGATAAACCCTGATAATTTACAATCATACGATTTCACTGAGAAATCTTTATTTTTCAAAACATGTATCTTTATTTTATACTGAGCCACTTCCTTAAGCTTGTAGTGCTTCGCGGCACTTTTCCTGGATCACAACAGATTACCTGAAACATGTTTGAAAAAGGTTTTGTCAGCGGGAAATACTGGTGAATCATTCTTTTTATGAAAACGACTCGTTTGTTATAATTTACAGTATTAAGAGCGATTACAATGTTTCCATATATCAACCAACTACCCACAGTATTTGTCACTCGAACATCCATCGGTAACCTCAGAGTCCAATGGTGTTTGTGACTATGGTCATATCACCCCTTGGCTACCCCGTTGTCCAATGGTGACGGTTATCAAGTAATGTATACAAAACCCCACATACCGGCTATAATTTGGTGACTACAAAGACTTAATCCCTGTAATTATAACTTTGAAAATAAACATGCTTTTGAAATCAAATTTGATAAAAAGAGAATGACTCACATTGAAAATTTATATGAGCAGAGCTTAGCCTACTGATTAGCCTTTTAACCTAAATTTAATAACATGCACACGAACTCGGTTAGTAACTAATACAGCATTTACAATAACTCACAAGATTAAACCTTCACAACGAATGACAAAGTGTGATACTTAAACATCCATCGAATTAACGATGAATGAAAAAGCATAAACCCTAATGTGGGCAGCACTTAAACATCCATTGGATAGTTTAATCGATCGGACATTGAATCGTAGCAGCGATCGAGTTATTACCCTGTTTTGCGGCAGCGTTTCATGAATTGTGTGTGTTTGGTAGTAAACAGACGATATCTCGAAGTGTAAAACGAATTTTAACGTCGTTCAAGTGCCAAAATTCAAGTCCCAAACCCCACTATTTATACTTGAAATTTGACCTCCTCGCGTGACGCGAGGGGTACCCCTTTGGGCGTCGCGTGGCGCGAGGGGTCACACCCTACCAGAGGGTAGCCCCGTGTGTTTGTAGCCTTGCTGAGTTAGTGGATTGTTAAAATTCGATTTTGACAGCATTTTATATGGATAATCGTCAATAGGGAATACCCCCCTGAGTTTTAGGGGCCCTGATCCTGATTCTGATTGTTCTGAAAATTTTAGGGTTTATACAGAATCACTTGGGAGTCTCAATTAGGGTTTCCTTTTGGATAAAATAATATAATAAATGGGACTTTTGATGAGAGTTGTTACATCCTCCCCACCTTATTAAAAATCTCGTCCTCGAGATTTACTGGAATAATTGAGGATACTTCCGCTTCATTTCTGATTCCAGCTCCCAAGTGTATTCAGCTCCTCTTTTTGAATCCCACTTAACTTTAACTAGCACTAGTCATTTGTGCTTGAGAAATTTGATCTTTCGGTCTTCTATTTGTAGTGGCTTCTCAACAAATTTTAGCTTTTCATTTACCTCTATGTCTTGAAGAGATACTACCAGGGATTCGTCAGATAGACATTTCTTTAGATTGGATACATGAAATACATCATGTACTCCAGCTAGTTCTTCTGGTAGTTGTAAGCGATAAGCAACTGGTCCTATACGTTGGATTACTGGAAATGGTCCTATGTACCTTGGACTCAGCTTTCTTTTTTTTACCGAATCGAACT
The DNA here is from genome assembly GCA_030545235.1 of Helianthus tuberosus. Lineage (NCBI taxonomy): Eukaryota > Viridiplantae > Streptophyta > Magnoliopsida > Asterales > Asteraceae > Helianthus > Helianthus tuberosus. The sequence continues at coordinate 80,278,328 of CM060372.1, read as the reverse complement.
ACTCCTTTCCAAGGAGAAACTTTCAAAAGTACTTTATCTCCTACTTGAAATTTCAGTGGCTTGCGTCGATTATCGGCATAACTCTTTTGACGATCTCGAGCAGTCTTTAGTCTTTCCTTGATTTGAGTAATATTGTCAGTGGTTTCTTGTACTATTTCAGGACCGGATAATTGCCTTTCTCCTATTTCTGCCCAACAAACTGGAGTTCTGCACTTTCGTCCATACAGTGCTTCGAATGGGGCAGTTTCGATACTTGAATGATAACTATTGTTATAGGAGAATTCAATCAAAGGTAAGTGGTCGTCCCAATTTCCACCAAAATCTATCACACATGACCTAAGCATGTCTTCAAGAGTTTGGATTGCTCGCTCACTTTGTCCATCTGTTTGAGGATGATATGCAGTGCTTAGATTTAATCGAGTTCCCATTGCTTCTTGAAAACTTTTCCAGAAATGGGAAGTGAAACGACTATCCCTATCCGATACAATGGAGAGTGGAACTCCATGTAAGGATACTACTTCATCTACATACAACTTTGCCAACTTTTCCATGCTAAAGGTTTCTTTCATAGGTAGAAAATGAGCTGATTTGGTTAATCGATCCACAATTACCCAAATCGCATCATTACCTTTTCTGGTTTTGGGCAACTTAGTAACAAAATCCATTGTTATTAGTTCCCATTTCCATACAGGCATTTCTAATTGCTGTAGTAGACCTGAAGGTTTCTGGTGTTCCGCCTTAACTTGTGAACAAGTAAGACACTTAGAAACATATCGAGCTATGTCCTTTTTCATTCCTATCCACCAAAAGTTGTTTCTTAAATCTTGGTACATCTTATTGTTTCCAGGGTGCATGGTATACTTGGATTTATGGGCTTCTTCTAAAATCTTATTTCTTAATTCTCCTTGCTTAGGTACCCAAATTCGTCTTTTGTGGAATCTCCAAATTCCATCAGCTCCTTGCTCTAATTCTTTTATTCGTCCTTTCATTCCTTCAGCATCATCCTTGATTGCTGTAGCTTGAACATTCTTCAATTGTTCCATTAAATCTAATTGTAGATTTAATCTGAGAGCACGAACTCGCTTTTGCTTTTCATTATATTTACGACTTAAGGCATCTGCAACTACATTTGCCTTTCCTTCGTGATACTGAATATTACAGTCGTAGTCTCTTAGGATTTCCATCCATCTCCTTTGCCTCATGTTTAACTCTTTTTGCCCAAATATATATCTTAAACTTTTGTGATCCGTATAGACAGCAAACTTACTTCCATACAGATAATGTCTCCAAATTTTAAGGGCAAAAGTTATGGCTCCTAATTCTAAGTCATGAGCCGTATAGTTTTCTTCGTTCTTTTTCAATTGTCTTGAAGCATACGCAATTACTTTCTTGCGTTGCATTAGCACACATCCTAATCCTAGTTTTTAAGCATCACAGTATACTTCAAAATCTTCAGTCCCTTCTAGTAAAGCTAGGATTGGGGCATTTGTTAACTTTTGCTTTAGAATTCTAAAAGCTTCTTCTTGCTTAGTTCCCCATTCAAACTTAACTGATTTACAGGTTAGCTTAGTTAATGGTACAACTATCTTGGAAAAATCCTTAATAAACCGTCTATAGTATCCAACTAAACCTATAAAACTTCTAATTTCCATTGCGGATTGCGGAACCTTCCATTTGGTAATTGCCTTTATCTTAGCAGGATCTACATGAATGCCTTCGTGATTTACCATGTGACCTAGGAATTGCACTTCTTGTAGCCAAAATTCACACTTTGAGAATTTGGCGTAAAGCTTTTCTTTTCTTAACAAAGTTAAGAGTGCATGCAAGTGCTGACAATGTTCGTCCTGATTTTTGGAATAAATAAGTATATCGTCGATAAAAACAATTACAAATTTATCCAAGTACGGTTTACAGATCCTATTCATCATGTCCATGAATGCTGCAGGTGCATTCGTTAATCCGAAGGGCATGACTGTAAACTCGTAATGACCATACCTAGTTCTGAAAGCAGTTTTAGGTATGTCTTCTTCTTGTACCTTCAACTGATGGTATCCGGAGCGTAAATCGATCTTAGAAAAATATCTAGCTCCTTGGAGTTGATTGAAAAGATCATCAATCCTAGGTAACGGGTATCGATTCTTAATTGTAACTTTATTCAATTCTCTATAATCAATACACATTCTCATCGACCCGTCCTTCTTCTTTACAAACAACACTGGTGCTCCCCACGGGGATGAACTAGGTTGTATGAAACCTTTACTTAGTAATTCATCTAATTGCTTTTTCAGTTCTAACATTTCTGTGGGTGCTAACCTATAAGGTGCCTTGGCTATCGGTGTAGTTCCTAGAATTAGATGAATTCTAAATTCTACTTCCCTATCTGGTGGTAATCCGGGTAACTCTTCTGGAAACACATCTGGGTATTCTGATACTACCGGAATCTCCTTAAGTTCCTTACCCTTAGTACTAATGATTACTGAAATCATATATACTATTCCTTGCTTTCGTTCATAACTAGCAACTTTCATTACTGATATGAACTTCATGGGTTTACGTGGCTTATCTCCTGTAATCATAAGTACTTCTCCGGTGGGTGCACGAATTTCTATAGAATTCTTATCACAAAGGATTCGAGCATGGTTGGCTACTAACCAATCCATTCCTAACACAACATCGAATTCAGCTAATTTCATAGGTAACAGGTTTGCATGAAATTTATGACCTGAAAGTTCTATATGTTCTTTTTGCAAAACCTTATTTATGCTAACTGAATTCCCATCTGCCGTTTCAACTGTAAAAATTTGCTTAAGATTGGTTAAGGGTAAATTAAGAGCTTGGCAGAATGAAGTATTTATAAAACTTTGGTTTACACCAGAGTCAAATAATACTTTTGCGTAAATGTTGTGAACTAAGAACGTACCAGCTATCACATCTGGAATGAGTTCTGCTTCTTGAGTGGTCAGCTGGAATGCTCTAACATTCTTTTTAGTAGCTCCGTCGGCCGTCTTGGCTTTGTTGTCTGCTGGTTTGACCAATTTAGGACATTCTATTTTGAAATGTCCTGCTTCGCCACAGTTAAAGCAGATTCTTGTTTTCTTTCTGCAGTCTTCTTCACGATGTCCTATGGCTTTGCAAAAGTTGCAGGTCACATTACATCTTCCATAATGTTTCTTTCTGCAATTCCTGCAGAACGGCGGATTTGAAGATTGCCCTGTTCCTCTTCTCTTGAAGTTACTACTATTACCCATACGAACTCCTTGGGTAATTTTCTGAGCCAGTTCCTTTTTCCTGTTTTCATCTCGTGTGCGTACCAGTTCGTCAGTTAGGGTGTTAGCTAATTCTACTACATCTTCAATAGTACGAGGTCTCGCAGCTTTAACGATATTACGGATTTCGCTAATTAATCCCCAAATATAGCGAGAAATGAGTACCGAATCTGGCGAAGCCAGTGTTGGTACTACTCTAGCATATTCAAAGAATGTCGAAGTATACCCACGACAATCTACACCCATCATTCGATGGTTTAGGAACTTATTCGCCATTTGATCTTTTTCATATTCGGGACAGAACTTTCTTTCTACAAGACTCTTAAATTCTTCCCAGTTCATGGAATAGCCCATACTTCTTCCTTTGGCTTGAAGTACTGTATTCCACCATTCTAGAGCTCCTTCTTTGAAAAGATTTGACGCGTACATGACCTTGTCGTCCTTGACACATTTACTTATTGTAATTACTGCCTCGGTTTTCTCTAACCAACGCAGTGCCGCAGTCGCTCCTTCATTGCCTACAAATTCAGCGGGTTTGCAAGCAAGAAATTCCTTGTAAGTGCAACCAGGCGTTGCAGCTTTCATTTTCTTAAGGAGCGGGGCTTGCAGTGGATTATCATCGTGATGATTACCGCCTCCGTTTATGCTATTACTGAAGTTATCTTTAGAGATACGTTTGCTAGAAATGATTTGTTGAGGTTCAGCAGGTTTCTGGGCAGCAGCAAGTATTGCTGGAATAACATTGGCTATTCCTTGAGCAACAATATTTTCTATATCCTGCCTAGTCATAAATTAATCCTCTGGATGTTGCTCAGATTGATTAACCTCATTAACTGGTTCATTATTAGCGTTTTCCATCTGATAATTAATATATATAATTTATTAGTATCGAATAAATAACAATTATACACAAAACAATCATACAAATATCACAACACATATATAACCAAAATTATTGATTTCTCGATTCCCATTTTTATATATTATAATATGCGTCAATACATACCATTATCTTACAAAGTTTTTATTTTAGGTTATTTTACAAGATTATATTTTAGTATTTATTATACAAACACAGTTTCACAAACCCACTATCCTTTGTTAGTTGGTATTTCAGTAACGATGTTCCCTCTCGTCGTATTTCCAGGAGATCTGTTCTCCTACTTCTCTGATCCTATTTCCCACATCCACCAGCTCCTCGCCAAAGTGGCGGAGTTCAGCTAAATTTTCATTGCTCATTGGTGGGTTTGGTATAGGTTCTGGGTCGAACTGAGGGAGAAAGATACAAGGACTGTTGAGAAGGTTTTGGAACTGCCAATCATTGGTCCACCACTCGTCCATTCCTAGAGGTTGGGTGTGGATTATAGGTTCTGGGATTGCTGGTTCCAAGTTCATTGGTAGTTGTGTTTTAGCAGGATAAGGGTAGAGATTATTATTAATAGGCCTGACGACATCACAGCTCGCCAATGCATGATCCAATTCCTCCTGAAATGGTAACTCCTCAATTTGTCTAGAGCTTTCCCCAATTTCTATCTTGGTTTGCCTAGAACCTTCCCCAAATTCCATTTCCATTTGCCTAGAATATTCCCCAAATTCCATTTCCATTTGCCTAGAATATTCCCCAAACTGCATTTCCATCTGCCTAGAACCTTCCCCGACTTCAATCCCCTTCCCTTTGTCTAAGGGATTTTCTATTTTGGGAATCTTCCTGGTGGCGGGTTTCCTCCTTCGCACACGCCTCCATCCCACAAATCTTCTCCTTTTCTTAGGCTTGGGTTTTTCCGGAGGTAGAGCGTAGAATTCCATAGGTTCTTCTATATCAGGTATATACCTATTAAAATCTCTGGAAACCTCTATTTTCACCGGATAGAGATTTAAATTCTGAAGGGCTTCAGACAAGTCATTCATGCTGTTTAGCGTATATGCAAAATACACAAAATGCTAAGTTAAAATTTTTATAACAATTTTCATAAATAACCTTTAAATATTATTGTATACCGTGGGACTAATTAAATACAAAGACAACTGAAAATTAAAACACACCAGGGTTTACTGTAAACTTATTTATTTTACTGGATAAGGTTTCTGGCTTATAGGTGATAAAGGTGCTAAAACTTGAATCAGGTGTATTTAAAGATTTGCATTTACTGCTACAGTGGCTAGCATATAGAGATCTGCCCATTTTTCATCTAACTTGTCTTCCCATGGTGGGTTACTGCCTAGTTCTTGGGTTTTCTGATTAACTCTCTTTTCTTTTGGTTGTGATTTCTTTAATTTCTCCTGACTTTTCCTAATAATCAAACTTCTTTTATTAGGAGAAAGTGGTTCCTCATATTGTGCCTTTCGAACAAATATTCCTTCTTCAGGATTTGCATAATGTTTTGAGGAATTTGTTTGGGATGAACTTCCCTTCTCGTTTGATGACCTATCTAATTTAAGATAGATGTTTGAAAGCTTTTGCTTACCCATACTGTATACAAATATTCAAATAATAAAACACATAATCACAAAATGGCAATCAGTAAAATTAAGTATTTTCTAAATACTTAATTGGCTTAAATCAGTGGCTCTGATACCACCTTTTTCTGTCACGGCCCCCGACCCAGTTTGACCCGTTTCAGGAGCCGCGGGACAGAAAATCCCGTGGTATTTATTTAACAGCGGAAGATTTTACCAAGATCTTTTTAAAACTGCAATTTCCCGATTATTTTATTTCACAATTCGGGATAAACCCTGATAATTTACAATCATACGATTTCACTGAGAAATCTTTATTTTTCAAAACATGTATCTTTATTTTATACTGAGCCACTTCCTTAAGCTTGTAGTGCTTCGCGTCACTTTTCCTGGATCACAACAGATTACCTGAAACATGTTTGAAAAAGGTTTTGTCAGCGGGAAATACTGGTGAATCATTCTTTTTATGAAAACGACTCGTTTGTTATAATTTACAGTATTAAGAGCGATTACAATGTTTCCATATATCAACCAACTACCCACAGTATTTGTCACTCGAACATCCATCGGAAACCTCAGAGTCCAATGGTGTATGTGACTATGGTCATATCACCCCTTGGCTACCCCGTTATCCAATGGTGACGGTTATCAAGTAATGTATACAAAACCCCACATACCGGCTGTAATTTGGTGACTACAAAGACTTAATCCCTGTAATTATAACTTTGAAAATAAACATGCTTTTGAAATCAAATTTGATAAAAAGAGAATGACTCACATTGCAAATTTATATGAGCAGAGCTTAGCCTACTGATTAGCCTTTTAACCTAAATTTAAAAACATGCACACGAACTCGGTTAGTAACTAATACAACATTTACGATAACTCACGAGATTAAACCTTCACAACGAATGACAAAGTGCGATACTTAAACATCCATCGAATTAACGACGAATGACAAAGCATAAACCCTAATGTGGGCAGCACTTAAACATCCATTGGATAGTTTAATCGATCGGACATTGAATCGTAGCAGCGATCGAGTTATTACCCTGTTTTGCGGCAACGTTTCGTGAATTGTGTGTGTTTGTTAGTAAACAGACGATATCTCGAAGTGTAAAACGAATTTTAACGTCGTTCAAGTGCCAAAATTCAAGTCCCAAACCCCACTATTTATACTTGAAATTTGACCCCCTCGCGTGACGCGAGGGGTACCCCTTTGGGCGTCGCGTGGCGCGAAGCCCCGTGTGTTTGTAGCCTTGCTGAGTCAGTGGATTGGTAAAATTCGATTTTGACAGCATTTTATATGGATAATCGTCAATAGGGAATACCCCCCTGAGTTTTAGGGGCCCTGATCCTGATTCTGATTGTTCTGAAAATTTTAGGGTTTATACAGAATCACTTGGGGGTCTCAATTAGGGTTTCCTTTTGGATAAAATAATATAATAAATAGGACTTTTGATGAGAGTTGTTACACATAATAATCTCAATTGTATTGTGTTGTTATGTTAAAATTGTAATATTTTAAATCTATGCTTGTTTGGAAATAAAAGTAAGATCCGTCATAAACGAATTGTGAGAAATGAATAAGTTACGAAAGGGAATGCATCATATCCGGTTCTTTCTAGTCGAACCGGGTATGGGAAGTTAAGTATGTACGAATGAAAGTCTACTCGATCCGTCTTCTCGGATTGAGGTGTAAGTGTAAGAATGTAAAGAATATGTTCGTTAATTCGTTATGAACGAATCGAATGGAAGTCATGTTAAAAATACTAGTATCCGTCGTTAGCGGGTATGTTAAGAAAAGTATGTTTAGTCTCTACATTGAGGAGAGCATGTAATGAACCGTCTAACGGTTAGTAATGTAATTGAATGATATAAAACCGTGATAGAGACGAATCGGTTTATTAGCTAATTGTGTAGTGATGAAATACTAACTGATTTGTTTATGTTGAATATAGGTAAATCCTCAACCTAGGCGATCAGACGGCTTGGAACGTGCACACTTAATCTACGCCCACTTCACGCATCAATCATAAGTTATTTTAATATGGTCTAAATTTTTGGTCTTATGTACTTCAACTTATGTAGTATGTTGATGTCCTTGTCGTTGGACGAAAACTTAGTAGTAGTAGTGTAACAACTCTCACCAAAACTATTATTTCTTATTATATTTTGTCCAATAGGAAACCCTAATTAAGACCCCCAAGTGATCCTGCATAAGCCCTAAAATTTTCAGAACAATTGGAATCAGGATCAGGGGTGGTGTTTCCTAGTTGATATTATCAACACTGTTTTACGTGTAATTCGAATTTGAACGAACCACCAACTCAGCTAAGCTACCTGTACACGAGGCTACCCTATGCTAGGAGGGTACCCCTCGCGCCACGCGGGCGCGCCCTTTTTCCAGTATATATTCAGGTGTTTGGCACTTGCAATTCTGCGTTAGTTCGACGTTAAAACTCAATACGTACACTGAGATATTGTCCATTTACTACAAAACACACACTAGCACGAATTCTGCCGCGACAACAGGGTAATAACTCGATCGCTACTACGATTCAATGTCCGATCGATGAAAACTATCCAATGGATGTTTAAGTGCTGCCCAAATTAGGGTTATGCTTTGTCATTCGTCGTGAATTCGATGGATGTTTAAGTATCGCGCTTTGTCATTCATTGTGAAGGTTTTAATCTCGTGAGTTATCGTAAATGCTGTATTAGTTACTGACCTAGTTCGTGTGCATTGTTATTTGAATTAGGTTACCAAGCTTATCAGTAGGCTAAACTCTGCTCAAATTAAATCTGCAATGTGAGTCATTCTCTTTTTACCAAAATTGCTTTCAAAATCATGGTTGTTTTCAAAGTTATAATTACAGGGATTAAGTCTTTGTAATCTCCAAGTTACAGCCGGTATGTGGGGTTTTGTATACATTACTTGATAACCGTCACCATTGGACAACGGGTTAGCCAAGGGGTGATATGACCATAGTCACAGACACCATTGGACAACGAGATAGCCAATAGGTGGTCGAGTGACAAATACCGTGGGTAGATGGTTGATATGTATAAACTTTGTAATCGCTCTTAATACTGTAAATTATAACAACGCGTCATTTTTTTAGTAAAAAGAATGATTCACCAGTATTTCCCCGCTGACAAAACCTTTTTCAAACATGTTTCAGGTGATCTGTTGTGATCCAGGAAAAGTGCCGTCAAGCACTGCAAACTTAAGGAAGTGGCTTAATGTAAATAAAGAAACATGTTTTGTAAAATTAAAGATTTCCCAGTGAAATCACCTTATTGTAAACTATCGGGGTTTTATCCCGAATTATGAAATAAAATAATCGGGCATTTTCAGTTTTAAAAAGATCCAGCTAAAATCTTCCGCTGTCAACTCAATTAAATAAATACCACGGGATTTTCTGTCCCGCGGCTCCTGAACCGGGTCAAACCGGGCAGGGGGCCGTGACAGAAAAAGGTGGTATCGGAGCCACTGATTTAAGCCAATTAAGTATTTAGAAAATACTTAATTTTACCGATTGCCAATTTGTGATTATGTGTTTTATTATTTGAATATTTGTTTACAGTATGGGTAAGCAAAGACTTTCGGATATCTATCATAAATTACATACTTCACTGAAAGAAAAAGGAACTTCATCGTCAAAATACCCAACAGATACTGAGGATGGAATATTTGTCCGTAAGGCACAGTTTGAGGAACCACTTTCTCCTAATAAAAGAAGTTTGATTATTAGGAAAAGTCAGGAGAAAAGAAAGAAACCACAACCAAAAGAAGTAATGATGCCTAAGGAGACACAAAAAATAGGCAATAAATCACCATGGGAAGACAAATTAGATGAAAAATGGGCAGATCTCTATATGTTAGCCACAGTAGCAGTAAATGCTAACGTTTAAATACCCTGACCCAGTTCTAGCACCCATATCACCTACAAGCAAGAAACTTTACCCAGTAAATAAATAAGTTACAATAAACCTTAGTATGTTTTAATTGTCAGTTGTCCTTTGTATTAAATTAGTCACACAGTATGCAATAATACTTGAATGTTTATCTGTGAAATTTTGTTATAAAAATTTTAACTTAGCATTTTGTGTGCATTTTTGCATATATGCTAAACAGCATGAATGAGTTATCTGAAGCCCTTCAGAATCTCAATCTCTATCCGGTGAAAGTAGAAGTTTCCAAAGACTTTACTGGTTACATACCCGATGTGGAAGAACCTATGGAATTCCACGCTCCACCACCGGAGAAATCGAAGCCGAAGAAAAGGAGAATATTCGTAGCCTGGAGGCGTGTACGCAGGAGGAAACCAACAACTAGAAAGATTCCCAAAATAGAGAATCTCATAGATAAAGGAAAAGGAATTGCGATCGGAGAAGATTCTAGGCAAGTAGAAATAGAAATTGGGGAAAGTTCTAAACAAGTCGAGGAGTTGCCATTACAAGAGGAGTTGGATCGCATACTGGCAGGCTGTGATATCATTAGACCTATCAATACCAACCTTTACCCTTATCCTGCTGAAACTCAACTTCCAATAAATTTGGAACCAGGTATCCCAGAACCTTTAATCCATACTCAACCTCTAGGAATGGACGAGTGGTGGACCAACGACTGGCAGTTTCAAAACCTCCTAAATAACCCTTATACCTTTTTCCCTCAGTTTGACCCAGAACCTATACCAAACCCACCAATGAGCAATGAAAACTTAACTAAACTCCGCCATTTTGGCGAGGAGCTTATAGGTGCAGGGAATAGGATTCGGGAGGTGGGAGAGCAAATCTCCTTGAAGTACGACGAAAGGGAACGTCGCTTCTAAGGTGCCCAGGGATAGGATGGTTGTGAAGCTGTGATTGTGTAATAATAATAGTAATAATAAAATAAGTCTGTAAATAACCTACAAATAAAACCTTTGTAAGATAACAGTGTGTACGGATGCATAATATGATATATAAAAAGGGAAATCGAGAAATCGATAATTTTGGATATATATGTGTGTTGTGAAATTTATATGATTGTTTTGTGTATAATTGTTATTTACTCTATACTAATAAAATGTATATATTAATTATCAGATGGAAAATGCTAATAATGAACCAGTTAATGAGGTTAACCAATCTGAGCAACACCAGGAGGATCAATTTATGACTAGGCAAGATATAGAAAATATCGTTGCTCAAGGAATAGCCAATGCTATTCCAGCAATCCTTGCTGCTGCCCAGAAACCTGTTGAACCTCAACAAATTATTCCTAGTAAACGTACTCATGAAGATGACTTCAGTAATAGTGTAAACGGAGCTGGCAATCATACTAATCACGATAATGATCCACGGCAGGCCCCATTCCCTAAGAAAATGAAAACTGCAACGCCTGGTTGCACTTACAAAGAATTCATTGCCTGTAAACCAGCTGAATTTGCAGGCAATGAAGGAGCGACTGCAACACTACGTTGGTTGAAGAAAACTGAAGCAGTACTCATGATAAGTAAATGTGCTGAGGAAGACAAGGTCATGTATGCGTCACATCTCTTTAAAGAAGGGGCACTAGAATGGTGGAATACGGTACTTCAAGCCAAAGGAAGAAATATGGCCTATGCCATGAGTTGGGAGGAATTTTAGCAGCTAATAGAAAGAAAATTATGTCCTGAATACGAAAAAGAACAAATGGCAAATAAATTCCTGAACCATCGGATGATGGATGTAGATTGTCGAGGATATACTTCGACATTCTTCGAATATGCTAGAGTGGTACCAACACTGGCTTCGCCAGAACCGGTACTTATTTCTCACTATATTTGGGGATTGATTAGCGAAATTCGTAATATCGTTAAAGCTGCGAGACCTCGCACTATTGACAATGCGGTAGAATTAGCTAACACCCTAACTGACGAGCTGATACGCACAAGAGATGAAAATAGGAAAAAAGGAACTGGCTCAGAAAATTACCCAAGGATTTCGTGTGGGTAATAATAGCAACTTCAAGAAAAGAGGAACAGGGCAATCCTCAACTCCGTCGTTCTGCAGGAATTGCAGAAAGAAACATTATGGAAAATGCAATGTAACCTGTAACTTTTGCAAAGTTGTAGGACATCGCGAAGAAGACTGCAGAAAGAAAACAAGGGTCTGCTATAACTGTGGAGAAGCGGGACATTTCAAACCAGAATGCCCTAAATTAGTTAAACCAGCGGACAATAAAGCCAAACCGGCCGACGGAGCTACCAAGAAGAATGTTCGAGCATTCCAATTAACTACTCAGGAGGCAGAACTCATTCCAGATGTGATAGCTGGTATGTTCCTAGTTCACAACGTTTACGCAAAAGTATTATTTGACTCTGGTGCAAACCAAAGTTTTATAAATACTTCATTCTGCCAAGCACTTAACTTACCCTTAACCAACCTTAGGCAGATTTTTACAGTCGAAACGGCAGATGGGAATTCTGTTAACATAGATAAGGTTTTGCAAAAAGAAAATATAGAACTTTCAGGTCATAAATTTCATCGAAATCTATTACCAATGAATTTAGCTGGGTTCGATGTCGTGTTAGGAATGGATTGGTTAGTAGCCTACCATGCTCGAATCCTTTGTGATAAGAACTCCATAGAAATTTGGGCACCCACCGGAGAAGTAATTGTGATTATAGGAGATAAGTTACGTAAACCCATGAAGTTCATTTCAGTAATGAAAGTTGCTAGTTATGAACGAAAGCAAGGAATAGTGTATATGATTTCGGTAATCATTAGCACTAAGGGTAAGGAACTTAAGGAAATTCCTGTAGTCTCAGAATACCCAGATGTATTCCCAGAAGAGTTACCAGGATTACCACCGGATAGGGAGGTAGAATTTAGGATTCATTTAATTCCTGGAACTACACCTGTAGCTAAGGCACCTTATCGGTTGGCACCTACAGATATGTTAGAACTGAAAAAGCAATTAGATGAATTACTAAGTAAAGGTTTTATACAACCTAGTTCATCCCCATGGGGAGCACCAGTGTTGTTTGTAAAGAAAAAGGATGGTTCGATGCGAATGTGTATCGATTATAGGGAACTGAATAAGGTTACAATTAAGAATCGATACCCATTACCTAGGATTGATGATCTTTTCGATCAACTTCAAGGAGCTAGATACTTTTCTAAGATAGATTTACGCTCCGGATATCATCAATTAAAGGTACAAGAAGAAGACATACCTAAAACTGCTTTCAGAACTTTGTATGGTCATTACGAGTTTACAGTCATGCCCTTCGGATTAACAAATGCTCCGGCAGCATTTATGGACATGATGAATAGAATCTGTAAACCGTACTTGGATAAATTTGTAATTGTCTTCATCGACGATATACTTATCTATTCAAAAAGCCAGGATGAACATTGTCAGCATTTGCATGCACTCTTAACTTTGTTAAGAAAGGAAAAGCTTTACGCCAAATTCTCGAAGTGTGAATTTTGGCTACAGGAAGTGCAATTTTTAGGACACATGGTGAACCATGAAGGTATTCACGTAGATCCCTCCAAGATAGCAGCAATCACCAAATGGAAGGTTCCACAAACAGCTGTGGAAATTAGAAGCTTTTTAGGATTAGCTGGATACTATAGGCGCTTTATTAAGGATTTTTCTAAAATAGCGGTGCCATTAACTAAGCTAACCTGTAAAGCGGTTAAGTTTGAATGGGGACCTAAGCAAGAGGAGGCTTTTAGGATTTTGAAGCAAAAGTTAACCAATGCCCCAATTCTAGCCTTACCAGAAGGAACTAAAGATTTTGAAGTATATTGTGATGCCTCTAAGCTAGGATTAGGAAGTGTGCTAATGCAACGCAAGAAGGTAATTGCGTATGCTTCAAGACAATTGAAAAAGCACGAGGAAAACTATACAACTCACGGCTTAGAATTTGGAGCCATAATTTTTGCCCTTAAAATTTGGAGACATTATCTGTATGGAAGTAAGTTTACTGTCTATACGGATCATAAAAGTTTAAGGTACATATTTGGGCAAAAAGAATTAAACATGAGACAAAGGCGATGGATGGAAATACTAAGCGACTACGACTGTGATATTCAGTATCACGAAGGAAAGGCAAATGTAGTTGCCGATGCCTTAAGTCGTAAGTATCCTGAGAAACAACGACGGGTTCGTGCTCTTAGATTAAATCTACAGTTAGATTTAATGGAACAACTAAAGAATGTTCAAGAAACAGCAATCAAGGACGATGCTGAAGGAATGAAAGGACGAATAAAGGAATTAGAGCAAGGAGCTGATGGAATTTGGAGATTCCATAAGAAAAGGATTTGGGTAACTAAACAAGGAGAATTAAGAAATAAGATTTTAGAAGAATCTCATAAATCTAGGTATACCATGCATCCAGGTAACAATAAGATGTACCAAGATTTAAGAAATAATTTCTGGTGGATAGGGATGAAAAAGGACATAGCTAGATATGTTTCTAAGTGTCTTACTTGTTCACAAGTTAAGGCGGAACACCAGAAACCCTCAGGTCTACTTCAACAATTAGAAATGCCTGTATGGAAATGGGAACTAATAACAATGGACTTTGTTACTAAGTTACCCAAAACCAGAAAAGGTAATGATGCGATTTGGGTAATTGTGGATCGATTAACCAAGTCAGCTCATTTTCTACCCATGAAGGAAACCTTCAGCATGGAAAGGTTAGCCAAGTTGTATGTAGACGAAGTAGTATCCTTACATGGAGTTCCACTCTCCATTGTATCAGATAGGGATAGTCGTTTCACTTCCCACTTCTGGAAAAGTTTCCAGGAAGCAATGGGAACCCGACTAAATTTAAGTACGGCATATCATCCACAAACAGACGGGCAAAGTGAAAGGACGATACAAACACTGGAAGACATGCTCCGAGCACGTGTGATAGATTTTGGTGGAAATTGGGACGACCACCTACCCTTAATTGAATTCTCCTATAATAATAGTTATCATGCAAGCATCGAAGCTGCCCCATTCGAAGCACTGTATGGACGATAGTGCAGAACTCCGGTTTGTTGGGCAGAAATAGGAGAAAGTCAATTATCCGGTCCTGAAATAGTACAAGAAACCACCGATAAGATTACTCAAATCAAGGAACGACTGAAGACTGATCGAGATCATCAAAAGAGTTATGCCGATAATCGACGCAAGCCACTGGAATTTCAAGTCGGAGATAAGGTACTTTTAAAAGTTTCTCCTTGGAAAGGAGTAGTTCGGTTCGGTAAGAAAGGAAAGCTAAGTCCACGATACGTAGGACCATTTCCAGTAATCCAACGTATAGGACCAGTTGCCTATCGTTTACAACTACCAGACAAGCTAGCTAGAGTACATGATGTGTTTCATGTATCCAATCTCAAGAAATGTTTATCGGACGAATCCCTGGTAGTACCTCTTCAAGATATAGAGGTAAATGAAAAACTAAAATTTGTTGAGAAGCCATTGCAAATAGAAGACAGAAAGGTCAAATTTCTCAAGCACAAACGACTAGTGCTGGTCAAAGTCAAATGGGATTAAAAAAGAGGACCAGAATACACTTGGGAGCTGGAATCAGAGATGAAGCGAAAATATCCTTACTTGTTCCAGTAAATCTCGAGGACGAGATTTTTATTAAGGTGGGGAGGATGTAACAACTCTCACCAAAACTATTATTTCTTATTATATTTTGTCCAATAGGAAACCCTAATTAAGACCCCCCAAGTGATCCAGCATAAGCCCTAAAATTTTCAGAACAATTGGAATCAGGATCAGGGCCCCTAAAACTCAGGGGGGTGTTTCCTAGTTGAACTAACCACCAACTCAGCTAATCTACCTGTACACGAGGCTACCCTATGCTAGGAGGGTACCCCTCGCGCCACGCGAGAGGTCCTTGCACCACGCGGGTGCGCCCTTTTTCCAGTATATATTCAGGTGTTTGGCACTTGCAATTCTGCGTTAGTTCGACGTTAAAACTCAATACGTACACTGAGATATTGTCCATTTACTACAAAACACACACTACCACGAATTCTGCCGTGACAACAGGGTAATAACTCGATCGCTACTACGATCCAATGTCGGATCGATGAATACTATCCAATGGATGTTTAAGTGCTGCCCAAATTAGGGTTATGCTTTGTCATTCGTCTTGAATTCGATGGATGTTTAAGTATCGCGCTTTGTCATTCATTGTGAAGGTTTTAATCTCGTGAGTTATCGTAAATGTTGTATTAGTTACTGACCTAGTTCATGTGCATTGTTATTTGAGTTAGGTTAACAAGCTTATCAGCAGGCTAAACTCTGCTCAAATTAAATCTGCAATGTGAGTCATTCTCTTTTTACCCAAATTGCTTTCAAAATCATGGTTGTTTTCAAAGTTATAATTACAGGGATTAAGTCTTTGTAATCTCCAAGTTACAGCCGGTATGTGGGGTTTTGTATACATTACTTGATAACCGTCACCATTGGACAACGGGTTAGCCAAGGGGTGATATGACCATAGTCACAGACACCATTGGACAACGAGATAGCCAATAGGTGGTCGAGTGACAAATACCGTGGGTAGATGGTTGATATGTATAAACATTGTAATCACTCTTAATACTGTAAATTATAGCAACGCGTCGTTTTTTTTAGTAAAAAGAATGATTCACCAGTATTTCCCCGCTGACAAAACCTTTTTCAAACATGTTTCAGGTGATCTGTTGTGATCCAGGAAAAGTGCCGTGAAGCACTACAAGGAAGTGGCTCAATGTAAATAAAGAAACATGTTTTGTAAAATTAAAGATTTCCCAGTGAAATCACCTTATTCTAAACTACCGGGGTTTTATCCCGAATTATGAAATAAAATAATCGGGCATTTTCAGTTTTAAAAAGATCCTGCTAAAATCTTCCGCTGTCAACTCAATTAAATAAATACCACGGGATTTTCTGTCCCACGGCTCCTGAACCGGGTCAAACCGGGCAGGGGGCTGTGACAGAAAAAGGTGGTATCAGAGCCACTAATTTAAGCCAATTAAGTATTTAGAAAATACTTAATTTTACTGATTGCCAATTTGTGATTATGTGTTTTATTATTTGAATATTTGTTTACAGTATGGGTAAGCAAAGACTTTCATATCTATAATAAATTAGATACTTCACCGAAAGAAAAAGGAACTTCATCCTCAAAATACCCAACAGATACTGAGGATGGAATATTTTTCCGTAAGACACAGTTTGAGGAACCACTTTCTCCTAATAAAAGAAGTTTGATTATTAGGAAAAGTCAGGAGAAAAGAAAGAAACCACAACCCAAAAGAAGTAATGATGCCTAAGGAGACACAGAAAATAGGCAATAAATCACCATGGGAAAACAAATTAGATGAAAAATGCGCAGATCTCTATATGTTAGCCACAGTAGCAGTAAATGCTAACGTTTAAATACCCTGACCCAGTTCTAGCACCCATGTCACCTACAAGAAAGAAACTTTACCCAGTAAATAAATAAGTTACAATAAACCTTAGTATGTTTTAATTGTCAGTTGTCCTTTGTATTAAATTAGTCACACGGTATGCAATAGTACTTGAATGTTTATCTGTGAAATTTTGTTATAAAAATTTTAACTTAGCATTTTGTGTGCATTTTTGCATATATGCTAAACAGCATGAATGAGTTATCTGAAGCCCTTCAGAATCTCAATCTCTATCCGGTGAAAGTAGAAGTTTCCAAAGACTTTACTGGTTACATACCCGATTTGGAAGAACCTATGGAATTCCACGCTCCACCACCGGAGAAATCGAAGCCGAAGAAAAGGAGAAGATTCGTAGGCTGGAGGCGTGTACGCAGGAGGAAACCAGCAACTAGAAAGATTCCCAAAATAGAGAATCCCATAGATAAAGGAAAAGGAATTGCGATCGGAGAAGATTCTAGGCAAGTAGAAATAGAAATTGGGGAAAGTCAAAACAAGTCGAGGAGTTGCCATTACAAGAGGAGTTGGATCACATACTGGCAGGCTGTGATATCATTAGACCCATCAATACCAACCTTTACCCTTATCCAGCTGAAACTCAACTTCCAATAAATTTGGAACCAGCCATCCCAGAACCTTTAATCCATACTCAACCTCTAGGAATGGACGAGTGGTGGACCAATGACTAGCAGTTTCAAAACCTCCTAAATAACCCTTATACCTTTTTCCCTCAGTTTGACCCAGAACCTATACCAAACCCACCAATGAGAAATGAAAACTTAACTGAACTCCGCCATTTTGGCGAGGAGCTGATAGGTGCAGGGAATAGGATTCGGGAGGTGGGAGAGCAAATCTCCTGGAAGTACGACGAAAGAGAACGTCGCTTCTAAGGTGCCCAGGGATAGGATGGTTGTGAAGCTGTGATT
Source organism: Helianthus tuberosus (assembly GCA_030545235.1). Taxonomy (NCBI): domain Eukaryota; kingdom Viridiplantae; phylum Streptophyta; class Magnoliopsida; order Asterales; family Asteraceae; genus Helianthus; species Helianthus tuberosus. The sequence goes on along the minus strand of CM060372.1, from coordinate 80,260,237 downwards.
GTGTAATAATAATAGTAATAATAAAATAAGTCTATAAATAACCTACAAATAAAACCTTTGTAAGATAACAGTGTGTACGGATGCATAATATGATATATAAAAAGGGAAATCGAGAAATGGATAATTTTGGATATATATGTGTGTTGTGAAATTTATATGATTCTTTTGTGTATAATTGTTATTTACTCTATACTAATAAAATGTATATATTAATTATCAGATGGAAAACGCTAGTAATGAACCAGTTAACGAGGTTAACCAATCTGAGCAACACCAGGAGGATCAATTTATGACTAGGCAAGATATAGAAAATATCGTTGCTCAAGGAATAGCCAATGCTATTCCAGCAATCCTTGCTGCTGCCCAGAAACCTGTTGAACCTCAACAAATTATTCCTAGTAAACGTACTCATGAAGATGACTTCAGTAATAGTGTAAACGGAGGTGGCATTCATAGTAATCACGATAATGATCCACGACAGGCCCCATTCCCTAAGAAAATGAAAACTGCAATGCCTGGTTGCACTTACAAAGAATTCCTTGCCTTTAAACCAGCTGAATTTGCAGGCAATGAAGGGGCGACTGCAGCACTACGTTGGTTGAAGAAAACCAAAGCAGTACTCATGATAAGTAAATGTGCTGAGGAAGACAAGGTCATGTATGCGTCACATCTCTTTAAAGAAGGGGCACTAGAATGGTGGAATACGGTACTTCAAGCCAAAGGAAGAAATATGGCATATGCCATGAGTTGGGAGGAATTTAAGCAGCTAATAGAAAGAAAATTCTGTCCTGAATACGAAAAAGAACAAATGGCAAATAAATTCCTGAACCATCGGATGATGGGTGTAGATTGTCGAGGATATACTTCGACATTCTTCGAATATGCTAGAGTGGTACCAACACTGGCTTCGCCAGAACCGGTACTTATTTCTCGCTATATTTGGGGATTGATTGGCGAAATCCGTAATACCGTTAAAGCTACGAGACCTCGCACTATTGACGATGCGGTAGAATTAGCTAACACCCTAACTGACGAGCTGATACGCACAAGAGATGAAAATAGGAAAAAGGAACTGACTCAAAAAATTACCCAAGGATTTCGTGTGGGTGATAATAGCAACTTCAAGAAAAGAGGAACATGGCAATCCTCAACTCCGCCGTTCTGCAGGAATTGCAGAAAGAAACATTATGGAAAATGCAATGTAACCTGTAACTTTTGCAAAGTTGTAGGACATCGCGAAGAAGACTGCAGAAAGAAAACAAGGGTCTGCTATAACTGTGGAGAAGCGGGACATTTCAAACCAGAATGCCCTAAATTAGTTAAACCAGCGGACAATAAAGCCAAACCGGCCGACGGAGCTACCAAGAAGAATGTTCGAGCATTCCAATTAACTACTCAGGAGGCAGAACTCATTCCAGATGTGATAGCTGGTATGTTCCTAGTTCACAACGTTTACGCAAAAGTATTATTTGACTCTGGTGCAAACCAAAGTTTTATAAATACTTCATTCTGCCAAGCACTTAACTTACCCTTAACCAACCTTAGGCAGATTTTTACAGTAGAAACGGCAGATGGGAATTCTGTTAACATAGATAAGGTTTTGCAAAAAGAAAATATAGAACTTTCAGGTCATAAATTTCATCGAAATCTATTACCAATGAATTTAGCTGGGTTCGATGTCGTGTTAGGAATGGATTGGTTAGTAGCCTACCATGCTCGAATCCTTTGTGATAAGAACTCCATAGAAATTTGGGCACCCACCGGAGAAGTAATTGTGATTATAGGAGATAAGTTACGTAAACCCATGAAGTTCATTTCAGTAATGAAAGTTGCTAGTTATGAACGAAAGCAAGGAATAGTGTATATGATTTCGGTAATCATTAGCACTAAGGGTAAGGAACTTAAGGAAATTCCTGTAGTCTCAGAATACCCAGATGTATTCCCAGAAGAGTTACCAGGATTACCACCGGATAGGGAGGTAGAATTTAGGATTCATTTAATTCCTGGAACTACACCTGTAGCTAAGGCACCTTATCGGTTGGCACCTACAGATATGTTAGAACTGAAAAAGCAATTAGATGAATTACTAAGTAAAGGTTTTATACAACCTAGTTCATCCCCATGGGGAGCACCAGTGTTGTTTGTAAAGAAAAACGATGGTTCGATGCGAATGTGTATCGATTATAGGGAACTGAATAAGGTTACAATTAAGAATCGATACCCATTACCTAGGATTGATGATCTTTTCGATCAACTTCAAGGAGCTAGATACTTTTCTAAGATAGATTTACGCTCCGGATATCATCAATTAAAGGTACAAGAAGAAGACATACCTAAAACTGCTTTCAGAACTTTGTATGGTCATTACGAGTTTACAGTCATGCCCTTCGGATTAACAAATGCTCCGGCAGCATTTATGGACATGATGAATAGAATCTGTAAACCGTACTTGGATAAATTTGTAATTGTCTTCATCGACGATATACTTATCTATTCAAAAAGCCAGGATGAACATTGTCAGCATTTGCATGCACTCTTAACTTTGTTAAGAAAGGAAAAGCTTTACGCCAAATTCTCGAAGTGTGAATTTTGGCTACAGGAAGTGCAATTTTTAGGACACATGGTGAACCATGAAGGTATTCACGTAGATCCCTCCAAGATAGCAGCAATCACCAAATGGAAGGTTCCACAAACAGCTGTGGAAATTAGAAGCTTTTTAGGATTAGCTGGATACTATAGGCGCTTTATTAAGGATTTTTCTAAAATAGCGGTGCCATTAACTAAGCTAACCTGTAAAGCGGTTAAGTTTGAATGGGGACCTAAGCAAGAGGAGGCTTTTAGGATTTTGAAGCAAAAGTTAACCAATGCCCCAATTCTAGCCTTACCAGAAGGAACTAAAGATTTTGAAGTATATTGTGATGCCTCTAAGCTAGGATTAGGAAGTGTGCTAATGCAACGCAAGAAGGTAATTGCGTATGCTTCAAGACAATTGAAAAAGCACGAGGAAAACTATACAACTCACGACTTAGAATTTGGAGCCATAATTTTTGCCCTTAAAATTTGGAGACATTATCTGTATAGAAGTAAGTTTACTGTCTATACGGATCATAAAAGTTTAAGGTACATATTTGGGCAAAAAGAATTAAACATGAGACAAAGGCGATGGATGGAAATACTAAGCGACTACGACTGTGATATTCAGTATCACGAAGGAAAGGCAAATGTAGTTGCCGATGCCTTAAGTCGTAAGTATCCTGAGAAAAAACGACGGGTTCGTGCTCTTAGATTAAATCTACAGTTAGATTTAATGGAACAACTAAAGAATGTTCAAGAAACAGCAATCAAGGACGATGCTGAAGGAATGAAAGGACGAATAAAGGAATTAGAGCAAGGAGCTGATGGAATTTGGAGATTCCATAAGAAAAGGATTTGGGTACCTAAATAAGGAGAATTAAGAAATAAGATTTTAGAAGAAGCTCATAAATCTAGGTATACCATGCATCCAGGTAACAATAAGATGTACCAAGATTTAAGAAATAATTTCTGGTGGATAGGGATGAAAATGGACATAGCTAGATATGTTTCTAAGTGTCTTACTTGTTCACAAGTTAAGGCGGAACACCAGAAACCCTCAGGTCTACTTCAACAATTAGAAATGCCTGTATGGAAATGGGAACTAATAACAATGGACTTTGTTACTAAGTTACCCAAAACCAGAAAAGGTAATGATGCGATTTGGGTAATTGTGGATCGATTAACCAAGTCAGCTCATTTTCTACCCATGAAGGAAACCTTCAGCATGGAAAGGTTAGCCAAGTTGTATGTAGACGAAGTGGTATCCTTACATGGAGTTCCACTCTCCATTGTATCAGATAGGGATAGTCGTTTCACTTCCCACTTTTGGAAAAGTTTCCAGGAAGCAATGGGAACCCGACTAAATTTAAGTACGGCATATCATCCACAAACAGACGGGCAAAGTGAAAGGACGATACAAACACTGGAAGACATGCTCCGAGCATGTGTGATAGATTTTGGTGGAAATTGGGACGACCACCTACCCTTAATTGAATTCTCCTATAATAATAGTTATCATGCAAGCATTGAAGCTGCCCCATTCGAAGCACTGTATGGACGAAAGTGCAGAACTCCGGTTTGTTGGGCAGAAATAGGAGAAAGTCAATTATCCGGTCCTGAAATAGTACAAGAAACCACCGATAAGATTACTCAAATCAAGGAACGACTGAAGACTGCTCGAGATCGTCAAAAGAGTTATGCCGATAATCGACGCAAGCCACTGGAATTTCAAGTCGGAGATAAGGTACTTTTAAAAGTTTCTCCTTGGAAAGGAGTAGTTCGGTTCGGTAAGAAAGGAAAGCTAAGTCCACGATACGTAGGACCATTTCCAGTAATCCAACGTATAGGACCAGTTGCCTATCGTTTACAACTACCAGACAAGCTAGCTGGAGTACATGATGTGTTTCATGTATCCAATCTCAAGAAATGTTTATCGGACAAATCCCTGGTAGTACCTCTTCAAGATATAGAGGTAAATGAAAAATTAAAATTTGTTGAGAAGCCATTGCAAATAGAAGACAGAAAGGTCAAATTTCTCAAGCACAAACGACTAGTGCTGGTCAAAGTCAAATGGGATTAAAAAAGAGGACCAGAATACACTTGGGAGCTGGAATCAGAGATGAAGCGAAAATATCCTTACTTGTTCCAGTAAATCTCGAGGACGAGATTTTTATTAAGGTGGGGAGGATGTAACAACTCTCACCAAAACTATAATTTCTTATTATATTTTGTCCAATAGGAAACCCTAATTAAGACCCCCAAGTGATCCTGTATAAGCCCTAAAATTTTCAGAACAATTGGAATCATGATCAGGGCCCCTAAAACTCAAGGGGGGTGTTTCCTAGTTGAACGGACCACCAACTCAGCTAAGCTACCTGTACACGAGGCTACCCTATGCTAGGAGTGTCACACCCCAACCGATGGCGGAATCATCAGGGCATGGCACTGAGCGAAACAGATTGTCCAGAAGTTTCCATAACAATTATCAATACTATTCAATTTAAATAATACGTCCCATACCGTATCTCAAACAGCAAAAATAATTATTACAGACATAAATCCAGTCAAATATTCTGTTCCGACAACTCAGATTTAAATAGGCAGCAATTGTTTATCTGCTTCTAGAGACCCCTGATTTGTTATCTACATACAACTATTTGTTGGGCTCTAAAGCGTTATTCTAGCTTCAAATTCCTACCACATGTGCATCCTAAGCACCTGTCACATACGTTAAAATAAAGTCAATACATAAAATGTAAAGGTGAGCATACAAGTTTGATAATAGCATATAGAGTTCGAATTCGTTTACGCATAACCAGCACGTACACATAGTGAAATGAAGCACGTTAGTTATCGACATAGATCCATCGATACCAATGACTGCGGTTTGACTGCCCGAGGCAGTTCGCAATACATGATTACCACCGTAATCCATGCAAGTAAAAGATCCTTAACAACCCCCATGCGAACGGGTGCTGAGTCCAAACTATAGTACTATCGTTGCTAAGGCAGGTAGACAACATTCCATGTGTAAACATAACAAACAAGCATTCATAAGCCACGTATAACATGCATTAACGGCTAGCGTTCAAATAGTTTGAGTAGTGTGATAGTTGTAGTTTGAATATTCGTAACGTATGTAACACCCAAAAGTGCTTAAAGCAAAAAGGGATCGAGTATACTCACAGCGATTAATGGATTGAAGGGAGCGCTTAGCGAGTACGGTTAGCCTGAATAGATTCGATAGCATAACGATAAGTGAAATGTAAAACGGAAAACAAGTGTTGGAGGGTCGGACAGCTGGTTGATCGGACGGTAGTTCGATCGAACGACTGACCGTTCGGTTCGCTGTCCGGTCGGTCGGTAGGCCGATCGGATGGCTGTTCGAGTGGATTGTTTCTTCCTATAAGAAGTATGTGTTTGTGTATGATGGTTTGACTTTTGAAGTTTTCGTTGTAGTATTTGAAAACTTTGAAGTATCTTTACTTTTCAGGTCAGTCGATCGAACGGTCGTTCAATCGGCCGGCTACCCGATCGGTTAGACATTCAAATGAATTGCAATGCTTAGTCTTTGGGTCGGACAGATGTTCGATCGGACAGGTGTTCGATCGGACAGGTCAACTAGTCAAAGACCTTAAATGAAAATGTAAAGTGTGGTGCAATGGATCGGATAGTTGATCGATCGAATAACACAACTGCTGTTCGATCGGACAACGTGGTGTCACCTGATCGGACGGCTGTTCGATCGGGTGGCACTTCGAGTGCATTGAACATGTTGAAAAATCGATTAAGTATTGAAGCATAGTATCTCATGATCCGAAGAGTAATCCGATCGAACAGTAGTTCGATCGAACGGCTGTTCGTTCAATACTAGTCTTCAAAATAGGTTAGTTGATTGTGTGGGACCATGTGTTAGCCGATCGGCTGGCCGGTCGATCAGCTGGTTATCTGATCGGCTTGCTGTTCGTTCGGACAGCAGTCCGATCGGTCAGCTTCCTGACCTGATCAGCCCTTTCATCTAACACTTGGTTGTTTCTGGTTTGTTTGTCGTTATATCGAGGTATTTTTGACAACGAGTCGGACTATAGAACCCTCGTCCTTACTTGTTTCCCCTGCACGGGCAGGAATTACCCAAACCCGGCCGGTGAACTGTTCGGAACGGAGTTTAACGTTTAACCCGTAACCGGTTAACCTCGTGGGTAGAATACGGATCTTGAGCCAGACAACCACTGAAGTGATTTGTAAGCCGGTTCGGGGTCCGTGTCCATAGGTTTTGAAGTCATTGAGTAAAAAAGGGTTTAAAGAGAGTTGGAAAACCCATCTCCCAATCCTCTTCACCGAGTATATGTTTAGATCTATGAAAGATCCTTGCTTGTTTATGTGGAAATCGATTAGATCCAAGTTATTCTTGGTGGATTGAGGCCAAAACATGAAGTTTTTCAAGAACTCATGATGACATCATCCTAGAACACTTGATTCTTGATGATTTCACGGTTAAAAGTTGAGACTTGAAAGATAGAAAGGTGTAGGAGTGTGTATAGATCAAGAAAGTACAAAAATTAGGATGAAAACTTACCGGAATCGAGAGGAATCTGCGAAAAGGTGAGCTGAGCGTGCTGGTCGGTCAGAGGTTTCCAAAAGTGGAAAGAATGACAATGACAGGGGTATTTATAGGATGCCAAAAGGGGTAAGGGCTGGCAGATCGGCCAGGCAGCTCGATCGGATAGCCTGTTCGACCGGACAGTAGTCCGTTCGGCTGGCTGTTCGATCGGCTGGGAGCCTGATCGATCGGTCGCACCTTTCGAGTGTTTCGCGCGACGATTTTTGATATTACGATTTCGATTGCGAGCGGTACGATACGATAGGGATTCCAAATCAAATTACTTTCAGTCCCAAACACTCACATCTCGCATGATCTGCTTTCCACCATTTCTCATAGTTCGATTACGATTCGAGTTCGATTGTATTTCGAGTTAGATTTCGAGTTTCGATTGAGTTCGCTTGATTAACACCACATAATATAAATAAACATGCACAGGTAACATGTAAGGCACACACACACGTATATTAACAAGTAAAATTCGTAGTTCGAGTTGCGATTAGAAGTCGATTCGATTAGCATAGCTTGATTATTGATTAGTTAACTTTATCGCATTGCTACTTCCTATAATTCACAGTCGTAAGTCGATTGATTAACGATTAGCACACATCGATTATTGCATTAACGACATTTACTCCACATAATACAAATAAAATGAAGAAATTTCTACGAGTCAAGTTGCACGAAATCGGTCGTTGACTTTGACCTTGACTTTGACTTTCGCTTAGGAAAACACGGGGTGTTACAGCCTCCCCTTGTTTAGGGAATTTCGCCCCGAAATTAAGCTGGAAGTTGTACATCACCGTGAATCACGTTGAGAACTTTCTCTTTCTAGACTTTATCTTGAAACAGTTGCGGGTACTTAGCCTTCATGTCGCTTTCGAGTTCCCAAGTGAACTCGGCGCCTCGTTTGCCTTCCCATCGGACTTTCACAATAGGAATGCGTGAGCGTCTGAGTTGCTTGGTTTGGCGATCCATGATTTCGACAGGCTTTTCCACGAAGTGTAATGTTTCGTTCACTTGTAGATCGTCTAGAGGAACATGTAAATCGTGGTTGGCTAGGCACTTTCTGAGGTTTGACACGTGGAAAGTCGGGTGGACGTTACTAAGTTCCTCCGGTAGTTCGAGTCTGTAGGCGACTTTTCCGATCATTTCCAGAATCTTAAAAGGTCCAACATATCGAGGCGCGAGCTTTCCTTTCTTGCCGAATCGGACCACACCCTTCCAAGGTGATACCTTTAGGAGTACGTGGTCACCAACGTTAAATTCCCGGGGCTTGCGTTTCTTATCGGCGTAACTTTTCTGTCGATCCCGAGCCTTCACTAGATTTTCTCGAATTTGGAAGATTTTGTCTGTCGTTTCTTGTTAGATTTAATGGAACAACTAAAGAATGTTCAAGAAACAGCAATCAAGGACGATGCTGAAGGAATGAAAGGACGAATAAAGGAATTAGAGCAAGGAGCTGATGGAATTTGGAGATTCCATAAGAAAAGGATTTGGGTACCTAAACAAGGAGAATTAAGAAATAAGATTTTAGAAGAAGCTCATAAATCTAGGTATACCATGCATCCAGGTAACAATAAGATGTACCAAGATTTAAGAAATAATTTCTGGTGGATAGGGATGAAAAAGGACATAGCTAGATATGTTTCTAAGTGTCTTACTTATTCACAAGTTAAGGCGGAACACCAGAAACCCTCAGGTCTACTTCAACAATTAGAAATGCCTGTATGGAAATGGGAACTAATAACAATGGACTTTGTTACTAAGTTACCCAAAACCAGAAAAGGTAATGATGCGATTTGGGTAATTGTGGATCGATTAACCAAGTCAGCTCATTTTCTACCCATGAAGGAAACCTTCAGCATGGAAAGGTTAGCCAAGTTGTATGTAGACGAAGTGGTATCCTTACATGGAGTTCCACTCTCCATTGTATCAGATAGGGATAGTCGTTTCACTTCCCACTTCTGGAAAAGTTTCCAGGAAGCAATGGGAACCCGACTAAATTTAAGTACGGCATATCATCCACAAACAGACGGGCAAAGTGAAAGGACGATACAAACACTGGAAGACATGCTCCGAGCATGTGTGATAGATTTTGGTGGAAATTGGGACGACCACCTACCCTTAATTGAATTCTCCTATAATAATAGTTATCATGCAAGCATCGAAGCTGCCCCATTCGAAGCACTGTATGGAAGAAAGTGCAGAACTCCGGTTTATTGGGCAGAAATAGGAGAAAGTCAATTATCCGGTCCTGAAATAGTACAAGAAACCACCGATAAGATTACTCAAATCAAGGAACGACAGAAGACTGCTCGAGATCGTCAAAAGAGTTATGTCGATAATCGACGCAAGCCACTGGAATTTCAAGTCAGAGATAAGGTACTTTTAAAAGTTTCTCCTTGGAAAGGAGTAGTTCGGTTCGGTAAGAAAGGAAAGCTAAGTCCACGATACGTAGGACCATTTCCAGTAATCCAACGTATAGGACCAGTTGCCTATCGTTTACAACTACCAGACAAGCTAGCTGGAGTACATGATGTGTTTCATGTATCCAATCTCAAGAAATGTTTATCGGACGAATCCCTGGTAGTACCTCTTCAAGATATAGAGGTAAATGAAAAATTAAAATTTATTGAGAAGCCATTGCAAATAGAAGACAGAAAGGTCAAATTTCTCAAGCACAAACGACTAGTGCTGGTCAAAGTCAAATGGGATTAAAAAAGAGGACCAGAATACACTTGGGAGCTGGAATCAGAGATGAAGCGAAAATATCCTTACTTGTTCCAGTAAATCTCGAGGACGAGATTTTTATTAAGGTGGGGAGGATGTAACAACTCTCACCAAAACTATTATTTCTTATTATATTTTGTCCAATAGGAAACCCTGGGGTGTTTCCTAGTTGATATTATCAACACTGTTTTACGTGTAATTCGAATTTGAACGAACCACCAACTCAGCTAAGCTACCTGTACACGAGGCTACCCTATGCTAGGAGGGTACCCCTCGCGCCACGCGAGAGGTCCTCGCGCCACGCGGGCGCGCCCTTTTTCCAGTATATATTCAGGTGTTTGGCACTTGCAATTCTGCGTTAGTTCGACGTTAAAACTCAATACGTACACTGAGATATTGTCCATTTACTACAAAACACACACTAGCACGAATTCTGCCACGACAACAGGGTAATAACTCGATCGCTACTACGATTCAATGTCCGATCGATGAAAACTATCCAATGGATGTTTAAGTGCTGCCCAAATTAGGGTTATGCTTTGTCATTCGTCGTGAATTCGATGGATGTTTAAGTATCGCACTTTGTCATTCATTGTGAAGGCTTTAATCTCGTGAGTTATCGTAAATGCTGTACTAGTTACTGACCTAGTTCGTGTGCATTGTTATTTGAATTAGGTTAACAAGCTTATCAGTAGGCTAAACTCTGCTCAAATTAAATCTGCAATGTGGGTCATTCTCTTTTTACCAAAATTTCTTTCAAAATCATGGTTGTTTTCAAAGTTATAATTACAGGGATTAAGTCTTTGTAATCTCCAAGTTACAGCCGGTATGTGGGGTTTTGTATACATTACTTGATAACCGTCACCATTGGACAACGGGTTAGCCAATGGGTGATATGACCATAGTCACAGACACCATTGGACAACGAGATAGCCAATAGGTGGTCAATTGAAAAATACCGTGGGTAGATGGTTGATATGTATAAACATTGTAATCGCTCTTAATACTGTAAATTATAACAACGCGTCATTTTTTTAGTAAAAAGAATGATTCACCAGTATTTCCCCGCTGACAAAACCTTTTTCAAACATGTTTCAGGTGATCTGTTGTGATCCAGGAAAAGTACCGTGAAGCACTACAAGCTTAAGGAAGTGGCTCAATGTAAATAAAGAAACATGTTTTGTAAAATTAAAGATTTCCCAGTGAAATCACCTTATTGTAAACTACCGGGGTTTTATCCCGAATTATGAAATAAAATAATCGGGCATTTTCAGTTTTAAAAAGATCCTGCTAAAATCTTCCGCTGTCAACTCAATTAAATAAATACCACGGGATTTTCTGTCCCGCGGCTCCTGAACCGGGTCAAACCGGGCAGGGGGCCGTGACAAGTAGTCTTGTTGTAAACAATGTAAATATGCCCGTTTTGGGTTTGTCAAGGATGTTTAAACGTTGAAGTGTTTTTCCGTATAAAACAGGTGTTAGTGGTCTTTGTACGAATGGGTCATGCCGGAAATTCTAAAAATTTATCCTCCATGTTAAGATCTTTTGAAAATGATAAGTTAGGGGTGTTTCATGCTAGTTCAGAAAGGTTGAAGCTCAACCCTTCATCTCTGATGATTCGCTCAAAGGTGTACAACACTCTCCATAACATTGGCATGGCCTGACTATAAGATAGACCATTTAATGTAAAGAAGCTCTGAGTGAACTCAGGGAAAGGATATGAGTAGCCTGTTTGGAACGGAGCTGCTGGAAAACAGACCCACGTTGAGGATACAGAATCACTTCTGACTGAAGAGTCAAAAGAGCGAAACACAGTGTCTGGTGGAAAACAGGTATAGGATCAGTGAATCGACATAATTATGAAGATGGGTTCTTCAAGAGATTCTGACTCTTGGGAGGACTATCAAGGTCAGGACCTTTGTTTGGTGAAGACCTGGTGACCATCTTCGTCATAACTGATGCTTAAGATAGATGAAGTATCGAGAAGAAAAAAGAGGATTTTTGGAGAAGAAGAGAATACCTGATATTACTCCGGATGAAGGATTATAAAAGTCTCTTCTGCATTTAAATGATCTCTTGCTCTTATATATTCACAATGATAAGCTAGACCGATCATATCATTGACGTCAGCTTGACCGTAACGGCTAGTTGCATCCGTAACGGCTAGTCCGCTTTAATAGGAAATATGGTTGATCAATTTGGTTGATAATCAACCATATTTGGGGGCAATTGTTAGGGGTTAATTTTTATACTTATGGATCACTTATCCTTAGACCCGCCTGGATCACTGATCCTTAAAGTCTGATGCAGGAAGTCTGAGGATCACGGATCCTTATTATTTTTATAACTTAACTAACAGTTGTTCCTTGTATATTTTCGTAATGGCATGCAAGTCATGGGCAATATGGGCTGAGTCGTGGCGAGAATATCAGACTGGAATCGTTGAAGATGTTGCATGTGTGGAAATGGATCAACGTTAACTTGGTTGGACGTGGTCTTGCACCATTTTCGGACTTGTTTGTTATTTCTATTTTAAAGGGGTTGGTCACGTTTAGATAACCATATATGCTATTAGCAGAAACACTCTCTTTCTCTCGCAAATACTAGCTCTCGAATACACTCACACTTTAGCAAACTTTGTACAACACTTGATCAACTTCCGAAGTTGTAAACTCTTGTTAGCTTAATACATTTGATAGTGATAGTTTTCACTATCCGAGATTTTTTGTGCCGGAGATCACATTGAGATCAAGGGATTTTTCCTCGTACAAATCCTTATGTTCATTGTTCATTACATTTCACATTTGTTCATTCATTTGTCAAACATTCAAGCACACTACCTCACAAAATCAGATTTGGTTACATTATCCTTTGTTTGATTTTTTACCAAAACAAGTATTGTTACTGATGTTGTTTGGCTGGCATAAGTTCGGTTATCGTCACTCGCTATAGCTAACGGTACGCAAAAGTACTCGATTGTGAATATAACTCTGTATTTAATGAATTTTATGTTGCCCCGTAGAGAAATCCAAAAAATGAATACAATGCCGGTACTGATGTGGTCCGCTCAATATTAGTGCAGTTCGTCACGGTAAAGAAAAAAATAAACTATATTTGACCCATTCAAGTAAAACTTTTATTGAATCACGTATAAACATAAACATGTTATAACGGTATATTCAAAATTTAATAAAAGTTATATTATGTTACTTAAATAATAAAAAGGGTAAACAACCCCACTTTATATAAAAAATTAACGAATTATATGACGCTATGTCGAGAATACCATAAACATAAATACGACACCGATGCCAATGTTGTTCAATCCATCGGTTCGTCACGTTAGAGAACAAAAAAAATCAACTATATTTGACATGTTCGAATAAAACTTTTATCGAATTATAAATAAAAATAAGAATGTCGTAACAATAGTTGAAACTTTTAAGAAAGGTTGTATCATATTAGTCAAATAACGAAAACTTTTAAGAAAGGTTGTATCATATTAGTCAAATAACGAAAAGGGTAAACGGCATCAGTTTATATATATAAAAAAATAAAACTCCGAGACAACTTTGATGACATATATGTTTGTACATCATTATTTTTGTATATTACGATGTGCAACTTAGTTTTTAATAAGACATATATGCAAATGACTATACGTACATAAAAATGCTTAATATAATCAAATTTTTTTATAAAATATTGTATTTTAAAAATTATAATCGAAAAACAAAATGTGATAAAACTAACTATAATAATAAGTTAATAATTAATAAAATAATTAAAGTATCACAACTTTCGTACCATTACCAAAAAAAAGGCTAGAGTAAAGTTGTTCGTTAGGCAATGGCTATAGGGTGTGGTCATGACCCTTATGACCACCATGACCCTCCACGTTAACGTCATATCACCTACCTCTAATCCACCATCCAAAATCACTACCCTAAAAGTGTGGTCATGACCCAAACCACTATCCTCTTCTTTATTTTACTTGATTTTTGTCTAAAGAAAAAGGAAAAGAAATCTTAAAAAATGGAAAACATGGTTGTCATGGTTTAATCCATGCAAACCATGGTGAATCAAACAAGGGGGTGGTGTAGTCTTTCATTCATGTTCCTACGTGGCGAATCATGTCCCAACCATGACCCCCACACCCTTCAGCCTTGAGTCCAAAAGCATTAAGTTTATTATATTTGTACATAAGATCTTTATATAAGAAATAAATCTTGGGTTCAAATACATATTCTCTAAAAATTAGAAAGTCGTAGGAAATGTATTAAACAGACTTTCATTGAATTTATTCTAGTGATTTTGGAATCGTCTCGTCAAACTCTACGATCTTAATTTTAGGATTTCGCTTTTGGTTTTTTAGCTTGTGTTTTTTATTTAGCATTCTGTTTTTTTTTTAATTTCGTCATTGTGTCATTTTTGTAATTTATTGTATTTTTTTTCCTCGGATTATATTGTGTTATATTTTGTGATCTATTATGTCTTTGTACCCTATCCAGGGGCGGACCCCAATCTTTTTTTAAAAAGTAGTAGAAGCGGTATATAAAATTTTCTATGGACCCCATAAAATAATTTAGTTGGACCCCATAACAATGAGATTGAGCCTGGTGCAGTGGTAAAACCCCTTGTTTGCACACAAAAGGTCTTGGGTTCAATACCTGTTTGTTTCATTTTTTTGTGTTTTTTTTTAAACCTGATTTTAAATTAATCTCTATTTTTTTTTTCCTATTTCAATTTTTTCTCACCTATATTTAGCTGAATGTGTAGTAAATGAAACTTGTAATTTAGTTATGATATTGTTTTCTATTATGTTGCTCGACCCGACCCGAACAACGACTGACCCAAAAAATTTGAACACTGGAAAAATTGGACCCCATTGTCCAAAAATCCTGGGTCCGCCACTGACCCTATCTAGATTTAGAAGAGTGTGTAAAATAACGCAACCCAAATAAATAAAAGGAAAAATTACAAGTTTTGTCTTTTATCTTTATACCACTTTTCAGACGGTGTCCTTTTTAACGAATGTTGACAGGCGGTGTCCTTTACTATGTATTTTGTTACAAGTTTAGTACTTTACACCCAACCCAGTTAAAAAACCCTGTTAATTGTTGGGTGTAAAGGACTAAACTTGCAACAAAATACCTAGGTAAAGGACTAAACTTGCAACAAAATACCTAATAATGGACACCCCCTGTCAACAATTAACAGTGTTTTTTAACTGGGTTGGGTGTAAAGGACTAAACTTGCAACAAAATACCTGGTAAAGAACACCGCCTGTCAACATTCGTTAAAAATGACACCGCCTAAAAAGTGGTATAAAGATAAAGGACAAACCTTGTAATTTTTCCTAAATAAAACCTGAGATGGTTTTATATTTATATAACAAAAATAATGATTTGAAGACCTAACTTTATCATACAAACTTTTGAAACTCTTGCTCTGGAAGTGGTTGTTTTTACTTCGACGATCTCCGGAGGTCTTTACTCTTGCGGTTGGGCAACTTGTATGGCGTTTTCTATTATTAGACCGTGGGGTATGGTGGGGCGGGGGTTTGGGGCATGGGTTGACACGTGGCTTGGGGGGGGGGGGGGCTTCGCTGGGCTGACCCACATTGAAGAGGATATGGTGGGGCGGGGGTTTGGGGCGTGGCCAGCCCAAACCGCTATTTGAATATTTTTTAAAACAACAAATTTAATTTTTTTAATATTTTTAAATAAAGAAAATTACATAAAAAAAATCCTAACGCTTATATTTTTTCTTTATCTCTTCTCTCATCTCCAAGATTAGTTCCAACTCTTCACCCTCTAGGTGATCAATGGGCTGGGATAGAAATTTCAAATCATCTCGTTTTTGTTTCAGGGCATCTCTAGCTTCTTTGCTTTTTCGAACTTCGGCCCTTTGTTGTTGGAATACGTTGAATGTATCTAGCTTGCATGCAATGTCATCCAACTGATCGCTGTATATTCCCCTACGCGAGCCCGAACTCCCAACTGAAGGTGATGCCGTATCCGATCTTGATTTTTGAGCGCGCCTTTTTGCGGCATATCTTCCATATTCAGGCCGGTTTGGCGAATCGTCCAAAAGGTCCTCAAACTCTTGATCTCGTGCATCAGATTGGGCTTGGGACGAGGCTCTTGACCTTTTGGAAGACGTGTTTGTTTCGCTACCACTGGGGATATTCGCCCACTTTGGATGTAACTTACAAATCTCCCAACAATGCATGAAACGGAAGTCGCACCCCACATTTGTTTTGAATGTAATCAATGCATTTGTCACACTGTCGGCTTCCGTTTCAGCACTTTTTGGGTTTTGCTTTGCTTTATTTAAAAAACCACTAAATTTTGTAAGGTGGCCGCTTATCTCGCTCAACTTCGAGGATAAGCTATCGTTTTCACGATAAGTCTCTCTTCCCAGTTCTTCGTGGAATGCTTTACTAATCGCTTCCCACAAATGGCTTCGATGTTGAGAATTTCCTATTTTAATAAAAACAAAATTTAATATATTACAAAGTTATATAAAAAAATAAATATAAATATTAAAATAAGGGCTATAAAATATTTAAAAATACCTAAAGTTGGATGTTGAGATTGTTGAAACCAAGCCCTCGCCAATGCAAGTTCTTCATTAGAGACCCATTTTTGTTGTTTTCCTTTGCCGGTTTCAAGTGCTTTCTCCGCCTCGGTTTTTTTCTTATGACTTCTCTTTTTGATGGGTTTGGAAGCGGAAGGACCATCGTTGGGTGGTTGAGTTTCGGGGACGGTTTCCATTTGGGAAATGTTGATGGAGGTTGGTGAAAGGTTGATGGGCGTTTGTGTAAACGGGCTAGGTATCGAATCGTCGGTGTGTGGGAAGTTAGTAAGCACACGACCACCGATATACGATGCGTAACTAGCCATATCGGGCATAGGGGAGTGTATTAAAAATGGACGAGGCATTGGACGATTGGATGGTGGGCTAGAATTATTTTCTTGGAATGCAAACGGGTTGTTCGGGTCATAACCATGATTATGAGGATGCATTTTTCGTTTTGTAGAATGAGAATAGAGATGATTATAGAAATTGAAGATGATTATTGTGGTTGCATGTGGTAAAAATAGTAATTGAAGTGTGATATTTATAGTGAAAAAAATAATTTTTTTTAAACATAGTCGTTAGCCCAACGGCTAGTTTGGTTTGGCATTGAGAGCCCGCCATGTCACCTTGCTAGACCCGCCCCACGCCCAGCTTCAAACTCCCGCGCCTTGGGCCACGCCCCAACCCAAGCCCACCCGGGGTGGTGGCTTGGACCCCAACCCAAGCCCCATACCCCATATTCTTACAGTAGCTACGATCGTTGGGGAATGGGGTACCCATTCACGACGTTTTTAGGATGGTTGATGAGTGTGGCACGTGATGTGTAACCAATAAAAGATAAGTAAAGGGTGACAAGACTTACAAGACCCAACTACAACTATGTCGTTTTCAAATGCATTGTGACCTTTAAGTTTCTTTTGTATAAAATATACTTAATATTTTATAATTTTGATATACATTTGTTTTTATTACATTTCAATATAAAATTTAATAGAAACTGGGTGTACCAATTTATAGTATTTTACTCTTTGTGATATATCTTTGTTTTTATTACATTTCAATAACTGTGCGTACTAATTTAATATACTTAAACTATTGAAGATAAATAAATTTTGTAAATATCAATGTGCAACAACCATTTATTTAAGATCAGAGAGCTTTTTGATACCAGATCTTCTTCCCCACATTCGCCAAATGCCTTCTTCTCTTCCGATATGTATTTGGTTGGCAATGATTCCCTCACTATTAACACATGAATGAATGACCTCAAGGTTGAGACATTTCCACCAGCCCTAAAACTCACATCTACAAACCATCTTGGATGGAAAACACAAATTGAAGCTTGAAATTGCAACAACTTTTGATGATTTACATTGAGAATTACAAGAGTATAAATATAAGAATTTGTGTAACTCATGAGAAGTGAAATCCTCCTATGAATAAAATAGAAAATCTATACATTGAATGAATTGAATGAGATTATATGCCGAGAATGATTTGAGGCAATTATTTAGTATTGCCTAATACCCCCGTCAATGCGAGATGGAGGTGGTTGTAGACGAAGCATTGTGCGAAACTTCTCAAATAATGGTTTGGGTAAACTCTTTGTGAAGATATCTGCAACTTGTTGATCCGTGGGTATGAATTTTGTGTTGAGATGACCAACAGTGACTGTCCCCCGAATGAAATGGTAGTCGAGATCGATATGTTTTGCTCTTTTGTGGGAGATGGGATTTTGACTTAGAAAAAGTGCACTCTTGTTGTCACATAACAAGGTTGGCGGTTCCAGAGGTAAGGCATGCAGCTCACGTAGAAGATGAGTGATCCAAATAAGTTCTGAAGAAGTATTTGCCATAGCCCTATATTCCGACTCACAACTTGAGCGTGCTACAGTTGGTTGCTTCTTTGCGCTCCACGATACCAAGTTTCCACCCAAATAAATGCAATAACCGTAGGTGGATCTTTGAATGTCAATGCAACGAGCCCAATCTGCATCAGAAAAACCTAATAAAACAGTGTTAGGTGGCCTATCAAACGTTAACCCATGAGATAAAGTCCCCTTGACGTATCGAAGAATACGTTTGACAAGTTGAAAATGAGTGGTGGTAGGATTTTGAAGGTATTGACTTGCTTGATTAACAACGTATGATAGGTCCGGACGAGTGATGGTTAAGTATTGAAGGGCACCGACAAGAGAATGATAGAAGGTTGGATCACGAAAGGGTTCCCCGGTAGAGTGGAAAATGTCTTTGGTTGTGAGAGGTGTGGCAACGGGTTTGGAATCAAGTAGGCCGGCTCGAGAAAGGATGTCATAAGCATACTTGGATTGATTTAGAAATAGACCGGTTTTGGTATGGGTGACCTCTAAACCAAGAAAGAAACCTAGGGAGCCGAGATCTTTAATTTTGAACTCCTTGTGAAGACGACAAGTGAAGGTGGTGATAAAAATTTCGTTGTTACCCGTTATGATTATGTCGTCAACGGATACAAGGATATAAATTAAAGTGCCATTGTTTTTTAATATAAACAATGATGGATCGACTCGACTACATGTGAAACCAATAGTGATGAGAAAAAACTTAATCATTGAAACCAAGCCCGTGGAGCTTGTTTTAAGCCATAAATGGCACGATTTAGTTTACACACATGATTCGGACGGTTTTGGTCATGAAAACCCGGTGGTTGTTCCATAAAAATGGTTTCCGTGAGATTCCCATTTAAAAAAGCATTGTTGACATCGAGGTGTCGTAACTTCCATTTGTTGATGGTGGCAAAGCTTAGAATAACCCGAATTGTGGATGATTTGACAACGGGACTAAATGTGTGAGAAAAGTCTAGACCCGAAACTTGGTTTAAACCTTGAGCTACAAGACGAGCTTTGTAGCGGTAAATGGAGCCATCAGATTTGTATTTTATCCGATAAATCCATTTGGAGCCTATGATGTTTGTTGAAGCGGGACGAGGAACAGAATGCCAAGTGTTATTGGAATGTAAAGCGTGAAGTTCATCATTCATGGCACTAACCCATTTGGACTCCTTCATTGCGGTTTTTATTCCTTTGGGTACATGTGATGATAAAAGTGAACGATGAAGGGAATGGGTGGAGAATTGAGATAAGTTTGCAAAATGTTTGGTTTTAAAAATTCCATTTTTGACCGAGTAGTCATGGAATGATTGTTTGTGGTGGGAATTTGGGTTTGGGCAGTTTCGGATCGTTGGGCCGAGTCACTCGAAACAGGCTGTTGGGCCGAATCAGTTTCCGACGGTTGAGATGAGTCATACTGTTGGGTCGAGTCCGATTGGTTAGTTGAGGTAGGATATGAGTTTTCAAATGGGGAGGGGGGGGGGGGGGGGTGAGAGGTTGGGCTGAATATGGAGATGGGCTTGGAGATGAGGGAAAAAAGTTGGATGAATCGGGTAATGGGCTGGGATGTGATGGAGTGTTTGGTGGAGACGGGTTTGGGCTGGGTGTTGGTGATGGGTGGAAGTTGGGCTAGGAATATGGGCAGTGGGTACACAGAGAGGCATTTGTAGTAGTGGGAGAGGTAGGTGTGGTTAAGAGCTTTTAAGGTGTTGGGGTGGGTAAAAAGTCTTCAAAATTGGTGAAAGGTAGGTTGGAAGTGTCGGAAGTTGTGGAAGGAGTGCGAAATGGGAACACATCTTCGTCAAATTTGGCATGTCGAGTAGTGTAAATTCGACCCGTTGTTGGATCTAGACACCTAAATCCTTTATATCGCGGGCTACATCCAATAAAAATGCAAGGAGCACTTCGTGGTAGTAATTTGTTTTTAGTATAGTCACAAAGATACGGGTATACTAGACACCCAAAAATGCGAAGATCGGAGTAAGATGGAGGTTGGTTAAAAAGAAGTTCAAAAGGGGATTTGTTTTCAAGAAGTTTTGTTGGAAGACGATTTATGATATAAGTGGCGGAAGTGAAAGCATCAAACCACAACTTTGGTGGAGCATAAGTGTAACACCTCGAAAATTCGCGTCTAATAAAATAAACAACACGTGTCATAAATGACACGTGTCGTCATAAAACCGGATTAATAAAGATGTGTCGGGAAGATTTGAAAAGAGGCGTCATGTTAATTGTTACCTCTGAACACCTCCATTATAAATCCCAAGACCCGATTTAATATGTTACACATCTATGTTTCCCAAAAAAATCAGTGAATCATTGTTAATACGTGTTAATACGTAAAGCATGATAGGATATCGCGAAGAAATGAATGATAGATCTTGTTTTCGGGACTTTAATTTGAATTCAAAGAAACATATCTAAATGGTGGGGTATGTAACTGTTAAGAGCACTTCTTGGAGGTCCTTAGTTGATAATTGAGGTCCCTAAAGTCAGAAATAAGGTTGCCCTTTCGATACACCAACAAACAAGCAATTCTGGTCCCTGATGTCAAGCTTACGGACCGTAAGCATGGGGACCTTACGGTCCGTAAAGCAGGTGCCAGCAACAGAAAACCCACAGCAGCCAGTTCTGCGCGATTCTGACCGATTCTACTGGTTTTTCTCAATCTTGGACGACCCCTAAAAATGTTTTAGAGTACTAGGGACACTTGTAAACAACTCATGGTTAGTTATAGGCCTAGATGTCAATCTTTTGTGGTGTTACAACCATTATATAAAGGCCTCCATGATCATTCTTTCCTCAATTCAATTCTGATCAATTGAGGAGCCTTCAAGCTGATTACAAGACCTCCCTAATCATCATTAATCACTTTGTAAGTTGCTAATCCCTTCTAAATTAATCCTAGCTTAGTATTTAGCTTAAAAGTCAAACCGACGTAACTACGGTTTGACTTCGCGATTAATTATTGATAGCTCAGTCGTATCGCGAATTGAAAGTACCGTTAGATAGGTAATGATATGGGTATTAAACCCTTATAAGGGCACGTATCGATTCCAGACCTAACTAGGTCGTTTGTCGGGTCAAACGTTGACCGAAAAAGTCAACAGAATTACAAAATGCGATTTAATGCACAATTAATGATCCGAGAGGTGTGTAACCTGTTTTAACCTTAATATAACATGGTAATAAGTATAAAAACTTGTCTACGCTTGCCCGACTCGACAAATTTCTGTTTAAACCCGGTTCGGAAACGAAAGGCGCAAAACCTTGACTTTTGCTTTGACTTCGGTTCTGACCCGTTTTGGTTTAATTCAAAGATGCCTTAAGTGCTTCATTAGAGTAGGGTTACATGTAGGTATAAGCCTCTGTACTTGTTTCGTTGATTATCCGATTCATTCGCGCGTTTCCGTTAAATGCTTAAAATTGACCGTAATGCCCTTTAGGTTATAAAACGAGCTTTTTGGTAATGTAAGTGGACAAGACCCTTGTCTACTGAATTATAAACATGCCCTCCAAATTTGACATCAATTTGAGGTCCAGATTAGGAGATATGCGCATTAGCGTAAATAGTAAGCTTTTTATTAATTAATCGGCGCGATTAGCGCATAGCCTATCTAAACCCGATTTTCGGCACCAAACCTTTTACTCACTGATGTTAAATAATATTTTGGGATTTTTGAAGATTTTTAATTATTTTTAAACTGATCTTAAGCTGGGCTTATCGCCTTAATTCGGTAAATACCGAATTTACCCTTTTCGGTCATAAAATGATTTCTACAAGGAATTTTGATGCGAATCCAATTGCTACTGATTTTAAATAATAAATATAGTGTTTTGAGCCTGTTTAACTGATCAGAAAACCCAGAATCGTATTTTTAATCGTACGTCGCTTAAAACGGGTTTATACGTGTATTATACGCGTAGTTTAGGCTTAAAACTATTTTGAGACATACGGATTATTATCAACTAAAATAATCTGTTAAAAATAAGTTGTTTACTGATTACTTCAGTCCCGAACATCAGGGTTACGTTAAATCCCTTTTATAATCGTTAAAATGACCAAAATACCCCTACGGGGCATAATTAAGGATTTAACTCGTTTTGGGCATTATGGAAGGTATCATTATGATATCACAACATAATTTAAGCATATTAACCTAGGAAACCTGTTCGCGACCTATTCGGTTACCCGTTACGCGTTATTTGCGTTCGGATCGGTTTATATAACTAGTTTATATAAGTTAGCCGAAACGGGTCAAACCTTATCGGTTTAATCTCAAAGTTCAGAGTGTGTATCAAATACCCATATTAGACAAGTCTTCATACTTGTCGGGTCTAAAACACATTCTATTCCGGTCTTCGCTTAATCATGCGTTTGAACCGTATATTTCCTTAAGACTAATCGGTCTAAGCTTAGGCTTAATTAAAGACCCGTTAGCATTCTAATTGGTTATTTATACCATCATTCCAGACTAGAGCCTTCCGGTAAATTGTACCTACGCATACTTAAGTGAATACGGCTGAGTTATTAATTCTTGCTATAAAGGACAGGAGCTAGCTCAGGTAAATACTCTTAACCTATTTTCTCAACACGGGCTTGAAATACGGTATAATGATACCGTAAATACTCTTAACTTATTTTCCCTATACGGGCTTGGAATACGGTATAAAGATACCGCTTGGTCGGGTATTGAATGTTTAATCGTATTGTGATTAAATTATTGAGGTAACCCGGTTTAATCTGTATTGTTTGAAATAAAAGCCTTTAGGGGTTAATGACCATGTCCCGGATATCCTTGACATCATTGTATTATAAAATGGCCACGTCTTAGGTACGGGGTGTAGGCATACACCTGACAGTTGCGTAAGGGAAACGGTATCTCACTCTCTTGTGGGCCTATACTTGTGGCGTGTCTGTTAATCTTGACTCGGTTTCTACATCGGGCCCTGAACGTACAACGAACATGTAAATCTGTATACAAGGTTATAACTATAATTGTTCCAAGTATAAAAGATTAATTTTGCCTCTGTGCATTTTAATCAAAGTGTCGATATATTTTGTGCCAAGTGCATTCAAACAAATTTACAAACTCTTTTCAAAATGAGTCGGTTGAGTGTATTTACCAGTGAAAACTGACGTATTTTCCAAAAGGGTTAAGTGACAGGTACTGAACGTAATTGGCTGGAAGCTCAGGGCGCTAATAAGGAATCTTGCAAGTTCTAGGTGTCTAAAGTCTGTTGAACAAATGATATGTTTAAAGATCCGCCTGTGGATCCTTTACCTTCCGTTGTAATACTGGATATTACTTTATATTCGGATTGTAATATATTATCTTTTGCTTCCGCTGTGCATTTATATAATTGTGTTGTTTGACTATTATGTTGCCAACCACGTCACGATACTCCCCACCGGGCCCACCGGTGACACGTGGAAATTCGGGGTGTGACAGGTTGGTATCAGAGCCAACACTGAGTGAATTAAACACTAGCCTTTTGTGTTTAATCTCAGTTACACAATTGCACATATCTAAACTTCTGAGTCTAGACTTAACATAGGAATAATCTCAATCCTAATCTGGAAATTTCACTTCAAATTTTTATTGGATACGTCGCTAAGCAGAGAAGCTGTAATAAGAATTCTCCACATCTGGAGCCTGGAAATGCTGAGCTTTGTACCGCGACCAGGATGAAACGTGCAACCACGGAGAAAACATTCAGGAATTGAATGAAGAAGAAACTCCTTTTGCTGAAGAACGTTTCCGTATATAGTCTTTATAAGGACATATTTATCATTCAGTCCCTCCGAGGACGACATTATTCTTTTGAAGTCCCATTTAGGGCAACCCCATATTTGTTTAAATTTCAAAGGAACGATTAAGTTTAAAAATATCATTCCTATATTATAAGATCTACCATTATAATAAAATGGCAAAATCTAAAAGGACAAGACCTAGCTTCGGGTCATATTAAGACCGGCCAAGATGGCAGTTCCTCAATTTAGATTTTGATCCTAAATAACATTCCTTTTGCAAGATTTACCATTATAATAAAGGGGCAAAATCTAAAAGGACAAGACCTAGCTTCGGGTCATATTAAGACCGGCCAAGATGGCAGTTCCTCAATGTAGATTCAGATCCCTATTAACAGTTCAATTCAGAAATTTTTCTGCGTTAAATATTAATAAAAATCTTAAAAGTGAAACCTAGCCTTCGGGTCGTCTTAAGACCGGGCCAAGATGGTAAGACCTGTTTAAAAGATTCGAATCCCTGTTAACATCTATAAATATGTTAACACTCCTAACAGATGTGATTCGTTGAGAATCACACACGAAATTAAGGATTCTTCAAAAGATTCCTAACCCAGTTTAATGATCCCTAAATCCTGGGTTTACATCATCAATTAAAATAATCATATTTTAACCATACGTGGTAATAAAATGCCTACGGGCCTTGCTCATTTCTACATGAGCCAAAGTACAGTGGTAGCAATGACTCCCTGTCAGAAAAAGGTAATGAACTAGGTTCAAACCTCCAGGCTTTGATTCTCTGAAATCATGGCTTATAAATTAAACTTGTCTACGTGACTAGGCCATTTGTGCTATTATTAAAACCTTAATGCCTCGATTCTCTGAAATCATAGAGCAAAATTTGTAAATGTCCTTGTGACTAGGCCTTTTGTGCCACAAATAAAACTGTTATTGTTTTATAATTAGGATAAATTATTATAGAAATCCTAAATAAACATGATAAATAAATTAACCAAATGTGGCCTCTGTTTACCATGGTTAACAAATTTCCCTAAGGGGCAATTCCATAATAAACTCCCAAGTAAACTATTGCCCTTGTTTTCTGCAACAGTTAAATTGTAATGGCTAACTCAGACGAGGGTAATAGCCATCCAGTGGAGCCAAATGTGAACGCCCAGATTACGTTAACGGGTGCCGAATTAAAAGCGATCATAGACGACGCTGTTACACAGGCTTTGGATAGGCAGTATGAGGAATACAGTGGTACTCGAAGTAGGACCCACTCTACACAGCCTTCAAAGCCTAAGACACACTCTGAAGCTCACCACAAGCCGCCTCCCAAGAAAGATGATCCCAAGAATGGAGATGACGATCGTCGCTCCTCGAACCATCACAGTGATCCGTCTCAACAAATCATACTGAATAAAGGACCCCGAGATAAGGGTTGCTCCTACAAGTACTTTGTGTCATGTAAACCCCGGGATTTTACAGGGGAGAAATGAGCCATTGACTGTATGACATGGCTGGACGAGATGGATACTATTGTGGATATCAGCGGATGCGCTGAGAGGGATATAGTGAAGTATGTATCCCAATCATTCAAGGGGGAGGCACTAGCATGGTGGAAGTCTCTCATTCAAGCTACGGGGAAGATCCCTTTGTACGAGATGACTTGGGATCAGTTCGTTGCTCTTATCAAAGAAAATTACTGTCCTCAACATGAAGTTGGGAAGATTGAGACTGAATTCTTGACATTAGTCATGGAGAACTTAGATTGTCAAGCATACCTTACAAATTTCAATACCAAGTCTCGATTGGTTCCTTATTTGATCACACCAGAATCCAAGAGAATTGCTCGCTTCATTGGGGGTTTAGCCCCAGAAATAAAAGCCAGTGTTAAGGCTTCAAGACCTACTACATTCAGGTCAGTGGCAGATCTGTCGCTATCTCTCACACTCGATGTGGTTAGAAACAAGGCTGCCAAAGTCTCGGAAGATGGAAAGCGTAAGAGGGAGGATGAAAATTCCCATCGCTCCGATAAGAAGAGTTCCGGGTTTAAGAAAGACAGCCAGCAGTTGGGAGAGAAGACCAGGTGCGAAACCTGTAATAAATATCATCTTGGGAAATGCAGATTTGAGTCTCAGCCTCTACCGTGTGGAATTTGCAAATCTAGGGAACATAAAACCCTGGATTGCAAGAAGTTGAAAGATGCAACCTGTTATGGTTGCAACGAGAAGGGGCATATCAAGACCAACTGCCCTAGGAACCAGAAGAAGCCCTAGTAGGCCAAGATAACAAACGCACGAGTTGTCAGGATGAACGCCCAAGAGATGGGGCAGAATAATAATAGTATAATATGTACCTTTCCTTATCAAGCAGTTATGCAGAAACTTATTTGATATTGGCACATATAAATATATTATGAATGATAAAGGTTGAGAACTGTTGTCTCCACCTGATTAAGACTCCGGTCATTTAATGCACGGTTGGAAGTGACTGATGTTACTTTAGAAAATGCTCCAACAAATCCTATATTGATATTTAATATCTATTAGAAATCACTCCTTCTAATACCCTTATAGCAAACTTTTGGTTGCATACATAAGGGCTCAATATAGTGATAAAAAAATCGATGGTTGCCTCGAAAAATCAAGCCCATATCGTGGGTGATAAGAAGCAATTAATTATCAAGACTCCTTAAGAGACAACTCTCATAATTACAGGTATCTGTACGAGTAATTAATTTTAAACATAAAAAAATGGTGGAACTGGCCGTCCCCGGATTCGAACCTGGGTCTAGGCCGGCCGCACCCTTTCACGCGCCTAACCAACTGAGCTAGGTGCCTAGTTTGTGAAAATCTCCATTCTAATTAAATATAAGCACTTGTACAATAAACTTCCTTATCATTTATCAATAATAATTTCTGCTAAGTGTCCTGTTTTTAATACAGGCAATAATAAATCTTCATGAACCATAAACTTAGCAAAATTTTTTTCATTCACAAGGTATAACTACCAAGGAGACCATAGTAACCGATTCTTATAGATCGGCAAGGAATCTTTCCGAAAATCTGAGAGCACTCTTTCTTTGCATAGAGTACGACAACGTATATTATTTTAATTATTTTCTCATTGTTTTCTATCGCCTGCGAATGCCAAACTATGTTGATAAAAGTGTCATATGAGGATTGGCGTATCCTAGTGTGTCCCATAGATTATTTCCATGTCTGATCAGCATGGAGGTTTAATACATGGAACCCCTAAGATATCCCAATGATCGTATTGTACTTCAGTCGACTAATAGTATTCAAAGGAGATATCCGGAATAGAACTATCCAAATAAATATTCCTCGGTAAAGGAATATGTGGACTCATAACATGAATGTGTCACTTATTAGACACAAGCGTTGATGAGTGAACTAGAGCCTGAGATATGGAAATCTCTGTAACCTCCTTGTACCTTTATTATCTTCTTCTAAGTTTACCCTGTTTACCTCTCTAGAGGCAGGTAGAGTTACGATTAACATCCCGCTTTGGGTTAGAGTGTTGTAAGAACTCCATGTTTAATATGGAACAACCGAAAACCTGATTAAGAAAATTTTAAGATATAGATTCATATATCCTAACTCGATATTCTAAGAGTTTGACATGGTTGGGTAAGAAAGACGGTTCATTTTTGCTTATGCATTGTTACCGCAACCCTACTTAGACAACGATTAAGAATTTGCCATCAGCTGCCCAGAGTAGTCGAATTGTTCGACTAACGGCAAGGATTAGCTATTCCCTAAGATTTGTTAAGCAGTGGTTGAAATAACCATCTCACCTTAAGATAAGCTTTTCTATAAAAGTTGATAAATAAGTATCAAGGTTGCCCCTTGGGAGACCTTGTATAAATGAAATATTAAACAATCTATTGATTAGGACAATAGATTGGTAAGTCCAATTATCTGGATCTGAAAGTTGCCATCATTAGGCAGAGAATACTTCCTTAATTTCGGAAAATCTCGGGCCGAGATTTCTTTTAAGGGGGTGAGGATGTAACACCTCGAAAATTCGCGTCTAATAAAATAAACAACACGTGTCATAAATGACACGTGTCGTCATAAAACCGGATTAATAAAGATGTGTCGGGAAGATTTGAAAAGAGGCGTCATGTTAATTGTTACCTCTGAACACCTCCATTATAAATCCCAAGACCCGATTTAATATGTTACACATCTATGTTTCCCAAAAAAATCAGTGAATCATTGTTAATACGTGTTAATACGTAAAGCATGATAGGATATCGCGAAGAAATGAATGATAGATCTTGTTTTCGGGACTTTAATTTGAATTCAAAGAAACATATCTAAATGGTGGGGTATGTAACTGTTAAGAGCACTTCTTGGAGGTCCTTAGTTGATAATTGAGGTCCCTAAAGTCAGAAATAAGGTTGCCCTTTCGATACACCAACAAACAAGCAATTCTGGTCCCTGATGTCAAGCTTACGGACCGTAAGCATGGGGACCTTACGGTCCGTAAAGCAGGTGCCAGCAACAGAAAACCCACAGCAGCCAGTTCTGCGCGATTCTGACCGATTCTACTGGTTTTTCTCAATCTTGGACGACCCCTAAAAATGTTTTAGAGTACTAGGGACACTTGTAAACAACTCATGGTTAGTTATAGGCCTAGATGTCAATCTTTTGTGGTGTTACAACCATTATATAAAGGCCTCCATGATCATTCTTTCCTCAATTCAATTCTGATCAATTGAGGAGCCTTCAAGCTGATTACAAGACCTCCCTAATCATCATTAATCACTTTGTAAGTTGCTAATCCCTTCTAAATTAATCCTAGCTTAGTATTTAGCTTAAAAGTCAAACCGACGTAACTACGGTTTGACTTCGCGATTAATTATTGATAGCTCAGTCGTATCGCGAATTGAAAGTACCGTTAGATAGGTAATGATATGGGTATTAAACCCTTATAAGGGCACGTATCGATTCCAGACCTAACTAGGTCGTTTATCGGGTCAAACGTTGACCGAAAAAGTCAACAGAATTACAAAATGCGATTTAATGCACAATTAATGATCCGAGAGGTGTGTAACCTGTTTTAACCTTAATATAACATGGTAATAAGTATAAAAACTTGTCTACGCTTGCCCGACTCGACAAATTTCTGTTTAAACCCGGTTCGGAAACGAAAGGCGCAAAACCTTGACTTTTGCTTTGACTTCGGTTCTGACCCGTTTTGGTTTAATTCAAAGATGCCTTAAGTGCTTCATTAGAGTAGGGTTACATGTAGGTATAAGCCTCTGTACTTGTTTCGTTGATTATCCGATTCATTCGCGCGTTTCCGTTAAATGCTTAAAATTGACCGTAATGCCCTTTAGGTTATAAAACGAGCTTTTTGGTAATGTAAGTGGACAAGACCCTTGTCTACTGAATTATAAACATGCCCTCCAAATTTGACATCAATTTGAGGTCCAGATTAGGAGATATGCGCATTAGCGTAAATAGTAAGCTTTTTATTAATTAATCGGCGCGATTAGCGCATAGCCTATCTAAACCCGATTTTCGGCACCAAACCTTTTACTCACTGATGTTAAATAATATTTTGGGATTTTTGAAGATTTTTAATTATTTTTAAACTGATCTTAAGCTGGGCTTATCGCCTTAATTCGGTAAATACCGAATTTACCCTTTTCGGTCATAAAATGATTTCTACAAGGAATTTTGATGCGAATCCAATTGCTACTGATTTTAAATAATAAATATAGTGTTTTGAGCCTGTTTAACTGATCAGAAAACCCAGAATCGTATTTTTAATCGTACGTCGCTTAAAACGGGTTTATACGTGTATTATACGCGTAGTTTAGGCTTAAAACTATTTTGAGACATACGGATTATTATCAACTAAAATAATCTGTTAAAAATAAGTTGTTTACTGATTACTTCAGTCCCGAACATCAGGGTTATGTTAAATCCCTTTTATAATCGTTAAAATGACCAAAATACCCCTACGGGGCATAATTAAGGATTTAACTCGTTTTGGGCATTATGGAAGGTATCATTATGATATCACAACATAATTTAAGCATATTAACCTAGGAAACCTGTTCGCGACCTATTCGGTTACCCGTTACGCGTTATTTGCGTTCGGATCGGTTTATATAACTAGTTTATATAAGTTAGCCGAAACGGGTCAAACCTTATCGGTTTAATCTCAAAGTTCAGAGTGTGTATCAAATACCCATATTAGACAAGTCTTCAAACTTGTCGGGTCTAAAACACATTCTATTCCGGTCTTCGCTTAATCATGCGTTTGAACCGTATATTTCCTTAAGACTAATCGGTCTAAGCTTAGGCTTAATTAAAGACCCGTTAGCATTCTAATTGGTTATTTATACCATCATTCCAGACTAGAGCCTTCCGGTAAATTGTACCTACGCATACTTAAGTGAATACGGCTGAGTTATTAATTCTTGCTATAAAGGACAGGAGCTAGCTCAGGTAAATACTCTTAACCTATTTTCCCAACACGGGCTTGAAATACGGTATAATGATACTGTCACACCCCGAATTCCACGTGTCACCGGTGGGCCCGGTGGGGAAGTATCGTGACGTAATTGATATCATCATAGTCAAACAACACAATATATAAATGCACAGCGGAAGCAAAAGATAAATATATTACCATCCGAATATAAAGTAATATCAGAGTATTGCAACGGAAAGTAAAAAGATCCACAGGCGGATCGACTAATCATAATTATTGTTCAACAGACTTTAGACGCCTAGAACTTGCAAGATTCCTTGTTAACGTCCTGAGTAGCTTCCAGCCTATTACGTACTTGTACCTGTCACTTAGACTTTTGAAAATACGTCAGTTTTCACTGGTAAATACACTCAACCGACTCATTTGAAAAGAGTTTAAGAAAATTGATTTAGATGCACTAGGCACAAAATGTTTTGACACTTTGATTAAAATGCACAAGGCAAGATTAATCTTTTATACTTGGGACAAACTATATCTCATGTTATCAGTTTTACATAACTTGCTCTACATGTGGGGCCCGAATCTATGCCGGTTCAAGATTAACCGACACACCACTATTCCCTTATTGGGAATCCCTTATTGGGTATAAATAATTAATTAGCATATAGCATCTGTCAGGTGTATGCCTACACCCCGTGCTTAAGTCGTGGCCATTTCAATTGAATGAGTCAAGGATATCCAGGACACGGTCGCATTAATCC
Organism: Helianthus tuberosus; assembly: GCA_030545235.1. Taxonomy (NCBI): domain Eukaryota; kingdom Viridiplantae; phylum Streptophyta; class Magnoliopsida; order Asterales; family Asteraceae; genus Helianthus; species Helianthus tuberosus. Next base: position 80,228,891 of record CM060372.1, on the reverse strand, counting down.
CCAATGTTTCAGTCAAGCAATACGAATTAAAAACAGGTTATTTGGATTTCCCGACTCATTTGTCTTTGAATCCCATACCTGACCATGCGGTATTTATATTACCGTATCCCAAGCCCGTAATAGGGAAAATAGGTTAAGAGTATTTACCTGAGCTAGCTCCTGTCTTAAATAGCAAGAATTTATTAACTCAGCCGTATTTACTTAAGTAAGCGTAGGTACAATTTACCGGAAGGCTCTAGTCTGGAAATGATGGTATAAATAATCAATTAGAATGCTAACGGGTCTTTAATTAAGCCTAAGCTTAGACCGGCTAGTCTTAAAGAAAGATACGGTTCAAACGCATGAATAAGCGAAGACCGGAAAAGAATGTGCTTTAGACCCGACAAGTTTGGAGACTTGTATAACATGGGTATTTCATACACATTCTGGATTTTGAAATAAAATGATAAGGTTTGACCCGTTTCGGTCAATTTATGCAAACTAGTTACATAAACCGAACCGAATGCGAAAAGAGCGTTACGGGTAACCAAAAGAGTCATATGCAAGTTCCCTGAGATAATATGCTTTAAATATGATATAATATCAGCAAGTTATGTTCTATTATGCCCCGAATAATTTTAAACTCAATTTATGCCTTAGAAGGGCATTTTGGTCATTTAAAATGTTATAAAAGAGTTAAATTGGAAATCTGGGTTTCGGGTCTGATTTATACAGTACATATACTTAATTTGGCATATTATAACAGTAGGGTATGACCCATATACCAAACTTATCATTTAAAACCAAACTATGCACCGCAGGGGTATTTTAGTAATTTCACAAGGGCTAAAAACGTCAAAACTGGAAATCTGAGTTCAACAACTTATACTTACTGTTATTAGATGAAAATACACTAAATACATCAGTAGATATGAGTCTTATATGTTTAATACGAGTATAACGCTTACTATGCGCTAAAAACGCTAAAAATGCGATTTAGAGCCGTTTCCGGGTTTTCAAAAGAAAGCTGAGATTTTTATATTTCCAGAGTGCTCAAAATAATTTATTTAACAAATAAAATCAGTAGAAAAAGGTTTGGGGTCAAAAGGACTTATAAAACTCATTTTATGGCTTAAACGGTCAAAACCGGCATTAACCGAATCGACTTAGCGACGTATGATCCGATCAGCCAAAAATTAAATAAAAATCTTCAAAAATCCCAGAATATTATATAACATCAGTGGGTAAAAAGTTTTATATCGAAAAGTGGCCTTAAATAGGTTATACGCTAAATGCGCCGTTTATTTAACATAAAGATATAGTTTTACGATATCGGCCATTACTCAAAATCTGGACCACCAACTGATCTCAAATTTTCGGTGCAAGTTTATAAATTAGTAATAAAGATTTCTACTCTTTCACTTTTCCAAAAATCACGTTTTATATCAAAAAGGGCAAAATAGTCAACTTTTAAGCATAATCGGAAACATGCATATGAATCGGTTAAGCATAGACTCAAGATGTAAAAATTCCAGAGAGTTAAACTAAAATAAAAATGGTCAAAAATAAACTCTAATACAGATCTCAAACATGCATGCATGGATCCGAATCGAGAGTCAACGAAAAGATCGTTTTATAGGACTTTCGGTTCCGATCCGAGTTTATACTAAAGATTGTCGAGTTGATTATGATAAAACATATTCTTACATTCATTATAAAGCTATTTTTTTTTGATGATCAAACAGGTTGCATGTAACCTACATTGCTAGATATGCTTAATTTTGCAAAAACTCTTCCTGTTGACTTTTTAAGAAAAGCTTTGACTCGACAATCGACATGCTTAGAGTGTAAATCTGAAAATACCCTTTTAGGGGTTTGTTATACTCATAAATACCAACATATGGGTACTTTCAATTCGAGAAAATACTGAGCATATCTCGTTTAATCATAAAGTCAAACTAGTCTCATGATAAGTTTGACTTTTAATGAATACATTAAGTTAGAACGGATTAGAGGGTGATATAAACACTTACAATGATCCTAGACAAGTTTAGAGATCACTATGAATCAGCCTTGATGTCCAGAAAACTCCAGAGAAGCTCTTGTGAATTTTTGAAAGTATGGGTGTTCTAAGTTTTGCAACAATGGTGAACTTTAGGGTGATTTTGATCTGAATTAGAGGTGTTACAGATGTTTATAAGGGTTGTAAGACTTATACAAATGTCCTAGAATGCATGTAATTCGATTGGTCAGGCCCTAGAGTTGAGAACAGCTGGTAACAACTCGCAAAAGCAGACTTGACTGGCATCTGTGCGTAATCTGTTCGCTGGGCAGCCGTCGCGCTGCGCGAGACCCCCCTCGCGCTACGCGAGGGTGTGGGCGACCAGCAATACAAGTTTTTCCAAATTTGCATTTCAGTCCCTGAACTTATGATACGTGTTTAAGCTGCTTATTTACACTCTAAACCCTTGGAATCTGATTTTTATGAACCTTGGGACTTTTGTAAACTTGGGTATGTCCTCGGTTCACTTTGCGCTTACCCGAAAAGTCACGAAATTCACGATTACGTATTTAACCTTTCGTATACGGTTTTAATCATAACTTTCTCATACGTTTACGAAACTTCATGAAATTTTTATCACATATTCTCATGAGTATATTTTATCATTACAAAGCTTCGGGTTTGCCAAAAGATCACTCAGAGGTATAATTTCAACATGTTGACACATTTAGCCCCTGTAGTTTGTAATTCCTCACTTTCTTTCACTTTCCCGTTTCGTATGATCCATAATCTATCCGTTTAAGGTTATAAACACCATGTAGGGTTATTGTAGAGCTTATTTACCCATTGTTGACACTTTGGACTCTTACAGTCACACAGTTTCACTGTATGTCAACTTTAGTCCCTCTAAAGTACTGTTTCACATATTCCAAGCTTATGACACGTGTCACCACATTATTGGACGTAAATTTTCGAGGTGTTACATCCTCACCCCCTTAAAAGAAATCTCGACCTCGAGATTTGCTTAAAGTAAAGGGAGTACTTTTTGTCCTATATTGAACTTAACCTTCCTTAGTACATTTGGGCCTCTATGGCACTCCAGCTGACCTTTATAATAGGTCATGTATCCTTTTGGAGCTTCTTAACCTGTCGATCCTTAATCGACACAGGTTGCTCGTTATATCAAAATCTGAATATCAATATGTGATAATGCTTCTTGACTTATTGGTGAAACATATCCCCAATTCATTAGTATGCAATGCACTGTATGCTCCGCCAAGCTCCTTAAGTAGGTTTTAGCTTATAAGCTAATTGATCTCGATACACTCAATTTTCCTTCGAACGAGTCTTCGTATTCAGAGCTTAACTAGCCTGATAATTTAACAAATTTGCACACCCTTCCTGGTGATCACTTTTGTCAAACTTTATTCCATAACAAGGACTTAGGAGGGTTGCTAACTTCATTAACCCTTGATTTTCTGCCGAATAATGGCAACTTACAATCGATTATGGGTTTGTTTGATCTTATTCGTTGTTTCCAATGCAACTCTTAGATCCGGACGATTGGACTTACCAATCTTTTGTCTTAATAGATGTTTAACATTCCATCTATACAAGGTTTCCAGAAGAGCAGCCTTGATACTTAAATAACAACTATTATAGGAAAGCTAAATTTAAGGTGAGATGGTTATTCCAACCATTGCTTAAAACTAATCTTAAGGAATTAGCTAATCCTTGCCGTTAGTCGAACAAATCGACGATCCTGGGCAGCTGATAACAATTCTTACTTGTTGCCTAATTCGGGTTGCGGTAATCAATGCATAAGCAAAATGAACCGTCTTCCTTAATTAATTATACCGAATTCTTAGAATATTGAGTTAGGCTATATGAACCTATATCTTAAATTTTTACTTAATCAGGGTCTCCATCCTTCCAATGATGGTACTAGCCGTCTTGGAGATTTCATAATGATGCAGTCCCAAAATGGGATATAGATCTTGATTCTACTAGCCTCGCAGGAGGTAAACAAGGTATTCTTAGTGGAAGATACTTAGGTATAATGAGATTACAGAGATTTTCCAAATCTCAGGCTCTAATTCTTCCATTGATGTCGGTGTCAGATAATGACACATTCGTTTTACAAATGCAAGGATGTCCTAAGTAGAGATACTTACAAGGACATTTTATATTGGATATCTCCCTTGAATACTACTAGTCGTATTTGGTACAATATGATTATTGGGATATCTTAGGGGTTCCATGTATTAAACCTCCATGCTGATCAGACATGGAAATAATCTATGGGACACACTAGGATACGCCAATCCTCATATGACACTTTTATCAAACATAGTTTGGCATTCGCAGGCGATAGAAAAACAATGAGAAAAAAATAGTTAAAATAACATATGTTGTCGTACACTATGCAAAGGAAGAGTGCTCTAAGATTTTCGGAAGGATTCCTTGCCGATCTATAAGAATCGGTTATTATGGTTTCCTTGGTAGTTATACCTTGTGGATGATAATAAAAATTTGCTAAGTTTATGGTTTATGAAGATTTATTATTGCCTGTATTAAAAACAGGACACTTAGCAGAAATTATCATTGATAAATGATAAGGAAGTTTATTGTACGAGTGCTTATATTTAATCAATAATGGAAGTTTCACAAACTAGGCACCTAGCTCAGTTGGCTAGGCGCGCGAAAGGGTGCGGCCTAGACCCAGGTTCGATTCCGGGGACGGCCAATTCCACCATTTTTTTTTACATATACATTAATCGTACGGATGCGTGTAATTACGAGGGTTGTCTCATAAGGAGTCTTGATAATTAATTTCTCCTTATCACCCACAATATGGGCTTGATTTTTAAGGCAACCAATCGATTTTTATCACTTTATTGAGTCCTTATATTTAACAGAACTAGGACATTGGAAAAATGATTCCTTTGGTAAATTATACCTCATTTTTAATATCCGAAGTTCTTATGAATGTAACCAAAAGTTTGTTAATCTTATGGTGTACTAAAGGTTTATTATCCCTTACCTTAACTTAAAATACTAAGCAGATACGATTGATGCTGAAAGGTAAGGACGTACCTCTTTATTGATATGCACTGTCTCTGGCATTCAACTTAGTAATTTAGGCGTTTCCTTTCTTATTCATCCCATACTTAGCTGTTCCTTCCTTGGCAGCCTCCGGACAATTAGTACTGATGTGGCCCTTTTCGCCACATCTGAAACAGCTTGCATTCTTTATGTCCCTACATTCGTGGGACTGGTGGCCAGTTCTCTTGCAGATGCCACATTGCTTTATCTTTTGACTTGATCGACACTGTCCCCAGTGTCTTCTTTTGCAGGTTTTGCATGTAGGCTTCTTGTTGGAATTCTGTTGGTTATTGTTGAACTCAGATTTGTTCTTCTTAGGATTCTGGGAGTTATCCTCCTCCCTTTTACGCTTGCCATCTTCAGAGGCCTTGGCAGCCTTGTTTCTAACCACATCGAGTGTGAGAGACAGCGACAGATCTGCTACTGACCTGAATGTAGTAGGCCTCGATGCTTTCACACTTGCCTTTATTTCTGGGGCTAGACCCTCAATAAAGCGAGCTATTCGCTTTGGTTCCGGTGTGATCAAATAAGGGACCAATCGAGACTTGGTATTGAAACTTGTAAGGTATGCTTGGCAATCTAAGTTCTCCATGACTAAAGATAAGAATTCAGCCTCGATCTTCTCAACTTCATGCTGAGGACAGTAATTTTCTCTGATAAGAGCAGCGAACTGATCCCAAGTCATGTTGTACAAAGGGGTCTTCCCGGTGGCTTGAATCAATGATCTCCACCAAGCTAAGGCCTCGCCCTTAAATGATTGCGACACAAACTTGACCACATCCCTCTCAGCGCATCCGCTGATATCCACAACTGTATCCATCTCTTCCAACCACGTCATACAATCTACAGCTCCTTCTTCCCCAGTGAAATCCCGGGGTTTACATGAAACAAAGTATTTGTAGGAGCAACCCTTATCACTGGGTCCTTGATTCAGTATGATCTGTTGAGATGGATCACTGTGATGATTAGAAGAATGACGCTCGTCATCTTCCTTCTTGGGTTCATCCTTCTTGGGAGGTGGCTTTGCATGCGGTGCTGTTAGGGTCCTACTTCGAGTCCCACTATACTCTTCATATTGCCGCTCTAAGGCTTTTGTAACGGCGTCGTTTACTAACGCCTTCAACTCAGCACCCGTTAGATTAATTTGGGCGTTGTCAACATTTTCCCTTGGGTGGCTATTTATTTCATCAGAGCCAGCCATTTAATTGAACTGTTACAGAAAACAAGGACAATAGTTTACTTGGGAGTTTATTATGGAATTGTCTTTTATGGCAATTCATTAACCATGGTAACGGAGACCATATTTGGTTAATTTATTAATCACATTCATTTAGGATTTATATTATAACTTATCCTAATTATAAAAACAATAACAGTTTTACTAGTGGCACGAAAGGCCTCGTCACAAAGGACATTTAGATATGGCACAAACGGCCTTGTTATAAGGACGTTCATCAAATCTGGTACAAAGTCATGTCACCCGGAGTGTTAACATTTAATATGTCAACTTGTCACGAATGACCAATTATAGCACATAGGCTTGTCAAGAATGACTTTAAAACATCACTTGATGGTCTATCACCAAGGACCTTAATTTATAAGCAGCAATCTTATTAGATTGGGGCTTTAAGGTTTGAACGTGGTTCTTCACCTTCGGACAGGGAGTCATAGACTACAACTGTCATCGTCTTGAAAGACGATTCTTTTGGCAGAAAAATAAGCCAATCAACATCACTATTGGATGTTTATATATAACCATCGTATCTAATGATATTAGTATCGATCATATTGACAATTAGGTTTGGGTATAATCACACCATTTTGAACAGGGGATCATAAGATCACTATTATCTTTGTCTTATCGACACTAGAATAAAGTATAGCCCGTAGGCATTTCATCATGAGGGATGTTAATATTATGATCATCATACTGAGGATACTAGTCAGGATCGCACTGATAGTATAGACTATGGGAACTGAGTATAGCTCACCCCCTTGGCAAAGAATCACAAAAGATTACAATTGCATTGTCTCAGTTGGACGATATAATATAGCCCTTAGGCAAAACATCATTACGGATGTTAAAATTTTTAATCATCGTATTGGTGATTTTTGTCATGATCATATTAATCATATGAACTATTAGGCTCGAGCATAGCTCACCACTTTGGACTGGGAATCGTAAAGATCACAATGTCTTTGTCACACATGGACAGTATAATTTGGCCCATAGGCGAAAACATCACTCATGGATGTTTATAATTGGTTCATCCTATTAGATGCTATAAGTCATGATTGCATTAATCATATTGACTATTTGGCTTGAGCATAGCTCACCACCTTAGACAAGGAATCATAAAGATAACAATGTCTCAAATGGACAATATATTATAGCCCGTAGGTAAGACATTACTAAAGGATGTTAAATAATATGATCATCGTATTAGATGATATTAGTCATGATTGCATTGATCATATAGACTATTATGTTTGGACATAGTCCAACATTTTAGACAGGAGGTCGAAGACCTCCACTGTCGTTGTATTATCGGACAACAAGTTTAGTCCGTAGGCACTTCCCTTATATGAGATGTTAATTACTGAATTGCCCCTTAGGGAAATACATTAACCATGGTAAACAGAGACCATATTTGGTTAATTTATTAATCATATTTATTTAGGATTTCCATTATAATTTATCCTAATTATAAAACATTAACAGTTTTATTAGTGGCACCCAATGGCCTGGTTACATGGACATTTATAAATTATAAGCTTATGATTTCAGAGAATCAAAGCATGAAAGTATATTGGCACAATAGGCCTAGTCACAAGGACAATTATAAATTATATGCTAGGATTTCAGAGAATCAAAGCATTTGAGGTTTGAACCTAGTTCATTACCTTTACCTGACAGGGAGTCATCGCTACCACTGTCTTTTGGCTCATATGGAGATGAGCAGGGCCCGTAGGCATTATGTTACCACGTATGGTTAAAATATGATCATCTTAATTAATGATGTAAACCCAGGATTCAGAGATCATTAAACTGGGTTAGGAATCTTTTGAAGAATCCTACTTAAAAATGACGTGTGTGATTTTAAATGAATCACATCTGCCAGGAGTGTTAACATGTTTTAAGATGTTAACAGGGATTTGAATCTTTTAAACAGGTCTTACCATCTTGGCCCGGTCTTATAATTGACCCGAAGGCTAGGTTTCACACTTAAGATTCTTAATTAATGATTTGAATCTTTTAACAGGTTTTACCATCTTGGCCCGGTCTTATAATTGACCCGAGGCTAGGTTTCACACTTAAGATTCTTAATTTATAATTAACGCAGAACAAATTTTTAAATTGAGGTGTAATTATGGATCTGAATCTAAATTGCGGAACTGCCATCTTGGCCGGTCTTATTATGACCCGAAGCTAGGTCTTGCCCTTTTAGATTTTGCCATTTTATTATAATGGTAGATCTTGCAAAAAGGAAATATTATTTTTCCATTTATTTAATATTTCTTATTTAGAATGAAAGTTTAAACTTAATCATTCCATTATATAAAAATAAAAGTATAAAGTTGCCCTAAGCGGGACTTAAAAGAAATAATGTTGTCCTCGGAGGGACTGAAAGATAATTATGTCCTTATAAGGACTAATAAGGAAACGATCTTCAGTAAGAGGAGTTTCTTCTTCATTCTTATTTCTGAATGCTTTCTCCTTGTAGGCTTGTTTTATCCTGGCCGCGGTACGAAGCTCAGCATTTCAAGGCTCCGGGTGTGGAGGATTCCTATTGCAGCTTCTTCGCTTGGCGACGTATTCAATTAGAATTGGAAGCAAGTATTTCCAGATTAGGATTGAGATTATTCCTATGTTAAGTCTAAACTCAGAAGATCAAGGAATGTGCTACTGTGTCATTGAGATTAAACACTAAGGGATAGTGTTTAATTCACTCAATGTTGGCTCTGATACCAACCTGTCACACCCCGAATTCCACGTGTCACCGGTGGGCCCGGTGGGGAAGTATCGTGACGTAATTGATATCATCATAGTCAAACAACACAATATATAAATGCACAGCGGAAGCAAAAGATAAATATATTACCATCCGAATATAAAGTAATATCAGAGTATTGCAACGGAAAGTAAAAAGATCCACAGGCGGATCGACTAATCATAATTATTGTTCAACAGACTTTAGACGCCTAGAACTTGCAAGATTCCTTGTTAACGTCCTGAGTAGCTTCCAGCCTATTTCGTACTTGTACCTGTCACTTAGACTTTTGAAAATACGTCAGTTTTCACTGGTAAATACACTCAACCGACTCATTTGAAAAGAGTTTAAGAAAATTGATTTAGATGCACTAGGCACAAAATGTTTTGACACTTTGATTAAAATGCACAAGGCAAGATTAATCTTTTATACTTGGGACAAACTATATCTCATGTTATCAGTTTTACATAACTTGCTCTACATGTGGGGCCCGAATCTATGCCGGTTCAAGATTAACCGACACACCACTATTCCCTTATTGGGAATCCCTTATTGGGTATAAATAATTAATTAGCATATAGCATCTGTCAGGTGTATGCCTACACCCCGTGCTTAAGTCGTGGCCATTTCAATTGAATGAGTCAAGGATATCCAGGACACGGTCGCATTAATCCCCAATGTTTCAGTCAAGCAATACGAATTAAAAACAGGTTATTTGGATTTCCCGACTCATTTGTCTTTGAATCCCATACCTGACCATGCGGTATTTATATTACCGTATCCCAAGCCCGTAATAGGGAAAATAGGTTAAGAGTATTTACCTGAGCTAGCTCCTGTCTTAAATAGCAAGAATTTATTAACTCAGCCGTATTTACTTAAGTAAGCGTAGGTACAATTTACCGGAAGGCTCTAGTCTGGAAATGATGGTATAAATAATCAATTAGAATGCTAACGGGTCTTTAATTAAGCCTAAGCTTAGACCGGCTAGTCTTAAAGAAAGATACGGTTCAAACGCATGAATAAGCGAAGACCGGAAAAGAATGTGCTTTAGACCCGACAAGTTTGGAGACTTGTATAACATGGGTATTTCATACACATTCTGGATTTTGAAATAAAATGATAAGGTTTGACCCGTTTCGGTCAATTTATGCAAACTAGTTACATAAACCGAACCGAATGCGAAAAGAGCGTTACGGGTAACCAAAAGAGTCATATGCAAGTTCCCTGAGATAATATGCTTTAAATATGATATAATATCAGCAAGTTATGTTCTATTATGCCCCGAATAATTTTAAACTCAATTTATGCCTTAGAAGGGCATTTTGGTCATTTAAAATGTTATAAAAGAGTTAAATTGGAAATCTGGGTTTCGGGTCTGATTTATACAGTACATATACTTAATTTGGCATATTATAACAGTAGGGTATGACCCATATACCAAACTTATCATTTAAAACCAAACTATGCACCGCAGGGGTATTTTAGTAATTTCACAAGGGCTAAAAACGTCAAAACTGGAAATCTGAGTTCAACAACTTATACTTACTGTTATTAGATGAAAATACACTAAATACATCAGTAGATATGAGTCTTATATGTTTAATACGAGTATAACGCTTACTATGCGCTAAAAACGCTAAAAATGCGATTTAGAGCCGTTTCCGGGTTTTCAAAAGAAAGCTGAGATTTTTATATTTCCAGAGTGCTCAAAATAATTTATTTAACAAATAAAATCAGTAGAAAAAGGTTTGGGGTCAAAAGGACTTATAAAACTCATTTTATGGCTTAAACGGTCAAAACCGGCATTAACCGAATCGACTTAGCGACGTATGATCCGATCAGCCAAAAATTAAATAAAAATCTTCAAAAATCCCAGAATATTATATAACATCAGTGGGTAAAAAGTTTTATATCGAAAAGTGGCCTTAAATAGGTTATACGCTAAATGCGCCGTTTATTTAACATAAAGATATAGTTTTACGATATCGGCCATTACTCAAAATCTGGACCACCAACTGATCTCAAATTTTCGGTGCAAGTTTATAAATTAGTAATAAAGATTTCTACTCTTTCACTTTTCCAAAAATCACGTTTTATATCAAAAAGGGCAAAATAGTCAACTTTTAAGCATAATCGGAAACATGCATATGAATCGGTTAAGCATAGACTCAAGATGTAAAAATTCCAGAGAGTTAAACTAAAATAAAAATGGTCAAAAATAAACTCTAATACAGATCTCAAACATGCATGCATGGATCCGAATCGAGAGTCAACGAAAAGATCGTTTTATAGGACTTTCGGTTCCGATCCGAGTTTATACTAAAGATTGTCGAGTTGATTATGATAAAACATATTCTTACATTCATTATAAAGCTATTTTTTTTTGATGATCAAACAGGTTGCATGTAACCTACATTGCTAGATATGCTTAATTTTGCAAAAACTCTTCCTGTTGACTTTTTAAGAAAAGCTTTGACTCGACAATCGACATGCTTAGAGTGTAAATCTGAAAATACCCTTTTAGGGGTTTGTTATACTCATAAATACCAACATATGGGTACTTTCAATTCGAGAAAATACTGAGCATATCTCGTTTAATCATAAAGTCAAACTAGTCTCATGATAAGTTTGACTTTTAATGAATACATTAAGTTAGAACGGATTAGAGGGTGATATAAACACTTACAATGATCCTAGACAAGTTTAGAGATCACTATGAATCAGCCTTGATGTCCAGAAAACTCCAGAGAAGCTCTTGTGAATTTTTGAAAGTATGGGTGTTCTAAGTTTTGCAACAATGGTGAACTTTAGGGTGATTTTGATCTGAATTAGAGGTGTTACAGATGTTTATAAGGGTTGTAAGACTTATACAAATGTCCTAGAATGCATGTAATTCGATTGGTCAGGCCCTAGAGTTGAGAACAGCTGGTAACAACTCGCAAAAGCAGACTTGACTGGCATCTGTGCGTAATCTGTTCGCTGGGCAGCCGTCGCGCTGCGCGAGACCCCCCTCGCGCTACGCGAGGGTGTGGGCGACCAGCAATACAAGTTTTTCCAAATTTGCATTTCAGTCCCTGAACTTATGATACGTGTTTAAGCTGCTTATTTACACTCTAAACCCTTGGAATCTGATTTTTATGAACCTTGGGACTTTTGTAAACTTGGGTATGTCCTCGGTTCACTTTGCGCTTACCCGAAAAGTCACGAAATTCACGATTACGTATTTAACCTTTCGTATACGGTTTTAATCATAACTTTCTCATACGTTTACGAAACTTCATGAAATTTTTATCACATATTCTCATGAGTATATTTTATCATTACAAAGCTTCGGGTTTGCCAAAATATCACTCAGAGGTATAATTTCAACATGTTGACACATTTAGCCCCTGTAGTTTGTAATTCCTCACTTTCTTTCACTTTCCCGTTTCGTATGATCCATAATCTATCCGTTTAAGGTTATAAACACCATGTAGGGTTATTGTAGAGCTTATTTACCCATTGTTGACACTTTGGACTCTTACAGTCACACAGTTTCACTGTATGTCAACTTTAGTCCCTCTAAAGTACTGTTTCACATATTCCAAGCTTATGACACGTGTCACCACATTATTGGACGTAAATTTTCGAGGTGTTACAGATACCGTAAATACTCTTAACTTATTTTCCCTATACGGGCTTGGAATACGGTATAAAGATACCGCTTGGTCGGGTATTGAATGTTTAATCGTATTGTGATTAAATTATTGAGGTAACCCGGTTTAATCTGTATTGTTTGAAATAAAAGCCTTTAGGGGTTAATGACCATGTCCCGGATATCCTTGACATCATTGTATTATAAAATGGCCACGTCTTAGGTACGGGGTGTAGGCATACACCTGACAGTTGCGTAAGGGAAACGGTATCTCACTCTCTTGTGGGCCTATACTTGTGGCGTGTCTGTTAATCTTGACTCGGTTTCTACATCGGGCCCTGAACGTACAACGAACATGTAAATCTGTATACAAGGTTATAACTATAATTGTTCCAAGTATAAAAGATTAATTTTGCCTCTGTGCATTTTAATCAAAGTGTCGATATATTTTGTGCCAAGTGCATTCAAACAAATTTACAAACTCTTTTCAAAATGAGTCGGTTGAGTGTATTTACCAGTGAAAACTGACGTATTTTCCAAAAGGGTTAAGTGACAGGTACTGAACGTAATTGGCTGGAAGCTCAGGGCGCTAATAAGGAATCTTGCAAGTTCTAGGTGTCTAAAGTCTGTTGAACAAATGATATGTTTAAAGATCCGCCTGTGGATCCTTTACCTTCCGTTGTAATACTGGATATTACTTTATATTCGGATTGTAATATATTATCTTTTGCTTCCGCTGTGCATTTATATAATTGTGTTGTTTGACTATTATGTTGCCAACCACGTCACGATACTCCCCACCGGGCCCACCGGTGACACGTGGAAATTCGGGGTGTGACAATAAGCATTAAACATCATTGCTAATCTGGTTTCGGTGATATGTCTGTGTTTACGTTCGGCCCGACCATTTTGTTCCGGTGTATAAGGACAAGAGAAATGATGATGTATGTCATGATCTTGAAAACAAGTTTGAACTCGATTATTTGTAAACTCGGTTCCACCATCACTTTGGAAAACTTTGACACTTTTAGAAAATTGTTTTTGGACAAAGTTTAGAAAAATGGTAAGGATGTTGTAAAATTCGGATTTAGCCTTTAGAGGATAAAACCATGTAAACCGAGAGTATTCGTCTACAAATATTAATAATATAAATAGCCATTTGTACAGGCAATTGGTGCGGGTCCCCAAAGATCACAATGAATTAAATCTAAGACTTGTTGAGCGCATTTATTATTTTCAACAAAAGGAAGATGTTTAGCTTTAGATAACTCACAAGAATTACATAAACCTGGTTTAGGTAATAAAGATGTGACAAAAACATGACCAAGTCTATTTAAATTAGTGATAGTATAAAAGGAAACATGACTAAGGCGACTATGCCATTTATTGAACGAAGCACGAAGGTGAGAAGCGGAAAGCACGGAAACAAGAGACTTGTGACTTTGTGTGAGGACATAGAAACCATTCTCGCAAGTACCTCTAGCAAGAACTTCCCCCATTTTTCGGTCCTGAATATGGAAATAATCATTAGAAAATAAAACATCAACGGGAGAATCATTTGTGAGTCTACTAATTGATAGTAGATTCTTTGTGAGATTAGGGACAACAATAACATTTTGTAAGGATAATGAATTGTTTAAAATCGTGTCCCCAACGTGAGTCACTTGTAATGTTTGACCATTACCAAAAGTAACACGCATGTTACCCGTGTGAGGTTTAGAAATGTTTAAACCATGGACATTAGTAAGCATATGGGTTGTTGCACCTGAGTCAGCCGTCCAATCCGGAGTTTCAGATGCAAGGCTGCATTGAGCATTGAATGCGTGGGCTAGATTTGCATCTAGAGTGAGGGCTTTTTGCGCATAAGAAGATAGATTAGGACAAGCACTAGCAAAGTGACCTTCTTTGCGACAAATTTGACAATAAGGAGGACGTTTAGTGTAGGTGTTACCGCGGCCTTTTGAGGTTTGTGAGCGTCCTTTTCCTCGGGAACAGGAGAACCGATTGAGTTTTGAGGAATTGGAATAGACGGCGGCTTTAGTGGTTGTGGGTGCTTGAATTTTTTGAATGAAAAGTTCTTGGTTTTCGTCATTTGTGAGGAGATCTCGAAAGGGAGGTGCGGGACGTATGGTTCGTTGGGATATGGAAAAACTTTCAAAGGATGCGCCTAAACCACAAAGAAACCAATGGCGCTTATCCTCATCATTGATGGGATGACCAATCAAAGCAAGTTGATTGGAAAGGGCTTTGAATTTCTGACCATAGTCTGCGACAGAACCGGTTCCCTTTTGAAGATTTCGAAGAGTGTCCTTTAAATTGTGCATGCGATCAATAGAGCAATGACTGTACGCATTGGCTAATGCATTCCAAACGGACAAGGAGGTGGAATGGCCAATGGTTTCGGACATAGCCTCTTCGATGAGTGTGGATTTTATGAGAAGGAGGACTTTTTGGTCAGCGGATTTCCATGCTACAAAGGCTGGATTGGTAACAGTTTCATTGTTGGAAGAAATAGTTTCAAGTGGGCATGGTTTTGAACCATTAACATGGCCGATGAGATCAAGGTCTGAAAGAACCGGGGTGATTTGTTTCTCCCATGGGAGATAATTGGTGGAATTTAGTTTGATAGTGATGAGATGGCTAAGAGAATGGAGAGGAATGGTGGAAAGATCGGTTGAGGAAGACATGGCTAAGGGTGGCGAGAAGACAGAAGAGAGTTAGGGCATAATACTATCAAGGGGACAGGATCAAGGCTGATACCATGAAATTGTAACAACTTTTGATGATTTACATTAAGAATTACAAGAGTATAAATACAAGAAATTGTGTAACTCATGAGGAGTGAAATCCTCCTATGACTAAAATAGAAAATCTATACATTAAATGAATTGAATGGGATTATATGCAGAGAATGATTTGAGGCAATTATTTAGTATTGCCTAATAATGCTCATCTATATGGATTTGATCTCTACAAGTTCATAAATGGCTTATATCATCATCTTTCTCCAAAAACAAAATGCAGATGGCTCCACCATTCCACATAAAGATTTTGCCACATAGTTTCATCAAAATTGACTACTTTTTGGGGCTCTCGTTGGTAGCCTCTCGCCACCAATCGTGTCACACCCCAACCGATGGTGGAAACATCGGGCGGTATGAAAACGAGATTGCAAGAGACTTCATAACACTATTTTGTGGCAAGTATTTATAAATCAAAATTTCATTTCGTTGCTAAAATTCAAAGTACATCATTTGGAAACAAATTACGACAACTTAATCAAGAAAACGAAATATACATAAGTACTAAATTTAGAGGTGTGATTCTAGTCTCCCTACTAGATTTCATTCATCATCATTATCATCAATTTCCTGTAATACATATTAAAGTACATGTCAACACATAAAGTATTGGCGAGCATACAAGTTTGAGTACTAGCATATGTATAAAAGTTTAAACAAATCCACATGGCAATGGTTATCTAGAACTAACATACGATACTAGCATGCAACTATAAATGTCAACCCAAAGATTCCCACTAGCATAATCTTGTCATAGAAACGATAAGACCGTTTTGTTAAACTTAACATGACCTCAAGAATACGGGCGATGCGTTAGTCCTATAGCGCTATACATTTTAAGGGGGGCTTGTACGAAGTTAATGACAAGTATAAAGCATAAGAATAGTCTAGCATACATAAATTCAAGCATAGTGTATTAAGCATGTATATTGGATCGTTTGTTTGTGTCTTAAGTATAAAGTATGTGATTGTGTGGGTTTGATAATGTATACGTATTGCACCAAAAAGTGTTAAAATAAAAAGGGTCATGTACACTCATGGTTTTTCAGAGCTTCCGATTAAACTTAGAGTTGATGACTTCTTGAGATGGGAATATCGAAGTTACCCTTCATGGGGGAAACGAAGGCGTGTGAGTATTTGGAGTTGTAGGAAGTTCGGATTTAAATTTAAGTACACAAGTATATGTATACAAAAATTATATCTCGTCAATACACTTATTTGGACACTAAGTTTTTAATGTGTTTCATGGGTCCTAACATGCCCATTAGAATCGCAAACGAGGAATAAAGAACAAAGATAATATAACCTATATTCATGACATATAACCATCATCCGGTTAACATCAAGAATTGGGTTAAGTATATTATATTTTATATTGAATATATTATAGTTTGTTTATTTAGTCCATCATGTATAATCATAGAAATCATGTAAGTCAAGCATGGAGGTATGTATACCTCTTTGCATGATTCACCAAAGCACAAAGTCATCAACTTAGTTGATGACCTGTTTGGTCATGAATAAAAAAAGAAAAACACAACTAATCTATCTAGTTAATCAAGTAGCCAAGTAAGAGCAACCGGGTGTGTCATACCCATCATGGAAAATGTTGGAGATCCGACGGGGTTGTGTTACTTTAGGTCTAGGAAACTACTTAGAATAATAAGATAAAACATCAAGTGAGGTAGTGGAACAAGTTTGGAAAGCCCAAGCTTCTATGGTTCACACATTTAGACACATGCAAGACTCACCATATGAACAACGGTGAGCTTGGATGATCACTACACTTGTAGGTTGTCTAAACCTTGTCAAAACAGAAAGTTTAGTAGGTGTTTACACCTCTAAACTAATAAGAATTAGCCTTAAACAAGTCCCATAACCATAGATGGGTTTAGGAACAAGTTAGGCATAAGATTCATATAAGAAAGTTAAGTTTTATAGAAGTTTGCAACATAACTTCCAAAACAGATAGTTTAGGAGGTTCTTATACCTTAAACTTGTTGGAGAACAACCACATACAAGCCCCACAATCATGGGTTTGATTGAGAACAAAGTGGGTACAAGTTCTTCACAAGGAATGAACTAAAAGATGAACATATATAAAGTTTAGTGAAAGCAAAAAATTAAATCCACTTTGGACACCAAAATCAGAGTTGTACTACCTTGTTACACCTTGGTGAACATTGGGTAACACACCTTGATGTTGTCCAAGTGTTTTGAAGCAAGAAAACTCAAAGAATAAGTAGTAGAAGTGAGTTAGAACTCCCTTTGAACTTCAAAGATATTCTACCCAAAAATCAGAATTTATGGATGGTTTTGAAGTGTTGTGAGAGTGATTAAGTGTTTGAAAAGTGAAAATGAGGTGTAGGAGGCTCCTATTTATAATGGGGGATTAGGGTAGGGGTAATTAATGAAGCTGGTGGTGGTTGGGAGTTGACGTAATGCCTCGAATTTCCATACTACTATTTTTAGAAAATTCGAATTCACATTTTACTTCTACAGTCGAAATCGGATAAAAAAAACGGATAAAAAAACGACAACCGAAGCATTTTTACGCGTTTTTAACTTCACGGGAAATGGGCATGTGGGCCCAAGCCCGTTAAAGAAAACCTAGGTATTTATAAATAATCAAACCCTAACATCCCTCATTTTTGTTTTACCAGCCGCTCACCAGATTATTTTCCCTCTCAACCCCCATTTCTCTCATCTCATATACAGAGATCTTATCTAAAAACACTTACACACAAATCCTTTTCCCCCTCACCTTCTCTACACATAACCCCAAGCTCAGACAAAGAAAGAATGGAGCTTTATCCTTAGGTTACCTTCTTCCTCAAACACATACACAAATAGTAAGTCGCCTACCCCCTTTTCTTCTCCTACGCGACACCCATCACACCCCTCATCTTCTCCGTCCGGCTTTCCGACAAACACCACACCACCACAACCTCTCCTACCCTCCCCCTGTTTCGGTCGACAAAACGGACCACCTACACCACCGTCCGGTGGTGGTGCGACAACAGAGATGAGGAGAAAGAGAGGGACGGAGTAGAGGAGACGGCGGCAACACCGCCATACGTGACGGCGCCGTTTTCCGGCATGACCCATCGACGACGGCGGAGCTGCGATGGCAGTGGTGGTCGTTATTGTTCAGGTCCCGGTTCAGCGACAGTGGTAGTTCGCGGCAGTGGAGGTGATTCAAGTGGGTTCCGGATCGGGTCGAGTTTGGTTCATTCCAGTTCGGGTTCGTCTAAGTTCGGTTTTGCTTCAGGCCAGTTTTGATTCGGGTTGTATTTTGTTTAAACTCCGATTCAACACCGGTTGTTTTTGTTGCTTCAGTTGTTTTGGGTTCACGACACGGGATAGCTCGGTTCAGTTTCAGTTCGGTGTTCAGGTCTAAAACTGGTTAAACAGTCAACTCGGTCAACTGTCGAGACAATGGTATAAACGCGAGACTCGTAAAAACATTAACGGCACGAATATAAATTTTATAGTTTTGTATGTTTTTATAACAAAACCGAACCTTATAACTTATTTATAAAATACATAGAGCTATATTTATTTATATATTGTTATTGAATTGTTGCGTTGATTGTTGAATTTTGACAAATATATCGACAACTAGTGTTGTCGGGATCGTCCAAACAGAGGAAACTCTGTCCGTTTTTCGTAAAATTGATAAAACGAAACGTGTTAAATTTATAAAACAAAACCTATCAAATTCAATTAATTTTTATAAAAATAAATTCAAATGTATATTTATTTTAACAATACTCCTATAATCTCCGAATTCTCTCTAATTCTTTGCATTTGCAAGGACAAGACTCGAATTCTTCAAGAACTAAAATGTGTCCTCGGTGTTCCATCATTCAACCTTCAACTCTTCACGGAATTACCAAAAGAAGCTTTGCAAAACAGTGAGCATACTCGACCCTTTTTACGCTTTAACGCATTTTGGGTGCAACATGTATCAATTACAAATCTACTTCACTCAATCGAATATAATTAAATACTCGATCCATCGAATACGTAATTGTTATGCTTAGGTTGTCTATGCATGTTAGTTCCAACTGTATACCCATGCTATTTGTTATGTTTATGCTATTTATGCGTGTTAGTTCCTACTTGAATATCCTTACTATCGGTTATGCTTTGGTTGTTTTAATAAGCTAGATACAACTCGAATATAAATTGCCACGTCGGATTGAGATAAACTTTTATACTTATACTTATATTCAAACTTGTATGCTCGCCAATACTTTTGTATTGATCTATGTTTTTAATACATGTTGTAGGATTCTGATGATGCAAGGAATCTAGCAGGATTGCCTAGAAACGCATTAAACTTTAATACTTGTTGTATCGTATTGTATTTTCAAACATGTTGTATTTTGTTTCCAAAACTTGTACTAAGCCGTTATTATTGAAATGAAATTTTATTTCTTTCATACGTGTCGTTATTCAAATTTGTTATATTCTAGTTCAATCAATGTAAAAAGTCATTATTAAACACTTGACACAAATAGCGTTATGAAGACTCTTGCAATCTAGTTTTCGTCTCATCCCGATGTTTCCGCCATCGGTTGGGGTGTGACAGATTGGTATCAGAGCCATAACTATAGGGAATTAGGTAGAATTGCCATGTTCGACCTAGTCTATAGTCTAAGTACCAAAACTCGACCATTCCTAATTCTTGCTTAATATGTAATTCTTCCTATTTGCTTCTACCTCTCCTTTTGTCTAAATATACAATGTGTCTTTTCTAAGACATTTTACACAATACATACTTGAAAACACTCATATTCCGCAATCGAAATGACTCATCAAAATAGGGGTGATTCCCGCCTTTGGTGACGAATTTCAATCCATCTGTCATGTTATTTTGCACGAAATTTACCATCAAGTCAGGAGTGAGATCAATATCTTGATGGGAATTTCCACTTCATATTCTAGTGGATCCCTGATGACGACTCAAGATTATATCTTGTTTCGTTCAATAAACCACATTTTGGGGAGGAAATTGTCAAGCTAGGATTGATATCCACACCTTGATGACTGGTTCCATTCTTCGATTTTCAATCTCGCCAAAGTTTTGTATTTTCGATCAAATTAGGGACATGTATTAACCAGAAGGGTAAAATACCGTTAATCGCCTGTCAACTAGAGTATTTTACCTATTAGGCCACATCATGTCTCCTTAATTCGAATGGACTTTCGCGTCACTTTGGAATAGTCGAAGTTTCTAAAACCGAAACGTTCCAATATTTTATCAAACCTCTCTTTTATGCTATCTAAATTTCTATGTGATTTAATACTAGAATCGATTTATCACTCAACCATCCAATACATACATACTAATAGTTATACTTGATTCGGGATTACTAGGACATTCTTATGTGATAAACTTGTCATTAACTTTGATCAAAGCCACAACTTAACATGTATGGTGCTTGTGTAGCGCTATAGGAGTAGCGCCCACCCGTATTCTTGAGGTCATGTTAAGACATTTTGCGGTACACAATGGATTGACAATTAGTCATTAACTTTGATCAGGCCACAACTTAACATGTATGGTGCTTGCGTAGTGCTATAGGAGTAGTGCCCACCCGTATTCTTGAGGTCATGTTAAGAAAATTTGCGGTACACAATGGATTGACCTGTTTATTCACATGCCAATAATGCGTTAATCTTGTTAAACTAAGTATGTCTTGTGGATTGTTCAAATATTTTACTCATACTCATACTCTAACTTATATATTCGCACTACTTGGTGGTCATACTTGGAATTTATTCACATACTTTGACACAATCATTCTTACATACTTAAACCTTTATAAGTTATCACACGCATATATTCATACTCGTAATACGATAATGTACCCTGACCTGTACACTACTAGTACAAACTATGCGGATCATGCACATACCAGAATAATCGCTGATGCATACAGGATCATATTGGTAGATGCATGAAAACCATAGTAGGTTTTATTGTGTATCATAACACAGAACGTAACATGACACCGAGTCGCGAAATGGATGTAACATGATATGAACATGGTGGATACGCCGCTGGTACTTCCTATATATAAGTGCTGCTACCATATTACTAAACTTTTGTAAAAACGTGCCATGAGAAATTTGGTGTTTCCTTAGACCTTATCGAATACAAACTTTGACCACTCACAACCTATTTCTCGGTTATACCCAAAAAGACTTCAAGAATGCCATCCTTACCAAGGTCTTCCTCTTGAATAAATTTCGGGACGAAATTTCCTAAAGTAGGGGAGACTGTAATGCCTCGTATTTCCGTACTACTATTTTTAGAAAATTCGAATTCACATTTTACTTCTGCAGTCGAAATCAGATCGAAAACGGATAAAAAAACGACGACCGAAGCATTTTTACGCGTTTTTAACGTAACGACTAAAGTATGCGACTAATATCGAATATCGGCACCATTTTACATGTTTTGAACCTAAAACTATGTTATACAACACATTACGGAGCTCGGGTGCGAAGACGGGCTTCAGAAACGCTGTCGGGTCACTTAAATCACGGGAAGTGGGCTTGTGGGCCCTGGGCCCAAGCCCAGTAAAGAAAACCTAGGTATTTATAAATAATCAAACCCTAACATCCCTCATGTTTGTTTTACCAGCCACTCATCAGATTATTTTCCCTCTCAACCTCCATTTCTCTCATCTTATATACAGAGATCTTATCCAAAAACACTTACACACCAATCCTTTTCCCCCCTCACCTTCTCTGCAAATAACCCCAAGCTCAGACAAAGAAAGAATGGAGCTTTATCCTTAGGTTACCTTCTTCCTCAAACACATACATAAACAGTCAATCGCCTACCCCCGCTCTTTCTTCTCCTACACGACACCGACCACACCCCTCATTTTCTTCGACAGGCTTTCTGGCAAACACCACACCACCACAACCTCTCCTACCCCCCTGTTTCGGTCGACAAAACGGACCACCTACACCACCGTCTGGTGGTGGTGCGATGACGGAGATGAGGAGAAAGAGAGGGATGGAGCAGAGGAGACGGCGACAACACCGCATACGTGACGGCGCCGTTTTTCGGCACGACGCGTCGATGACGGCGGAGCCACAACGGCAGTGGTGGTCGTTATTGTTCAGGTCCCGGTTCAGCGACGGTGGTAGTTCAAGAAAGTGGAGGTGATTCAAGTGGGTTCTGGATCGGGTCGAGTTTAGTTCATTCCGGTTTGGGTTCGTCTAAGTTCGATTTTTCTTCAGGTCAGTTTTGATTCGGGTTGTATTTTGTTTAAATTCCGATTCAATACCAGTTGTTTTTGTTGCTTCAGTTGTTTCGGGTTAATGACACGGGATAGCTCGGTTCAGTTTTAGTTCGGTGTTCGGGTCCAAAACTGGTCAACCAGTCAACTTGGTCAACTGTCGGGACAATGCTATAAACACAAGACTTGTAAAAACATTAACGCCACGAATATAAATTTTATAGTTTTGTATGTTTTTATAACAAAACTGAACCTTATAACTTATTTATAAAAATACATAGAGCTATATTTATTTATATATTGTTATTGAATTGTTGCGTTGATTGTTGAATTTTGAAAAATATATCGACAACTTGTGTTGTCGGGATCGTCCAGAAACAAAGGATACCCTGCTGTTTATTCGTAAAATCGGTAAAACGAAACGTGTTAAATTTACAAAACAAAACCTATCAAATTCAATTAATTTTTATAAAAATAAATATAAATGTATATTTATTTTAACAATACTCCTATAATCTCCAAATTCTCTCCAATTCTTTGCATTTGCAAGGACAAGACTCGAATTCTTCAAGAACTAAAATGTGTCCTCGGTGTTCCACCATTCAACCTTCAACTCTTCATGGAATTACCAAAAGAAGCTTTGCAAAACAGTGAGCATACTCGACTCTTTTTACGCTTTAACGCATTTTGGATGCAACATGTATCAATTACAAATCTACTTCACTCAATCGAATATAATTAAATACTCGATCCATCAAATACGTAATTGTTATGCTTAGGTTGTTCATTTCCCTATTCGCGGCTGCTGGAGTTTTCTCAACCTCTTTCTACGCTCATAAGCTCCTCTGCTGAACCATCCTCTCTTCTTTGGAGGGAATGGCTCCTCAGATTGTGCTTTGAACACGAATATCCCATCTTCGGTATCAGCCGAATACCCCGAGGGGGTAGACTGCGAAGAGGTTCCTTCGTCCCTAGGAGAGTGGGGCAACTGACGGTAAGCGTCCGAAGGTCCTTGATCACTCATACTGTAAACTAACAAATTGTCAAATAACACAAAATAATAATATACACGTATGCACATAGTTGCATAGATTATTTCCTAACAAAATTTATAATTTCAATGTCAGCAGAACACTTCTTTGGCTGAAATCAGTGGCTAGGCTCTGATACCACATTCTATCGCAGCCTCCGACCCCTGCCACGGGAGGCGGGCGACCGCGGCCTACACAGAGATGGTGGTATCGGTGTTTATCATTATTTGGCAGCGGAATTTTCATCGGGACTGTAGTTAGGAAATATTTTATCAGAGTAAAATACCACCTTTTTATATTAATAAACACATTGGGTTAAAACCCAAATTTTCATTACAAATATGTTTATAGGGATAAACCCTATTTTATTGAATTTAAAACATTGTCTTTATTTAGGTAACTTTTACAGCCACATTTTTTTCCAAGCCTTCTGTGCTCTCCAGCTGGCTTCTATTTGGCTTTCACATTTTGTTACCTGAAACGCGTTTTAAAAACATTTGTCAGTGGGAAATACTGGTGAGTGAATCCCAGTTTAATCAAAACAGGTTTTTATCATTTTATAGCATTGAGGGCGATCTCGCAATTATATTTGTTTACAATTCTTACTTTAATTACCACCCACGATACTGTCAACCCGACTTGTGGTCATGTTACTACTCATAGTGTAGTAACAAATTTTGTATACAAAACCCCAACATACCGACGATAATTGTAGAATTACAAATACTCAATAACTGTTAATCATAATATCAAACAATTGAGGTTTTGTAAAAACAGTTTGCAAAAAGGTTTACACAAAAAGGAGATTACTCACATTGCTAGTTTAGACTTTTCCTGATGGTTTCCTGGTTATAATCTAATAATTTAAACAATGCACATGCGTTAGTACCCAATATTTACATTAGTAATACCCTCCCCGAGACAGAACTCCAATGACTACGTCAGGCAGAACCTCAACAGCCGTTACGGAGTACTAGATCAATCGGGCAGCGTATCTTATACGTAACCGGGGTTATAATACTTACAACGGGGCAGAACTTCGTTAATTAGGGGGGTATTATACCCAAGATTATAATAGCTATGCAGAATATTGAGAGAGAGAATGAAAACTTTTGAACGAATTTGATTGAATCTGATCAAAGTTATTTATAGGGCTGATCAGACCATCTTTCACGCCCCGCGTACGCGAGCTAGGGGCGTAGGTTTTAGCTTTGCTGATTCGTTGAACTAGGTTTGACACGAGTGGTGACACGTGGAAGCCTGGGGGCTCGCCCTAGTGACCAGCTGTCGCGGCCCGCGTAGCCTGAAGGCAAAGCCTTTGCGGCCCGCGAGCGCCCCTTAAAACTTGATTTTATTTTATTTTTATGAAATTAAAGGTATTTATCCCTCCAAAATTATTTTCGACATCCCTAATATATTTAGAATGCCCCTATAATCAAGTTTTAGATAGTCGATGAATTCCTGACTAAGATATTCACCGCCTCGATTTGATCAAAGCATATTAATAGTTCTATTTAGCTGATTCTCTACTTTGTTTTGATACTCCTTGAACTTTTCAAATGTTTAATGTTTATGCTTCATAAGATAAACATAACCATATCTACTAAAATCATCAGTAAATGTAACAAAGTATCTTTCTCCATGTCTTGACATTGTTCTGAATGGACCACATACATCTATATGTACAAGTCCCAACAGATCATTAGCTCTTTCTCCAGCATTTGAAAAAGGTGCTATTGTTAACTTTCCACTTAAGCATGATTCGCATTTGCCAAACATTTCTGAACCCTTGGAATCTAGGATTCCTGCGGTTTTGAGTTGTTTAACATGGTTCTCGCTTATGTGACCAAGTCTACAATGCCACATATATGTATCATTAAAGTCTAACTTATTACGTTTATGGGAGATATTGCATAATATGTTATTGTCTTTAGATTTCTATCTCATAGATTCCATTGTTTGGTTTTGCATCAAAGTAAAATACATCATTAAAATAAGCAGAAATAAATTCACCATTAAAACGATAATTGAAACCTTGTCCATGCAAAGCAGAAACTGAAACAATATTTCTACTAACACTAGGAATAAAATAAACATTGTTCAAAACAGGTTCTAAACTAGTAGGAAGTAAAAGAACATATTCTCCATTCGCCTTCACAGCAACTCTTTGTCCATTTCCAATATGGACCTCCAAGTCGCCCTGTTTCAGTTTCCTAATCTTTCTTAGTCCCTGCAAATGTGAAAACCACATCCTATGTCAAACACCCATGTTTTTCCAGAAAAAGAAAAGATTTCAATAACATATATACCTGAGGACTCTCCTCATGAAGCCTTGGCTTACTTCAGTTCAGCTAAATACTTAGCACAGTTCCTTTTCCAGTGCCCAATTTCATTACAATGAAAACACTTGGCATCCTTCTGAGGCTTTTTGTTTGCAACATTTTGCCTTTTCCCTTCCCTTTGCCCTGATTGCCCTTTTTCTTGGTGTTAGGTTTCTTAACATGAACCTCCTTGATCATACGCACTGGTGCAGTCTTGCTGGGTAGTTTTGAGCATCTGATGCAGCTCTACAAGTGTCTTCTCTATCCCATTCATATTGTAGTTCATAGTGAACTGATCATATGACTTGGGCAATGAGTTGAGGATAATATCCCCAGCAAACTCATCACTCGAGGGGGATTCCAGACGAGCCAAGTGATCAACATATGCCTTCATTTTTAGCACATGAGCGCTAACTGATGTACCTTCTTGCATACGAGTGGTTATGATTGATCTCATCACATCAAACCTCTCATGACGAGACTTCTATTGGAACATTTCCACCAAGTGCTCATTCATCTCATATGCCATCATATCATCCATGGTCTTTTGAAGTTTAGGGATCATGGATGCTAACATCAGACATGAGACTTTCATAGAGTCATCAAAATGCTTTGCATAGTTTCTATACGCAACAGTTTGCTGACTGATGGGTTCATCAGGGACTGGCGTATCAAGAACATACAGTTTGTTCTCCGCCTTGAGAAAAATTTTCAAATTGCGGTGCCAGTCCATGAAGTTGGAGTGGTTTAGTTTGTCCTTCTCTAAGATGGACTTGAAAGAGAATTGGGAGGAATTGTTTTCAGTTGACATCTACAAAATTCAAAATTAATTAATTAGTATTTTATGTTTTAAATATCCTAATTTTATTTTATGACCCAAAAGCAAAATTTTAATTAGGATGAGACCCCGATTCATCAAATCATAGTGAATTGGCTTAAGCACTATCCACTGGTATGATTATGTAGGTAAACAATGATCGTTAATTGTGTCTACTACACAACTCTCCATTTGGGGATATCGCTTAAAATCGATGTATGTTTAACCCCAACTATGCCCACTTGATAAACAAGCGATGTTTTGTCGTTTACTGTTAACTATAACACCGGCCTATGTTACACAGGAAACGTGATGGTTACCTTCTTTCATGATGGACGCCCAGATGCAGGGTATAACACTAACATTTGGGTTCGATTTAGAATGAAGTGTTAACTCGTTAAGGGTGGCATAAAACATCAATTTAAAATTTGGGATTTGTTTTAACACTTACAAAAAATATTTTGAATAACTCGTAGCATGAGGCGAGTTCCACAATAGTTTATAAAATCCGATTTTATATAATTCGTGATAATAGGAACTACTTTCCACACTCGACATGATATAGTTTTAAATACCCTATTAAACTATGTTGGTCGTTTTATTGCGAATGAACTTGTTTTAAATTTTAATAAAACTTTTTTATTAAATATACTTTTCAGTTTTATAAAACTTGTTTTAATGAAACCGTTGTCTTGATTGTGAAAATTTTTACTTATTTTGGGTTATCTAGATTATTTACATTAAATAAAACACAACCACAAAACATAATAATAAAATAAACGAATCGAGCCCCTAATAGGTCGCCCGTTTCGTTTTAGCTAGAAACGAAACGAACTAGTCTAAAGGGTTTCAAAAGCTATTTTTGAAAAACTCCCACATGACCCGCGATCTCTGTCTTCATGGTACCTGTTCCCCATTTATCTTGATCATTGATCTTGTACTTCAAGGATTACAATAATAAATTTAAAAAAACAATAAAACCAAATCTTTTCTAATCCTATCGTTTACATCGGATCCAATATCCGCAAAAAAAATACAAATAAAAATTACTATTACATCGGATCCAATATCCGCAAAAATACAAATCAAAATAAAACCACAACCATAACAAACATAACCATGACAAGGGTCATAACCTAGGGCTCAATTCACATCACAATCCATAGACAACCAAAAGTTGTTGATCTTTTGTCAAAATAAATAATGTTTGACAAATAAAACATAGATTAAAACTATAACTTTACCATCTATACGCGTGTAACCATGGCTCTGATACCACTGTTGGGAATCAGTGTATTAAAATAGAAGCGGAAGCAGTTTACATATTTTAACAAGAGCCGATTTAGGGTTGGCATAACGGGTCAACTTGATCTGTTAAGACATAAACACGATAAGACACGAACCCGAAACACGTAAACACGAACATGACACGAAATCTTATCGTGTTAGATTTTCGAAACACGAACACAAACCTATTAATAAACAGGT
The DNA here is from genome assembly GCA_030545235.1 of Helianthus tuberosus. Taxonomy (NCBI): domain Eukaryota; kingdom Viridiplantae; phylum Streptophyta; class Magnoliopsida; order Asterales; family Asteraceae; genus Helianthus; species Helianthus tuberosus. The sequence goes on along the minus strand of CM060372.1, from coordinate 80,200,456 downwards.
TACACGAAATGACCTACTAAGACACGAAAAATTACCAACGTATCACACGACCTGTTTAAGACACGAACACGACCTGTTAAAACACGAACACGACCTTTTTAAGACACGAACATGACCAATTGGGGAAGTTGTAAACCGAATTGGGAATGATGGTGTTTGTGAGAGAGATTTAAAAATTAGGGTTTGGATTGTGGAAAAAGAACCGCATATGTTTGTGAATAATTCATCCCAGGTCCCACGACTGATGACCCCATGTACACACCCACATATAATATTTTTTAATTTTTAATTATTAACATATACTTAACGGGTCTTAACAGGTTAACGGGCTTTAACCTGTTTAGACACGAAACCTGTTAAGGTCTTATCGTGTCGACTTGTTTAGACACGAAACCTATTAAGGTCAAACACGAAACATGATAAATTCGTGTAGGTTCGTGTCATGCTATCGTGTTCGTGTCAGAATTGCCAGCCCTAAGCCGATTATATATATATATATATATATATATATATATAGCTGATTTTATATATAAACTATAAGTTTGATTTATTAATCCAATTAATAAATATTTCCAATCAGGATCAAAGTTATACGTGTATAAACAAATAAAAAGAATAAACAACCATATAGGGTTTTAGTAATCAACATTTGACGACTACACCGGGATTGTAACACGCGGGTTACAACGAATCCTCGCTAGTAGGAAGTTCACAACCGAGCATAAGATACCCGAAGGTGGAGCAGGTGGGGGCGTCGGCCCTTTGATGGGGTCGCCAAAACTTGGGAGGGAAGGCTAGGGTTTTTGTTTTGATAAAAAGTGTGTCTAGGGTTTGCTCCTTAATCATCCTTTTATAAAACCCAATCTTACATTAAGGCCCTTTAAAATTATACAGTTATAATCCTCTTAATAATAATCTACTTAATATTAAGTCCCTCGGGTTTAAACTATTATTATTTCACAAATAATAATCCATCTACTCGTGAACATATACGATTCGTGTACCAACGTGTAACTCTTCAGATCGTACCGTGTTGGATACGTTGACTTTAATTACGATCGGACATATACATATCTCCAACACATTTAATTGATATCCATCTCAATGGATTAACATTCCCAACATCAGGGGGGGGGGGAGATAAAAAGCAGTTGGAAAAGAAATGAGTTGATATGAATTTCGTTGATCCTCAAAACTAAAAGTGTGAACCAGAAGTTCAAAGGATAACTCAATTACAAATATTAGCGAATCTATTACCAGACACATTCACTGACCTTAAAAAGGTGACTATGCCACATATACCAACTGCTAATGCTCCAATTAAGATGAATGTCCGAGAAGGACAACCACATGTTTGTAATGAGTCTATTACACATCTGAATCGTGGTAGACTAGTCGATTCCAATAATAAAATTCTTCAAAAGTTGGAGCAACTAATTAAGATGGTCAAGTCGAGGTTATATTAGAAAGGTCTCCTGAAGAGACAATAGACATGATGGTTCAAGAAGAACCTTAGGTACATGAAAATAAAGAGATCTCGATAAGTTGTATCATGTCTAAGATATGCATAGAATAAAAATAAAAATTGACATCGTTATACTTCTGTATATAATGTAGCGCTTGAAATGATTAAGTGATCAGGATCAAGATTTGAGATATGCCTATGAACGTAAACATAGAAATGATTGGCCAAAATGGAAAGACGCAAATAAGGCAAAGTTGAATTCTCTAATGACATGGAAAGTCTCTGGACCAACAGTCCATACAACTGAATTTGTAAAATATGTTTGATATAAACGGGTCTTTTATGCGAATTATGTGAAAATCAAATTGAGCGGTATAAGGAAAAAATGGTGGCACAAGAATTTTTGCAAAAACCTTTGATTGATTATGAGAAGACGTATTCTCCAGTGGTGGATGCATTGAATTTCCAATATTTTATTAGTCTGGTAATATAAAGAGAGAATTGATATGCGTCTTATGAATGTTATGAATCACTTGATACTGAAAGTTTATATGAAAATCCCAAGGGATTAAATTATGTAAGTCATTTAAAGTAAGTTCTCGAGAACAATGTGATCATTTATACATATTTGGATTTGAATAGGTTATGATTATTTTACATGTTGGAACTCCTGTGAGTTTCTAAAGCAATTGAGTGCTTAAAAGGTTAATTGAAACATCTTAACGATGTAATACTTATGCACCAAGAAATATACATAGAAAACTTGTACCCGATGATTATGACATCTCAATAAATAGTGTACACGCATGGTACAATATGAATTTTGGGGATAAAAGCAAGTGTTTATGACATTTTTGCATTTGATATAGATATCTATGTATTAAATGGGCAAATTTATGTAGCAGAACTCTTGAAGAGTGAAAGCACATGCATATTGGGATAAGATGGAACGAATGCCCTCAGGGATTGATAATGTCGGAAGCATTGATGTCAAAACATCAAGAACATACTATATGAAGTTGACAAAATATGTATGGACTAAAATAGTCAGGTCGAGTGTTGTACAACTCGAGATATTCGCATAAAGAGGGATATAAGTTTGATTAAATTAGCCATGTTTTATTAACGTTCAACTTTTAAAAGTTCACTATAATCGCGGTTTACAGTGATGATGTCTAGGCATCATCGAGAGAAACTATCGAGCTTTTAGAGGGAGATTTTTTTAATGACCTTGGCACGGTCTAATTATTACTCGAACTACAATTCGAGTATTTATGTAATTATATTTTATCAATCCCTTAAGTACATCTAAAAGATGATGTTGTGATATTTTAGTATGGACACAGTTGAACCTAGTATGTTAAAGGTTCTTAAGTCACTTGTTATAAGAAAGGACTATTACCATCTCCTACCAAAGTAGAGATTCTCATTCTAGAAGTACCATCGTTAAATGCATATGTGCATTCATATGTTTTTCTAGTTGTGCATGATTATATATATCTTTTATTTGAATTTATCAACATAAGATAGCACATGTACAAAGAGGTGACATTTGAATGGTAAAGTAGATATGTCGATACCTTAAAGGTAAGAATGATGTGTGTCTATATTTTACTAACCCATGAAAACTAGTTTCGTTAGTCTTATAGATGTAAAGAATATAACACAACATAGTCGTGGATCTTATGGTATTTGTTCGCAAGAGGAAACACTAGAAGTCTAGTAAAAAGATTTTACAACATTACTCAACATAAAGGATTGAACTTCAAGGCATCAAGCGACAAGTCATTCTACAAAAGTTTTGAGCAACTTTCAAGGAAGATGGACACAAGTCACTTAAGGGATACATATTATAATGAGGGGAAGACTTATTCAAGTTGTACTCTTTTTCTCTCATTAAGTTTTCTCCCATTTGGGTTTTCTTACTAAGGTTTTTAATGAGACGATCAGAAGAAGAAAATACGTGCTGCACTCTTTTTCCCTTAGCTGAGGTTTTGTCCCATTGGGTTTTCCTGCCAAGGTTTTTAACGAGACAGCATCTCAAAGCGTGCAAAGTTGATAACCAAGGGGAAGTGTTATAAATATATTATATTATATGGTTATCAACTCCTTAAATAGATTGGCTTGTTCTCTAAGACTTCATCTCCTATATATATTCATTGTATTCTTTTGTAAAAGACACACCTCAATCAATGAAATATTAGATCTCTTATCTCTATTATTTTCTTCTTCTTCTTTACTATTAGACTAGTTTCACAACAATTTGAAATTACTTGAGATAGCAATTTATATATTATAATGTCTTAATTAACGCAAATTCATTAATCTCAATCCCCAAATTTTGACTTTGAACTTTTACCCCATTTTTTCTAGTATTTGTTTAATTATGTTTTTTTAGTTGTAATACTTCATACATTTACTTAGCTACCTAGTTTGATTTTATTTCTGTTAACTTTAATTTCATCATCATTTATTAGATTACCATTTTTTATTCATTATTAAAAAGTAATACTATTTTTTCTCTTAAAAACGTGTTCTTAATTTGTGTGTGTTTCCGCTCTGCATCGTGTATGCATGTGGCACATATATTTGTTATAAAGCGATAAAAGCAGTTAGTTAAACTTGTACTTTTACGCTCTTTGGGCATGATAAAAGAGCATGAAAAGTTCATTTTCAAGCCGTCATGTCCTTGAGTGTCCTTTGTGACATTTGCATGTGGAAGTAGCTTAGACCCCATGCTTTATTTGGTTACAATTCCCTTTCAATAAGAGATCACTTAATTAGTCCTAACTAAATCATTTAATGACAGATGTATCTGTCAACCGTAATTGGCTGTACTGATGCGTCCATACTCAATTATGGAACACGGGAGTATCCAAATCTCCTAAGGTTTTATTTCCATTTGGACAAGTAGCTAAGGATGTTTTGCACCATGATGACCTGTGACATATATGGGTGCAAGGGCGGACCCGAAAATTTGGTTGAACCCTTCGTTCGCACCCCAGAAAATAATTCCTGAGTGCGCCGCTGTATGGGTAGGCCGACTAGCTAGGTAATATTTAGCTCAGGTTGATCATGCTTGTTTTATTTCTATTTTTGAATTTCGTAACACCTATTGTGTTAGCGTTTACATAAAAAGATTATATTTTTAATCAATAGTGTTGTGCTAATATGCTAAACCTGAACATGACCCATATATTGTCATGTCAAAGGTACCAACTATAACTACCCTATAATATAAATTAACCAACTAGATATAGGAAGAAAATAAAGATAATTATGAATAAGAACTAAAATCATATCTCCTAATAGTTAAAGTAAAGATAATAAACCCAAGCTAATATACTTTTTCTACGAGGTCACACTGAAATTCGGGTAACCCGAACACAACTCATTTAAGCCCATATATATAAACGAGTTGACATATTATAATCAAGTTGTAAACATGTTAAAACATGGTGGAGGATTTTAGTAAATGGGTTGGGTTGGTTGGGTGACATGTTTAACTAAATGGGTTGCCATGTCGACCTATTTAATTAACCAAGTTAAATATGTCAACCCCAACACAACTTGTTTAATTACACATGTTAAATATGTCAACCCGATTGACCAAACATGATCCGTTCAATGTTTTCAAATGAAGTTGATATTATATTTGGTTCATGCGGTATGCCATATCTACACAACCAACACATAGTTATCAGAAGCCAAACCCTGGCTTCCGACTGGTCAACTGACGCGCCATGGGCCATGTTCATGTATGCTTGAGGCTTGAGCGAAACTCAAACTTGACCTTCTATATTTGGTTGTTAACGTGAATACTAAAATGCTTATTGTTATAGGATTCTTAGCAAACAGAGTTTTTGGTTCGAAATCGATATTTGGAAAGTGATAAGTCTGTTATAGATATCAGTCTTCATTGGTCATTTGGTGCAAGGTTTATGCTTATCTTGATTTAAATTCTTATTGCACCTACAAGGTTTTGTAGTCTATCCAAGTTGTCAAAATAATTAAGCCTTACCGATCCCACCCCAATTCAAAACACAAATGATGTATCAAAAAAATATTCCATCTTTGTACTTTCGTATTGCATTGTGTTGTTGAGTTGTTCTAGTCAAAGGTCCATAGATCGGTTAACACATGAATCTCGACGATTAGGACCCTAAGTGTATTATAAAATACGACTACTGTTAGATAATAATGTTCTTGTTAGATGATAAGTTCTATCTCTTTGTTCAACATGTTTTTTTGTTTTTGTTTTCATTCTTTTATAGCAATCTCTGTTATATTATTAATATCAATAAAAAAACAAAATAAACATATCTTGGGTGTTATTTAATCATAAACAAAGTTACAAGGCTGTTTGCATATATTTGCTTATGTGTTACAAAAAGTCAAAATCCAGCCTAATACCAAAAGTCAAAGAGTCCACATATGGATTAGGTTTGAATAAAGGCTGCTTTGTGTACCTGGTTTACTAGATATGTTTTGGTCATATGAAGCCTATACATGGAAGATATATGGAGGGTATTTTTGTAATCTTATAGAACTAATAGGGTTTGCAAAACGTCTTAGAACAAACACGTTTTATCTTGATCGATCTTATTTGTCCCTAAATCCCCCGCCTCCCCGCTTCACCGTTAACACCCCCTTTCCTTCTCTTTCATGTGCCTTCCTCCTACTCCTAATATCTGTCAGTGATTACTGATTTCACACCCGCCTCGATATCTTTACTTACAAACCTAGAACTATGAATTGTCGGTTTCTTATGTTTCCTATCTTAAACTCTTTTGGTTTACAAAACCGTTTTTTTTTTCTGATTCTGGCATATAACATCCACTAGTTATATTATCATGTGATAGAAATCATAAAGTAATGGATGGATAACAAAATTCTGTATACAATGTACAATACACAGGCATACATAATTAATACATATTACATTGAGACATAAATGGAAGTAGGCCCACTGGGCCATTGTGTCATAGATAGAGGTAGCAAGGTAGGGTTAGCCCAAAGTGGTATGAACCCATGATTATACAATCACACCTTCATGCTTACCATCTTCATGTACCTCCACATGCATTTGCCTCTCAACCTTCACTATAAAACCCTCCTTCATCTAATCACCATCACCACCACCATCACCTCACTTCATCTAATCACCATCACCATCACCGCCGCCACCACCGCTCCTTCATCAAATAACCACTCTCTTTTTTAGGTTTTTTCCTCATTATCATACTATAATGGGTCTTAGAAAATCACAAAACAAACAAACACAAGCAACCGTGCTCAAGAAGTTCATCAAGAAAGGCTCAAACTTCAGAGATGATGAAGGCTACCCAACCGACGTCCCTAGAGGACACTTTGTCGTGTACATTGGAGATACAAGAAGTCGATATGTTGTACCCATATCGTGGCTACATCACAAGGGCTTCCAAAGCTTGCTACAACAGGCCGAGGAAGAGTTTGGGTTCAACCATGAAATGGGATTAACCATTCCTTGTCATGAACAAGATTTCTTGTCCCTCTTATCCGTCATAGGATGAAACTGCCTTTCAACCCAACCACATAATTCTTTTTTTTTTTTACTTTATTTTGATTTACTCATCTTTGGATGATGATTTTGAGCAAAAATCATCGTGCTTGTTCCAACTTTTTCTATTTTTCTCATGTGGTGGTGTCACCCTTGGAAAAATAATGTGTAAATTAAATATTTCAATGTTTGGTCATTTTTATTAGTCAATTGCAAAAAAGTTAAAAAAATTTTGTTGTATTATATCATTCAATTGCTAAAGAGTTGAAAAAAATGTTAAAAAGCTAAAAAAAATGTTGTATTATATCATTCAATTGCTAAAAAGTTTAAAAAAAATTGTTGTATTAAATAGATAGTTCTATAAAGTGTGCCATTTCTTTTTTCTTATTTTATTATTATTTTGCTTCACTTTCCTTTTTTTTCTTATTTTATTATTATTTTGTTTCACTTTCCTATTAACAAAGAGGGACAATATCTATCAGTGACGTCTCTGAGAATTCGCGTACTATGTTCAACTTCGAAAAATGTGGTCATATGCTTTAACGATAAACAATACAATTATGAAAATGACAAAAATTGTAGTATTTGATAAACAATGCAATTATGATAATGACAAAATAATAGTATTCTAATGAGTTAAATGCCGTAATAACTAATAAGTTAATAGCTAACCAATCATAGTATTAGTACATATTGTTTCCTCTTTTGTCGTTTTTGCCATCCGGATGCTTGTTTAGAAGCTGTTAACACCTAACAAAAGTAATCAATGTTTAATTAACAAGAATAATGGATGTTTCACAACCACAATTTCGAGATTAATCAAGAATTCCATACTCAACAACAATCAATAATCTTAATCTTATACTCAACAGTCACAATTAAAGTTTAACAACAAATAATGGACTAACAGTTTAACACAATTATACAATAAGTCAATAACACTAAACGAACAGACCTTTTGAGTTATGAATCTTCTAATGTTATGTTCGGAAATCGGAATTTCAGAATCAGCGTGTGATGTGTTCTTGTTTGCAGCAGGCCAACAGCTTCTGATGCTGTTCTTGTTCGCAGCAGGCCAGCACCAGCAGCGTCTGAATCGCCCAGCCCAGGCCATCGAAGTTCTGATGAATGATAAATTGACGATGTTCTACGTCTGATGAGCTTTTTGTTGGTCCTTTCAGATTCTAGGAGATTAAGAAATTTTCGATAATCAACGACGATTCAACATAAATTGCCGCAGTGTTTTATTATTTTTGTTAAAATCATATTAGTATTGGGCCCAATAAACCTAATGTGAAGTGGCTAAATTATAAACCATAAAAAAAATATTTGATAACGGACCTATATTGGATTTGATATGTACTTACAATTTTTTTTTAAAATAACATATATTTATCGATTTTTTTAAATAATCACTTGCCCCTCAAAATTGCGGGTCTTATGCGGAGATCCATTCCACACACCATCATAACCGGCTCTGATATCCATCTATTTAGGAAATGCTAATACTTTTCCAAGGACTCAAATGAGTACTTAATGGCCTAATTAAAAAAAGAGTTAATTGTCATTTTAGTCCCTGTGGTTTGGGCCATTTTGTCAGTTTAGTCCAAAGGTTTCATTTTTAACATCTGGATCCAAAAAGGTTTCATCGTTGCCATTTTGGTCCAACTGACTTAACTCCATCCATATCTGTTAAGTCTTCCAAGGGCATTTTTGTCATTTCATTTTTCTTTTTATTAACCCTTTTTTCTTAATTGCTTTTTCTTTTAATTAAAGCTTTATTGTTTTATATCTTCGCTATAAATAACAAACCTCGGTCTCCTCCTACATTACATTGATCACAACACACACACACTTCCCCAATATTAAAACCCTAACAACGAAGACGATCGATCAAAGGCGATTGAGCTGTGAACGAGCATTGTGAGGTAGTTCTGAACGATGAATGAGCCTTGGTGTGTTCGTAATCCTGATGAAGTATTCAATCCAGAAGAGGCATATGGTAAGTTCATGTTAAATACTCAACATGTTGTCTAAATTTTGCCTTTTTAAAGTGGATTGATCACTTATTTGAAGTTTGTATGTTCATTGATGCAGTAAACTACCCTGTAAACTTTTCAATCGAAACACACCATGGGGGTGAATTTACAGAGTTTCCTGGAATGACATATGTGAAGGGTAAGGTTTCTTATGTGAACGAGGTTAACTCATACTACTTTTCCGTATTTGTACTGAAGGATATGATGGTGGATATTGGGTATATAGATGAGGATGAAATGAGATTTATGTATAGATTGCCAGGAGAGGATCTGGATTTACGGCTAAGACCACTGTTAAGTGATGGTTATATTCTTAATCTTTTAAAGCTATCTAGAACTACTAAACTGATAGATGTGTTTGTAGAACATATTAGACCGGATTATGAAGGTTTGTATTTAAGAAACAATGCAGAGCATGATATCAATGAAAATGTAGATGATGTGGATGGCAGTAGTGCAGCTGATGGGGAGCACATTGTTGAAGAGATTGTAAGTAGTGATGGATCTGAAAATAGTGGTAGTGATGGATCAGATGATAGCAATTATGAACCTAAGGCAGGTGATTATGAGCAGGATGATGGTTTCTAATGTAGGAAAGGCCAAAGTTGATGAGGGTTCTAAAGGAAATGCCAAAGTAGATGAGGGTTATAATGTAAGAAAGGGCAAAGCAGCTGAGGGTAATTGTGTATCTAATGAAGACTCAGACTATATTATGGATGTTGATAACATTGTTGAGGAGTATGATGTTGATATGGATGAGTTTAAGGCTGCAGTAGATTTTGATTTAAGTGATGATGGAGTAGACTTCGATATTGGAGATGATTTCAACATGGATGTTGAGATTAACTTACAAGAATTTGATAGTTTGAGTGATGATGAGAATGACACAAAGATGCAAAAAAGCATGAGGGCTCATAGGAGGAAGCATAAAAAAACCAAAAAAACTGATGGTTGTCCTTTTTATCTTGGTCAAACCTTTAGTAATAAGGAACAAATCAAAAGGTTACTTAAAAAACATGCAGTGGAAAGTAGGAGGCAACTGATGATAGTAAAAAATGATACATCTAGGTTTCGTGTAGTGTGTAAGGGGTTCAATCCTAAACTGGTTAGGGGTGAAACAGAGGCAAAAGATGGGGTTGTTGCTGAAGATGTAACAAACATTAGGGGTAAAACAAAAGCAAAAGAAAGGGCTGGTGTTGAAGATGTAACAGTTGGGGATATATCTGGAAGTTCATTAAATGCTGGGGGTACATCTGGAAGTTCATTAAATGATGGGGTTACATCTGTAAATTCAGTAAAAAGTGCAAGTGGGCTTAAATTTAAACGTAAACCTAAAAAAACAGGATATAAACCCTACATGTCCTTGGCTGCTGCACATATCAAAGAGCAAGAGTGTCGGCTCTTGGGTAGTTAAAACCTTCTTGAAAGAGCACATATGTTTAAACACAAGGGATGTTAGATTGTGCACAATCGGTTGGTTGGCTAGGGATATAGAAGGTACTATTCGGATTAATCCTAATATTCTTCTCAAATCCTTACAAGATATGATACAAAAGAAGTTCCAGGTAGAAGTTACTGTAATGCAGATGTTTAGGGCTAGGTCTCAGGCAACAAAGAGAGTTCAAGGTGATTATAATGTTCAATATACAATGCTTAGAGACTACTGTGAAGAATTGCTTAGGGCTAATCCTGGTACAACAATAAATATAGAGGTTGAGAGGAGCCTAACCCACATACTCCAACAAGGCAGCTTAGAAGGATATACATTTGTTTAGCTGGTTTAAAAAGGGGATTTCAGATAGCTGGTAGAAATTTGTTGGGTCTAGATGGATGTTTCATGAATGGGCCTTATCCAGGGCAGGTCTTAACTACAGTTGGTATAGATGCAAACAATGGCATCTACCCGGCAGCCTATGCATTGGTGGAGTCAGAATCTAAACCTTCATGGACATGGTTTTTGATGTGCTTGGGAGATGATCTAGGGTTGGATCCCAACTCATATTTCACATTTATAAGTGATAGGCAGAAGGTATGTATCATAAACTGTTTGCTTATGTAACTGATTTAATTGTTTGCTTATGTAACTGATTTAATTGTTTGCTTATGTAACTGATTTAACTGTAGGGTATAATACCAGCAATAGAAAAGGTGTACCCAAAGGCTGAACATAGGTTCTGCCTAAGGCATATACATGAGAATATGAAAACAAGATGGAAGGGTGATGTCTACAAAGATTTGTTATGGAGTTGTGCTAGTGTCCTTACACTAAGAGGTTAGGAAAATGCAATGAAGGCAATTGAGGAAGAAGATAAAGACTTACATGACTGGTTGAAACAAATTCCTCCAAGGCATTGGTCAAGATCACATTTCAGTGGTATGACATATATAGCATAAACTTCTTTATTGTAGTGTACACCTTAATAACATAAAGTTATGCATATACAGGTAGGGCAAAGTGTGATGTACTCCTGAACAATCTGTGTGAAGTCTTCAATAGGCAACTGGTGTATGGTAGGGACAAACCTATCATCACTTGTCTTGAATTCATTAGGGAATACCTAATGAAAAAGATTGTGGTTGTCAAAAAGCTAATTGCCAAGTGTAATGGTCCTTTTTAACACCTGTTGCTACTAGGATTTTTGATGCAATCAAGTCTGAAGCCTCATAGTATACTTGCATTTGGACTGGAGGAACAAAGTATCAGGTCAGTCATGGCTTAGATCAAAGGGTTATTAATCTTGGTGAAAGGACATGTTCATGCAGGAAATGGGACCTTACTGGTATGCCTTGCAAGCACGTAGTGGCTGCAATCTAGAATCAGGGTCTACATGGAGGTGGGGAACCCATACCAGAAAGGTGGGTTGATCAAGCATACTGGTATGAAATATGGAAGCTACTTTATGAGTGTACCATTGAACCAATCAATGGTATGGATGAATGGCCAAAGTCGAGATGCCCCACCACTTTGTTACCTCCTAAACATTATAACCAGATAGGCAAACCAAAGAAAAAGAGGAAGAACTCAGCAGAGGAATTAACTCAAACACAGACCTAAACACAGAATACTGAAACATCCATTCCAGATGCGGGAAAGTTGACCAGAAAGGGAAACACTGTAACCTGTGAGATTTCCAAGGCAAGTGGCCACAACAAGAGGACATGCAAGAAAAGACAGAAAAAACAAGATGTAGATGCAAGTCAAGATGGTGCAGGTCAGGTTGGTGCAAGTCAAAGTGGTGTAGGTCCAAGTGAAAATATTGGTGCAAGTCAAAGTGGTGCAGGTCCAAGTGAAAATGTTACTTAGGTCTTATGTCCTTTGATATGTATTTTGGTAAAACAATTAATGGTTATGTATTTTGGTACTTGTAATCGGTTATGGTTATGCATCTTAGTAAAACAGTTTTGGGTTAGGTCTTTTGGTATGTAATCTGTTGTGGTAAAACAGTTATGCTTATGTATTTTGGTATGTAATGTGTTTAATGGCACATCTTTGGTATGTAATCGTCAACTGCAGTTTAGTTCAGGTTTGTAATGGCTGCAGTTTAGTTCAGTAATGGGTCAATTTGTATTTTGGCAGTTTAGTTCAGGTTTGTAATGGCTGCAGTTTAGTTCAGTTTAATGCAGGTTTGTAATGGGTCAGTTTATATTTTTCTCCATTTCTTATAATGGCTGCAGTTTGTACGATGCAATCGGCTGCAATCTATTTGTATTTTGGCTGCAGTTTAGTTAACTTTTTGGCCAGTTTCTTTTAATGGCCACTTTGTACGATACAATCTATCAGCAAATTTACAATAGCTTTGGCTGCAACTTCACTTAGTACATAATTATTATAACACCATAAATCAGCCAATTTACAATCATTTTGTACATCCTTCAAATAACACCATCAACAGCATTCATATAACACCATTAACATAGTTCCATTAACTAAACCAAAAAACTTACATCATTCATACCATATTCATGAACTACAAACACTCGAAATAACCTAAATACGCATCATTAACTACACACATAGTACAACATGAATAAACCCCAAGTAACGCACAATAGCCACTTCAGTCTCTTGTTCTCTTCTTCAAGCCTACGAATGGAGTTCAACTGCCCTCGTATGATTCATGCGCATCTTTGACACAACTCAGCCTCAGCCCAAGCAACGAATCCACAACCCCTCCCCCTATTAACAAAAAATGACAAAAATATGAACAAATTGCAGGTTCAAATGAAGATGATGAAAGAAAACCAAATACATGTCTATTGCAACAATAAAAGCGTCTGTCGGGGTTCAAAGAGGTCCACGAAGTTCGAATTACAGTATGGGCACCACATGGACATTGCACCATTGATGAAGATTGAAGGTAGGTAGGAGAGATGATTTGCTCGAACTTAATTAGGATTTTAGGTTTCAGGTCTGGTTATATACAGGGTGAAAGGGCGCCAAAATGAGTGGGAAAGCAATTAAGAAAAAGGGTTAATAAAATGACCAAAAATGCTCTTGGAAGACTTAACAGATATGGATGGAGTTAAGTCAGTTGGACCAAAATAGCAACGATGAAACATTTTTGGTTCCAGATGTTAAAAATGAAACATTTGGACTAAACTGGTAAAATAGCCAAAACCACATGGACTAAAATGGCAATTAACTCATAAAAAAAGGTTAAATAGCTAGATAGTTTTTGAAAGTAAGAAAATATATAAATAATGAAAACTTTTCATATCATTTTATTGAAGATTTAATTGTTACTTATATAGTTTCTAAATCATATTCAACACACTTTAACTTTTTATAACTAGCTAATATTTTTAACATAGTTATCAACTATTTACAAGGCCTTACAAAAACAATTAAATTTTTAAAGCGTTTAACTAAAATCAACCTATTTTACCTTGTAACAAGCACTACTATAAACCGGGCATTGCGACGTACAAGAAACCAACTCAAATGCCCAATGACCTTTAGCGGTGGATTAGGCCGTCGCAAATGCCCGATACTATTTATCCATTTTGTCACCTCTACGTTTTCGTCTCAAGCTTGCTTTATCAAGCATGTCACATAAATACTCTATCCGAGTTTTCAAATCACGCTCATAACATTTTCGAGCCAAGCTCAACGTGTCTATTGTTGGTAATTTTAGTGTTATCGACATGTTTTGGTGATATTGGATTAACTTGTCGACTAAGTTAATCTTGTTAATATTCAATGAGTTAGGAGATGCGGGAGTGCATGCTCATATGATATTAATAAGGTTTGGCATATTTATCGGTTTTGATTTTATAATTAAATTACAAATAAAATAAAATACATAACATTTATGTTATGGGTTTATCATCACAATGGGCTGTTAAATTAACTAATTAATTGGGCCTTATATGTGGGTTTTGGATACATGGAAACTAGATCCGATTGTTTAAATTAATGGATTGGGCCAATCAATAAATCAAGTTTTAGAAAAGGAAAAAGGATCTGGTTGTTTTGGTCGAGATGTCTAAAACAAAGAAAAAAACTGATGGCTGATATCTTTTTATATACAGAGAATGCAAAAAGAAAACTAGTGGAACAAATGAACGGTACAGTTACTTCTCAATATTCAACATCAAATTCGTTCTTGAAGACTAAGTTTAATCCGTTCAAACTTTTGATTGTACCGATCAAATAGTTTGTTTTGATAGTGATCACACGACTCTTAGTCTAATCCGAGTGATTTTCAATTAATTTTCAGTTTCGGTTACGATCTCGTTCTTCAGCAAATCGGTAAGTATCCAACAAAGAACAAACTACTTGATTGTTGTGCTCGATTGAATTGATTTTCGGTTCGATTTGCTGGTTTCGGAATTGATTACGGATTTGGTTATTGTTCGAAACTGGGTTCTGATCTTCGGAAAAATCAACAAAGATTAAAGCTTTTGTGTTGTTGTTGGGTTTCCTGGTGTTAATCTGAAATCGCCTTTGAATTTGAATCAAATTTCTGGATTCAATTCGGAAGTTCTTTGTTCGGTCTGGTTTTGGTCGTTTTGACGGTTCAACAGTATTGTGTTTCTTTTAATTTAAATCGATGGATCCAATTAATGATTTGGGTTGGATTCATGGAACTAAATGGATAATATAATACGTAGATCTTGGCAGTTGTGATGGATCGTCCTTTTTTCTTTATGACTGCATGCATCTGCCTTTTTCTTCATTTAATGCCAGGTATGTAGTTATTTGTTTTATGAGCAATAACAAATGGTTTTACAATTGATTGGTATTATCTAAGGAGTACTTAAATTATTTCTTATCATTTTGATAACTAATAATTAAATTTTCATTATTCTACTTATCTCGGATTTGTAAAAATGTTTTTAAGTTTGAGAACGGATATTAATGAGGATATTCATGATTTGAAAGGCCAGAGAATCTCATAACTGAAACTAGACTTATATATTATTTACTAGTCTAAGTACCCGTGTGATACACGGGTGGCTAATAAGAAAAATAACTACTTTAACATTGTTGACGTAAATATTTTAATTATACATATGTTGATATATTAACGGAAATGATAGACAGTATACATCATGTGCCCAAGAAGATATCAAGAAAATATCATGTGCCCAAGGCGATGCTGATTAAAAAGGCAATACCTTTATCCTCCATAGTACATATGCAAGCTCTATACAACACGTTAAGTTGTCTCGTTATCTAGCTTAAACTGCAGTTGGCTCTAACAAAACACTTCCTAATCTACCTTTCATTTAATCTCATAAACCTCAATGAGCAAAAAGTGAACAAAGTAAAAGTTGTGTCTAGAAAATTAATGATCAAGTGTTGTGATTCCAAATGACCAGATGTCTTCTCTGATATCGAAAAGGTCAATATCATCAATTTGAAAACCAACAACCTTAACTGCAACTGGAATTGCAACAGTGTACACCAACAACAACAAAAGTCCTGCAATTCGATAAAAGACAACAAAATTATAATAATGAACTTAAAAAGCTAGAGTCAATGAAGTAACCGAATCCCAGAATACACCAACAGTTGGTAACATGATTTTCGTCTCCAGTTTTCAGGTCAACAATCTTTTTTATGTCAAAGGGAAAATGATATAATAGTATAATACTATAAAGAAATATAATGAAGAATGACATTTTCACCTTAGTTTTGATTGGAATGATTTCATCCTTGAATCTATGGGCAGCGGTTGCCAGAAGCTTTCATATGGGACTCCACCTATGCAACAATAACACAATTCAATTCAGAGGCGTCTTTCAGAATTCACGTACTTTGTTCGAGCTTGAAAAAATGTTCCATTCCGTAATATTTTATTATTATTAAGAAAAATCAAATTAGTATTGGGCTCAATAAACCTAATGTCAAGTGCCCTTCCGTAAGATTTTTTTAAATCACGTGCCCCTAGAAATCACAGGCCTTGTGCGGAGGTCCTCCTCGCATACCATCAAAGCCGCCACTGATTAAATTCACCGAAAGGCAAAAAAACTACATTTGAAGAAGACATAATGCTGGTAAATCAAGTTTAATTTAACTCACTACAGCCTGATCAAGTTTAAATACATACACTACAACCATGACTGATTAGAATGTGATTCATTTTCAGGTACAGATAAATGTGTGTTTCTTTTTTAGAGGTGAATAAACATGTTTGATCAATGTCCTATTCAGGTTCCAGCTGGTTTCTTAGTGATGCACACCTGAAAACATTACCATGTCTCTGCAGACTGGTTACCAATAGGCCTATAATCAACCATAGAGAAAATTGAAAGACTAATAAATCAACATATTCATATGGTTTCTTATTTAATTATTTTAATGCTTTCTTAGTTTCTTAAAGATGAATTTTTTGGTTAGATTCCAATTGGGAGACTTACATCCCTTAACTCAGTTCGGTAGGATGTGTAACTAATCTTACAAATGACACTCAT
The DNA here is from genome assembly GCA_030545235.1 of Helianthus tuberosus. Lineage (NCBI taxonomy): Eukaryota > Viridiplantae > Streptophyta > Magnoliopsida > Asterales > Asteraceae > Helianthus > Helianthus tuberosus. Next base: position 80,183,493 of record CM060372.1, on the reverse strand, counting down.
GAGATATAGTCTCTACAATTGTTATTTTTAGTCAACATATACTTTTTTTCCCTTAAAAGACTCCTTTCAACCCTTAGCCCATTTGGTCGGAACTCATTTTGACCAATACCTTTTCTAAACTGCCTAAGTTGACTCAAACCCATTATGACCCGACACTCTGGTTCTTACGCTAGCTCACATGTTGTGGCCAACCACGATACCACCCATGTCAAATAAACAATACATTGATTACTTCATAATCCGTATTTCTAAGGATATCCTAATTCAATGTATCAGATTTTGTACTCCTGATATACATAGAACAATCTTCTAAAGCTTGGAGTAAAACCCCAAAGGCAAATCTCTTAAGACAAATTGTCATACACTTAGTGTGCATTAACAAAAACCAAAAAAAAAACCCCCTAGCTCTAAACACAAATCATATAATGAAGAACAAAACAATAGATTATGATACCTCTAAAGTATAAAAAAGAACAGTTTTAACCTCTAAAGTATCCTCTTTCCCTTTTCTCCACCATAAATTTTTAATTCGGTTTGTTAAACTTTTTCTTGTTGTAAACTTCACATCACTATTATACTATTTCCGGTACACCATTACTTGCTATTGAATTCAATGCAGGAAGTAGTTCCAAAACGTTCAAAAATCTGTAGAAATTCATTTTAAATGCAGAGTTAAAACTTAAATGGGATTTCAAGAAAATGCAGAGTTCCAAAACTTCAGCTCCATAAATCAAGAGATAACCAAACACGCCCAAATGGGATTTCAAGAAAATGTCAAGATTTATTAGTAATGCAACTCAAACACATGCAACATGATCAAGAAACTCCTAACCGACATAAGATTTAATAAAAATTCCCAAATGGGTATAAAAAAATGGCTAGATTTAAATCATAAGATTAAAAAAAAATAACAAATCAAGGGGCCTGCAATAGCGCCATTCCGCAGTCAATTAACAAATCAGAATAAAAATATCAAGGGGCCTAAAATTAAAAGTGCAGCTGTTTAATTCGTGATACATTTGATGTGGACAGTGGACATGCATTTAGCCACCAAATATCATCACAAAAGTTAAGATTGATAAAGACGATAAAAACATAAACTTAACAATGAGAAATGTAAGATGTGGTCTCACATTTAGGCGCTATATAACAATACAGACATTTAAAATTGACATAGACAACAAAAAAATAGCAATGGTATCTTGCATGTGGAGCACCCATGTAATCAAATTTTCATTAATGCCACCCATAGACTGAAAGTCTGAAAACTACTTTATAGGCTACCCAAGTGTGTTTCTGGTTTGGTCAATACCAAACTCAGACGGAAAACTTGCCCGAAGTGCTTCTAAAATTTTGAGACAGATATACCACAATGTCGGTCTATTAGAAAGCAACAACTCGATGTAAAAAAATTTGTCATTTTAAAATAAAGTACACAGATGGTCCCGGTGGTCGACAAAAATTTTAGATTTTGTCCATACCCTTTCAAAATACTCGGATAATCCTATGGTTTGCACTTTGTAACACATTTAGTCCCCAACTTTTGCCAAAGACAATGGATGGTCCTTGTAGTTTGCACTTTGTAACGCATTTAATCCCTAACTTGGACCTGCTGAAGCCTTTAGATTTGTTAGCTGGAGACTAAATGTGTTACAAAGTGCAAAACACAATGACCATCCATGTATCTTTGGCAAAAGTTGGTGACCAAATCCAAAATTTTAATCAACCACAGGGACCATCCATGTACTTTACTCTTTAAAATACTTTGGCATGCTTTTGTCTAGATTGGGTATAAATGAAAGTGGATATATGCTTAGGTGGCCTCCACATACATTAAGAATTCAAATAGACTCCAAACTCGTGATTTGTTTTGTCATTCCTTTTATCCTATCCTCTTGACAATTCCCATAAATCATTATGGTGTTGAATTTGGAGCAAAAAAATAGCTGTACTTTTTACGCTTGGAAGTTGCAAGACCGATAAAACAACTATAAGAGAAACAAATGTTAATGAAAACAGTACCTTTTACCGCACCCAGATGGATCCTCAAGCAAACAACTGCAAGGTACATATTGCCTACATATTTCTTCAACCCTAAAATTTGCAAGATCTACATTGAAGTTCTTTAAGATAAACTCTTCTATCCCTGCGGCCGATAAGTTTTCTTCCGAAAGATTCCCTCCTGCATCAACAGCGAATCCCGTCAATTAGAGGTGGAAAACTGGGCACATTGAGCGGATCTTGTAGTGGGTCAAAACCGGTAAATTTTTGGTATAGATAGAAACGTTGCTGGAGAGTCAAATACAACTACTAAAATATTATTATTTCAACAATAGTACAATACTTTTGCCGTTTTATGCATTAAAAATACTCTTGGCGAATTTCAACCCATTTGACTCCTTTGCTTTTCAGTTTTTCTTAGTTTACTCCGTAGACCCGTTAGACATAAACACATAACCGGAATCAAACCATACATAAGTAATTAAGTAAATAGGATGAAATTGACAACTATACCGTAAACCAACATCTGATAGTCACTCATGCTAGCCTCTTGCCAACAGGGCTTGTGTACATCATGTGCACTGCAGTTCAATTGGGCGGGGTTGACGGGTTCCGAAGCTATAGATTAGGCCCACCGTCTGCCAGTCAAAGAAGTTTTGGCTTTCAACTGAAAACAATGTGCGGGTCCTGTACAATGCTGCTTTTTTATACGACCTGACAATGATTATACACATTACTATTAATATGGTCAAAACCCTTGCCATTATTTAGTAAACAACAAACGATAATATAATATTATATTTTAACGAAATATGAAGCGGTTCAAAAACCATCCAAAGCGGACCCAAATTTATTAAGCCTCTTACATCACTTTGTTTAAATGAAAAGAAATTTCATCGTAATAAACTAAGTTTCTCTAAACATATTTAACACACTATACTTAAGATTATAAAAAATGTATATAAAGATGTTGTACAATTTGGATTAAAAGAAAGTTGTAGGATAAATGAAGCATATGATAGACTTACGCCTTAGCTCTCCCATGAAGAACCTTAATCCGAGCCTCCCAGGTAAGATATCCATGCTGGCACATAGCTACGTCAATCCATTCTTCGAAATTTCAATTATTGACATACTTGTATACCAACAACCTAATTTACAAAAAATCTCACAGAATTATATCTTGAATAATGAACTAAAAACAAACACACATTGGATAGGTCATTGTAAATACCTAAAAAAACTTAGAAAAACAGAAAAGCAAAGTGCCAAAAATTACTTAATTGTCTTTAGAAGTCATTATATGTAGTTCCTTTTCTTTTTCACGTTGACCTGCCAAAAATTCAACCTCATGGTAACATTCGGTTAGAAAAACAGAAAGGCAAAGTGCCAAAAATTGGTAGAAAGAAGAATTTCAAAAACTAAATCTATAAACTACTCATTCAACAACAAACTTTCAAGCGTCACATCGTTTAAAATTTGTTTCATGCATATTTTAAGGTACTCGAATTTTGTCATCTGAGGATAAAAAACTTGGAAACTAATTTGTTACAAAAAAAAAAAAGCTGTAGAGGTTGGGTAACAACTAACATGTCATCTTTGATAGATAAATCCATAAAAATGATCTTTTTTACTTCTATAAAAAAATTAAATTTAAAAAAGAACAACTTAGTAGAGCGTGCATGCTTATCGAAAACTTACTTGACCAAAACAGTTATGTGCTCAAGAAACAAATATATTATAAATGCCCAGATCATACTCATTTCTTCATTCTATTCTCTAACATTTTTGGAAGATCTTTCGTAGGTGGTAAAACATCTCATTTGGCCTGTTTCCATTCTCGACTAAAAAATGCCATTTTAAGCTCCCTAGTCATATGCACTTGAAGTGGCAATGCATAAGACAAACACTTGTAATCAAGGGTAAAAGTGCCATTCATCTTGTCAGTGATATTATTGTTGAAAACAACTACTTTACCTGGATTATCCTCTTTGAATCGAATTAATTTCTTACATTACAAATATAAACGCACATTAAGAATTCAAATAGACTCCAAACCCGTGATTTGTTTTGTCATTCCTTTTATCCTATCCTCTTGACAATTCCCATAAATAATTATGGTGTTGAATTTGGAGCAAAAAAATAGTTGTACTTTTTACGCTTGGAAGTTGCAAGACCGATAAAACAACTATAAAAGAAAACAAATGTTAATGAAAACAGTACCTTTTACCGCACCCAGATGGATCCTCAAGCAAACAACTGCAAGGTACATATTGCCTACATATTTCTTCAACCCTAAAATTTGCAAGATCTACATTGAAGTTCTTTAAGATAAACTCTTCTATCCCTGCGGCCGATAAGTTTTCTTCCGAAAGATTCCCTCCTGCATCAACAGCGAATCCCGTCAATTAGAGGTGGAAAACTGGGCACATTGAGCGGATCTTGTAGTGGGTCAAAACCGGTAAATTTTTGGTATAGATAGAAACGTTGCTGGAGAGTCAAATACAACTACTAAAATATTATTATTTCAACAATAGTACAATACTTTTGCCGTTTTATGCATTAAAAATACTCTTGGCGAATTTCAACCCATTTGACTCCTTTGCTTTTCAGTTTTTCTTAGTTTACTCCGTAGACCCGTTAGACATAAACACATAACCGGAATCAAACCATACATAAGTAATTAAGTAAATAGGATGAAATTGACAACTATACCGTAAACCAACATCTGATAGTCACTCATGCTAGCCTCTTGCCAACAGGGCTTGAGTAGATCATGTGCACTGCAGTTCAATTGGGCGGGGTTGACGGGTTCCGAAGCTATAGATTAGGCCCACCGTCTGCCAGTCAAAGTAGTTTTGGCTTTCAACTGAAAACAATGTGCGGGTCCTGTACAGTGCTGCTTTTTTATACGACCTGACAATGATTATACACATTACTATTAATATGGTCAAAACCCTTGCCATTATTTAGTAAACAATAAACGATAATATAATATTATATTTTAACGAAATATGAAGCGGTTCAAAAACCATCCAAAGCGGACCCAAATTTATTAAGCCTCTTACATCACTTTGTTTAAATGAAAAGAAATTTCATCGTAATAAACTAAGTTTCTCTAAACATATTTAACACACTATACTTAAGATTATAAAAAATGTATATAAAGATGTTGTACAATTTGGATTAAAAGAAAGTTGTAGGATAAATGAAGCATATGATAGACTTACGCCTTAGCTCTCCCATGAAGAACCTTAATCCGAGCCTCCCAGGTAAGATATCCATGCTGGCACATAGCTACGTCAATCCATTCTTCGAAATTTCAATTATTGACATACTTGTATACCAACAACCTAATTTACAAAAAATCTCACAGAATTATATCTTGAATAATGAACTAAAAACAAACACACATTGCATAGGTCATTGTAAACACAAAGTTATATTCAATTTAGACCAATGTTTTCTTCTAAAAAACTGAACTATAACCCTGTTTTCTTAAATGTTTGTATTCTGTGCTCATATGATAAACTAACTATATCTATTATTAGGAATTGAGATTAGGCATCAAAACAATCAAAAGAACAACTAACAAAAAAGGATTAAATACATTTAAAAAAAACTTAGGGTTTATAATAACATCAAAAAACAAACAAATCTATATTGAAATTAGAACAATGAAGTCCTTAAAACCCATATTCAAAAACAATTAACGGACTAATCATAAACAACCACATAAGAATTGATACAAAAAATTAGGGTTTCTTTATATCATCTAGAAAATCGCAAACAGAGATGGAATCCACTTACCGATGCTTCAGTTTCGAAGGGTGATGAAGAGAAAACAAAACAGGTGAATGCAATTGTCCTTTGAATCCTCCAATTGAATGTTGTAAACTGTATATACGCAGTAATTTTGGAAACGTATCCATAGTTTCGTAAAAGATCTTCAAGTAATTGATTATTTATTCAACTTTCATATAAAACCATGAGCGTTTCATAATCGATTAAAGGGAATTGAAAGGCGCGTATATGAATTGAAGAACAAAGGAGGAGAATTGAGAGAATTCTAAATTGCCGCTCAAATAAGAATTATCAGCCTCAATAGCATTGCCACATCAGCAGTGACGTGGCAAAGTTATTTTGCTTTAGTATAATAGATAGATTATTTCTAGTTTTGAATTATAAGTTGTTTTGATTTTGAAAACGTAATATGTGTTTTCAATTGTGGATTCATGCAAAAGGAAGCAGATTACTTAACATGTGGGTTTAAATAACCTAAGATTCATATGTGTTGTCATTTATGTATGTGTTTGAATTTTAAGGTCAAATGGATATTTTTTTAAACTTCAATTGGAACCCTCCCATACATAAAAGATGGTTTTGGTTGTTGACCTGATAATCGAAATAATAGTACAGAATAGCTCATGCTTTCCATGTGGTTTTGTGAATTTAGGAAAACATGTTTTTTTTATGGATTCTACTAATTTAGGAAAATGTTATGTGGATTTGTGCTTTACCTATTGATCATGTGGGTACTTAGTGAACTTTGTTTTGAAATTCAAAATCAATTAGATAATAATTTGACATTTGCCTATGTACTTTGTGGATTGTAAATGGTCTATGTGCTTTGAAAACAAAAGACAATAGAAAACTATTGGGCAATTTTTAAAAATTTGGTTTTTACACCGTACCGGGTGAGCTAAGAAATAGTTTAACCGGGTGTATCAGACGGTTCAACTGGGTGTACTGGGTGGGCTAAGAAACTGTTTAACCGGAGGTACCGGACGGTTTAACCTGTTGTATCAAACAGTTCAATAGATACTACCGACCGGCTTGAACCGTTTTTTTAAACATTGCTATTAGGGATTAATCCATGTTTCCACTTCAATTTGGAAAATGTATCATTTGACTTTTGTGATCGGACACAAAAGATAAAGTGGGAGGCTTTTTTGAGACGAGGTGTTTTCATTGGCTCAAAATTTTTACAATGATATATATTTTATTCGGGTGCCACAGGGAAAAGGAAATGTTTTTTTTCTTTTCTTATTCTTTATTTTGAAAGGGTGATTTCTTTACTAAACTGACTTCTCACTTTGATGCTCTCGAAAAAGGTTGTTTACATTTTGTAAAGTTGAATTTGAGTTGCTATATATTTTTCGAATGGTTCGTTGACATGGATTACACATAGATAAGAATTTGTTCTTTAGATTTGAATGAAAAAAAAAATATGTGTTTTTCTCTATGTGACATGTTTATTGGTTTTGGCTACTGTTGTAGTAGGAATAGAATATCTAGAATGAATGTGAATTATAAATCTATTTTAATAGAGGATTTTATTTATATGCATTCAAGTATATTTAAAACCATGATTCTATGTTTTGGCATGCTCGTTTAAGTCGTGTAATTTTTAGGAAATGTATTATATCAATCTGAGGATGGTTTGATAAAAGTATGTTGTTACTTTTATGGATAATGCATCTAGGTTTTACTATGTGTACTAATTGAATGCAAAAGATGAAGCCATAGATATATTCAAAATCTTAAAGACTAAGATGGAATCACAAAGAATAGCGTATCTGAGAGGAAGAATAAGGCTCTCAAAGAAATGTGTAATTCCATGTTGGCTTACTCTTGTCTAAGTGAAGGGTTTTGGGGTGAGGCTATGTTTACAATATGCTATTTGTTAAATATGATGTCTCGTAAAAGGAACAAGATATCCCATGGTGAATTTAGGTGTAAAATCTCGAAATTGAGGTATCTAAGAGATTGGGGTTGTATTGTTGTACGTCTTACTCAACCTAAAAGGAAAAGTTTAGGTGAGAAAAGGAATATATGATATATTCATAGGTTGTGCTGAAAATTCAAAAGCCCATAGGGTCTATTTCTTAGAACTAATATTGAATGTATGTAAACACTGTCATAGAATTCAAGGGATATCATCCAGAATTCTCATAATAGAATTTTTATTCTATTGAGAATGTAGTTGTTGATTCTAATAAAGCATCTGGTGGTGATGACAGTGTATTTGTTCTTCCTGAATTTAAGAAAAGCACAAGAACAAGAAAACCTAAGTCTTGGTTTAGACTCTCATCTTTATTTAGGTGAAGGGACTATGAGTAGGCTAATGGTAGCTTAGATAAATTTGAAGGTGGGTAGGTTATCCAAGGCTTTAGACAAAAGGGAAGGGATCGACTTCTTGGTACATATGCTCCTGTTGTTAGGCTTTACACTAGCACAATATTAATTGCTTTTGCTTCATTTTATATGGATGTGATAAATGCATTCTTGAATGGTAAGTTGGTAATAACCAATGGGTTTGTATCGCGTGCCGTGGGCATGAACGTAGAATGTGTATGTAGCAGGTTTGATGTTTGATTTCTCTGGTAAAGGAGCAGTCATTTGTTTATATGCATATTACATGCTGACCTTTGGTGTTGATCAAGCACGTATTTATAAGACAAAGGAATTGTTGTCTTGATATAAAGGATATGGGGGAGGTCGATGTTCTCCTAGGTATGAAGATAAAAGGAGTAACAATGATGGAGGCAATTAGATTCCTAATGTATGTTATGATTTGTACAAGGCCTGATATAGCATATGTTGTTGGAAACTGAGTAGATTTACCAGCAATCCAAGTACTCGGCATTGGAAAGCTGTGAATAGATTGTTTGAATGCCTGAAAAGAACCATGATCTATGGTTTGTGTTATTAAGGTTTTCCTTCAGTTTTAGAAGGGTATTTTGATGCAAGTTGTATGACTAAGTGGATGGGTATTCCTACTTGATGGAGGTGCTATCTTCTACGCTTCAAAGAAGCAGACTTGCATCACAAATTCAACAAGGGAATATGAATTATAGCTTTAGCAGCAACTGGTAAAGAAGTTGGATGGCTAATAAATTTGATCTTTGAGATTCCTTTGTGGTCAAAACCGATATCACCAATATCTATCAGGTGTGATAGTGCTGGCTAAGGATCATAGTCAGGTGTATAATGGAAAGTCTAGACGGTTGTGTGTTATACATAGCATGATTAATGAGCTCATCATGCATAGAGTGATATCTGTTGAATTTGTAAGATCTTAGTATAATTTGGCTGATTATCTAACTAAAGAGTTAGGAGAGATCTCGTGAATAAATCAGTCATAGGGATGGGTTTAAAGTCCACACTTTAATATCCTATGTCAAGATACCCAATTCCCATCTAATACAACGTTAGATGCAGAATTCAATGTGGAAAACTTGTCATAGAGATATGATCAGAATCATCCCAAGGTTGTGTTCAGACTGCAAGATAAGGGAGGTTGAAGTATAACTTCTTAATAGTTCTTTGAAAAATTGCATTTGCAGGTGCGAGAATAAAAGAACTACCTATAAAAGTATGAAGTTTAGCCGCTTCAAGAAGCTTGGACTTGGCTTTGATATACTCTTTGAAGGATTGGACACAGGCTAGTAAAATATTGTGTCAAGTAAGAACAATGAATTTGTAAACTTATGTGTATATTATCTTCATGTATTCATTGTGAATGGAAAGGGTTCAATCCATAGCGACACCCTGATATTCGAATATTTGGAATGTGTAATATACTAATGTGAAATTCAATCGCCGCGATATTTCATTTATGCATAAGTTTGTGTTTGGTTGAGAAGTGTTTTAAGTTAATCATGGATATCACTAAAATGGGGGAGGAATGTTGGTAATTTTAGTGTTATCGACATGTTTTGGTGATATTGGATTAACTTGTCGACTAAGTTAATCTTGTTAATATTCAATGAGTTAGGAGATGCGGGAGTGCATGCTCATATGATATTAATAAGGTTTGGCATATTTATCAGTTTTGATTTTATAATTAAATTACAAATAAAATAAAATACATAACATTTATGTTATGGGTTTATCATCACAATGGGCTGTTAAATTAACTAATTAATTGGGCCTTATATGTGGGTTTTGGATACATGGAAACTAGATCCGATTGTTTAAATTAATGGATTGGGCCAATCAATAAATCAAGTTTTAGAAAAGGAAAAAGGATCTGGTTGTTTTGGTCGAGATGTCTAAAACAAAGAAAAAAAATCGATGGCTGATATCTTTTTATATACAGAGAATGCAAAAAGAAAACTAGTCGAACAAATGAACGGTACAGTTACTTCTCAATATTCAACATCAAATTCGTTCTTGAAGACTAAGTTTAATCCGTTCAAACTTTTGATTGTACCGATCAAATAGTTTGTTCTGATAGTGATCACACGACTCTTAGTCTAATCCGAGTGATTTTCAATTAATTTTCGGTTTCGGTTACGATCTCGTTCTTCAGCAAATCGGTAAGTATCCAACATCTATATATTTCATATTGTTTAACCGTAAAGAAGTGTGTATACCGTCAGTTCCGTATATTTTCACAATATGGTGTCACGCCATATTCATGTAACCCTTGTCTAGAATAATATTTACACCACCTAAAATACTTGTATTATGTGAAAGAACTAACTACAGAAGATGAAGTAACTAATCCTGACAAAAGGCCGACAAAGAAGGCGCTATTGTAGGTCGTAGGTTCGGCTTGCATCGAATTGTTTCGTGAGTCGATGTATGTGTCATTGAGGAATGGTCCACCAACAACCGCCCCGATTGCTAGGTTAGGATTAGGTTTTGTCGAGTTAAGCCACTTGAAACCGTCGTGACAACTTGTATTCGCATCTATTGGTATCGATGCACCACGATGGTGCACATACTGAGGGTAGTTAAGCCCGTAGCCGACTAAGTAGCTCATGTTCATCGGGTTATTTCCCAACACATAATCAACCTATACACATAAAAAGTGATTTGTTAGTTTATAAAATAACTTCTAGGGTGGATCTAGGAATTATTTTCTAAGGGTGCGGATGAGGGGTTCAACCATATTTTCAAGGGGTGCGATCCGGTTTTTTGCCTAAAAATATACTAATTTTTTTTTCAAGGGGTGCGCCCGCCCACCCAACCATCAATCTGGGTCTGCCCCTGTAGAAAACTGGGCATTGCGACCGGAAATAATGGTGGTAAAATTATCGACTATTTAGCGACCGAAATACGGTCTAAATGCCTAGTTTTCTAATACTATATCTTTTAGTTCCTTTTTACTCATGATACCTGTGAAACAGCGAATTCACGAACATCCATCGGCTCGTATAACTTCCCATTGCAATATAAGTATGGTGTCTTGGATGCGAACATGTAGTCGCTAAAAACCACTGCTAGGAACGCGCTACCAATGGCGTATTGTAACGAATCCCACTCGTTGACCCATATTAGACCACCTGCAAAGAGTTGATCAATTTGATCCTGGTTTGTTAATTGTTTGCCGATCTCATCGTGCATTTGAGGTTGAGAACTTACCGTTAGTTTTCTTGTTCGTTGGTGGTGGCAATAAAACCGTGCACATAAGAGCCTCGGCAGTTCTTCGGTACATTTGAAGGTTCATATTTTCTATGATTGATATCTCGGTTTTCGTGCCGAAGAAATTTACCCTCGATAATAACACCTAAACAGATATCAATTAAGAATTCAAAAGAACTGAAAAATGTATTGATGAACAATACTTTCTATATTGTGCATAACTAAAAACCTTTAATAATAATGATAACGGTAACCGGTTAATAATAATCATTATAAATGCTACATTATAAATCCCGATAGCCCCCTTTAAAAGTTTGGTTAGTGTCTCCACCCCTAAAAATAAATTCTGGATCCGACACTAGGAAAATTACCTGTATCCCTGGTAACTTATTGTCCCAAGAAAACCATGTCGGGTTACCCCAATTAGCGAACGCATTTCCATGCATTACAGTGACATAATCGATGTAATAGCCGTCTCCGGTGGCGTGGTAGAGCCACGATGCAGCCCACAATAGTTCGTCAACAAATCCAGAAGAGTTGTAGTAATCTTGTATACTTGGGATGCTTTTACTATAAACTCCTGGATAACTATTAGCGAACTCGAACAGTTTTTGTGCATGATCAAGAAGCAATTTGGAATAACCAGAATCCTGGTTCTTGAAAACTAGAGATGCGGCCGCCATTGCGGCCGCAGTCTCACAAGCAACGTCTGAGCCAGGATATGAGGAGTTCACTTGGATTGTTGGTCTTTTTTCCGTAGAAGTTTCCGGTCTTTCCCAGCATTTATGGTCTATATCTGGATCACCCACCTGACAAGAGCACCAAAGAACTGGATTCAGAGTAGGGTGAGAAAAAAACGATTAACCGAACTGAAACCCAGTGGCGAAGCTTGAGATTTCCGACCGGGGGGGGGCGAAAACGTATATACCAAAAATTTCTATAAAACCAAGGGTCAAAAACATATATACCCAAAATTTTCTATACGAAAACTACATACTCTCCACTACCGAGTGAAAAGTTCGGGGGGTCGGCCGCCCCCTCCCGCCCCCACAAAGCTACGCCCTTGCTGAAACCGAAATGGGTGACAAAACCGAACCGCTTTTTTAAACCGAAAGTTACGGCTCGCTTTAATATGCCTCGTTTCAAAACCGAGCCAAGCTGAACTTGTTTACAATGTTATTTACTGGAACCGAACCCGGTTTGGTCGGTACAGAATGGTAGAGTTGAAACCGGTTTTCAACCCTATACTTTAAAACCGGTCAACTCGAACCGAAGCAATTAAAACCCAATTTCAAATTGGATGCATATACTAAATATATAAGATACGGTGTTTTTATCATACCGAATTTGGCTTAGAAACGGTTTAACCAGGTGTATCGGGCGGTTTAACCGGTTCTACTGGACGGTTCAACCGGTACAACCAGAGGGTTTGAACCGGTTTTTAAAACATTATATATACTATAATATACACATATATAAAAGCTTATAAAAACCTTTCGGACCCTTTGAAAATTTGGGTCTCGGGCGACGGCACGGGTTGACTGGCCAAAGAGCCTGCCGTACAGAAGCTAGAAATGAATTGATTAACCTGAATGTAGAGGACATTATCAGAAGGATGAGCATTAATGAGATAATCAGTGATCCATTTGAGTGATTCTTGAGCATGTTTAAGCTCATTAACTGCTTCCATATGTTGACCATATTCTAGGATTGACCATGCCAAAACGGTCGCCGTGAAAGCCATCGGAAAGCCAAATTTCATGTTGTCTCCGGCATCATACAATCCTTTTGATAGATCAAGGTTGTCATCTTTTCCATCTTCTAGCCCTGAATCTCCTCTCCATTTAATCCGATTGTTCTCCAGTTTACCAGCTGCAAATTCAACCAAATTATACAGCAACAATTTTTCTAAATCCCGCTTGTCATTTAGCGACGGATTTGTGACCAAATCTGTCGATAACTTTTTTTTTAGTTTTTTTTAAAGCTGTCTGTAAAAAAACATTTCATTTATTTTTTTTACAGCGCGTAGGTAAATCCGTCACTAAAAATTTTACTAAAAAATCTGCTGATATTTTGGTCGCTAAACTGTCTGTCAGTAATCCGTTGGTAATCTGGCGGAATTTTCAACTGAGTATCACTGACGTATTCTGTCGGCACAGGCCTTTACTGACGGATCTGTGACAAAATCTGTCGCTAACTTTTTTTTGTTAGTTTTTCTTTTTTAAATCTGTGTAAAAAAACATTTCATTTGTTTTTTTACAGCGCGTAGGTAAATCCATCATTAAAAAATTATATTATAAAATCTGCAGATATTTTGGTCGCTAACCGTCTGTCAGTAGCTCGTTGGTAATCTGGCGGAATTTTCAACTGAGTATCACTGACGGATTCTGTCGGCACAGGCCTTTACTGAAGGATCTGTGACAAAATCTGTCAATAACTTTTTTTATGTTTTTTTTAAATCTGTCTGTGAAAAACATTTCATTTATTTTTTTACAGCACGTAGGTAAATCCGTCACTAAAAATTTATATTATAAAATCTGCCGATATTTTTGCCGCTAAACTGTGTGTCAGTAATCCGTTGGTAATCTGGCGGAATTTTCAACTGAGTATCACTGACGGATTCTGTCGGCACATGCCTTTACTGAAGTGTTTCCGACGGACTGTGCCATCAGTGATACTTGTTTTGTTTGTGTAGTAGTGTTTATTCTAAGTTATTCAAGAAAAAAATAAATGATTCGCGATCACTAATTACATTTCTGGACATCGAAGAATTGAGTAGAAACGCGAAGAGCGTCACTATATTTCTGTATAACACCACCAGGCGGCCTTCGAATCCGAGGAACTTTGTGCCGAAGCTCATGGAAGTCTCTCCATATAGTAATGGACGCAGCTCCGACGACTAGAACAGCGATCGCCGCTACTAACAGCCACCAATGCCACTCACTTGAATCAGAAGTTGATTTTGTTTTAGATTCCATGAATAAGTTGATTCAGTTATTTGTTGAGCATGTTATAGGGTGTTTAGTTGCCGGCATGTTGTGCCTTTTGTTAGTGGAGACAAATTAGATAGCTCGGAATGAAAGAGACAGCATAGGAAGGTTTTGGTTTAGGCAGTTCCTAAAAAAGGAATCCTAAGATTGACAAAACGTGTTAAAAAGATCTAGAGTTTTATTAATAACGGATATTCGTGTTACTCGTATGCTTCCATAAATACAAGATAATGTGTCTACTACATTCTTATCTTTACAATAAATGTAGGATATGAACAAGCGATAATTTCATAACTAAAACCATATTTTGTGTTCTTCTCGATCACTTCACTAGTCGGACTGGTTTTAAAACACCGGATAATGTTGTAAATAACTTATTGTAATTAGTGGGTGTGGGTGTGGAAGGAGTGGCGTCGGGTTTCCCCAACGCCAGCACGCCACCCCTTCTCATGGCATGGGAAATCTCATGGGTGTGGAGGAGATGGTGGAGATGATGTGGCAATCTGATTTGGTGGTTTGTTTTTTTTTTCAACATAAATTAAATAAATAAGTGAACGACTATGACACGTGCCGTTACATGTCACCCTTTCACGCCCCCTCTCACTCCCACCCCATGCATTCTGAGGCTTGAAGGGGAATTCATACTTTGCTGATGTGACTGCCATGTGGCGTTTTATGCCCTTCACTGTGTGGATCTTACATGATGACTTTTTAGTATTAAGATTTGCCAAAATTCAGCTTATTGGTTTTTAAATTTGCAATTGATCTCATGATTGTTAGGTCATGTGGTGTACTCTAACATTTGAGATATTAATAGTGACATAACATGTTAACCGAGATTGCAAACCACTCCATCATTGTGTTAAGGGCATTAATTATTCTTTTAACATGTTAACCGGATGTTAAGAGACTAAATTAATTATTCTTTTATTTTTTAAACCAAAAGCCATTAAAAATAGGGTTGGATGAAGTTAACGGAATTAAACCGTTTCCTTAAAATTATGTAAAATAAAATGGAGAAGAAAAGTTGATGTGACATTTAGATGATAAGATGAGTTAAAGTATACTTAAAGTTGTTAAACCATATTGCATGTGTTGTGTCTATACAAAGGTTTTGAAAATATTATGTAAGACAAAATTAGAAACTAGTTTGATTTTGTTGGCCTAAAACATAGAGCCTCCTGAATAGTAAACAAGCTTTTGAAAATTAAAAAAGAAATTAATTTTAAAATTCCGGTCTAAGCATCAATTCGGTTAGCCAATTCAACCGGTCGAGGCCATATCCAATTATAACTATGAAAACGGTTCAAAAGTAGAAACATATCCAAACGGTCGTTCGTCTGGTTGTGAGGCCGAATAATCGACAATAACACACTGATCAGATAAACATATTGCGTGTCTCTTAATGTGCGGCTAAGAGGTTACTTTTGTTTCTTTGGTTGGTTTAATTATAAGTATAAAGACAAATTTGTAACTTCTTGTTGTAAAACGATATGACAGGTAATTTTTTTAAGAAAATATATTAAAATATTAAGGAGAACAATTTTATCCAGAACTCTTCACGAATTTTTTTATTATTGATGTGATTTTCAAAGATATGATAATTAATTTTAAAATATAAGGGAAGTGAATTTTGAGTATATTAATCTGATACAGAATTTGATGATGTAAAAACGCAATTAAAAGATGATGATAAATTTTGTAAACAGTACATTACTTGCAATTAATCATCCCCAATTAGGCTAAAAAATCTATTAATTCTACACGGTTCTTTGGAGTTGGGTGGTGGGCAACCTCATGCGGGTTCTTCAAAGTGTGAAGTTTGCAGGTGGAAAAGATTAGTAGTAGTGCGATAATACTCTTGGGGAATTTTGTAAACTCGGATAATATGAGAGGCGTGTAATCATTTTCAAATTAAATTATTTTGGAGGTTTTCCTGAATAATCCAATCGGATATGATGACGGGGGTAGTTCAAACCTCAATAAAATGACTGAGAATACATGATAGCTTGAAGGGTTAAAAGGTTCAAAGGTTTAAAGCCCGGGAACTAAGCTAAAACAGCACGTATACAGTAATCAGTCACTTCACTGATTACTTGAACAACTCTCCCAGTCGCAAAAGCAAAACGTGTGCACAGGGTGTAGTCTTTTATCCGCAGGTCCAAACGCTTCAACCCCTAAAAGGGTAAGTCCTCCACTACAAGCAGGGTTCACTAGTCAAAGGTTTCCCCTTTGAGCAATCTCTTCCTCTATAAATGACACTAAATTAAGTGCATTTCAAACATTCCAGATCAGTCCGGATTCTCTAGGATCTCTGATCTTTCTTCTTGTCTCTCGAGATCTTGTTCCATACAAGTTTCTCTTCTTCACTTCAACACACACAATTCGCTCACCCCTATATCCAAGGCTGAATATCTTTCAGCTGAGGACCTTGAGCAAACAACAAAGATAACTAGTGAACCTCTCTCCACGTCTTGCAAACGTGAGGGGACCCCACGACCTGCGTTAGGAAAACCGGAACCCTCCAAGCCTTTTGCCTAACCAGCCTAGTCACTATCATTGGTCTTATATTTGTTGCATCAACAAGTTGGCGCCCACCGTGGGGCTACGCCACTTATTTTCTTCAAAAGACCTAGTAGTGTAGCTCCGTTCTCTCAAAAATCATCGTGTCGGAAAGTGAATCTCCGGGAGAGGTGAACCAAGTCCCACGTACCTCTACCCCTAGCACTAGCCAAACTCATGTGGCTATACCAACTTCCTTTTCAACACTGGGGAGCACTCCAACTGGAGCAACATACCCCGAGTTCCTCACTTTCCAAATGCTGACACCGTCTCGTTCAGGAGTGTCATCTTCTAACGTTGGTGCTTCTAACATCCCCTCACGTGTTGACCTTACCCCTGAAGGGGTCACCAATAACTTTCTAGAGTTGAGGTCTCTCCTTAACCAATACGTGAGTAGGGAAAGGGACAAGGGAGTGAGGATTCGGTTGGACTATGACGAGCCAGAGCCATCATTATCCCCTGGACCTCCCGCTCTTCCTTTTACAAGCTCACAACCCACCATGTCCAGGAATGAGGCTAGTCCCGGCCATCCTCCTCCAAATCCTAGTCCATACACATACACGAGGCCGGATTCAACGTCTTTCCCACTCTTCTCTTCCCAACCAATTGCCACCGGTGCTCCCTTGGGGCACGAGCTGACTCTGGACCAGCTCCTACAATCTCCTGTTGCAAGCCTTCCACATCCGGCAACAACTACATGGGAACAAGCTTTGTCTGTACTCCCTTTGGCACGAAGTGCCGTCATGAGCACTCCTTTAGGGACAAACTGCCCAGTTGCACCTGGAAGCCTTCAAGGCTTCAACCTTATGCCTCAAATGATGGCTCAGATGATGGCAAGCTTCCCTTGGCAACACTTTATCAATCAAGTGTTGGCCACTCAAGGAAACAACAATGACACAGGTGCAAGGGTGGAAGAGGATCTGGCCAAGCCATATAAGCCAAGCAATATGTCATGCTTCTCCCAACAAATCGCTGATTATGATTTCCAAACAAAAATCAAGATGCCATCCTGTTGATGCAACAAATACAAGACCAAGGCCTGTAGCGATATCTCCGGGGTAAAAGGGTTCAAGGTTTCGATTAGCCTAACGCAGGTCGTGGGGTCCCCCCACGTTTGTAGCACGTGGAGGCGGATCACTTTATTATTATTCACTTTGAATCCTGGATTGAAGGGTTCAACCCATAATGTCTATGTTAAGTGAGATAATATTGTAGTGAGCCGAGAATAGAACAAGCATGGAGCAAGTTCTAGAGAGGAGAAGTAAGATCAGAGATCAAGGGTGATCTGAGTTGATCTGGAATGGCTGGAATGAATGGCAAGAGGCTGTTATTTATAGGGAAAGAATCTTCTATAAGAGGAAGCCTTTGACCAGTGATCCTTGGCTACAGTGAGGGACTTGCCCATTTGAGGGTTGAAGGGTTTAGACCTGCGGGTAAAAGGGGGTTCTCTGTGCACATACTCTCTTTTACGGATGTGAGAGTGTTGGACATGCAGAGGGTGATGTGACAAGGCTCTGACTTGTCTTTTTACTGTTCATGACCGTTGGACTATTTCCGAACCTTTTAACCTTTCAACCTTTTAAGCTGTTGTGTTTCTAATCAGGTTATTAAGGTTTGAGCTACCCCCGTCATCAGCCCCCCAAGTCAGAGGTATTTGGGGTGTAAGCTCAAATGCTTCTGACTTTTGTACACGATTTTTATTGCTTAAAGGCTTCAAGGCTTGAAAGGTTATCAGGCGTCTAAGTTTTTTGGATTTGAATTTTGAAATGACAGTTAATGTGATGGATGGCAGTTTTTTTTTTTTTTTTTTTGCCTTTTGCGTAATAATAATTTCCTAGACTTCACTTTCTTTTTTCTTTCGATCGTCTCTCCTGGGTGCTAGCAAAGATATGTATGTGAGTTATTCTTGTCTCACTAGAGGAAGTTGAGGCTTTTTGTAAATAATGGGGGATCGATCTAAAGTTTAATCCGGTGGCTCTGGGTTTAGACAGATCGATCGATCAGTGTCCCGCTGGTTCGATTGCTCTTTATTGTTGTCATTTCGAGTTTTCCAACTTGTGTCATCCATTTTCAGTCTTTGTTCTGAATATTTTAGAGTATTATCGTGTGTCGTTTGTTCAGTTGCGTCCTCAAGGTCTTGCTGGGATTTTACATTTTGAGGTTTTATGATAGGGTATGACCCATCGTTGTTGTTCCGATGTTTCTTCCGTTTGACCAAGAACGACGATTGGGTCACGTTTGAGATATCCCAAGTTGATGTTTGTTTGACTTCCTCAATGGTTACTACCTTTGGTTCTTGGAAGGACCGATTTTTCTGGATTTCAGAGTCCATTGTTCCCTTCGAGCTGATGCTGTGTTAGACAAGCTTCAGCCATTTGAGTCCTAACTAGATAGTTTGTTGTTAAAAGCCATTTAGGAAATGTCCTTCGAGGCTTCGTCCCTTTCCTGAACACCTTTTAGTGTTGATGGGTGTGAGCATCTTGTGGGACAAGCCAGATCGTGACCCTGTGCTCATGCGGGATGATCAGGGTATGATGTTTTTCCTTATGCTTTATAAAGAGTGATGATACCTCTGATGTTGTGTTTGGGGATGCTGAGGCTACCTCCGGCGAAGATGCTGTTGCCAAAGGTGCCGAACACAGGTTCGAGGGTTCAGGTTATGTAAACGTTCCAAATGTCGAACGCTTTACTAGGTTTGGTGCTTCCAAAGCTTCTATCCGACGTATGTTGAAGGGAGCTGAACTACCATCGGCCTCTGAGCCAGTGGAACAAAGTGATGACATAGAGGCTTCGGACAACTCGGAAGTTGGGGTTCAGGGAAAAAGACAAGGAGTTGCCCTTGGCGATTGTTAAGGAGAGTAAAGCAGCGGGTAAGAAGGTTGTGAGCTTGAAGGGTTTAAGGAAGGGTGGTGAAGGTTCCACCAATGTTGATCCAGAAGAGGTTTATGTGCCGGATTGGAAGGTCATAGTTGGTGACAGCTTCATGTCTTCATCCGTTTATGAGGATGTTTTTACCCATTTTGCTCCTCCTACTGTTCGAGGTTCTTGCTCGTCTATGGACAATGAACTAATGATTTCGAAAATGATGATGGGTGCTTGCAACCTTGTTGCCTTGCTTCTAGAGGATGTATCCAGATTTCGCAAAAGGATGCAAGAATATGAAGTCTTTTCGAAGAAGAGGGATAAGATGAAAACTTCAATGGTTGCTTTGAAAGAAACTGAGGGCTACACTGAGAAGGAAAAAGCATTGATGTTTGAAGATTTGAGGAGTTTTCTTCCCACACAAGACTGATATGGTTGAGTTGGAAAAACGCTTGGAGGCTGACAAGGTTCAAGTCTGGGTCGATAAGGCTGCCTTGTAGGTTCATAAAAAGGCCTTATTAGAAGAGAAAGAAGGGTTAAAGGCTTCACTTGCCCATGCAACTAGTGATAATAAATGGCTCATTGAGTATGGATTCCAGCAAGTAGTTAAGTATCTTCTCCATTCATCGGAGTTCAAAAAGGTCTTTGGTGATGTGTACACCGAGCTTCTTGCTCATGGGAGACACCAAGGTTTGTTTGCTGGTTACAAAGCTTTGTGAGCCTGGGGAGCCTCAGGAAAAGTCTTCTCTTTTTCAACCCAAAGCCTTCGAAGCCTTCAAGGAAACTATTTTGAAGGTAGGGCATATTATTTACCCTTATGTGGGTGAAGTCTCCAAGTGTTTTGGTAAACCTTTGCCTGTCTTGCAGGAGCTAAAACCCAAGGGCCTTAATGAGGCTCTTTGTAACGAAGTGTTGAAGTCCCTCTCGAAGAAACATCCTTGCTCTGGAGATAACAAGGAAACGTGTTCTGAAGGTGGTGAGGGCTCAAAGGGTTCAAGCCTTGAAGCCTCCGAGACAATGGGTGTCGTAGGGAGGAAAAAGAGGATGGCTAAAAACACCCAAGATGATGGGGTTTTGAATAAGGATGATGCAGCAAAATCTACCATCTCTGATGCTGACAAGTGAAGAAGAAACTTTGATTTGTAGTATTCTTATCATGTCGAACAATGTTATGGATTGTTTGTTTGAACATCCTTTTATTTTAAGGGAACCGTTTAGGTCCCTTGGTGGTTAAAGCCTGGCAGGCTTGTGGACAGTGTTTTATGTTTGATGGCCAGTATGGCCCTTGCTATCTTTAACTTATCTTGTTATGTCTATTGTGTTGTTTTGTTTACTCCCTTGTGTTTTTATTGGTTTTGTATGTTGTCTTTGTTTTGGGCGGTGCATCTTATGTTACTTATACCTTAAAGGGTTCAGTGCTGCAGTCACTTAGCCTTAGGATATTTTTAACAAGAAGATACAACTTCTATCCTATGTATGACATTCACTTAGAGTCTTTTTGGTTCGTAAGCCAATGTTGGGGCTTAAGGAACATTTGGTGTAGGCTGTTCAAACCCGTCTATGAGACATGTTTTTCAAGATTTCTATGAGTCTCATGGAGTTGTATTGATTTAGGAACTCGCCCCTTATATAGGTCCATTCAACCCTTGAAGCTATTGAGCGATGTGGCCTGGGAGCTCATCCCCTTACATGGCCCTTGCCATGGAGTTTCTTGCTAGGTTCTCAACCTGATTATAGGATAGAAAGACAAATTTTGATTCATCGTTCATTCATTTCAAAGTATTTTGATTACTAGGGGAATAGAACAACTTTTGGGAACTATTTGTAATACGTTTTGGTTAAACATGGAACCTTTTAAGGTTTTTGCCATTCCCATGGCGGGGAAGCTTTTTGCCTTGCGGACCTGCCAGCTTGCATGATCCCCCTTTGTGGGCTTTAAGGATAGTGTATGGCCCTTCCTACTTAGGGCCGAGCTTTCCTTGGCTTTCTTTCTTGCAGGCCTCATTATTTCAAAGCACAAGGTCCCCAGGCTTGAAGTGTTCATACTTCACCCGTGTATTGTAATGAAATTCCATGTTTTGCTTGTGCCTTGCTTTTTGTATGGCTGCTTAATCACGAGTCTATTCGAGTTGTTCCAAATTCAACATCGTCTCTTTCTTATTTGGCTCGAGGTCGATGTTAAATGTTCTTTGTGTTGTTACTCCGATTTCAGCTAGGATTACAGCCTCTGATTCAAACACTAGGCTGTAGGGTGTTTTCTTGTGGCTCGTTTTCTTGGTTGTTCAAATTTCCAATAGCACATTGAGAAGCTATTCGAGCCGGTTGTTGTCGTATCTTTCCAATCGAGATTTAATCCTTTCAACAATGTTGTTGTTTATCCTATTAACTTGGCCGTTGGATTGTGGGTGAGCTATCGAGCTGAATACTTGGGTTATTCTGAACTCCTTACACCGGGAGCTAGAAGGCTTCTCGGCAAACTACTTCCCGTTATCCGTGACTAGTACCCCTGGAGCCCAAAACGACAGATTATGTTTTCGTAAACGAAATCAATGACCTGTTTCCCTGAGATTTTTGCCAATAGTTTTACTTTTGGCTACTTGGTGAAGTAGTTCACGGCTACCAATAAGAGCTTGACTCCTCATTTGGCTAGTGGGGATGGACCAACGATGTTTATTCCCTATTTGTGAAATAGCCAAGCCGAGGAGATGGGAACGGGGTCATGTTTGAGGCTTTTGGGTACCGGAGCATGTAACTGACAAGCTTCATACTTTCGCAGTTGTTCGGAGGTATCTCGATGCATGGAAGGCCAAAAGTGTTCGAGGTTCATCAACTTTGACACTACCGATTTTGGGCCACAATGAGCTCCACATATCCCTTCGTGAACCTCTTTGATCAGATATTGGCTTTGTTCTGGGCCAACGCATTGAAGTAGTGGTGCAAGGTATCCTTTTTGTAAAGGATATCTCCTTGTAACACATATTGCCTTGACTTGATACGAACCCTTTTAGCCTCAGTCTGGTCACTAGGTAATTTACCATTCTGAGGAACCTTTCAATGGGAGTCGTCCAATTTGGCCCTTTTTTAGTGATCACATCTTGAACCTCAAGTCTTTGGATGGATGAGGTTTTTAACACCTCAATTAGTACCTTCTTGGTGAGGTGGGCAAAACGTAGGAGATACAAGTTTGCTTAGTGCATTAGTTCTCTTGTTTTGAGATCTTGGAACTTTTTTTATGGAAAATGTTTGAAATGTGTTCATCAATTCCTTTGATTTCTCTCGGTACTAATACATGTTGGGTTCTTTTTCTATATAGTTGTTGCTGTCTTGGCTTGAGAGAGTTTGTGAGGACTTGAAGCTTTTGAACCCCTATTTTTGTGGCTATATTTAGCCCAGTGATCAATGCTTCGTACTTGGCTTTATTATTGGTAATTTGAAATACAAGCCGAAGAGCATATGTGAATTCTAACCCTTCAGGGTTAATTAAAACTAGCCCAGCCCCTGACCCTTCGATACTGGAAGCCTCATCGGTAAAAAGCTTCCAGGTATCAGGGTTGGAGGGTTCAGCTGCAGTTGTATTAACTTCTGTTATGGCTTTTTTAGGGACTTCTATGATGAAGTCAGCTGAGACTTGTGCTTTGACAGCTTTTCTCGGGACATAGGTGATTTTTCAAGCACATTCTTAATAGGTTAGTCAGTGACCATTTGTATCGGGTGACTGAAAGTACCTTCGAAGCCTTCTAGCCGTTTGGACTAGGGCTAGAGCAAGTTTTTCCAAAGAAGAATATTTGATTTCTGCTAATTTTGAAGTTTTGGGTATCTGAACTTTGTTTCGTTCAATAATCAGAGCCGTACTTATGGTCTTTTCAGCAATCGATAGGTAGGTGGAGGTCGTTCCTCCGGTTTCCGGAGCCAAAATGGCTGGGAGTGAAGCTAAGCGTTGCTTCATTTGGTTGAAGGCTTCCTTTTGAGGTAAAATGCTTCAAAGCTGTAAGCTTTCCATCGAAAGTCTTTCTTGTTAGCACATCCCTTGGGGGTTGGATTTTATGCTTTGTTTCCCCATGATGTGCCCTAGAAACAAGCACTTGACTGGGTTAAGCTTCATGTTGATCTTTCTTGAGTTTTGGAAGGTTTCTTGTATGTCATCGAGCATTTGGTATTCCGTTTTACTCTTGATCACCACATCGCCAACATAAGCTTTAATGTTCTTGCCGATTTGTCCGGCAAACGCTTTGTCAACCAGACGTTGATAAGTGGCACCTGCATTTCTTAAACCAAAAGGCATTTTTTTATAGCAAGATATATCTTTATCAGTGTGGAATGTAGTTTTTTTTTATTATGATCTGATTGTAACCCTTTTAGGTGTCAAGAAGACACTTGGACGGGAAGCCTGTGAGCGAGTTAACCTTGAGGTCTATCTGGGGCAGCGAGTAGCAATCCTTTGGGCATGCTTTGTTCAAGTCTTTAAAATCGATATACATTCTTCAAAACTTTTCAAGTTTTCGAACCATTACGGGATTGGCCACCCATGATTGATACTTAACCTCTCGAAGGATTCTGGTTAGAACAAGCTTTTCTATCTTTTGTATAATGGGCTTATTATCAGATGGGATCCATAACTCATGTTTCAATAATGCTACGGGGGATGCCGGTCATATCTTCCGGGCACTAAGCAAAGACGTAGTGCAAGAGCAACCTTTCAAGGTATGAGAGCGTTTCATTGGAAAGGTTAGTGTTTACCCTTATCCCCTGTTGAGGATATTTTGGGTTTATGTCCAACCCTTGTTCATCGTATTCGTCCTTTCTTGAGCTTTCCCCTTCAACCAGGAAAGCTTCTTGGGTAGGTTGAAGGGTTGCTATCCCTTTTTCAGCGGGAAACTTCACAGTGCCTTGACCAACTGAAATTGCCATTCCGAACACACGTTGCCCTAGCCTTCCTATGATGATATCATAATTGGAAGGGATGTTGATCACCGCAAAAGTGAGTTGTTCGGTTCGTCCCTTTGTTCTCTCACTGAACAAACATTAAGGGTTATTTGGCCTAAAGGCTGGATGGGTATGTCTGCGATACCTTCGATGGAGGGTTCAGACTGTTGAAGCTTTGAACGTTCATCGTCGCTGAGAGGGTTAAAGCCTTTCTCAAACATGATTTTAGTGGTTACACCGGTGTTAATGTAAGCCTTTTGTGTCTTGATGGTTCCTATGTTGGATTCCATCACCAGAGGGTTTGAAAGCAACTCTCCTTCTGGTGGTGGGAAGCAAACATATTGACGTTCCCATGCCTTGGAATGGTGGCGTTTGTGGGAAGCTTCGTTTTCAAGGTCGACCATGTTCACTATTATTATTATTTTTTTTTCAACCATCTTGTCCTTGACCCCTTTAACCAAGTAGGCCTGTTCGGACTTGACGGCTTCTTCGATCCTTTTTTTTTTTTGGTTGGAAGAAATCATTGGTATGGTGACCTTTCTATTCTTGAAACTTACCATATTGGCTTGATTTTTTCGATCTTTTGTTTTTTGGCAAAGGTTGAGGAGGGTGGAAGCTGTGTTTTACCTCTTCGGTTGCCAAGATCTCTTGCGGAGTCTTGGTTAAGGCTGTAAAGTTTATGGTTTTTTCTCGGCTTGGAGGGTTCCGGCCTTCAAGCCTTCAGGAATCCGAACCTTTGAACCATTTGTCATAAGAGCCATACTGGAAGCTCCAGTTAAGAGTTCTCTCTCTTTTTTCTTTGATGTCTTCAGCTTATTCTCCTCGAATGTGGGCTTCAGCCCTTTCGAGTGTTTCTTCAAGGGTTTTGGCAGGCGTTTATTGAAGTCTCTTGCGAGATATTTGGAATTTATAGCATTCATGAACCCTGCAACCCTAATCTTTTCATCGGCGTAAGTTAAACCTTCCTTCTTGTAACTTTCGATAAAGTCTCTGAGACTTTCATCATCACGTTGTTTGGTCTGGAAGATTACCGTGGCATCATTGACATGCCTCTGTTTTTATAGGGAACTTTTTGCTAAGATCGTCAAAGGTCTGAACGCTTTGTCCAGGAAGGTCATTGAACCATATGCGTGAAAACCCTTCAAGGGTTTGCATGAACATGAGACAACATTCGGAGTTGGGTCATTTTTCAATTCTTGCAGTCCCGGCGAAGATTTGGAGGTAGTCTTTAGTACCGTGATGGCATCTTTATCTGTGTTTGAAACTCGTAATCAACGATTTGTTGAAAGGAGCAAGACAAGTTTGTTGGGCTTGTAGGGTTTTGAGAGGCCTTCTACTACCCTTGAAGCTGGGTTACCGTTTGAGGTACCCTGGTGAGCGGTTGGTACTTGGTTGATGAAGTTAAAGCTAAAGCCTTGAAGGCTTTCTGTGTCATCATCCAGCTTTCACGTGCTGCAAAGGAAATTGTGCCATCATTTGTGTCATCAGCTAGGGCATAAGGTTAAATCCTTAAAGGCTTTCTGATGGTACTAATAAAAGATGCCATTATCTGTGTCATAAGGTTAAAGCCTTAAAGGCTTACTGTATAAGGCATTCCCATGGATGTGCTCATGACCGCACCTCGAGCCAAAGGCAGGGTGGCCATGGCTTGTTTTCACGAAGTAGCAATGGGAGGGGAACACTTGAAGCTGGTGACTGCCATAATTGATCAAGAGTGGTTTTATGCCCCATTGGTGCACCGGTTGTAACGGGTAGGGAGGTAAATAAGGGAAAAGCGGTTGGACTTGGCCTCCCCAAAAGCTAAAGGGCTTGAGTGGTTGGTCTGTCACACTAGGACCAGCTTCAAGGTAAGATGTGGCTTAACGTGAGCTGCTAAAAGGAAGAGATGGAGGGCCATGTGATAATGAGGGTTCAGACTCCTCATAATTTAGTCTTATTCTCACCCTTTTTCCCTTTCTAAGCTCACATGCTAGTTGAGAAGAAATCTCAGTTGTAAGAAATTTCTAGCTACTCCCTCGGGTGTTAGATCTATGCGTTCCGGTGTATGCATTACATCGATTTGAGTAGGTGCAACCCCTGACCGAGATGGATTTGTGTTTGAAAAGAAGTGAACTCCGGGAACATATCCCGGTGGAGTACTTCCGGGAGTAGAAAGAGGTGTAGATAGGACCGGTGAGATCCGACCCGAATTTGGTGTTAAATCGGTGTTGTTAGGCACCTGATTTACCTGACATGATGTAAAGAGAAAATGGAGCTACACAACTGGTCTTTAAGATAAAGTAAGCGGCGTAGCCCCACGGTGGGCGCCAACTTGTTGATGCAATAAATACAAGACCAAGGCCTGT
This sequence comes from Helianthus tuberosus, assembly GCA_030545235.1. Taxonomy (NCBI): domain Eukaryota; kingdom Viridiplantae; phylum Streptophyta; class Magnoliopsida; order Asterales; family Asteraceae; genus Helianthus; species Helianthus tuberosus. The sequence goes on along the minus strand of CM060372.1, from coordinate 80,156,435 downwards.
AGCGATATCTCCGGGGTAAAAGGGTTCAAGGTTTCGATTAGCCTAACGCAGGTCGTGGGGTCCCCCCACGTTTGTAGCACGTGGAGGCGGATCACTTTATTATTATTCACTTTGAATCCTGGATTGAAGGGTTCAACCCAGAATGTCTATGTTAAGTGAGATAATATTGTAGTGAGCCGAGAATAGAACAAGCATGGAGCAAGTTCTAGAGAGGAGAAGTAAGATCAGAGATCAAGGGTGATCTGAGTTGATCTGGAATGGCTGGAATGAATGGCAAGAGGCTGTTATTTATAGGGAAAGAATCTTCTATAAGAGGAAGCCTTTGACCAGTGATCCTTGGCTACAGTAAGGGACTTGCCCATTTGAGGGTTGAAGGGTTTAGACATGCGGGTAAAAGGGGGTTCTCTGTGCACATACTCTCTTTTATGGCTGTGAGAGTGTTGGACAAGCAGAGGGTGATGTGACAAGGCTCTGACTTGTCTTTTTACTGTTCATGACCGTTGGACTATTTTCGAACCTTTTAACCTTTCAGCCTTTTAAGCTGTTGTGTTTCTAATCAGGTTATTAAGGTTTGAGCTACCCCCGTCATCACATCCCATATCAAAACATATGACGGGACCGAAGATCCAAAGGATCACCTTCATATCTTTACTGGTGCTGCTAGGATCGAGAAATGGTCTAACGCTAAATGTTGCCTCATGTTCATGCAAACCCTCGTTGGGTCAGCTAGAATATGGTTCAATGACTTGCCGGCCAGAAGCATTCGAAGCTTCGATAACCTGAGCAAAGGGTTTCTGGCTAAGTTCTCACAGCTAAGGCGGTACGTTAAAGATGCCACAGTGATTTTCCAGATAAAACAAAGAGATGACGAGAGCCTTCGAGAGTTCATAGAAAGGTACAAAAAGGAAGGTCTGACGTATGTGGGGGCAGATGAAAAGATGAGAGTGGCCGGTTTTATGAACGCCATCACCTCCAAATACCTAACAAGGTATTTCAACAAATCCCTACCAAAGACCTTAGAAGAAGCTCTCGAAAGGGCCAAAGCCCACATTAGAGGAAAGGAGGCTGTAGACATAAAGGAGCAGAGAAAAAGGGGATCTAGCTGGCGAGGCAACAGTCCCGCTAGAAAGAAGAAAATTTTCATTCCTATGACAGACGTCAAAGGAGTTCAGAGCAACGAAGACCTGAAGGTCAGAACCCTCCAAGCAGGGAGAAGACCGTAAACTTTACAGCTCTTACAAAACCCACACAGGAGATCCTTGCTACAGAGGAAGTGAAACAAAGCTTCCGACCTCCTAGACCTCTCCCTAAAAGAAAAAGAAATGAAAATTCCACCAAGTTTTGTGAATTTCATGAGGAGAAGGGTCACCATACTAACGATTGCTTTCAACTCAAAAAGAGGATTGAGGAGGCCGTCAAGTTCGGAGAGCTTGCCCACTTGGTAAAGGGGGTAAGGGACAAGATAGCTGAAGGAAAGAGCAAGGAGGTTAACATGGTGGATTTCGATGGAAAGGTTCCCCACAAACGGCAACGGTTGGAAGCTTGGGAGCTTCAGTGTGTCTGCTTCCCGCCATCGGAAAGGGACCCACTCTCAAGCCCTTTTGTGGTTGAAGCAACTGTGGGTACACTCAAGACAAGCAAAGCCTACATACACGCTGGTGCAGCTACTGAAATCATGTTTGAAAAGTTCTTCAATCGTTTGAGTAATGAGGAACGTTCAAAGCTTCAACTATCCGGAACCTCTATATAAGGTATTGCCGACATACCTCTCTAGCCTTTAGGGCGACTATTGATGTCCGTTTCAGTGAAGGCAAGATGGAAAGAGTTCAACCTCTCACTTTTGTGGTTATCAGTATACCTTCCAACTATGATGTCATCATGGGAAGGCCAGGGCAACGTGCATTTTATATGGCTGTTTCAGTTGGTCATGGCACCATGAAGTTCCCTACCGAGAGAGGGATTGCAACCCTTCAACCCACTCAAGAAGCTTACATGGTTGAGGGGGAAAGTTCAAAAAATGAAGACGACAAGCAAGGGCTAATTATAAAACCCAAATATCCTGAGCAAAGGATAAGGGTTAATACAAGCCTTTCCCAAGAAACCCTCTCATACCTTAAAAAGCTACTAGTACACTATAGCGATGTCTTTGCTTGATGCACGGAAGACATGACGGGTATCCCTCGAAGCATTTCTAAACATGAGCTGAAGATACCACCTGATGTCAAGCCTGTCGTCCAAAAGAAACGAAGTCTAGCCCCCGAAAGAAGTTTGGCAGCATGCCAAGAAGTAGAAAAGCTTGTCTCAGCTGGAATTCTCCGGAAAGTCAAGTATCAATCCTGGGTTGCAAACCCAGTCATGGTTCGAAAACCCGACAACTCTTGTAGAATGTGCATCGACTTCAAGGACTTGAACAAGGATTGCCCCAAATATTGTTACCCGTTGCCGGAGATCGATCTTAAGGTTGATTCCCTCACTGGTTACCCTTTCAAGTGTTTCCTTGATGCCAACAAGGGTTATCATCAAATCCTTATGAAAGAAGAAGATGAAGAGAATACTGCTTTCCACACGGATAAGGGTATCTTTTGTTATCAAAGGATGCCTTTTGGCCTTAAGAATGCGGGTGCAACCTACCAACGCCTGGTTGACAAAGCTTTTGCTAGTCAAATTGGTAGAAACATGGAAGCATATGTCGATGAATTGGTAATCAAAAGCAAAACAGAATACCAAATACTTGACGACATACAAGAAACTTTCCAAAACTTGAGAAAGGTTAACAAGAAACTCAACCCTGAAAAATGTTCATTTGGGTTTAAAGAAGGTAAATTTCTGGGGCATATTGTGGGAAAACAAAGTATAAAGACCAACCCAAACAAAGTCAAAGTTGTTCTTGAAACCAAACCACCACGAAGCATAAAGGAAGTGGAAAGTCTGAATGGAAAGCTTGCAGCCCTGAAGCGTTTTACCTCAAAACTGGCTGAAAAATATTTACCCTTCTTTAAAACGCTTAAGGGATGCTCTGACAAAAAAGATTTCAAGTGGACTGAAGAAGCAGAGGAAGCCTTCAACCAGATGAAGCAACACCTTGCTTCACTCCCAGACATCGCAGCCCCGGAAACAGGAGAGCTGATCTCTATCTACCTTTTGGTTGCTGAAGAAGCAATAAGTATGGTTTTAACCATCGAACGAGACAAAGTTCAGGTACCCGTCTATTTCTTCAGCAAAACTTTAAAACTGGCAGAGATCAAATATCCTCCTCTGGAAAAACTTGTTCTAGCCCTAGTCCAAACGGCTAGAAGGCTTGGAAGGTATTTCCAAGCACACCCTATACAAGTGGTCACCGACCAACCCATCAAGAGTGTGCTTGAAAAACCGGAAAATTCAGAACGGTTAGCCAAATGGGCTGTGGAACTAGGTGAACACAAAATCACCTATGTTCCAAAAAAAGCTATCAAAGCCAAAGTCTTGGCTGATTTCATTGTGGTAGTCCGAAAGCAAGCCGTCTCGGAAGTCAATACAACTACCGCTGAACCTTCTGACTCTGAAGCCTGGAAGCTCTTCACCGATGGAGCTTCAAGCGTTGAAGGGTCAGGAGCTGGGCTCATTTTAATCGGTCCTGAAGGTCTAGAATTTACATATGCTCTTCGACTTGAATTCCAGACCACATACAATGAAGCTGAATACGAAGCATTGATAGCTGGTTTGAGGATAGCCAAGGAGATGAAGGTTCAAAAGCTTCAGGTCTTCACAGACTCGTTGCTTGTGTCAAGCCAAGTCAACGACAATTATGTTGCAAAAGAGCCCAACATGAAGAGGTATAAAGAAAAGTCCAAGGAATTGATGAACACGTTCCAAGCATGTACCATCAAGCAAGTCCCAAGATCTCAAAACAAGAGAGCCGATGCTTTGAGTAAACTTGCCTCTCTCACCTTTGCCCATCTTACCAAAAAGGTATTGGTGGAGGTGTTGAAAACTCCCTCGATTCAAGAATTGGAGATTCAAGACGTAATCACCGAAGAAGGCCCCAATTGGATGACTCCTATCAAGAAATTACTCAAAAATGGTGAGTTACCCAATGACCAAACAGAGGCTGAAAGGGTTAGAATTAAATCTAGGTAGTATGTGTTGCAAGGTGAAATCCTCTACAAAAAGGGTTACCTTGCACCATTACTGAGATGTGTTGGCCCGGAACAAAGCTAGTACCTGGTCAAAGAGGTTCATGAGGGGATATGTGGAGCTCATTTTGGAGCAAGGACGGTGGTTGCCAAGCTAATGAATCTCGGGTATTTTTGGCCTTCCATGCACCGAGACACCACCGAGCAACTAAGAAAATGCGAAGCTTGTCAAATATATGCACCGGTGCCCAAGAGCCCCAAACATAATCTTATCCCGATATCTTCAGCCTGGCCATTTCCCAAATGGGGAATGGATATTGTTGGCCCATTCCCACCAGCCAAAGGAGGAGTAAAATTCTTACTGGTGGCCATAGATTACTTTACCAAGTGGCCTGAAGTCAAACCACTTGCAAAAATCACGGGCAAACAAGTCATTGAGTTCGTTTGGGAAAACATCATTTGTCGCTTCGGGCTGCCGGGAGTGTTGGTCATGGATAATGGGAAACAATTTGCTGAGAAGCCTTTTAGCACTTGGTGCAAGGAATTCAGAATAACTCAGGTGTTCAGCTCAGTTGCATACCCACAATCCAATGGCCAAGTTGAAAGAATGAATCGGAGCATTGTTGAAGGAATCAAGACCCGATTGGGAAGGCATGAAAACAATTGGCTTGAAGAGTTGCCAAATGTTCTATGGGCTATATGAACAACGGAAAAAACAAGCCACAAAAGAACACCTTACAGCTTGGTGTTCGGCTCAGAAGCCGTGATTCAGCTGAAATAGGAGTTGTGACTCAAAGAACACTCAACATGGATCCCGAAGCAAACAACAAAGAGACCATGTTGAACTTGCAACTCCTCGAAGAAACACGCGATCAAGCTGCTATTCAAGAAGCCAAGTACAAACAAAAGATGGAAGCTTATTACAACACAAGAGTCAAGCATGAATGCTTCAAGCCAGGAGACCTCGTACTTAGAAACAATGAGGCTAGCAAAAAAGAGAACCAAGGAAAAGTTGGCCCAAAGTGGGAAGGGCCATACACAATCCTTGAAGCCCACAAAGGTGGATCCTATAAATTGGCCGACGCTGAGGGTAAAAAGCTTCCCAGACACTGGAATGGCAAGACCCTTAAAAGGTTACATGTCTAATCAAGAAAGTTTAGTTTGTATTTCAAGAGTTGTCCCATGCTCCACTTTTTGTAAAACAATATCTCTTGAATGAATGATGATGTTTTATCAAATTTGTCTTTCTATCCTAAAATCAGGTTGAGAACCAAGTAAAAAACTCCATGGCAAGGGCCATGTAAGGGGATGAGCTCCCAGGTCATATCGCTCAATATGTTCAACGGTTGAATGAACCTATATAAGGGGTGAGTTCCTAAACTAATACAACTCCATGAGACTTATAAAATTATCAAAAAACAAATTTGTCTCATAGACGGGTCTGAGCAGCCTTCACCAAATGCTCCTTAAGCCTTAGAAAACTTACAGAAAACAAATCATTATCAACAGGCTTACGAACCAAAATCAAACCAAGGAAAGTGATAGATAGGATAGGTGCTATGTCTTCTTGTTAAAAATACCAAGGCTAAGTGACTGCAGCACTGAACCCTTTAAGGTATAAAAACCATAAAGACAACATAAACCCAACAAAGACAATTCTATAAACATAAAAAGGGGCAAAACAACAACACAACAATAAAAGGTTGTATACAACTCGAAATCAAAAATACAAAACAAAGCACAAAGTACCAAAATAAAGCAGCAATCGGAAGCCTCGAAGGCTTCAAGCTACAAGTATATCACAAAGCTGCATTTAAAAAATCACAACACAAGGCAAGTAGTAGAAAGTTAATAGCATAAGATAAGAAGCCTTAAAGGCTTCCAAATATCCAAACAAGTCAAAACAAACCTTAACGGTTTGTAAACACAGAAATTGTTCGAATAGCCATCAGGGCTAACAACCATAAACAGAAACCTTAAGGGTTTCCGAAAAACCTAAATTGTTTTAAAAACATACAAACCACAAAATTGTTTTAAAGTGCTAAGAAAGCTACGAATATATTGTTCAAACATCAGAAGGAGGCTTAGAAGCCCCGGAACCATTACCTTTAGCCTTCTTGGCCTTCTTAGCCTTCGAACCACCATCACTCCCAACATCTGAACCTTGGAGGCTTGCTTCCTTAGAGACATCAGCATCTTCTGAAAAGGTTTCCTCATTATCTCCTGAACGAGAACGCTTCTTGGACAGGGAATCAAGCACTTCAGCAAAAACCTTTTCATTAAGCCCAGCCGGCTTCAACTCCTGTAAGACGGAAAGAGGTTTACCAAAACAATTTGCAACTTGGCTCACATATTGGTAAGTCAACCTCTCCATCTGCTGGACAGACTCCTTAAACACTTCGGAAGCATCAGGATGAAACATGGGAGACTGTTCCAAGGCCTGACCAGACTCGTGAAGTTTAAAACCAGCAATAAGGCCCTGATGTTTCCCCAAGTTCAGCAGTTTGGTGTAAACCTCTCCAAGAGCAGAATTGAATTCATTGGAATGAAGGAGATAGGTGAAAGCCTGGTGAAAGCCTTGCTCAATGAGCCACTGGTTATCGCCAGTGGCTTGAGCAACTGAAGCCTTCAAACCTTCAAAGTGACGGAATGACAAGAGAGTCGGATCATATCTGGAAGCCCGGCACAACACTTCAAAGTGCAGAACCCTAGCCAGACCCTGGGGTGGATCTAGCCAAACGATACACGATAATAATTTAAGATATTCAAAACAAAGTTCGAGAAAGGATGACGGAGGTTCGAAAATTCAAAATGGCGACAATAGAGGGCAATGGAACCAGGGGGACATTGATCGATCGAAACATAGCATCCCGGTGCAACCGGTTTAAACCTTAACCCAATCCCCCATTCTAAAAAAAAAAATTCTACTTCCTCTTGGGTTAATCGAGAGAAGGATTTGGCTAGGTCTTTACGAGCACCCATGCTAAAAGAAAATAACTAGAAAAATGGAAATCGGAACTAACCTGGAAGAAGAAAAGGGAAGAAACTTGAGAGGAAATGTATGAAAGATTGTTTTCTTCTAAGAGATAAATGTAAATTAATGAAACAGAAAACGTTATAATTACACGGAGGGTTATTAAAACCACCACCTGACACAAAAGAAACTGCCAGTAGTCATATCAACTGTCTTTTCAAAATTCAAAAATCAAAAAGCTCAAACGCTTTCAAGCTTTCAAGCCTTGAAGCCTTCAAGCAAAGTAAAACAAATGTACAAAAAGTCAGAAGTATTTGTGCTTACGCCCAAAAACCTCCGACTTGGGGGGCTGATGACGGGGGTAGCTCAAACCTCAATAAAATGACTGAGAATACATGATAGCTTGAAGGGTTAAAAGGTTCAAAGGTTTAAAGCCCGGGAACTAAGCTAAAACAGCACGTATACAGTAATCAGTCACTTCACTGATTACTTGAACAACTCTCCCAGCCGCAAAAGCAAAACGTGTGCACTGGGTGTAGTCTTTTATCCGCAGGTCCAAACGCTTCAACCCCTAAAAGGGTAAGTCCTCTACTGCAAGCAGGGTTCACTGGTTAAAGGTTTCCCCTTTGAGCAATCTCTTCCTCTATAAATGACACTTCATTAAGTGCATTTCAAACATTCCAGATCAGTCCAGATTCTCTAGGATCTCTAATCTTTCTTCTTGTCTCTCGAGATCTTGTTCCATACAAGTTTCTCTTCTTCACTTCAACACACACAATTCGCTTACCCCTATATCCAAGGCTGAATATCTTTCAGCTGAGGACCTTGAGCAAACAACAAAGATAACTAGTGAACCTCTCTCCACATCTTGCAAATGTGGGGGGGGGGGCACGACATGCGTTAGGCAAATCGGAACCCTCCAAGCCTTTTGCCTAACTAGCCTAGTCACTATCATTGGTCTTATATTTGTTGCATCAACAGGATACAACTCATAACTTCGAGAACAAGAACTAGTGTGTGTGTGTATGAGAATTCGTAATGAACCAGAAAAATGACCAAGAACCCTAATTTCGAATTTGGGGAAAAAACGTTGAGGCGGTTGTATTTTTTAAATTAAAATTTGCCTCTAAAATGCCGTATTTTTTCATCTCGAAAATAAGAGAACATTTCAGAAAATAATTTTCTGATGTAATTTTATTATAATAAGGCAGGGGCTTTGCCCCTTGGGCCATGCTCCCAGGGGCGCTGCCCCCAGAACCCTACCAAGGGGGCGTTGCCCCCTTGGAACCTCATTTGCTTTAGGGGTTCCGTCCAAAACACTTAGAATTACAACAACTCAAACAAGCATGCACTCCCGCACCTCCTAACTTGCTTGATGTGTGTTATAATTCACTTGGTCACCAAGTCATCTGATTACATTAAAATATCTAACAAATAATGAGGGCAAGAAGTTTTCTACTAAAAGCATTCGTTGGGAGTTAGCACTTAAAGGTTTGGTTCCAAGCGACAATGGTCCTTTTAGATGGAACTTTTGGGCGCCGAAAATTGTCTTTTTTGGATGGAGAGCAGAATTGGGAAAGCTTCCTTTGAAGATGGTGTTGGTTAATCGGGGCATGACGATTCCAGATATGTTGTGCAGCAGGTGTGGGCTCGTGGGATAATCGACGAATCACATTTTTGTAACATGTCTTTGGGCTAGAAGCCTTTGGTGGAACATGTTTAGGTGGCTCAATGACTATGTGTATTGAACTTCAGTTAACCAGCTTCTGGAACATGTGTAGTCGCATGTGGGCTCAAAACGATGGAAAAATGACCCATTTGGTGACACTTGGATGCTTATGGAGACTTTGGCTATCCCAAAATGAAAAGGAGTTGAATGGGGACATGTTGTTGGTTCAAAAGATTGTGGAAATTATCAAGGGGGAGACGTTAAGTTGGATCAAAAGTAGGGTTGCATGTGTCGAATTGGATTGGAAGTATTGGTTAGATTTTGACATTTTTGTATGATTGTCTCGTTGGAAACAGCCTCTCTATTCCTACAGGGTAGAGATAAGGTTGTCTACATCTTACCCTCCTTAGACTCTACCTTAGCTTTGCAATTGGTGGGACTTACTGAGTATGATGATCATGATGATCATGTATGATTGTCTCGTTGTTTTAAAGTTTTTGTACCTTAGCTTCTAGTTGGCCGCTATATAATACATAGTCATTGTCGTTAAAAAAAAGATTAAAAAAATGTTTTCTGTTATTCGGGGAAAAATAATTTTTGAAACCTTCATTAAATAATTAAATTATTACGATTTTAGAATGTCTTGTAATAGTATTTTCTGATTTTTTTAATGGCAAATTTGAATCACTGACGGACCACTGGAGTATCATCGTGCCATGAGTGGAACCACCAGATCATATCCATCTCTACTAGGCATAATGCATATACACCAATTCAGGAGGAAACCCAATAATATGGGAAAACCCCCTTGTGGGAATCGAACCCAGGACCTATTGGTCCCAAAGCCTTATCTCACCCCCAAGATGCCACTAGACAATAAAGCCATGGGCAATATGGTTGATAAAAAAGAAAAAAATAATAGCCAATCTGTTTATAAGACAAAATCTTCAAGTTTCAAAACTTCAAGATGGCGTTTCTCAAATTAGGACTCAAATCTTCAAGTTTCAAACCTTAAAATGATATTGTAAGTTATAACCTAAATGTTGCAGTCCAGCTATTTTAGTCCAGCTAGTTAGGCCTAGATGGCGTTTCTCAAATTAGGACTCAATATAGTGTGTAGAGTATAGTATAGTACTAGTTTAAGTTCCCGTGTGTTACATGGGTGACGCAAAGTAAATCATATACTATTTAATAGGGTAAACATAAATTTGAAATGAAAGAGACGTTCCATTATTTGTGAACCAAAAAAATGCATACGAAAATGAATTAATGTTGGCATGCGTGTTGGGTTTCACATACTACATACATTGAACAACCAATGTGTCACACCCTGATTCCTGGTGGGCCCGGACTTGGGGTTTATTTGTGACAAATTGATATAGATATTCACAATAACACAGCGGAAGTCTTGGGAGTATAAAATAATTATTACAAACGTCCAAATGTTCAAATATTATACAGACCGAAATTGTATAAAAGATCCACAGGTGGATCGGAATAACAAAATATTATATAAAGAGACTACTAGGCTTCTTGCATGTAGTTGCAAATTCCACTTACGCAATTACCGGGCAGCTTCCAGCCTAATTACGTTCTTTGCAACCTGCGCTTAGTCTTTTAAAGATACGCCAGTTTTCATTGGTAAATACAAATAACCGACATATTTTAAAAATATTACAAAATCATTTTATGTACACTATGGTACATATAATTTCATAAATAACCTTGGACAAACTATTTCTCTTGTTATCAGTATTACATGCTTGTAATTACATATGGGGCCCGTAACTAAACTCCGGGACATGATTAACCGACACACCACTTTAACCCATAAAAGGGTATCCCTAAAAAGGGTAAGAAAATATTTTATTATAGCATGAGCATATGTCGGGTGTATGCCTACACCCCATGCTTAGGTCGTGGCCATTTGCAATTAAATGAGCCGAGGATATCTACGACATGGTCGCATTAACCCCAATGGTTAAGTTATCAAGCTATACGAATTAAAACATGTTATTTGGATTTTACACACAATCTGTCATTGATCCCATACCCCACCAAATGGTAATAATTTACCATATCCCAAGCCCGTATAGGGAAAATATGTTAAAAGTATTTACCTGGCTTAAGTCTTTACAATCCAAAGACAAATATAAGCACAACCGTTCAAACAAAATAACAAGTAAGGTTGCAATTTACTGGACTCCCTTATTCTGGAATAAATGGAATTATTATCCACTATAATATTAACGGGTCCTATTCAAGTCGTAGACTTGGACCAGTTAACTAATATAAAGAAACGATACGGTTCGCTAGATTAAGCGGTGACCAAATAGAATGTGGTTTGAACCCTCACAAGTACTATGAATTGTATAATATGGGTTAACCATAATACATTCTGGATTTTTAAAAGAATTAGAAGGATTTGACCCAATTCAGTTAACTTATATAAACTAAGTTACATAAGTCAACCGTACACGCATAGGCGGTATCGGGTGATCGGATGAGTCAATGTCAAGTTCATTATGCCAAAATATGATTATTAAGTTACCACATTAGTAGGTATTACATTTTATATGTTCATGATGGTTTAAAACAATTTTATGCACAAAAGGGCAAAATTGGTATTTTTATGGCAAGTAAGAACTTGCATAAAACCCCACAACTGATTATGATCAAATGGTATAACCTCAGAGGGTTATTCCATACATTAATATGATCATAGTGAAACTTCAAAACAGTAGGTAACTTAACTAAAACGGGTCAGAATCGAAAGTCAAAGCAGAAGTCAAACTGCTTGACTTTCGGTTGCGAACCGGACTATAAACTGGAAATGACGGGTTGCACATGCTTTAACATGTTCTAATATGTTTTACCAACTGATATAATGTCAAAAATGTGTGTTAAAATGTTTATAAGTTCATTTTATATGTTTTCCGTAAAACTGCGTTTTGACTTTCATTTAAACATAACTTTGACCAGTCATTTGACAAATTTAACGTGATCTTCAGGAGGTGCCCTCATAGGGGATTATCACCTACCATATTACGGTCACATAGCCATGTTCAATTCGAACATTGGCTAGACCATAATGGTCATAACCGAAAGTCAAATCAAAAGTCAATATGCTTGACTTTCGGCTAATAACTTAGCCTACAAAATAAAAGAACTATGAAAGAACACTTACAAGTGTTCTAGGAGGAACTTGAACTTAGTAGGAGGCCTCTAGGAAGAAGCAAACTCCAGACGAGCGATTAGAGAAGAGAAGTGAGAAATGAGCAAGAAAATGAGGTGCAAGATGGTTGCTATTTATACTTGAAACATGATCATAGGATCATGCCAAGTGTTAGCATTAGTTCTAGGATGATTCCAGGTAAGGTATGAGGTGTTAGAAGCTAAACAATGGTGGCACAACATGCAGGCTACCTTGGGCAGCAAACAAAATCTGCTAGTACCATGCCTTACGGACTGTAAGGGTTCAAGGCTTACAGTCCGTAAGCCTTATGCGCGCTCACAGTTTTTAAATCCTTACGGCCCGTAAGACTCAAGGTCTTGCGGTCGTAAGGCATTTCCAGTTACAATGAAATATTCACCTTACGGTCTGTAAGGTTGTAGGCCCTGCGATCCCTAAGGGTCACTCAGAGGCCAAAAATTGGCATGTTGACATATTTAGTCCCTCCACATTCAATCTTCCATTATTCTACATAATTAGTCCCTCTCGTCCAACATTGTGGCATATTTGAGAGTTGATTGGACACATTTGGCCATACGATTCGATATAAAATTCTGAGGTGTTACATCCTCACCCCTTTAAAAGAAATCTCGTCCTCGAGATTTTTATTCAAAAAGATAGGGGTACTTTTGTCTCATATTGGACTCAACCTCCCATGTATATTCTGGGCCACGATGGGCATCCGATTTGACTTTCACGATGAGGATCATTTTCTTTCGGAGCTTTTTAACCTGTCGATCCTCGATCAAAATCAGTTTCTCAATTAAACTCAGGTTTTCATCAATCTGCACATCATGGTGCTATATTGCTAGCGACTCGTCGACTAGACACATTTCTTTAAATTACATATGTGGAATACATCATGGATTCCACTGAGTTCCTCATGTAGCTTTATTCTATAAGCCACAGAAATGACACATTCGATTATCTCGAATGGTCCAATGTATCTCAGGCTCAACTTGCCCTTATATCCAAATCTCATCACACCTTTCCAGGGTGATACTTTTAATAAAACTTTGTCCCCAATTTGGAACTTAAGAGGTTTCCGCCTCTTATCAGCATAACTCTTCTGCCTATCACGGGCAGCCTTGAGCCTATCACGGATTTGTATAATCTTTTCCGTGGTCTCCAAGACTATCTCAGGTCCTGATAGTTGGCTTTCCCCAACTTCAGCCCAACAAATGGGCGTTCTACACTTTCTCCCATACAAGGCTTTAAATGGAACAGCCTTGATGCTAGTATGATAACTATTATTGTATGAGAATTCAATTAGAGGTAGATGATCATCCCAACTACCACCTAAATCAATCACTCATGTTCTCAGCATGTCTTCCAAAGTCTGAATGGTACGCTCACTATGTCCATCAGTCTGTAGCTGGTAAGTCATACTGAAATTTAATCGCGTGCCCAATGATTGTTAGAAACTCTTCCAAAAATGAGATGTATATCTCGTATCTCGTATCTCTATCAGATCTATGGATACTGGCACACCATGCAAGGACACAATATTGTCCACATATAATTTGGCCAATTTGTCGGAACTATAAGTCTCCTTGATTGGTAGAAAATGGGCTGACTTGGGTGTTGTTTGTTTTTTCAGAGGTAAAACGTCTGCAATCTGCGGACCACATCTGCAGACATCTGTAGCAGAAGAGGTGGACCAAACCTTTGCAGTCTACAGGAAGAAGACTGTTTGTTTTTTAACTTCTGCAAGCTGTTAAAATCAGCAAAATACCAACAAATTTCAAAATTTAACACCAAAAATCATCAAAATACCACCAAATTTCTGAAATTTAACACCTAAAATCATCAAAATACTAACAATTTTCTTAAACTAACACCTAAAATCTCAAAACTTTAGTCCTCTCAATATTAGTGTATACATATAAATTATAATATAACTAGGGGATGTAAATTCTACCAAAACTTTAGTCCTCTCAAACCGTCACCTGCCATAGGTTTCAATTTCTTGATTCATCAGCCAAACCTGAGACCGCCCATCTCAACCTCAGGCCACCTATGGCTGTTTCATCGTTCACCCCCATCATCCGCACAACACCATCTCCATCTTTCACAACACCCACATCACCACTCTTGAACACCAAAACTCAAACCTTTACCTTTAACCCACCATTCTTCACCCCCAATCGCAGCAGGTGGTTGTCGACGGTGAAGGCGGGCGGTAGTGTCACACCCCGACCACGTGTAACATACAAAACGTGGCGGAAACGTCGGGGAGTGTTGTAACAGAATTATTGTTTCACAACCATGGCATACAAAGTTATATTTTATTTATTAAACAAGAGTGTTACATTGTCTTAAACAGGAAACAAATATTTTATAACATAATTAAACAAGTCTATCTCCATTTTTAGTCACTAAGGCACAGGTCCGCCCTAGTGTCACGATCAACATCCTACGGAAAAGCTCCTGAAAACACATGTGAAAATAGGTACGTCAGCATAAAAATGCCTGTGAGATACATAGGTTTATGAAAATAAGGTTCATGACTTATGTTTAAGAAAATGTTTAGTCATGAACTCCGTACTTTGCTTATGCTCAACCCAGCGTCGTTGTCTCATGTTGAGTTCTTTCTGGTTGAAGATGTGCTGAAGACTTTTGTGGTCCGTGAAAATCACACATTTTGCACCGTACAAGTAGTGTCTCCAGATCTTGAGAGCAAAAACAACTGCACCTAACTCAAGATCATGAGTGGTGTAGTTCTTCTCATGAATCTTCAACTGCCTCGATGCATAGGCTATGACTTTGTTCCTTTGCATCAGAACACAACCAAGACCCAATTTCGATGCATCACAATACACGACAAAATCATCATCACCCTCAGGCAATGATAGAACAGGCGCATCGCAAAGCTTCTGCTTCAAGTGTTGAAAAGCTTTCTCTTGTTTGTATCCCCAATCAAAGGGTTTATTCTTCTGAGTTAGAGCAGTTAGAGGAACTGCAATCTTTGAGAAGTTTTCAATGAAGCGGTGGTAATAACCCGCTAGACCAAGAAAAGAACGAACTTTAGTAGGAGTAGAAGGTGTATCCCAATCCTTAATCGCACTGATCTTGGAGGGATCTACATGAATACCTTGTTCGTTGATAATATGCCCCAAAAATTGAACTTCTTTAAGCCAAAATTCGCACTTGGAGAATTTGGCGAAAAGTTGCTCTTTCTTTAGGAGTTCTAGGGTAAGACGAAGATGTTGCTCGTGGTCAGCTTGCGTCTTAGAGTATATCAAGATGTCATCAATAAAAACAATGACGAACTGATCCAAATAAGGTTTGCAGACCCTATTCATTAGGTCCATGAAAACAGCAGGAGCATTAGTCAAACCGAATGGCATGACTGTGAACTCGAAATGCCCATACCGAGTGCGAAACGCCGTCTTGGGAATATCTTCTTCATGCACACGAAGTTGATGATATCCGGAACATAGATCAATCTTCGAAAAATAAGAAGCGCCCTGCAGCTGATCAAAGAGGTCGTCTATGCGCGGTAGGGGATATCGATTCTTGATAGTAAGCTTGTTAAGCTCACGATAATCGATACACATCCTAAAGGATCCATCCTTCTTCTTGACAAAAAGAACGGAAGCACCCCAGGGTGAAAAGCTAGGACGTATAAAACCTTTGTCAGAGAGCTCCTGAAGCTGCTTGGACAACTCTTGCATCTCAGATGGTGCAAGACGATATGGAGCTCTGGCAATGGGATTTGCACCAGGTACGAGATCAATACGGAACTCGACTTGGCGTGCTGGAGGTAGACCAGGTAAATCTTCAGGGAAAACTTCAGAATAATCCCGAACGACAGGAATATCTGAAATAGACTTACCCTTGCCTTTATCTTCTGTAACATGTGCTAAGAAAGCCACATAGTTCTTCCGCAGATATTTCCGAGCTTTAAAACAAGACATGAGCTTGAGGCCACCAGACGGTTTCTCACCTTGAACCTGTATGATCTCGCCTGTCGAAAGCGGCACACGAACAATCTTCTCAGAACAAACTATCTCTGCGTGATGCTTGGATAACCAATCCATTCCCACAATGACGTCGAAGCTTCCAAGTTGCATTGGCGTGAGGTCTATAGGAAAAAGATGGTCGTTAAGGTTCAACTGGCAGTTGCGAAGAACAGAATCAAGAACAATGGGTTCACCACTAGCAACTTCTACTGTCAAAGGTTTACCTAGTTTCGTTCTAGACACGCGAAGCATTTGCTCAAAAGACAATGACACAAAACTCTTATCGGCACCCGAATCAAAGAGAACAGATGCAGGCTGATTATTAATAAAGAACGTACCGTTCACCACTTCATTGTCTGCTTGCGCCTCTTGAGCATTCATGTTAAAGGCTCGGCCTCGAGCCGGAGCCTGAGCCTGATTCTGGTTGGCTAGCCTTGGGCATCTGTTTCTGTAGTGGGTCAGATCCCCACAGTTATAACAAGCACCTGGTGGGTATTGTGGTCGTGCAGCTTGACCCTGTTGCTGAGCAGGAGGCTGAGCAACTTGTTGAGCCGGGTTCTGAAATGCCCGGTTCTGAGAAAAACCGACAAACATCGGCAAGATGACCTGACTTCCCACAGTTAGTACAGAAACAGCACTGATGTTGCGGCTGATGGTGACTGTTGCATCTGTTGCACAAAGGTGCATTCCCTGAATAGGGTTTCTTTGTTGGAGGCTGTGCGGGTTGGTTGGGAGCTGCCTGGTTAGCTTGAGCAGTGACAGCAAAATTTTGGGAAGCCTTACGCTTCCTTGACCCTCTCGAAGAACCAGAATTCTTCCCATTCTTGTTTTGACCTTTCTTGCTATCTTCCTTGTCAGCTGACTGTTTCTTGCCCTTGTCACCCTTCCTGTGCAACTTATTCTTCCGAATCTGCGACTCAGTCAATGTCGCTGATAACTCGATCGCCTGACGGAGTGTGGCAGGGTTACTACCAATAAGGATGTCTTGTACCGAGTCAGGTAGGCCGTCGATGTATCTTTCGATAGCCTTGTCGAGTGGGGTAACCATAGTCGGGCAAAGCAGACTCAACTCCTCAAACCTATCAGTATACGCCCGATGCTCACCACTATCTTGCTTCAAAACATCAAACTCTTTCTCCAACGCTCGCTGTTCATGACGAGGACAGAACTCCCTCATCATAAGAGCCCTAAGTTCAGCCCATGTCTATGCGAGAGCAACTTCTGCACCTCGGTCTCTCATTACCCCATTCCACCATGTAAGAGCCCTCTTCTGAAACACGCTCGAAGAAAACTCGACCTTGCGATTATCCGGGCACTGCACGTGGCGAAAAGTATTCTCAATGCTCTCGAACCACTGAAGAAGCCCAGTTGCTCCTTCAGAACCACTAAACTTGAGTGGTTTAGCCTGGTTAAAATCCTTGTATTTGCATGGAACATTGTTGTTGTTGTTGGCTTGGTTCCATTGAGCAAAGAGATTTGGGAATTGAGCAGCCATCTGCTGCGCAATGATTTCTGCCAGTTCGGCAGTCGCTATCTGATTTTCGCGTCGAGGAGGCATTCTAAAAGAGGAAAACATGAAAGGAAACGAGTGAGATGATTGGATGAAGAGAATGAGATGAAACAAAATCAACAAAAGCAAAGATGGTGGTCATTCGTCCGCATTACCAAGCAAACAAATGACACACAGTGACTAATCAAAGTAAATGGGTCAAAGATAATGTATCGCGAAGACATGCTCGCCTATAAGTGAACACTCATCCTAGGAATTCCCAGGTAAGCACAACTGGTCTCGCGTCTGATGAGATATATACGAAGTGCTTGCCTAGACAGAAAACCCAGAATACAGGCATTCACCCTTCCAGTTTGCACGTGTTTACATTATTTAAAACCCAAAACCTTGACGAGATTTTGAAAATTTGAAGGCACAAGGCCAAAAATTTTAGTTAAACAGGAAGGGTTCAAAACCTTACAAAAGAGGGTTCAAAACCATGTAATAAATCATCCAAAATCAGATGATTGTTTTTCAAAAATCGTTTCGGAAAATTTGGTTCTTGTTTTGATAATCACCTAAGGATAAGTGATGTACATGTTTTAAGATCTAAACACAAGATAACTTGTGTTAGGGTCCTAGAAAGGTTATAGTCTAGGTCAAAGCATTACTAATAACCTAATTCCCTATAACCATTGGCTCTGATACCAACTCTTCTGTCACACCCCGACCACGTGTAACATACAAAACGTGGCGGAAACGTCGGGGAGTGTGGTAACAGAATTATTGTTTCACAACCATGGCATACAAAGTTATATTTTATTTATTAAACAAGAGTGTTACATTGTCTTAAACAGGAAACAAATAGTTTATAACATAATTAAACAAGTCTATCTCCATTTTTAGTCACTAAGGCACAGGTCCGCCCTAGTGTCACGATCAACATCCTACGGAAAAGCTCCTGAAAACACATGTGAAAATACGTACGTCAGCATAAAAATGCCTGTGAGATACATAGGTTTATGAAAATAAGGTTCATGACTTATGTTTAAGAAAATGTTTAGTCATGAACTCCGTACTTTGCTTTGTCTTGTAAATCATTTGAAAAACGATAAGATCAGATGATATGTATAAATAATTGTAAGGTTAAATGAATAACCAAGAAAAATGAGTTTGTATAAGATAAGTTGTTTTATAAATCAATGTCTTGTGAAGATAAGTTGTTTATGTAAAACGTAATATGTCAAATATTGAAATGATTTAAGTAACGCTACGACATGTAATATCATACAAACACTTGTTTATAGGAAGTACCAGCGGCGTATCCACCATGTTTGTATCATATTACACACGCCTCGTTACTCAAATCACTTACTCCAACCAACCATCAATGTAAATTGTTCATGTATAAATGAATTGTCATGTGATAATGTGTAAACCATATCGAAATGTCTATGTTCAATGTAAACCACTAGATGTGTATATCACTGTCAAAATGTTTATGTTTAATGTAGATCATGTAATGTGTAACCAGAAATGCCATGTATGGTAAGTGAAATGTATCAACTAAACCATATGTAAAATGCACAACAACAAGGTATTGAAGTAAAACACAGTTTAAATCAAAGTTATGTTTTGTGTAACAAATGCATGTTGTACTGATACAAACATTTATGCGGTATTGTTATAATGCATACATCCAAGCCTTGAGACTGTGGCGATAAACCCTTAAACAAATTAAAGGTTTATCTAAGTTATGTATATCGAATTCGGTCATTCCTTCCAATCCAAACAAACCCAGGATTTCAGGAACGGGAGTTGTCAATTCCTATGGTACCACTACCTACTAACGAATGGCGTAGCTAATGTTAATGAATGTATTGTTCCATTGTAAACAACCCAAATGTCATACCAAAATGTAAACATGTTATGAAAACAACTGTACTAAGTATGCACACAATGGACATACATAGCATGAAATGTAATGTGAAACAATGTACTAAGTACGCACACAATGGGCATACATAGCATGAAATGTAATGTAAAACAATGTAATAAGTACGCACACAATGGGCATACATAGCATGAAATGTAATGTAAAGCAATGTACTAAGTACGCACACAATGGGCATACATAGCATGAAATGTAATGAAATCATGTACTATAATGTACTAACGAACATAGCAGGCATATGATATGAAAGCATGAAAAGCATGAAAGTAACAAGTAGGCACATGTGTTTCACCCCAAAATGTTTGGAAAACAGTAAAAGATGGGTCTATGTACTCACTTGAGATTGTTCAGTAGTCCTAAGATAACCACCAAGCAATGCTAGAGATCTCGGAATCAAACGGCACCTAATATAGGTAACTATGTTAATAAACCGGACCTAAATCGGAAGATCGGGTAGCATGAGGGTTTGTAAACCAAACGAGTATGGAGACTCGTGTAGTATGGTTCAACAAAGCCTACATACTAATTGAAACCTAACATAATTGTTTACGACCCATTACGACCCGTTTAGGTAGCTTATGCTACTTTTACGCGTCGTTCGCGTGAAACGCGTTCGGACCGCCTAACTAGCCCTATGACAAGTGTTATATGCCTAAACATGTTACATAATCAGTTATGTGACAAAAATTTAGGTTACATATGCTTAATTACCAATTATACATGAAAAGGGTATTCTGGTAATTTACCTAAGGCATATAAACTACCTATCATACAACTACTTAAACGATGTGACCATAAGGTATAACCTCGGAAGGTTATTCCCTATACACTATGGTCACCTAATGTATTTGGTCGGATCCTAATGATCGACCAAATGGGTCGGGTTCGAGGTATAAGCGATTTATTAGATCGCTTACCCTACGACCCTAGACAACGTGGTAATCAGTAGGCATAGTCCCAAGGGACTATAACCAACGTGATTACACTCACGTTGCGAAGTTCAAACGAACTTCGCATTGACCATAAGCTGGTCAACGCTGAAAGTCAAACAAAGTTTGACTTTCTGACTCGAAAAGCAATAAAATAAAGAAAAGAACGAAAGAATACTTACGAAGGGTCCCCGAATGCTAATCTCGATTCAAGAATCTCAGGTATGAAACAATGGTTTCAACTTAGAGTTTCTCAAATCAAAATTCTAGTGATTTAAGCAATGGGGGGCATGGGGTATTTATAGTTTTCGGTCCACCGTTAAGATCGTTTCATGGAAACCGTGCTTTAATCGTAACCGTACAAGTGTTGGAACCTTATGGTGACTAAAAATGATCCTTATCATCTGACTAGGCAATTGAGAATGTGTGGGTGAGAATCAAACAGCTGCAACCTGCTGTTAAAAACACTGAATCTGGTCTGATAGAACCCATACACATCGTAGGGGAAAGATGGCTACGATGCGCAAGGACCAAGTTTGGCAGAATTACCATTTTAGTCCCTGTCATGCATTCAGCCCATTTTCAACACGTTTAAGGCCCGTTAACCCCATTTCAAAGCTCTAAAATGAAGTTAAAGTATAGGGAACTTAAAATGTGTTCAAAAATATCTCGGATGTCGGTTCGTTTGGCCGTACGGTCGCGATGTTCGGTTAATTACGACGGAATGCGCACAAGCGCGAAAAACGATCCACATGACGCGACGAATGGATTTTTGGCAAGCCAAACACTAAAGCATAATATAGTCATGCTTACATAAATTTTTGGATGTCCGGATGTATTCAGAACGTAAGTTATGCGCAAAAATGCAAACTTGTGCACTTTTTGACACTTTTAGTCCCTGAATGACCCAAAAGTTTATTTTATCATACCGAACCCCTCAAAGCCTATTTCTAAGCTATGTAAAGGATATTTATGGTATGTTTTACTTATGGTCATGTTCCGGAATGTCTGTTACAGTTCAAATTGGCATACTTTCGCAGTTTGTCAAGTTTAGTCCCTGTAAGCGAATTAACTTGTTTTTGCCATACCAAAGCCTTTAAAACTTATTTCTAAGTTATGTAAAGGTTATTTAAGGTATGTTAAGTATATGTTGATGTTCCGGAGTATTTTGTCGCATTAAACTGGTTACGTTTTCGCACCAGTTTGCGTATAACTCTCCAGAAAGCGATATAGAGTTTGAAATTGGATAAAAGTCAAAACATGAAAAAGACAACCAAACAAACATTGGGATCAAATGACATTGTTTTATTGATAATAGAACTGTTCATAATGATTACAAGCACAGATGTTACATCCTTAGTCACCATCTTTTGGTTGACCATCTTCATCTCCGTTGAATTGCCGGCAAGTATCGTTTTTTTCCGGCCAACTTGAGACCAACTTCTTTGTACCCCTAAATTCCAAACACAAATACATCCTTAGTCACCATCTTTTGGTTGACCAATAAATAGTCTTTAATTCACCAATGTTTAGAGAAAGTAATTGTTGGTTAGGAACGTCAGAGAAGATAAACTTGCCGGAGTAGAAGAAAGTTTCCGTAAATAGATTGGGCTGGTCAAAGTGGGCAAAATGAGAAATAGATCTACACCCGATCTTCTTATATCTATTTATTTTCTCCCACACGCAGGAAACTAGTGCCGCCACCATACATCCCGGAAAAACAAAAATAGTCGCCGCCAAATTTCTTATGAATCATACAGAAGTTCAATCGTTATGAACCATCAGCTTAGTATAAAACTTACATCAACGAACAAATTAACCAAATATCTTTCTATCAAAACCACAACAAGAATCTTGTTCATAAGCTATTAAAAAGTTTACTTCCATACTATATGTCTGAGACACACAAATTCTGTTAATAAATTATCCTTACATTTAAAAAAGAGTAGTAAAAAAAAACAGTTCCGATGGTTAGAAGTGGTCAATTAGGGCTTAAATGTGTCTTTGTCTAATTGTCTAAATATTAACTTTTTTGAAAAAAAAAAACAAAGAATCTGATTATCAAACTAAAATCATTACATGTACGAAAGCATCTAAAAGCAAAATACACAAGTCTAAATCTACATTTTAGCAATTCATATCATAAACTGACTACTGAACAAAAAATAATCACATTAACCAAAGTAACTGAATCGTAAACAGGCCGGGTTATCTAGGGGAGGCCGACAACCTGGAGGCTGGCTGATTAGATGATAAAAGGCTTGTTTCTCCGGCGTGTAGAGGGTTTCTACTTTCCGGTGAGGAAGTTGCCTTTTTTCTCCGGCGAATTTGGGGTTGGGATGTGAATTGAACGAGAATGGTGATGATACAGTGGCGTTCATTTGACAGAATTTGACCGCCGGAATTCGAACGCCGGCGAGTTGGGGTGGTCGTCGGCGAGTGGGTTGTTGTGGGCGGAGGATGAATGAGATTGAAGATGACGGTGGTAGTAGGTGGGTCCCACATAGATGGTGGGAAGGGGCTGATTGGGTGAAGGGTAGTGGGGACCACACACATAATTATTTTATATATTTTTTAATATTTTAATTATTGTTTATTAATTGTAAGGGTAATTTAATAATTTCATATCAACTTAACTGAGCAAACTAACATACATCCACTGTGAGGACTATCCGAGTAACAACCGAGCAAATCACAGGGAGGAAATATGCTATTTTAAAAAGATGGGGACTAAAGATTAAAAAATAGCAAACCACAGGGACCATCCGGGTAATTAACTCTTATCTATATATTCAACTAGTATTAAGCCTCCGCGTTGCAGCGGTTGTCGTAAAATTGTGTCAAGTAGTACCAATGCTATACCACTATCAGCAATCACCAACATTGGAAAAAATCGTAAAAATGAAATAAATAAAAACAGAAAAAAATAAAGCCGAGCGAAAAGCAGACGTAAAATCTTTGAATCACGCACGCTCGTTGCAGAGAAATTAAACCGAAACGTAAAACATAGAAAAAATAACTAAGTCAATCCAGGACCCGCGTATTGCGACAAACTTGTCAAATGGAGAAATATTGATGTGTTGCGACGGGCCAAACGGGAAAAAATACACGAAAAATGTTGAACCTTACACGCACGTCGTGGTGCGTTCACTCGCAAAATTTAGAACGAAACGAAAAACTTGGGAATGATGAAAAGTATGGTGGACCAAAATTGAAAAATAAAAAGAGTTGAGATTAAATTGCAAAAGATGAAAAGCTTTAGCTTAAAAGTAAAAACCAAAGGGTCTAAATTGCAAAAGAATAAAAGTTTGGGTTAGAAATGAAAACAGAAAAAAAAATCCTATACATGAGGTACAACACCATAAATTACAAAAAAAGTTAAAAAAAATTTATTTTTGTAAAACTTGAATAAACTATCTATATCTCTAATAAAGCAAACCATTGGGGGACACATGTCACCCAATGGTGCAAGCCACCTAAGCATCCACATAAGCATACATGTGGCATAACTAGAGTAGGACATTTGGCATAGCTCTCATTCTCGGATTGACTTTGGCTTCTTTCATACGCTTTGTCTCTCATGTCTCTCTCATTCTCTCAAAACGTTTCAAACGATTTCTGCAAAACCCTAATCGGCGAATCCTCTACTTTGCAACCCTAATCGGCGATTCCTCTACAAAGCAACCTTAATCGGCGATTCTGCTACATGGAGATTCGATGAAACGCAGATTCGATGGACACATGGAGATTACCAATTCGATTTGGGTATCTTGAAACGCAGATTCTATATCCGATTACCCCAGTTGTTTCGATCTTGATCTCTGAGATTTTGGTATAGTATTCATTACTTTTGATTTACGGTTTTACTATTTATTGTTCTTGTGTGTTAGTTAGGGTTTTTTGGCGTTTATTTCCTTTCAGTTGAAGACTAGCGATCGGTAGGGTTCGTATGGGGATGAATCTGGATTCGGGCGATTTTAAGGTTTATGTTAGCAGGTTATCAATTTGTCTTAAGTTTAGTATCTATTTCAGTTTTAGACATCAAAGGTATAAATCAACTAAGACAAGGAAAGGAACAGTTGTAGGGTTTGAAAGCTTCCAAGTAGTAGAGCGACTACGAACTACATTGAGGTCTTTTTTATTCTTGAAATTGATATGATCTCGCTGCAATTGAGGGAAAGGTATTCTTATTTTGTTATTTTTAATGTTTTTACAAGATTTCTTCTTCGATTTCATCAGGAAATTAAATTCATCTCTGTTGAATGAGGCAGGCGGTGGTGGATAATACCCCATAGGAGCAACAAGCTTATATGATTTATCAGTTTTCCTAGCCGCCGCCTCCAGCAATGAAGGCTAGGGTTCCGACAACTTGATCCTGAGCCGGTTCAGTTTTAATGGTAAGTTTTTGAGTTTTCTTTAGCTTATTTGTTGTTCACCTTTTATGTTAGTTGATACGGTCTCAGATCGCTATGTTAGTATGTCAGTCTGCATTGTATAGATATGTGAATTCGAAATTCAAGAGGTTAGTTTTTTTTGGTTTAAAAGTTTTAAATTTCAATACAGAATCATACGACATTCTACGTTTACTTGATTTGGCCTTTGCCTCTTTACATGGAGGTTAAGTTATTGTTCTTTGTTTGCCCCATTGTTTCTGATTTCATAGCTCAAAAAGCATCTTTTATTTTAAACTTTGCATATTCTGGGTAGTTTTTAACAAAAAAAAATCATGATTATGTTGAATGAATCTCATTTTCTTCATTATTGAATTGTTTTTGTTTTTTGGATTTGAGTATTGTATGTCGTAGATGATATTACAACTGAATTTTCAAGGTGATTCGTCAAAAACAGTGGTTGATTTAAAAGAAAAATACCTTTTCATGTTTCTATATATTTTATTTTCCGGATTTCCTAATATTTTATCAATTTAGTTTGATAAATTCTTCAAATTTTATAGTTTTTTTTTTTTGGCTTTTTGGGAGTGTAGATTTTAAAATTTTGATGTATTGAATGGGCTTCTTTATCAAATGGCAAGTTGAGCTCTAATCCCTTTAATTGAATATATTATGGTCGGTTACAGTGTGGTTTAGAAGTTTTACATTAGTGTTTTTTATTTAATCCGACGTTATTGCAATTACTATACGGATCATGTTAATGGATCGGGTCATACACGTTCGATTGTTTCATCATTAATTTCTTTGCAATTATTGTGGAGAAATTAGTGGAGTACTTTGAATTTGAAATTTGAAACTGAAATTTTTATTGGAGTCTATTTTGGAGGTCAAAGATTGTGATTGACATGGATTTGATGACATGATTGGTTTTATTTATGGAAGTGATTGGGGTAAATAATTGAACCTAGACAAATTTCTGGTATCTAAAATTACAATTAAAAACTATAATCCTCTAAAACTCTAATCTATGGGCAACGAAAGGATTGTAGAATATAACTTCGACGTTTATTTCATCAACCTTATTGTACACATGTTTCCTTTAATTTAAATACAAGTAACTTTTATTTCCCGTTATTGTACTCATTTCACTTATTTTGTTCAATTTTCAAGGTTATTGTTCTTCTTATTATTAAGTCAAATCACGTTTGTCTTGAAGATTGTTAGAGATTAAGATCCCTTCGTTGCAGAAGCCATTGGTGCGTATATGGATCACAAACTTTTACTTTTGTTAGCTCTTGGATTAACCTTTTGAAATAATTGAAATGCCATTGTAACAATTTAATGTTTTAAGGTGGCAAAATGTTTTCTAAATGTTATCGACTTATTTAGATGTTAATTTCTATGATAAAGTGACCATACACAATTGCATTCATCAACTGTTTGATGAAATGCCTAAGTTGAACTTTTATCTTTTGTTGTTTTTGTTATAAGTATTCTAGAACATTCCATTTTATTATTTTTGTTTAACTGGTTGCAGGTGCGTTTACCTTGGTTCACGGGCATTGTTTTTGTCTTTTGCTGGTTGTGTAGCTATTCGGGTTTGTTTTCTTACCCTTCCTCTAAGATTATGTTAAATATATATAAGATTTTGTTTTTTGTTGTTTGCTGTATATAGCTGTAGTTATTTTCTAATGTAGACTAACCTTAAGCAGCTTTGATATTGACTTTTGGTTTAAGATAGGTTTCTGTGTTGGGGCTTTCGGAAGGATTGAGGGTTGGTTTTCGACGGTGGAAAACGTTAGAGAGATGTCCTTTTTGTGGCTGAATCACAGGTCTAAAATCACTGGTACTAATTGGGAATTATGGCGTATTTTTTATATGGATGTATAGAACATAGGCTGTTATTTATTTCTGGTGTGTTAAACTTTGTATTTTCTTTGGTCTTTCAGCAACTGCTGGGTTTTTTGTGCTAATTGGAATTCCGTTTTTTGTTCAAAAAAAAATTAACGGGTCAAAACAAGTTCAATTCAATACATTTCATTTCATTTTTGCTACGTGCTGAAACACGGGAGGGATAGGTTGACCCACTAATCATTTTCCTACGTTTTTTAATATATTTAAATCTATAGTTAGTGGGTTAACAACAATTACAAAAGTATTATGACCTTAATTATCTATATCTTTGAGCAAAGAGTGGTAAAAAAGTTTCGATGCTGATTATGGGCTTTTCAACCTGATTGACCTGTACAACCTTTAGCATTTTTTTTTATTTGACCACTTTGATCTGTTTGATATAAAGTCTGACTCATTCACAAGTAAACGGGTAAATACATTTCACAAGAATTTAATGTTTGAATTTGCAGGTGATCTCTCGTGACCTGAGTTGATATCATGTTGCTCTTGAGATAAAGAATTAATATTTGTGGATGTTATCGAATGTTAGGCAAAGACACTTATGTCCAGTGTTGGAGTGTTGGATGCTGTTAGAGAATCACTTACTACTCTAAAGTTTGTCGGACAGACTGCCGCTGATTAAATTCGTGTTGAACAAGTAAATGAAGACATTTCATATGTCAAAGACCTCAAAGAACAGGTTAGGTCCTAAATTACCCCTATATATGACGCCACTGCTGAAAATTTGTGTTTAAAAGTTTATCAAAATTCAAAATCATATTTTATTTCTCATATTGCCAATCTAAAGGTAGCTTTGGCATGGAAAGAATGGGAAAATGAAATTGTTCAGGCAAAGGAAACCAACAGTAGCAATAGGCAACATTCACATAACTCCCTCTCCTTCTCTCTCTCGCATGTATTATTTGCCTTCTTTATTTTGTGGACTTGTATGCATATTGGTTAGTCAAGTATTTAAATGGAAGTGTAGCTTCAAGGCTTTCAGTTTCTGTTAAAAAGTAGAGTATATTGTTTCTTTATTTGAAATTTTAGAGGTTGTTAATTCTTTTTTCCCCTACTTTTTCTTTTATGAATAGGAAAAGATGGAATTGACAGTGGTTTTAATAAAACACAAAATGAAGTCAAAGAAAGAGGATAACCAATGTTGAAAGTTAAAAAAAAAATACTTTAAACATGTTCTTATATTTATTAAACAAGCGGGTATGCGCTTCATGTGATAAAAATAAAAAATGCATCTCATTTTGTTATTTATTTTTTGGGGATAATGAAGTGTTAATCATACGTTTAGTATGCTTTGCAGTTGAATATCGCTTAGTCACTAGAACTGCAGAGCCAAAGATTCTGTGGCATTTGTTTGATGATTATAATTTTGTGTACTTAATGTGTATAATTTGTGGTTGATTAGGTTTGGAACAACAATCAAACATTTTGCTCGAAATGTCAAGGAAACTATTTTAACTTGTGTCAAAAGATGTTCAAGAGTGATTCACAAGCCTTTAGTCCAAGTGGTTCCAAACATGTATAATTCCTAAGTTGTATACATAACCGATATTTGTCTTTTTCTTGATGTTTTTGTAAACGGCTTAAAAAGAAAACTTCACACCTAATGATAAAATCCACTTTGTTACTAATTTATGTAATGTCATTTTATTTGCATTACTTTTATTGATACACTTATGATTAATGTAATTTAAATGTAGTATACAAGGAAGTTTTTTCCGGCATGTGAATAGTTTTCTGTTTTTTTTCTTTCAATGTATGTATTTGTACAGAACATTTCATTTCAAAGTAAATAATATGGTTTTGGCTGAAGCCCGCGTATTACGCGGGCATTAACCTAGTTATATTAATAGAGTAAACTCTAGTTAATGGTTAAATACTTATTTATTATCTGCATAATACACGATATGGTTTCAAATTATTTATTATTCTTTGATTAGTTTAATATTTATGAATTAATTATTTTCATATTAGTCCAAGAGATATTAATAATTTATTAGATATTAAATTTAGATGTTTATAATATTATTATATGAATTTATTAATATTAAAATAAAGATAAAGATAAAGATAAGTGATATCTATATAGATTACTAATATTAAAGGAAATATATTAAACAAATATAAATAAAATTTATGAGATTAAAGGAGGAAATGACATGTGGCATTATTTGTAGTCTTTTATTAATATTTAGATTTACAACCTAATGAATAGTAGATGGTAAATGGTTAAAATTACAACCTAATGAATAGTAAATGGTAACATCACCTAAGGATGAGTAAATCGCCTAATGAATAGTAGATGGTAAATAGTTAAAATTACAACCTAATGAATAGTAAATGGTAACATCACCTAAGGATGAGTAAATGGTATCGGTACCGAATTCATCAAACTGGGTACATTTTTTGTACCGATTTTCTACCGACTTTTGACATTTTCGTTACCGGTTTGATACAGGTCCGGTACGGTACTGGTATTTACCGGTTTTTACCCTCAAATACTGGTACCGAACCATACTGTACCGAGTATATTTGGTATCAGTACCTACTTTTAGGGATTTTCAGTATCGGTATTTTTTGTACTGGTTGGTACCGAGCTCATCCCTAACATCACCTTTGAGCTCATGCCATGTAGCAACGCAAGTAATTGCACCGCTTAGATTGCTTTTGTACAAGTGATAAGTAAATTGTATTTCGTTTGAATGAGGTTTTATATACACAACTTCTTTTGCTTTCTTTTTTTATCTTTTTAGTAATGGATGAATTGTAGCATGTAAATTAACTTAGATATTTAGATTATTAATAAGCAAATGGTATCAAATCCTGTAATCAAACCGGTATCGTATCGGTACCAAATTCACTATACCAAATCATTTCGGTACCAATTTGGTACCCACCTTTTGGCGTTTTCAGAATCGTTACTTTCGGTTCGACACCGGTCTGGCACCATACCTGTATTTACTGATTTTTACCTTCAAATACCATACCGTATTGTATCGAGCATTTTCGGTGCCGGCACCTAATTTCAATGATTTACGGGCTCGGTGCTTTCGGTGCCGTTACTGGTACCGAACTCATCCATATTTTACATGTTAGTACCGTAATAACTGAACTGAAAACAACCGAATTTCCAACGTGAAGGGCGTGTGGGTCCTACTATTATATATTAGATTATTTCAAATTGTTTTTTAGGACGGAGTGACTATCGTTACTACGTCATTTTTATCTATGTTTTGATATTCGGTATCTGCTTGCCGTTGCCGGCACGCGTTTTGCAGACATTGGATCCCCGCCGCAACGCGCGGGGAGAAAATCAACTAGTTCTTTTAAAACAAGGCTAACAAATTAAAGATTAAAACAAAATAAAACAAACTTGAACCGAATCATACATCATATTCCAAGTTTAAATAAAAAACTTGGGTTTAGGTGAACGCAAAATATCTTTCAATGATGATTATATCTTGATTACCCTTTAGTTTTTGAGAAAATCCCACTAAGCAATGGAATTAGAGTTTTCTTTTTAGTTTTCTTGATCTTGAATGATGAATTACTTCTCTCTTGTATTTTTGGTACTTCATATGGTACTTCAGCGATCACCTTTGTTGGTGGAGTCTGAAACTTTTTTGAATCGTCTCGTTTTAATTCGAACAAAGTATCATCGTCTTGTTCGTGTTTATCTTGTTTTGCTTGAGTAGGTTTCGAATTTTCCATAAACTTGATCTCTTCTATCTCGGGGACAGGGGGTGTATGATTGCTTGGATGGGGTTCTCTTGTCGACCTCAATTGGTTGAGTTCCGATTTTGTTTCTTCAAGTTGTTGTTTAAGCGACATAAGATAGTAGGCCATTAGTTTTGCCTCGTCATTAGAACTTTCTAATGTTTGTTTCTTCTCTTCAACGACAATTGTTTTCGCATGTTGGTTGTTTTCCCTTTCGCTTCCCATCTATCAAAATATAACATATAACTATCAATGTATAAATCACAAACTACATATATAGTAGTATATGAAAACATATTGGTTTGGCCAAAACGTTTATTTTTTATATTTTTAAAAAAGAAAATTACTAAAAGCAACATAACCTCTTTGAGCTTTTGTGCGTAAACCTCGCGTACTAAAACTTTTTCTCCAAACAGCAGAACGGCTTCTTTCACAGACTTAAACGGTTGTCGTGTATCGATTTCCACCCTCCCTTTCACGACCGAACCCTCCTCCATCTCTTCACAAAACTAAGTTCGAAAAAAATAAAAATTAAAATTCTAAGACCATATGCATGGAACAAAAGCACACACCACTTGTGAAATAAATGAAGATATGCATGAATGATTTATAAGAGAGAAAAAAGGATATAATTATGCACATTTCTTGGCTTCCACTTCACTAGAATTCTGTTAATCGAAGTTGATGTTTATTGTTTTGGTGGTTGCACCATCTTATTCTCTTTAATCATTTTTTTATAATAATAATGTATTGTATGTTTACGGTAATAACTAAATTCTAATCCATCGAAGGATGAATCAAATCCACCTTGATTTGGTCCCCACCAACATGGAGTCATTGGGTCCATTCCTAAATTATTTTTCGTAAAAATTATATATGATCATTTATAATAACATATTAAAACGTATAAAAGATATATTATATAGCAACATATTAAAACCTATATATGAGCTTTTATAAACATATTAAAACCTATAAAAGATATATTATACGGCAAAAAATCAAATACAAATAGCCTTATCGTACAAAACGTACGAAAGGCATGAAAAGGAAAAATATAGGGTGACATTTTCATAATTATTTACTCGTAGAGTAATTATCAAAATTACACTACAAATGATCTTGTAGGGTAATTTTGATCTTGTAGATTAATTTTGTAAAATGATCTTGTAGGGTAATGTTGATCTTGTAGAGTAATTACAAGTAAAATAATTACGAAAATGTCATCACGTTTTTTTACCTTTTCATGCATTTCGTACAATAAGACTATTTATACAGGATCTTTACCCTTATATTATATAGCGATAATTAATTTATAAATGATATATCATCCATTTCGTACGATAAGACTATTTGTACGGGATCTTTACCCTTATATTATATAAGGATAATTAACAAGATTTATAAATGATAATTTATATCAAATTAGATGAGAGACGAAAAGAATTTTTTCAATGTATGAACACAACTTGAACCTAAACAATCTTTAAACTTGTAACATCGTAAAGTTGACCAAGAAGCCAACTCATGATTCTAGAAATCTTGACGATCATGCACTAGACCACTCCTTGAAAACTTGACCAGTACTTGAGCTTTGAAAGCTTGCCAAACATACCAACTAGACCAATTCTTGAACCTTACTAACAAGAACCAACACGTAAACCTTCGACGCATCCCATACAATTAGACTTGACGAACTACCCTTTGAAATGTTGGAAAGTTATCTGAAAAAAAAAAAAAAAACAGAATTGAGCACGAAATATTACCTACATATACAATTACAAGCTAAGGGGAATAGTTACCTACGTATACAATTACAAGCTAAGGGGAAATATTGTCTGGCACTTCCCCATTGGACAAACCCATTTTTAATTTAATTTTATTCCCAGCTTAAAATTACGGTTTCGTCCTTCGTTTAAAATTACGTTTTTGCCCCCAGCTCAAAATAAAATTATGATTTTTCCCCTGGCTCAAAATTACGCTTTTGCCCTCGGTTCAAAAACTCATATTTAATTTTGTTCGTTTAAAATAACGTTTTCGCCTTCCGTTTAAAATTACGTTTTTGCCCCCAGTTCAAAATAAAATGTTGTTTTACCCTCTAACTCAAAATTACGCTTCTGCCCTCAGCTCAAAATTACGTTTTTGTCCACAGTTCAAAATAAAATTATGTTTTCCCCCTAGCTCAAAATTATTAGCTGTCTGTCACTTCCCAATTGGACTAACTCATTTTTAATTTAATTTTATTCCCAGTTTAAAATTACGCTTCCGTCCTTTGTTTAAAATTACGTTTTTGCCCACAGCTCAAAATAAAATTATAATTTTGCCTTAGCTTAAAATTACGCTTTTGCCCTCGGTTCAAAAACTCATTTTTAATTTTGTTCCCAGTTTAAAAGTACGGTTTAGCCCTCCGTTTAAAATTACGTTTTTGCCCCCAGTTAAAAATAAAATGTTGTTTTTTCCTCTAGCTCAAAATTACGATTATGCCCTTAGCTCAAAATTACGTTTTTGCCCACAGTTCAAAATAAAATTATGTTTTCCCCCTAGCTCAAAATTGTGATTTTGCTCTCAGTTTAAAATTATGATTTCATCTCCAGTTTAAAATATAATAACGATTTTGCTCTCTGTACAGATATACATGTTGTGAGAGAGAAATATTTGGCTTATTGCCCCGCAACGCGGGCGGGGCAAAAACTAGTTATATACATATGTATGCTATATGTATCTAGTTAAATATTCCAAAGGACCTGAAGAGTAAAACTATTTTTTATTTCACGTTTCATATTGCCCTTTTACTTTATATTTACTAGTGTAGAGTCCCGTTTATTATTCGATTTGAATAACAAAAACTATTTGTTTGCACACTAAACAAGACAAGTAAATGTACACGATTTGAATAACAAAAACTATTTGTTTGCACACTAAACAAGACAAGTAAATGTACACACGATTACGATAATCATCTCACAAACTTGGAATCTTTTGCTCATAGTAATCAATACCCAACCTATTTCTAAAATGCTAATCATCAATTCTTTAGGAAGTTTTGTAACTATTTTACATCGTGTAGTTAAACACTCTAAACATTTTATAACCCATAAATTTATTTTCCCTTATATTTTGTAATACATGTAGTTAAACACTGAAAACATTTTATAAAAGTTTATTTTTTCTTATTTTGTAATACAAATTAACCTATCATGTCTCACGTATAATTTTAAAAATGGTATGAAATTAGTTTGCTTAGTTAAGTTGGTATGAAATTACTAAACTACCCTTACTTTTAATAATAATAATAATAATAATAATAATAATAATAATAACAAATAAACCATATTTTTAACTTTCAAAATACCCCCACCCATTGTCTCCATCACCTTCATCCCTAAGAATCCTCCACCATACCATCACTGAAACACAAATTATTAGCAGAAACCGTAGGGTATTGATGAAACAGTGGTTAACCAGGGGAGTTTAATTCACTGGTCTCGTCAAGGAGGGTTAATCCCTTATTTCCGAGGATCGGTGGCTGGATCGTCCACTGATCTGTCTCCTGCACAAGGAAAAACACACCGTGATTCGTAACAAGGAGGATGGGGTGGGTTGTGCTCCTTGTTACCACTCTCTGGCGTGAGAATCAGTAATTTGCTTGAGACCAAAGTGTGTGATAGTAGTAAGAGTGAGAGAGTTTGATAAGCGATACCTCAAACCTGGTCCGGGATGGGAATTTATAGCCGAGGAGTGAAGGAGGGTAATTGAGTGGCTAGACTGACAACGCGCAGCCCCTTGCAGGTGTGTCAGGCTTGTCGGTCACGGAGTTGATTCCACGTCCCACTGTGGTTGTCAGTGGGCGGCCACGCGAGCATGATAACCGTCAGAGAAACCGTCGCTTGACACGTGGCGACGTATGACGGGCTCCGAATTTGCACGTCTGTTCGGTTTCTGTGATCGCATTAATTGCGATAAGTATACAAGGGGAAACCGTTTAGGGTTTCCCCTCACTTTTCGAAATTTCAAAAAATTTTCCGGTGAGAGAAAATCAGTTTCCTCGTCTTCTCCGATCAAAAGTTTGAGTATTCCGGTGAGATTTTCATAATTTCTTGCTCGTGTTGGGTTTTTCCTTTCTCAATGGCTGAACCTTCTAACCCTTTGTCTACTCCCACTGAGAATCCTGAACCATCGTCGCCGACGCCAGAGGAGGAGGCTGAAGTTAATGCTCCTGGCAAGAGCCTGCTAAAGTTGAGATGGACCGAGTTGGCTTTTCAGACCTTGTTGACGGGCATCCAAATGCCTGAAGCTTATGGGGCTATGTATCCCCAAGAAGGTGACACCGCCGGTGTTGCTCCGGCGGGGTATGTCAGCATGTTTGCCGACTGGTTTGGGGACTGTAATCTCCGGCTTCCATTGACGATTTTTGTGGTGGAAATATTGGAGTATTACAAAATCCATATTTCTCAACTGAGTCCGTTGGGAATGATCCGAGTTCGAAATTTTGAGTATACATTTCGTGCTCTAGGTATAGAGCCTTCGGTAAGGGATTTTCGACGTTTTTACCAGTTGACTGTGCAACTTGGTTTCTTTTCCTTCTGTCAGCGGGAAGGTGCTCCCAAGTTGATGAGTCCACCCAAGGGCATGACGAAATGGAAGACCAAGTTCTTCTATGTTAAGGCTGCCACGGTTACTGCAAAGCTGCAGTTTAGGAATGTGACGGGGACCATCGTAACCGAGAATATTAGTACCCCCAAAGCAGAGCAGTGGATTGGTTCCTGAGGTTGCGTATCATTGGTTCCAAGAAGTTGGATAACAAGCAGTTGTGGGTGCTGCGGATGATGATTGGCAGGCTGGATAGGAGGGCAAGGCCTGTGTTGCGGGAGAAAAACGAAGGTAAGTGTCTTTGCATTTGTGTGTGTATTTTCCTTCCTGTTTGTGTTAATAATCATTGTAGATGGGTTGGCAGTGGAAGCTCCCTTGTGGAGGATGTTTTGCCCTGACTTCGAGGGCAAGATTGAGATATTGAAATGCGGTCCGGGTGAGGAAGGATGGAACCGAACCATTATTAGCAACTTCCAGATGCCTGATGAAGCCGCATTGAATGCGGTGTTACCGGAAGGCAAAGGTATAGTACTTTATTCTTCCTGTACTGTCCTTGAGTAACTTGTCCCTGATGACTGTTTTGTGATGAAAACGCATGTTATCTTGTGGCCTTGGGAGACCCTGCTGCAACGGGTGTTCCAAAGGTGACTGTGGAGAAGTTTGGTGATAAGCGTTAGCGCAAGAAGAAGACGCACGAGGCGGTTTCTGTTCCCCCCTTGGTGCCAGAAGCAGCAGGTATCCTTCGTACTCGTTTACGCAAATATGAAGATTACGTAGTAGTGTCTGATACCCTTGAGAGTTTGGGTGTTCCAGGTGCTTCTGCGGGTGCGGGTGGATCGACCGCGGGCACTAAGCCCGTTGATATAAAAAAACGAAAAGGAGATGCCCATGTTGCTGGTGGGGAAAAAGCTCCCCAGTTTAGAAAAACCCAGGCGGCTACGGTCCCAAGGCCAAAGCCTGCGGTGTCAACTGGTAAGTTGATAGTATGTTTTGCGAGTTTTATTGTCGCAGTTTATCTGATAGATGCCTTTTGCTTTTGTAGAACCCGTGGAGGAACTGGTCCCTGTGTTTGCTACACCGCCTTCTTCACCGAAGGTGGTGGACGTGGAAACCCAGAAGAAAGGTGGAGAAAACCCTTCTATTGAAGTGGTGAGTAGTGGGGATACTCCGCCGTCTGTTCATGCGAAGCAAGCTTCGAAGAAGACTGCGGGTGAGACGATATTTAATACGTTGGATTCTTTCAACAACTTGATCGATCCGCATGATGATGGTGGTCAGGGGGGGTGAGAAGCCGAAGTCCCCTGTTTTTGAAAAAACTTATGGGTCTACTGCCGCGGGCAAGGGAGTTGTGGATCGACCTCCAATTCAGCCGGGGGAGAATGAATTGGATTATTATTACCGTTCTTATGCGGAAGAGCGGAGTTTTGATTTCCACCGCCCCCTTGGAATACTTTGTAGGGGGGATGATGTGATGAATGATCCTTCCGCTTGCAGGGAAACGTTGAGGGGATTGGGGACCCCTGTTGAGATTGCTCGGGCTCGCGGCATAAGTCGCCAAAATTTGCAGGGCCACTTGCCTCTATGCTTGTTGGAAGTTCCATAATCGCGAATGCGGTTATGGAAGACTATAATGTGTTAGCCCCCGCAGGGAGGAGGAAAACATTTGGCTGCGGGCTCAAGCTGAGGCGATGGTGAAGGCTGCTCAAGAAGGTGCGGAGCAGTTAGAGAGGGAAAAAGCTGCTTTCAAAAAGTTGAAGCAGACAGAAAGGTGGGCCGCACCCGCTGGCCTTGAACAGGTTCGTACCCTTGCCAAATTGCTTTTTGACAAGCGCAAGCTTTAGAAGGAGCTAGGGAGAATGAAAATCTTTTCCGTGTTCGTCAGGAGCTTAATAATCTCAAGGCCGCGAACGCCGCTTTGGTATAGGAAAAGGCCGCAGCTGAAGCGGGTGTTAAAGAGGCGGAGACACGCGGTGCAACCGCGCTGAAAGAGGCGGAGGCGCATGCTGCCAAAGCGCTTGCGGGTGCAGATGCTGACCGCATTAAACTAAACAAGGTTGTGGAGGAGCTCCATGTATGAACTATGAATACACATGAATTGCCTCCTATTCTGATTAGTGTAATAGATTGTGTGCTTATACTTGGTTGTGTTTTTTGCAAACAGGCGGAACTGAAGAGCCGCGTAGGTATCCTTGAGGAAGTGACCTCTCGCTCTACTGAGGCTGAGGCGCGGGAAAGGCAAGCTGAAGAAGCGAGAGATAGGTTGACCACCTCCTTAGCCTAGGTTACTTAGGATCATTCATGGAGGCGCCAGCACGGTGTTGGGCATGTAAGTACTTTGTACCTTTTTGTTCCTGTGTTTGCCTTAGTAAACTTGTTACTCTCATGTTTTCAGATTGTGGAGACCATTCTTGACGCACCTGAGAACGCGACTGTGGTTGCTGAGATGAATGAGCGTGCGCGTCAGGATGGGTTCAAGGCTGGTTACAACAAGTGCCTTAGCGATGTGAACCCATTCTTTACTAGCAGATTCACTGATGAGAGATCCGGGTTCCATGATGTAGATACCGAAGCTGCTTATATCGCTGCGGTGGATGCGTATAACAAACTTTCCCTTCCCTCCCTTGATCGTATTGAAGCATGTTTGGAGGCGGAAGATTACGTGGATCATTTGCGCATGCTGTTTGATCCACCGAAGGAGGATGAAGGCACTAGTGGTGCAAAGTCAGACTAGGTTGGGCCTGCGTGCCTTCTTTTGCTTTCTTTTGATGTAAATGTTCAAGAAACCATGTAAAGCTTGTCCCTTATGCACCAGATAGGTGTATAAGTATTTTTTGAATGTAAGATTTCTTGTTTGGCTCAAAGTATGTAAGTAAAGGATATTTACTTCTTGCCTTTGTGTGAGCGCGAGTGGGTTAATATTATTTAAGGCCAATGTTTAAGGCGCGTGTAAATAACATTAAGCCAGGATTTGCCATTTGCATATCTAGGTGATATGCAAGTATATGAATGTGTGACTCTGTTGGCTGTAAAGCGCCGTTGAGTTCGACACTTTGCATTATTTCCGTTCCATTGGGTAATGAATGTGTGAAGTAATGAGTATACTGTACACCATTGTCGTGCAAGTAGTAGTCAATTCCCGTTTTTATCCCGTTAGGGCCTAGAAATTGTGTTCTGGTTTGAAAAAACCGCGAGGAACGCGTGTACGCATCCTGCTGGATACATATCGACGTTTGCCCTTGCTCACCTATTACAATATTTGTGTGTGATTGCCACTTTGTATGTGTATCGCGAATGAAGATTTTGCCAGTCTGTTTTTGTAGATACCGCAAAGTGGAACACGCATTTGTAATAGAAAAGGTAAACAATATTGCTTTGAATTGTTTGTTTATTTATTGACAAATGGCCTGCGGGCCAGTAGGTTACATAGAAAATGTAAAATGCAGCTTACATGTAGCAGCGTCGAAGCTGCTGTGCGTTCCATGTTCTTGCGATAGGGTCTCCTTCTAACGTTTGCAGTTTGTATGCGCCTTTGCCCAAAACCTCTTGGATGAGGTAGGGGCCTTCCCATTTAGCGGCAAGTTTCCCTGGGCGTTCTGCGTTAGAAGCCTCGTTATCGCGAAGGACATAATCTCTTAGATTGAATGTGCAAATGCGGATGCACGCGTTGTAGTATTTTTCAAGCTTTGTTTTGTAATTAGCCTCGTTGATTGCTACGTTTTCATGCCTTTTATCCAAGAGGTCTAAGTTAAGCCTGCGCTCATCACCGTTGTCAACTTTATTGACGGCCAACATTCTAGGTGAAGGGAGACCGATTTCGGCTGGGATCACCGCCTCAAAGCCATAGACTAGGGTGAAGGGTGTCTCGCCATGGCTTGTCTTTGGGTTGGTCCTATGCGCCCATAGGATACTTGGGAGTTCACCGACCCAGCCACGCCTGGCTGTTCCCAACCATGCCTTTATGCCTTCGACTAAACTTTTATTGATGCTTTCTACCTGGCCATTCCCTTGCGGATGCGCCACTGAAGAGAAGACGTGTTCAATGTTTAGTTCTTTCAACAAGTTTTGGAAATCAACGGCAGCGAAGTTGGTGCCGTTATCGGTTACGATGCACATTGGAAGACCGAAAAGACAGATGATGTGTTCCCAGACAAACTTTCTTGTTATCATAGCGGTGGTAAAGGCTAGAGGTTTTGCTTCTACCCATTTGGTGAAGTAGTTGACGGCCACTATGATAAATTTCACTGCACCTGGTGCGTCTGAAAAGGGTCCCACCACGTCGATTGCCCATTTTTGGAAAGGCCATGCGGTGGTTACAAGGATCATGTTGTTCTTTGGGCGCAATGTTTTCGGTGCATGTCGTTGACAATTGAAACACTTGCGCAAGATCTTAACCGCGTCCAGGTGCATGCCAGGCCAGTAATACCCAGCGTTCATGAATTTGGCCACTACCATGTGCGGGCCCGCGTGTATGCCACATATTCCTTCATGTATCTCTCTGACAAGATACGTGGCATCTTGAGGGTCAACGCATCGTAAGAGTGGCCCCAGGTATGACTTGCGATATAAGATACTGTCCCCCATTTGATAGTTACACGCCTTATATTGCAGTTTGCGTGCCTCTACTTTATTCTCAGGGGTAATACCTGATTGTAGGTATCTTATAATTGGTGTCATCCAAGACGTTGTACCGTATTGGATGACGTTGACTTGTCGCAGGGGTACTGAAGGATTTTGCAGGATTTCAATACATATTTCCTTTGCCAGGTGTTGGAAGCTGGTGGATTCGAGTTTTGAAAGTGCATCCGCGGGTTTGTTTTCACTCCTGTTGATATGACGAATGTTGAAGGAGGTGAACAGTGATGTCAGTTGCTTGGCTTGCTTGAGATAGAGGATCCTGATATCCCCTTTCGCGGCGTAGTCTCCATGGACTTGTCCCGCAACTAGTAATGAGTCGACGTGCGCTTCCAAATGTTGCACGCCGAGTTTGACAGGCAAGCGTAGCCCTGCTAGTAAAGCCGCGTATTCTGCCTCATTGTTTGTACTTTTGAAATCGAGGCGGATGGCGTAAGTAAGCTCTTGGAAATCAGGGCTAACGAGTCGCAGACCTGCACCCGCGCCGTCCTCGTTGGAGGCACCATCAGTATATAGTGCCCAGATGTCTGATGGGGACGGTGAAGGTGTAGGACTTTGTTCGTCTTCGCATTCTTGGAAGCGATTCGCTGGTACTTATGCAGGGAAGTCAGCTAAAACCTGGCCTTTGATTGTTGGGTGCGACTTATAAATCAAGGTGTGTGCGCCGAGTTCAATGGTCCATTTGGTAAGTCTTCCAGAGATTTCGGGCTTAGAGAGGATTTGCCCGATCCTGTAGTTGATTAACACGGTGATGACATGATCTGCAAAGTAACGGCGTAGCCGTCTGGATGCATGTACCAGTGCGAGTACTAACTTCTCCATGATGGAGTATCTCGTCTCTGGATCATTAAGCATTTTGCTGACATAATAGATTGGTGTTTGGACCCCTTCTCTCTCCACTATGAGTACCGCACCCACTGCGTTGTCTGCGGCGGACAGGTACAGGATGAGTGGTTCTTTTTTGTGTGGTGCGGTGAGAGTTGGTAGTTGAATAAAACACTCTTTCATCTCCCGGAAAGCGCTCTCTGCCTCAGCAGTCCATTGAAACTGCTCCTTCTTTAGGTAGTTGCGCAAGGTACTGATAAAGGGATAAGATTTGGCCGCGTGGTTGGCTAAGAATCTGTTTAATGCGGCTAGCCGGCCCGCTAGTCGTTGCATCTCCTTTATTGTGGAAGGAGATGGCATGCGCTCGATCGCCTAGACCTTTTCCGGGTTGACCTTGAATCCATCTTTTGTGACGATGAATCCAAGAAACTTTCCTTCTTCCATTCCAAACGAGCATTTCCCTGGATTGAGCTTCATGTTAACGCTTCGCAGAGTTTGGAAGGTTCTTTCAATATCTTGGAGCATGGTATCTTCCTCCATGCTCATGACGACTAAGTCGTCCATGTAGATCTCGACACTCTTGCTGATTTGATCGCCAAAAGTGTCGTTCATTAGTTTTTGATAGGTTTAGCCCGCGTTGCGCAACCCAAACGACATTTTTATGTAGCAGTAATTTCCGGTAGGGGTGCGGAATGCCGTTTTGTCTTCGTCCTCGATTGCTATCTGTACCTGGGGATAGCCTTTGTAGCAATCGAGGAAACACTTCCATCAGAACGGGGTGAGATTGTCGACTTTTTCGTCGATCTCCGGAAGTGAGTAGCAATCTTTGGGACAGGCTTTGGTAAGGTCTTTATAGTTGACGCACATGCGCCAGCCCCCGGTCGCTTTTTCTACCATGACTGAGTTGGACAACCAAGTCTGGTATTTGACTTCCCGCAGGATGCCTGCGGAGAGCAGTTCTTTGACCTGCTCGTTCATCGCCTTGTTCTTTGCAGATCCAAGGTGGCGTTGGCCCTTGATCACGGGCTTGATACCTGGTAGGGTATTTAAGAAATGTTGCGCGATTTCACGTGGGACACCTGTCATATCGGAGGGTGTCGATGCGAAGATGTCTTGATTCCTGAAGAGAAGTTGCTTCAGGCGCGCTCTGGTGCTATTAGACAAGGCGTGACCTAATGTTACCGTCTGTTCGAGGTACCTTGCATTAAGTACCCATTTCTCAGGTGCGGTGTTGGGGGTCAACCTTGCCGTTTTGGCCGGACGCAGTTCGTCCGTCGACATTACTTCTCTGCGGGCATAAATTATCGCGATCCCCGTCTCGGTTGGAAAACCGGTAGCAAAGTGGGGAACGGACGTTATCATGTTGAAATCGCCATGTGATTCTCTCCCGAGAAGTATGTCGTAGCGGGAGGTGTGGGGTAAAGCCATGAAGTTTGCCTCCTCGACCCGCGTGTGCTTACCGTTGGTAAGGCGCATGGGGAATATGATTTGGCCCAGAGGGAACACTGTTTCCCCCGCAAACCCGACCAATTGGTAGTCCACCGGCTGCAATCGATCTTTATCTTCTTGATCGAACTGGTTGAAGCATTGCTCATAGATAATATCAGAGGTACTGCCCGGGTCGATAAATAGACGCTCGGTGCAGTAATGTGCTAAGTAGCTGTTGATGACGATGGCGCGCCTGTCGCGCTGTCCGCCTCGAACTTTGGGGAAAACGACTTGTTCGTCTCGCCAGTCATCGTTCCCTCTTCTTTCCGCTTTGCGCGGCTTTCCACGGCCCCCATTAATCATATGGGTGGTTGCCACATACATGGTTTTTTTGTCGGTGGAGGTGCCCTCGTCATTGGGGGTAATGCACTTAGTTTGTTTCTGCGCGGCTGACAACAGGTGTTGTAGCTTCCCCTCTTTTAGGGCTCGCTCAATCTCCAATCGGAGACTGATGCAATTGTTGGTAGAATGGCCCGAGTCTTTATGATATTCACAGTAAAGGGTCAAAATCTTGGCCCTTCTTGGACTTCATAGGTTGGGCCGGTTGCAAGAACTATTCGTCCGTGAGAAGGACGTCTCTTGGCGACTTAGTGAGCTCGGTCCAATAGCGGTCCAGAAACTCCTTCTTGGATGCCCGCTGGTCATACTGGGCATTAATCGTTGCCCGTGAGTCGGGCTGATACCCATGCGGGATGTTTGGTTTGGAATCGTTGCCTCGATTCCATGTATCCCGGTTACGCTTGTTGTTGTTGCGCTTGGGGTCTTGGTGGGAGGATTGACCTTCCGTCTGGGGGTGTTTTTTACCAGTGTGCGGTTTGAGAGACCGCGTGGCCTAGGCGTACGTCTTGACTGCCTCCATGACGTCGTCTTATTTTTCTGGCAAGCCCTCCTTGCCCGAGAGGGTCATAGTCATTTCATCGTGGTTGACCGCACGGATGAAATGATTGCGAGCCATTTGGTCCGCTACCCTGCCAATTTCGAGGCATTCTTTGTTGTAGCGAATGACGAAAGATTCGAAGCTTTCGTTCTCTCTGCGCTAGATGTTCATGGCGTCCAATGAATCACGCTTGTGACGTCGTTGCTGGCTAAAATGAGCAAGAAAATTTTCTTGGAACTGTTCGAATGAGGCCAGCGATCCTACTGGCAAAGAATCAAACCAGGCCCTCGCTAATCCGGTGAGGGTCTGGGGGAAAAATTGCACCAGCTGGCCTCGTCCCAACGACCGATGCATCCAGCCCCGGTGAAGACATTCATATGGTCGTCAGGATCTGACAAACCATTGTATTTCCCTACTGTGAGCGGA
Organism: Helianthus tuberosus; assembly: GCA_030545235.1. NCBI lineage: Eukaryota > Viridiplantae > Streptophyta > Magnoliopsida > Asterales > Asteraceae > Helianthus > Helianthus tuberosus. Next base: position 80,113,254 of record CM060372.1, on the reverse strand, counting down.
AGTTTGCTATGGGTGAGTGGGGCCAAGGCGATCTCCTGTATGAATTTAGAATTTTCGGCAGCGGACCTTGGCCTATAGGGTTGGGCTGGATTGCGCTTGGCAGCGCGATCGTATTTGGTGCGGGGTTGAGCAGGGGGATTGTAATTGTAATCCCTCGATCGGGTGTAACCCGACTGAGAGTCCCCGCAGTAGGTGTGGTCGTCTGGGTCGGTGCGATCGTACCCCTCATTGTGGGGGTGCTTCCCCAGACGGCTATGTATACCGGACCCTCGGCGGGTAGTTGACAATCGCCGATATTCGCAATGTGGGCCCAGGCGGTCATGTACTGGTCCCCTAGCCCGGGACCCATATGTGGACCCATCCTCTGGTAGCGTGTGGACGGTACAGTAGGAAGATCCACGTGCATCGCGCCTATCCCGAGAAGTGGGGTTTGTGGGCGCTCTGCCCTCGTATTGCAAGATACGAGCCGCAGGTGTGTATGGTGCGAGCGTGGGTCGTACAGGTGTTTGCACATCTGTGCAAGCTTTGTTGTAGGCTGCAGCGAGGGTAACAGGTAGTTGGAAATACCAGGTATGGAGATCCATACCTGGGGGCAGTACAGAGGCGTACTGTGAAAAGTCTGGAATGAACACGGGGAGAGCGCCCCCTGTGCGGATGTGCCAATGGGGCCAATTTGTTGGACTGAGGGAGTGGTCCCCGTAGGTCCTAAGTTTGCGGGTTGAGGTCTTCCCCGGTAACATTATGCTGACGATCAGACATGATCTTCCAGAAAGAGAGAGATGGAAACAAGTGCTAAGAGTAGTGGTGGGCGCCAATGATGAAACAGTGGTTAACCAGGGGAGGTTAATTCACTGGTCTCGTCAAGTAGGGTTAATCCCTTCTTTCCGAGGATCGGTGTCTGGATCGTCCGCTGATCTATCTCCTGCACAAGGAAAAACACACCGTGACTCGTAACAAGGAGGATGGGGTGGGTGGTGCTCCCTGTTACCACTCTCCGGCGTGAGAATCAGTAATTTGCTTGAGAGCAAAGTGTGTGATAGTAGTAAGAGTGAGAGAGTTTGATAAGCGATACCTCAAACCTGGTCCAGGATGGGTATTTATAGCCGAGGAGTGAAGGAGGGTAATTGAGTGGCTAGACTGACAACGTGCAGCCCCTTTCAGGTGTGTCAGGCTTGTCGGTCACAGAGGTGATGCCACGTCCCACTGTGGTTGTCAATCTGTGTGCCAGTGTCGTTTACGTATGGGTTGACAGATGACTGTCATCAGTGCCACTTGCTGTTTTGGCTACCTGAGTCAAGGTGTCAGTCCCACTTGCGTCATTAATAGGATGCGGTGCTAGGCCGCATCGCTTTCTGTGGTGACCGCGGTTGGTTCCGCGTCCCTTGGTTTGACGAAGATGTTTATGGGATGCGGTGAAGAGCAGCATCGCCATATGCGGTAACTGTTGTTACCTTATCCCTTGTCGTGACGAAAATGTTCATAGGATGTGGTGCTAAGCCGCATCGCTATGTGCAACATCCATTTTCATACACAAGGTAACTCTTCTCATCACTTGACCGTTTGGATTCGACAGCTACGTTCGCGCGTGCCCGCACGGACGCAGATAAGTTCTTGCCGGTGGGAGTATTTGATAAGGGTAATGGTCATTCGCGACCACTTGGTGCAAGATTTGGGACGATACCCCTTCAGGTATCCATTGTTTGTTTAACTGATGAAATGGTGAAGTGAAAGGCCAAGAGATTACTATCAAAAGTGTACTACAATTAACAAAAAAAAAACAGGTTTAAAGGACAACTCATATATGAACATAGCTTTCAATTCAATTGAAACCAACGAAACTCTCACCTCCACACACCTTTACCGAAGATGATGAACACCACCATCTGCATTTGTTTCCATCGACTGTGAAGCCAACACCACACACCTTCATTGTCGCCGACTCAAACGCCCACCCCCATACACCTTCATCGTCAACTCGGGCACTCGGCCACACCTAATTACCACCACCATAGACCGCCACACCTCTGTCGACTAAACTCTCACCACCTAAAATCGTAGACGATGGACCTCTGCCCCTGGTGACCAAATCAACCGGAAATTAATCAATTTCAAAGCTATCAATCTCTTATTAGCAACAACGTGGAATCTAAAATTAGACACAAAAGCATAACCGGTGGTGAATATTTCGGTATCATTAACGACGAACTTCGTGGTGGAAGTTAATTTTGAGAGCAATGAGTGGAGGTTTTCCTGAATTAAAAGTGCGACGAAGACGGACCCGGAGGCGACAGATTGCGTTTGTGAGTAACAGGCCCATGTTAGCCGCTGGCGCCAGAGAAATTAGGTGCAGGGGAACAGTCTTTGATTTGGTGAGAGTGACGTAGAAAGGTGTGGTTGGTGTGGAGTGGTGCTGGCGGCTAAGGTTTAGAAGAGGCGGAGGAGGGTGATGGTGTTGTGGTGGTGGTGTAACAGTTTTTTTATGAAGGGGACGATGGGGTGGGGGACGGTGGCTTGGTTTGACACTTTGATGAAAATGATATATGTTTGGTAGGGCCCAGCTTAATTATGTTTGTTCTTTATTGTTTTAGTTTTTATATTTAATAGCAAGGTTATTTTTGTAATTTTATACATATTTAACTGAATAACTTAACGTCCATCCAGTGAAGTGACTACCCGAGTAACAAGTGAGCAAACCACAGGAAACAAACATGCTATTTTGAAAAGGTGGGGACTAAAGGTGAAAGAATAACAAACCACAGAAACCATCCGGGAAATTAACTCTTGTTACTATATAACAATTCCTAAACTAACATTTTCGGTTGTAGATAGTGTAACGCTCCGCATTTTTTTAATTTCTACTTTTAGAAAGTTTGCATTCGTATTTCGTTTCAATCTTTGTAATCTCGAGACTTTGATCATAATGGAAACACATTTTGTTTAATTTATACATACATGATACATGTTAATTCACGAATACATGTTTTATATACGAAACCGAATCATACTTGACGTTTATTTTATGTTTGAGATAATATTCATACACATTCATACTATACACATACTCATACATGCCTTAGAATGCCTTAAAAACACTTAACATATGGAAGAAATTGCATAATTGGACAACCAACCAAACAATAAGGGCCAAAAATAAAAGCAACTTACTTCTTACATGTCATACGGACCGCAAGACATAGAGTCTTACGTCAGCAAGAGGGTCTGACAGGCAAAATTGTTGACAGGTCGCAAATTAACTTCGAAATCCACCTTTTAACCACTTTTTCCACATCCCTTCTCCTTCAATCACCTTCCAACTCAACTATGACTTAACCCTAATCCTCCCCTATAAATCCAAGCCTTCTCTAACACATTTCTACTTTCCACAACCTCATTTCACTCTCAAACACTCCAAGAATTTCAAAAAAAAAACTGCAACTTTGGGCAGATTACTACAAGTTAAAACTTGTGGGTTTTAACTTGCTTCTCCAACCCTTTCTTCTCATTTCTTGCTTTATAGCTCCTTGGATAACCTCTAAGGATGTTACCCAATGTTCACTAAGGTGTTACAAAGTGGTACATCGCTTATCTGAGGCTCCAAAGTGGGTTCAAAATTCTGTTTTGGATTAAACTTTACAACTTGTTCTTGTTTACATTCATCTTGTGGGAATCTTGTGTTAAGCCTTGTCCTAAACTAAACTCATGTTGTGGGGCTTATGTTATGATAAATTCCCAGAAGTTATGAGGTTCATAACCTCCAAAACTTTCTGCCCTAAAGGTCCCAAGTGACCTACAAAGTGTTGAAACCATCCTAGCTTTCAACTTTCAATGTTGAAAGACTTGAATTATGGTTAAGTGTGAACAATGGAAGCCTTGGCTTTCCAACTATGATTCCACTACCTCACTTAGTTAGTTAATCCATCTTCTTTAACCTAAGTCATCAAGTGAACTTTCTAGTAACAAAGTGTTCAAACTACACCAAGTCTCCAAACATTTGCCATGATTGGAATGCGCTAGTCTAGTTTGAGTTTCACTTGGTTACTTGATGATATAGATTATTTGTTATTTGTACATTCTTTAGTTTATTCATGACCAACCAAAATCATCAACTAATTTGATGATTTCGTGCTTTGGTGAATCCATACAATGAGGTTAAATGGATGGAATTCATCCTACCTCCATGCATGACATTATATAACTTGGACTAAATACTTGTAAATATATATATATATATATCTATATATATATATATATGTAGCTATACTCTATAACCGAATCATAACACCAACCAAACTCATGGTTGAATGTTATATATTAGGGTCATTTCCATCTTGGTCAAAGTTCCCCAAACTATGGGTTCTAATGGGTTAATCGGTACCCATGAAAACACAAGAAAAATAGTGTCCGTAATGAGTGCTTCAAGACAAGATGTATTTTCTTGCAATATACATACTTTCTTACTATCTTGAAACCCTAATCTAACTCAATACTGAACTCCATAACTCATAGGCCTCGTTCATCCTTGTAGGATAACCTCGGCGTTTCCCTAAACTCTCAAGACTCTCCGCTCACGTTTTTGGACGCTTTTGCAAATCGTGAGTATACATGACCCTCTTTTCGTTTTCACACTTTTGGGTGCAATATATATTACCATATTAAAATTCACATAAACACGCATATGCAAATACATTATTCATACAAATGAATCCAATACACATGCTTTATACGTTCATACTTAGGAATACATGCATGCTAGAAACCATTCTTGCACTATACTTTGTCATTAACTTCGTACAAGCCTACCTTAACATGTAAAACGCTATAGGAGTGGCACATCGCCCGTTTATGGGTCTATGTTAAGTAATGCAATCATACAAACGGTCTTGTCTTTGCGACGACAAGATTATGCTAGTGGAATCTCTGGGTTGACACGTATGTGATGCATGCTAGTTCATGTTATGTTTATGCCATAGTATACATTTTTGCCATGTGGATCTCGTTAAATTCTTTTTATACATATACCAGTACACTAAGCTTGTATGCTCACCAATGCATTTTTGTGTTGACATGTTACTTCAATACATATTGCAGGTTTGTGAAGTTATATACATATATGCAGGCTATATATAGCATACTACTACAACCCCACTGTGGGGTGCGAGCTCAAATACTAGTTATATACATATATGCATGTTATATATAGTTTATTAATTTATTAGCAGTGGCGAAGCTTGAGATCTCCGACCGAGGGGTCGAAAACGTACACACCCAAAAATTTCTATAAAAAGAGGGGTCGAAAACGTATATACCCAAAAATTTCTTTACGAAAACTACATACTCTCCACTACTGAGCGAAAAGTTCGGGGGGTCGGCCGCCCCCTCCCGCCCCCACTATCCTACGCCCTTGTTTATTAGTATGCGTCCAAAATGAAATTAAGTAAATGGGATATTGATGCTCAAAGTAGCGTATTTGAAATGGTTCTAGCTAAGATCAATTATTTAAGATAACTGGTCTGGTCTTTCTTGTAACACTTAATTGTCTCTCATTTTGACTTGACCATGTCTGACTGTAATATTGTCCTTATGTATAAGTTGTTTCAATCATATTAGTACGTGTGTGTCATTCGACACACTTTTTGTAAAGCCTCAATGATTCAACATTTACCATGTTACTAACAAAATATTTCATGATCCCGCGAACTTGATACATGTCTCCATATGGGCACTTTCAATGCATAACCAACTATTTTGTAAGGCGTAAACGATTAAAAATTCAACAAGTTGCTAACAAGAATTTAAAAAATCCATGAACCTAATACATATCTTCAAATGGGCACATCAAATACATAACAACTTTTGGATAGACAACTGCAAGAACCACATAAACACTCATATATATTGTTTTAGTTGTGATTCATTAGACATCTAAATATCCACATAACCACCTTCTTTTCTCCACTACATTGCGATCAACACTATGTAGTTCTTATTGAGTTATTGTAGCTCATGATTGTTTTACTCAAATTTGATTTTATATTAAATGCACCATATCACCGTATTGAACGGTGTTAAATATTGTAGTAAATAGTGGTGCATAGGGTGTTCACGATTTGGTTTAAAATCATGAAACTATCAAAACCGGCTATTGGTTTTGTTTCACGGTGGTTTTTCTTTAAACCTTGCTTATCCTCAGGCAAAATTCTCTAATATTGGCTTTAATGTACACCAAAAGTTGGTTTAATCCGTGCAACAAGATCTCAAGCATTTTAAAGGCCTTCGCTTGCTTCCAACCATTTTTTTTCGTTTTGATTTGTTTACTAAAAAGAAACATAAAAAGATAACAAGCCTACCAACAATTTGATTTTGTACAAAATCATACACCTCACAGTATTATTCGCTCAACACTCGGCCAATGATTATGTCAAATGGAATAGTCAATACGGACCAATCAAATATCATAAGCTTGTAAAGTGATCGAACCTCAACTCCTTAACCAAAACGAGCAAACATCGAGAGGTCTTTTATTCGGGTTGTAATGTAGGCTTGGGGTAAGGTGTGGATTATCCAAGAAAGGTGGTGTAACACCCCGAAATTTATAAAATTTAAATTCAGGATAATAAAGTGTTAAATAAACAAGAACAAGCTAACTAGGAAATTTATGACCCAGTTAGTTAAGAGTCTTGAAGTGACTATTATTAAGGTTGAAATACCTAAACTATAAGTTAGACAAAAGTTGAGGGACCAAATTAATAAAAACTAAAACTTTAATGATCAAATAAGAAAATAACCCACCAAACACTCACTTGTGGGGGTGCTGGGATCGATCAGAAGAAGAGGGCGACCAGGGGGTTCCTTCAAACCCTAAAATTTTCACAAAATTCACAAATTGAAGCCTCTAATCTGCTCTAAATCGAGTTTCAAACATGAATTAATGATCACCTAGTTGAAGGGATCATAAGGTATGTAAAATCTTGATGTTTTGATTCATCTCAATTTCTTGGTTAATTGTGAAGAACTGAAATTGAGCTTGATTATGTCTTGCATGGGTGAAATTAGAAGTAATATGGTGTCTAGGGATAAACCCTAGATGATTTCTTATCAAAATCTTGCATGAGGCTTGTAAGGTTTATAATCACCAATGTAGGTGACTAATAAGTTTGTAGAAACTTGATGAACACTAGGATTTTGATTCTTGTTTTAGTGTAATCTGAATTCCAAGAGGTAAATTCTGAAATATAGAAGTTAAAACATGTGTATATATGCCTAATTGAAGTTGGTTTAGATGAAAATTACAAGTCATGAACTTGATTATGATTATGTAAAAATCTAACCCGCTAGGTGTTTGATAAAACGCCTAAGTGAGGATTAAAATGTAAAAAGTTGGGTGAAAACGCAGATTCGATTATTATAGAGAATTGTGCGTTAGGGCGTATGAAAGAGTTCTAAATTTATTTTTAATTGAACTCTTTAGGCAAGGAATCCGGATCGTCAAGCGGACACGCCGGAGGGGTACGCGTTTGAAAGGTGTGCACTAAAGGTACGCGACTTATAGTTTCGCTACATTATGTTTAATTGTTAGTCCTACTTTGTTATATTGAAATTTGGTAAACAAGGAAAACCCGTTAAGTCACGGGAGTGACAAAGTGCCATAGACAAGTAAAACGGGTCAAAACATGTGCTAGAAATAGAGTTTGGATGTGTCTAGTAATGGTGATACCCATTCGGCATCCAAACGGGTCAAAACAAGTTAAGTTACAAACATAGAAATTAATAACCATCTCTTATGATTCGTTATATATATGTATATAAGTCAAGCGTAGGCCGTGTCACAGATACGCTAATTCGTTGCAAAAGTATGAGCCCTTGTAGAGGGATTATAGTTCGGAACATTCGCTTGTCAAATGATTCCGAAAGGCATGGTTGAATTCTTGGAAATAAGCATGATGGCTATTGCATAAGCAACCCTCGGGAGGGGAGCAAAAGCTCATATTTGGCAAACGTAGAAACGGGTGCATTGGCCTAAAGTTTATGATGATAAAAATACATGTTGTGGAACTTGTAGACAAATGGGTAAATAAACAAGACACGAATTTATAGGACAACTGTTTTGAAATGATATTTTTATGCAAATTGTGTTGATAAACGTGTCCGTAATTAAATTACGGTCGCGTAGGAAAAAGAATCAGCTAAAACGGACGCCCGAGTCAAAAGTTATGCCGGTTTAAAGTTTAGAACTAAGATAAATGGTGCTGGGCTGAATTAGCAGTTCCAAACAACAACAGTCTGTCGAAAATGCTTGCTGGCGCCACGCCACGGCCGAAGGCACCCACCGTCGCGCGACGCGACGGCGGTGGCGCTGCGCGACGGCCGCCCCTCATCTCCCTCGCGCGACGCTAGCACCCCAGGACCGAGATTTTTGTTTTTTTTTTTTAATACTTTTGAGTATGGAACTTGTTTATTATTGATTATTAAAGAGTCAAAACTAATTATTTCCATGGTTTTGACCGTAGGTGAAGATGGACGTAACCCGGATGGTGATCAAGCTATTATCAAGAACCGAACACACTAAACAAAGCTTCCGCACTTGATCTATTTTGTTTTAGCGATATATAGATACTTGAACTGTGTTTTCAAACGTTATCTAGTAGACACTTGAAGTTATGTTTTGTATGTTTAATGGATAATTTGCTATTAACTAGAATATTAGGATCAAATATGGTCTTTTAATCAGGAAAGTTTTTGTAAACTCGATATTTTAGTACTAAATGCTTATCTTGTATCTTTAATCTCGTTATTTAAGCCGGGTCTTACAAGTTGGTAATCAGAGCTAAGGGTTGACAATAAAGTGTGTTCGGTTCAAGCTTGATCAAACATCCAGTAAGTGTTAATTGTTTTTAAGTAGATTTAGAGAATATAGAAATGAAACATGAACGGATATGCACGAAAAGAGTGTGTAGATTCACTCAAACACGGGAAATGCATGAAACAAGAACGGTTGAATCAAGCTATAAACTTGATTAAACCAAAACAAGTAAATCATATGTTAAAAATGAAATGTTTAACGGTTAATGTAAACATTTCAGTATTAAAGATGGCGGATGAAAGTAACGATGATGCAGTGCCAAGAGTCACCGAGCAAATGAGAGAAGTGATTGCCGAGGAGGTGGGAAAGGCAATCGAAAATAGTTTGTCTGGCTTCATCGATAAGATCCAGACCACGGTACTAACAGTGGTCGATGAAAGAATCAAGAAATTGGAAGATAATGCTAATATAACGAAGGAGAAGTCCGGAGGACGAAAGCCTTATACATATAAGGAGTTCATGGCGTGCAAACCGCCAGTCTATAATGGGGAGGTTAACCCAATCGTATGCCAACGATGGCTAAGCGATATCGAAGGGGTATTTGAGAGGACCCATTGTGATGAAGATGACTACGTAGCATATGGTACGGGTCAATTAAGGGGTCAAGCGAAAGACTGGTGGGATAACAAAAAGACAGAAATTGGAAGCGAAGCAGCCAAGGCTATGACATGGGATGAATTTAAGACGCCGTTTCTTAAACACCACAGTCCCAAGGCGGTCATAAATCGAATCAAGGAAGAGTTCATGCAACTTAGGCACAAGGGTGAGTCTATAGACAAGATCACGAGAATGTTTATGGATAAAATGAAGTTTTGTGATGAACTGATAACAAACGAAGAACAGAAGATATATTATTATTACAATATGTTGAGCGCTGAGTATAGGGAGTTTATGACTCCTTCAAAATACGAGACCCTTACCGAGATCATAAATGTTGCTCGGGAATGGGAGATCGAATTGAGAAAGCAGGTTGAACGAGGTGAACGGAGGGCTCAAAATGTCAATCCGAGCCCTACCAAGAAAGCGCGAATGAACGAAACAGTAAAGAAATCGGATGCGAAAGGCGGGTCGCCAAATTGCAAAATCTGTGGAAAGGGTCATAGGGGCGAATGCCGCTTCAAGGATAAGCCTTGCCCCATATGTCGGAAAACGGGGCATATGGCTTCATCATGCCCGGAAAAAGTGACGGTCTGCTACAATTGTTATCGACCGGGTCACAAGAAATCGGAATGCTCGGAACTGGTGGGAAAGAAAGATGGGCAAGACACGAAAGGTGAAGCCCTGAAGGCAAAGGCTAGATCTTTCCACTTGACTGCCGCAGAAGCAAAAGTTGAACCCGAAGTGGTTTCAGGTATATTTGCTGTAAACTCGATTCCTGCGCGTATATTATTTGATACGGGTGCGAATAAATCCTTTAGTTCATATGGGTTTATTCGACATCCTTCATTTGTTCTAACAAAATTACCTATGCCTTTAGAAGTAGAGATAGGTAATAACAAGAGTTTTATCGTTTGTGATGTATGTGAAAATTGTAAATTGAGTATTGACGACGAAGAATACACAATAGACTTGATCCCAATGTCAATGGGAGAATTTCAAGTGATCGTGGGTATGGATTGGTTGTCCCGATACCACGCAAACGTGGCATGCTTCCGAAAGGAAATAAAACTGACATCTCCTAGCGGAAAGCACGTTACAATATACGGCGAAAAAGGGGGTAACCCGGTGATATTCACGATGCTAGAAGCTCACAAACTCATGAAACATGGATGCAAGGCATATATGGTATACGCAAGTGAATCGGAGAAAGAATCCCTCAAAATCGGAGATGTGCCAGTGGTATGTTATTACGAAGATGTGTTCCCGGAAGACTTACCGGGAATACCACCAGAACGGGAGGTAGAGTTCGGAATCGAATTGATTCTGGGCGCAAAACCTGTGGCCAAGGCGCCATATCGGCTTGTGCCGTCGGAGCTACAAGAATTGATGTCTCAAATCCAAGAATTGCTCGACAAAGGGTTTATCCGACCGAGTGTGTCCCCGTGGGGCGCACCAGTACTATTTGTGAAGAAGAAGGACGGTAGTATGCGTATATGTATCGACTATCGGGAGTTAAACAAACTCACGGTGAAAAATCGATACCCACTTCCAAGAATTGATGACTTGTTTGACCAGCTACAAGGAGCGAGTTGGTTCTCAAAGATTGATCTCAGATTGGGTTATCACCAATTGAAAGTCAAGGAGGAAGACATACCGAAGACGGCCTTTCGTATGCGGTACGGGCATTATGAGTTCCTCGTGATGCCCTTTGGGTTGACTAATGCACCCGTGGCTTTCATGGATCTCATGAACCGGGTTTGCAAACCTATGCTGGATAAGTCGGTAATTGTATTTATCGATGACATTTTAGTATATTCGAAGAATGAAGCTGAACATGTTTACCATTTGCAAGAAGTGTTAGAGACACTCAGACGAGAAAAGCTTTATGCAAAATTCTCAAAGTGCGCTTTCTGGTTACGAGAGGTGCAGTTTCTCGGGCATATCATTAGTGCCGACGGGGTACTAGTGGATCCGTCAAAAGTAGAAGCCGTGTCAAAATGGAACACTCCAAGGAATCCCTCAGAAATCCGAAGCTTTTTAGGGCTCGCGGGATATTATCGGAGATTCATACAAGATTTCTCCAAAATTGCTTTACCATTGACCAAATTGCCTCGCAAGGAGGAAAAGTTTGTATGGGGCATCAAACAAGAGGAAGCCTTCCAAACACTCAAAGAAAAGTTAACTCACGCTCCGGTGCTAACGTTACCGGAAGGAGTTGATGATATGGTGGTTTACTCGGATGCGTCGCATTCAGGGCTCGGATGTTTTTTAATGCAACGAGGCAAGGTCATAGCCTATGCCTCGAGGCAACTGAAGATCCATGATAAGAAATACCCGACTCATGATTTGGAGCTGGCAGCAGTAGTGTTCGCCTTAAAAATATGGAGACATTATTTGTATTGGGTAAAATGTACAATATTTACTGACCATAAGAGTTTGAAATATTTCTTCGATCAGAAGGAATTAGACAAGAGGCAAAGGCGGTGGTTAGAAACGGTCAAGGATTACGATTATGAAATACATTGCCACCCTGGGAAAGCCAATGTAGTAGCAGACGCGTTAAGTCGAAGGACAGATTATGCCCCGATACAAGTACAATCAATGCAGCTTATTGTGACCTCGGGCCTAATAGAACGGATCCGAGAAGCACGAGTTGAAGCAGTGAAGGTAGAAAACTGGAAAAAGGAAAGAATTGTCGGCCAATTTAGAGATCTTGGAGAAGGCAATCACGGTTTGAAAACACGTTTCAACAGAATCTGGGTTCCTAACACATGTGGAGTTAAAAAGCTTTTACTAGATGAAGCTCACAAATCCCGTTATTCCATCCATCCGGGAGCGACCAAGATGTATAACGACTTGAAACAAAACTATTGGTGGCCCGGAATGAAAAGAGATGTAGTGAAATACGTGGAGAAGTGCCTGACATATCTACAAGTCAAGGCGGAACACTAAAAACCATACGGTAAGCTCCAACCATTGGAAATTCCGGTTTGGAAATGGGAACATATTACAATGGACCTGTTAACCAAATTACCGAGGACGAACCATGTATTTGATGCAATATGGGTAGTTGTTGATAGATTGACAAAGAGTGCTCACTTTATTCCAATACGTGAGACTTATACGTCAGAAAAGATGTCAGGGGTTTACACTAATGAAATAGTGGCACGCCACGGAGTACCGGTATCCATCGTGTCCGATAGGGATACCCGGTTCACTTCAAATTTCTGGCGAGACTTCCAAGAGCAAATGGGAACCAAGTTGTTCGTCAGCACTGCGTACCATCCTCAGACGGATGGACAGAGTGAAAGAACAATACAAACATTGGAGGACATGCTACGGGCATGTATTATTGACTTCGGAGGTAGTTGAGATGTTTATCTACCATTGGTCGAATTTTCATATAACAACAGCTACCATGCTAGTATCGGGATGGCACCGTATGAAATGCTTTACAGTAGGAAGTGCCGGACCCCGGTGTGTTGGGGTGAGGTGGGTCCACATGAACTCGCTCACAAAGATATAGTCCGAGCTACTAATGAAAAGATTGAGGTGGTTCGGGCACACTTGAAAGCGGCACAAGATAGACAAAACTCGTATGCAAACAAAAGGCGAAGACCGATCGAGTTTCAGGTTGGCGACAAGGTCATGCTCAAGGTATCCCCATGGAAGGGGGTTATCCGATTTAGAAAGAGAGGAAAATTATGCCCAAGATTTATTGGGCCGTTTACAATTGTCGAACGAGTAGGGAAGGTAGCATACCGCCTTGAACTACCAGAAGAATTAAGCAGAATTCATAATACATTTCATGTGTCACATCTTCGGAAATGTCTAGCGGACGAAACAACCTATATCCACTACGAGGACATTGAGGTGGATGACAGACTTAACTATGTGGTGAAACCCATAGCGATTTTGGATCGTAAAGTGAAAACCTTAAGGAACAAGGAAATCAATCAAGTAAAGGTCAAATGGGAACACCGGAAGGGTTCGGATACCACATGGGATTCCGAGGAGGAAATGCAACGACTCTACCCTACGTTATTCGGTACGTAATCAGGTTTCAGGGACGAAACCCTCTTTAAGGAGGGTGGACTTGTAACACCCCGAAATTTATAAAATTTAAATTCAGGATAATAAAGTGTTAAATAAACAAGAGCAAGCTAACTAGGAAATTTATGACCCAGTTAGTTAAGAGTCTTGAAGTGACTATTATTAAGGTTGAAATACCTAAACTATAAGTTAGACAAAAGTTGAGGGACCAAATTAATAAAAACTAAAACTTTAATGATAAAATAAGAAAATAACCCACCAAACACTCACTTGTGGGGGTGCTGGGATCGATCAGAAGAAGAGGGCGACCAGGGGGTTCCTTCAAACCCTAAAATTTTCACAAAATTCACAAATTGAAGCCTCTAATCTGCTCTAAATCGAGTTTCAAACATGAATTAATGATCACCTAGTTGAAGGGATCATAAGGTATGTAAAATCTTGATGTTTTGATTCATCTCAATTTCTTGGTTAATTGTGAAGAACTGAAATTGAGCTTGATTATGTCTTGCATGGGTGAAATTAGAAGTAATATGGTGTCTAGGGATAAACCCTAGATGATTTCTTATCAAAATCTTTCATGAGGCTTGTAAGGTTTATAATCACCAATGTAGGTGACTAATAAGTTTGTAGAAACTTGATGAACACTAGGATTTTGATTCTTGTTTTAGTGAAATCTGAATTCCAAGAGGTAAATTCTGAAATATAGAAGTTAAAACATGTGTATATATGCCTAATTGAAGTTGGTTTAGATGAAAATTACAAGTCATGAACTTGGTTATGATTATGTAAAAATCTGACCCGCTAGGTGTTTGATAAAACGCCTAATTGAGGATTAAAATGTAAAAAGTTGGGTGAAAACGCAGATTCGATTATTATAGAGAATTATACGTTAGGGCATATGAAAGAGTTCTAAATTTATTTTGAATTGAACTCTTTAGGCCTAGGGACACTTGTAATTGATCAGGGATCAATCCTAGAGTTGTTTGGCATCATCTTGATCAATCAAGATCACTATATAAAGACCCACATTATTTCAAATTTTGATCATTCATTCAGACTCAACTCCTGAGGATTTCTGGAGCACAAGAGCCTTTCCTAAGCATCATTAGTCGTGCATAGGACCTTGGTAAGCTTCCTTAACCTTCCTTAATCAGGTTTTACTTAGTTTATTAGCTTAAAGTCAAACAGTCGTAATTAAGGTTTGACTAAACGATTAATCACTAATGGTCCAGTGATTAGTCAAATTGAAAGTTATTATAAGTTGGTAATTATGTGGGCAATAAACCCTTAAAAGGGCACCCTCTGAATTCCACTCTAACTAAGTCAAATGTCGGGTCAAACTTAATCCGAAAAAGTCAACAGAAACTTAAATTTCGAATTAACACATAATTAGCAATGTAGAAGACGTGTAACCTATTTTGCCACTCATAAAACTTGGTAATAAATACAAGAACATGCCTAAGCATGTCCGACCCGACAATTTTCAGTATAGGCTCGGTTCGGAACCGAAAGTCGCATAGTTTGACTTTCGCTTTGACTTTCAGTTCTGACCCGATTTAGACTAGTTTAGACATGCCTTAAAGCTTCATTAGGACCAGGTTATATGATAGTATAACCCTCTGTGATTGACTCGTTGATTGTCCGATTCATTTACACGTTTCCGTTAATCGCTTAATGTTGACCATAATGCCCATTTAACCTTAAAACGAGAATTTTTGAAATATGAGAGGACTATAATCTTTGCTACTGATTTATAAACATGTCCCTAAAATTTCACATCCGTTTGAGGTCTAGATTAGGAGTTATGCTCAATAGCGTAATTAGAAAGCTCTTTGTTTAATTAAACGGCGCAATTAGCATAAAGCCTATCTAAACCCGATTTTTACACCAAACCTTTTACCCACTGATGTAATATAATATTTTAGGATTTTTGAATATTTTTAATTATTTTTAAACTGATCATAACAAAGGGTTATGGCCTTGATTCGGTAATTACCGATTATACCCTTTTCGTTTATAAAATGAGTTTTACACATCGTTTTGATACCAAATCTTTTGCTACTGATTTTATATGATAAATGAAGTATTTTGAATGTTATAAACTGATCAGGAATTCAGATTTCCTATTATAACCTGGAAATCGCTTCAAACAACTTTTTACGCGTTTTAAACGCGTAGTATGGGTTGAAACCATTCTTGTCATATAAGACTTATCACCTACTGATATAACTTATTAAAATAAGTAATTTTACTGATGATTTCAGACCCGAACATCAGAGTTATACTTAATCTCTTTTATAATCCCTAAAATGACCAAAATACCCCTACGGGGCTTAATTTGAGATTAAACTCGTTTTGGGCATAATGGAAGGTATCCTACTGATATCACAACATATTTAAAGCATATTAACTTAGGAAACCTGTTCATGACTCTTTTGGTTATCCGTTATGCGTTATTCGCGTTCGGTTCGGTTTATGTAACTAGTTTGCATAAATTGACCGAAACGGGTCAAACCTTATCATTTCACCTCAAAATCCAGAATGTGTTTAGTTTACCCATATTATACAAGTCTTCAAACTTGTCAGGACTAAATCACATTCTAATCCGGTCTTCGCTTAATCTTGCGTTTTGAACCGTATACATTTCTTTAAAACTAACCGGTCTAAGTATAAACTTAAGAAAGACCCGTTAGGAATCTAATATGTTAATTAAAACCTTCGTTCCAGATTAGGAGCCCAGTAAAAGCTACGCGCACTTGCTGTTTGTGATTTATACTTTGCTCAGGTAAATACTTTTAACTTATTTTCCCTATACGGGCTTGGGGTACGGTATTATAATAATACCGCTTGGTCGGGTAAGAAGTCGTACAATTAAATATTGATTAAAAAGATGCATAACCCGGTTTATTCTGTCTTGTTTGATGCAATGCCTTTGGGGGGGTTAATGACCGTGTCTTGGATATCCTCGGCTCATTCGTTAGAAATGGCCACGACTTAAGCACGGGGTGTAGGCATACACCTGACAGTTGCGTATGTAAAAAGGGTAGTCCACAAGAAGGGTATCTTCTTGTGGGTATTATACCCAGTGGTGTGTCTATTAATCTTGTTAAACCGGCTCTTCTAACAGGGTCCTAAATGGACGACAAACATGTAAAACTGTATAAAAGTTTATTTTTAAATAATTATCGCAAGTTATAAAAGATTATTTGTGCCTTGTGCATTCAATTCATTTTCCTTAAACTCTTTTAAAAATGAGTCGGTTAATTGTATTTACCAGTGTAAACTGACGTATTTTCCAAAAAGACTAAGTGCAGGTACTATACGAAATAGGCTGGCTACTCCAGGCATCAATAATCAAGTCTTGCAAGCTCTAGATGTTAAAGTCTGTTGAACAACGATCTTATTTATATTTTGATCCGCCTGTGGATCCTTTACAGCCCGTTGTGATACTTTGATATTACTATTTATTCGGTTGTAATGTGATTCATTTATCTTTTGCTTCCGCTGTGCATTTAAATTATGTTGTTTGACCATGATGATATCAACTACGTCACGATACTACCCACCGGTAATACGTGGAAATATCGGGGTGTGACAGGTTGGTATCAGAGCCAACATTGAGTGAATTAAACACTAGCCTTTTGTGTTTAATCTCAATGACACAGTTTGCACATTCCTCGACTTCCGAGTTTAGACAAAGAACTTAGGACAAATCTTAATTTGTTTTATTTTGTCCTTTATATTTTTCTTGTTGTTTCTTTCTTTTGTTTTGACAGGAAATATGCCACCGAGGTTCCGAAGAGGAGGAAGAGGTAAGGGGCCAATCAGCGCCCCCAACGACCACGAAGCCGGGCCTTCACACCAGCGAACTCCTTCTGCTACCATGAGTGCCGATCCTCAAGGAAACTGGAGGACCTATTTAGAGCTCGTTAGACGATCTGTCTCGCATAGCTCAACGCCTCCTTATTGCCATTCCTTTGGGCCGCTATCAGAGAACGAGCCCGAAGACTCACGCCACTCCTTCTTGCCGTTGCAGCGGTCCTTTTTGCACCATTCCTTTGGCGACCCCACTCCTGTCTTCCAAGGTCGGTTCAACCCGGCAAACTATATTGAGGAACCAGTGGGTTTTAACCCACTAGGACCGGAAGACCATTTCTCGGGAGACCATGCAATGGACATGGACGAGGACACGGATCCCATCGAGCCTGCAACTGGGACTCCCAACCACCCCATCGAGATCTCTGATGGATCATCCTTCCATGGATCACCATACCGTGGTCCAGAAAGCTACCAGGCGAGATTTAACCAGTATGAATGGTATTTTACACCCTCTCACCATTCATCGCCTCACCAGCAACAGCAGCAGCAGGATCCCTCCGAGGATTCGCGTTTCGTGGCAGTCACGCCACCGCCACCACCGCCGCCAGTACATCAAGCACCTCCAGAGCCACCAAGGCGTAAAAGAACAGGCGTACGGATGTCCGTGCGAGAAGGGGGTTTTCACTTCAGCACCCCCCAACACTCAAGTGGCAGTTACTATCCGCCAATGCATGAAGACCCACAAATGGGTGGGCCTTCAAATCCAGTTTCAGAAGTAGATTCTGCACCTGTCGCACCGCCACCATTGGGATTTGGTAATCCAATTCCTACATACGCCGGTTCAACGACGTATAATCCATTTGAGCAGCCGGCTCACACTAACTACAACTATGCTGAAGCCGACCCTTACCTTGTAGCGGCAAACTACAACGCCCTTCATCCTGAAGGGCCATATGGAGCCCCCTGGGGAGTGGGATACCCAGCTCATGGGTATCAAATACCTGCTCGACCTCCGATTCGGCAGCAGTCGCAGCCACCACGTTTTTCCCCACCGGAACTGGAGGAAATCCTTCAAAGGCTAAGTCGGGTTGAACATGAATTTCAAGAAGAGCGTAGGAACAACTGGGGATTTCTCAAGGGCCTTGCAAGCTTACTAAAAGGAAAGAAGAAGAGGGATCACTGAATCCCTATATGTATTGTTGTATTTCCTTATTTCAATCATGTCCCTGCGTGGACATTTATGTATGTACTTAGTCCCTGCGTGGACATCTCTTTCGTTAGTCCCTGCGTGGACATCTATTTTAGTAATCAGTCCCTGCGAGGACTTGTATGTACAGTTTAGCCCCTGTGTGGGCAAGTTATTCATGTTAAAAGTCCCGTTTAGGGCAATATGTACTCCTTTTAATGTTTAATGGAATGTTAAGTTTAAAAATTTCATTTGTGTCATTATATGCATAAATATATTATACATGAAATAAATAAATCAAAAATCATTCCTCTTATAATAATTTGCCTATTAAATATTAAATAAGAATCTTAAAGGTATAACCTAGCCTGCATATCATTATGAGACTTGGCCAAGATGGTAAGACCTGTTTAAAAAGATTCAAAACCTTGTTAACATCTGAAAACATGTTAACGCTCCTGACAGACGTGATTCGTCAAAATCACGCACGTCATTCTTGTAATTGGATTCTTCAAAGGATTCCTAACCTAACCTGATGATCTATAAATCTTGGGTTTAAATCATCAACTAAGATGATCATATATTAAACATCCATTAGTGATGTAGTGCCTACGGGCCATATTCATTGTCATATAAGACAAAAGGCAGTTGTAGTCTACGACTCCCTGTCAGGAAAAGGTAAGGAACTATGTTCAAACCTTAATGCCTTGATCCTCTGAAATCATGGCTTTTAATTTAAAATGTCCTTGTGACTAGGCCTTTTGTGCCACTTATGATGCTATTATTGTTTTATAATTAGGATAAATTATGATAACAAATCCTAAATAAATATGATTAGCAAATTAACGAAGTATGGTCTAGGTTTACCATGGTTAATGAATTGCCATAAAAGACAATTCCATAATAATCTCCCAAATAAACTATTGTCAATATCTTATGTAACAGTTCAAACTACATGGCTGACCCGGATGAGATCAACAGTCACCCAAGGGAGAATCATGATAATACCCGAATTAACATAGCGGGTGAAGAACTGCAGGCATTGATAGACAATGCCATTGCTAGAGCTCTGGATAGAAGGGAATATGAATCAAGTGGTACACGTAGCAAGACCTTGCCTGTACCTCACTCTAAAGCACCCTCCAAAGCTCATTCAGCTCGAAAGAGTGAATCTCATCACTCTTTAAATCAGAAAAGTGTCCCGTCTAAACAGGTTGAGCTCAACCAGGAGCCACGGGTCAAGACCTGTTCGTATAAGTACTTTGTCTCCTGCAAGCCGAGAGACTTTACGGGAGAAAAGGGAGCCGTCGATTGTATGACTTGGCTCGACGAGATGGACACTGTGGTAGATATTAGTGGTTGCGCCGAGCGAGACATTGTGAAGTATGTTTCACAATCATTCAAAGGAGAAGCGTTAGCATGGTGGAGATCATTGATTCAAGCCACTTGGAAGATTCTGCTTTATAACATGACGTGGGATCAGTTCGTTGCTTTGATAAAAGAAAATTACTGTCCTCAACATGAAGTTGAGAAAATTGAAACTGATTTCTTAAGCTTGACCATGAGAAACTTAGATTGCCAAGCCTATCTTATGAGCTTCAACACTATGTCACGTTTGGTTCCATACTTAGTCACACCTGAACCAAAGCGAATAGCTCGTTTCATTGGAGGATTAGCTCCAGAGATCAAGGCAAGCGTAAAAGCATCAAGACCTACTACTTTTTGGTCGGTAGCTGATTTGTCATTGTCTCTGACCCTCGACGCAGTCAGGCAGAGGTCGCTTAAAAACTCAGATGAGGGAAAGAGGAAACGTGAGGATGATAACTCACGTCGTTCAGACAAGAAGCACAAAGGGAACCATGAGAACAAGAAAAGTTCAGGGTCCAACAAAGGTAACCAGCAGTCGGGTGAGAAACCCAGATGTAAAGTTTGTCGGAAACATCACTTTGGAAAGTGTAGATTGGAATCGAACTCACAGACACAATCAAGGACGTTTGTGTGTGGTATATGCAAGTCCAAGGAATACAAGACGATAGAGTGCAAGAAGATAAAGGATGCGACCTGCTACAACTGCAACGAGAATGGGCACATCAAGTCCAACTGCCCTAAGTATGCTAAGAAGCCGGAAGAAGTTAAGAAGACCAACGCTAGGGTCTTCAGAATGGATGCTAAGGAGGCAGTGCAGGATGATAATGTGATAACAGGTACCTTCCTTATAAATGATGTTTATGCGAGGGTATTATTTGATTCAGGGGCGGATAAGTCATTTGTGGATAATAAGTTTTGTAAGTTATTAAATCTACCTGTTAGATGTAACACCTCGAAAATTCATGTCCAGTGAAATAAAGACATGTGTCATGTTATGCAAACGTGTTATAAAAACGGATCCAGATAAAGATGTACGGTAGGATTTAAAAACGTCGACATGTTAAATTATACCTCTGAGCGACCTATTAATAAATCCCTAACCAGGATACATTTAATCAACATCTAAATTATGTATATAAATCTGGCTATCCTAAATAATAAATTGGTTACAACCTTAGACATGGATCCAGTATGAATTTCTTGGTATTTCCGACATTAAAAACCTCCCACAAGAATACAAGTTGTGTAAGTGCATGGCTAGGCATGCAATGGCTGACTTCATGGTCCCCATACTGATTAAAAAGCACAAGAGTCGGAGATGTCATAGTTGCATGGTCACAGCCTGAAAGAAAACAAATTTTTGTCCTCTGGCGAAGTCTTACGGACCGTAAAGGTCTAACCTTACGGTCCGTAAGGACTGCATCTGGGCAATTTTTGGACAGCTGCCTGTTAAAACGGTTGCACCGCCTGATTTGAGTGGTATTCGAAAATCAGGGGCTCTATAGGTGGTTTTTAGCATCTTAGGGACACCTGGGATGATCTTGCAACACATGTAGACTATTTTGGCATGATCTAATGCATTTGGGTTCACTATATAAGAGAACCAAGTTTGCTACATTTTGGTCTTTCACTTGCAACTTCTTTCAAGCTAGTCTCTGGAGCTCCCCTGATCAGCAACAAGCTTCCTAGTGGTCCCTAATCATACTTAGGACATTTGCAAGTGTCCTTAACCCTTCCTAATTCAGTTTAGCTTAGTTAATTAGCTAAAAGTCAAACCGTCGTAATTAAGGTTTGACTTCGAGATTAATTAAAATTGGTTAAGTCAAATCTCGAATTAAAAGTACCTTTAAGTAGGTAATTATGTGGGTAATAAACCCTTAAAAGGGTACTCCCTAATTCCCACTCTAACTAGGTCAATTGTCGGGTCAAACTTGTTATTAAAAAGTCAACAGAATGCTTATTTTCAAATTAATGCATAATTAGCAATGTAGAACCCATACAACCTATTTTATCATTAATATAACTTGGTAATTAATGTAAGAACATGTCTAAACATGTTCAACCCGACAATTTTCAGTAGAGACCCGGTTCGGAACCGAAAGTCGCATAATTTGACTTTTGCTTAGACTTTCAGTTCTGACCCATTTAAGCATGTTTTAGAAATGCCTTAGAGCTTTAATTGGACTAGGTTACATGCTAGTATAACCCTCTGTGATTATACACCTTGGTTCATTAGTTATCCAATTAATATGCATGATTCCGTTAATTGCTTATATGTTGACTATTGTGCCCTTTTCACCATAAAACGTGATTTTTAAAAATGTAAAAGAGTAGAAACCTTAGTTACTAATTTATAAACTTGTACCCAAAATTTGACATCAGTTTGAGGTGTAGATTGAGAGTTATACTCATTAGCGTAATTAGAAAGCTTTTTAGCGATTAAACGGCATAATTAGCATATAGCCTATTTAAACCCACTTTTTGATATCAAACGTTTTACCCACTGATGTAATATAATATTTTGGGATTTTTGAAGATTTGTAATTCATTTTAGGCTGAGCATAACTTAGAGTTATAAGCTTGATTCGGTAATTGTCGGTTTTGCCCTTTTGGGCTATAAAATGAGTTTTACATATCTTTTTGACCCCAAACCTTTTGCTATTGATTTTATATGATAAATAAATTATTTTAAACCTTCTGGAATAATAAAAATATCAGCTCTCTATATAGAACCCGGAAATGGCTCTTAATCACCTTTTTAAGCGTTTTTAACGCATAGTATGTACTAAAACTATTTTAAACATATAAGGGTTGATATCTACTGATATTTTAGGTAATTTATAATATTTTAACAGTAAGCAAAAGTTGTTTAACTCAGATTTCAGTTTTGACCTTTTTGGCTTAAGTGAAATTACCAAAATGCCCTTTTAAAGCATAGTATGGTTATAATTAATAAGTTTCACATATAGGCTATACCCTACTGTTATAACTTAGTAAATTAAGTATTTTTACTGATTATATCAGACCTGTAACACAGATTATTGTTCAAACTCTTTTATAACCTTGTAAATGACCAAAATACCCCTACGGGGCATAGTTTGAGTTTAAATTCGTTTCGGGCATAATAAAAGATATCTTACTGATGTCACAACATGTTTAAGGCATATTAACTTAGGAAACCTGTATATGGCTCTTATGGTTACCCGTTACGCATTCTTCGCATTCGGTTCGGTTTATGTAACTAGTTTGCATAAATTGACCAAAGCGGGTCAAACCATATCATTTTGATCTCAAAATCCAGAATGTGTTTAGCTTGCCCATATTATACAAGTCTTCAAACTTGTCGGGTCTAAATCACATTCTATTCCGGCCTTCGCTTATTCATGCGTTCGAACCGTATCTTCCTTTAAAAACTAACCGGTCTAAGTTTAAGCTTAATTAAAGACCCGTTAGAAATCTAATAGGTTATTATAAACCTTTGTTCCAGAATAGGAGACCTGGTAAAAGCTACCTGCATTTGCTATTGGTGATTTATACTTGTAAAGGTAAATACTTTTAACTTATTTTCCCTATACGGGCTTGGGGTATGGTATATAAAATACCGCTTGGTCGGGCATTGAATCTTTAATCGAATAGTGGTTAAACCATTGATATGCTCCGTTTGGAAATGTTTTGTTTGCTTAAAGCCTTTGGGGGGTTAATGACCATGTCCCGGATATCCTTGGCATCATTTTACGAAATGGCCACGACCTAAGCACGGGGTGTAGGCGTACACCCGTCAGTGCCTAAACAAATAATGTGGTGTGTCTATTCATCTTTAACCCGGCACAAACCGGGCTACTGAACGCATAAGAAACATGTAATTCTTTTACAAGATTATATTCAAATAATTATCCCAAGTTATAAAAAAGTTTTATGCCACGTGCATTCAAATCAATTTTATTAAACTTTTCAAAATGAGTCAGTTAATTGTATTTACCAGTGTAAACTGACGTATTTTCCCAAAAAGGTTAAGTGCAGGTACTACTCGAACTAGGCTGGCTTTCTCCTAGCGTCCACAATAAGTCTCGCAAGCTTGGATGTCATAGAACTGTTGAACAATGTTTCCTTTTTATTTTGATCCACCTGTGGATCTGTTTCAACTATTTGTGATACTTAATATTACAATTTATTAAAGTTGAAATGAATCTATCTTTTGCTTCCGCTGTGCATTTAAATTTGTGTTGTTTGACTATGATGATATCAACTACGTCACGATACTCCCCACCGGGCCCACCGGTAATACGTGGAAATATCGGGGTGTGACATTAGAACCCTAAGCGTAAAATACGAAGTGGAGTTAGCTGATGGAACCATAGAATCTGCTTCAACCGTTTTAGATGGATGTTTCATATCCATTAGAAACCATTCTTTTCCATTAACCTTACTTCCTTTGAAATTAGCCGGTTTCGATGTAGTAATAGGCATGGATTGGTTGTCTCGCAACCAAGCCCAGATCGTCTGTGCTAAGAAGCAAGTGATTGTTAGAGCTCCTCATGGCGAGCCTTGACAATCCAAGGAGATACTAAGTACGGAATGCCTGAGCAAGTGTCCATGCTCAAGGCATCAAGGTGTTTGAAGAAGGGTTATGTTATCTACTTGGCGCAAGTAACTGTTGATGAACCAAAGCCTAAGATCGAAGACATACATGTTATCTCTGAATATCCAGAAGTATTCCCTGAAGAACTACCTGGTTTACCCCCAGATAGGCAAGTGGAGTTCAGGATTGACATTATTCCTGGAGCGGCACCTGTTGCAAGAGCACCTTACCGATTGGCACCGACTGAGATGAAGGAATTGAGAACTCAGTTGGATGATTTGCTGGCAAAGGGATTTGTTAGACCTAGCTCATCTCCTTGGGGAGCACCAATCCTGTTTGTGAAGAAAAAGGATGACTCGATGCGTCTGTGCATTGATTATCGAGAGTTTAACAAAGTTACTATCAAGAATCGGTATCCATTACCCAGGATCGACGACTTGTTCGATCAGCTTCAAGGAGCAAGTTACTTTTCCAAGATTGACTTAAGGTCAGGATATCATCAACTGAAAGTTAAAGATGAAGATGTACACAAGACCGCATTTAGGACTCGTTATGGTCATTACGAGTTCTTAGTGATGCCTTTCGGACTCACTAATGCACCGGCCGCATTCATGGATCTCATGAACCGCGTCTGCAAGCCCTACTTGGATAAATTTGTCATCGTCTTCATCGATGATATTCTTATTTACTCAAAGAATCAGACTGACCATGAGAAGCACCTCCGTTGCATTCTCAAACTCCTCCAGCAGGAGAAGCTCTACGCCAAATTCTCTAAGTGTGAATTTTGGCTTCGTGAAGTCCAATTTCTTGGACATATGGTAAGCGAGCGTGGTATCCAGGTGGATCCCGCTAAGATTGAAGCCATCATGAATTGGGAAGAGCCGCAGATGCCCACAGAGATTCGTAGCTTTTTGGGTCTGGCAGGATACTATCGGCGTTTTATAGAGAATTTTTCAAAAATTGCTGCACCCCTAACTTCATTGACTCGTAAGAATATAAAGTTCGATTGGGGTCCTAAGCAGCAGGAATCTTTTGATATTCTCAAACAAAAGTTGAGCAATGCTCCTGTTTTGACATTGCCCGAAGGTATCGAGGAATTCGTGGTTTACTGCGACGCATCGCACACTGGCATGGGGTGTGTGCTTATGCAGAAAGGCAAGGTTATTGCCTATGCTTCTCAACAGTTAAAGGTGCACGAGAAGAATTACACCACCCACGATTTGGAGTTGGGTACCGTGGTATTTGCGCTAAAGCTATGGAGGCACTATTTGTATGGAATCAAGTGTGTGATCTATTCTGATCACAAGAGCCTCCAACACCTGTTTAATCAAAAGGATTTAAACATGAGGCAGCGCCGATGGATGGAGACGTTGAATGATTACGATTGTGAAATCCGGTACCATCCTGGCAAGGCAAATGCAGTCGCTGATGCCTTAAGTAGAAATGAGAGAGTGAAGCCTATAAGAATCAATGCCAAGAGCATTGAGATAAAGAATAGTTTGAATGAAAGATTGTTAGCTGCACAGAAGGAAGCTGTATTGGAAGCTAACTATCCTGATGAAAAGTTAGGAGTAACTGAAGAACAGTTATCCTATGGCAAGGACGGAATCCTAAGGTTAAATGGACGAATATGGGTTCCAGTTTATGGAGGACTTCGGGATGTTATCCTCCAGGAAGCCCATAGTTCTAAATATTCCGTTCATCCTGGAGCTGATAAGATGTACCAGGATTTGAGGGCAAATTACTGGTGGATTGGTTTGAAGAAATCTGTATCCACTTATGTGGCCAAATGTTTGACATGTGCACAAGTTAAAGCAGAACATCAGAAGCCGTCAGGGTTGCTACAACAGCTTGAACTTCCCACCTGGAAGTAGGAGATGGTGACAATGGATTTCATCACCAAGTTGCCAAGGACAAGGAAAGGAAATGATACTATATGGGTGATAGTAGATAGACTGACTAAGTCAGCCCATTTCCTACCCATTAAGGAGACTTATAGCTCCGACATGTTAGCCCAATAGTACGTAGATAAGATTGTATCCCTACATGGCGTACCAGTGTCTATTATCTCTGACAGAGATACTAGATACACATCACATTTTTGGAAAAGTTTCCAACAATCTTTGGGCACGCGCTTAAATTTTAGTACGGCTTACCATCCTCAGACGGACGGGCAGAGTGAGCGTACCATCCAAACTTTGGAAGACATGCTTCGTGCGTGTGTGATTGACTTAGGTGGTAGTTGGGATAACCACATGCCATTGATCGAGTTCTCCTATAACAATAGCTACCATACGAGCATTAAGGTTGCGCCTTTCGAGGCATTATATGGCAGGAAATGCAGGACGCCTATTTGTTGGGCAGAAGTAGGAGAAGTTCAATTATCAGGACCTGACATAGTCTTTGAAACAACGGACAAGATTATCCAGATTCGTGACCGCCTGAAAGCTGCCAGAGATAGGCAGAAAAGCTATGCAGATTTAAAGCGTAGACCTCTGAAATTCTAGGTAGGGGACAAAGTGTTGCTTAAAGTAACACCCTGGAAGGGGGTAATGCGATTTGGTAAGAAAGGCAAGTTAAGCCCGAGGTACATAGGACCATTCGAGATCATCGAATGTGTCGGATCAGTTGCTTATAAGTTAAACTTACCTGAAGAGCTCAGAGGTATTCATAACGTATTCCACATCTGCAATCTGAAGAAATGTCTAGCTGATGAATCACTAGTCATACCACATACAGATGTGCACATAGAAGAGAGCTTGAAGTTTGTTGAAAAACCTGTGTCGATCGAGGATCGACAGGTTAAGAAGCTTCGAAGGAAGCATGTACCGATTGTAAAAGTTAAATGGGATGCCCGTAGAGGTCCCGAGTACACGTGGGAGGTTGAGTCCACAATGAAAGAGAAATGCCCTCATTTATTTCAGTAAATCTCGAGGTTGAGATTTCTTTTAAGGGGGTGAGGATGTAACACCTCGTAAAATCATGCCCAATAAAATAAAGACACGTGTCATGGTAGGTAAACGTATTATAAACCCGGATCAAGTTGAAAGATGTATGCTAGGATTTAAAAGTGTCGACATGTTAATTTATACCTCTGAGCGACCTATTTATAAATCCCAAACCTTAACCTGTTTTATAAACATCTGATATACATTCAAATCCGGTAAATACCAGTAATAATTGATTCTAATTGCAAAGATGGGATCCTATGAGAATGTATACGACAAACCTTCATTCATGGCCCCCTTTCAAAAGAATCCAAGACAATTTTAAAGCATGGCAAGGTTGTCATAACTGTTCAGACATGATCAAGTGGCCCCATACTGATAATAAAGGCCCTAATTCGTAATATCAAAGTTGCATGGTCAAACTCAAGAGATTCTCAAATTTTTGTCTTCTGGTCATCGGTTACGGACCGTATAGGCTTAGCCTTACGGTCCGCAAGGATGTCATCTGGGTGAAATAAACCAAGGTTGATTACGAACCGCAAAGCCAAGTCTTACGGTCCGTAATAGGTACTTACGGTCCGCAAGACTCTTATCTTACGGTCCGTAAGACAGTCCCAGCATCAGAAACATCACAGGTGTCTGTCCAGCCCGTTTAACCGACTTATATTGCTAGTTTTCAATACCATGTGCGGCACATTAGTTCTTAGGCTAGGGACACTTGTAATTGATCAGGGATCAATCCTAGAGTTGTTTGGCATCATCTTGATCAATCAAGATCACTATATAAAGACCCACATTATTTCAAATTTTGATCATTCATTCAAACTCAACTCCTGAGGATTTTTGTAGCACAAGAGCCTTTCCTAAGCATCATTAGTCGTGCATAGGACCTTGGTAAGCTTCCTTAACCTTCCTTAATCAGGTTTTACTTAGTTTATTAGCTTAAAGTCAAACAGTCGTAATTAAGGTTTGACTAAACGATTAATCACTAATGGTCCAGTGATTAGTCAAATTGAAAGTTATTATAAGTTGGTAATTATGTGGGCAATAAACCCTTAAAAGGGCACCCTCTGAATCCAACTCTAACTAAGTCAAATGTCGGGTCAAACTTAATCCGAAAAAGTCAACAGAAACTTAAATTTCGAGTTAACACATAATTAGCAATGTAGAAGACGTGTAACCTATTTTGCCACTCATATAACTTGGTAATCAATACAAGAACATGCCTAAGCATGTCCGACCCGACAATTTTCAGTATAGGCTCGGTTCGGAACCGAAAGTCGCATAGTTGGACTTTCGCTTTGACTTTCAGTTCTGACCCGATTTAGACTAGTTTAGACATGCCTTAAAGCTTCATTAGGACCAGGTTATATGATAGTATAACCCTCTGTGATTGACTCGTTGATTGTCCGGTTCATTTACACGTTTCCGTTAATCGCTTAATGTTGACCATAATGCCCATTTAACCTTAAAACGAGAATTTTTGAAATATGAGAGGACAATAATCTTTGATACTGATTTATAAACATGTCCCTAAAATTTCACATCCATTTGAGGTCTAGATTAGGAGTTATGCTCAATAGCGTAATTAGAAAGCTCTTTGTTTAATTAAACGGCGCAATTGGCATAAAGCCTATCTAAACCTGATTTTTACACCAAACCTTTTACCCACTGATGTAATATAATATTTTGGGATTTTTGAAGATTTTTAATTATTTTTAAACTGATCATAACAAAGGGTTATGGCCTTGATTCGGTAATTACCGATTATACCCTTTTCGTTTATAAAATGAGTTTTACACATCATTTTGATACCAAATCTTTTGCTACTGATTTTATATGATAAATGAAGTATTTTGAACCTTATAAACTGATCAGGAATTCAGATTTCCTATTATAACCTGGAAATCGCTTAAAACGACTTTTTACGCGTTTTAAACGCGTAGTATGGGTTGAAACCATTCTTGTCATATAAGACTTATCACCTACTGATATAACTTATTAAAATAAGTAATTTTACTGATGATTTCAGACCCGAACATCAGAGTTATACTTAATCTCTTTTATAATCCCTAAAATGACCAAAATACCCCTACGGGACTTAATTTGAGATTAAACTCGTTTTGGGCATAATGGAAGGTATCCTACTGATATCACAACATATTTAAAGCATATTAACTTAGGAAACCTGTTCATGACTCTTTTGGTTACCCGTTATGCATTATTCGCGTTCGGTTCGGTTTATGTAACTAGTTTGCATAAATTGACCGAAACGGGTCAAACCTTATCATTTCACCTCAAAATCCAGAATGTGTTTAGTTTACCCATATTATACAAGTCTTCAAACTTATCAGGACTAAATCACATTCTAATCCGGTCTTCGCTTAATCTTGCGTTTTGAACCGTATACATTTCTTTAAAACTAACCGGTCTAAGTATAAACTTAAGAAAGACCCGTTAGGAATCTAATAGGTTAATTAAAACCTTCATTCCAGATTAGGAGCCCAGTAAAAGCTACGCGCACTTGCTGTTTATGATTTATACTTTGCTCAGGTAAATACTTTTAACTTATTTTCCCTATACGGGCTTGGGGTACGGTATTATAATAATACCGCTTGGTCGGGTATGAAGTTGTACAATTAAATATTGATTAAAAAGATGCATAACCCGTTTTATTCTGTCTTGTTTGATGCAATGCCTTTGGGGGTTAATGACCGTGTCCTGGATATCCTCGGCTCATTCGTTAGAAATGACCACGACTTAAGCACGGGGTGTAGGCATACACCTGACAGTTGCGTATGTAAAAAGGGTAGTCCACAAGAAGGGTATCTTCTTGTGGGTATTATACCCAGTGGTGTGTCTATTAATCTTGTTAAACCGGCTCTTCTAACCGGGTCCTAAATGGACGACAAACATGTAAAACTGTATACAAGTTTATTTTTAAATAATTATCCCAAGTTATAAAAGATTATTTGTGCCTTGTGCATTCAATTCATTTTCCTTAAACTCTTTTCAAAATGAGTCGGTTAATTGTATTTACCAGTGTAAACTGACGTATTTTCCAAAAAGACTAAGTGCAGGTACTATACGAAATAGGCTGGCTACTCCAGGCATTAATAATCAAGTCTTGCAAGCTCTAGATGTTAAAGTCTGTTGAACAACGATCTTATTTATATTTTGATCCGCCTGTCGATCCTTTACAGCCCGTTGTGATACTTTGATATTACTATTTATTCGGTTGTAATGTGATTCATTTATCTTTTGCTTCCGTTGTGCATTTAAATTATGTTGTTTGACCATGATGATATCAACTACGTCACGATACTCCCCACCGGGCCCACCGGGCCCACCGGTAATACGTGGAAATATCGCGGTGTGACATTAATTGTTAGTCTTACTTTGTTATATTGAAATTTGGTAAACAAGGAAAACCCGTTAAGTCACGGGAGTGACAAAGTGCCATAGACAAGTAAAACGGGTCAAAACATGTGCTAGAAATAGAGTTTGGATGTGTCTAGTAATTGTGATACCCATTCGGCATCCAAACAGGTCAAAACAAGTTAAGTTACAAACCTAGAAATTATTAACCATCTCTTGTGATTGGTTATATATATGTATATAAATCAAGCGTAGGTCGTGTCACGGATACGCTAATTCGTTGCAAAAGTATGAGCCCTTGTAGAGGGATTATAGTTCAGAACATTCGCTTGTCAAATGATTCCGAAAGGCATGGTTGAATTCTTGGAAATAAGCGTGATGGCTATTGCATAAGCAAACCTCGGGAGGGGATCAAAAGCTCATATTTGGCAAACGTAGAAACGGGTGCATTGGCCTAAAGTTTATGATGATAAAAATACATGTTGTGGAACTTGTAGACAAATGGGTCAAATAAACAAGAGACGAATTTATAGGACAACTGTTTTGAAATGATATTTTTATACAAATTGTGTTGATAAACATGTCCGTAATTAAATTACGGTCGCGTAGGAAAAAGAATCAGCTAAAACGGATGCCCGAGTCAAAAGTTATGCCGGTTTAAAGTTTAGAACTAAGATAAATGGTGCTGGGCTGAATTAGCAGTTCCAAACAACAACAGTCTGTCGAAAATGCTTGCTGGCACTGCGCCACGGCCGAAGGCACCCACCGTTGCGCGACGCGACGACGGTGGCGCTGCGCAACGGCCGCCCCTCTTCTCCCTCGCGCGACGCCAACACCCCAGGACCGAGATTTTTGTTTTTTTTTTATACTTTTGAGTATGGAACTTGTTTATTCTTGATTATTAAAGAGTCAAAATGAATTATCTCCATGGTTTTGACCGTAGGTGAAGATGGACCTAACCCGGATGGTGATCAAGCTATTATCAAGAATCGAACGCACTAAACAAAGCTTCCGCACTTGATCTATTTTGTTTTAGGGATATATAGATACTTGAACTATGTTTTCAAATGTTATCTAGTAGACACTTGAAGTTATGTTTTGTATGTTTAATGGATAATTTGCTTTTAACTAGAATATTAGGATCAAATATGGTCTTTTAATCAGGAAAGTTTTTGTAAACTCGATATTTTAGTACTAAATGCTTATCTTGTATCTTTAATCTCGTTATTTAAGAAGGGTCTTACAGGTGGCTAAAATGTAGCAATTATATTAGTCTCAAAATAGCTTTTTGGTTTTTTCTAACTTTATGGGGTAATTGTTCAACGGGTAAAGTCAAGCTACAATCGTATTTGTCTTTGGTTTTGTAGTCTTGCTTTTTATTTCTCTATACAAAAAGGAGAAAGCTATACACGATGTTGCGTTTTTCTCCACCTTTTAAGGTGCGGATCAGTATAGATGGAAGTCACGGAAAATTGATTTATTTTTTGAAGACTATTTTTTGCCACAAATAGGCTTAAAAATAAAAAAAAGGTTTAAATATTTTGGGCTTAGTGAGCTTTTATAGTTTTTAGGTTTAGAAATGAAAGGCATTTGGGTTCAAAATGGTTAACTAGTGGGTTGGATTAGAAATGAAAATGGGTTTAAAAATAATAATCCTAATGCCTCTATCACTTGTTTACTTGCATTCAGTTTTGGGTTTTTAGAATGTATGCACTTGTTAAGTTCTAAATTTGCAAGGAACGTTCGTCTGTCACACTTATTTTCAAACAAGAAGGCACACACACATATATATATATAGGGTGGGATTCTAGAGTGAACACTATTGTATTTGTGAACTGAGTGTAGAAATCCTCGCCATTGATTTACACACGTGTATGGCTAAGATTTCATCATCAAATCGTAAAATACACTAGTGTATTTCATCATCAAATCCTAGCCATTGATTTACACACGTGTATGGCCAGGATTAGTTCGCTCAGTTCGCAAATACACAAGTGTTCACTCTTGAACCTGATCTTTATATGTTTATATATATACGTATATATTTTGGTGATGCTCAATAGGCTCAAATCTTCACATGAAAAATAGGTGGGCAAGTTTTAATGTGATCGTATAAAAAAGAAATTTTATTAGTTTCTATTTGTTATACCTAAAAGTTCTATATTATATTTACAAATCAAAAACATTTTTGGGGTTTTTAGCATTTGAAATGCATTTGCGAGTTTCTATTCACGGATTATTATTTTTACAAAAATAAATCTTATTTTTTTATAAAATTTGAAAGTTTTGGGTGTAATAAAGCGGTTCCAAGAGAGTTTTGTGAACGGCTCGGTTTATAGACATGCAAAAGTTTCAAGTTTTTATTTTAACCCTTGTTTCACTCCCTAGACTTAAAATGCACAACGTCCCTAATGTGTTTAACCAATTAAGTCGAATGAGGACAAAGAATGAATACTCCTTTTTGGAGTCGAAGTAATTCTGGGAGGTGGGTGTCCACAAAACGCCTCCATACTTGCCACATTGACTATCATTATTAGCCCTTTCCAAATACCACATTGATTTGCTTATTATTACTCTCTTTTCATTCATAAACATAAGAAAAAAAAAGATATAATATCCGAGTTGGAAGACTTGGTTGTATCATACAAGAAGAACATTGATATGTACTTAGTTTGAAAATTACATTTAGACGACCAGATCTTCTTACTTTTCACAAATAGTATTAAAATTTAAGAAAATAAAGCAAGGAGGCAGAAATGAAGGAACTGAATCCCAATCATAGGTTGCGTTTTAAAAGGCTGAATTTCCTTACTTTGTTATTTTAAAATTTTCTTTATGTTATTTATTTATCCATGGTAAGCCGCCATGGCGCACCATGTTTAAGGGACTTTAGCTAGATGAAAGTGACTTATCATGTTGTACCAAATGGGGATATTGTGCATCCCATGAGCTTGCTCCTCTCGATTGTGTGTCCCAAGCTTGTGTCGATTGCTTACACGTACTGCAATGGGTCATCATCTATTCGCTGCCCAGCCCCAAACTTCATCTCTTTTTCTCTAAACTGCAAGGTAAGCTTACCATCACTCATATCGACCATTGCCCCTAGATGTGGCAAAAAGGGTTGATGTGATTAAAATACAACATATAAATTATATTAAATACGGCATAAAAGTAACCATTTTTAGTACTAATGTTGGAAAAAGCTCGTGTTTTCGTTACTTTTTTATTTTCAGAGTTAAAAGAGCTTAAATGTGCAAAAGGAGCCAAAAGACAGCAAAAACCAACATAAATGTAAAGAAGGAGGAATTTCCGCAACTCGCCAAGCCCCGATTCACATCCAAACCACAAAATAGCAAGAACAGAAGACTTAACACGGGCCGTGTCCACCTGACATGGGCCGTGTCCGAAGATGGATGCTGTGCAGAGGAAAAGACAACTGCAAACGAAAAAACTGGCAGCCAACACGGGGCGTGGTCAACTCAAAGATTTTCAGAATCTGCGATAGTACAGCAAGTACTTTGGCCACAGGTCGTCCGTTGACACACGGGGTCGTGTTAGTACAAGAACTGACAAGCAGTTAATGAGGAAGGGGGAGAGATGGCCACGGGGCCGTGCCAGGTGGGCACGGCCCGTGGTGGAGCTTCTGATTTCAGCTATAAATAGAAGTGCTTGGTTCCACTTCAAACCATACCTTGGCAAATCACTTCTCTCTCACTTGCCACCACTACAACACTATCATCAATCACCATCATCCATTTTCCATCTTTTAGAGTGTGTGTAGTCTCGGGATCCAAGATTGATAGTAAGAATCTTTGTCAAACAAAGGCCATGCTTGGCTAAATTCTTACATCACTTGGTGAAGATATATCTTTTATGTATTTCTTTTATGATTTCCAATCTTTGGCAACTTTTTAATTGGATATGTATTAGTGACTTTAATAAATTAGTTTTTTATATTGAAGACGAATTTATTCAACAATTCTTCATATGTCGTTTATTCACATATTCATGTCTTTACGGTCTATATAAAGCATGTTAACTACTTGGAAGGGGGTTAGAAGGGTGGTTGGGTAATTCTATGTCTCGTTCAGCGTATAGATCCTGCAAGAATTTGGTTCAAGTTTAGTACTACTCCATGGATTGGCCGGGAATGACTGGCCCGACTGAGAATAAGAAACCGCTTGAACCCCTTATTCATAAACTACTATTAAAACTTTAAACTAACCCCGCGAGTACTGTATCCCTGCTGACTCAGACCAACGGGTTGAGGGTGACCGCTGCCTGGAAGGGGGCCCACCACATTTTATATTAATAACTTACTTAATTATCTTTCAGTATTCCGACCTAGTGGGATTGTATCCTTGTTGACTCAAACCACTAGGTTTAGGGTAATGTCGCCTTCAAAAGAGGGGCCTACTACTATAACTAAGATAATCTCTTCAAATGCCCAAAGTGCGGAAATCATCAACAAGGTACATGAAAGATAAGTCGGATCCAAGTGATTCTTTCTTGTCTATCTGTTTTTAATTTTAGTTTATTTTTCTATTTCTATCTTTTTATTAGTTTAAAAATCTTTTCTCAAAGTTTGGTTCGATTAGACGTTGACGATAAGCCAGTACTAAAAGCTCTTGTGTCCTTGGACGACCTCGGTATCTTGCCATCACTATACTACGTCCGCGATGGGTATACTTGCCCTAGCGTGTGTGTAGAGTGATAGTAGAATATCGTGTTTTATAAATTAAAAACTTGAAATCGGCTAGTAAAAAGAGCTAAAAATATAACTAAAAATATACACACCCGCACGCACGTCAAGGGTCTTCCCAAGATAAGTGGTACTTTCTTGTCTTCCTCCATATCTAAAATAACAAAATTAGATGGAAATATACAATCACCTACTCACCTACCTTGACCAGTAGATTTTCAGCTATTCCCCTTAGGTATTTGACCGATTGATTTACGAGTTGGATAGTCATTTGGGGAGTGGTTCCCCAATACCCAATCTAGTGAACATGGAGGTAGGAATGAGATTGATACATACTCCTAAGTCTACCAATCCATTCTTTACAACTAATCCACCTACACAACAGGGGATAGTGAAACTACCTAGGTCGAGTTGTTTTTAAGGTATTTTATTGAGTAAAATAGATGAACATTCCTCCCCTAAACCCACTTGGTGTAGTTGTTCAAACCTTTTCTTGTTATATCTTTCATGTATTTGAAATATTTAGGCATTTTGATGATAACATCGAAAAAGGTAGGTTTAAATGGAGCTGTTTGAGTAGGATGATGAA
Source organism: Helianthus tuberosus (assembly GCA_030545235.1). Classification (NCBI taxonomy): domain Eukaryota; kingdom Viridiplantae; phylum Streptophyta; class Magnoliopsida; order Asterales; family Asteraceae; genus Helianthus; species Helianthus tuberosus. The sequence continues at coordinate 80,077,172 of CM060372.1, read as the reverse complement.
TTTCCCGAACTGTTCTCAATTTATGTTTGACCAGACGGACAAGAAAAAGAACTTGTTGTTTTTGGTGAGTTCTTTTAAATTTATGTGGGTGCTGGTTGTTTTTTCTAGTTATGATGTAGGAGGAGTAGGTTTGCTTTTTTTAGTGGTGGTTTGGGAGACAGGTGTTGGGGGAGGTAGTTCTTCAAGACCTACCTTTCGGCTTCTAAGGATGATTGCATGTATGTGGGCTTTTAAGTTAGTTTTAGTGTTGCTTGGGAGAGCCCCTTGAGGGAGTTCAGAAAGCAATTTCACCATTCGCCCAGTTGTTTTTCTATGGTTTAAAGAGCAGCTTTTTGGATGCGTATTTCAGCTTCATTATGGCTGAAGCGCTCTCCATACCTTTTATCTGCTTTCGAAAAAAGGCGTGTTATTGTTTCTTCTAACCTTGATATTACACTGGAGGAGTTGTCGCTTTGGTATTGCTGACAAGGAGCAATTTATATCTCATTTCGTTGTTGTTAAAAGTTGTTTCTTTTATTGAAACCAGATGGTTGTTAGTTGTTATTGTTGGGATCCTTCCAGCTGAAATTTGGATGGTTTCTCCACTATGGGTTGTAAGTGTTGTTGCAAGGGCTTTGAGGTTGAGGACGGTTAGACGTTCAGGATCGGGCAGGTTTTGACGGAAGTTTGGGTAGAAAAGAACTAATTCGGTAGAAATCTTGTCATAAGTCGAATGATTCATTCATACCGAAAGAGTATACTTCATTTACAAGGTGGAGAAACAAAATTTCTCCAACATTTCCCCATGGGATCTCCAATAACTTAATAACTAACAAACACATGACACTATATATATATATATATATATATATATACATGAGGTTGGGACGGATGAACACTTCCGTGCGGATGAGCTTGTCCGTGCGGATGAGCTTATCCCACGAAGGTAGTTACCTTCGCACGAAGGTGTTACATCCGTACGAAGGTGTTACCTTCGTACGAAATTACATCCATACAAAGTTACATCTGTACGAACCTCTCTCGACCTATCCAATGCCATGTGTTCTTATCTCAACTATACAATATTCAACACACGCTCTATCTAGCCTATTCGCACAGTGGCAGACATACATAATATGCACTAACAAATTCCCCCTTGGCCGTCACTGTCGAATCTTGATCTTTGAATATGAGAGCCGTGTTTGAATATTTTGAAACTTCAATCAAGCATTTGATATCTTCAGATAATTCCCCTTTGATTGATGACTCGGGCTTGCGTTCCCCTTGAAATGAATCTTCAGGTATTAGTTTGCACGGTTCCCAACTTCCTCTGATTTACTATATCGCAATCTTCACGAATAATCACCAACTTGAAATAACACAATGAAACTTCTCCGTTTCGACTTTAACCACATTCGCGTTCGCTTTTAGCACATTCCCCTGCTTGATCCTCTGATCTTCAAAAACCCAACCAGCAAATGATAGAAACTTCGAATCACCACATCGGTAAACTTCAAATCTATGAATACCCACGAAAATCTAAAATCTTGTTTTCCGTAGTTATCTTTAATCACACTCCTGAATGATTGATCAGTGTAGACGATAATCTCTACCATCAGCAAATCTTTATCGGATAACAAATCATCCACGAAAATCTGAAATCCCGTTTTCCATAATCATCTTTAATCACACTCCTGAATGATTGATCAGTGTAAATGGTAATTTCCACAATCAGCAAATCTTCATCGGATAACAAATCATCTGGTAACACATTCAGATCTCAGAAATATTCTTCCACGATTAGATTCACATTCTTCCTCTTCAGTCACGATAAAATATGTATAGTCTTCTCTGTTTGACCCAACAGCAACTTAATCAACAAACATCCTCATTCCCCGCCGGTTAGTCGGAAAAACAATTCATGTGCTCGAAGATTAACCATTCTGACACTTTAGACTATCACATAATAATTAGTTCCGAGATATTTTTTAAGTATCGACAATACTGAAATGGCATTTCTTCTACATTCTTCCTCTATATGCCCGGTCTTCTTACAGAAGTTACAGTAGGGTATTCTCCTAAAATGGCATTTTCCTAAATGCTTTTTATTACAGTTTTTGAAGGTAGGTTATGCAGTTGACTGTCCAATTCCTTTCCTCTTATAGGAATTATCAGAGCGGGATTCTTTATAAGAACAACCATTGTCTGTGGCTTTCTTTCGTTTGGGAAATGGAGTTTTGACAAGAATATAATTGTCCCTATTGACACTATGGCTAGGTTTGAAGTAATGAGTATGCTTACAACTTCTAGTAAAATTATTGTTTATAGACATAGAAATTTTAATAGCTTCAATAATTGAAGGTATAGCATTAGCTATTCCTTGAGCTACTATATTTTCTATAGCACTTTTATCCAAAGAATTTCCGTTACTAACATGAATTTCTTGATTACGTGATACTTCATTCAACATTTGGATTGCAAAAATTTTCAGGTATTAATATCACAGAATAATTAAAACAAAACAAATATCCAAATACTTTTTATCAAAACCATCGATTTATACTCTTTTGTAGGATTAGTTTCAGACCCGAACGAGTCGATCAGAAGAGTTCTTTGACTATACGAAAGGCGGAAACAGACGTATAGACTCGAAAAAGCTTGAATATCACTTTAACCTTCTTGTATATTGATTTAACAGAGATTACGGTTACAAGAAAATACCGGCAGCACTTCGGTACCAATTTCTGATTCCCCACGAAATGACATAACCACTAGCCTATTTAAAGTATTTCTGATTCCCCACGAAAGTGCAACTTTCTGATTCCCCATGAAAGTGCAACTTTCTGATTCCCCACGAAAGTGCAACTTTCTGATTCCCCACGAAAATGTCATGTCCATTTCGTGGGAAATCACCATTTCGTGGGAAATCAACTCTAAATCAACCTACTTTCTCGTACAACGTGCCCTGATTTAACATTCTAATACAAGACTCGATACAAGACGAAGTCGACAGATGTATGCACCAACAGACTCCCCCTCAGATGTTGACGAGTCTTCAGTGTCGAGTCTTCTCATCTTCAGTCTTTATCAGTCTTTGGGCTTCCATAATCTCTATCTGGATCTTGTCACACTCTTTCTCTCTTGAATATCAGTACCAACAGATAGTCTCCCCTCGGATGAAGCTTTAATACTCTTTTCATCTTCAAACTTTCTCTAACAGACTCCCCCTCAAAACATGCTGGGATCGTAGTCTGACTTTTACAGAATCAGGATCGCAACTTGGCTCGCTACTCTCAATCAGAATCCAGGCTTTCCTGCAAATCCTCTACCCAAAACATAAGTTTCATAAAAGATAAGATATAACAAATTTAGAAACTTTGCTAATCACTTGAAAACACAACCCTGAATACATCATTTTTAAGTATCAAACAAAATGATTTATCATGTCAATTTCTGATGAACCACTTGAATATATATCATTTTTACATCTTCAAACAAATTTTCCCAAACCTGTTCGTCATGTTTAGCACTCAGAATTTTGAAAATCAGCTTTTCAACATCAGTTGTCTAAAATCTTTTTGAATTTTTCAAAATTTATGCTAAAACACATTGAAACTCTTTTTGGAATTTTGATATAACCGAAATGAAATGCAGTAAAGAAATATATACAAACAATATTTTTGTGAGTTTGTGTAAGAGGATCATATCAGTTTTTGAGACAAATCACCAACACCGTTAAGCTTTAAACATTTTAAGTTCTAAACGATTCACTTAGATTGTCAGTATACTGGTCCACTTAAATTTTCACACAAAGTTCAACTGTTTCGAGATACGAGATTAATGTTTTAGAGACTTAAACTCAATCGCGTGTCCCACCTCAGAATATACTCCCGTATCCAGATCCCAATATTCAGTCTTACAGGTAAATATGACACAAATGATATCTGTAGGGAAATAAATTATGATCGAAATCGTGAGAGCTCAGGTCAGAACTACCGTTCAGCAGAGAGATCACGAATCGACTTTTGGGTGTGTCCCCTTTAGAGGATCTTTTTTTTACAACAGCATTGCTAAGCAATTTTATTGTCTTATCATATATGCTGAGGGTAATGCTATGTTTCAAGCATTGTGGAAAGTATTATTCGAGGACTAGGTCAGAACTTCCATTCAGCAGAAGTCCAGGAATAATACCCCAGATATCACTGAGTATAAAGACCTAATATATCAGAAAAAGGAATCTTTCAAACGAGATTTCGGGGGTTACCCATATATCCGAGAGATGTTACCCACGATATAAGCAAGTTTGAATTTAGGTTTATATCTCGTCACAATCTACTAAATGTGCAAAAACCTACTGGCATATCATCAGTGAGACCGTTTATCACATTTTTCTTTCCATTTCTTTAGCATGTTGTGATCATCCACTGATGTACTATCATTTCCTCTCTTATACAACAAAACTCATTTTCATTTTATCATGTTTTTGTGTTTTTCAAATTTTCTAATGTTTTTGGATTTTCTGTGAAAAAATTTACTCCCCCTAAAATGCAAACACATTTTAGGAAATTTGAAAACAAACTATACAATAAAGTGACAACTGATATCAAATCACTTCAAATCGCCATCCACTCGGCATAAACAATCAGAACTCCCCCTCACAACAAACTATTTTCCCATTGTGATTTCAAAACACTTAAGTTTGTTTTAATCAAATGGTTTTTCCGGAAAATTAGGTTTGTTGATTTTCAAACCATTTGTAGGTTAGGGGTTCATCACATTGTTCTCCAAAATATCACTTGTAAGTATGGTCCAATCAAGTTCAACTTAATGACCTTGATTATTAACCACTTGAAGATGAAAACCTTCTTCAACCACTTACAGGTTCATTTCACCACCATAACCACTTGTAAATCAAAATATAACAATTTAAATATACCACCTGTACTTTATCAACTGTATCACTTGTAGGATCATTTGCTAAGAAAGATGCCGATACCTGCTCCACTCTTACCAACCTGAGAGCTCCGGCAAGTCAGTATTTTTAGTTTGGAAAAACTTTCCCCCAAGCCTGACCAGCATTGGGAGATTCTGGGACACATCTATCCCACCAACATTTTGATTTATAAAAATCTTTTGCAGTTTTAACCTTCCCATCAACCATCTTCCCGAAAATATGTTTGACTTTTCCATTGAAAGTCTTCTCAACATCAAATTCTCCCTTCTCAGCGAAGAATTGATTTGAGATCTCTACCTTTCCCACTTTCTTCATCAAATTTTCCTTTGACAATGGAGGAAAATCTTCATCGTTCACCTCTGGAACGGAATTCACAACCTTTTTCTCAACCAAAGACTCCTCTGATTTTATGGAATCAGATTCATTGTCAGAACAACTATCTGTTTTAACAACCCACTTTTGTTTACTCAAATCACCTCTTCTTTTGTAAAACCGTTTTGAACTTTCTCCTTCCTCAGAAGTAGAATTTTCAAACTTTTTAACATTTTTCACAGGTTGTTCTTTCTTATCAACACAAGTCTTTCTTAGAACAGACTTAGAAGAAACTTCCTGTTTTTGGTAGTTGGTCTTGGGGCAATTCCAAGCTATGTGTCCAACTTCTTGGCATTTGAAACAAGTTCTTCTGTCAACTCTTGAAGCAAACTTTCTCACATTCTTCTTTACTTCAGCAAGAAACTCTTGATTCGACTGCTTCCAGAACGGTTTCTTCTGTTCATCCTCTGAACTTCCTCCTGAAACAAATTTTGTTTTTGGTTTATAAGTTTTCTGATTTTTATAATTTTCTGAAGAATTAAAACCAATACCTTTCTTTTTAAGATTACCGTTGTGGTTTGGTTTCTTTCGATAACCTGAACCATAACTGTAACCCTTTTTCTTGTTCAATCTCTGTTGAACTCTTAAGTGTACTTTTTAGGTTTTTCAGAAAGATTTAAATCTTTTATTTCAGAAATATTAATTTCTGTCAATTTGAAAACCTGTTTGATCATTTCAGTTTTTACACTTCTTATTGGGAATTCCTGATCAGAATATAATTTGTCTGAATCATTCAAAGTATAAGCAACTTTGATTGATCCATCATTCAAATTAGATTTTGATAACAAGAATTCTTTATTGTAGACTCTTTTAACCGGTGAACTCGGACTCTTCTCTGACGAAATAGGACTATCATACTTAGACTCCGACTTTGACTCTTCATCCATATCTAACACCTGATCGACAACTTTCTTTACTAACTCAGACTCATGATCAGTGTCAGACGCTGTGAATGTAACATCAATATTGTCTGGTAATTCATCAATGATTTCAGACTTTAACTTGATGTTGACTGCGTTTTTTAGACGCTCCTCGTTAGGATTCCTTGGAGAATAAGTTTCATGGATCGGGGGCGGACATCTGTGATACTTGACACTTGGTTTCTTACCAGTATCAGTATATTCAGTCTTTTTCTTCGTGAAAGCCTCAAGACCTGCAACAGTAGGATAAACACGATCAATCAAATAATCACAAGTAGTGTAACTCAACAATAATCATTTAATCCTTTCACTCTCAATCTTCTCAAGTTCCAGCTCCTTCTTCAGATTAGCACAATCTTCAATATAATCATTGATGACGCTCTGCTTTGTCATTAAAGTTGCACTCATTTTGTCATTTGCTTTTTCAATTTCTGAATTTGTCCTTTTCAGACCATCAACTCTTCTATTCAGCACATCATAAGATTCCTTAATGTACTTCACATCAGATAGTAAATCTTCTTTAATCTTCGCTAATTCAGCAATCTTCTTATCTTTCTCCTCACAAACTTTGCAAGATTCTGAACACTTCGAACACGGTTTTTCAACTTCAACCGCTTTTTCAACTATCTTTTCAACCTCAACGATCTTTTCTACTTCGACGATTTTCTCTACTTCGACAAGTTTCTCAACTTCGACTAATTTTTCAACTTCAACTATTTTTTCAACTTCAACAAGTTTTTCCACCACTTTCTCCACTTCAACGATTTTCTCAACTACTTTCTCAGTCACTGGTTCAACATTTGCTTCTCCAGCTTCTGTCTTTGTCTTTTCATCAGCTTGCATTTTTGCTGCTTCCAGCTCTCTCCTTAATCTGGCAATCTTCTTATGATTTAGCATTTCCATTTTATCTGCAAAGAAGAAATTAAAACTGTCAGGATCAATGCCTTTTCTAGCTCTGTTGAGATGTTCTTCTTCATCATCGGTATCTACATCGCTTCCAAGATCTGGAAAAATCAGGATTCTTTTCTGATTAGTCTCATCTTCACCCAGAACTCTAGCAACAAGAGCTGAACCAGGTATGTATTTGTCCCAGCTAAATCCTTCAGCAACAAATTCATCATCTTGATGGATAAGTAAAGCTTTCTTCTTTCTTCTTTCCATCTTCAATAGCATGAGAATGTGCAGTTTGTGATTGTTGAGCAATCTGATGGAAAATTGATTTCTGATAATAGTTGTTCTTTTCTTGATTCCCGATTGCTTCTTGGTTTTTGCATTCTCGTTTAAAATGACCTTTTCCTTTGCAACGGAAACAGGTAACTTTCGATTTGTCAAATCCCAACTGAGAAGTAGCCATTCCTCGAAATTCATCTCTGCCAGTAATTTCTTGAAACTTTTCAGCTCTTCTCCAAGCACTCGCTAAGCACTATTTTATATCCATCAGCTCAAGTTCTTCAGCATCAATTTGGTCGTAATCCTATTTAGTAAGCATAGGATTACCAATCTTCCCACCGATCAAACTTTCGTAAGATTCTAACATAGCAACCAGTGATGCCATGTGTTGCTTGGCAACTTCCGGAGACAGATTCTGACCATTTTGAATGTTTAAGGTAACATTGCACTGAAGGTTTGTTGAGTTTTGTTGTTGAGAACTTGATGTTGTGCTGTTTGGATCAAAACTTGAGAATGATGAAGAATATCCACCACTTTGAGTCACATTGCTACTCTTTGTTCTAGACGAACTGTCAGCACTGAAACCAGTTTGAATCTTTGGACTAGGGCTGGGAGTAGCCTCAAACTTGTTCCCTCTGTAATACAAACTGACATCTTGTTTGGCATTTGGATTCGTCATTATAGCAGTTTTCTGAATATCCAGCTCCTGCTCTTCAATCTTTTGAATGAATTGTGCCAGATTCATATTCTCATACTTTCTTGTGTGTTTTAAAATCATCAAATAAGTTCCCCACTTTTGTTGTGGTAGTGCTTCAGCTAGTTTATCGACCCACTCATCATCATCTTTCTCAATGTTAAATCTTTTCATTTCTAAGACCAGATGACAATATCTATCAATGGTATGCTTTGTAGTTTCATGGTCGAAAGCTGAAAATATATCAAACGACTTCTTCAATAATGCCTTTTTGTTTTTAATCATATCTGTTCTTCCTTTGAATTTCTGAATCAAGCTGTTTTTCACATCCGTTTCTTTGTTTCCGCCTCTGAAACAAATTTGAGCTCTTCCGATCGACTCATTCAGGTCGTAATCCGATCCTACAAGTGGTATCAGAGCTCAGGACGAGGAGTTCTATACAAACTTGTAGGATCAGTATTGCATCAATACAAACTATAATCATATACGTTAGTATTTTAGTTTTTAGTATGCGTCGATATATATAAATATATATATATATGTGTGTGTGTGTGTGTGTGTGTGTGTGTGTGTGTGTGTTATATATTATACATCATTATTACTATGATTATATATATATATGTATATATTTATATATATCTTATAAAAATATAAGGAAGGTATATATATATATATAGTATTATATTTGGCTTGTTTTGTTTTCAGAATTGCAGTTCCCTCTCATCGTACTTCTAGAGGAGCTTTTATCCTATAACACGGACTCAGTGTTCTGCTGACAACAACTCCTCTCTATAATGCCTCAACTCTGCTATATTCTCGTAGCTCATGGCTGGATAGGCATTCGGGGTGTATGGTGGAAATTGTGGTTGTGGCTGGAGATAAGGGTTTTGTATGAGGTTCTGAAATTCCCAGTCATTGGCCCACCATTGTTCCATTGGATTTTGTGCTGGTGTAGGTATCCTTGGGATTTCCTCTGGATTGAATGCGGGTATTGGTTGAGGAATCATTTGGATAGGTTGTGGGTGAACATGTAGGTTTGGGTTTGTTTCTTCGGCTATAGGTTGAAATATATCACAGTTTGCTAATCTATGATCGAGTTCCTCCCATAGTCGTTTGGTTAATGGGATTTGAGTGGTTCCTTTAGATAAGGTTATGATAACTATTGTGTTTCTTTTTTCTCTTTATTGAACCATCCTTTCTTCTTAGGTGGTATAGGTTCAGTAGATTTGGTTTTAAAAATGAAAGATCCTTTCGCATCCGCTTTATATCCTGATATGGCTCCGGATGGTCCTTCGTCCATATCTGAATCAGACATATATTGGAAAGCATCGGACACACTTTTGTCACTCATACGGTGGACTTAGAAATTGTCGAAATAATATAAAAATATTCCACATATATTTGATTTTTATATTTACAGAATAACACATAAATTATTCTATATTAATTTCCTGAGATTAATGTTTAAGTTTAGGTATTAAAAGAACACCTAAATAGCTTAAACCAGTGGCTCTGATACCACCTTCTGTCACACCCTCCGACCCTACCCTGGGAGCGGGAGCCGTGAACCAGTCAAGTGGTACCGGTGTTTATTAAATACGCAGCGGAAAATTTTTCATCAGAGTCGTAGTTAGGAAATAATTTCAGAGTTTGTAAAACACCAAACTTTTAATATTAAACAAATGGGCTAAAACCCGTATTCCATTCAAATGTTTTTATAGGGATAAATCTATACTATATTTTAGAGCATTTCCTCAAGGGCTTCTTAAAAATTAAGAGGTACAAGTTCAACAGCTTGTTATACAACACATAATGCATATATTAATTCATTTTGAAGGGTAAATTTGTCTTTAATCTCGCAAGCCTCTTCGTTTGTTCATGCAATAATTAATCTATACTATATTATATTATAAATCATTTCCTCAAGGGCTTCTTAAAAATTAAGAGGTACAAGTTCAACAGCTTGTTATACAACACATAATGCATATATTAATTCATTTTGAAGGGTAAATTTGTCTTTAATCTCGCAAGCCTCTTCGTTTGTTCATGCAATAATTAATTCACCAATATACTTCAAGAACTTAAATGCTTTTCGCAATGCCTCTTCGTTTGTCCATGCAATGATTAATTCAAGAACTTAATTTTTTTTTAACAATGGCCTCCTAAAATTCCCAATTAGTTTAATATCACGTCTAAAGAAATTCAAGACTGTAACCGAAGAGTGATGACATTTGAATGCATCCTCTCAAATCCTTCTCATCATTAGTTCTTCATTAGTTTTTTAAATTCAGTTTCCATGCATCCTCTCAAATCCTTCTCTACCTTATAACCCCGTGCGTAATCAAAGTAACAAGGAATTACCTTCGAACACCACTGTGAACTTGCGCAACCACGGTGAACAGCGCCGGGAGCTAGCAACGAGTCCCAAAACGTCAAACTCCTCGGCGACCATCGATTACGTTGGAACACCACTGAAACCATTGCCTTCCGCCATTATAGATGAAGAACTAAAAGTTCGGGCGCGAAATCGCCAATCATCACACTGTCACCATCATTCTTTTAGCCGTCACGCCGCTGACACTCGAACCAGGCGCTTGAATCGTGACCTAGAGCTACCGTCCAACAATGTCGTCGCTCCGCTCATCGTTATCCCCAACAACCACCATCGGCCTTGTTTTGCTGGTTCGGCAACTACTATCCCTCGTTCGGTACCCGTTGTGGTAGTTGGAAGCCAATCTGTAGCTTTCGTTACTTATCATTACAATGTAAGAATTCAACTTTGTATTCTTTTTTTTCTTACAAGATACTCAACACTTGCAAATCGTATGCGTTATTTGATATACTCTGGTCATTACTATAAATTTTAAAGTTAGGTTTCTTTGGTCTTCTACAAGACTTCTATCAAACCACATTAAAAGGACTCGAAGAAGCAAAAAATGTGGTAATCTTTTTAGCTAAGTTGATCTTTCTAGCGTTTTATTAACCTAAGTTGTAACATTCCTATTTTGACCATATAAGAATTTTAGGGTTTTTTAAATTTATTAACCACTAGTAACTAGTTTTATTTTTTTAATATAAATTATTCGACCCAAATAGTTTTAAAAACTATTTAATATATAGTTGGTTGGAATGTTATACCAATTAATTGGCCTGTATATGGGTGACATTTCAAATAAAATAAAAGTATATAAAAACATATATTATTAAACGGGTGGATTATAAGTAAGTTGAATGTTAGAAATATGAAGTACCTAGACGGGCCTAGTGACCGTCTAATAATTAAATTATAAAAATAACATTATATTTGAACCTACTCTGTTTTTAATGAAACTTGGTTTAAAATGTAGATACAAATATTCTCGTTTTAATGACATATTTATTGTTTGATAAAACGTTATATTTTAGAAGTTATAAGCACCAATAAGTGAAGCAGCTGAATTAATTATAATATATATATTAATAAAATAATAATAATCAAAATTAAAAGTGTACCTACAAACTATGAATAAAATAATAAAAAACAAAAACAAAAACAAAAACAAAACCCAAATGCTAACATTCATACACGTATATGTATGTGCTGGCCAAAAGATTAGAATGACATTTAATTTTTTCTTGGCTTCCAAGTAGTTGGAATCTATAAATAGCATCACACACTGTCTTTCTTTCCACTCTCATATCTCTCGCGATCCTCTATCTTTCTAAAAATTCTATTTTATTTTATTTAGTTTATTTTCACTAATAATAATAATAATAAAGCCCTGCTTCGTTTTAAGTGTTTTAACTCCCGATCATCGCTACCCTTTCCGATTGATCTTAGCCCTATAACATATGTCAAGGCTCTGCCTGACTAAGTTCGTTGGGGTTCTGTCTCGTGACATAGGGACAAGGTTAAATTAGGGGTACTATAATTAAACACGAGTACATTATATATTTTTTTAGCTCAGAAGTTATACCCAAAATTTATACCAGGAGGCTTTCTAGTTGAACCCTAAAGTTACAAAGTGGGTCCATTCTCTTTTCTCACTATTTTATTCCCTTTTTCTTTTTGATATAATTATAGTAAAAAATGTCCCAAATCAAACCATAAGTAAAAACCCGGACCCCTGAAATCCTACTGTGCATAGAAAATCAAGAAATCAAGAATTTTGATCTTCAGGCGGGCCGCGTACGGATAAGCCGAGGCTTACGCGGGCCGCGACAGCAAGGCAATTACCGGATAAGCTTAAGGGACGCATGGCATGACACGTGTCACAACCACCGATGACTCAGCAACCCTTACCGCCACCTTTATGGCCACGCGGGCCGCGTAAAGATCGAGCGAAGGTTCACGCGGGCCGCGAGAGCCCCAAATTTCTGCTATAAATAGAAGGGGTTACGAGCAGTCCTCTGATGTCGAAATCACTTCACAAAAACGAAATTAGACTGTTCTAATTCATAAAATACGTTCACAATAGTGGGGTGCTGCTACGATACCGGGTATTAACTCAATCGCTGCTACGATTCAATATCCGATCGATTGAAACTATCCGACAGGATGTTTAAATGCTATACTTTGTCATTAATCGTGATTCTGACAGGATGTTTGATTGCCACCCGAACTCGGGGTGTACTCTGTCATTCGTTGCGAATCCGATGGATGTTTAAGTGTTGCACTTTGTCATTCGTTGTGAGGGTATTAATCTCGTGAGTTGTCGTAAATGCTGTATTAGTTAGTGACCTAGTTCGTGTACATTATTATTTAATTAGGGTACAAGGCTAATCAGTAGGCTAAGCTCTGCCCGTATAAATCTGCAATGTGAGTCATTCTCTTTTTATCAACTGTTTTACAATACCTCAAATTATTTTCAAAAGTTATAATTACAGGGAGTAAGTCGTGGATATCTTGAATCACTGGCTCGTGGGGTATTGTGCACATTACTAATTTTCACTGGTTAGGCTAATATATCCTAACAGTGATCGTCACTACTTGGGTGAAAGGACCCAATAGTGGTATGACCATCGTCACGCAATGTGACACGGCGCCAGATAAAAATAAGATAGAAGCCATTGTAATCGCTCTTATGCTGTAATTTATAACTAAGGGTCATTTTATAAAAATGAATGAACTCACCAGTATTTCCTGCTGACAAAACCTTTTTAAAACGCGTTTCAGGTAATTACAGTAGATCAGGAATTAGAGTTGGATGCGGCACCAACAAGGTTTACAGAAGTGGCTTATTTTATTAATTAAATCAAACTAAGAAATATTGTTTTATGTAATTGGATTATCCCTTATTAAAGCTACCTTTATAAAACATGGGTTTATCCCATCTATTTAATAAATAAAATCCGGTGTTTTCTAAACTCTGATATTTTACCTAACTCACGGTTCTGACGAAATTTCCGCTGCACTACTTTTCAAAATAACCACCGGTACCACTTGGCTGCTCGCGGCTCTCGATTCCATCCACGGTGGGGTCGGGGGTCGTGACAGAAGGTGGTATCAGAGCCACTGATCTAAGCCAATAGGTGTTGTGATAATAATACCTAAAGCTTAAATAAAAGAGTTAGGAGATTGCTATTAACTGGTAGCACACATGATAGCATTTAGACTTGAACTTAAGAAAAGATGCCTTAATATAAGCTTCGAGATAAGCTAAATACTTGTGTAAATAAAGTGTAATGGGTTTTGGTATGCAGTAAGAATAATAACTAGAATGTTGCAAGTATAATAAATAAGCAATAACACTTGACCACTGTTATTTCTTATTTATTAGTAATACTTTGTTCTAGAATATGATCAGTCAGGTGAATATTAATTTCCTGATCCGTGTTGAAAGTCATAATGCACTTTTCAAATCATGATTTAAGAAAAATACTATTTATGGAAAATATAAATTTCTTCTCCGACAAGACTGGATATGGTGTAGCAGACTCTCGAGTTTGTCCTAATATAACGGGGTTACCTCTTCGGCCTAGAACCGGGTAAGAAGGTATATAATAGGGATGAGCAAGGCGGTATCTGATACCGAACCGATACCGATACCGCCAAATACCGATCCCGAATTTCACCCAAACTAGGTACCGATACCGATACCGAAACATGTCGGTTCGGTATCGGTATGGTACGGTATCGGTATTATACCGTATTTTGAGGGTCGGTATCGGTATTATACCGATACCGTACCGTACCGATACCGAAAACGCCAAAAAGTGGATACCGATCGGGATACCGAAAAGTGCACGGTATCGGTATTTTGGGATCGGGATCGGTATGGGATCGGTATTCGGTGGCATATGCTCATCCCTAGTATATAATATGTCAGCAAGTGACAAAATTCCCTAAATAGTATCATGACCAGATATCTGACTGGTTCTTGGAAATATAAATCTGTTAAATACATTGACCTTACTAAGGGTATGTATATTACAGCATGTGAAATATGTGATTATATAGATATGTATATCTATAAGGAAATCCAAAAACCATAAGGATTAACAATTTGAAATAAAGCACAAGCAAATGTGTCAATAATAAATCTAGATTTCTTTATCAGGAATCTTTTGCATATATCTATAATTCCGATATCAAACATTATTTCGTTTGATCATCTGTCTCGTAACTCGTGCGACAATATAAACAATGGAAACCCTTTAAGTTGGGACACCATCAAAAGTATAAGAATTTCCAATATGTTACCATAGACTATTAACGCAAGTAAGAAGCATGAAAAGTTGTGCTAGTGCACAAGAAAACACATGAAACGTAAATTATACGTCCACAGACGTTGAAATATATCACACACGACTTTCGAGGCAAGACCTTTGGAAAATATGATTGGGTACGACAACAACAATGCTAATCCCGGCAGTGGGAGAACTACTGATCAAAAAGCGGCAATTTGCCACGTGATCTTTATTGCTTTATCATCTTTGATCGAAAAACATTATTCAATTGTTTCAATTTCAATAAAAAATCCTACTAGATTTATTTGAAACAAACATTCGGACTTACTTCATTTGATTTAAAGCATGGTGAAACTCATTTCATTCACCGCTATTATTATTTCGATTACTAAGACACCTTGTGGTGGCATTTTCTTTAATTTGAAACTTGAGCCAATCTCATTTTAACATCTGATGTACTGATTTTAAATTTTTGTTAGTTCATTATCTTAAACAGTCTTAATACAATTATGTAAGAGTACACAAATTCATATCATATCCCGGTGTACCTCTACAGATTCTTTCATCATTGATCGAAAATTCTATGATATTCATTTGGTCTTATCATCATCAGTTGAAAATCCTATAATATTTATTTGAAATTTACTTTATTAAAACTTTCAGTTGATTACAGAAACGGTGAATTTGTTCGGTCACCGTAATTATTGAGCTATTTCAATCATTTCGACACCTTGCGGCGTCAATATAAACTTGTAGCTTGCATAATCATACGAATCATGCAAAACTACGTATGTCTTTCTTTCGACTCATCATTGAAAATAGTCTTAATACAATTATGTATTAAAACAATGATACACTAAATTCTGTTGTATTTCGGTGTATCCTTGCAAATTCAATAAAATCAACACGTTGATTTTTTTTTCATATCATAATTCGATAGTTGACAATCATTTTTCGTGCTTCTATTTCATTTGAGCCTATTAATTCTGAATCTTCCTCAGTTGACAATCAAATTAAATTTTCTTTTGACAATAAATTTTATTCTAAAAATCATTCACATTCAATTTAGACATCTATTTAATCATATATCTCTTTAGACTTGAACCTAGTCACCTTGAAAATTTTATCATTTCATCTCATTCATTTAACATCGATCTCTTGAATTGATTTAGTTGAACCATTGAGTCCTATTTATCGTACAACTCATATTCACAAAATTTCATATTTTGATTCTGTACCATTTACCTTAATATTGTTCTTATTGACTAAGACGTAACATAACTCTAAAAGAAATATCATAGCCAAATCTCGAGGACGAGATTTAAAACAAGGTGGGGAGGATGTAACATTCATATTTTTATCAAATAAGAATTTTAGGGTTGTTTAAATTTATTAGCCACTAGTAACTAGTTTTATTTTTTTAATATAAATTATTCGACCCAAATAGTTTTAAAAACTATTTAATATATAGTTGGTTTGAATGTTATACCAATTAATTGGCCTGTATATGGGTGACCTTTCAAATAAAATAAAAGTATATAAAAACTTATATTATTAAACGGGTAGATTATAAGTAAGTTGAATGTTAGAAATATGA
Organism: Helianthus tuberosus; assembly: GCA_030545235.1. Lineage (NCBI taxonomy): Eukaryota > Viridiplantae > Streptophyta > Magnoliopsida > Asterales > Asteraceae > Helianthus > Helianthus tuberosus. Next base: position 80,060,817 of record CM060372.1, on the reverse strand, counting down.
AGTACCTAGACGGGCCTAGTGACCGTCTAATAATTAAATTATAAAAATAACATTATATTTGAACCTACTCTGTTTTTAATGAAACTTGGTTCAAAATGTAGATACAAATATTCTCGTTTTAATGACATATTTATTGTTTGATAAAACGTTATATTTTAGAAGTTATAAGCACCAATAAGTGAAGCAGCTGAATTAATTATAATATATATATTAATAAAATAATAATAATCAAAATTAAAAGTGTACCTACAAACTATGAATAAAATAATAAAAAGGAAAAAGAAAAACAAAACCCAAATGCTAACATTCATAGACGTATATGTATGTGCTGGCCAAAAGATTAGAATGACATTTAATTTTTTCTTGGCTTCCAAGTAGTTGGAATCTATAAATAGCATCACACACTGTCTTTCTTTCCACTCTCATATCTCTCGCGATCCTCTATCTTTCTAAAAATTCTATTTTATTTTATTTATTTTATTTTCACTAATAATAATAATAATAAAGCCCTGCTTCGTTTTAAGTGTTTTAACTCCCGATCATCGCTACCCTTTCCGATTGATCTGAGCCCCATAACATATGTCAAGGCTCTGCCTGACTAAGTTCGTTGGGGTTCTGTCTCGTGACATAGGGAAAAGGTTAAATTAGGGGTACTATACTTAAACACGAGTACATTATATATATTTTTTTAGCTCAGAAGTTAGGGTGGAAGTTGGCTACAAAGTCCATTTTTCCTACAAAGTGTAAAAAGTCATAAAACACCATAAAATTAACCATAAAACACACTCAAAACTCACAAATAACAAAGTGAAGATTACCAAAACGCCATATTTGTGGGTTTTGTGTTGTGTTTTGGATGATAAGGCTTTTATTATCGAATGACTAACATTAGTGTGTTTTATGGTGATTATCATGTTGTGTTTTATATTCATAGTTCTACGATGGTGTGTTTGAAGTTTTTATGAACTTTTAGGGTTTGGATATTGTGTTTTAGTGATCCTCATTCTGTTATTTATGCGTTTTGAGTGTGTTTTATGGCTGAAATTGTGGTGCTTTATGACTTTGTACACTTTGTAGGAAAAATAGACTTTGTAGCCGAACCTCACCCCAGAAGTTATACCCAAAATTTATACCAGGAGGCTTTCTAGTTGAACCCTAAAGTTACAAAGTGAGTCCATTCTCTTTTCTCGCTATTTTATTTCCTTTTTCTTTTTGATATAATTATAGTAAAAAATGTCCCAAATCAAACCATAAGTAAAAACCCGGACCCCTGAAATCCTACTGTGCATGGAAAATCAAGAAATCAAGAATTTTGATCTTCAGGCGGGCCGCGTAAGGATAAGCCGAGGCTTACGCGGGCCGCGACAGCAAGGCAATTACCGGATAAGCTTAAGGGACGCGTGGCATGACACGTGTCACAACCACCGATGACTCAGCAACCCTTACCGCCACCTTAATGGCCACGCGGGCCGCGTAAAGATCGAGCGAAGGTTCACGCGGGCCGCGAGAGCCCCAAATTTCTGCTATAAATAGAAGGGGTTACGAGCAGTCCTCTGATGTCGAAATCACATCACAAAAACGAAATTAGACTGTTCTAATTCATAAAATACATTCACAATAGTGGGGTGCTGCTACGATACCGGGTATTAACTCAATCGCTGCTACGATTCAATATCCGATCGATTGAAACTATCCGACAGGATGTTTAAATGCTATACTTTGTCATTAATCGTGATTCCGACAGGATGTTTGAGTGCCACCCGAACTCGGGGTGTACTCTGTCATTCGTTGCGAATCCGATGGATGTTTAAGTGTTGCACTTTGTCATTCGTTGTGAGGGTATTAATCTCGTGAGTTATCGTAAATGTTGTATTAGTTACTGACCTAGTTCGTGTACATTAGTATTTAATTAGGGTACAAGGCTAATCAGTAGGCTAAGCTCTGCCCGTATAAATCTGCAATGTGAGTCATTCTCTTTTTATCAACTGTTTTACAATACCTCAAATTATTTTCAAAAGTTATAATTACAGGGAGTAAGTCGTTGATATCTTGAATCACTGGCTAGTGGGGTATTGTGCACATTACTAATTTTCACTGGTTAGGCTAATATATCCTAACAGTGATCGTCACTACTTGGGTGACAGGACCCATTAGTGGTATGACCATCGTCACGCAATGTGACACGGCGCCAGATAAAAATAAGATAGAAGCCATTGTAATCGCTCTTATGCTGTAATTTATAACTAAGGGTCATTGTATAAAAATGAATGAACTCACCAGTATTTCCCGCTGACAAAACCTTTTTAAAACGCGTTTCAGGTAATTACAGTAGATCAGGAATTAGAGTTGGATGCGGCACCAACAAGGCTTACAGAAGTGGCTTATTTTATTAATTAAATCAAATTAAGAAATATTGTTTTATGTAATTGGATTATCCCTTATTAAAGCTACCTTAATAAAACATGGGTTTATCTCATCTATTTAATAAATAAAATCCGGTGTTTTCTAAACTCTGATATTTTACCTAACTCACGGTTCTGACGAAATTTCCGCTGCACTACTTTTCAAAATAACCACCGGTACCACTTGGCTGCTCGCGGCTCTCGATTCCATCCAGGGTGGGGTCGGGGGTCGTGACATAAGTTATTCCACTTTTTGGTACTGTTAATGTAGAGATTATGGTTCAAGACAAATCTTAAGCTTTGCAAGATCTGGTTTGACATGGGTGAATACGGTAGAATGAATAAGGTTTACAGCTTGATATTAAAAAAAAGCACTGTGCATTACGTTAGTTAAGGTGAAACCTCATGTGCTTATCATTACATCTCTCTTTCTGCATATCATCATTAGAGCTCCAAAGATTCAAGTTCATCTATAAAATTTGGTTTCAACTTAATACAAAGGTTGTAAGCCTTTTAAGGTACGGATTTCCCGGTCTCTTAATTTCGTTTCTTGTATTATTGTTTACATGTTGAGTTTAATTATTTTGATCATACAATTTAATTACTTTGGTTTCTTTTGGATGAAGTACATAATTCAAGTTTTTAATTATTGTGATCATTGAATAAGGTACGGATTTCGCGGTCTCTTAATTTTGCCATTATTGTATTTTTATTATTTGTTCCCGTATACGGAAAGTATGCACTTTTTATTGTTGTTTTATTATTTGTTTGTCCTCGTATTGTACAGATTATGTGGTTTTCTATATGTTTTCTCATTATTTTGCATCATGGTTTTTCAAATAAATAATCATTATAATAAATCCTTATTGACATTAACATTTCGTAATTAACGTAAATGCAGCCCATTTTGAGTTTTAAGGAAATCTTTGACTTAAGATTTTATGGTAGGCATATTTGACAAGGCTTAGACACTTTTAGTGACCGTTGTGTACTTTCATATGTTAATTTAAAATGTTAGTGAAACCTAATAACAATAGATTTTACACAATTATATTTATTAAATTATAAATATTATAATAAAAAAAAGAGTGAGCCTCACATTTCCTCCTTATCATGGACTCGCAAAATCAGATAAATAATCCAGATCATTATGATAAGGTCGTGTGTGCTGAAATCCCGGATATGGTATGTTATCCACAACTGCACGAGGTTGTTGTGAAACACATGATTCATGGTCCGTGCGGAAAATTACGAAAAGATAGTCCTTGCATGCAGGGTGATCCAAAAGTATGTCGTTTTCGTTATCCGAGACAATTTAACGAGCAGACAACACAAGAGACGATGCATATCCATTATATCAAAGGAGAAACAATGACAACAATGTTTTTCATACGTACTTGCTACTTTTTATGTCAACTTATTGTTAAGGACAATGACAACTCTACGATTTAAGTGAACCTTCGAAACCCTTTACATCTACCCTGCAGTTATGAAAACATTTCCTAACTGTTTTATTCCCGCTGCAACACGCGGGCAACCTACTAGTCCTAAATGATAAAACATAAATTTCTTCTTTTATTCCGGTAATTATAACCACTTTATTTAAGCCTTAGTGCTCCATAGCTGGCTTCTAATACTTTCACAGTAAGTTACTTGAAATGCGTTTGAAAACATTTTATCAGCGAAAAATATTGGTGAGTTCATTCTATTTTATAAAAAGACACATTGTTATAACTTTACAGTATAAAGGGGAATTACAATGTTTATATCTATCAATTATTCAACACAGTATGCGACTGAGGAAAATCCCCTGTGCTCGTGGTCATATTACTTTGGGTCCTGACACCCAATAGTAACGGTTCCTGTCACACCCTTGGTGACTGTGGACTAGTGATGTATACAAAACCCTAACTACCGGCAATAATTATAGAATACAAAGACTTAATCACGGTAAGTATAACTGAAAAACATTTAGGGTTTTGCAAAGCATTTTAAAAAATGTCTCACAATAATGTGAGAAAAAGGAGAATGACTCACTTTGTAAATTTAGGGTTTAACTAAAAGCCTCCTGGTAATATTTCTTGGTATAACTTCTGAGTTCCTAATAAATTATACAGTGCACACATGTTAATGTAACAACCCAACCCAACTCAAACTTTATCGATACATCACGAGATCAAAACCTAACGTAGTTAACAAAGTACTGTAGCCTTATACAGGCAGCACCTTGACATCCGTTGCTGGGTTCAGGATCGATCGGACCGAGTATTAAATCAGTGATCAGGGGTTAAAACACATACAACGAGGCAAAGCTTCGTGAATTTAGGGTGCAATGTTGAAAGAAACGGAGGTAAAGAAGTAGCGTTTTTCGTCAAAATTTGATTGAAAGTGTGTGAAAACTTCTGTCCCAAGCCAGGCTACTTATAGCCATCCTGGACCTGCCCTGTGCGTTGCGCCCCAGAACCCCACTGATGTGCGTGGGTGAGTATATCTTTTTTAGTTATAATTTTTAGCTCTTTTTACTCGCCGATTTCAAGTTTTAAATTTATAAAACACGATATTCTACTGTCACTCTATACACACGCTAGGGCAAGTATACCCATCGTGGACGTAGTATAGTGATGGCAAGATACCGAGGTCGTCCAAGGACACAAGAGCTTTTAGTACCGGCTTATCGTCAACGTCTAATCGAACCAACTTTTGAGAAAAAAAAAATTTAAGCTAATAAAAAGATAAAAAAAATAAATTAAAAATAAAATAAAAATGATAGACAAGAAAGAATCACTTAGATCCAACTTATCTTTCATGTACCCTTTTGATGATTTCCGCACTTTGGGCATTTTAAGAGATTATCTTAGTTATAGTAGTAGGCCCCTCTTCCAAGGCGACGTTACCCTCAACCTAGTGGTTTGAGTCAGAAAGGATACAATCCTACTAAGTTAGATTATTGAAAGATAATTAAGTAAGTTATTAATGCAAAATGTGGTGGACCCCTTTCTGAGGCGGCGATCACCCTCAACCCATTGGTCTGTGTCAGCAGGGATACAGTCCTCGCGGGGTTAGTTTAATGTTTTAATAAAAGTTTAAGAATAAGGGATTCAAGCTTTTTGCACCTCTCCCGTGGTGGGTAATGCCCGCTCCGACTCGTGAGTTGTTACTGGGCTTGAACCAGGTTCTCGCAGGATCTATACACTGAACGAGACATAGAATTACCCAAACCACCCTTCTAACCCCCTTCCAGGCAATTAACATGCTTTATATAGACCGTAAAGACATGAATATGTTGAATCAACGAACATATGAAGAATGACTGAGTAAATTCGCCTTCAATATAAAAAAAAAACTATTTATTAACGTCATTAATACATTCTCAATTAAAAAGTAGCCAAAGATTGGAAATTATAAAAGAAATACATAAAAGAAAAGTCTTCACCAAGTTATGTAAGAATTTAGCCAAGCATGGCCTTTGTTTGACAAAGATTCTTACAATCAATCTTGGATCTCGAGACTATACACACTCTAAAGATGGAAAATGGATGATGGTGGTGGATGATGGTGTTGTTGCGGTGGTGGAGTGGTGGCAAGTGAGAGAGAAGTGGTTTGCCAAGGGATGAGTTGAAGTGGAACCAAGCACTCCTATTTATACCTGTAAACAGAAGCTTCAGCACGGCCCGTGCCCGCCTGGCACGTCCCCGTGCCCATCTCTCTCTCTCATCCTCATTAACTGCTTGTCGGATATTGTACTAACACGGCCCCGTGTGTCAACGGCACGGCCCGTGGCCTAAGTACTTGTTGTACTATCATAGATTCTGCAAATTTTTGAGTTGACCATGCCCCGTGTTGGCTTAGCACGGCCCCGTGTTGGCTGCCATTTTTGTCTTTTGCAGCTGTCTTTTTTCTTCTGCCCAGTATCCATCTTTGGACACGGCCCCTGTCAGGTGGACACGGCCCCTTGTCGGCCTTCTGTTCTTGTTATTTTTGAGGTTTGGATGTGAGTCGGGGCTTGGCGATCTGCGGCAATTCCTTCTTCTTTGCATTTATGTTGGATTTTGCTGTCTTTTTGCTCCTTTTGCAAATTTAAGCTCTTTTATCCCTGAATATATAAAAGGAACGAAAACACGAGCTTTTTCCAACATTAGTACTAAAAAACAGTTGCTTTTACGCCGTATTTGACATAATTTATATGTTGTATTTGAATCACATCACCCACCCCCCTGTCGCGTGTCGCGGCCGAGCCCCACTACTCCTAGAGTAGCCATGTTGTGTTTATAGGCCTGTGGTGTCGAGCTTATCCAGGATTACACATCCTAGGCATCTTTCGCGCGTCGCGGGAGATTTAGGGGATCCCCCCATGTGCCTCCGGAGCCCGTGTTTCCTAGTTTTTCAATTCGGGTCGCGCCGTACATGTTTAGGGTCTCTATTAGGGTTCCTTTTAAGGTGTTTTTGAGCGTTGTTACAACTAGAACCTATGCATCCCTGGACAATCTGAAGTCGGAAACACCTAAATACTATTGCACGTCTGAATTTCAATAATGCCGGAATTTCAATTTATTCTAAGGAAATTTTTGTTCCCCCTCATTTTTGTAAATCTGACTTCTCTAATCTCATCACTGAATTCCCCCTAAAATTTGACAATTCACTCCTCTTTTATCTCTAAAAAACTCTAATATGACATTTTGGTCCACAAAAATCAGTTTTTCATGAAATGCAGATTTTTCTTGTTAGCCCATTAATAGTCACTATACCAAATGGTAAACATTTTGCATAGGTATCAATGACTACCCCACTATCTTCAACATTCTGTGATTGCATCATCATATTTGTTCTCTGAAGCTCCTGATGGTGTTTCCGGACAACCCGTATTTGTCGTTAAAATCTCAAAAAAAATTTCAATCCGCAAATTTTTTCTAGACACTCGTCTCATTCACTACGAAAAAATGCCTTTTTAGGCATTGTGGACACTTTCGTGCGGATGAGAACCTTTCGTGCGAATGAAGTACTTTCGTGCGAATGAAAGGTTTTCATACGAATGAAGATTATCTCCGTGGGGACTAGTACGTTCGTGCGGACATAGTTCCTCCGTTCGAACACTGCTGATTCAATTTTTTGATCTAAAATCTTTATTTCTGCGAATTTCATGATGATTCTTTCACAGAGTAGGTCGAAATTCAATATTAATCAATCTTATGGTCTCAATTTTACTTATTGTACGTGATTTGACCATTTATTTGACGTTTTACATCTAAAATCCCCTAAAAGTCCATAATTCATGAGCGTAGGTGATTCAATCAACTATTAGATCGATTGAATCGGTACCGTAGCTCTGATACCAATTGAAAGTTCAGGATCGGGCGGGTTTGGACGGAAGTTTGGGTAGAAAAGAACTAATTCGATAGAAATCTTATCATAAGTCAAATGATTCATTCATACCGAAAGAGTATACATCATTTACAAGCTGGAGAAACAAAATTTCTCCAGCATTTACCCTCTGGGATCTCCAAAAACTTAACAACTAATGAACACACAACACTAAATATATATATATATATATATATATGAGGTTGGGACGTATAAACACTTCCGTGCGGATGAGCTTGTCCGTGCGGATGTAGTTACATCCGCACAAAGGTAGTTACCTTCGCACGATGTTGTTACATCCGTACAAAGGTGTTACCTTCGTACGCAGTTACATCCATACAAAGTTACATCCATACGAACCTCTCTCGACTTATCCAATGTCATGTGTTCGGATCTCAACTATAAAATATTCAACACATGCTCTATCTAGCCTATTCATACAATGGCGAATATACGTAATATGCACTAATAACGGTTGTTCACAAAGTTGGCTTCTTCGGTTTGGTTATTGGCTTCTTGAGTACAACTCTAGTTTTCATGCGGTCCACTGCATCCTTCATAAGCCATAACCATTGTAGTTGACTTACCAACTTCAAGCTTTTTGTTTTTGAGGTTAAAGATTCGATTTGAGCTTTAAGTGAGGTGGTTTCGTCAACTTTGGACACACCGGGGGCTTTAGCTTTGGCGTTTCGAGGAGTGTGCCATTGAAAGCTAGTTTGGGCTATCGACATCAAATCTAGTATCTTGAGCGTGTTTCTAGTCATCCCTACTAGATTCAACATGGTATCGACATCAACCTGTAACATGTTTAAAATAAAGTTCAATGCAAAAGCAAAGGCAAGTACACAAGGTTTGAATAAATAGTATAAGTATAAAAGCATTTTCTCGAATCCACATGGCAATTTGTAAACAAGGTAACTAGCATGCATAACAATACGTCAAACCCAAGTGTCCACTAGTATTTAGCATCCCTCGCCACAAAAGTGACGAGACCGTTTAGAATAAAGACTTAACATGACCCCGACGGGCGGCGTGCTACCCTTATAGCGCTATATATGTTAAGTTGGGGCTTAGCAAAGTTAATGACATAAAGCATGTATAATCTAGCATTAACCGAAGTAAACAAGTAGCATGTATATAGGATTGAGAGCATAAAGTGTGTTTAAGTGTATGAATGTGAGGTTTGTATATTAACATGTTACAACCCAAAGTATTCTAAAAGTAAAACAGGTCAAGTATACTCAAGGTTTTGCAAGCTTCCACTTGTTAATCCGCAAGGAGTTTGTTGGTTGGTTTAGGATGGAACACCAAGTCCTTCTACACGAGGAAACATAGGTGTATGAGTATTGGATGATAACAGAGGATTAGGAATTCGGAATTAAAAGTATAGCAAAGTAAATATTCAAGAAAGTAATCACTTAGACTTAGCACTCGTTCTTGACACTATGAAAACCCATAGGATTTGGAATGATTTCATGAGTTTAATACCCATTAGAATCGTAACGAGGAACTAAGCACTTAGGTGATGTAACTTAATAACTTGACGAATAACCATTGTGCTGGCAGTTACACATTCCACATCATGGTCAATTGTCATCGTTTATGTCTCGATTGATTCGTAAAAGTCGGCTCCCATAAGTTTTTGACTAGGGTTAAGGATTTATTTGGAGTCAAATCGTTGATGTTCGTTGTCAGTAACTAGAGTCGTTCAAATGCTGAAGTCGGTAAAATACTACAATTACCCTCATGTCCATCGTTCTTCCAAGTTGATCAAATACCACACGGTTTGCTGCGAGAGTGTTGCAGAAGTGATCGCACTTCTGGATCTATTGCGCCAAATCTTTGAGTTCCACTATACGATGAGAAATGAGAAAGATTAATCATTGACGTTGCAACATCCAACTCAGGGACGTTTGTACCAGCACCTAACATTCTACACGGTTCGCTAGGCGTTCAGAGGGGCATTCAGGTAATACTCGATGGCATCGAGATTCGAAAGGATTCAGAGAGAGGTAAAAAGGTCACATTCGAGTAGGAGACGATCACTGATATGACTCCTATAAATTTGTTACGTTTCACACTGATCAAATAACAGAGCGGAACCCCTTCTTCACTTGTTAAGCCTCACTGGGACTCACATGCACCCCACATTATTATTATGTGTGCACCCACAATAATATTGTGATTTGCATGCTCATCTCAGCTCCTCCTAACTCATGTCAAATGGTTCCTCAAACTCGAGTAGCAAACAAAGAGCATCACAAAACGTGAGTCACGAATGTTTAGGGAAACACCACCCTAATAGTCATATAACACGTGCAAGTAATACGTAAGTTCATACTGTTGTGTTAAACGTGCAATCACATGCAATATCATATGTAAGTGTTCACTAGTTACGCAGTACAATGAGTACGAGAGACGAACCTTGCAATCTGGAGCTGAGTGTCATGGTCGTATTCTCTGTTGTCAAAACTGTTCGGTTATAGTCTGGTTTTATAAAAACGCTTTTAAAACCAAGTTCACTATAACCAGTGGCTCTGATACCAAACTGTCACACCCCCAAAATACCACATGCGGAAACCCCCGCGAGGCGTGTGACGTTCCAGGATCCAAGCCACCAATCACATTGAACTCATAAATGTATTTAAATAAACTTTCATTCATTAACATAAAGTATTACAAATGTTACATGTCATTCATTGTATACAGCGGAAGCATAATTCATTTGTTAAGTATTTCGTAAACCATGTGTACATAAACCATTAAGCTGGTATGGAGATTCTTTGTTTCTCGACCCATGACCACTCCAGCCTTCCAGACAGCAAGTTCCACAAGATATAACCCTATAAACCTGCAAGCATGCAGACAAGTGTGTCAGACGACGCTGGTGAGTTCAAAGTTTTGTTAACGCGTTTAGTTACCAGTTGTGTGTTTAAAACAGTTCAACGTTTTGTTTTGATGATGTTATTAACTCGATTACCGTATGTGGCTACTAGATGTGTTTGCCCAAACCCCAATGCCTCTATCAAAGCATTGGTCAAGTGGTCAAGGTAAATAGTTCACGCCCGTCCATTCCGGCCCGGTGTGAGGGTGCCAAACCTAATAGCGCTATCAACTAAATTCCTCGTTGCCTTACCGGCAACAATCGGTAGATGTAAGGGGTCTTATATGATAGAAACTGAGTAATAACCAACATCCCATTAACCTGCATTCCTCCCTGGAACGTTACCCGATATCCCTTCCCGGGATGCATGCTTGGAAAAGAGCAGTGAACTCACCTTGGTTTGCTCGGTAAGATTAGTTACTTGTTTAACAGTTGATCAAACACGTCCTAAAAGGGTTACCGATAACAGTCAGTTCTACGTGCACAAGAACCACATCTTTCACGAACAATTAATTTACGCATTCATTGTTCACATAACGCACATTTAATATACATGCAACGCACACATGTAATTCCAGTCATGACGGTTAATCCATTCACCTAGTGCCATCGAATAATCGTTTAACATGTAATAGCTCAAACACACTACATACATACATAATTTACTCACATGCACTTCAAGCCCAACTATTAAACATGTGCGGCCCAAATCAACTTCAAACAATGTCAATTCACAAATATCTAGTTGTCATCCAACAATTACTCATTGTAATTATGTAATCAATTCAAGCAATCAGGTTATTTATAAAGCTTAGGGCTATCACCATCATAAAAACAGTACACCTCAATTTCACATAGTTTCCTACACAGCATGCAGTTTCATTATATCTATCATACACATCATTAGGCAAGCAATAAATCATTCAAGTCCAATACCCATGAGGTTCCATACGCATAATAAACCACAGTCAGACAATAACCACATGATAAACATCATTTTTCGCCGGCCGGTGCATGTGACGAAACATCCGAATCATCAGTCAACAGGTGAGTGACCGAACACCCAGGAGTTTCGTCGACCTGGTGTTTCGTCGACATGGAGTTTTGCCGTGGCCCTGAACATTTCACGTGATTCCTATCGTTGAAACACCATAACACAAATTTAACATAGGCCTAATCATGTTCATTAATATATATTGTCAAATCAGTGCATGTGAAGCAATAGCAAGGCTTTGTCGCCATTTACTTGAGTGGCCCAATCAACTAAAAGTCCAATTACAATTTTATATCCTACAATTATGTGGTCCAATAGTGGTTTGAATCTATTAATTTGATGCCAGGCCATCTACTAAATTGATTTGATCAGTCAAATCGGATTACATGGATCACATGGAAGAGCATTGAGTAGTGTGTACACGCATGTGGTTACCAAAGAGATTCACATGTAGTTAAAAGAGATTCGGTCCAATCCCCTTTAAAGGGATCATTAGATATCTTAATCATATATTCCATAGTATGTACACGCATAACATGAAACCATCTCAAATAATAGATTCACATACCGATTAAATGCCAGGACTGTAACACCCATCTTTTATTTAATGTAAATGTGCCATATATATATAAATACTACGATCATTTTATACCATAAGATCCTAAAGTAAAGTATTAGAGTAACAGACATTGGTTTTCTACCGACTAATTTAAACATCCATAAGTTGTTTAGCAAACACTTTACATCATAACATTGTTTAAACCGAGTTAATTTATGCGGAAGCTTCAAAAGTATGTGTTCGGTTCTTCAAAAGCTTGCTTGATCGTCATCCGTAATCCTTGAGACATTAGTTTTCTACCGACTAATTTAAACATCCATAAGTTGTTTAGCAAACACTTTACATCATAACATTGTTTAAACCGAGTTAATTTATGCGGAAGCTTCAAAAGTATGTGTTCGGTTCTTCAAAAGCTTGCTTGATCGTCATCCGTAATCCTTGAGTACCTATAAAATGAAATGTTTACATAAAACATTTGTATTAGAATACTTAGAAATAATACTTAATTGAAACTAGAATCAAAGTGGATTCAAATAGTTACAATTATACAAAATTTATAAATTTTGTCAGGCTCTACCGTAACTTACGGTTCCTACCGTAAGCTACGGTAGTCAATTTACAACAATGATCCACCATAACTCAGAAGATTTCCACCGTAAGTCTTTGACCTCTACCGTAAGTTACGGTGGTACCGTAACTTACGGTAGGCTCTGCAAACACATGTTTTGACTGTTTTGTTTGTTTGTTTTACCCACACAATTTCTCAAATCTTTCATTCTATCAAACCAACATACTAAATTCTCGTGTTTTAATATGTCAATTATCAATCGATAACAAAAGACCAACCAATCACATTACGAAGCAATATCCATACTTTATTTGATTTTTCGACCCGTTTGGCTCGTCTAAGGAATCCTCCCTTATGACGACTACCAACGAGTTCTAACCAAATTTTGACCTATTATTCAATATTGCGACATTACTACTTTAATTCAAAACAACCCTTATTCTAAAATTCAACTACGCATGTGATAATCATCAAAATTTACTTAATGTAACGGGTCAAGTTACATACCTTCAATGTAGGCCTTTCAAACGTGATTCGCCACTCGCTTGTCCACTTGACGCTCCTGCGTCCTTTCCTATAGAGTTCATTAATGACATGTTTAGAACTCTCTTTAACCATAAATCGCATAATATACCAAAATATCATAATTATGCGTTTCAACTATGAATTTCAGTTTTAAGCCTTCTTTGAGGCATTTTCACAAACACTTTAAGGGCAGATTTTTACTAGATTATATGGCATGTCTCTAGCTTATCACTTAGCCCTAATTTCACATCATTTAACCATTTTACACAATTGTTAGCCTCTATAATTCTGAAGTTACCTCACAATTGTCAAATTACACTAGAATAACACCCAATTTCCTAGTGTTCATCAATTTACACATAACTCACTAATCACCTACAATGGTGATCATAGTTTCCACTAAAATTTCACATGATTTCAGCTTGTGTTTGTCTAGGGTTTGTCCCTAGACACTATAGTTGTTCCTAAATCATCATAACATACACATGCAACCATAATTTCAGATTTTCCCAATTTCATGAGAATTTCAAGTTAAGAGTTTTCATTAAATTTTACATGCCTTGTAATCCTCTTGTGATGAGGATCAATAATCTATGCTTTAATTTCGATTTCAACTTGGATTTGAGCCTTAAATTTGCAGATTTAGTGAAGTTTTAGGGTTTTGAAGAGTGGGGATCGCCCCTGGCTTTCTCCTGTGCGACCAGACACCTTCAAATGGTGTTTGGTTTTTGATTTTTATTAAAATTAACAACATAGTTTCAATTCTTACAACTTTGGCCCTTCCACTTTGTTCAACTTATAGTTTAGTTGTTTTTAACCCTATTTATAAGCTATTTCTAGACTTGTAACTAACTAGGTTAAAATTCCTAGTTAGTAAATTCTCATTTATTATACTTTATAATTCTAATATAAAGTTTTATATTTTTCGGGGTGTTACAAGTCCACCCCCCTTAAAGAGGGTTTCGTCCCCGAAACCGAAGTACGTACCAAATAATGTAGGGTGGAGACGTCGCATCTCCTCTTCGGACTCCCACGTAGTGTCCGAACATTTCCTATGCTCCCATTTGACCTTGACTTGATTAATCACCTTGTTCCTCAAACTCTTCTCCTTACGATCTAAAATCGCAATTGGTTTTACTGCATAGTTGAGGCTGTTATCCACATCGATATCATCGTAGTGGATACGAGCAGTTTCGTCTTCCAAACATTTTCGGAGATGTGACACGTGGAATGTGCTATGAATCCCACTCAACTCCTCGGGTAATTCGAGACGATAAGCTACTTTACCAACCCGTTCAGTGATTCTGAATGGCCCAATAAATCTCGGGCTTAGTTTCCCCCTTTTTCTGAATCTAATAATGCCCTTCCATGGGGAAACTTTTAGCATAACCATGTCGCCAACCTGAAATTCAATTGGCCTATTCCTTTTATCCGCATACGCCTTTTGCCTGTCTTGAGCCGCTTTCAAGTGTGCCCGAACCATGTCGATTTTCTCATTCGTAGTTCGGATTATATCAGTAGCTGCTAGCCCTCGTGGACCCACTTCTCCCCAACATACCGGAGTTCGACATTTTCTGCCATATAACAGTTCATACGGGGCCATCTTAATGCTCGCGTGATAGCTATTGTTATATGAAAATTCGACCAAGGGTAGATAGACATCCCAACTACCCCCGAAGTCAATAAGGCAAGCCCGCAGCATATCTCCCAACGTTTGTATTGTTCTTTCACTCTGCCCATCCGTTTGTGGATGGTAAGCAGTGCTAATGAACAATTTAGTTCCCATTTGTTCTTGAAATTCACGCCAAAAATTCGAAGTAAACGGAGTATCTCTGTCTGACACAATGGATATCGGTACCCCATGCCGTGCTATAATTTCATTGGTGTACACCTCCGACATCTTTTCGGATGTATAAGTCTCACGAATTGGAATGAAGTGAGCGCTTTTCGTCAATCTATCTACAACTACCCATATAGCATCAAACCCGCGGTTAGTTTTGGGCAATTTGGTCAACAAATCCATGGTGATTTGTTCCCATTTCCAAACCGGAATTTCCAACGGTTGAAGTTTACCGTATGGTTTTTGGTGCTCCGCCTTGACTTGTAAACATGTCAAGCATTTTTTTACACACTTCACCACATCTCTTTTCATCCCGGGCAACCAATAGTTTTGTTTTAAATCATTGTACATTTTGGTCGCTCCCGGATGAATTGAATATCGGGATTTATGAGCTTCATCAAGTAGAAGCGCCTTCACCCCACAAGTATTTGGAACCCATATCCTTCCGGATCGAGTCTTCAACCCGTTATTCCCATCCGACAAATCTTTCAACTGACCGATTATTCTTTCTTTCTTCCAATTTTCCTCTTTCACTGCTTCTAATTGCGCCTCTCGAATACGTTCAAGTATACCCGAGGTCACCACGAGCCGCATCGACCTTACTCTTATTGGGACATAGTCCGCTTTTCTACTCAGAGCATCCGCCACCACATTTGCCTTTCCGGGGTGGTAGTGTATTTCACAATCAAAATCTTTCACCGTTTCTAGCCATCGCCTTTGTCGCATATTTAACTCCGTCTGATCGAAGAAGTATTTCAAGCTCTTGTGGTCGGTGAATATGGTGCACTTTACCCCATACAAGTAGTGCCTCCATATTTTTAATGCAAATACCACCGCAGCCAACTCGAGATCGTGCGTGGGATATTTCTTCTCGTGTATCTTCAATTGCCTCGAGGCATAAGCTATAACCTTGCCCCGTTGCATCAAAACACATCCGAGCCCCGATAGTGAAGCATCCGAATAAACCACCATGTCTTCGACTCCGTCCGGCAATGTCAGTATCGGAGCTTGTGTTAACTTCTCTTTTAGCGTTTGAAATGCTCTTTCTTGATCGACACCCCAAATGAACTTTTCTTTCTTTCGGGTTAGCTTTGTTAGCGGTGACGCAATCTTGGAGAAATCTTGAATGAATCTCCTATAGTATCCCGCAAGCCCCAAAAAGCTTCTAATTTCCGATGGGTTCTTCGAGGGATTCCATTTTGACACGGCCTCAATCTTTGACGGATCCACCAATACTCCGTCGGCACTTATGACGTGGCCAAGGAATTGTACCTCTCGTAACCAAAAGGCACACTTAGAGAATTTCGCATACAGCCTTTCTCGTCTAAGTGTTTCTAACACTTCTTGCAAGTGGTGTTGTAACACCTCGAAAATTCACGTCCTATAATAAGTTGACACGTGTCACATGTTTGAACGTGTGAAAGAATGTTTTGAAAGGACTAAAGTTGACAATCATGAAAAGTATGTGAATATACGAGTTCTAAATGTCAACAGTGAATAAATATATTGTACATTAACCCTACATGATGCTCATACCTTCAAACGAATAAATCATGGATCATACGAAGCTAAAAGTGAGAGATTACAAACTACAGGGGTTAAATGTGTCAACATGTTTAAGTTATGCCTCTGAGTGACCTTTTAAGCTAACCCGAAGCTTTGTAACGATTAAATATGCTCACTAGAATGCACGATAAAAATTTCATAAAGTTTCGTTATCGTATGAGAAAGTTATGATCAAATTCGTGTACGAGGGGTTAAAGCGTCAACGTTGAAAGTTTGGACCTTTCGGGTGACAATAAAGTTAACCGGGGACTAAACAAAGTGGGTAAATGTCTTAAAGCCCTTATATGTCAATTTAGAGGGTTCAAAGTGCAAGAAAATAAGTTAATTGACCTTTCGGAGGACCAAGAGCCAAGGATGCAAACTGAAAAAGAGATTTTTGGCCCTGGTGACATGCTTGCGCACCTCAACACTCACACCCTTGCGGTGCGCAAGGCATGCCCAGATGCAGAAAGTTGGCTGTTGGCTGTTTTAAACGTTGTAACTGATCTTTAAACGATTTTCCTCATCTTGCTTGGCCCCTAAACAACCCTTAAACACTAGGGACACTTGTTAATAAGTTGTGGTCAGTGGTAGACTTACTTGTTAACATTTTATGGTGATTAAATCACTATAAAAGGGCATGAAGTTGCAACCATTTGATCATTCATCTCTTGTGCAATTCTGGAGCCCTTAGGAGCTTAAGAGCAGACACAAGACCTTCCTAATCAAGCATAGGACTTCAGTAAGTTTGCTAATCCTTTCTTAATTAAGTTTTAGCTTAGTTTTAGCTTAAAAGTCAAACCGTCGTAATTAACGGTTGACTTCAAGATTAATCACTAATGGTCCAGTGATTAGTCATATCAAAAGTAGTTATAAGTTGGTAATTATGTGGGTAATAAACCCTCAAAAGGGTTCCCCCTGATTCCCACTCTAACTAGGTCAAATGTCGGGTCAAACTTGTTAAGAAAAAGTCAACAGGATACTTAAATTCTAATTTATGCATAATCAGCAATGTAGAACATATACAACCTGTTTGATCATTAAGATAACTTGGTAATTAGTGTAAGAACATGTCTAAACATGCTCAACCCGACAATTTACTGTTTAAACCCGGTTCGGAACCGAAAGTCGCAAAGCGTTGACTTTTGCTTTGACTTCAGTTCTGACCCGTTTTGGTATGATTTAGAAATACCTAAGAGCTTCATTTGGACCAGGTTACATGCTAGTATAACCCTCTGTGATTATACACCATGGTTCATTAGTTAACCGATTAATACGCATGATTCCGTTAATTGCTCATATGTTGACCATTATGCCCTTATTACCTTAAAACGTGATTTTTGGAAATGTAAAAGAGTAGAAACCTTACTTACTGATATTTAAACTTGCATACAAAATTTGACATCAGTTTGAGGTGTAGGTTAAGAGTTATGCTCATTAGCGTAAAATGAAAGCTTTATGTTAGTAAAACGGCGTAATTAGCGTATAGCCTAGTTAAGCCTACTTTTTTATATCAAACTTATTACCCACTGATGTAACATATTATTTTGGGATTTTTAAAGATTTTTAATTGATTTTAGGCTGAGCATAACTCATGGTCGTAGGCTTAATCCGGTAATTGTCGGTTTTGCCCTTACGGGCCATAAAATGAGTTTTACATATCTAATTGACTCCAAACCTTTTGCTACTGATCACATATGATAAATAAATTATTTTAAGCCTTCTGAAATTATAAAAATATCAGATTTCTATATAGAACCCGGAAACGGCTTCTAATCGCCTTTTTAAGCGTTTTAAACGCATAGTATGTACTAAAACTATTTTAAACATACAAAGGTTGAAACCTATTGATATTTGAGGTAAATTATAATATATTAACAGTAAGCAAAGGTTGTTAAACTCAGACTTCAGTTTTGAGCTTTTCGGCTTATGTGAAATTACCAAAATGCCCCTACGGTGCATAGTTTGGTTATATTTGATAAATTTCACGTATCTACTTTACCCTACTGTTATAACTTATCAAACTAAGTATTTTTGCTGATTATATCAGACCTGTAACTCAGGTTAATACTTAAACTCTTTTATAATCTTTTAAATGACCAAACTACCCCTACGGGGCATAGTTTGTGTTTAAACACGTTTCGGGCATAATAAAAGACATCTTAGTGATGTCACAACATATATGGAGCATATTAACTTAGGAAACCTGTAAATGGCTCTCATGATTACCCGTAACGCCTCTTACGCGTTCGGTTCGGCTTATGTAACTAGTTTACATAAATTAGCCGAAACGGGTCAAACCTTATCGGTTTTATCTCAAAATCCAGAGTGTGTATAAAATACCCATATAAAGCAAGTCTCCGAACTTGTCGGGTCTAAATCACATTCTATCCGGTCTTCGCTTAATAGTGCGTACGAACCGTAACATTGAAACTAACCGGTCTAAGCTAAGGCTTAATTAAGGACCCGTTAGAAATCTAATAGGTTATTATAAACCTTCGTTCCAGATTAGGAGCCCAGTAAAAGTACTTGCATTTGCTGTATTTGATTGATACTTTGCTCAGGTAAATACTCTTAACTTATTTTCCCTATACGGGCTTGGGATACGGTACTATAAAAGTACCGCTTGGTCGGGTATGTAGTCATTTAAATCGGATTGTGATTAATGTATTTACATAACCCGCTTTGTTCTGTATTATTTGATGTATGGCCCTTGGGGGTTAAATGACCATGTCCCGGATATCCTTGGCATCATTTTACGAAATGGCCACGACCTAAGCACGGGGTGTAGGCGTACACCTGACAGATGCATTATGTAAAAACCGGTAATCCACCCCCTGTGGCGTGTCAGTTAACTTAAAACCGGCTCTTCTAACCGGTGCTAATGGACGGCAAATAAGTAAAACTGTATACAAGATTATATACAAATAATTGTCCCAAGTTACAAAGGATATTTTGTGCCGAAGTGCATTCAAACCAATTTACAAACTCTTTTCAAAAATGAGTCAGTTGAGTTGTATTTACCAGTGTAAACTGACGTATTTTCCAAAAAGGCTAAGTGCAGGTACTAGACGAAATAGGCTGGCTACTCCAGGCATCATTACTCAAGTCTCGCAAGCTCTAGATGTCAAAGTCTGTTGAACAATAATTTCTTTTTAATTGATCCGCCTGTGGATCTTTTACTTTCCGTTGTAATACTGGATATTACGTTATATTCGGATTGTAATATATTTACCTTTTGCTTCCGCTGTGCATTTATATAATTGTGTTGTTTGACTATTATGTTGCCAACCACGTCACGATACTCCCCACCGAGCCCACCGGTGACACGTGTAAAGTCGGGGTGTGACAGGTTGGTATCAGAGCCAACACTGAGTGAATTAAACACTAGCCTTTTGTGTTTAATCTCAGTTACACAGTTGCACATTCTTGAGTCTAGACAAGAACATAGGACTAATCCAAATTCGTTTCATTGTCTTTTAATTACTTCTTTGTTATTTTTCTGATTAGCCTTTGCATGGGCAAGTCATTTTCTCAAGAAGTCCCGTTTAGGGCAACCATATACTTGTTTAAATTTTAAAGGAACGATTATGTTTAAAATATCATTCCTATATTATAAGATCTACCATTATAATGAAATGGCAAAATCTAAAAAAAAAGGGACAAGACCTAGCCTCGTGTCACATTAAGACAAGGCCAAGACGGTAGTTCCACAATTAGATTCAGATCCTCGTTAACATTCCAATTAAGGATTGTTCTGCGTTAATTATTATTAAAAAGAATCTAAAGGGTAAAACCTAGCCTGAACGTCACTGCAGACAAGGCCTAGATGGTAGGACCTATTCAAGAGATTCAAAATTTTTTTAAATATCTAAAAGCATATTATCATGCTTGATAAGATGTGACACGATAAGATCACATAAGTCATTCTTAAATGGGTTATTTTAAATTTCCCTTATTTATATAATCATCCCTTATGGATGAAGCGCCTACGGGCTATAACTAACGTCCTCTGGGACTAAAGGCAGTGGTAGCCTACAACTCCCTGTCAAGAAAAAGTAATGAACTTTGATTAAAACCTTAATGCCTAGATTCTCTGAAAATCATGGCTTATAAATTAAACTTGTCTACGTGACTAGGCCTTTTGGTGCTATTATTAACTTATAATTTAGGATTATGATAAAGATCCTGAACAAGTTTTATATTTAACTAAAATGTGTATTAAAAGCATGGTTAATAAATCGTTTAAGAACGATAGTAGTGTAAGGGCTTCTAAATAAACCTTGCCCTTATTTTCTTTTTGTAGCAACTAAGACTACATGGCTGACTCTGACGAGATAAACAGTCATCCTTTGGAAAACCGCGATGATAATGATAGGATTAATATAACCAAAGGAGAGCTTCGTTCACTGATTGACACAGCTGTATCTAAAGCTGTAGAAGAACAATTTAAGGAGTATAGTGGGACGCATAGTCGAGCCTCATCTGTACCCCACTCTAAGTCTGTCCCTAAGACTCATACAGAGCCTCATAACAAGCCGCCCTCTAAGAAAGAGGAGCCAAAGAAGGATGATGATCGACATTCATCAAATGAACACAGTGTTCCATCCAAGAAGATAGCGTTCGATAATGAACCACGTACCAAGTCTTGTACCTATAAGTACTTTGTTTCCTGTAAACCCCGAGATTTCACTGGGGAGAAAGGAGCAGTAGATTGTATGACCTGGTTGGATGAAATGGACACGGTGGTGGACATCAGCGGTTGTGCTGAAAGGGATGTAGTAAAGTATGTATCCCAATCGTTCAAAGGAGAGGCACTGGCATGGTGGAGGTCTCTCATTCAAGCTGCTGGGAAGATCCCGCTCTACAACATGTCATGGGAGCTGTTTGTTACTCTCATTATGGAAAACTACTGCCCTCAACATGAGGTCGAAAGAATTGAATCTGATTTCTTTTCATTGGTGATGACAAACTTAGATTGTCAAGCTTACCTCACCAGATTCAATACCCTGTCCAGACTGGTTCCTTACCTTGTAACACCAGAGCCCAAGCGAATTGCTCGCTTCATTGGGGGTTTAGCCCCAGAAATCAAAGCCAGTGTTAAGGCTTCAAGACCTGCTACCTTTAGGTCAGCAGCTGATCTCTCTTTGTCCCTTACTTTAGATGCGGTCAGGTTGAGATCGCTAAAGAAATCTGAAGAAAGTAAGAGGAAGCGTGAGGATGATAACTCACGAGGGTCAGAGAAGAAGCACAAGGGAAACACTGATTCTAAGAAGTCTGGGTCTGGAAGGAATAGTCAGCGAACAGAGGAAAAGCCAAAGTGCATGACTTGCCAGAAACGCCACTTTGGAAAGTGCAGACTTGAGTCCAATTCTAGGTCAGGAGCACCTGCATGTGGGATATGCAAGTCTAAAGAGCACAAGACGATAGAGTGCAAGAAGATAAGAGATGCCACATGCTACAACTGCAATGAAAAGGGGCACATTAAAACCAACTGCCCTAAATACGCCAAGAAGCCTGAAGAGGCCAAGAAGACTAATGCTAGAGTCTTCAGAATGGAAGCAAAGGAAGCAGTACAAGATGACAATGTGATTACAGGTACTTTCCTTGTAAATGATGTCTATGAAAGAGTACTTTTTGATTCAGGCGCTGATAAGTCTTTCGTAGATCATAAATTTTGCAAATTGCTGAATTTACCTGTCAAAACCTTGAGTATAAATTATGAGGTAGAGTTAGCAGATGGCACCATAGAAACCGTCTCAACTGTGTTAGATGGATGTGTTATATCCATTAAGAACCACTTTTTTCCTCTGTCTCTACTTCCCTTTAAATTGGCCGGTTTTGACATAGTATTGGGAATGGACTGGTTATCTCATAACCAGGCCCAAATTGTCTGTAACAAAAAGCAAGTGGTGATAAAGACTCCGTCTGGTGAATCACTTACCATTTCGGGGAGACACCCAGTATGGACTGCCTGAGCAAGTGACTATGCTCAAGGCTTCCAAGTGTTTAAAGAAGGGTTGTGTCATCTACATGGCACAAGTGATTATAGATGAGCCTAAACCGAAGATAGAAGACATCCCAGTCATTTCTGAATACCCAGAAGTTTTTCCTGAAGATCTACCTGGCTTACCACCAGATAGGCAAGTGGAATTCAGAATTGATATCATCCCTGGCGCAGCACCAGTTGCTAGAGCACCTTACAGGCTAGCACCAACCGAAATGAGGGAATTGAGGAAACAACTGGATGAATTGCTAGCTAAAGGTTTCATTAAACCTAGCTCGTCCCCTTGGGGAGCACCAGTCCTGTTTGTCAAGAAGAAGGATGGATCGATGCGTCTGTGCATCGATTATCGTGAACTTAATAAGGTCACGATAAAGAATAGGTATCCTTTGCCTAGGATCGACGATTTGTTCGATCAATTGCAAGGAGCAAGTTATTTTTCGAAGATTGATTTGAGGTCAGGCTACCATCAACTGAAGGTTAGAGATGAAGACGTGCACAAAAAAGCAATTAGGACTCGTTATGGTCATTACGAGTTCCTAGTGATGCCTTTTGGGCTCACTAATGCACCGGCCGCATTCATGGATCTCATGAATCGCGTATGCAAGCCTTACTTAGATAAATTCGTCATCGTTTTCATCGACGACATTCTTATCTACTCGAAGAACCAAGCTGACCATGAGAAACACCTTCGATGTATTCTCAAACTCCTGCATCAAGAGAAGCTCTATGCCAAATTCTCTAAATGTGAGTTTTGGCTTCGAGAAGTCCAATTCCTTGGACATGTGGTGAGTGAGCGTGGTATCCAGGTGGATCCCGCTAAGGTAGAAGCAGTTATGAACTGGAAGGAGCCAAAGACGCCTACAGAGATTCGTAGCTTCCTGGGATTGGCAGGATATTACAGGCGTTTTATTGAGAATTTTTCAAGGATTGCTGCACCCCTAACTTCCTTGACCAAGAAGAAAGTAAAGTTCACTTGGGGCCCTAAGCAGCAAGAGTCCTTTGATATCCTCAAACAAAAGTTGAGCAACGCCCCGGTACTGACATTGCCAGATGGAATAGAAGATTTTGTGGTTTACTGCGATGCATCGCACACTGGCATGGGGTGTGTGCTTATGCAGAAAGGCAAAGTTATTGCCTATGCTTCAAGACAGTTAAAGGTGCACGAAAAGAATTACACCACCCATGACTTGGAGTTGGGTGCCGTTGTATTCGCACTAAAACTGTGGAGGCATTATCTATATGGAATCAAGTGTGTGATCTATTCTGATCACAAGAGCCTCCAGCACCTGTTTAATCAGAAGGATTTAAACATGAGGCAACGCCGTTGGATGGAAACTTTAAACGATTATGATTGTGAAATCAGATACCATCCCGGCAAGGCGAATGTAGTCGCCGATGCCTTAAGTCGAAAGGAGAGGGTGAAACCCATCCGAATCAATGCCAAGCGCATGGAGATAAAGAACAGTTTGACTGAAAGGTTGTTAACTGCACAGAAGGAAGCTGTGTTGGAAGCTAACTATCCTAATGAAAAGCTAGGGGTAACTGAGGAGCAGTTAACTCTTAGCAAGGACGGAATTCTAAGATTAAATGGACGAATATGGGTTCCAATTTATGGAGGACTTTGAGATGTCATCCTCCAGGAAGCCCATAGTTCCAAATACTCCGTTCATCCTGGAGCTGATAAGATGTACCAGGATCTAAGGGCAAATTATTGGTGGATAGGCTTGAAAAAGTCTGTAGCCGCTTATGTTGCAAAATGCTTGACGTGTGCGCAAGTCAAGGCAGAACATCAAAAGCCGTCAGGGTTGCTACAACAGCCTGAACTTCCTACGTGGAAATGGGAGATGGTGACGATGGATTTCATCACCAAATTGCCGAAGACAAGGAAAGGCAATGATACAATATGGGTTATAGTTGATAGACTGACTAAGTCAGCACATTTCTTACCCATCAAGGAGACTTATAGCTCCGATATGTTAGCCCAGTTATACGTGGATAAGATTGTAGCTTTACATGGCATACCTGTGTCTATTATCTCTGACAGAGATACTAGATACACGTCTCATTTCTGGAAAAGCTTCCAACAATCTTTGGGCACACGTTTGAATTTTAGTACGGCTTACCATCCTCAGACAGACGGTCAGAGTGAGCGTACTATTCAAACGTTGGAAGACATGCTACGTGCATGTGTGATCGATTTGGGTGGTAGTTGGGATAACCACCTACCCTTGATTGAATTCTCCTACAACAATAGCTACCACACCAGCATAAAGGCTGCACCTTTTGAGGACTTATATGGTAGAAAGTGTAGAACGCCCGTTTGTTGGGCGGAAGTTGGAGATGTCCAATTATCAGGACAGGAGATAGTGTTCGAAACGACGGACAAGATTGTCCAGATTCGTGACCGTCTCAAAGCTGCCCGAGATAGGCAGAAGAGTTACGCAGATCCAAAGCGTAAAGCTTTTCACTTCGAAGTAGGTGACAAAGTGTTGCTTAAAATATCACCCTGGAAGGGGGGTGATGCGATTTGGTAAGAAAGGCAAGTTAAGCCCGAGATACATAGTACCTTTCGAGGTTATCGAACGTGTCGGGTCAGTTGCCTATAAGTTAAACTTACCTGAAGAGCTCAGTGGAATTCACAATGTGTTCCACATCTGCAATCTGAAGAAGTGCTTCTCTGACGAATCACTGGTTATACCGCGTACAGATGTGCATATAGATGAGAGCTTAAAATTTGTGGAAAAGCCATTGTCGA
The DNA here is from genome assembly GCA_030545235.1 of Helianthus tuberosus. Taxonomy (NCBI): domain Eukaryota; kingdom Viridiplantae; phylum Streptophyta; class Magnoliopsida; order Asterales; family Asteraceae; genus Helianthus; species Helianthus tuberosus. The sequence continues at coordinate 80,035,380 of CM060372.1, read as the reverse complement.
TTGAGGATCGACAGGTTAAGAAGCTTCGAAGGAAGCATGTGCCTATTGTAAAGGTCAAATGGGATGCCCGTAGAGGTCCCGAATATACGTGGGAGGTTGAATCCTCAATGAAAGAAAAGTACCCTTATTTATTTCAGTAAATCTCGGGTCGAGATTTATTTTAAGGGGGTGAGGATGTAACACCTCGAAAATTCACGTCCTATAATAAGTTGACACGTGTCACATGTTTGAACGTGTGAAAGAATGTTCTGAAAGGACTAAAGTTGACAATCATGAAAAGTATGTGAATATACGAGTTCTAAATGTCAACAGTGAATAAATATATTGTACATTAACCCTACATGATGCTCATACCTTCAAACGAATAAATCATGGATCATACGAAGCTAAAAGTGAGAGATTACAAACTACAGGGGTTAAATGTGTCAACATGTTTAAGTTATGCCTCTGATGTACCTTTTAAGCAAACCCGAAGCTTTGTAACGATTAAATATGCTCACTAGAATGCACGATAAAAATTTCATAAAGTTTCGTTATCGTATGAGAAAGTTATGATCAAATTCGTGTACGAGGGGTTAAAGCGTCAACGTTGAAAGTTTGGACCTTTCGGGTGACAATAAAGTTAACCGGGGACTAAACAAAGTGGGTAAATGTCTTAAAGCCCTTATATGTCAATTTAGAGGGTTCAAAGTGCAAGAAAATAAGTTAATTGACCTTTCGGAGGACCAAGAGCCAAGGATGCAAACTGAAAAAGAGATTTTTGGCCCTGGTGACATGCTTGCGCACCTCAACACTCACACCCTTGCGGTGCGCAAGGCATGCCCAGATGCAGAAAGTTGGCTGTTGGCTGTTTTAAACGTTGCAACTGATCTTTAAACGATTTTCCTCATCTTGCTTGGCCCCTAAACAACCCTTAAACACTAGGGACACTTGTTAATAAGTTGTGGTCAGTGGTAGACTTACTTGTCAACATTTTATGGTGATTAAATCACTATAAAAGGGCATGAAGTTGCAACCATTTGATCATTCATCTCTTGTGAAATTCTGGAGCCCTTAGGAGCTTAAGAGCAGACACAAGACCTTCCTAATCAAGCATAGGACTTCAGTAAGTTTGCTAATCCTTTCTTAATTAAGTTTTAGCTTAGTTTTAGCTTAAAAGTCAAACCGTCGTAATTAACGGTTGACTTCAAGATTAATCACTAATGGTCCAGTGATTAGTCAAATCAAAAGTAGTTATAAGTTGGTAATTATGTGGGTAATAAACCCTCAAAAGGGTTCCCCCTGATTCCCACTCTAACTAGGTCAAATGTCGGGTCAAACTTGTTAAGAAAAAGTCAACAGGATACTTAAATTCTAATTTATGCATAATCAGCAATGTAGAACATATACAACCTGTTTGATCATTAAGATAACTTGGTAATTAGTGTAAGAACATGTCTAAACATGCTCAACCCGACAATTTACTGTTTAAACCCGGTTCGGAACCGAAAGTCGCAAAGCGTTGACTTTTGCTTTGACTTCAGTTCTGACCCGTTTTGGTATGATTTAGAAATACCTAAGAGCTTCATTTGGACCAGGTTACATGCTAGTATAACCCTCTGTGATTATACACCATGGTTCATTAGTTAACCGATTAATACGCATGATTCCGTTAATTGCTCATATGTTGACCATTATGCCCTTATTACCTTAAAACGTGATTTTTGGAAATGTAAAAGAGTAGAAACCTTACTTACTGATATTTAAACTTGCATACAAAATTTGACATCAGTTTGAGGTGTAGGTTAAGAGTTATGCTCATTAGCGTAAAATGAAAGCTTTATGTTAGTAAAACGGCGTAATTAGCGTATAGCCTAGTTAAGCCTACTTTTTTATATCAAACTTATTACCCACTGATGTAACATATTATTTTGGGATTTTTAAAGATTTTTAATTGATTTTAGGCTGAGCATAACTCATGGTCGTAGGCTTAATCCGGTAATTGTCGGTTTTGCCCTTACGGGCCATAAAATGAGTTTTACATATCTAATTGACTCCAAACCTTTTGCTACTGATCACATATGATAAATAAATTATTTTAAGCCTTCTGAAATTATAAAAATATCAGATTTCTATATAGAACCCGGAAACGGCTTCTAATCGCCTTTTTAAGCGTTTTAAACGCATAGTATGTACTAAAACTATTTTAAACATACAAAGGTTGAAACCTACTGATATTTGAGGTAAATTATAATATATTAACAGTAAGCAAAGGTTGTTAAACTCAGACTTCAGTTTTGAGCTTTTCGGCTTATGTGAAATTACCAAAATGCCCCTACGGTGCATAGTTTGGTTATATTTGATAAATTTCACGTATCTACTTTACCCTACTGTTATAACTTATCAAACTAAGTATTTTTGCTGATTATATCAAACCTGTAACTCAGGTTAATACTTAAACTCTTTTATAATCTTTTAAATGACCAAACTACCCCTACGGGGCATAGTTTGTGTTTAAACACGTTTCGGGCATAATAAAAGACATCTTAGTGATGTCACAACATATATGGAGCATATTAACTTAGGAAACCTGTAAATGGCTCTCATGATTACCCGTAACGCCTCTTACGCGTTCGGTTCGGCTTATGTAACTAGTTTACATAAATTAGCCGAAACGGGTCAAACCTTATCGGTTTTATCTCAAAATCCAGAGTGTGTATAAAATACCCATATAAAGCAAGTCTCCGAACTTGTCGGGTCTAAATCACATTCTATCCGGTCTTCGCTTAATAGTGCGTACGAACCGTAACATTGAAACTAACCGGTCTAAGCTAAGGCTTAATTAAGGACCCGTTAGAAATCTAATAGGTTATTATAAACCTTCGTTCCAGATTAGGAGCCCAGTAAAAGTACTTGCATTTGCTGTATTTGATTGATACTTTGCTCAGGTAAATACTCTTAACTTATTTTCCCTATACGGGCTTGGGATACGGTACTATAAAAGTACCGCTTGGTCGGGTATGTAGTCATTTAAATCGGATTGTGATTAATGTATTTACATAACCCGCTTTGTTCTGTATTATTTGATGTATGGCCCTTGGGGGTTAAATGACCATGTCCCGGATATCCTTGGCATCATTTTACGAAATGGCCACGACCTAAGCACGGGGTGTAGGCGTACACCTGACAGATGCATTATGTAAAAACCGGTAATCCACGAAAAGGAATCAACCTTGTGGGCATTATACCTGTGGCGTGTCAGTTAACTTAAAACCGGCTCTTCTAACCGGTGCTAATGGACGGCAAATAAGTAAAACTGTATACAAGATTATATACAAATAATTGTCCCAAGTTACAAAGGATATTTTGTGCCGAAGTGCATTCAAACCAATTTACAAACTCTTTTCAAAAATGAGTCAGTTGAGTTGTATTTACCAGTGTAAACTGACGTATTTTCCAAAAAGGCTAAGTGCAGGTACTAGACGAAATAGGCTGGCTACTCCAGGCATCATTACTCAAGTCTCGCAAGCTCTAGATGTCAAAGTCTGTTGAACAATAATTTCTTTTTAATTGATCCGCCTGTGGATCTTTTACTTTCCGTTGTAATACTAGATATTACGTTATATTCGGATTGTAATATATTTACCTTTTGCTTCCGCTGTGCATTTATATAATTGTGTTGTTTGACTATTATGTTGCCAACCACGTCACGATACTCCCCACCGGGTCCACCGGTGACACGTGGAAAGTCGGGGTGTGACAGGTGTGCGTGTTCAGCTTCACTTTTTGAATATACCAAAATATCATCGATAAACACGATGACCGACTTATCCAACATTGGCTTGCAAACCCGATTCATGAGGTCCATGAAGGCCGCGGGTGCATTTGTTAGCCCAAATGATATCACGAGGAATTCGTAATGTCCGTATCTCGTGCGGAAAGCCGTCTTCGGCACATCTTCTTCCTTGACCTTTAATTGGTGATACCCCGATCTAAGGTCAATTTTTGAAAACGAATTCGCACCTTGTAATTGGTCGAATAAATCATCTATCCTTGGAAGCGGGTATCGGTTCTTTACCGTGAGTTTGTTTAACTCCCGGTAATCGATAGACATGCGCATGCTTCCGTCTTTCTTCCTCACGAACAATACCGGTGCGCCCCAAGGAGACACACTCGGCCTTATGAATCCTTTGTCAAGCAGGTCTTGAATTTGGGACATCAACTCTTGTAATTCCGATGGTGCGAGTCGGTACGGAGCTTTTGCTAGGGGTTTTGAGCCCGGAACCAATTCGATCCCGAACTCTACTTCCCGTTCAGGCGGTATCCCCGGTAAATCCTCCGGAAACACATCTTCATAATCTCGTACTACCGGTACATCTTCAATCTTTCGTGATTCTTTCTCGGGCTCATTTGCGTATATCATGAATGCCTTGCATCCTCGCTTCATAAGCTTGTGGGCTTTCAACATTGAGCATACTATGGGATTGCCTCCTTTTTCGCCATAGATGGTGACGTGTTTCCCGCTCGGAGATGTTAGTTTTATCTCTTTACGAAAACACACGACCTTTGCATGGTGCTGAGATAGCCAATCCATCCCAACGACTACTTGAAATTCCCCCATTGACATCGGGATTAAGTCTATCAAGTATTCCTCATCGTCGATGCTTAATTTGCAGCCTCGACAAACATCATAAACTATAAAACTTTTGTTGTCCTCTATTTCAACTTCTAAGGGCATAGACAATTTTGTCAATACAAAAGAAGGATGTCGAATAAATCCATGCGAAATGAAGGATTTATTCGCACCCGTATCAAACAGTACACGTGCTGGGATTGAGTTAATTGTGAATATACCTGAAACCACATCAGGTTATGTCTTTGCTTCGGTCGCGGTAAGTTGAAAGGACCTAGCCTTCGCTTTGGGAGCTTCTGTTGGAGACTCTTTTGTGTCCCTCTTTCCCACCAACTCGGGGCATTCAGATTTCTTGTGACCAGGTTGATAACATTTGTAACAAACAGAAACTTTTCCGGGACATAACGATGCAGTGTGCCCCATCTTCCCACATACCGGACACGGCTTGTCTTTGAAGCGACACTCACCCTTGTGCCCCTTTCCACATACTTTACAACTTGGCGACTCGCCTTTAGCATCCACTTTCTTTCCCGATTCAGCAGTTCTAGCTTTCTTTGTAGGGCTTGGATTCACATCTTGTGCCCTCCGCTCGCCCCTTTCTACTTGTTTCTTTAACTCTATTTCCCGCTCCCGAGCGGTGTTGATAATCTCCGTGAGGGTTTCATACTTTGACGGAGTCATGAACTCACGGTACTCGGCACTCAACATGTTGTAATAGTAGTATATCTTTTGCTCTTCAGTGGTGACTAACTCGTCACAAAATCTCAACTTATCCATGAAGATGCCCGTGATCTTGTCAATTGTTTCACCCTTTTGTCTTAGCTGGATGAATTCTTCCTTGATCCTGTTAATAACCGCTTTGGGACTATGGTGTTTAAGGAATGGTACCTTAAACTCGTCCCAAGTCATAACCCTCGTCGCTTCGGCTCCCATTTCCTTCTTTTTGTTATCCCACCAATCCTTGGCTTGATTTCTCAATTGGCCCGTTCCGTAAGCAACAAAGTCGCCTACATTACAATGGGTCCGTTCAAACACCCCTTCGACATCACTTATCCATCTTTGGCAAATTATCGGGTCAACCTCCCTGTTATAGATTGGCGGTTTACATGCCATGAATTCCTTGTATGAACATCCTTTGCGTTCTCCCGTTTTCTCCTTCATAAGGTTGACAATATCCTCCAACCTTTTAACTCGCTCTTCAACAAGCGACAACACCGTGTTTTGAATTTTGTCTATAAACCCGGATAGACTTCCTTCAATTGCCTTCCCTACCTCTTCGGCAATTATCTCTTTCATTTGTTCGGTGCTTGTTTGCACCGGATTATCATCATTCCCATCCGACATCTTGAAACTGAAATGTTTACATCAAACGTTAAACATTTCATTCATGACATTGCTTCGTTTGTTTCGGTTTAGCCAAGTTCTTAACTTGCTTTAACCGTTCACATTTAGTGCACTTTCCGGGTTTGAGTGTGTTAACACGCTCTTCCCATGCATATCAATTCGTTTTCTCATTCCTTACATAATACATAATTTATTAACATAATAAGTTAATTCTTACCGGACGATCGATCAAGCTTGAACCGAACACCTTGTTGACGACCTTAAGCTCTGATTACCAACTTGTAACACCCATCTTTTATTTAATGTAAATGTGCGATATATATATAAATACTACGATCATTTTATACCATAAGATCCTAAAGTAAAGTATTAGAGTAACAGACATTAGTTTTCTACCGACTAATTTAAACATCCATACGTTGTTTAGCAAACACTTTACATCATAACATTGTTTAAACCGAGTTAATTTATGCGGAAGCTTCAAAAGTATGTGTTCGGTTCTTCAAAAGCTTGCTTGATCGTCATCCGTAATCCTTGAGTACCTATAAACTGAAATGTTTACATAAAACATTTGTATTAGAATACTTAGAAATAATACTTAATTGAAACTAGAATCAAAGTGGATTCAAATAGTTACAATTATACAAAATTTATAAATTTTGTCAGGCTCTACCGTAACTTACGGTTCCTACCGTAAGTTACGGTAGTCAATTTACAACAATGATCCACCGTAACTCAGAAGAGTTCCACCGTAAGTCTTTGACCTCTACCGTAACCGTAACTTACGGTAGGCTCTGCAAACACATGTTTTGACTGTTTTGTTTGTTTGTTTTACCCACACAATTTCTCAAATCTTTCATTCTATCAAACCAACATACTAAATTCTCGTGTTTTAATATGTCAATTATCAATCGATAACAAAAGACCAACCAATCACATTACGAAGCAATATCCATACTTTATTTGATTTTTCGACCCGTTTGGCTCGTCTAAGGAATCCTCCCTTATGACGACTACCAACGAGTTCTAACCAAATTTTGACCTATTATTCAATATTGCGACATTACTACGTTAATTCAAAACAACCCTTATTCTAAAATTCAACTACGCATGTGATAATCATCAAAATTTACTTAATGTAACGGGTCAAGTTACATACCTTCAATGTAGGCCTTTCAAACGTGATTCGCCACTCGCTTGTCCACTTGACGCTCCTGCGTCCTTTCCTATAGAGTTCATTAATGACATGTTTAGAACTCTCTTTAACCATAAATCGCATAATATACCAAAATATCATAATTATGCGTTTCAACTATGAATTTCAGTTTTAAGCCTTCTTTGAGGCATTTTCACAAACACTTTAAGGGCAGATTTTTACTAGATTATATGGCATGTCTCTAGCTTATCACTTAGCCCTAATTTCACATCATTTAACCATTTTACACAATTGTTAGCCTCTATAATTCTGAAGTTACCTCACAATTGTCAAATTACACTAGAATAACACCCAATTTCCTAGTGTTCATCAATTTACACATAACTCACTAATCACCTACAATGGTGATCATAGTTTCCACTAAAATTTCACATGATTTCAGCTTGTGTTTGTCTAGGGTTTGTCCCTAGACACTATAGTTGTTCCTAAATCATCATAACATACACATGCAACCATAATTTCAGATTTTCCCAATTTCATGAGAATTTCAAGTTAAGAGTTTTCATTAAATTTTACATGCCTTGTAATCCTCTTGTGATGAGGATCAATAATCTATGCTTTAATTTCGATTTCAACTTGGATTTGAGCCTTAAATTTGCAGATTTAGTGAAGTTTTAGGGTTTTGAAGAGTGGGGATCGCCCCTGGCTTTCTCCTGTGCGACCAGACACCTTCAAATGGTGTTTGGTTTTTGATTTTTATTAAAATTAACAACATAGTTTCAATTCTTACAACTTTGGCCCTTCCACTTTGTTCAACTTATAGTTTAGTTGTTTTTAACCCTATTTATAAGCTATTTCTAGACTTGTAACTAACTAGGTTAAAATTCCTAGTTAGTAAATTCTCATTTATTATACTTTATAATTCTAATATAAAGTTTTATATTTTTCGGGGTGTTACAAGGACACAAGAGATGGTGCCTCGAAAGTGGGAGAGCTTCGATGGGAGGTTCACTGTCGTCACTTGTTTTGGGGTGTAGGGTTTCAGTTATGCCTATAAAAGTTATACGCACACATTCTGGGCCGAAATAACCTGGGCCGAGGCCCCTTACTTGCGAAAGGCCCTTCCCGACGAAACACCCAGTTTCGTCGAGTCATGGTTGGCGAAAGTCGAAGTGGGTTGTGACAAAGAACTATATGTAAAATAATGCACGCAATTTGTTATCATCCGTTATCATGTGGCCGACAACAACAATTAAAAATATACTTCTATCGGGCCGCAAACCGTGATTAACTATCTTGGGCCAAACAATGATTAAATCAAGCATATGGGTTGTAACAGTTTGAAAATAGTCAACAATTATTACATGCAACACTAAGTTAATGGCCGACAAACATGATAACTATCAATCTCTTTTACATGCAAACTGAGTACTCAATTAATATGTCACATGTATGTGCAATCACCAATGTTCACACGTGATGTAATAAACGATATCAAACTCCAATTAAACTATAAGCAACACTACACAAATAATAATCGAGCATTACACACAATCATTAATCAATCAGATAAACTGCACAGACACCACGTAACCCAAATTGTCGAACAGGATTCCGAAGTCAGTGACGTGTGAAATCTCGGGTTGTCACAATGAATCTTCCAATTTTAAAACCTCTTTTGTATTCACCAATGCACAAGTTGTCATAAGACAACAAGGATGGTCATGAATGTACAACAAGGAAATGAAATATACATACTAACTAAGAGAAATCATCAAGTGAAGTGTGGATTTGTAAGTAGGATAGCCCAAGCTATGCAAATAATCACACATACACAAGTTCAAGACTTGTTCATCACTTGTGAGTTAAAAACCTTTAAAAACAGAACGTTTAGAGGATTAAAACCTCTGAATTTGTATGTTACAACTTTATTTTTAAGCACACATAATCATAGTCTTGATTAGTGGCATAAGGACATAGGAATATATGAAGAAAACATGAGTTTTCTTCCAAAATATGAAGATAAAAATGAGCAGAATTTAGGTGCACTTTGGACCTCAAAAATGGTGATGTTTCACCTTAGTTTGCCGAAGCAAACTTGTGAGAACCTTCCTAGAGGTTATCCAAGTGTTGTAGAAGAAAGAACAAGAAGAAAATTGAAGTGGAAGTGAGTTAAAACTCACTTTTTGCTACTGGAACTTTCTGGATTGTTGCTGAAACTCAGCTGTGTTTGAGTGGTTTTTGAATGTGTTTGAGTGTGGTAAAAGTGGGATAAAGGATGGGGAAGTGCTTATTATATAGGGAAAGGATTAGGGTTTCATTGGGTTGGGCTTTGAAAGTGTTTAGAAGGGGCTAAGCAATGAAACAAGTCCACAAACCCAGCCTATAAGGCTGTTTTTGGCGCTGATTTGGGGGCTGCCCATTCTTTTTTTTAAACATTATAATGTGTAATTTTGTTGATTAAGTTATGCAATAATATGTAACAATGTTTCCCCTAACTTGTAACAAGGTATAACATGAAATAAAACATGGTTTAACTAGATAAAAAGTGTGATGTATAAGTATGTAACATGTTTGTAAGTGACAAGCATATGTAACATATTAGATGATTAATCTTTGTGTAATAAAGCATATTATTAGGGGGTTTTAAGTATCAACAATATAAGGACAAGTATGGACATGTATGGTTAAGTATATGTATCGTAAATAAGTATCGTTTGCGTATGTATTTGCAAGTTTAGCACGTTTTCACGTGAATTACGAATAAGGATTCGATGTACAATGAATTCAAACGTATGAGCATATATGAATGAATTAAATATAAATTGTAAGAGGGAAATGCATTTTATTATGATCCAAGTCTCGGGATTTACAAAGATACAACGAAAAGACGAAATACAAGAATACAAGATTTCCAAAAATAGACGTACGAACAAGTTTTCTAATTAAGGAAAATACGAAAGTGCAGGGCGTTACAATGGAGGTGGGGGAAGTGTCAGCGTTGGCTGTGGAGGTGGGGGAGGTGTTGCCGGTGGCTGTGGAGGAGGAGGAGGTGGTGACCGGCGGCGTGGAGGTGGGGAGGTGTTTGTGTTTTGAGATTAGGAGGAGAGGGGTGGAGAGAGGGTTGGAAGAGGTGGGAAGACATTGGACTATGTCTGCGTGGGGAAGATGACGCGCAGAGGTTTGAAGACATTTTTTAATGAAATGTCTTCTAAAAAACAAACTGTCTGAAGAGCTAAACGTCTGCGCGTGGTCTGCGCGGCACATACATAAGAGGTTAGAAGATGTTTTTCTGAAAAAACAAACACCCATTAGTTAAATAAAATAAAATTTTGAATTTTAATATATTGTCGCAAATTTAGTGTTATGTTGTGTTTGAGCAATCTATTACGTCTGCCTTGATGTTTCCACCATCGAGTGTCAAACTTTATTACCACAACTATAAATAACTTAAGATTATTAAAGCGTACCATACTTAGTAAACTTTATTAGCGGTGTAAAACTACAAATACTTCACACTTAAATTATCACTCAACAAATTATTACCACTCTACAAATTATTACCACAAGATATAAACAATTTGTAAGCATTTAATTTTTAATCTTTAAAAAGAATAAGGCATGACGACATTTCATAACTATTCAAGTAACATATTGTTCGTACACCAAATCATTATATTTATAAAATATCCATTTACAAAAATGCATCAAAATTATTGAATTACATCATATCTTATAAATTTTAATCATAAAAAAGAATTTCAAAATTTTAATACTCTACAAATTGTTTCAAAAAAAAAAATTACAAGCATTTAATTTTTAATCCTTAAAAAAATATAACTATGTAAGTTTTCGATTTAGGTAACACATACACCAACTCATTACATTTATAAAATATGCATTAGGGATATATAAAAATAATTTAAGATTATTGAAGTGTATCATATTCATTAAACTTTAGTACCAATGTAGGGTGTAAAACTATAAATATTTTACACACTTAAATTATTACTCTACAAATTATCACCACACAATATAAACAATTTGTAAGTATTTAGTTTTTAACCTTTAAAAAAAAATATGGCATGATGACATTTTATAACTACATAACTTTTTCTATTTAGACAACATATCGTTCGTATACCAAATCATTATATTTATAAAATATGCATTAAATATATTTACAAAAAATGCCACAAAGATTATTAAATTACATTGTATCTTATAAATTTTAATCATAAAGAAAGAATTTCAAATTTCAAATTTTTAATACTCTACAAATTATTAAAAAAAGTTGTAAGATTTAATTTTTAAACTCTTAAAAAGAATAAGGCATGGTGACATTTCTAACTATGTAACCTTTTGATTTAACTCATTACGTTTATAAAATATGCATTAGAGATATATAGAAATAACTTAACATTATTCAAGTGTATCATATTCAATAAACTTTATTACCAATGTAAGGTGTAAGACTCCAATACTTCACACACTTATATCACTACTCTACATTATTAGACCACTCGTAGTCGTCTCAAGTTTGAGCGTTCTTTTATAAAACCACACCCCACCACGCCAAGACACCGGCCCCCGGGGCGTTTTTCTTCCAAAAATATGAAAAGCGTTTTTTTAAACAACACCATGGCCCGCACGCTTTTCAAAACTTCACCGTTGATAAACAGTCAAATTCATTAAAAAGTTATTTTTTTATGTCAACTTTTACCCTATTTAAAAAGTTTGTCGTGATAGAAGAATCGAGACAAATGGAAAAGGATATCGAATTTTTGTCTAAACCCATCAACCATCTCATCAGCGACACGTTGATCATAGCCCAAATGCGTCGGCAACAAATCCGTAAAAAATACGGACTCTAGCTTAATAGTTTTTATTTATTTGTTTCGGTTTTTTTTATTTTTTTAGGATTTTATTTTTTTTCTTATTTCAGGTTTTTAATTTTTTTTAAGAATGTAATGTTTTTATTTAATGAATTTTATTAGTTTAATTAAAATAAATTTAATAATTGTTTAATGATTGATGGAGCATTATTGATCATTATCACCACTACACACATTTGTGAAAAACGTCCCTTTGCTGACTAGGATGACACGTGGCGGAAAATGCCAATGGATGGGGCATTATTCACCCTTACCACTACGCATGGTCTTATCACCACAAATTATAAATAATCTATAAGCATTTAATTTTTAACCATTAAAAAGAACAAGATATAAGTGTTTAATTTTTAACCATTAAAAAAAGATACGGTAACATTTCATAACTACGTAAGTTTTTCGATCCATACAATTTATTTGTCCATACACCAAATCATTATATTTATAAATACGCATTAAAGACATATACTAAAATGCCTCAAGGTTATTGAATTACATCATATTTTATGCTAATTTTTGTCATTAAAAAAATAAAACACGGTAACCTTTCATAACTACGTAACTTTTTCGATCCATACAACGTATTTTTCCGTACACCAAATCATTATATTATAATTTATAAATACGCATTAAAGATACCAAATCATTATATTTATAATTTATAAATACGCATTAAAGATATATACAAAAATGGCCCAAAGTTGTTGAATTACATCATTTTTTATAAATCTAATCATAAAAAAAAAAACACGCACACAATTTCAAAATCTTAAAAATATTTACGAGTAAATTGCTAAAATTGTCTCTGAGGTTTGAGCATGTTTTTCATTTTCATCCAAAACAACTTTTCTGTACAATATAGTCCTTCACTTTTGTGATTTTTTGCCATTTTCATCCAAACGTCAAATTTGCTTTATTTTTTCTTTTAAAATTTGGATGAAAATGACAAAAAATCATAAATCTCAGGGACAATTTTGGCAAAAAAAAAGTCAAATGTTTGGATGAAAATGACAAAAAATCTCAAAAGTAAAGGAATATATGATACAAAAATGTTGTTTAGGATGAAAATGACAAATATACCCGAACCTCATGGACGATTTTAACAATTTACTCGATTTTTATTTAAAAAGTTAGATAAACCCCCTCACTCCAAAAAACTGAAAAATCACTCTATATAAATCAGGCGAGTACCTACCTATGAGGTGTTCGCATGTAAGGGGGGACGGGGTGGTTAACTAGTGATAAAATCTATCACTCACAAGCACCAATCAAGTTCCGCCATGTCATCAACCATTTTTTCCATCACTCACAACCTTTTTTAGGCGGGGTGGTCATCACTCACCACCACACCCAACAATTTCCCCCCAACCAACAAATACCCTCTCATAAATAAATGTTTCGCCCCCTTTCTCTTTCATGAAACACACGTGTCAACATGCAGAGAGATGACACATGCAAGTGTCAAACACACAACCCCATGCAGCAGAACAAATGCAGAATGTTACAGAACTTCAACGCCGTGCTCGGTTCAACGCGTTTAATTTACAACGCGTGGTGGCTTGGTCGGCGGCGGTGTGCCGTGATGAATCAACGCGTTGTGGGGTGGTATAACGCACCACCCCGTCCCCCCTAATAACCTGCTTAAATGATCACGTAATCAAGCTTCCGTTTCAGTAGCATCATCACTCTTCTAATTCCCCAAATTCACCTTCAAAGCCCTAGTTTTGTACAGTTCTAATCTTACGATCGAGTAGCAAACCAACAATTCGCCACAAAACTAGCCCTAGAAACTCATCAACTTCAACTGCTCCGTGATCGGTTCGATTTTTCATCGGAGTAAAGCTAGGGTTTCAGTTTCCTTCAGTCATGAGTCCTATTCAGAATTTCGAGCAGCATTCTCGGCATCTCATGGAACCTGACCTCCGTATTGATTCTGTTTTTACTCTTTACATGTTGTAGTTTTAGAAATTGTGTGAAATTTTATGAGTAGTTGTGTGTGTGGTGTTTTATAGGGGAGTTTTGAGTTTGATAGAGTAGCAGGAAGAAGTGGTACTAGAAATGAGGTTTTCTAGCCCTAGTTTGAGTAAGAGGCTGTGTTTAGTTGTTAGGAGACAGAAACTGAGTTTTAAAACTGATATGAATTGCGTTACGGATTCAGTATGACCGGATTTTGTATGTATAGCTTGTTACAGTGACATGGAGGTTTTGTGATTTGGAGTTAGGAGATAGAAACTGCGTTTTATACTCTTGTATTAGCGCTTAGCGAGTCACGCTTACTCCTATTGAACTTGTTAGTATGGGGCTTTTTAGATTTTAGACTGATATGAATTCCGTTATGGATTGAACATCAACAGATTTTGTATGTATAACTTGTTACAGATTTTAGATTATTTAGCTTGGCTGAAGGAAAGTGAATTGTTTACGGTGTCATGAAGGTTTTATGATTTAGAGTTATTTTATTTTATATATCAAGTACAAGGAAGACTTGTTTTGTTGAGTTGGAGTATGTTGTTGGCTGAAGTTTTAAATCTTTGTTTTGTTTAGTGATTTGATTATTGCTTTTATTTTTGTGACAGCTATTCAAAGCAGGCTACAAATGGCGATGGAGGTGCGGGATAGTTTAGAGATAACACATACAGGGGAGTACTTGAATTTCCTTAAGTGTTATTTCCGTCCGTTTTCTGGGATTCTTTATCACATAACCAAGCCTCAGTTTACTGACAACCCTGAGCATAAGCTGCGAAATATTATTATTGAAATTCTCAATCGCCTTCCTCACAGTGAAGTGCTAAGGCCTTTTGTTCAAGAGCTACTAAAAGTTGCAATGCATGTTCTTACTACTGACAACGAGGAGAACGGATTGATATGCATTCGGATCATATTTGATCTATTGAGGAATTTCAGACCAACCCAAGAGACTGAAGTGCAGCCTTTCCTTGACTTCGTGTGTAAAATTTACCAGAACTTCAGACTCACGGTTAGCCATTTCTTTGAAAGTGGGGCACTTGTGGCTCCAGCAATGCCACCACCTTCTTCAATGTCAGCATTACCTTCGCTTGGTAGTGAAGACGTTAAGCCAATGGAGATTTCAGATCAAGTTGGGTTGTCCACTGCGTCGAGCACCGGGGCTGGACAACTTAATCCAAGTACCAGGTCGTTCAAGATTGTGACCGAGAGTCCTTTGGTGGTCATGTTTCTCTTTCAACTGTATAACCGGCTTGTGCAGACTAATATCCCTCAGTTATTGCCATTGATGGTTACTGCTATCTCAGTCCCTGGTCCTGACAAGGTTCCACCACATTTGAAGACTCACTTTACTGAGCTGAAAGGGGCTCAGGTTAAGGTAATTTATTGGGATAATCTTTATATCATTATAACTGTCTTAAATCAAATGTCGGTGGGGTTTCCGATGGACAAACTCACTCCAACTTTCACAATTAACAATTTTAACCCTTGACTGCTACTTGATTTTAGAAGTTTTGGGGTTTTCACTTCACACCCTCAAACTTTTGATATGAAACACTATTAACCCCCATCTTTAAGTAAGATACACATTCACTTCTAACTTTTGGTAATTTACAACTTTGGCCCGCCAACCTTTTCTACTTAATAACTTGACACCTCATTTTATTTAAATTACTTTTACGACTTTACACTGTGACGTGCAACGCATGTGCGGCCACCACATGTTAATGTCATCATCATTACGCGTGTAACGAAGTCACAAACGCGATGTTGCCGCCGCAACGCGCGGCACGGGTCAAAATTCTAGTTCTTACTAAATCATATTTGAAGCATTATCCCCTCTCATGCGCTGGTAAATGTTTCTGGAAGTAATGTGGGTGCTTAGCAATTGGCGTGCATAAATCTCAACAATATTGTATGCATAATATACAGTCTAGATAGTGAAATATTGACAAGACTAAAATCTTTAACCACTGAGCTCTCATGTAATCGCGTATACTTATATGTTTCTGGCACTATTTTGCAGACTGTCTCATTCCTGACTTACCTTTTGAAGAGCTTTGCTGATTATATTAGGCCGCATGAGGAAAGCATATGTAAAAGCATTGTGAATCTACTTGTTACTTGTTCGGACTCTGTTTCAATTAGAAAGGTGATAGTATGACCTAGATCTGTTTGTCCTTAGTTAAATACTTCTCTCATGTATGTGAACTGGTATATATAACGTACCTAATATGTGCAGGAATTATTAATAGCATTGAAACATGTCCTTGGAACGGATTTTAAGAGGGGTTTATTTCCTCTGATTGATACACTCTTGGAAGAGAGGTAATATTTTGTACATGATTACTTAGATAGTGTTTTTTCATACGATATATTGTGTAAAACATCTTTTGAGAAATTTGTGAACTATGCTAGGGTTCTCGTGGGAATTGGTCGGGCTTGTTTTGAGACACTGAGGCCATTGGCGTATAGTCTCTTAGCAGAAATTGTTCATCATGTTCGGGGTGACCTCTCGCTTTCACAGGTTTGTAGCTTCCTGAAAATTTTATGCCATACTTCAATATTGCCAGTTGTTCACATGCATGTATCGTAGATTAACTTTATATATCAGCAAACAGGAACATAAAATATCACTCACACTGATGGAAAGAACAACGTTCAATGTAGTATAGAACATATCTACTTAATGTATTTGTAGCAACTTAAATGAACAAGATACATAGAAGGGGGTGTAGCGCTTATATTAACTAGTTGAAGTTGATTATTTCACATTTACTATCTTGGCTTTATATGTACTTGTTTTAGTTTGATAGTTTGATTATCTTATTTCCCTTTTTTTAATAGTGTAACAAGTTTTAGCTCTTCTGCACATTCTAACTTTGTTTCTTGCTTTCTGTTTTATATGACCATCATCATACCCAACAATATGGAGGCATTAATATGCTAATGAGGTGTTATGTGCTGTATTCTTGTATTACATTTCTTACTGCTCTGTTTTATAATTTCTTGCAGTTGTCACGGATTATCTACCTATTCTCGAGTAATATGCATGACGCATCATTATCTCTCAGCATCCACACCACGTGTGCACGGTTAATGTTAAATCTGGTACAGCTTGGATCTCAGTTTAAATCTTCAACAATGTTACATACCTATATTTTTTTCCCTTTTAGGTGTCAGAGATCTAGTTTGGTTTTCATTAAACATTGGTGTACTTAATTTATATATTATTAGGTGGAGCCAATTTTTGAAAAAGGCGTTGATCTGACATCCATGGACGAAGCAAGGATTTTATTGGTAAGATTTGCTTTTCTTTCTAGAGTTGAAATTAAGATAGGTTTTTAGTTGATTGTTATTTTATGTGTAGGGGCGCATATTGGATGCTTTTGTCGGGAAGTTTAGCACCTTTAAACGTACTATACCTCAGGTATACTTCAGATTGCTATGCTCTGTCTCTAATTCTCGTTATAACGACTTAATCACCATTCTTGATGATATTCTGTTTCTACTACCATGGAAGACCTTGTTTCATTTCTGTTTAGTTATTAGCTATCCGCAAGTCATTGGTTAAAGTTAAATGAACTGAAAAGTTACATTAATACCATTTAGTACTGATTTTGTATGTCAAGCTTCTCAACTAAAATTAAATGAAAATAAAAATAAATGACAATATCATGCAGTATATTTCTGTTAGTTGCTTTTTCCCTGCCCTATGACTCTTGCATCTTTCCAATGTTTGTCTTCATTTTCTCTGACAGTTACTAGAAGATGGAGAGGAAGGAAAGGATCGATCTACCTTAAAATCAAAGCTTGAGCTACCAGTGCAGGTTATATTAGTTAATATGAACAAGTTTTTTCTTATGATACGAGGCGTACATGGTACATTTATACAGTTCTTTGAAAATGTTAGATAAAGTTACCACTAGATTATCACCAGAAGGTAAAAGAAGCCAGTAGCTATGAAGCATATTTTGGCTTTACAGTTTTCTTGTTATATGTAGCAAGACATTTGTTGACCCAAGAATTTACCCCACACATCTTCTGTAATTTTATCATTGTAAAATCATATTGAAATGATAAATAATCTAGTAAAACTATTGAGTTATCAACTCATGTTTATGATAATACATGGCACACTGACTATATATTGGATACGGAAACTATTTGGCAGGCTGTTCTAAACATTCAGGTTCCGGTGGAGCATTCAAAAGAAGTCAGTGATTGTAAGCACCTGATCAAGACCTTGGTTATGGGTAAGTTTCTTCCATTCTTTTATATCTGATCTTCCCTATCTTGAATGATTTTGTCATGCCCAGTAAGCTTTTAAAAGTTTGCTGCAAAATGAGCACACTCATATGTTTAATTTCGAATCATTTTCTATTACTAGGAATGAAAACAATCATATGGAGCATCACACACGCACATCTACCCCGATCACAGGTCTCACCTTCCACGAACAATAATATGCTTCCAGCAACCCCAACTAACGCGTCCACAGGACAGCCATTTAAAGGGCTCAGAGAAGAAGAGGTATTATTGTTATGTACAAATTAGTGCTTTTACTGAATAGAGTAAAAATGCCATTTTCGTCCCTGAGGTTTGGTTAATTTTGCGACTTTCGTCCAAAGGTTTGTTTTTCCGGATCCAAAAGGTTTTAAATATTTTGGATCCAGATGGAGTTAATGAGCCAGATGAAAATGGCAAGATTTCAAACCTTTTGGATCCAGATGAGGAAAAACAAATTTTTGAAGGAAAGTCGCAAAACTGGCCAAACCTCAGGGACGAAAATGGCAATTTACTCTACTGAATAACATGATAATTAGTAGTTTAATACTAATTAAAGAAATGGATTTGGGTAGGTATGGAGAGCTTCTGGTGTCTTGAAGAGTGGTGTACGCTGCTTAGCTCTGTTCAAAGAGAAAGATGAGGAGAGAGAAATGATCCATCTTTTCTCCCAGATTTTGGCTATAATGGAACCTCGAGATCTCATGGATATGTTCTCGTTATGCATGCCGGAACTTTTTGAATGCATGATATCCAACACACAGCTCGTGCATATTTTTTCTACCCTTCTTCAAGCACAAAAGGTTTTCAGGCCATTTGCAGATGTCTTGGTTAATTTTCTAGTAAGCAGCAAACTTGACGTCCTGAAACATCCAGACTCCCCTGCAGCAAAACTTGTTCTACATCTTTTTCGGTTTTTATTCGGTGCTGTAGCGAAAGCTCCAGCAGATTGTGAACGCATTTTGCAGCCTCATGTTCCCGTTATCGTGGAAGCGTGCATGAAAAACGCCAGTGAAGTTGAGAGACCTCTTGGTTATTTACAGCTTCTTAAAACAATGTTCCGTGCCCTAGGTGGTGGGAAATTCGAGCTTTTATTAAGAGATTTGATTCCCACGTTACAACCCTGCTTGAATATGTTGTTGGCAATGCTCGAGGGCCCCACAGCTGAAGAAATGCGAGACCTTTTACTAGAGCTTTGCTTAACACTCCCTGCACGGTTAAGTTCGTTGCTACCTCACCTTCCTCGATTGATGAAACCACTTGTAATGTGTCTTAATGGGAGTGACGAACTTGTTAGCTTAGGATTGAGAACACTTGAGTTTTGGATCGATAGCTTAAATCCCGATTTTCTGGAACCAAGCATGGCAAATGTGATGTCTGACGTGATTTTAGCATTGTGGTCCCACTTACGGCCCGCACCGTACCCATGGGGTGGTAAATCTTTACAACTGCTTGGAAAATTGGGTGGTCGAAACAGAAGGTTTCTTAAAGAGCCACTTGCACTTGAATGCAAGGAAAACCCAGAGCATGGACTTCGATTGATTCTTACATTTGAGCCTGAAACCCCGTTTCTGGTACCTTTGGATCGATGTATTAATCTTGCTATAGCTGCTGTTACGAATAAGAACAGTAGCGTGGATGCTTTTTATAGGAAACAGGCTTTGAAGTTTCTTCGAGTATGCTTATCATCACAGCTTGATTTGCCTGGTCGCGTAACTGATGATGGGTTAATATCTAAGCACTTATCAACCATTTTGGTATCGTCAGTTGATCCATCTTGGAAAAGATCTGATGCTTCTGATGTAAAGGTTGGTTTAGTTACATTTTTTTTTTGATTATTTTATCGTTATGTTTTTATGTGCTGGCAAGTTTTCCTTCCCATTTGATGCTTATAA
This sequence comes from Helianthus tuberosus, assembly GCA_030545235.1. NCBI lineage: Eukaryota > Viridiplantae > Streptophyta > Magnoliopsida > Asterales > Asteraceae > Helianthus > Helianthus tuberosus. Next base: position 80,015,229 of record CM060372.1, on the reverse strand, counting down.
ACTTATAAACATCCTTTGCAGACTGACTTGGGGGTCAAGACCAAAACACAACTAATGGCTGAGAAATCCCTATTCAAGATCCTTCTCATGACCATATTTGCGGCTAGTGCAGATCCTGATTTAGTTGACCCCAAGGATGAATACGTTGCTAATATTTGCCGCCATTTTGCTATCATATTTCACTTGGAAAGCTCCTCTACCAACACTCCTGTCTCAGCCATTCCTCTTGGTGGTCCTTTACTGTCATCCAGCACAAGTAACAGTTCGAAACAAAGAAACGGTAGCAGCTCAAACTTAAAGGAACTGGACCCGTTGATCTTTTTAGATGCTCTCGTGGAAGTTCTCGCGGATGAAAACCGACTCCATGCGAAAGCCGCCCTCAATGCGTTAAATATTTTTTCCGAAACCCTTCTATTACTAGCGCGCTCTAAGCATGCTGACGTGCTCATGTCAAGAGGGGGCCCTGGTACACCAATGATCGTGTCTAGTCCATCAATGAGTCCTGTTTATTCACCCCCTCCTAGTGTCAGGGTTCCGGTTTTTGATCAACTATTACCTCGTCTATTGCACTGCTGTTATGGATCTACTTGGCAAGCTCAAATGGGTGGGGTTATCGGTCTTGGTGCGTTAGTGGGGAAAGTCACTGTTGAAACGTTATGTGTTTTCCAAGTGCGTGTTGTAAGAGGACTTGTATTTGTTCTTAAAAGACTACCTGTTTATGCTGCAAAAGAACAAGAAGAAACTAGTCAGGTGCTGACGCAGGTCCTTCGGGTGGTGAATAATGTTGATGAAGCAAACAGTGAAGCCCGCAGGCAGAGTTTTCAAGGAGTTGTTGAGTTTCTTGCTTCAGAGTTATTAAATACAAATGCAACTGTAAAAGTTAGTAAAATTGTGCAGTCGTGTTTGGCACTTTTGGCTAGTCGAACCGGTAGTGAAGTGTCGGAGTTGCTTGAACCGTTACACCAGCCTTTGCTTCAGTCACTTCTAATGCGCCCTCTTAGGTCAAAAAATGTTGAACAACAGGTTGGGACTGTGACTGCTTTGAATTTCTGCCTTGCTTTGAGGCCCCCTCTTCTTAAGTTGACTCCGGAATTAGTCAATTTTGTTCAAGAAGTATTACATATTGCTGAGGCCGACGAGACTGTGTGGGCTGCAAAGTTTATGAACCCAAAAGTTGCTATGTCGTTGACTAAACTCCGTACAGCTTGCATTGAACTTTTATGTACAGCAATGGCATGGGCAGATTTTAAAACTCAAAATCACTCTGAGCTGCGGGCGAAAATTATTTCCATGTTTTTCAAGTCCTTGACAAGTAGGACACCAGAAATTGTAGCTGTTGCTAAAGAGGGATTGAGACAGGTATATTTTATAATATTAGGGTCTTCATTCCTGAAATGAAGTAGGATTTTGTGCATTTTGATAGTCTTTGTTGAGTTAATTACGTTTTCGTCCCAATGGTTTGTTGAAAATAACCATTACAGTCCATCAGGTTAAAAATTACCAAAACAGTACCAGTACTTTCACTTTTGTAACAATTACAGTCCACCTCTGTTAACCCCATCCAATTTACTGTTTGGTGAAAAGACTAAAATACCCCTATGCTAAAATACTACAAAAACAAGAGTTGATTACGTTTTTCGTCTCTGTGGTTTGTAGTCTATTAGTTTAAAAATTGCCAACACAGTACCAATACTTTCACTTTTGTAACAATTACAATCCAACCTCCGTTAACCCCATCCGTTAAGGTATTTTTTTTTTTTTTTGTGAAAAGACATAGTATTTTAGTCTTTTCACCAAAAACATAACGGTAAATTGGATGGGTTAATGGAGGTAGACTGTAATTGTTACAAAAGTAATGGTACTGTTTTGGCAATTTTTAAACTAATGGATTGTAATGGTTATTTTCAACAAACCACAAGGACGGAAAACATAATTAACATTGTGTTATATGTTATTGTATGTATCCTATTCAGCAATTAACTTTTGCATTATATGTGGTGGTGTTATCATTTAGGTAATTTTACAGCAACGAATGCCGAAAGAACTTCTACAGAGCAGTCTGAGGCCTATATTAGTTAACTTGGCACATACCAAGAACCTCAATATGCCTCTACTGCAAGGTCTGGCCCGCCTTCTTGAGCTTTTATCGAATTGGTTTAATGTGGCTTTGGGAGGCAAACTTTTGGAGCACCTGAAGAGATGGCTGGAACCAGAAAAGCTTCAACAGATTCAAAAATCATGGAAAAGTGGTGAAGAACCAAAAATAGCAGCTGGTGGGTTGTGTTTTTGATCCGAAATACTATAGAATTTATAATTCATATCTGAATATGCTCTATCAACTTTTAATGCAGCTATCATCGAGCTTTTTCACTTACTCCCCAGTGCAGCAGGGAAGTTTCTTGACGAACTTGTAACTTTGACTATCGATTTAGAAGTAGCCCTCCCACCTGGACAGTTTTATAGTGAGATCAACAGTCCTTATCGTCTTCCACTGACAAAATTCTTAAATCGTTATCCACAAGCTGCTGTCGATTATTTTCTTGCTCGATTATGTGAACCAAAATATTTCCGCCGGTAGAATTTAAACTATTTGGCTATTTGTTTATGTTTTTGAGTTTTGACTTCTTTTATTAAAGTTCTCATCTAGGTTACGTTTTTTGAGCATGATCCAGGTTGATGTACATCATTCGATCAGATGCGGGTCAGCCCTTGAGGGAAGAACTTGCAAAGTCACCAGAGAAGATACTCTCAAGTGCATTCCCTGAGTTCATTCCAAAGGCGGATGAGGCATCAATGGCCCAGGGGTCTCCGGAAACTTCTTCATTGGGGGGTGTCGGTGATGACAACACTCAACTTCAAACTAACAGTTCTAACTCAACCGCCCCAAATGTCTTGCCGGATGCTTATTTCCAGGGCCTTGCTCTTATAAAAACATTGGTCAAACTCATGCCTGGATGGTTGCAGAGTAACCGCATTGTTTTTGATTCACTTGTTCTTTTGTGGAAGTCCCCTGCAAGAATCTCACGGCTGCAGAATAAGCAGGAACAGAGTTTGGTGCAAGTGAGTATTATATGCATCATGGAAACACAGAGTTAATATTTTTTATGTCTATTCTTGTGATATTGCAACTTTTTTCTACTGTCGTAAAATGCAGGTGAAAGAGAGCAAATGGCTGGTCAAATGCTTCTTGAACTATTTACGCCATGATAAAACTGAAGTCAATGTGCTGTTTGAAATCCTCTCAATCTTTTTATACCATACACGCATTGATTTTACCTTTTTGAAGGAGTTTTACATCATTGAGGTATGAGTACTTTGAAAGAGGACGCTTGCTTATGCAACTTTATATACTTCTAAATAGAAACAAAAGTTTATATTCGAAACTTGTCAAATCTGATTGTCATTTACTCATTTTTATCTAGGTGGCTGAGGGCTATCCTCCCAGTATGAAGAAAACTCTCCTTTTGCACTTTTTAAACATTTTCCAATCAAAACAAATGGGTCACGATCACTTGGTGGTCATCATGCAAATGCTGATTCTTCCAATGCTAGCTCATGCATTTCAGAATGAGCAGACTTGGGAGGTTATAGATACCGCCATCATCAAAACAATTGTCGACAAGCTTCTGGACCCACCTGAAGAGGTGAATTATTGACCCTTACAACTATTTTCTGTTTCTGAAAACGACAAGGGCACTATACTGATTCCTTATCTTGCATAGGTCTCTGCTGATTATGATGAGCCTTTGAGGATAGAGCTACTACAACTTGCTACTTTACTTCTCAAATATCTACAAACTGACCTTGTTCATCATAGGAAGGAACTCATTAAATTTGGCTGGAATCACCTAAAACGTGAAGAGAGTGCTAGTAAGCAGTGGGCCTTTGTCAACGTATGCCACTTCTTGGAGGCCTATCAAGCTCCAGAAAAGATCATACTGCAGGTATATTCGTGTAAATCAGACATATTGTGATTAGTTCACCTAAGATATTCTTATCAGCTGCTAGTTGATGGAACTTGCTGACATCTAGCTGCTTTAGATCTTATCAAATTGAGAAACGTACTAATTGCAAAACTAAATTTGCAGGTGTTTGTTGCCCTTCTTAGGACTTGTCAACCAGAGAATAAAATGTTGGTCAAACAAGCCCTTGACATATTAATGCCAGCACTTCCACGTAGATTACCAATTGGCGATAATTCCCGTATGCCGATTTGGATACGCTACACAAAAAAGATTCTTGTGGAGGAAGGACACTCTATTCCTAATCTCATCCATATATTCCAACTCATTGTTCGTCATTCAGATCTTTTCTACAGTTGTAGGGCCCAGTTTGTACCTCAAATGGTCAATTCTCTCAGCCGCCTTGGTTTACCTTATACTACTACTGCTGAGAACCGACGACTTGCTATTGAACTTGCTGGGTTGGTTGTCAACTGGGAGAGACAGAGACAAAATGAGATGAAAATAGTCAATGCCGGCGAAGGAAGTAGCCAGAATAACGATGGGTCGAATTTGGTTACTGGTGCTGACTCCACGCGGGCAGTAGATGGATCCGCATTTTCTGAAGATTCAACTAAGCGGTTAAAGGTTGAGCCTGGTCTTCAATCTCTTGGTGTCATGTCACCTGGTGGGGCCTCCTCAATATCGAATATAGAAACCCCCGGACCTACTGGTCAACCAGATGAAGAATTTAAGCCGAATGCTGCTATGGAGGAAATGATAATCAACTTTCTGATAAGAGTAAGTTTTCACTTTATAAAAGAGTTAAATGCCATTTTCGTCCATGAGGTTTGGCTAGTTTTTGCGAGTTTCGTCCAAAGGTTTGTTTTGCGGCATCTGGATCCGAAAGGTTTGAAATCTTGCCATTTTCAATCGGCTCGTTAACTCCATTCACTTTTCTCTGTTAAGTCAGGGGTATTTTTGTCTTTTTGTTAACTTAAAGGACAATTCGGTCTTTTTCACATTATGCTAAATGCTTGTACATAAAGTGATAAAGTAAAAAAACCGAATTGACCTTTAAGTTAACAAAAAAGACGAAAATATCCCTGACTTAACGAAGAAAAGTGAATGGAGTTAATGAGCTGGATGAAAATGGCAAGATTTCAAACCTTTTGGATCCAGATGCGGAAAACAAACGTTTGGATGGAAGTCACAAAACTGGCCAAACCTCAGGGACGAAAATGGCATCTTACTCCTTTATAAAATATGAACTTTGATGAAGATTTATTTAAGGTCAGCTGACAGTTGATTAATATATGCTTAACAGGTAGCCTTAGTGATAGAGCCAAAGGACAAGGAGGCCAGTCTCATGTATAAGCAAGCTCTAGAGCTCTTATCACAAGCTTTGGAAGTGTGGCCAAACGCTAACGTTAAATTCAATTACTTAGAAAAGCTTCTAAGCAGCATTCCACCGACCCAGTCAAAGGACCCTTCGTCAGCTCTGGCACAGGGTTTGGATGTGATGAATAAAGTATTGGAGAAACAACCACATTTGTTCATCCGTAATAATATCATTCATATTTCTCAAGTAAGCAATAACACTACATTTAATGTCTTCTTCTGGATTTATGTTTAAAAGATCTAATCATATTAAGCGATAATGATTTGCAGATTCTTGAGCCTTGTTTCAAGTATAAAATGTTAGATGCTGGGAAGTCGTTGTGTTCTTTGTTGAAAATGGTTTTTGTCGCTTTCCCTTCAGAAGGAACTAGTACCCCGCAGGATGTTAAAGCGTTGTACCAAAAAGTTGAGGAGCTTATACAGAAGCATCTTGCATCTGTCGCAGCTCCTCAAACAGCTGGTGAAGATAACTCTGCTTCCATGATTAGCTTTGTTCTGTATATCATACAAACATTAGCAGAAGTGCAAAAGAATGTCATTGATCCTTTCAATTTGGTCCGTGTTTTTCAACGTTTAGCACGTGATTTGGCATCCGCACCTGGATCTTATGCAAGACAAGTATGCCTTTGACTTTTGATACAATACTATATTGTGTTGTATGGGGCTAATTGGTAATAACTAATAATTCGATGTTTCAGAGCCAAAGAACGGACCCGGATTCTGCAGTGAGTTCTTCTCGTCAAGGTGCTGATGTCGGAGTGGTGATCGCCAATCTTAAATCTATCATGAAACTCATTGGTGAAAGGGTCATGCTTGCGCCTGACCTTAAACGGTCAATAACACAAATTCTTAACTCCTTGCTCTCTGAAAAAGGAACTGATCATACGGTGCTTCTTTGCATCCTTGATGTAATAAAGGGATGGATTGATAAAGATTTTGGTACGCCTGGAATGACTACCACCTCAGCTTCTTTTGTTACTCCAAAAGAAGTTGTATCTTTCCTTCAAAAGCTTTCTCAAGTTGATAAGCAGAATTTTTCCACAACTTCTCTTGAAGAGTGGGACCGAAAATATCTCGAACTTCTCTACGGGCTTTGTGCTGATGCGATAAAGTAAGCACAAAAAATTGTATTTTATATATACAACTAGTTTTTTTACCCGCTGGTGGTGCCATATGCAAACTGATAACGTATAGACTACAATCGACCAGACTCGTTTCTGAACTAAATTTACGTCAAAACGTATGACAACTCAAATTTATACCGTCGAATCAAAACGTATTGCATTTGACCCGATTTGTTTCCAAACAAAATTTACGTCAAAATGTAGCTTAACTCAAAACGTACATAAAAAACATTTAATAATTGACCCGGCCCGTTTTCAAACAAAAATTACGTCAAAGTATAGACGAACTGGAAGTTATACCGACACGTCTATAAAAATAAAAATGTAAGAAATTAATTTTAGGGTAAGCTCGAAATTTTAGAAACTTGAAGGCTTCAAAGTTCAAAGTGATATTTACAAAGTTAGAGGGTTACCTTTGACATTATAACAAAGTTTGGGGGTAGAAAGGGTTACATGCCAAAAGTTTGAGGGTTAAAGAGAAGTTAGAAAGTATGGGGGCCTTTTTTGTCAAGTTAAAAAGTAGGAGGGTCATTTTTGTTAAGTTAGAAATTTGAGGGGTGAATTTTGTCAATTTAGAAAAGTTGAGGGGTAATTTTTGTCAAATCAGAAAGGTGGTTGGTACCGGCCTTTCAATTTAAGATTTATAATGTAATATTAGTGCACCCATTAAAGCCTACATCTTTTCAATGATTCGCAGGTATCCATTGACCTTGCGCCAAGAAGTTTTTCAGAAGGTAGAGAGACAGTTTCTACTAGGGCTAAGAGCAAAGGATCCTGAAATGAGGATGAAGTTTTTCGCTCTTTATCACGAATCTCTTCAAAAAACGCTTTTCACAAGGTTGCAGTACATTATACAAGTTCAGGATTGGGAGGCTTTGAGTGACGTTTTCTGGCTGAAACAAGGGCTTGATCTTCTTCTTGCAATCTTAGTTGAGAACAAACCGATCACACTTCCTCCAAATTCTGGCAAGGTTGCGTATCTTCTGGCCGCAGGTTCTCTTCCGGAACATTCCGGAGCACAGTCTATGGTTACTGATGCATCTGAGGTGGCTGAAGATACTACTCCGTTAACCATTGATTCCCTTGTCGCAAAGCATGCCAAATTTATGAGTGAAATGAGCCGGCTGCAGGTATCGAGTCTTCACCATTTATGAAATTTTTTTAGAGTAAATGCCTTTTTTGTCCCTGACGGTTGGTCACTTTTGCGACTTTTGTCCAAAGGTTTGTTTTTTCTGCATCTGGAACCAAAAGGTTTGAAACCTTTCCATTTTCATACGGTTTGTTAACTCCATCCATTTTCTCCGTTAAGTCATGGGTATTTTCGTTTTTTTTTTAACTTAAAGGGCAATTTGGTTTTTTTCACTTTATGTACAAGCATTTAAAATTTGCTAGATTTGCACCTCTGAGGACATGGTTGAGGACAGAACTCCGTGGAGACGTAGGATTAAGGTCAAGGATTTTTAGGAGTTTGGCCTGGTTTTTGGCTTAGGTTCCTGTCTTATGAGTTTAATTTTTCAGTTTCTATGAGGTGTGATATAGTTTTTTTATATATATATAGGTTTTCACCTATTCCCGGTGTCGTAGTTTTACTAACAAATACTTACTTATTTATGTGTTTATTATTATTTTTATTTCTATCTTTTTTAGTAGTGGCGTGCTTATATATGTTTTTTAGAAGCTTATGTCTTGGTTATGGTTTTTGGAGCCGGGGGTCTCACTGGAAGCAGCCTCTCTATCCCCTGGGATAGAGGTAAGGCGTGCCTACATCCTACCCTCCCCAGACCCTATCAATAGCTTCGCTATAGGTGGGGATTATACTGGGTATGGTTGTTGTTGTTGTATGTACAAGCATTTAAAATACCCCTGTCCGAATCCGTTGGATCTAATTGCCCTTTAAGTTAACATAAAAAATGGAAATGCCCCTGACTTAACGGAAAAAATAGATGGAGTTAACGAGCCGGATGAAAATAGCAAGATTTCAAACCTTTTGGATCCACATGCAGAAAAACAAACCTTTGGATGAAAGTCTCAAAACTTGCCAAGCCGACTAAAATGGCATTTTACTTTTTTTTTCTTTAATGTTTTTCACTTTGCTTAGCCCGTTTTACTCTGTTACAGGTTGGTGATCTTGTGATTCCACTGAGAGAACTCGCCCATACAGATGCGAATGTTGCATATCATTTGTGGGTGTTGGTGTTTCCAATTGTGTGGGTGACGTTATGTAAGGATGAACAAGTGAAACTTGCTAAGCCGATAATCACTCTCTTGTCAAAGGATTACCATAAAAAGCAACAGGGAAACAGGCCAAACGTAGTGCAAGCGCTTCTAGAAGGACTCCAATTAAGCCACCCGCAACCAAAGATGCCCAGTGAGCTAATAAAGTATATCGGAAAGACTTACAATGCATGGCACATTGCACTAAATCTGTTAGAAAGTCATGTGATGCTGTTTTTGAACGATACAAAATGTTCTGAATCTCTTGCTGAACTTTACCGTTTGCTGAACGAGGAAGATATGAGATACGGGTTATGGAAGAAACGATCTACGGCTGAAACACGGGTTGGGCTGTCACTTGTTCAACATGGCTACTGGCAGCGGGCTCAAAGTCTCTTTTACCAAGCCATGGTTAAGGCAACCCAAGGCACTTACAATAACACTGTACCAAAAGCCGAGATGTGTCTTTGGGAAGAGCAATGGTTACTTTGTGCGAGTCAACTCAGTCAATGGGACGTATTGTCAGACTTCGGTAAACTCGTTGATAATTACGAAATTTTATTTGATAGTCTCTGGAAGCAACCTGATTGGGCGTATTTGAAAGATCACGTTATTCCAAAGGCTCAAGTTGAAGAAACCCCAAAGCTTCGTATAATCCATGCGTATTTTTCACTACACGAAAAAAACACAAACGGTGTCAGCGATGCTGAAAATATTGTCGGTAAAGGTGTCGACCTTGCTTTGGAACAATGGTGGCAGTTACCCGAGATGTCTATTCATGCAAGAATTCCACTTTTGCAGCAATTCCAACAACTAGTCGAGGTTCAAGAATCAACGCGGGTTATAGTAGATATTGCTAATGGAACCAAACAAGCGGCAAATTCATCTGTTGGTGCACATGGTGGTCTTTATGCTGATTTAAAAGACATTCTCGAAACATGGAGGCTTAGAACTCCAAACGAATGGGATAATGTGTCTGTTTGGTACGACTTGCTTCAGTGGAGAAACGAAATGTATAACGCAGTGATCGATGCATTCAAAGATTTTGCCAACACAAATGCTCAACTTCATCATCTCGGTTACCGTGACAAGGCATGGAATGTCAATAAACTTGCCCACATTGCCCGCAAGCAGGGTCTTCATGAGGTTTGCGTGACTGTCTTGGAAAAAATGTACGGTCACTCTACTATGGAAGTGCAGGTATAATGGTTTACACTTATTTTATTTAAATTCTTACTGAAGTAGAATCCGAATATAACAAAAAATGATGTTTGCAGGAGGCTTTTGTGAAGATTAGGGAGCAAGCAAAGGCATATCTAGAAATGAAAGGAGAGCTTACAAGTGGTCTTAATTTGATCAACAATACTAATCTGGAATACTTTTCTGTCAAACACAAAGCAGAAATTTTCCGTATTAAGGGAGATTTTTTGTTGAAGCTACATGATTGTGAAGGAGCTAATCTTTCGTATTCAAACGCCATCAACCTTTTCAAGAACCTGCCTAAAGGGTGGATAAGCTGGGGAAACTATTGTGATATGGTATCCATATCTTTTATTTAGAGTGAAATGCCAAATTCGTCCCTAAGGTTTGGCCAGTTTTGTGACTTTTGTCCAAAGGTTTGTTTTTCCGCGTCTGGATCCAAAAGGTTTGAAATCTTGCCGTTTTCATCCGGCTCGTTAACTCCATCCATTTTCTCCGCTAAGTCAAGGGTATTTTTGATTTTTTTGTTAACTTAAAAGGCAATTCGGTCTTTTTCACTTTATCGCTTTATGTACAAGCATTTAGCATAATGTGAAAAAGACCGAATTGCCCTTTAAGTTAACAAAAAAGACGGAAATACCCTCGACTTAACAGAAAAATGGATTGGGTTAACGAGCCTGATGAAAATGCCAAGATTTCAAACCTTTGGGATTCGGATGCGAAAAAAACAAACCTTTGGACGAAAGTCGCAAAACTAGCTAAACCTCAGGGACGAAAATGACATTTTACTCTTTTATTTATTACTTGGGTTGCTTCTGATCTTGCTAATCGTCAGTCAAATCTTATAATATTTTTCAGGCTTTCAAAGAGACACATGATGAGATTTGGTTGGAGTATGCTGTGAGTTGTTTTCTTCAAGGAATTAAATTTGGCATTACTAATTCTAGAAGCCATCTAGCTCGCGTTCTTTACCTTCTTAGCTTTGACACTCCCAATGAGCCTGTGGGAAGATCATTCGACAAGTACGTTGATCAAATACCTCATTGGGTCTGGCTTTCTTGGATTCCGCAACTATTACTCTCTTTACAAAGATCTGAAGCCCCACATTGCAAACTCGTTCTACTAAAAGTCGCAACCGTTTATCCTCAGGTAAGAGATATATGATTATATTCTCTTGGTGCTTGAACTCAATATAAATTGATTTAATGTTTTAATCAATTTTTTTTTCTAAATTTTAGGCATTGTATTACTGGCTGCGCACATATTTGCTTGAGCGGCGTGATGTTGCGAATAGATCTGATATTGGTAGAATGGCATTGGCTCAGCAAAGGATGCAACAAAACATGACTGGTGGAGCTGATGGGAATTCGAGACAAGCTGGCGGTTCATCAGCCTCAGACAGTCAAATTCATCAAGGAACCCAATCAACCGGTCTTGTTGATGGCGGTAACTCTCAGGGTCAAGAACCGGAACGGTCCACAGTTACTGACGGCAGTGTGCTCGGAGGGAACGAACCGCAGAATCCTTCCTCCGTTAATGATGGCGGTCAGAATGCTATACGGCGTAACTATGCTATGGGTTTAGTTGCTTCTGCCGCTAGTGCTTTTGATGCTGCTAAAGATATAATGGAAGCACTTAGAAGCAAACACACCAACTTGGCCAGCGAACTTGAGGTACCTAGACTTAGGGGTGTGCACGTTTCGGTTTTACGGTAAAACCGAAACCGTAACCGAAATGTTCGGTTTTCGGTTATTTCGGTTTCTGGAACAAAATTACGTTAGATTCAAAAATAAAAAATATAATCCATGATTCAAGAATCTTTCTTAGATGTTTACATTTAAGTTATTATATTTAACCTTTTTAATTAATATTGTTCACATAAACCTAACCTTCTAATCTATTTTTATGTTTCACCAAAGTTTTTATTATGACATTTTTCTTTTATAATACTTTGAAAATCATTTTATTTATATGTTAAATTTTGTTATTTCTTGTAGGCAATGGATAAATCATTTCAAAGATAGATAAACATGTTAATGTTTTCATTATAAATAGTTAACATTCAAGAATAAAACTAATATAATTCCTAAATCAATATATAACAAACATTAAAAAAATGATTTTTTAGGTTTTTCGATCCGGTTCTCAACAAATGTAAAACTGTAAATTTCGTTTTTTTGCGCGGTTCGGTTTTGGTGAAGCGTTATTTTCTAATTCAATATGCTAACCGTTGACATTTGCAGAGTCTGCTGACGGAAATAGGTTCAAGATTTGTGACTCTACCAGAGGAGCGGTTACTGGCGGTGGTTAATGCTCTACTCCACCGTTGTTATAAGTATCCAACCGCCACAACTGCGGAGGTTCCTCAGTCTCTTAAAAAGGAGCTCTCGGGTGTTTGCAGGGCCTGTTTTTCAGCAGATGCTGTTAACAAACATGTTGAGTTTGTTAGAGAATACAAACAGGAGTTTGAACGTGATCTTGATCCCGAAAGTGCTGCTACGTTCCCCGCCACCCTATCCGATCTCACCGAAAGACTTAAACACTGGAAAAACGTTCTCCAAAGCAACGTCGAAGACCGGTTCCCAGCTGTATTAAAACTCGAGGAAGAAAGCCGTGTGTTGCGTGACTTCCATGTGGTTGAAGTCGAGGTTCCAGGACAGTACTTCACTGATCAAGTACGTTATAAGCTGACATCTGTCGTATATACATTATACCATTTACAATATATGTTTGACCCTTTTTTTGTTGTCGTTTCACTGCAGGAAGTTGCACCGGATCATACCGTGAAGCTAGACAGGGTAGCCGCAGATATCCCGATCGTGCGTAGGCATGGCAGCAGTTTCCGACGTTTGACTCTTATAGGGTCAGACGGGTCCCAACGTCATTTTATTGTCCAGACATCTTTGACACCGAATGCTAGAAGTGATGAAAGAATATTACAACTTTTCCGTGTGATGAATCGCATGTTTGACAAGCACAAAGAATCAAGACGTCGCCACATCAGCATTCACACACCAATTATCATTCCTGTTTGGTCTCAGGTGCGGATGGTAGAAGATGACTTAACATACAGTACCTTTCTGGAGGTGTACGAGAACCATTGTTCGAGAAACAATAAAGAGGCTGACCAACCGATCGCTTATTTTAAGGAGCAGTTAAACCAAGCTATCTCGGGCCAAATATCACCGGAAACTGTAGTGGACCTTCGTCTTCAAGCGTACAACCACATTACAAAAGATTATGTGTTTGACAATATATTCTCACAATACATGTACAAAACACTGTTGAGTGGAAATCACATGTGGGCTTTCAAGAAGCAATTTGCCATCCAGCTGGCACTTTCGAGTTTCACATCTTTCATGCTACAGATAGGCGGAAGATCCCCTAATAAAATACTGTTTGCTAAGAACACCGGGAAAATATTCCAAACGGATTTTCATCCAGCTTATGATGCCAATGGTATGATTGAGTTTAACGAACCCGTGCCTTTTCGGTTGACTAGAAACTTGCAGGCGTTTTTCTCCCATTTTGGTGTCGAGGGCCTCATCGTGTCTTCCATGTGTGCGTCAGCACAAGCTGTTGTTTCTCCAAAGGTGACTGATTATTTTTTTAAGAGTAAAATGCCACTTTCGTCCCTGAGGTTTGGTCAGTTTTGCGACTTTCGTCCAAAGGTTTGTTTTTCAGCATTTGGATCCAAAAGGTTTGAAATCTTGGCATTTTCATCCGGCTCATTAACTCAATCCATTTTTCTCCGTTAAGTTAGGGGTGTTTCATTCTTTTTTGTTAGCTTAAAAGGAAATTTATTCTTTTTCACTTTATGTAAAAAGACCAAATCGAATTGCCCTTTAAATTAACAAAAAAGACGAAAATACCCTGACTCAACGGAGATAACTCGATGGAGTTAACAAGCCGGATGAAAATGGCAAGATTTCAAACCTTTTGGATCCATATGCGGAAAAACAAACATTTGGACAAAAGTCGCAAACCTCAGGGACGAAAATGGCATTTTACTCTTTTTTTTAATAATAACTATAGCCTATATAGCAACTGACATTTGACTCTAATTTGGTCTTACATGGTGTGATTTGCAGCAAAGTCAACATTTATGGCATCATTTAGCTATGTTTTTCCGTGATGAGCTGTTATCTTGGTCATGGAGAAGACCTCTTGGAATGCCATTGGCCCCGGTTGTCGGTGGTGGTAGTTTGAACCCTGTTGAGTTCAGACAAAAGATCACGACAAATGTGGAACAAGTTATTAGCCGGATCAATGGGATCGCCCCTCAGTCCATATCAGAAGAGGTATGTTTACATGATTTTTAGAGTAAAGTACATGGATGGTCCCTATGGTTTACCAAAATTTTGGATTTGGTCCCTAGCTTTTCAAAAGTACGCCGATGCTCCCTGTGGTTGCACGTTGTAACGTATTTAGTCCCCAGCCAACAAATCAAAAGATTTTAGCATGTCCAAGTTAGGGACTAAATATGTTGCAAAGTGCAAACCACAGGGATCCATGTACTTTTAGAAAAAAAGCTAGGCTCTAAATGCGTTGCAAAGTGCAAACCATAGGGACAATCTGCTTACTTTTGGAAAGCTAGGGACAAAATCCAAAATTTTGGTAAACCACATGGACCATCCGTGTACTTTACTATGCTTTTTTATGTGCCTAGCAGCGTAGGATCATTTCAGAAAACCAAATTTTTGCAAGTACACGTGGAACAAGTTTGATTCATTTGAATTTTTGTCAATAGCCCATATTTTTGGAACTTTACATACATGTGTAGGTCATCTAACATTAAAAAACATCAAACTAATTTGTTAATATACATTTTAATTGTGTACTTTTAACCTACGCATGTGGAGGTTATATACAAAAAGAACAATCAAACTAAGTTTTTATGTATATATATTGAATTTTAGGAGAGTATTGAGGAATGATAACAATTACATTTATTCCAATTTTTTTTTTTATTCTTTTAACTTATAAGATTAAAAAAATATTTGAATTTTGATGTTGTTTATATGTTGGGTTTGGACTTTTAGGAGGAAAACTCGGTAGATCCACCGCAGTCGGTGCAAAGAGGTGTGGCCGAACTTGTCGAAGCAGCTCTAACTCCAAGAAACTTATGCATGATGGATCCAACGTGGCATCCATGGTTTTGAGTTTAGCAAGGCTGGAGGATGGTAGATAATATGGTTATAGTAATAGTTATATACTAATAGTATGGAAGCATCGTAGTTTTAAGTTGTAGATATGCAACTAAAAACTCTTGTTTTGAGCTCATCTGACTCGATTATGATTGCTTACATGGAATTTATGAACTAATCTGAACAACATTAGCGTTTTAATGATATTTCTTTTTAACAACTTAGGGAAAATTTTGTTTTGGGTTAACAATCCATCGATTACTTTAAATCAGGCCCGTGATTAGGTGTAACATTTGAAATATTTATAGAAGTTCAAGTGAAATTAATTACATAAAATCATAAATACAAGTGACGAACAAAGTGTTATCATAAATATGCTGTCATTGCTACTTAGGCCTTTGGGTATACTTTAACTCATTTTAATTCCACCTAAGTGTTACATAAACCTTTCTTCCCTATTTTATTTTACCTCGCTCCAAGGAAATGGTTTAATCTCATTAACTTCATCTGAACCTATTTTTTAGTGGTTTTTTGTTTTAAAAAAGAAAAGAATAATTAAATCAGTCTCTTAAAATCCGGTTAACATGTTAACATACAACCAATTTAATGCCCCTTAACACAAGAAGAGAGTGGTATGCAATCATTAACACCCCAAATGTTAGAGTACACCCTCTGGCATTACTATCCCATAAACCTCAAAATTTAATATATATATATATATACTAGGTTAGAGCCCCGTGTATACACGAGTTGAATAAATAAAATGGTGTTTAAATCTTAAGCCGGCCAAACAGTTATCGACTAATTAACACAAACACACAATTAGGCTATCATTAGTTAAATTTTAAAGCTAGCATTAGTTTGTCTTTGCAATTGGCAAATGATGAGATGTTTTTTCGCAATGAGACTTACCTATATTAGTCAAACTTGCAGCACTGAATTGTTTTACGCTTGTGTAATCTGTATAGTATAGTATAGAAGGTAGCATTTGCGAGTTCGAATAAAGTTGTAATTGATCGTTTTTAAAGCGGGATGATTGTTTAAACGCTTGTGTAATTTGCACAGAGCCGTCCCCGATAACTCACAAAAAAACTTGGGCCTTAGGCGACATAAAGAATTGGGCCCAAAATTATGGTTAAGGAGAAATGAATTATATACCAAATATATAATTTAATATATATATATATAGGGGACCGCTAAAATGAAAACCACCTCTAGTTGTAAGAACCGTGAGAACTACACCGTACGGGGCGAGGTGGACCAATTTTTTTTTCATAAACGTAGATGCGTGTATTATAAACACATTTGTAAAAAAAAAAATTAAAAAAAAATGTCGTGTGTGTAGTTTTGAGCACCACAAGTTTGCGTTTACGGGTACCGTAAATTTTGTTTAAAATTTACGGTACCCGTAAACACAAACAAAACTACACACACGACATTTTTTTTTTGAATTTTTTTTTACAAATATGTTTATAATACACGCATGTACGTTTATGAAAAAAAAATTTGGTCCACCTCGCCCCGTATGGTGTAGTTCTCACGGTTCTTACAACTGGAGGTGGTTTTCATTTTAGCGGTCCCCTATATATATATATATATAGGATAAGGATCATGTGAGAAGTAGTAGGCTATTTGAGAAACTTGAGAAGCATTCTGGACCACACATTTTCCCTAAGTAAAAAAATGCAAAAAAAAGGTAAAAAAAATGCATTTTTTTTTTTTTGAAAAATCGCAGCTTTTTCTTTAAGGATTTAATTTTTTATTTTTTTGGGATTTATACACATGTGTATATTGTTAATCTTTTAATTATACATATATGTATATTGTCAATTATACATATATGTATATACATGTTTAAAATTGAAAAATAAGTGTTATTTAGGGTTTAGCATTAGTATTTAGGGTTTAGCATTAGGGTTTAGGGTTTAGCTTTAGGGTTTAGCATTAGGGTTTAACATTAGGGTTTAGCAATAGTATTTAGGGTTTAGCATTAGGGTTTAGCTTTTGGGTTTAGCATGGGTTTAGTTTTATCTTTAGGGTTTGCATTAGGGTTTAGTATTAAGGGTTTAGCTTTAGGGTTTAGGGTTTAGCATTAGGGTTTAGCTTTAGGGTTTAGAATTAGGGTTTAGTTTTAGGGTTTAGCATTAGGGTTTAGAATTAGGGTTTAGAATTAGGGTTTAGCTTTAGGGTTTAGGATTTAGGGTTTAGCATTAAGGTTTAGCTTTAGTTTTTATGGTATAAGGTTTAGGACTTATAACACATATTTTTTTAATTTTAAACATGTATATACATATATGTATAATTGACAATATACATATATGTATAGTTAAAAGATTAACAATATACACATGTGTATAAATCCAAAAAAAAAAATTTTAAATAATAAAAAAATTAATCCTTAAAGAAAAAGCTGCGATTTTTTTCACTTTTTTTTTTTGCATTTTTTTGCTTAGGGAAAATGTGTAGTCCAGATTGCTTCTCAAGTTTCTCAAATAGGGTGGACTTCTCTTAGGATCCCTACCCTATATATATATATGGAGGAGTTCATGCGAACCACCCTTATTGCGAGAACCAATGTGAACACAACCTAAAATAGCTAAAAAGACCTAAAAAAACCTAAACCCCCCCCCCCCCAAAAAAAAAACCTAAACCCCCCTCCCCCACCCCCCAAAAACCTACACCCCCAAGCTAAAATGCTAAAAACTAAACCCCCAAAAAACCTAAAAAAATCTATAAAAAAAAAATCTAATTTTTTTTTTATATTTTTATGCTCAAATCGCTACTTTTAGTGGCAAATTTTTTATTTTTTTTTTTAAATTTAATTTTTTTTGCTTCGAAAAGTAGCGATTTTTATATAAAAAATATTAAAAAAAAATAAAATTTTTTGTGTGATTTTTAGCTATTTTTAGGCATTTTAGGTTGTGTTCACATTGGTTCTCGCGGTTCTCGCAATAAGAGGTGGTTCTCGCATGATCTTCTCCCTATATATATAAGCTTATAAAACTGTTCAGGCCCTTTGAAAATTTGGGTCTCGTGCGACGACATGGGTTAGCCGGCCCAAGAGCCGGCACTTTATTTGCATTGCAGAAAAAGAAGCATTTGCAATTGGGCCTCGTGCGACGACATGGGTTAGCCCGTGATTTAATGCAATTGTTTTGACTCTATATATTACTAGCTAATCTTGACTCTTTATATATTACTAGCTAGGGTCAAGTTATTCTACAAAGGCTTCTAATTGTAAGAAGTGTAAGAAGGATTTATAGAGTGACAAGTGTCCAATAACCTAAAACTAAACCCACTACATCACCACCAAAAACCTAAACACACCCCACCACCACCCAAAAACCTAACCCCCCCCCCCCCCACCACCACCCAAAAACCTAAACCCCCACCCCCTCAGCAAAAAAAAAAAAAAAAAAAAAAAAAAAATTTGGGTGGGTGATGTGGGGGGGGGGGGTGGGGTGGGGGTTTTTGGTGGTGGTGGATGTTTAAGGTTTTTTTTTTTTAGTGGTTTTTTGTGTAGTGGGGGTTATTGGACACTTGTCACTCTATAAATCCTTCTTACACTTCTTACAATTAGGATCCTTTGTATTTGATCCTAATCCTTACTAGCTAATCTATATGTATTACACATATTTTATTAAAAATTACCTACTATTTCAAAAAAACCTTTCAAACACTCTAAAATAAAAACATAAGACTGGTATTTGTATTTATAAAATAAAAATGACGCGACAGTAAAAAAAACACTGAAGAGGTGGAACTGTGCTCCACAAATTTGAAGCTTTGTGAAAATTTAACGAAGATGTGACGCTAACGTGACGGCAGCGGAGTAGAACCACGGCCATGGACCATGTCTTTTCTTTTAACAGTGGTGGTGATAATTAAGGTGGGTAAGTGGTGGTGGTAGTTGTCCAAAAAAAAAAAGTTTATGGTGGACCTTTAACTTTGATGGGACAGGTGGATTTTTCATATCATTAATTTGAAAAGTATGAAACGTGCTATAAAATCCGTTTTTCAAAAAAAAATGACAAAGCTTTTATAAAATGAGAAGCCAACTCCACACTGGAGGTAAAACAAAAATTACAAAAATCGTATTTTGTGTATGTCAGTTATTATAAATTGTGTCATTTATCTTCAATAATATCAGAAAGCGTACTCGATGTTTGCAAACCCTTTCAAGTTATGTCCTTTAGCCCTAACTTAGTTATTTTTTTTTGTTAAATTTGACCAAATGAACCCCACATGAGGGCATCTTGGTCATTTTACTCTCATGTGAGGTCTATTTGATCAGATTTAAACACAAAAATACCCTCATGTGGGGTCCATTTGGTCATATTTAACCACAAAAATTAACTGAGTTAGGGCTAAAGGACATAACTTGCAAGAGTTTGCAAACATCGAGTACGTTTTCTATAATTATTAAAGATAAATGACACAGTTTAGTGACATACATAAAGGGCGATTTTTGTAGTTTACTCGTAAAACAAATGTAAAGTTTCGAAAGCCCGGTTAACTCACAATTATTAACACAAAATTTTTGATAATCAAGTCTAGAACTTTTGACCCAAGTTAGACCAAGTGTACGTAGCTGGCGCCGATGCATGTGGCCGCCCATGTACATGTGTTTTTTTTGTTGGCTAAAAGATTAAACCAATACACATATCCAAGCTTCTCAAACTCATGCACATTACATCACTCACGCACAGTGTCGAAGTTTGAGATTTTCGAGGGGGATCGAAAACGTATATACACAAAAATTTCTATAGAACCGGGAGGTCGAAAACGTATATACCTAAAAATTTCTATATGAAAACTACATACTCTCCATTACTGAGCGAAAAGTTCGGGGGGTCGGCCGCCCCCTCCCGCCCTACTTAAGCTGTAGATCTGTAGTTATTTAGTGTTCTGAAATGAACTCAACCCTATATAAAGGTTTATAAAGGTGAAACAAATAATAAAAAAAACATATAAAATGTAATAGTAAAATATCAAAATCGTCCCTGTGGTTTCGTTATATCTCTTTGTTTTATCCAAAAGGATAAAAAAAAGTCTTTCACCTTAACAGAAAAAATAAACTAAGTTAGTGATTTAGATGGAAATGACAATAAAATGCAAACCTGGATGACAAAAATGCACAAAAAAAATATTTAGGACGGAACAAGCAAATACGACTAAACCTCATGGACGATTCTAACATTTTATTCTAGATACTTATATACAAGATAAATACGTTATAAATTTTGTATAATTCAAAAATCGAATATTCGTGTTTCGTTTCAAAAATCACCAATTCAAATTGGATTCTAAACCAAAATCTAAATTTGAGTCATTTGCTAACCCGATCCAAAAATTCAGAAACTCAATTCCAATCCATAACTCGAATTTCTCGTTCTTCTTGTCCGATTCAAACATTTAACACGACAGGCACTAATGACAAATTATGTGTGGATAAAAGTAAAAAGTTATAAAAACATGTGTGAATGGAGACATGATAATACAAAATGTGGGGTCATTTCCATTGCAAAGTATAATGCAAACAAAACATGAAATATGTGAACACTGAATATCTTATTTTTATATAATGTGAACACTGAATATTTTATTTTTATGTATTTAGTTCCTGTTATATCTACATTTAATTTAATTGTATCTTTTCATAACTATTATTCTACTCTTATATTTTTATAAAAGTCGTATAGTTTATGTAAAAACTGATATACAAGTCGTACACATCTATACATCTCGTATACATTTTAGGGTGGGAGTTGGCTACGAAGTCCAATTTTCATACAAAGTGTAAAAAGTCATAAAACACCATAATGTCAACCATAAAACACACTCAAAACCCAGAAATAACAAAGTTAAGATTACTAAAAAGCCGTATTTGTGTGTTTTGTTTTGTGTTTTGGATGATAAGGCTTTGATTATCGAATGACTAATATTAGTGTGTTTTATGACTGAAATTATGGTGTTTTATGACTTTGTACACTTTGTAGGAAAAATGGACTTTGTAGCCGAACCTCACCCTACATTTTATGGTGTCAAAAGATCCATCAATAGTGTTTCATTAACCGAGTCTTTATTTATAATAAAGTACAAGATTTGTTCTTTATGTTTATACCCAATTTTAAATCGTGTCACTTGGCTTTAAAATTGACGAGTTTTGTGCTATAATGATTCAAATCTTGCACACTACGTATTTTGGCCCTAATCAAGTTTACTTTTCTTCTTAAATACGGTCACCCAAAGGTATTTTAATCTTTTTACTCGTTTATTTAAAATCATTTAATAAATAAACAAACCTATATTAACAATTATATATTATATACTATATATATAATAGCGTAAAATGCACGGATAGTCCATGTGGTTTTGTAAAGTTTCACCTTTAGTCCCAACTTTTGGAAATTACACTCATAGTCCCAGTGGTTTATGAATTTGTTACTCGGATAGTCCCTCAGATAGTCCTTGAGGAGTTTATTGGGTCTATGAATGAATCTGTTGGCAACAATGATGGGAATGATAGTGATGACCCTCTTGCTGGAGAAAATTTCATCAGCAAGAATTCGTTTACGCATAACCAGCACGTACACATAGAGAAATGAGGCATGTTAGATATCGACATAGATCCATCGATACCATTGACTGCGGGTTGACTGCCTGAGGCAGTTCGCAATACATGATTACCACCGTAATCCATGCAAGTAATTGTAACGACTCGCACAAAAATGTCCTAAAACGCTCCGTAAGTGAAAACCCGGACCCCTAAAACCCTAATCCATATCAAAAACCAATAAATTTAGATTTTCTGGTCGCTCGCGGGCCGCGTAAGATACATCAAAGGGTTTACACGGGCCGCGTAAAACCCAAATTCATGCTATAAATTGCCTGGACCTGGGGCTATCCTCTGTGCTCGAAATCTCATTCTTAAAACGCCCCTATTCTGCTAAAATCGAATTTCCGGGTAGTGAAACGCTGTTACGACTACTAGGTATTAGCTCGACCACTGCTACGTTTCAAACTGCTACAATTCTTTTCTTTCCTTCAGCTTTTATTATAGCAAAATTATAGCTCGGGTATTATATTCTAAATCCCGAAACTCTGCCCATATTAGGGTAATAACTCTAGTCACTGGTACGATTCAATGTCCGATCGATTAAAACTATCCGATG
Organism: Helianthus tuberosus; assembly: GCA_030545235.1. Lineage (NCBI taxonomy): Eukaryota > Viridiplantae > Streptophyta > Magnoliopsida > Asterales > Asteraceae > Helianthus > Helianthus tuberosus. The sequence goes on along the minus strand of CM060372.1, from coordinate 79,993,027 downwards.
GATGTTTAAGTGCTGCCCATAGTTGGGCTATACCTTTGTCATTCGTCGTGAGGGTTTTGATCTCGTGAGTTGTCGTTAAAGTTGAGTTGGGTTAATACACTAATACGAGTTCCATAGAGTCTAGAAATTAGAACTCGTAATCAGGGAGCTGCTATAATATTTAGCAACTAAATAGCTAAGTAAATTTAATAGCTAAGTAAACTTAATAGTTAAATAAACTTAGTAGTTAAAATAAACTTATTAAACTTACTAACTACGTACACTTAGTTGTTAAGGAAACTTAGCAGTTAAGTTAGCTGAGTAGATTAATTAATCTGCTAATTAAGTTAAGTATGATTAATTAAAATTAAATATAATTAATTAATCAGTTAAGCAAGATTAATTAAGCTAAGCAAGATTAATGAAGCTAAGCAAGATTAATTAAACTAAGTAAGATTAATTAAACACCTAAATAGATATACATGAAAAATAGATATATATGGGGTAAATATTATCTAATGAATATTTTATCTAAGGAAGGTGTTATCCCGGGAAGGCTTTATCTGGGGAAAGCTTATCTAGGGAAATTCTATATAGGGGTAAGGCTTATCCTCTTACCTATAAATAGGAGCCTAGGATTTCATTTTTCCTTTGCTCATTTCTTCTATTCTTCTCTCTCTATACGTTGGTGTTCTAACCAATAATCACCGAAGCGATGTTCTGTCCGATCGATTCAGGAACCAACTAACGATTGCCAAAGTGCTGTACTTTGTGAATTTCGTTAAACGGAATCCAAAGTGCTATACTTTGTGAATTTTGTTAAGGTTCGAATCTCGTGACTACCGTTAGGTTTGATTTGGGTTTTACACAAATACGTATTCCATTCTGTTAAACTATATGTTTAACTATCAGAATACTCCCAACTATACACTTACAATCAAACAAGCTGTTAAATCATCAGAAGATTCAGAACAATAAAGTATATGCTTAATTATCAGAAGGAGTAGAATCAAGAAGGTTGTTAAATCAATACTGCATGCTTATAATGTGAGTCATTCTCTTTTTATCAAATTGCTTTCCAAAACCCTATTTCTTTCAAAGTTATAATTACAGGGATTAAGTCTTTGTAATCTTCAATTACAGCCGGTATGTGGGGTTTTGTATACATTACTTGATAACCGTCACCATTGGACAACGGGTTAGCCAAAGGGTGATATGACCATAGTCACAGACACCATTGGACAACGAGATAGCCAATAGGTGGTCGAGTGACAAATACTGTTGGGTAATTGGTTGATATATAAACATTGTAATCGCTCTTAATACTGTGAATTATAACAAATATGTTTTTGTACAAAAATGAATGAACTCACCAGTATTTCCTGCTGACAAAACCTTTTTAAAACGCGTTTCAGGTAATTACAGTAGATCGGAATAAGAGTTGGATACGGCACCAACAAGGCTTATAGAAGTGGCTCATTTTATCAATTAAATTAAATTAAGAAAAGTTGTTTTATGTATTCAAATTTATCCCATATTAAAGTTACCTTTGTAAAACATGGTTTTATCCCATCTATTTAAATAAATAAAATCCGGTGTTCCTAAACTCTGATATTTTTCCTAACTCACGGTCCTGATGAAATTTCCGCTACAATGTTTTTCTAAATAACCACCGGTACCACTGAGCTGCTAGCGGCTCCCGATTCCGTCCAGGGTGGGGTCGGGGGTCGTGACAGTAATTGTCCTTAACAACCCCCGCGAACGGGTGCTGAGTCCAAACTATAGTACTATCGTTGCTAAGGCAAGTAGACAACATTCCATGTGTAAACATAACAAACAAGCATTCATAAGCCACGTATAACATGCATTAACGGTTTGCATTCAAATAGTATTGAGTAGTGTGTTGATTGTAATTTGAATATTCGTAACGTATGTAACACCCAAAAGTGCGTAAAGCAAAAAGGGATCGAGTATACTCACAGCGGTTGATGGATTGAAGGGAGCGCTTAGCGAGTAAGGTTAGCCTGAATGGTTTGATAGCATAACTGTCACACCCCAACCGATGGCGGAGTCATCGGGGCATGGCACTGAGCGAAACAGATTGTCCAGAAGTTTCCATAACAACTATCATTACCATTCAATTTAAATTAACACGTCCCATACCATGTCTCAAACAGTAAACAAATTATTACAGATAAACATCAAGACAAATATTCTGTTCCGACAACTCAGATTCAAACACAAATAGTTTATTTATTGGTTTCTAGGACCCCATTTCCTAGCTTCGATTTCATCACAGCGCAGAGAGCATCCTAGACCTTTCCTAGCCTCAAGTTCACAGCATGCTAAGCATGTAAACTTCCTAAGCACCTGTCACATACGTTAAAATAAAGTCAATACATAAAATGTAAAGGTGAGCATACAAGTTTGATAATAGCATATAGAGTTCGAATTCGTTTACGCATAACCAGCACGTACACATAGTGAAATGAAGCACGTTAGTTACCGACATAGATCCATCGATACCAATGACTGCGGGTTGACTGCCTAAGGCAGTTCGCAATACATGATTACCACCGTAATCCATGCAAGTAAAAGATCCTTAACAACCCCCGTGAGAACGGGTGCTGAGTCCAAACTATAGTACTATCGTTGCTAAGGCAGGTAGACAGCATTCCATGTGTAAACATAACAAACAAGCATTCAAGAGCCACGTATAACATGCATTAACGGTTAGCGTTCAAATAGTTTGAGTAGTGTGATAATTGTAGTTTGAATATTTGTAACGTATGTAACACCCAAAAGTGCTTAAAGCAAAAAGGGATCGAGTATACTCACAGCGATTTATGGATTGAAGGGAGCGCTTAGCGAATACGGTTAGCCTGAATAGATTCGGTAGCATAACGATAAGTGAAACGTAAAACAGGAAACAAGTATTGAGGGGTCGGGCAGCTGGTCGATCGGACGCCAGTTCGATCGGACGGCTAACCGTTCTGCTGACAGTCCGTACGGTCTGCTGTTCGATCGGTCGGTAGGCCGATCGGATGGCTGTATGAGTGGATTGTTCCTTCCTTTGAGAAGGACGTGTTTGTGTATGATGGCTTGTCCTTTGAAGTTTTCGTTGTAGCATTTTGGAAACATTGAAGTACCTTTGCCTTTCAGGTCGGTCGATCGGACGACGGTTCGATCGGCCGGCAGCCCGCGGTTAGGCATTCAATCAGAATTTCAAGGTTTAGCCTTTGGATCGGACAGCTGTTCGATCGGACAGGTGTTCGATCGGTTGGCAAGTCAACAAGTCAAAGACTTTAATGAATGTAAAGTGTGATACAATGGATCGGATGGTTGATCGATCGAATAGCACAACTGCTGTTCGATCGGACAACAGGGTGTCACCTGATCGGACGACTGTTCGATCGGGTGGCACTTCTAGTGCATTAAACATGTTGAAAATTGATTAAATGTTGAAGCATTGTATCTCATGATCCGAAGAGTAATCCGACCGGACAATAGTTCGATCGAACAACAGTTCGTTCAATACTATTCTTCAAAACAAGTTGTTTGTGTGGGACCATGTGCTTGCCGATCGGCTGGCCAGTCGATCGGCTGGTTTATCCGATCGGCTGGCTGTCCGTTCAGACAGCAGTCCGATCGGTCAGCATCCTGACCTGATCAGCCTTGCGTCTAACACTTTGGTTGTTTTGTCGTTTTATCGAGGTATTTTGACAGCGAGCAAAACCATAGATGCCTCGTTCTTACTTGGTCTCTCGGGTTGGACAGGAATCACCCAAATCCGGCCGGTGGTCTGTTCGGAACGAAGTTTAGCATTTTACCTGGAGTCGGTTATCCTCGGGGATAGAACCCAGATCTTGAGCCGTATAACCACTAGAGTGATTTGTAAACCGGCTCAGGCTCCGTTTCTACTGGTTCGAGTGAAAGGAGTTGAAGAAAGTTGGGAAAATCCATCCTTCAATCCTTTTCACCAAGTATATGTTCAGATCTATAAAATATCCTTGTTTGTTTATGTGGAAATCGGCTAGATCCAAGTCATTCTTGGTGGGTTGAGGCCAAAACATGAAGTTCTTCAAGAACTCATGATGACATCATCCTAGAACACTTGATTCTTGATGATTTCATGGTTAAAAGTTTAGATTTGAAAGATAGAAAGGTGTAGGAGTGTGTATAGATCAAGAAAGTACAAGATTTAGGACGAAAACTTACCGGAATCGAGAGAAATCTGAGAAAAAGCGAGTTGAGCGTGCTGGTCGAACAGAGGTTTCCAAAAGTGGAAAGAATGACAATGACAGGGGGTATTTATAGGATGACAAAAGGGGAAAGGGCTGGCCGATCGGCTGGCAGCTCGATCGGACAGCCTGTCCGATCGGACAGCAGTCCGTTCAGCTGGCTGTTCGATCGGCTGGGAAGCCTGATCGATCGGTTGCACCTTTCGAGTGTTTCTCGCGACGATTTTAGATATTTCGATTTCGATTGCGAGCGGTTTGATACGATAGGGTTTCCTAGTCAAATTACTTTCAGTCCCAACTACTTCGTATCTCGCGTAATCTATTCTCCACCATCTATCACAGTTCGATTGTGACTTGAGTTCGAGTTCGATAGCATTCGGGTTAGATTTCGAGTTCGATTGAGTTCGCTTGGTTACCACAACATAACATAAATAAACATGCACAGGTAACACGTAAGGCACACACACACACTGTAACACCTCGAAAATTCACGTCCTATAATGTGTTGACACGTGTCATAAGTTTGAACGTGTGAAAGAATATTATAAAAGGACTAAAGTTGACAAACATGGAAAGTATGTGAATATACGGATTCTAAATGTCAACAGTGAATAAATATACTTCATAATAACCCTACATGATGTTTTTAACATCAAACGAATAAATCATGGATCATGCGAAGCTAAAAGTGAGAGATTACAAACTACAGGGGTTAAATGTGTCAACATGTTTAAAGATATACCTCTGAGTGACCTTTTGACAAACCCGAAGCTTTGTAACTGTTAATTATGCTCACTAGAAAGCGCGATATAAATTTCATAAAGTTTCGTTATCGTATGAGAAAGTTATGATCAAATTCGTGTGCGAGGGGTTAAAGCGTTAACGTTGAAAGTTATGACTTTTCGGGTTAACCAGAAATATCAAGGGACTTGGCAAAGTGGGTATAAATCCTAAAGCCCTTGTGGGTAAATATAAAGGGGTCAAATTGCAAGAATTAGGCTTAGTTGCCCTTTTGAAAGGCCAAGGGACATTTATGTGGAAAATAGAAAAATTAAAATCTGATAACAATGTTGAGGCGGGCAGCGTTAAGATTAAGGAAATCTTATGCCGGCCGCGTCAGACGCCCAGTATCAGAAAAGCTAGACAGCAGCCTGTTTATGCGCGGAATCGACCAAAAACAGATATTTTAACATGGTGGGCGACCCCTAAACAGTCCTAGGCACTTAGGGACACACGTTGAAGGGTTGTGGTCAGTGTTAGACCTTGGTGTCAACAATCTATGGTGAGAAATTCACTATAAAAGGGCACAAGACTTCAACTCATTCTTCACACCTTCCATCAAGCTTTCTGATCGATTTCTGGAGCTTAGGAGCAGACTCAAGTGGTCACTAATCAAGCATAGGACTTCAGTAAGTATACCTAACCATTCTTAATTAAGTTTTAGCTTAGTTTTAGCTTAAAAGTCAAACCGTCGTAATTAACGGTTGACTTTAAGATTAATCACTAATGGTCCAGTTATTAGTCGAATCAAAAGTAGTTATAAGTTGGTAATTATGTGGGTAATAAACCCTCAAAAGGGTTCCCCCTGATTCCCACTCTAACTAGGTCAAATGTCGGGTCAAACTTACTAATAAAAAGTCAACAGAATGTTTAAATTACAATTTATGCATGATTAGCAATGTAGAACACATACAACCTGTTTGATCATTAATATAACTTGGTAATGAATGTAGAAACATGTCTAAACATGTTCAACCCGACAATTTCCTGTTTAGACCCGGTTCGGAACCGAAAGTCGCATAGTTTGACTTATACTTTGACTTTCAGTTCTGACCCGTTATGGTATGTTTTAGAAATTCCTTAGAGCTTTATTTGGACCAGGTTACATGCTAGTATAACCCTCTGTGATTATACACCTCGGATCATTAGTTATCCAATTAATATGCACGATTCCGTTAATTGCTCATATGTTGACCATTATGCCCTTTTCACCTTAAAACGTGATTTTTGGAAATGTAAAAGAGTAGAAACCTTAATTACTGATATATAAACTTGCATACAAAATTTGACATCAGTTTGAGGTGTAGGTTAAGAGTTATGCTCGTTAGCGTAAAATTAAAGCTTTATGTTAATTAAACGGCGTACTTAGCGTATTGCCTACTTAAACATACTTTTTGATATCAATCTCTTTACCCACAGATGTAATATATTATTTTGGGATTTTTAAATATTTTTATTAAATTTTAGGCTGAGCATAACTTATAGTCGTAGGCTTAATCCGGTAATTGTCGGTTTTGCCCTTACGGGCTATAAAATGAGTTTTACATATCTAAACGACTCCAAACCTTTTGCTACTGATCACATATGATAAATAAATTATTTTAAGCCTTCTGGAAATATAAAAATACCAGATTTATGTATCAAACCCGGAAATGGCCTCTAATCGCCTCTTTAAGCGTTTTTAACGCATAGTATGTGCTATAACTATATTAAACATACAAGGGTTGATACCTACTGATATTTGAGGTAAATTATAATATTTTAACAGTAAGCAAAGGTTGTTATACTCAGACTTCAATTTGGAGCTTTTCGGCTTATGTGAAATTACCAAAATACCCCTACGGGGCATAGTTTGGTTATAATTGATAAATTTCACATATATACTTTACCCTACTGATATAACTTAGAAAATTAAGTATATTTGCTGATTACATCAGACCTGTAACTCAGGTTAACACTTAAACTCTTTTATAACCCTTTAAATGACCAAACTACCCCTACGGGGCCTAGTTTGTGTTTAAATACGTTTCGGGCATAATAAAAGACATATTACTGATGTCACAACATATATGAAGCATATTAACTTAGGAAACCTGTAAATAGCTCTCATGAATACCCGTTACGCTTATTACGCGTTCGGTTCGGTTTATGTAACTAGTTTACATAAACTAGCCTAAACGGGTCAAGCCTTATCGGTTTTATCTCAAAATCCAAAATGTGTATGAAATACCCATATTAAACAAGTCTCTGAACTTATCGGGTCTAAATCACATTCTATCCGGTCTTCGCTTAATCGTGCGTACAAACCGTGTCTTTGAAACTAACCGGTCTAAGCTTAAGCTTAACTAAAGACCCGTTAGGATTCTAATAGGTTATTATAAACCTTCGTTCCAGATTAGGAGAACCAGTAAAAGCTATGTGCGTTTGCTTATTGTGATTTATACATTGCTCAGGTAAATACTTTTAACTTATTTTCCCTATACGGGCTTGGGTTACGGTATATAGCATACCGCTTGATCGGGCATCAAATCTTCCATCGTTGGGTGGTTAATTGAATAATTTGATCGGCTCGTTTAAACAGTCTTGTTACTTAAAGCCTTTGGGGGGGTTAATGATCATGTCCCGGATATCCTTGGCATCATTTTACGAAATGGCCACGACTTAAGCGCGGGGTGTAGGTGTACACCCGTCAGTGCACAAAAGAATAATGTGGTGTGTCTATTGATCTTTAACCCAGACAAGATCCGGGCTACTGAACGCACAAGGAACATGTAATTCGTTCACAAGATTATATATTTAAATAATTCTCCCAAGTTAAATAAAATATTTATGCCACGTGCATCCAAACCAATTTTTAATCATTTTCCAAAATGAGTCAGTTGATTGTATTTACCAGTGTAAACTGACGTATTTTCCCAAAAAGATTAAATGCAGGTACTAAGCGTAATTGGCTGGGATTTCTCCTTAGCATCATTAGAAGTCTCGCAAGCTTAAGATGCCTGAAGTCTGTTGAACTATTGTTTCCATTTTGTTTCCGATCCGTCTGTGGATAAACTTCCGAATATTGTGACATTTGATATTACAATATTAAATTCGGTTGTATTATACCTTTTAAATTGCTTCCGCTGTGCATATTTATATATTGTGTTGTTTGACTATTATGTTTCCAACCACGTCACGATAATCCCCCACCGGGCCCACCGGTGACACGTGGAAATCGGGGTGTGACAGGTTGGTATCAGAGCCAACACTGAGTGAATTAAACACTAGCCTTTTGTGTTTAATCTCAGTTACACAATTGCACATTCTAAACTTTCGAGTTTAGACATATAACATAGGACAAAATCCACCTTGTTTGTGTTGTCCTTTATTTTTCATATATTTTTGTTTTGTTATCTCATGCCATATTGACAGGTTTAACAAAATGCCGCCAAGATTCTTCAGGAGAAGAGGAAGAGGCAAGGGGTCAATCACCGCCCCCAATGATAATGAAGCTGGACCTTCGAATGTGCGAGCTCCATCTACCACGGAGAGTGACGATCCCCGGCAGAACCGTAGAAACCTCTTTGAGCCGGCTAGACGGTCGGTCTCACACAGTTCAACACCTCCTAACCCTTATGGGCCGCAACCCGAGTATGAACCCAACAACCCTCAACCTTCATACATACCATTACAGCGATCCTTATCGCACAACTCTTTTGGAGACCCCACACCTGTCCTCAGGGGCCGGTTTAACCCGGCCAATTACATACAAGAACCAGTGGGTTTCAACCCATTGGGACCGGAGGATCATTTCTCGGGAGATCACGCGGATGACATGGACGAGGATACGGATACGGACCCCGTCGAACCTGCCAGTGGTACACCAAACCACCCGATAGAGATCTCTGACGGATCTTCATTCCACGGATCACCCTATGTTGGTCCAGATAGCTTTCAAGCTATGTTTACCAGGCACGAATGGTACTATACACCTCCTTGCCATTCACCGCCTCAGCAGCAACAGCAGCAGCAGGATCCCTCTGTGGATTCACGGTTTGTGGCAGTCACGCCACCACCACCACCTCCACCAGTTCAGCCGGCACCTCCGCAACCGCCGAGGCGTAGGCGATCTGGACCGCGTATGTCTACACGGGGAGGAGATTTCCATTTCAGCTCTCCTCGGCAATCAAGTGGCAGCCATTACCCGCCACATCAAGAAGATCCACAAATGGGTGGACCTTCGCAACCAGTTGCACCGCAACCACCGCCAATGGGTTTTGATAACCCAATTCCGGCATACACGGGTTCCATGGCGTATAACCCGTTTGAACATCCAGTGCACACCAACTACAACTACGCCGAAGCCGACCCATACATGGTAGCGGCTAACTACAACACCCAAGGACCCTATGGAGATCCATGGGGAGTAGGATACCCAACTCATGGGTACCAGATACCTGCAAGACCTATTATCAGGCAACAATCGCAACCACCAAGGTTCTCCCCACCAGAGCGTGAAGAAATTCTGCAAAGGTTGGACCATGTAGAGCGAGAGTTTCACAGGGAACGAAGGGAGCGACAAAATTTCTTCCAAGGATTAACGAGCCTAATTAAAGGGAAGAGCAAGAAGGACCACTAAATCCTTCCATTTGTTGTTGAGCCCCTACGTGGGCCAGTCTTGCTGTATAAACCCCTGCGTGGGTATGCTTGTTTGTTTGACCCCTGCGTGGGTCTATCTTTCTGTAAACCCCTACGAGGGTATGTTATATGTGTAAGTCCCTGCGTGGACTATTATGTTATTATGCCCCTGCGTGGGTATGTGTGTTATTAAGCCCCTGCGTGGGTAAGTACTTGTTTAAACCCCTGTAAGGGTAAGATGTTTGTCGAAAAGTCCCGTTTAGGGCAACCTGTAATCTTTTGATAATTAATGGAATGTTATGTTATAAATTTCATCTTGCCATTATGTGCATAAATAAATTATATATGAAATAAATAAATTAAAATCATTTCTTTTGAAATAATCTGCCTATGAAATTTTTAAATAAGAATCTTACAGAGTGAAACCTAGCCTTCGGGTCATTATAAGACCGGGCCAAGATGGTAAGACCTGTGCAAAAGATTCAAATCCCAGTTAACATCTGAAAACATGTTAACACTCCTGGCAGAAGTGATTCTTTAAAATCACACACGTCATTTTTATATAAAAGGATCTTTCTAAAGATTCCTAACCCAATTTTATGATCTCTGAATCATGGGTTTAGGTCATCAATTAAGATGATCATATTTTGACCATACGTGGTAATATAATGCCTACGGGCCCTGCTCATTTCCATATGAGCCAAAAGACAGTGGTAGCGATGACTCCCTGTCAGATAAAGGTAATGAACTAGGTTCAAACCTTCATGCTTTGATTCTCTGAAATCATAGCTTATAAATTATAAATGTCCTTGTGACTAGGCCTATTGTGCTAGTATACCTTAATGTTTTGATTCTCTGAAATCATAGATTAAATTAAAATGTCCATGTGACTAGGCCTTTTGTGCCACAAATAAAACTGTTATTGTTTTATAATTAGGATAAATTATGATAGAAATCCTAAATAAATATGATTAATAAATTAACCAAATATGGTCTCTGTTTACCATGGTTAATGAATTACCCTAAGGGGCAATTCCATAATTAACTCCCAAATAAACTATTGTCCTTGTTTTCTGCAACAGTTCAATTAAAATGGCTAACTCGGACGAGGTTAATAGTCATCCAGTGGAGAATAACGAGAACGCCCGAATTAATTTAACGGGTGCTGAATTGAAAGCGATAATAGACGGCGCAGTTACACAGGCCTTGGAACGTCAGTACGAAGAGTATAGTGGGACTCGAAGTAGGACCCTATCTAAGCCGCATTCAAAGCCTAAGACACACTCTGAGGCTCACAACAAGCCACCTTCCAAGAAGGATGAACCCAAGAAAGATGATGATAGACTTTCCTCAAACCACCACAGTGCTCCATCTCAGCAGGTTGTACTTAATCAAGGACCCCGTGACAAGGGTTGCTCTTATAAATATTTTGTTTTCTGCAAACCCCGGGATTTCACTGGGGAGAAGGGAGCCATTGACTGTATGACGTGGCTGGATGAGATGGATACGGTTGTGGATATCAGCGGATGCGCTGAGAGAGACGTGGTCAAGTTTGCGTCGCAGTCTTTTAAGGGTGAAGCTTTAGCATGGTGGAGATCTCTGATTCAAGCCACCGGGAAAATCCCATTGTACAACATGTCTTGGGATCAATTTGTTGCCCTCATCAGGGAAAATTACTGCCCTCAGCATGAGGTGGAGAAGATAGAGTCTGATTTTCTATCATTGGTGATGACAAACCTTGACTGTCAAGCTTACCTCACGAGCTTCAACACGATGTCCCGGTTGGTTCCATATCTGGTAACCCCGGAACCAAAAAGAATAGCTCGTTTTATCGGTGGTTTAGCCTCGGAAATCAAGGCAAGCGTGAAGGCTTCTCGGCCAGCTACTTTTAGATCTGTAGCTGACATATCCTTGTCCCTCACTTTGGATGCGGTCAGGCAAAGATCGCTGAGGAATAAGGAGGCTGAGAAGAGGAAACGTGAAGATGATAGTTCACGGAGGTCGAACAAGAAGCACCGTGGGAACGGTGATAACAAGAAAGGATCAGAGTCAAGGAAAGATGGGCATCATTCTGGGGAGAAGCCCAAGTGCAAGATTTGCAAGAAACAGCACTTTGGAAAGTGCAGACTCGAGTCGAACCCTCAGACTCAGTCAAAAACCTTTGCATGTGGAATATGCAAGTCCACGGATCACAAAACTTTGGATTGCAAGAAGATGAAAGACGCAACGTGCTACCATTGCAATGAAAAGGGGCACATTAAAACCAACTGCCCTAAATACACCAAGAAGCCTGAAGAGGCCAAGAAGACAAATGCTAGAGTCTTCAGAATGGACGTAAAGGAAGCAGTTCTAGACGACAACGTTATTACAGGTACTTTCCTTGTAAATGGTGTCTATGCAAGAGTACTATTTGATTCAGGCGCTAATAAGTCGTTTGTAGATCATAAATTTTGCAAATTGCTGAATTTACCTGTCAAAACCTTGAGTATAATTTATGTGGTAGAGTTAGCAGATGGCACCTTAGAAGCCGTCTCAACTGTGTTAGATGGATGTGTTATATCCATTAAGAACCACTCTTTTCCTCTGTCTCTGCTTCCCTTTAAGTTGGCCGGTTTTGACATAGTTCTGGGTATGGACTGGTTATCTCATAACCAGGCCCAAATTGTCTGTAACAAGAAACAAGGGTAATAAAGACTCCGTCTGGTGAATCACTTACCATTCGGGGAGATACCCAGTATGGGTTACCTGAGCAAGCGACTATGCTCAAGGCTTCAAAATGTTTAAAGAAGGGTTGTGTCATCTACATGGCACAAGTGATTATTGATGAGCCTAAACCGAAGATAGAAGACATCCCTGTCATTTCTGAATACCCAGAAGTTTTTCCGGAAGAACTACCTGGTTTGCCACCAGATAGGCAAGTGGAATTCAGGATTGATATCATCCCCGGAGCAGCACCTGTTGCTAGAGCACCTTATAGGTTGGCGCCCACAGAGATGAAAGAATTGAGGACACAGCTAGACGAATTGCTAGCCAAGGGTTTCATTAAACCTAGTTCGTCTCCATGGGGAGCACCAGTCCTGTTTGTCAAGAAGAAGGATGGGTCGATGCGTCTGTGCATCGTCTATCGTGAACTTAATAAAGTCACGATAAAGAATAGGTATCCTTTGCCCAGGATCGACGATTTGTTCGATCAGTTACAAGGGGCAAGTTATTTCTCGAAGATTGACTTGAGGTCAGGCTACCATCAACTGAAGGTTAGAGATGAAGACATACACAAAACTGCATTTAGGACTCGTTATGGCCATTACGAGTTCCTAGTGATGCCTTTTGGGCTCACTAATGCACCGGCCGCGTTCATGGATCTCATGAATCGTGTTTGCAAGCCGTACTTAGATAAATTCGTCATCGTTTGCATCGACGACATTCTTATCTATTCGAAGAATCAAGCTGACCATGAGAAACACCTTCGCTGTATTCTCAAACTCCTGCATCAGGAGAAACTCTACGCTAAATTTTCCAAGTGTGAATTCTGGCTTCGAGAAGTCCAATTCCTTGGACATGTGGTGAGTGAGCGTGGTATCCAAGTGGATCCTGCTAAGGTTGAAGCAGTTATGAACTGGCAAGAGCCAAAGACGCCTACGGAGATTCGTAGCTTCCTGGGATTGGCAGGATATTACAGGCGTTTCATTGAAAATTTTTCAAGGATTGCTGCACCCCTAACTTCCTTGACCAAGAAGAAAGTAAAGTTCGTTTGGGGCCCTAGGCAGCAAGAATCCTTTGATATTCTGAAGCAAAAGTTGAGCAACGCCCCAGTACTGACATTGCCAGATGGAATAGAAGATTTTGTGGTTTACTGCGATGCATCGCACACTGGCATGGGGTGCGTGCTTATGCAGAAAGGCAAGGTTATTGCCTATGCATCGCGACAGTTAAAGGTGCATGAAAAGAATTACACCACCCACGACTTGGAGTTGGGTGCCGTTGTATTCGCACTAAAACTGTGGAGGCATTATCTTTATGGAATCAAGTGTGTGATCTATTCCGATCACAAGAGCCTCCAGCACCTATTTAATCAGAAGGAATTAAACATGAGGCAACGCCGTTGGATGGAAACTTTAAATGATTATGATTGTGAAATAAGATACCATCCCGGCAAGGCGAATGTAGTCGCCGATGCCTTGAGTCGAAAGGAGAGGGTGAAACCCATCCGAATCAATGCCAAGCGCATGGAGATAAAGAACAGTTTGACTGAAATGTTGTTAGCTGCACAGAAAGAAGCTGTGTTGGAAGCTAACTATCCCAACGAAAAGCTAGGGGTAACTGAGGAGCAGTTAACTCTTAGCAAGGACGGAATTCTAAGATTAAATGGACGAATATGGGTTCCAATTTATGGAGGACTTCGAGATGTCATCCTCCAGGAAGCCCATAGTTCCAAATACTCCGTTCATCCTGGAGCTGATAAGATGTACCAGGATCTAAAGGCAAACTATTGGTGGATAGGCTTGAAAAAGTCTGTAGCCACCTATGTAGCTAAATGCTTGACATGTGTGCAAGTCAAAGCCGAGCACCAGAAGCCGTCAGGCTTGCTACAACAGCCTGAACTTCCTACGTGGAAGTGGGAAATGGTAAATATGGATTTTGTTACCAAGTTACCTAAAACAAGGAAAGGAAATGATACAATATGGGTGATAGTTGATAGACTGACTAAGTCAGCACATTTCCTACCCATCAAGGAGACTTATAGCTCCGACATGTTAGCCCAGTTGTACGTTGATAAGATTGTAGCCTTACATGGCATACCTGTGTCTATTATCTCTGACCGGGATACTAGATACACGTCACATTTTTGGAAAAGCTTCCAACAATCTTTGGGCACACGTTTGAATTTCAGTACGGCTTATCATCCTCAGACTGACGGTCAGAGTGAGCGTACTATTCAAACGTTGGAAGACATGCTACGTGCATGTGCGATCGATTTGGGTGGTAGTTGGGATAAGAACCTACCGTTAATCGAATTCTCCTACAACAATAGCTACCATACCAGCATTAAGGCTGCGCCCTTCGAGGCATTATACGGTAGAAAGTGTAGATCACCCGTTTGTTGGGCGGAAGTTGGAGATGTCCAATTATCAGGACCAGAGATAGTCTTTGAAACGACGGACAAGATTGTCCAGATTCGTGACCGTCTCAAAGCTGCCCGAGATAGGCAGAAGAGCTACGCAGATCCGAAGCGTAAAGCTTTTCACTTCGAAGTAGGTGACAAAGTGTTGCTAAAAGTATCACCCTGGAAGGGGGTGATGCGATTCGGTAAGAAAGGCAAGCTAAGCTCGAGATACATAGGACCTTTCGAGGTTATTGAACGTGTCGGGTCAGTTGCCTATAAGTTAAACTTACCTGAAGAGCTCAGTGGAATTCACAATGTGTTCCACATCTGCAATCTGAAGAAGTGCTTCGCTGATGAATCACTGGTTATACCACATACAGATGTGCATATAGATGAGAGCTTAAAATTTGTGGAAAAACCATTGTCGATTGAAGATTGACAGGTTAAGAAGCTTCGAAGGAAGCATGTACCTATTGTAAAGGTCAAATGGGATGCCCGTAGAGGTCCCGAATATACGTGGGAGGTTGAATCCTCAATGAAAGAAAAGTACCCTTATTTATTTCAGTAAATCTCGGGGTCGAGATTTCTTTTAAGGGGGTGAGGATCTAACACCTCGAAAATTCACATCCTATAATGTGTTGACACGTGTCATAAGTTTGAACGTGTGAAAGAATGTTATAAAAGGACTAAAGTTGACAAACGTGGAAAGTATGTGAATATACGGATTCTAAATGTCAACAGTGAATAAATATAATTCATAATAACCCTACATGATGTTTTTAACATCAAACGAATAAATCATGGATCATGCGAAGCTAAAAGTGAGAGATTACAAACTACAGGGGTTAAATGTGTCAACATGTTTAAAGATATACCTCTGAGTGACCTTTAGACAAACCCGAAGCTTTGTAACAGTTAATTATGCTCACTAGAAAGCGCGATATAAATTTCATAAAGTTTCGTTATCGTATGAGAAAGTTATGATCAAATTCGTGTACGAGGGGTTAAAGCGTTAACGTTGAAAGTTATGACTTTTCGGGTTAACCAGAAATGTCAAGGGAGTTGGAAAAGTGGGTATAAGTCCTAAAGCCCTTGTGGGTAAATATAAAGGGGTCAAATTGCAAGAATTAGGCTTAGTTGCCCTTTCGAAAGGCCAAGGGACATTTATGTGGAAAATAGAAAAATTAAAATCTGATAACAAGGCTGAGGCGGGCCGCGTTAAGATTAAGGAAATCTTATGCGGGCCGCGTTAGACGCCCAGTATCAGAAAAGCTAGACAGCAGCCTGTTTATGCGCGGAATCGACCAAAAACAGATATTTTAACATGGTGGGCGACCCCTAAACAGTCCTAGGCACTTAGGGACACACGTTGAAGGGTTGTGGTCAGTGTTAGACCTTGGTGTCAACAATCTATGGTGAGAAATTCACTATAAAAGGGCACAAGACTTCAACTCATTCTTCACACCTTCCATCAAGCTTTCTGATCGATTTCTGGAGCTTAGGAGCAGACTCAAGTGGTCACTAATCAAGCATAGGACTTCAGTAAGTATACCTAACCCTTCTTAATTAAGTTTTAGCTTAGTTTTAGCTTAAAAGTCAAACCGTCGTAATTAACGGTTGACTTTAAGATTAATCACTAATGGTCCAGTGATTAGTCGAATCAAAAGTAGTTATAAGTTGGTAATTATGTGGGTAATAAACCCTCAAAAGGGTTCCCCCTGATTCCCACTCTAACTAGGTCAAATGTCGGGTCAAACTTACTAATAAAAAGTCAACAGAATGTTTAAATTACAATTTATGCATGATTAGCAATGTAGAACACATACAACCTGTTTGATCATTAATATAACTTGGTAATGAATGTAGAAACATGTCTAAACATGTTCAACCCGACAATTTCCTGTTTAGACCCGGTTCGGAACCGAAAGTCGCATAGTTTGACTTATACTTTGACTTTCAGTTCTGACCCGTTATGGTATGTTTTAGAAATTCCTTAGAGCTTTATTTGGACCAGGTTACATGCTAGTATAACCCTCTGTGATTATACACCTCGGATCATTAGTTATCCAATTAATATGCACGATTCCGTTAATTGCTCATATGTTGACCATTATGCCCTTTTCACCTTAAAACGTGATTTTTGGAAATGTAAAAGAGTAGAAACCTTAATTACTGATATATAAACTTGCATACAAAATTTGACATCAGTTTGAGGTGTAGGTTAAGAGTTATGCTCGTTAGCGTAAAATTAAAGCTTTATGTTAATTAAACGGCGTACTTAGCGTATAGCCTACTTAAACATACTTTTTGATATCAATCTCTTTACCCACAGATGTAATATATTATTTTGGGATTTTTAAATATTTTTATTAAATTTTAGGCTGAGCATAACTTATAGTCGTAGGCTTAATCCGGTAATTGTCGGTTTTGCCCTTACGGGCTATAAAATGAGTTTTACATATCTAAACGACTCCAAACCTTTTGCTACTGATCACATATGATAAATAAATTATTTTAAGCCTTCTGGAAATATAAAAATACCAGATTTATGTATCAAACCCGGAAATGGCCTCTAATCGCCTCTTTAAGCGTTTTTAACGCATAGTATGTGCTATAACTATATTAAACATACAAGGGTTGATACCTACTGATATTTGAGGTAAATTATAATATTTTAACAGTAAGCAAAGGTTGTTATACTCAGACTTCAATTTGGAGCTTTTCGGCTTATGTGAAATTACCAAAATACCCCTACGGGGCATAGTTTGGTTATAATTGATAAATTTCACATATATACTTTACCCTACTGATATAACTTAGAAAATTAAGTATATTTGCTGATTACATCAGACCTGTAACTCAGGTTAACACTTAAACTCTTTTATAACCCTTTAAATGACCAAACTACCCCTACGGGGCCTAGTTTGTGTTTAAATACGTTTCGGGCATAATAAAAGACATATTACTGATGTCACAACATATATGAAGCATATTAACTTAGGAAACCTGTAAATAGCTCTCATGAATACCCGTTACGCTTATTACGCGTTCGGTTCGGTTTATGTAACTAGTTTACATAAACTAGCCTAAACGGGTCAAGCCTTATCGGTTTTATCTCAAAATCCAAAATGTGTATGAAATACCCATATTAAACAAGTCTCTGAACTTATCGGGTCTAAATCACATTCTATCCGGTCTTCGCTTAATCGTGCGTACAAACCGTGTCTTTGAAACTAACCGGTCTAAGCTTAAGCTTAACTAAAGACCCGTTAGGATTCTAATAGGTTATTATAAACCTTCGTTCCAGATTAGGAGAACCAGTAAAAGCTATGTGCGTTTGCTTATTGTGATTTATACATTGCTCAGGTAAATACTTTTAACTTATTTTCCCTATACGGGCTTGGGTTACGGTATATAGCATACCGCTTGATCGGGCATCAAATCTTCCATCGTTGGGTGGTTAATTGAATAATTTGATCGGCTCGTTTAAACAGTCTTGTTACTTAAAGCCTTTGGGGGGGTTAATGATCATGTCCCGGATATCCTTGGCATCATTTTACGAAATGGCCACGACTTAAGCGCGGGGTGTAGGCGTACACCCGTCAGTGCACAAAAGAATAATGTGGTGTGTCTATTGATCTTTAACCCAGACAAGATCCGGGCTACTGAACGCACAAGGAACATGTAATTCGTTCACAAGATTATATATTTAAATAATTCTCCCAAGTTAAATAAAATATTTATGCCACGTGCATCCAAACCAATTTTTAATCATTTTCCAAAATGAGTCAGTTGATTGTATTTACCAGTGTAAACTGACGTATTTTCCCAAAAAGATTAAATGCAGGTACTAAGCGTAATTGGCTGGGATTTCTCCTTAGCATCATTAGAAGTCTCGCAAGCTTAAGATGCCTGAAGTCTGTTGAACTATTGTTTCCATTTTGTTTCCGATCCGTCTGTGGATAAACTTCCGAATATTGTGACATTTGATATTACAATATTAAATTCGGTTGTATTATACCTTTTAAATTGCTTCCGTTGTGCATATTTATATATTGTGTTGTTTGACTATTATGTTGCCAACCACGTCACGATAATCCCCCACCGGGCCCACCGGTGACACGTGGAAATCGGGGTGTGACACACACGTATAACAATAAGTAAAATTACGTAGCTCGAGTTGCGGATTGATGTCGATTCGATTAACTTAGCTTGATTGTTAGTTGGTTAACTTTATCGCATTGTTACTTCCTATAGTTCACAGTCGTAGGTCGATTGAAATACGATTAATACTCATCGATTATTGCAATTAACAACACTTACTCCACATAATATAAATAAAATAAAGACATTTCTACAAGTTAAGTTGCGCGAAATCGGTCGTTGACTTTGACCTTGACTTTCACTTACGAAAACACGGGGTGTTACAGCCTCCTCTTGTTTAGGGAATTTCGTCCCGAAATTAAGCTGGAAGCTGCTACAACCGTCGTGAATCACGTGAGGACTCTCTCTATCTAGACTTCTCCTGGAACAACTGTGGGTACTTAGCCTTCATGTCGCTTTCGAGTTCCCAAGTGAACTCTGCGCCTCGTTTGCCTTCCCATCGGACTTTTACAATAGGAATGCGTGAGCGCCTGAGCTGCTTGGTTTGGCAGTCCATGATTTCGACTGGCTTTTCCACGAAGTGTAATGTTTCGTTCACTTGTAGATCGTCCAGAGAGACATGTAAATCGTGGTCGGCGATGCACTTTCGGAGGTTTGACACGTGGAAAGTCGGGTGGACGTTACTAAGTTCCTCCGGTAATTCGAGTCTGTAGGCGACTTTTCCGATCCTTTCCAGAATCTTAAAAGGTCCAACATATCGAGGCGCGAGTTTCCCTTTCTTGCCGAATCGGACTACACCCTTCCAAGGTGATACCTTTAGGAGTACGTAGTCACCAACGCCAAATTCACGGGGCTGGCGCTTTTTATCGGTGTAAACCTTCTGTCGATCCCGAGCTTTCACCAGGTTGTCTCGGATTTGGAAAATTTTGTCTGTCGTTTCTTGTAATAGCTCAGGACCGGTTAGTTGCGAATGACCGATCTCGTGCCATACAATAGGCGACCGACATCTTCTTCCGTATAATGCCTCAAAAGGTGCCATCTCGATGCTAGAATGATAGCTGTTATTATACGAGAATTCGACTAACGGCAGGTGTTTTTCCCAATTACCACCGAAGTCTAGAACACACGAACGGAGCATGTCTTCAAGAGTACGGATCGTTCTCTCAGTCTGACCGTCGGTTTGTGGGTGGAAAGCGGTACTTAGATTAAGCGTTGTACCGAGTGCCGTTTGAAACTTTTACCACAATCGTGAAGTAAACCGAGCATCATGATCAGAGATGATGTCACGAGGCGTCCCATGATTACAAATGATCTCGTCGGTGTAGATTCGGGCTAATCGTTCTACCTTGTAGTCTTCTCGTATGGGAAGAAAGTGAGCTCATTTAGTCAAACGGTCGACTATTACCCAAATGCTGTCATGGCCTGATGACGTGGGTGGTAGCTTGGTTACGAAATCCATAGCTATGCTCTCCCACTTCCACATGGGAACTGGTGGTTGTTCGAGCAAGCCAGAGGGTCTTTGATGTTCAGCCTTGATTCTAGCACAAGTTAGGCATTTTCCGACGTAGAGAGCGATATCCCTTTTCATGCCCGGCCACCAGTACTTATAACGAAGATCCTGGTACATTTTGTCAGCACCAGGGTGAACTGAGTAACGGGATTTATGGGCTTCGTCCATGATAATATGTCACAAATTGGTTCGTTTGGGAATCCAAATCCGGTCTAAGAAGTGGAATATCCCATTCGACTTACTCACAAGTTGGGCTCCATCGTGGTAGATTCTTTCTTTCTTCAAGGTGCGTTCGTTGAAACATGCGTGTTGAGCGTCGCGGATGAGAGTTTCGAGGTTGTGCTGGGCTTGAACATTACGAGTGCTAAGCAGGTAGCTTCGTCTGCTAAGTGCATCGGCAACAACATTTGCCTTGCCTGGGTGATAACGAATCTCACAGTCGTAATCGTTGAGAAGTTCTACCCATCAGCGTTGATGCATATTAAGTTCCTTCTGATTAAAGATATGCTGTAGGCTCCTATGATCGGTGAAGATCGTACACTTGGTACCGTACAGGTAGTGTCGCCAAATCTTTAAGGCAAAAGCAACCGCGCCTAGCTCGAGATCGTGGGTTGTATAGTTCTTCTCGTGGATTTTGAGCTGACGATATGTGTAAGCTATGACCTTGTCCCGTTGCATAAGGGCACAACCGAGGCCAAGTTTGGAAGCATCACAGTAGACAATGAAATCATTGTTTCCGTCGGGCAATGTGAGAACAGGAGCATTGCAAAGCATGTATTTGAGGGTTCGAAAGGCAGACTCTTGTTTGGTTCCCCAAACAAAAGCCTGGTCTTTATGTGTAAGAGAGGTAAGTGGTACAGCAATCTTCGAGAATCCTTTGATAAATCGTCGATAATAGCCTGCTAGTCCGAGAAAAGAACGGACCTCAGACGGATTCTTAGGTGTAACCCAGCTCTTGACAGCTTCAATCTTTGCAGGGTCGACGTGAATGCCTTGACTATTTACGATGTGACCCAGAAACTGAACCTCCCCCAACCAAAATTCACACTTGGAGAATTTGGCGTAGAGTTGGTTCCCCTGGAGTAACTCGAGAACCAAACGTAGATGTTGCGCGTGTTCGGCTTTCGATTTGGAATAGATCAAGACGTCGTCGATGAATACGATGACGAAGCGGTCGAGATATGGTTTACACACGCGATTCATCAGATCCATGAAAACCGCTGGTGCGTTTGTTAGGCCAAAAGGCATGACAACGAATTCGTAATGGCCGTAACGAGTTCAAAATGCGGTTTTGGGTATATCCTCCTCTTGAATGCGTAGCTGATGGTAACCTGAACGTAGATCGATCTTCGAGAAACACATAGCGCCTTGTAGTTGATCAAACAAATCGTCGATACGAGGCAGAGGGTAGCGGTTGTTGATAGTTAACTTATTCAATTCCCGGTAGTCGATGCACATCCGAAACGACCCATCCTTCTTTTTGATGAAAAGGACTGGCGCGCCCCAAGGAGAGGTGCTCGGGCGAATGAAGCCTTTTTCAAGTAATTCCTGGAGTTGGGTTGAGAGTTCGCGCATTTCTGACGGTGCGAGTCGGTAAGGAGCTTTGGCAATAGGATTTGCTCCAGGAATGAGGTCAATACGAAAGTCGATATCACAACTTGGAGGTAATCCAGGAAGATCCTCTGGAAAAACATTAGGAAATTCTCGAACCACTGGAACGTCTTTCACTTCCTTCTTCTTTTTCTTTTCCTTCTCTGCTACTACAACGTTAGCCAAGAAAGCCCTGTATTCCTTGCGGAGATACTTGCTGGCTTGGATACACGACATAAGCTTGAGCCCCTTTGAAGTAGTATCGCCATAAACACACAATAAGTCACCATTCGCGAGCGAAAAACGAATCATCTTGTCGAAGCATACAACTTCAGCATGGTTTTCTCGAAGAAAGTCCATGCCTACTATTACGTCAAAGCTTCCGAGTTGCATTGGAATAAGGTCGATTGGGAAGATGTGATTGTTGAGCTCAAGAGTACAATCACGGATAACAGAATTAACAGCGACGGTTCTTCCGGTAGCGACTTCTACATCGAACTTCAAGGAGAGTTGGGAACGTTTACGACTAAGGAGTTTCTCAAATTCGAGCGACACAAAGCAATTATCGGCTCCGGTATCAAATAAACATGAAGCATAAATACCATTCACAAGGAACGTACCATTGACCACGTTGTTGTCGGCCTAGGCTTGACGCACGTTGAGGTTGAAAGTTCTGGCGCGTGCGGCCTGTTGTTGCTGCTGCTGTTGTTGTTGCTGCTGTGGCTGCTGTTGCTGAGGCTCTTGTTTCACAACCCTGTTCGGGCACACGTTGGCGAAATGGTTCGGGTCGCCACACGCGAAGTAGGCTCTGGCTTTGATTGCGGGTGCCGGAGGAGCTTGTTGACCCTGTGGGGCAGTGAGTAGAGCTTGGTTGGCAGGAGCTTGACGAATACGGCAGTTGGCAGTAAAGTGGCCGTATACATTGCAGTGAGCACAAAAGCGGCATTGAATAGCAGTCGGGTGGTGGTAGGTGCAAGTAGGGCAGAGCGGGTGTGGCCTAGTGTATGCACGCTTTGCAGGCGGTGCATTGGCCACAGGCGCCGCTACTTGACGCTGTTGGGCAGGTACGGTTTGAATCGGTGCAGCAGTAATCGCACAGTTCTTGTTGGTGGAGCTGTTCTTTCTCTTGTTCTTTCTCTTGTTGCTTGACGAGGTGGGTTCAGCAGTGGGTGCGGTAACGGTAGCTTGATGCAGATGCTTCGAAGCCTTATCCCATACACCAGCCTTAACCCGCTTGTCGTTGATTTCAGCGGCCAGTAGATAAGTTTCCTCGATCGTTGTAGTCTTAGTCGCTTGCACGAAATCAGCAACGCAGTCGGGCAAAGCTCGGATATACTTCTTGAGGGTCATGTCGGGAGTCTTGACTTGATCGGGACAGATAATGTTGAGCTGCTTGAAACGAGCAGTGAGACCAGCATTGTCACCATCCTTTTGCTGTATGTGCCAAAATTCATCTTCTAGCTTTTGACGTTCGTGAGGAGGGCAGAATTCCTCTAGCATAACTTCCTTGAGCTCGTCCCACGACAGACCGTAGGCTGCATCATTCCCTCGCTTGTTCCTCTCGGCCGTCCACCAGTCTAGAGCTCGGGACTGGAAAACGCCTGTAGCGTTCAGAGTTCGAAGGTCATCAGGGCAACCACTTTGTCGCAGAGTAACCTCAATGGAATCAAACCAGTGAAATAGTGCAGTAGGACCTCCTTCGCCAGTGAATTCTTTTGGCCCACACGACTTGAATTGCTTGAAACTGAAGGGCCTTGCGGCAGTCTTAGGAGCTTCGGTTCTCGATTCCTCGGATGATTTGCTGGCATTCTCATAAACATCACTCACGGCCTTTGCTACACTTTTCGCGATGATGGAAGCAAGGCGTTTGTCCCTCTTTTCTTGACGAGAGAGTGCATGACGGGATCCAGACGACATGGTCTGCAACAGACATCGTCACAGGACTCATCACATTGTATTCGAATTCTCACCTCACACGTCTATTACTTACTAAAGCTCAGGAACACGCGTACTTACGGAAATACTTATCACGAAATCACATAATCACATAGCACATAGAACACATAATCATTTAGTACCTAAGCACGTAAGCACAGAAGCAAAGAAACACATACGTATTTAACCAATAGAGGCAATCAGAAAACAGAGCCCTATCATTCCAAGTCTGTGATCGTTCGAAAAGAGTGTAATGTAAGCTAGGGAGAGAAACTAGAGAGAAAGGCAAAAGGTGATTCACGTTTCTTGTACGTTTTCAGATCTATCAAAGAATCACAGTTATAATTACGTCTCGTGTGTTCGGTCTCGTTCGTGTACGGATTCCGCACGTCACACGTTCGGTTCGCAATCGTCTCGGAGTCAAAACCGGGACATAACAAGAATCACGGTAAATTGTACGTCTAGTGTGTTTGGTCACGCACGTTCACGGATTTCGCACGCTGAACGTGTCGTCACGCAATCGTTTGGAGTCAAAATAAGCACATAAATGAGAAATGACACATAAAACACATATAAAATCGGCAAACTATCTTTGAAATGCTTAGAAATCGAGAGGTAGATCGTCCGCGGCTAGTGGACTTCAACTACCCAAGGTGGTTCAACTATTCACAAGGACTTGTTGTTCACGTTTGACCCCCGGAATTATGCCCTTGCCTCGATTCTTGGGCGTTTGGCGTATGTTCCGTTAGTCATGTCGTGACCTCAGATCGTTGTAGTCCGTCGATACCTTGGTGGGAGTTTTGTAAAAGATGCGAAACAAATCGTCAAGGTTAGGGTTTCACCCCTGGCTTAACAACTTCGTTCCTGTTTTGGTAAAACTGAGGAGATTATTCATCAAAATATGGATTTCACTCCTAATTTGGCATAATTCTCCTTGCTTGTAGCTAAAATGCGAGCTGAGTAAGCAACTTTAGTCGAGAGTTTGCAGTTTTCACACCTATTCCCGGCCTTATTGTCCACTCATAGTTGAAAATTCGAGTGCAGTGAGAGTGTAGAACAAGCGAGAATAGCGAGAAGTAAGCTCGTACATAACCCCTACTGGTTATGCACAAGTCGGTCTGCTGGTTCTTAACTATAGTCTAGGTATCTAAGACTTCGACCTGGACTAGGTCGAGTCTTGCCTAATTCCCTATAGTTATGGCTCTGATACCAATCTGTCACACCCCAACCGATGGCGGAGTCATCGGGGCATGGCACTGAGCGAAACAGATTGTCCAGAAGTTTCCATAACAACTATCATTACCATTCAATTTAAATTAACACGTCCCATACCATGTCTCAAACAGTATTCAAATTATTACAGATAAACATCAAGACAAATATTCTGTTCCGACAACTCAGATTCAAACACAAATAGTTTATTTATTGGTTTCTAGGACCCCATTTCCTAGCTTCGATTTCATCACAGCGCAGAGAGCATCCTAGACCTTTCCTAGCCTCAAGTTCACAGCATGCTAAGCATGTAAACTTCCTAAGCACCTGTCACATACGTTAAAATAAAGTCAATACATAAAATGTAAAGGTGAGCATACAAGTTTGATAATAGCATATAGAGTTCGAATTCGTTTACGCATAACCAGCACGTACACATAGTGAAATGAAGCACGTTAGTTACCGACATAGATCCATCGATACCAATGACTGCGGGTTGACTGCCTGAGGCAGTTCGCAATACATGATTACCACCGTAATCCATGCAAGTAAAAGATCCTTAACAACCCCCGTGAGAACGGGTGCTGAGTCCAAACTATAGTACTATCGTTGCTAAGGCAGGTAGACAGCAATTCCATGTGTAAACATAACAAACAAGCATTCATGAGCCACGTATAACATGCATTAACGGTTAGCGTTCAAATAGTTTAAGTAGTGTGATAATTGTAGTTTGAATACTCGTAACGTATGTAACACCCAAAAGTGCTTAAAGCAAAAAAGGATCGAGTATACTCACAGTGATTTATGGATTGAAGGGAGCGCTTAGCGAATACGGTTAGCCTGAATAGATTCGGTAGCATAACGATAAGTGAAACGTAAAACAGGAAACAAGTATTGAGGGGTCGGACAGCTGGTCGATCGGACGGCAGTTCGATCGGACGGCTGACCGTTCGGCTGACAGTCCGTACGGTCTGCTGTTCGATCGGTCGGTAGGCCGATCGGATGGCTGTACGAGTGGATTGTTCCTTCCTTTGAGAAGGACGTGTTTGTGTATGATGGCTTGTCCTTTGAAGTTTTCATTGTAGCATTTTGGAAACATTGAAGTACCTTTGCCTTTTAGGTCGGTTGATCGGACGTCGGTTGATCGAACGTCGGTTTGATCGGCCGGCAGCCCGATCGGTTAGGCATTCAATTAGAATTTCAAGGTTTAGCCTTTGGATCGGACAGGTGTTCGATCGGACAGGTGTTCGATCGGTTGGCAAGTCAACAAGTCAAAGACTTTAATGAATGTAAAGTGTGATACAATGGATCGAATGGTTGATCGATCGAATAGCACAACTGCTGTTCGATCGGACAACAGGGTGTCACCTGATCGGACGGCTGTTCGATCGGGTGGCACTTCTAGTGCATTAAACATGTTGAAAATTGATTAAGTGTTGAAGCTAGTATCTCATGATCCGAAGAGTAATCCGATCGGACAATAGTTCGATCGAACAACAGTTCGTTCAATACTATTCTTCAAAACACGTTGTTTGTGTGGGACCATGTGCTAGCCGATCGGCTGGCCAGTCGATCGGCTGGTTTATCCAATCGGCTGGCTGTCCGTTCGGACAGCAGTCCGATCGGTCAGCATCCTGACCTGATCAGCCTTGCGTCTAACACTTTGGTTGTTTTGTCGTTTTATCGAGGTATTTTGACAGCGAGCAAAACCATAGATGCCTCGTTCTTACTTGGTCTCCCGGGTTGGACAGGAATCACCCAAATCCGGTCGGTGGTCTGTTCGGAACGAAGTTTAGCATTTTACCCGGATTCGGTTATCCTCGGGGATAGAACCCAGATCTTGAGCCGTATAACCACTGGAGTGATTTGTAAACCGGCCCAGGTTCCGTTTCTACTGGTTCGAGTGAAAGGAGTTGAAGAAAGTTGGGAAAATCCATCCTTCAGTCCTTTTCACCAAGTATATGTTCAGATCTATAAAAGATCCTTGTTTGTTTATGTGGAAATCGGCTAGATCCAAGTCATTCTTGGTGGGTTGAGGCCAAAACATGAAGTTCTTCAAGAACTCATGATGACATCATCCTAGAACACTTGATTCTTGATGATTTCACGGTTAAAAGTTTAGATTTGAAAGATAGAAAGGTGTAGGAGTGTGTATAGATCAAGAAAGTACAAGATTTCGGACGAAAACTTACCGGAATCGAGAGAAATCTGAGAAAAAGCGAGTTGAGCGTGCTGGTCGAACAGAGGTTTCCAAAAGTGGAAAGAATGACAATGACAGGGGGTATTTATAGGATGACAAAAGGGGAAAGGGCTGGCCGATCGGCTGGCAGCTCGATCGGACAGCCTGTCCGATCGGCTGGGAAGCCTGATCGATCGGTTGCACCTTTCGAGTGTTTCGCGCGACGATTTCAGATATTTCGATTTCGATTGCGAGCGGTTTGATACGATAGGGTTTCCTAGTCAAATTACTTTCAGTCCCAACTACTTCGTATCTCGCGTAATCTATTCTCCACCATCTATCATAGTTCGATTGTGACTTGAGTTCGAGTTCGATAGCATTCGGGTTAGATTTCGAGTTCGATTGAGTTCGCTTGGTTACCACAACATAACATAAATAAACATGCACAGGTAATACGTAAGGCACACACACACACGTATAACAATAAGTAAAATTACGTAGCTCGAGTTGCGGATTGATGTCGATTCGATTAACTTAGCTTGATTGTTAGTTGGTTAACTTTATCACATTGTTACTTCCTATAGTTCACAGTCGTAGGTCGATTGAAATACGATTAATACTCATCGATTATTGCAATTAACAACACTTACTCCACATAATATAAATAAAATAAAGACATTTCTATAAGTCAAGTTGCGCGAAATCGGTCGTTGACTTTGACCTTGACTTTGACTTTCACTTACGAAAACACGGGGTGTTACAATAACGATAAGTGGCGCGTAAAACGATGCAAAGTATCAGTGGCTCGAACAGCAGTTCGGTCGGATGGTAATCCGATCGGACGGCTTGTTTGTGCGGATGTCAATCCGTTCGGGTGGTCATCCGGTCGGATGACTATTCGAGTGGGTTGTTTCTTCCTATGAGAAGGATGTGTTTGTGTATGATGGCTTGACCTTTGAAGTTTTCGTTGTAGCATTTTGAAAACATTGAAGTATCTCTATCCTTCAAGTCGGTCGATCAGATGGTCAGTCGTGCGGATGACAATCCGTTCGGATTGTCATCCGGTCGGACGGTAGTCCGGTCAGACGGCGACCTTCGTGATAAGGTTACTTATGGGAACAAATTCACAGCAGAAGTGTCACTCGGTCGGATGTCCATTCAACCGGGTGGCAACCCTGTTAATGAACATGTTGAAAATTGTTTAAGTCATTAAAGTCCTAGTATCCCATGATCCGAAGAGTAATCCGATCGGATGGTAGTCCGATCGGATGACAATTCGTTCAATAAACTTAGATAAAGTTGATTAAGTGTGGGACCCAAGGTGTGATCCGTTCGGATGGTAATCCGTTCGGGTGGCTTATCCGCTCGGACAGTAGTCCGGTCGGATAGCACTCCGTCCTGGTTGCTCCATCCGTCCTACACTTGGTCGTTTTGTTTGCTTGTAGTTTTATCGAGACGTTTTGACATTGTTTTAACCAACAGAACCCCATCTTATCCCAAGTGACCTGATCGACCAGGAATCACCCTAGTTCGGCCAGTTAACCGGTTCAAGACGGTTGTTCTTGTTTAACCCAAAATTGGTGGTCTCGTGAGGAGAATCCAGATCTTGGACTAGCACAACCCTAAGAATGAGTTGGAGACTAAAACAAGGTCCGATTCTACCGGTTTTGAATGCATTGAGTATAAAAGAGTTGAAAGAAAGTTAAACTCCATCTTTCAATCCTTTTTCACCCTGAAGGTGTTTAGATCTATGAAAGATCTTTGTGTACTCGTGTGGAAATCGGTTAGATCTAA
The DNA here is from genome assembly GCA_030545235.1 of Helianthus tuberosus. Lineage (NCBI taxonomy): Eukaryota > Viridiplantae > Streptophyta > Magnoliopsida > Asterales > Asteraceae > Helianthus > Helianthus tuberosus. The sequence goes on along the minus strand of CM060372.1, from coordinate 79,963,979 downwards.
GTTGTTCTTGGTGGATTGAAGTCAAAACATGAAGTTCTTCAAGAACTCATGATGACGTCATCCTAGAACACCTCAAATTTAGTGATTTCACGGTTAAAATTTAAGATTCAAAAGGTAGAAAGGTGCAGGAGTGCGTGTAGATCAAGAAAGTACAAGATTTAGGGAGAGATCTTACCGGAATCGAGAGAAATCGAAGAAAAGGTGAGGAGTGCGTGCTGGTCGGACGAGAGTTTCCAAAAGTAGAAGGTTTGAGAGTGACATGGGTATTTATAGGATTCCAAAAGGGGAAAGTGTGGGTTGGTCGGATGGCATCCCGCCCGGATGACTATCCGGTCGGATGTCATCTCGGTCGGATGACGACCTGGCACCATGACCAAGTGGCAGCCCGGTCGGATGGCTATCCCTGCTTTCGCCAGTCAAATTGTTGGGTCTGCAAAATCTGCAGCAAATAGATTGAAAATAGGTAACCATCACGACAACATAAAAATGAACATGTAAGATTTTGAAACATAAAGTAGAAAACTCGTCAATTTTAAATTCAAATCTGAAATTGAGTATAAAGATATAATTAAAGGCAACCACTATTCACACACCGCTATAATCTTATTTTCACATGCCTAGATGTATACGGGTCGTATAACATTATGCGGCCCGTATAGAATGCTATTGCACATAAATAAATGCAGTGGAATATTTTTTTTGTTTTACATATATACGGGTCGTATAACATTATACGAGTCGCATACAATTTTATACGAGCAATATAATGTTATACGACCAAATGTGTTTATTTTTGTGAGGTTTGATCATATTTTTGGGTTTTTAAGATCTGTATACGGGCCGTATAATGTTATACGACCCATATATAAGTATTTCTTTTTGTGTAAAACCGAACAACCGTTTAATAAGTTTTAGTAATTCTTTAGATAACGTTTGTCGTATTATTTAGATATATCGGATATATTATGAGTTCGTAAAACGTCTATGTTACAACAGTATTTGCCTTATATATATATATATATATATCGGATAAGCAAAACATGTGCATATGATAAACAATACCTTAACAATTATTAAACAAACAAGATAATAAACAATACGATAACAATTATTAAACAAACAAGATAAAATGTAAACATAAGATTATATTTACAATGTTTTACATCTAAAACAACAAAAGATAAATATTTACAATGTTTCAAATGTAAAACAACAAAACCAAAATACAATAAGCAGCTATGCGATGGTGGTGGTGGTGGTGCAACGCCAGCTCTTGGAGGTAGAGGCGTGCCAGAATGCATAGCAATAATCGCCTCCACGATCCAATGTATGTCCACCCAGATAGAAGTTACATCCGACTCGACCTGAGTCAGTCTCTCCTCCACCCCCGCTGGAGGCACCACACGTGGTCTCACGCTCCGTCTCTCGTACGGGCGATCACCCCGTACACCCTGCTGCGATCTATCGATCGCATCATCAACTCCCCTCGACCCCGCCTCCCTCTCCCCCGTCACCCTCACCCTTACCATCACCCTCACCTCCCTCGCCCCCTGACCCGCCTCCATCTTGTCACACCCCGATTTCCACGTGTCACCGGTGGGCCCGGTGGGGAGTGTCGTGACGTTGTTGGCAACATAATAGTCAAACAACACAATATATAATATGCACAGCGGAAGCAATTTAAAAGATATAATACAACCGAATTAAATATTGTAATATCAAATGTCACAATATTCGGAAGTTTATCCACAGACGGATCGGAAACAAAATGGAAACAATAGTTCGACAGACTTTAGGCATCTTAAGCTTGCGAGACTTCTAGTGATGCTAAGGAGAAATCCCAGCCAATTACGCTTAGTATCTGCATTTAATCTTTTTGGGAAAATACGTCAGTTTACACTGGTAAATACAATCAACTGACTCATTTTAGAAAATGAATGAAAATTGATTTGGATGCACGTGGCATAAACATTTTATTTAACTTGGGAGAATTATTTAAATATATAATCTTGTGAACGAATTACATGTTCCTTGTGCGTTCAGTAGCCCGGATCTTGTCCGGGTTAAAGATTAATAGACACACCACATTATTCTTTTGTGCACCGACGGGTGTACGCCTACACCCCGCGCTTAAGTCGTGGCCATTTCGTAAAATGATGCCAAGGATATCCGGGACATGGTCATTAACCCCCCCAAAGGCTTTAAGTAACAAGACTGTTTAAACGAGCCGATCAAATTATTCAATTAACCACCCAACGATGGAAGATTTGATGCCCGATCAAGCGGTATTCTATATACCGTAACCCAAGCCCGTATAGGGAAAATAAGTTAAAAGTATTTACCTGAGCAATGTAATAATCACAATAAGCAATTTGCAAGTAGCTTTTACTGGTTCTCCTAATCTGAAACGAAGGTTTATAATAACCTATTAGAATTCTAACGGGTCTTTAGTTAAGCTTAAGCTTAGACCGGTTAGTTTCAAAGATACGGTTCGTACGCACGATTAAGCGAAGACCGGATAGAATGTGATTTAGACCCGACAAGTTCAGAGACTTGCTTAATATGGGTATTTCATACACATTCTGGATTTTGAGATAAAACCGATAAGGTTTGACCCGTTTAGGCTAGTTTATGTAAACTAGTTACATAAACCGAACCGAACGCGTAATAAGCGTAACGGGTATACTTATGAGCCATTTAGAGGTTTCCTAAGTTAATATGCTTCATATATGTTGTGACATCAGTAAGATGTCTTTTATTATGCCCGAAACGAATTTAAACACAAACTATGCCCCGTAGGGGTAGTTTGGTCATTTAAAAGGTTATAAAAGAGTTTAAGTATTTACCTGAGTTACAGGTCTGATGTAATCAGCAAAAATACTTATTTTACCATGTTATAACAGTAGAGTAAAGTATATATGTGAAATTTATCAATTATAACCAAACTATGCCCCGTAGGGGTATTTTGGTAATTTCACATAAGCCGAAATGCTCAAAACTGAAGTCTGAGTTTAACAACCTTTGCTTACTGTTAAAATATTATAATTTGCCTCAAATATCAGTAGGTATCACCCTTGTATGTTTAAAAATAGTCTTAGTACATACTATGTGCTAAAAACGCTTAATAAGGCGATTAGAAGCCATTTCCGGGTTTGATACTTAAAGCTGATATTTTTATTATTCCAGAAGGCTTAAAATAATTTATTTATCATATGTGATCAGTAGCAAAAGTTTTGGAGTCAATTAGATATGTAAAACTCATTTTTTTGGCCCGTAAGGGCAAAACCGACAATTACCGGATTAAGCCTACGACTATGAGTTATGCTCAGCCTAAAATTAATTAAAAATCTTCAAAAATCCCAAAATATTATATTACATCAGTGGGTAATAATTTTGGTATCAAAAAGTAGGCTTAACTAGGCTATACGCTAATTACGCCGTTTAATTAACATAAGGCTTTCATTTTACGCTAACGAGCATAACTCTTTATCTACACCTCAAACTGATGTCAAACTTTGCATACAAGTTTATATATCAGTAATTAAAGTTTCTACTCTTTTACATTTCCAAAAATCACATTTTAAGGTAATAAGGGCATAATGGTCAACATATGAGCAATTAACGGAATCATGCATATTAATTGGATAACTAATGATCCGAGGTGTATAATCACAGAGGGTTATACTAGCATGTAACCTGGTCCAAATAAAGCTCTAAGGCATTTCTAAAACATACCCTAACGGGTCAGAACTGAAAGTCAAAGCGAAAGTCAAACTATGCGACTTTCGGTCCCGAACCGGGTTTCTACTGAAAATTATCGGGTTGAACATGTTTAGACATGTTCTTACATTCATTACCCAGTTATATCAATGATCAAACAGGTTATAAGTGTTCTACATTGCTAATCATGCATAAATTGTAATTTAAACATTCTGTTGACTTTTTATTATCAAGTTTGACCCGACATTTGACATAGTTCTAGTGGGAATCAGGGGGGGACCCTTTTAAGGGTTTATTACCCACATAATTACCAACTTATAACTACTTTCACTTCGACTAATCACTGGACTAACAATGATTAATCGTTAAGTCAACCGTTAATTACGACGGTTTGACTTTTAAGCTAAAACTAAGCTAAAACTTAATTTAGAAAGGTCAATTATACTTACAAGAGTCCTATGAACGACCAGAGATCACTTGAGAGAAGTCTTGAGCTCCAGAAGTGATTAGGAATGCAAGAGAATGTGTGAAGAACAATGTTGCAACTTCATGGCTTTATATAGTGATCAAATCACCATAACTTGTTGACACACAAGTCTACCATTGACCACAAATCACCAACAAGTGTCCCTACGTGTCTAGGACTGTTTAGGGGTCGCCCACAATGTGCAAATATCTGTTAAGGGTCGATTGAGCGCATTTACAGGCTACTGTCTTCACTTTCTGCATCTGGGCGATTGACGCGGCCCGCGTAAAAGACCTTAAGGTCTTACGCGGCCCGCCTGGACCCTGCTATCAGCTTTCACATTTTCCATTTTCCGCATAATTGTCTCTTGGCCTTTCGAAAGGGCAACTAAGCTTATATTTGCAATTTGAGCCCTCTTTATTTATCTACAAGGGCCTTAAGACTTGTACCCACTTTGCCAAGTCCCTGGACATTTCTGGTTAACCCGAAAAGTCATAACTTTCAACGTTAACGCTTTAACCCCTCGCACACGAATTTGATCATAACTTTCTCATACGATAACGAAACTTTATGAAATTTATATCGCGCATTCTAGTGAGCATAATTAACAGTTACAAAGCTTCGGGTTTGTCAAAAGGTCACTCAGAGGTATAACTTAAACATGTTGACACATTTAACCCCTGTAGTTTGTAATCTCTCACTTTTAGCTTCGCATGATCCATGATTTATTCGTTTGATGCTATAAACATCATGTAGGGTTAATGTACAATATATTTATTCACTGTTGACATTCAGAACTCGTATTTTCATATACTTTTCAAGTTTGTCAACTTTAGTCCCTTCAGAACATTCTTTCACACGTTCAAACATATGACACGTGTCAACACATTATAGGACGTGAATTTTCGAGGTGTTACATCCTCACCCCCTTAAAATAAATATCGACCCGAGATTTACTGAAATAAATAAGGGTACTTTTCTTTCATCGTGGATTCAACTTCCCACGTGTATTCGGGACCTCTACGGGCATCCCATTTGACCTTTACAATAGGCACATGCTTCCTTCGAAGCTTTTTAACCTGTCGATCGTCGATCGACACAGGTTTTTCAACAAACTTTAAGCCCTCATCTATATGCACATCTGTATGCGGTATTACCAGTGATTCGTCAGTGAAACACTTTTTCAGATTGCAGATGTGGAACACATTATGAATTCCACTGAGCTCTTCAGGTAAGTTTAACTTATAGGCAACTGACCCGACACGTTCGATAACCTCGAAGGGTCCTATGTATCTCGGGCTTAGCTTGCCTTTCTTACCAAATCGCATCACTCCCTTCCAGGGTGATACTTTAAGCAAAACCTTGTCACCTACTTCGAAGTGAAAAGATTTACGCTTTGCATCTGCGTAGCTCTTCTGCCTATCTCTGGAAGCTTTGAGACGGTCACGAATCTGGACAATCTTGTCCGTCATTTCAAAGACTATCTCTGGTCCTGATAATTGGACATCTCCAACTTCCGCCCAACAAACGGGCGTTCTACATTTTCTACCGTATAATGCCTCAAAAGGCGCAGCCTTAATGCTGGTATGGTAGCTATTGTTGTAGGAGAATTCGATTAACGGTAGGTTCTTATCCCAACTACCACCCAAATCGATCGCACATACGCGTAGCATGTCTTCCAAAGTTTGAATAGTACGCTCACTCTGACCGTCTGTCTGAGGATGGTAAGCCGTACTGAAATTCAAACGCGTGCCCAAAGATTGTTGGAAACTCTTCCAAAAGTGTGACGTGTATCTAGTATCTCTGTCAGAGATAATAGACACAGGTATGCCATGTAAGGCTACAATCTTATCCACGTATAACTGGGCTAACATGTCGGAGCTATAAGTCTCCTTGATGGGTAAGAAATGTGCTGACTTAGTCAGTCTATCAACCATAACCCATATTGTATCATTTCCTTTTCTTGTCTTAGGTAACTTGGTGATAAAATCCATGGTTACCATTTCCCACTTCCACGTAGGAAGTTCAGGCTGTTGTAGCGAGCCTGACGGCTTCTGATGTTCTGCTTTGACTTGTGCACAAGTCAAGCACTTAGCTACATAGGCAGCTACAGAATTTTTCAAGCCTATCCAACAATAATTTGCCCTTAGATCCTGGTACATCTTATCAGCTCCAGGATGAACGGAGTATTTGGAACTATGGGCTTCCTGGAGGATGACATCACGAAGTCCTCCATAAATTGGAACCCATATTCGTCCATTTAATCTTAGAATTCCGTCCTTGCTAAGAGTTAACTGCTCCTCAGTTACCCCTAGCTTTTCGTTAGGATAGTTAGCTTCCAACACAGCTTCCTTCTGTGCAGCTAACAACCTTTCAGTCAGACTGTTCTTTATCTCCATGCGCTTGGCATTGATTCGGATGGGTTTCACCCTTTCCTTTCGACTCAAGGCATCAGCGACTACATTCGCTTTGCCGGGATGATATCGGATTTCACAATCATAATCATTTAAAGTCTCCATCCAACGGCGTTGCCTCATGTTTAAATCCTTCTGATTAAACAGGTGTTGAAGGCTCTTGTGATCAGAATAGATCACACACTTGATACCATACAAATAATGCCTCCACAGTTTTAGTGTGAATACAACGACACCCAACTCCAAGTCGTGGGTGGTGTAATTCTTTTCATGCACCTTTAACTGTCTTGAAGCATAGGCAATAACCTTGCCTTTCTGCATAAGCACACACCCCATGCCAGTGTGCGATGCATCGCAGTAAACCACGAATTCTTCTATTCCATCTGGCAATGTCAGTACTGGGGCGTTGCTCAACTTTTGCTTCAGAATATCAAAGGACTCTTGCTGCTTAGGGCCCCAAACGAACTTTACCTTCTTCTTAGTCAAGGACGTTAAGGGTGCAGCAATCCTTGAAAAATTTTCAATGAAACGCCTATAATATCCTGCCAATCCCAGGAAGCTACGAATCTCTGTAGGCGTCTTTGGCTCTTGCCAGTTCATAACTGCTTTAACCTTAGCGGGATCCACTTGGATACCACGCTCACTAACCACATGTCCAAGGAACTGGACCTCTCGAAGCTAAAATTCACACTTTGAAAATTTGGCGTAGAGTTTCTCCTGATGCAGAAGTTTGAGAATACAGCGAAGGTGTTTCTCATGGTCAGCTTGGTTCTTCGAATAGATAAGAATGTCATCGATGAAAACGATGACGAATTTATCTAAGTAAGGCTTGCAAACGCGATTCATGAGATCCATGAACGCGGCAGGTGCATTAGTGAGCCCAAAAGGCATCACTAGGAACTCGTAATGACCATAACGAGTCCTAAATGCAGTTTTATGTACGTCTTCATCTCTAACCTTCAGTTGATGGTAGCCTGACCTCAAGCCAATCTTCGAGAAATAACTTGACCCTTGTAACTGATCGAACAAATCGTCGATCCTGGGCAAAGGATATCTATTCTTGATCGTGACTTTATTAAGCTCGCGATAATCGATGCACAGACGCATCGATCCATCCTTCTTCTTGACAAACAGGACTGGTGCTCCCCATGGAGACGAACTAGGTTTAATGAAACCTTTAGCTAGCAATTCATCCAGTTGTGTTCTTAATTCCTTCATTTCCGTTGGTGCCAACCTATAGGGTGCTCTAGCAACTGGTGCTGCTCCGGGGATGATATCAATCCTGAATTCCACCTGCCTATCTAGTGGCAAACCAGGTAGTTCTTCCGGAAAAACTTCTGGGTATTCAGAAATGACAGGGATGTCTTCTATCTTCGGTTTAGGCTCATCAATAATCACTTGTGCCATGTAGATGACACAACCCTTCTTTAAACATTTTGAAGCCTTGAGCATAGTCGCTTGCTCAGGCAGCCCATACTGGGTATCTCCCCGAATGGTAAGTGATTCACCAGACGGAGTCTTTATTACCACTTGTTTCTTGTTACAGACAATTTGGGCCTGGTTATGAGATAACCAGTCCATACCCAGAACTATGTCAAAACCGGCCAACTTAAAGGGACGTAGAGACAGAGGAAAAGAGTGGTTCTTAATGGATATCACACATCCATCTAACACAGTTGAGACGGCTTCTAAGGTGCCATCTGCTAACTCTACCTCATAATTTATACTCAAGGTTTTGATAGGTAAATTCAGCAATTTGCAAAATTTATGAACTACAAACGACTTATCAGCGCCTGAATCAAATAGTACTCTTGCATAGACATCATTTACAAGGAAAGTACCTGTAATAACGTTGTCGTCTAGAACCGCTTCCTTTGCGTCCATTCTGAAGACTCTAGCATTTGTCTTCTTAGCCTCTTCAGGCTTCTTGGCGTATTTAGGGCAGTTGGTCTTAATGTGCCCCTTTTCATTGCAACGGTAGCACGTTGCGTCTTTCAACTTCTTGCAATCCAAGGTTTTGTGATCCGTGGACTTGCATATACCACAAGCATAGGTTTTTTACTGAGTCTGAGAGTTCGACTCGAGTCTGCACTTTCCAAAGTGTTGTTTCTTGCAAATCTTGCACTTGGGCTTCTCACCAGAATGATGCCCATCTTTCCTTGACTCAGATCCTTTCTTGTTGTCACCGTTCCCACGGTGCTTCTTGTTCGACCTCCGTGAACTATCATCTTCACGTTTTCTCTTCTCAGCCTCCTTATTCCTCAGCGATCTCTGCCTGACCGCATCCAAAGTGAGGGACAAGGATATGTCAGCTACAGATCTAAAAGTAGCTGGCCGAGAAGCCTTCACGCTTGCCTTGATTTCCGGGGCTAAACCACCGATAAAACGAGCTATTCTTTTTGGTTCCGGGGTTACCAGATATGGAACCAACCGGGACATCGTGTTGAAGCTCGTGAGGTAAGCTTGACAGTCAAGGTTTGTCATCACCAACGATAGAAAATCAGACTCTATCTTCTCAACCTCATGCTGAGGGCAGTAATTTTCCCTGATAAGGGCAACAAATTGTTCCCAAGACATGTTGTACAATGGGATTTTCCCGGTGGCTTGAATCAGAGATCTCCACCAGGCCAAGGCTTCACCCTTAAATGATTGCGAAACAAACTTGACCACATCCTTCTCAGCGCATCCGCTGATATCCACAACCGTGTCCATCTCATCTAACCACGTCATGCAGTCAATCGCTCCCTTTTCCCCAGTAAAATCCCTAGGCTTGCATGAAACAAAGTATTTATAGGAGCATCCCTTATTACTGGGTCCTTGGTTTAATACAACCTGTTGAGATGGAACACTTTGATGATTGGTGGACTGACGATCGTCATCCCCCTTCTTGGGTTCATCCTTCTTAGGAGGTGGCTTGCTGTGTGCCTCAGAGTGTGTTTTAGGCTTTGAGTGCGGCATAGATAGGGTCCTACTTCGATTCCCACTATACACTTCGTACTGCCGCTCCAAGGCCTGTGTAACTGCGCCGTCTATTATCGCTTTCAATTCAGCACCCGTTAAATTAATCCGGGCGTTATCAATGTTCTCCACTGGATGGCTATTAATTTCGTCTGAGTTAGCCATTTTAATTGAACTGGCCCCTTAGGGTAATTCATTAACCATGGTAAACAGAGACCATATTTGGTTAATTTATTAATCATATTTATTTAGGATTTCTATCATAATTTATCCTAATTATAAAACAATAACAGTTTTATTTGTGGCACAAAAGGCCTAGTCACGTGGACATTTTAATTTATAAGCTATGATTTCAGAGAATCAAAACATGAAGGTATACTGGCACAATAGGCCTAGCCACAAGGACATTTATAAATTATAAGCTATGATTTCAGAGAATCAAAGCATGAAGGTTCGAACCTAGTTCATTACCTTTATCTGACAGGGAGTCATTGCTACCACCGTCTTTTGGCTCATATGGAAATGAGCAGGGTCCGTAGGCACTATATTACCACGTATGGTAAAAATATGATCATCTTAATTGATGATCTAAACCCATGATTCAGAGATCATAAAATTGGGTTAGGAATCTTTTGAAGAATCCAGTAATAAGAATGATGTGTGTGATTTTAATGAATCACGTCTGCCAGGAGTGTTAACATATTTTCATATGTTAACAGGGATACGAATCTTTTAAATAGGTCATATCATCATGGCCAGGTCTTCATAATGACACTCAGGCTAGGTTTCACACTTAAGATTCTTATTCAATATTTAAATAGGCAGATATTTATTAAAAAGGAATGATTTTGATTTATTTATTTCATATAATATATTTATGCAGATACTAGTAAAAATGAAATTTATAAACTTACATTCCATTAATTTATTAAAATATTACACGCTGCCCTAAACGGGTCTTTTCAAATAAACAAACTTACCCACGCAGGGGTTTAAACAAGGATTTACCCTCGCAGGGGCTTAACAACAAACATTATAATAGTCCACGCAGGGACTTACACAAATAACATAATAGTCCACGCAGGGACTTAAACAATAACATACCCTCGTAGGGGTTAACAGAAAGACAGACCCACGCAGGGGTCAAAACAAACAAGCATACCCACGCAGGGGTTTAACAACAATCGGAAGGATTTAGTGGTCCTTCTTGCTCTTCCCTTTAATTAGGCTCGTTAACCCTTGGAAGAAAGTTTGTCGCTCCCTTCGTTCCCTGTGAAACTCTCGCTCTACATGGTCCAACCTTTGCAGAATTTCTTCACGCTCTGGTGGGGAGAACCTTGGTGGTTGCGATTGTTGCCTGAAAATAGGTCTTGGAGGTATTTGGTACCCATGTGTTGGGTACCCTACTCCCCATGGATCTCCATAGGGTCCTTGGGTGTTGTAGTTAGCCGCTACCATGTATGGGTCGACTTCGGCGTAGTTGTAGTTGGTGTGCACTGGCTGTTCAAACGGGTTATACGCCATGGAACCCGTGTATGCCGGAATTGGGTTATCAAAACCCATCGGCGGTGGTTGCGGTGCAACTGGTTGTGAAGGTCCACCCATTTGTGGATCTTCTTGATGTGGCGGGTAATGGCTGCCACTTGATTGCCGAGGAGAGCTGAAATGGAAATCTCCTCCCCGTGTAGACATACGCGGTCCAGATCGCCTACGCCTCGGCGGTTGCGGAGGTGCCGGCTGAACTGGTGGCGGTGGAGGTGGTGGCGTGACTGCCACAAACCGTGAATCCACAGAGGGATCCTGCTGCTGCTGCTGAGGCGGTGAATGGCGAGGAGGTGTATAGTACCATTCGTGCCTGGTAAACATAGCTTGAAAGCTATCTGGACCAACATAGGGTGATCCGTGGAAAGAAGATCCGTCAGAGATCTCTATCGGGTGGTTTGGTGTACCACTGGCAGGTTCGACGGGGTCCGTATCCTCGTCCATATCATCCGCGTGATCTCCCGAGAAATGGTCATCTGGCCCCAGTGGGTTAAAACCCGCTGGTTCTGGTATGAAATTGGCCGGGTTAAACCGGCCCCTGAAGACAGGTGTAGGGTCTCCAAAAGAGTTGTGCGATAAGGATCGCTGTAATGTTATGTATGAAGGTTGAGGGTTGTTGGGCTCATACTCCGGTTGTGGCCCGTAAGGGTTATGGACAGGAGGTGTTGAGCTGTGCGAAACCGACCGTCTTGCCGGCTCGAAGAGGTTCCTCCGGTTCTGCCGGGGATCGTCACTCTCTGTGGTCGAAGGAGCTCGCACATTCGAAGGTCCTGCCTCGTTGTCATTGGGGGCGGTGATTGGCCCCTTGCCTCGTCCTTTTCTTCTAAAGAATCTTGGCGGCATTTTTATCCTGTTAATATAGCATGAGATAACAACAACAATATATAAAAATTTAAGGACAAAACAAAAACCAAACAGGGTAGAATTCGTCCTATGTTATTTGTCTAGACTCGAAAGTTTAGATATGTGAAATTGTGTTATTGAGATTAAACACAAAAGGCTAGTGTTTAATTCACTCAATGTTGTCTCTGATACCAACCTGTCACACCCCGATTTCCACGTGTCACCGGTGGGCCCGGTGGGGAGTGTCGTGACGTGGTTGGCAACATAATAGTCAAACAACACAATATATAATATGCACAGCGGAAGCAATTTAAAAGATATAATACAACCGAATTTAATATTGTAATATCAAATGTCACAATATTCGTAAGTTTATCCACAGACGGATCGGAAACAAAATGGAAACAATAGTTCGACAGACTTTAGGCATCTTAAGCTTGCGAGACTTCTAGTGATGCTAAGGAGAAATCCCAGCCAATTACGCTTAGTACCTGCATTTAATCTTTTTGGGAAAATACGTCAGTTTACACTGGTAAATACAATCAACTGACTCATTTTAGAAAATGATTGAAAATTGATTTGGATGCACGTGGCATAAACATTTTATTTAACTTGGGAGAATTATTTAAATATATAATCTTGTGAACGAATTACATGTTCCTTATGCGTTCAGTAGCCCGGATCTTGTCCGGGTTAAAGATCAATAGACACACCACATTATTCTTTTGTGCACTGACGGGTGTACGCCTACACCCCGCGCTTAAGTCGTGGTCATTTCGTAAAATGATGCCAAGGATATCCGGGACATAGTCATTAACCCCCCAAAGGCTTTAAGTAACAAGACTGTTTAAACGAGCCGATCAAATTATTCAATTAACCACCCAACGATGGAAGATTTGATGCCCGATCAAGCGGTATTCTATATACCGTAACCCAAGCCCGTATAGGGAAAATAAGTTAAAAGTATTTACCTGAGCAATGTAATAATCACAATAAGCAAATTGCAAGTAGCTTTTACTGGTTCTCCTAATCTGGAACGAAGGTTTATAATAACCTATTAGAATTCTAATGGGTCTTTAGTTAAGCTTAAGCTTAGACCGGTTAGTTTCAAAGATACGGTTCGTACGCACGATTAAGCGAAGACCGGATAGAATGTGATTTAGACCCGACAAGTTCAGAGACTTGCTTAATATGGGTATTTCATACACATTCTGGATTTTGAGATAAAACCGATAAGGTTTGACCCGTTTAGGCTAGTTTATGTAAACTAGTTACATAAACCGAACCGAACGCGTAATAAGCGTAACGGATATACTTATAAGCCATTTACAGGTTTCCTAAGTTAATATGCTTCATATATGTTGTGACATCAGTAAGATGTCTTTTATTATGCCCGAAACGAATTTAAACACAAACTATGCCCCGTAGGGGTAGTTTGGTCATTTAAAAGGTTATAAAAGAGTTTAAGTATTTACCTGAGTTACAGGTATGATGTAATCAGCAAAAATGAAGTCTGAGTTTAACAACCTTTGCTAACTGTTAAAATATTATAATTTTCCTCAAATATCAGTAGGTATCACCCTTGTATGTTTAAAAATAGTCTTAGTACATACTATGTGCTAAAAACGCTTAATAAGGCGATTAGAAGCCATTTCCGGGTTTGATACTTAAAGCTGATATTTTTATTATTCCAGAAGGCTTAAAATAATTTATTTATCATATGTGATCAGTAGCAAAAGGTTTGGAGTCAATTAGATATGTAAAACTCATTTTATGTCCCGTAAGGGCAAAACCGACAATTACCGGATTAAGCCTACGACTATGAGTTATGCTCAGCCTAAAATTAATTAAAAATCTTCAAAAATCCCAAAATATTATATTACATCAGTGGGTAATAAGTTTGGTATCAAAAAGTAGGCTTAACTAGGCTATACGCTAATTACGCCGTTTAATTAACATAAGGCTTTCATTTTACGCTAACGAGCATAAATCTTTATCTACACCTCAAACTGATGTCAAACTTTGCATACAAGTTTATATATCAGTAATTAAAGTTTCTACTCTTTTACATTTCCAAAAATCACATTTTAAGGTAATAAGGGCATAATGGTCAACATATGAGCAATTAACGGAATCATGCATATTAATTGGATAACTAATGATCCGAGGTGTATAATCACAGAGGGTTATACTAGCATGTAACCTGGTCCAAATAAAGCTCTAAGGCATTTCTAAAACATACCCTAACGGGTCAGAACTGAAAGTCAAAGCGAAAGTCAAACTATGCGACTTTCGGTCCCGAACCGGGTTTCTACTGAAAATTATCGGGTTGAACATGTTTAGACATGTTCTTACATTCATTACCCAGTTATATCAATGATCAAACAGGTTATAAGTGTTCTACATTGCTAATCATGCATAAATTGTAATTTAAACATTCTGTTGACTTTTTATTATCAAGTTTGACCCGACATTTGACATAGTTCTAGTGGGAATCAGGGGGGACCCTTTTAAGGGTTTATTACCCACATAATTACCAACTTATAACTACTTTCACTTCGACTAATCACTGGACTAACAATGATTAATCGTTAAGTCAACCGTTAATTACGACGGTTTGACTTTTAAGCTAAAACTAAGCTAAAACTTAATTTAGAAAGGTCAATTATACTTACAAGAGTCCTATGAACGACCAGAGATCACTTGAGAGAAGTCTTGAGCTCCAGAAGTGATTAGGAATGCAAGAGAATGTGTGAAGAACAATGTTGCAACTTCATGGCTTTATATAGTGATCAAATCACCATAACTTGTTGACACACAAGTCTACCATTGACCACAAATCACCAACAAGTGTCCCTACGTGTCTAGGACTGTTTAGGGGTCGCCCACAATGTGCAAATATCTGTTAAGGGTCGATTGAGCGCGTTTACAGGCTACTGTCTTCACTTTCTGCATCTGGGCGATTGACGCGGCCCGCGTAAAAGACCTTAAGGTCTTACGCGGCCCGCCTGGACCCTGCTATCAGCTTTCACATTTTCCATTTTCCGCATAATTGTCTCTTGGCCTTTTGAAAGGGCAACTAAGCTTATATTTGCAATTTGAGCCCTCTTTATTTATCTACAAGGGCCTTAAGACTTGTACCCACTTTGCCAAGTCCCTGGACATTTCTGGTTAACCCGAAAAGTCATAACTTTCAACGTTAACGCTTTAACCCCTCGCACACGAATTTGATCATAACTTTCTCATACGATAACGAAACTTTATGAAATTTATATCGCGCATTCTAGTGAGCATAATTAACAGTTACAAAGCTTCGGGTTTGTCAAAAGGTCACTCAGAGGTATAACTTAAACATGTTGACACATTTAACCCCTGTAGTTTGTAATCTCTCACTTTTAGCTTCGCATGATCCATGATTTATTCGTTTGATGCTATAAACATCATGTAGGGTTAATGTACAATATATTTATTCACTGTTGACATTCAGAACTCGTATTTTCATATACTTTTCAAGTTTGTCAACTTTAGTCCCTTCAGAACATTCTTTCACACGTTCAAACATATGACACGTGTCAACACATTATAGGACGTGAATTTTCGAGGTGTTACACATCTGCAGTGGTTGCCCTGGGTACCACTCCGTACGACCGTCGTCAAGCGACCAAATCACCCAGACCTTGTCCGATGGCACCTAGTAAGCAATCCCCATCGAGACTGCTGTGGCCCTACCTCCCGGATCAACCTGACGTGTGATGGTCATATCCAGAGCCACCTGCGGGGACAAGAGGCACGACCAGTGCTTTGCCATACGGGTGACTGGGTGAGGAAGCCGCCACAGCTAATGTGGCTTGAGGTACGCTTAAAAGCGTACTCGGCGAAGTATGTGGCCAACCTGTATGCCAAGTTGCCCCCCGGTAAGTAGGTCGTGCAAGAAGGAAACTAGGGGAGCATCACCCGACGAGGCTCCCCACAAAGAGCAAACGACACCGTGGGGGTATCCGAAAAATGTTGTAAACCCCTACTCCGGGTGTCGGAAAACACAAACGTAGATAAAAACTCTAATGTAATCTCCCCATGGGCCCGCTCTCGGGCGACCTCAAATAAACGGGCCCACGCGGAGGTAGCTGGCATGAACTCCCGGACCCGACCCGACCGATCGATCCAATCTCGGTCAAAATACCTATATCAATGGTTCGGGGCGCATCCAGCTCCATCTCTTGTAATCTACCCAGATACTTGTGGGCAACCGTACCTCGGTGGATCCCACAAACAAACTACGCCATCTTCGTAAAATCATCCACAACCTCCTCCTCCTGACCTCGTCCCCGTCCGCGTCCGCGTCCCCGACCTCGAGACTCCAGCTGCTGATGACTTAGCCATATTGTCTGTAAACGATAGCAATCACAGGTCGGTAAGGATTATACGATTAATGTTCACGTATTATACGAGGTGTATACGATCTGTACAAAACTCGTATACGTTTCGTATACGTACGTATTATACGTCTCGTATACGATCCGTGTTATACCCCTCGTATACGATCCGTACAATGGTCATATATGTTTTGTATACGCACGTATTATATGTCCCGTATACGATCCATACACAGCAAATATACGTTTCGTTTACGGACGTGTTATACGTCCCGTATACGGTAAAAACAATCAAGGCAAAAAAGAAGAAAAAAAAAACTAAGTGAAAATTCAAGAGGTATATGATGATATAACCTTATCCCATCCGTATATATCATAAGAGAATAAGATTCAACCATGTTGGATTATTAACTCCCATAATTAAATTCAATATTTAACTAACTATATACATTCTACTATATCTTAAAGGAAAATTCGGTGGGGTGACCCACTGGCTTTGCCTTAAACCCCCTAAACTTTTATGATTTTGCATTTCAAGCCCCTCAGCTTTGCTACCCCTACACTTTTATAATATTTCATTTCAACCCCATCAGTTTTGCTACGGCCCCTTCACTTTTGAAGTAATCAATTTTAGTCCCCACGGGCTTTGCCTTACCCCCCCTAAACTTTTACAATTTTGCATTTCAAGCCCCTCAGCTTTGCTACCCTCTAAACTTTTACAATATTTCATTTGAAGCCCCTCAGCTTTGCTACGACCCCTCCACTTTTGGAGTAATCAATTTTAGTCCCTTATCTAACTTTACTATTCTTCTACTTTAACAATTAGCATTTTTAGCCCCTAGCTTTTTACTAATTTCTATATTACTTAAAGTACAAAGTCCGTGAAACCACCACTCTTTGACTTTCAAAATTTCCACTTTTAGCTTATAGTTTTGTGATTCATATTTTTTGCATACAAAATTTTTCTTTTTTTTACTCTCTACTTTTGTAACTTGCATTTTTTTACCTATACTTTGGTAATTTACGTTTTTGGTAAATATGCATTATACCGACCCCTCAACTTTTAATCTTTGTTTTTTTACATTTTGACGTAAATTTGGTATACGCTTTCGGCCTTTATTTTGTATGTTTCCTACATATGAATCGGGTCACATATAATACGTTTTGACTTGATGGTATAAATTTGAGTTAGTCGAGTCGCATATAATACGTTATGATTGTACAATATAAACTCGATTTGCTTTACATTTTAATCCAATTGCAACACATCTATAGGTTACATTGAGTTCAGTCGGATACGTCGAAACGCACATTATTATATGATTAACACAACACATAACGCTTGGACTAATCCGTTTGACGTTTACGATGTACCCGCGCCGCAACACGCGTGGGTCTTATTACTAGTTGAATCAAAAAAGCTAAACTAAACAAATTTATGGACCAGATCATACTAGTTGAATAAAAAAAGCTAAACTGAACAAATTTATGGACCAGATCAACATGGGGTCCTCAATTCCTCTTCTTCTTGAGAGAAAAAAAAAATGTACTTTGACCACCATCATCATCGCATTACCCCCCTCCACGTTTATTAAATAACCCAAGTGTTGAAATGAGTTTCATGTTAAATCTTGCAAAACCCTTGTCAAAGATTTGATTTTTATTCAACATCCCAACTGTTTGGAATGATGTTAAATCTTGTGAAACCCCTGTCAAAGATTTGAACTTTATGTTAAATCTTGCAAAACCCATGTCAAAGATTTGATTTTTATTCCAGTCAAAGTACAAAAATGGGTTCTTGTTTGTCAACCACCAAGATCAGCGGTTCCAACAGCAGCACCACCGACAACCGCCGGAAGCATAATCATGAAAATGGGTCTAATGCTAATCCCCACAGGGATCACAAACAAAAACAGAAGACTACACATCAGGAAACCGATAAGAACAGGAGGAAAGAAAAGATGAGTTCAAGAAATGAAGTGATTTCTTGTGGAAAAAGAACAGATTTTGGGTATCTTAAGGATTTTGATGGGGATTATTCGATTGGGAAATTGTTGGGTCATGGTCAATTTGGGTATACATATGTTGCTATAAATAAAGTTAATGGAGATCGTGTTGCTGTCAAGAAAATTGATAAAAATAAGGTATATTTTTGTCATTTTGTTTGATGATTTCAGTTGTATCTTGTCTAGATGTGGGGGTTAGTTTACATATTTTTTGATCGATAATTTAATTTCGGTTTTGATCCATTTTAGGGTTTTGCAGTAATTCTTGATTCTTTACTGAATTCTTTGTTTCTTTCTAGTTTAGTGTCATCAAGATTAATAATTATGCTTATGTTATATAAATTTGAATATCAGAAAGATCATGTGATGAGTTAACAAATGATCCAGATTCCAGATCAGATTTTTTAACGTAAATAATTGAAATATGCAACAGTTGACCAATTGGTCGAATCACACTTCATATCGGTGTTCGAGTTGGATACCTCAACATTCACATAAGTTTCAGTTTTATTATTTGTTACTACTTTACCACGATAATGTTTCATGTCACCGATAAAATTGATACAGTTGTATGAACTAAAGAATCGTGTGACGTTTTTCTTTGATGTTTTCAACAGATGAAATCTCTTGTTGCTGTGGAAGATGTTAAAAGAGAAGTCAAAATATTGCAAGCTCTAAGTGGTCACGAAAATGTGGTTCAGTTTCATAATGCATATGAAGATAGTTCCTATGTGTACATTGTTATGGAGTATGTTGAATAACAGCGATCACTTGTTTTTTGTTCGGTGATTGATTTCAGTTATAAAGTTCTTAACTTTATGGTTACCCTTTTCAGGTTATGTGAGGGTGGCGAGTTATTGGACCGAATTTTAGGGAAGTAAGAACTTCTAACTTATTGATAGGTGTTGAATTTTTTCTAATTAATCTTGAAGTTGAATGCTAATCCATTTGACCACAAGAGTCAAACACGCCTCATTTTGCAAGTATGATTTTACGACTTAGAATTAGTTTCTTTTATCCAGGAAAGATAGTCGTTACTCAGAGAAAGATGCAGCGTTCGTTGTAAGGCAAATGCTTAAAGTTGCTGCAGAATGCCATTTACACGGGTTGGTACACCGTGACATGAAACCAGAGGTAAGAAAACACATACTACGGACCGTTGCACATATATAGGATGTTCCTAGGATGATGCTAACCCTGTCTTGCATTTTTATTTATGTAGAATTTTCTTTTCAAGTCCCGAAAA
Organism: Helianthus tuberosus; assembly: GCA_030545235.1. Lineage (NCBI taxonomy): Eukaryota > Viridiplantae > Streptophyta > Magnoliopsida > Asterales > Asteraceae > Helianthus > Helianthus tuberosus. The sequence goes on along the minus strand of CM060372.1, from coordinate 79,944,411 downwards.
GATGATTCACATTTAAAGGCTGTCGATTTTGGTCTATCGGACTTTATTAAACCAGGTTAGTGTCATGTCTTGTTCTGTATTTAATTCTAGAGTAAAATGCCATTTTTGTCCCTGAAGTTTGGCCAGTTTTGCGACTCTCTTCCAAAGGTTTATTTTTCCGCATTTGGATCCAAAAGGTTTGGACTCTTACCATTTTCATCCGGCTCGTTAACTCCATCCATTTTTCTCCTCTAAGTTAGGGGTATTTTCATCTTTTTTGTTAACTTAAAGGGCAATTTGGTCTTTCACACTTTATGTTCAAACATTTTGCATAATGTACAAGTGTTTTAAAACAAAAAAAAAGCAGGTAAAAAGATGGAAATGCCCCTGACTTAACAGAGAAAAATGGATGGAGTTAACGGGCCGGATGAAAATGACAAGATTTCAAACCTTTTGGATCCAGTTGCAGAAAATAAACCTTTGGACGAAAGTCGCAAAACTGGCCAAACCTTAGGGACAAAAATGACATTTTTCTCTTAATTTTAGCATATTCATTATATGGATGTATTTTTAACTTTGGTACAAAATTCTTTTAATTATTGGCAGGAAAGAAGTTTACAGATATTGTTGGTAGTGCATACTACGTTGCCCCCGAGGTATTGAAGCGTAAATCGGGTCCCGAATCAGATGTTTGGAGCATAGGCGTTATCACGTACATTTTATTATGCGGACGGCGCCCCTTTTGGGATAAGACCGAAAATGGAATTTTTAAAGAGGTATCTTTTATTAATAATATGTATCTAAAATTGGTGATATATTCAATGGCATCTTTTACAAGATTGCTATGAATTGATAGGTCTTAAGAAACAAACCGGATTTTAAGCGCAAACCATGGCCTAACATAAGTCAAAGTGCCAAAGATTTTGTAAAGAAATTGCTTGTGAAAGATCCACGTTCAAGATTGACAGCTGCTCAAGCCCTATGTACGTTTCTTTTTCTTCTTCTTCTTCTTAATGTAGAGAAAATCACGGAAGTAGTCATTTTTTGGAGTGTTATACCTCTATGGTCATGTCAGAACAATTTTACTCATATAGCCATGAGCCCATGACTACACGAGCCTAAGGTCACTTATCTACTTTTATTCTCCTAATCTCTAAATATTTGTATTCTATACGCTAATAATAAGAATACATGCGCAAATCTCTACATGTTATGGTGTCACGTATCACATTAGATTAAGTCATTCTTGATGGAACAAAGTCTTATACGTGAATAAAAGTAGATACACGACTATGAGTTGAATATCTCATAGCTAAATAAGTGATTGTTCCCGAAAGTGATTATTTTCGTGATTTTCTATAATTTATATCTAGAAATTTGTTGGTTTTGAGTCAAACCAAATGATTGTATAACCCAAAAACCGTTGGTGCAACGAAATCTTCCTTTTTTATCTCTGATTTTTTTATGTTTGGAATTTGTGTTTTGGAAGTGATCTCTTATTATTTAGGGGGGTTCAGATAATCATTTTGATAATCAGAGTCATACCACCTTTAACAAAACTAATCATTATAGTTAAAATAAAATTCCCTTTATACCGCCTTTTTACATAACTTGAGATAATGTTACATTTTTACTCCAGTTTTTATAACACGTTGCTCCTTTTTTTTAAACAAAAATGTATTGTTAATCATTTTACATGCTAATTGTTCTAATGACAAGAATTTGTCAAACACTCGAAACATCTAATTGTCCGATTATTACAAGTTTAAATAGCGTAAGCACATCCAAACATTATGTTCTGGTTACTAATTTATTGCCACTTTTGATCATATTTCAATACAACAATACCCACGTAAATCATTTTTGATACTCACATTTTTAAACACCTCTCTCATGTCAATCTTTATAGCACACCCATGGGTTAGAGAAGGCGGAAACGCTTCTGAAATTCCTCTCGACATTTCTGTTCTATCCAACATGCGTGAATTTGTGAAATTCAGTCGGCTAAAACAGTTTGCTTTACGGGTAAGTATTTATCTCATATTATAAAAGCGACCCCAAATCGTTTCTTCTAAGACTCGATATTCATGCGTAGGCGTTGGCTAGCACACTTGATGAAGAGGAGCTATCGGATCTCAAAGATCAATTTGATGCAATTGATGTAGATAAAAGCGGCGCTATTAGTCTTGAGGAAATGAAAGAGGTATGTTTGACTCCAAAAGTCAAACTAAACATTATAATTGCACTTTGTACTCTTTTATATTTAAATTAGCTTGTTTTTACCGCAGGCCCTTGCTAAAGACCTTCCTTGGAAGATGAAAGAATCACGCGTTTCAGAAATTCTAGAAGCAGTAAGCCCGTGTCTTTATAAAGGGGTGTTTGCATTTGCGATTTTTTTCCTGATCATCTTATTATTGTGACTTGAAGTCGCGGTAATTGGTTTTTATTGTTTAGATTAAAAAGATTTCGCGTTTGATTATATGATTCACGGGTCAAATAATCAGTTTTAAATATGGTCAATTAATCGATAGTTAAAGGTTCACCGAGTAATTTTTATCTAATTGGTCAATTGATCAGTAGGCGGTCAATGATGGTCAAATCCTGTCCTAACTGGCCAAAAATCGGCGGCAGTCTAGCGACTCCGGCCAGATTCTTGACCAAAACCTGTAAATTCCGGCAATTAATCCTATCTATTTGAAAGTATGGGTCGAAAAAAATGTTAAAACATGTGTACTTAAAAAAAATACATATAAAAATGTGTGTATATACATATTGGAAATATGGGTCGAAAAAAATGTTAAAACATGTGTACTTCAAAAAATACCTATAAAAATGTGTGTATATACCCATACAAAACTGAAAATTACATATAAAATCTCAATCCAATTAATCCCAATTAATCGCTAGTCGGTACCCCACCAGCCGACTAGCGCCTAGCGATTCTTACAACAATGGTTTTAAATGATAAGTTTCATACCTTTGTCGGGATCTTGAAGGGTTATATTTTTGTGATGCAGATAGATAGTAACACAGACGGGCTCGTTGATTTCTCGGAGTTTGTTGCAGCTACTCTTCATGTTCATCAGTTGGAGGAACACAACTCTGAAAAATGGCAACGTTTATCACAGGCTGCTTTTGAGAAATTTGATGTCGATAGAGATGGATATATAACTCCTGAAGAACTCAGAGTGGTAAGCCGTTGACTTTTTTTTTGACTTTTGTCGTTAAAGGACTGGTTTTTCATCTTTTGATTGGCTTTTGCAGCATACGGGCTTGAAGGGTTCGATAGATCCGCTTCTGGAAGAAGCTGATATCGACAAAGATGGTAAGATTAGCTTGTCAGAGTTCCGAAGGCTGTTAAGAACTGCAAGCATGATTAATCCCACATAAATATGCAATCCACATTTCAATCGAATCGGTCAAGAAAAGTCAAAAGAGTTTCGGGTAGTTTGAATTGTTTCTTTAATCCCAAGAAAGTCTTCTTGCAATCGTATTTATCAAGGTATGTATATCGTTATCTTCATAAACTTTAACTTGAAGAACTTTGGTTGTGTTGTTGTAATCTATTTGTATGTTTGTATAGTTCTCTTTACATATTTTTAAATTGATATATAATGTTGAGCTGGTTGTATTTTCATATTTTAGGTTTGATTATTTCTTTTCAAAAGTTACAATATGGTTCCTACTATTAATCAACTAGAAACACATTTTGTTCTTTTTACTAATAAATGTTGAAAAACTACAACAGTGTAAAACTATTACCAACGCCTTTTTTCTTTCCTTCCACTTCTCTCCAAAAAAAATCTCTGGAACACAACCAAGTTTTTCTTTCCTTCCGCTTCCTTTCATTAAGTAAACTTGGGAATAGAGCGTAAATGAAACTCGGGAACACAGCGTTAGTTATGATTTAGTTGGAGGTTAACATCAACCCATGCACACCGTGTAGAGAACCAGACATATTACTGAGTGCTAACAGTTGGGACTATATTTGTATTTTTTTTTTGAAAATAACGATCGGACCCGAATATGGACATACCACAGGAACATTTGTGTAATTAATTCTATAACGTTTGTTAATAAGTTTGCGCAATCTTCATGCTGGAGCTAATAAAAGTCGATAATATGGATATAATACTTAGACCTTCAAACTCGAGAGTAGCAACCGTTGCACCTAAACAACAACATTGGTTGTTCAGTGTGCAAGTTTGTATTAAATCCTATATCTAACTTTTGAGAGTTCGCTCTACGGGTAAGTATTTATCTTATATTATGGAAGAAATAAAAAAATAATATTGTTCTAAAATTTATATTCTTGCATAGGTTTCGGCTAGGTGTTCATCGACATCAATAGGATCTCAAAGATCAATTTCATGCCATTGATGTAGACACAAATAGAAATAGTGCTGTTAGTCTCGAGGAAATGATAAGCTATGTTTGACCTTAAAAGCCTAACTAAGCATAAGAGTTGCACTTTATACTAATATAGCTCGGGTTAATGGCAGGCCTTTGCTAAAGACCCTCCTTGTAAAATGAAAGAATCGCGTGTTTTGGAGATTCTAGAAACAGTAAACCTGTCGTTTTTAAATACGATAGTTTCAGAGTTTAGTTCTTTTGACCCCAAAAGTCAAAAACTCTTCATAACCATTTTGTGATGCAGATAGATAGCAACACCAATGGGCTTGTTGACTTCACGTAGTTCGTTGCAGCCACGCTTAATGTTCTTCACAACTCTGAAAAGTCGTAACATTCATCACATGCTGCTTTTTGTGGAATTTGATGTCCACTGGTTGATGGATATATACAATTCATCCTAATAGCAAATATCAACTTTGACATTTGAGGTCAAACATACTACTTTTTCGAGTCAGTCTTGAAATTGATTATTGGCTAGAAGTTTAACACAAAACCATCTATGTTTGTGGGAAATCTTGTGTATTTTGATTTAACTATCCAAATTTTCTTGTAATTGTAAGAGTTTGTCGCAATTCTAAGTCAGAAGTTCATCCATTTGACTTTAAAAGTCAAACTGTCTATTGGATTTACAGCACTTCACATGTCGTCGGTTGTATGGCTTATAGTGATGGTTGTTGTTAGAAAAGTTGAATGTTACTGATGGTGGCTATAAATTTATGGAGTCGCGTTGAAGAGTTTAAAAACTTGAGTGGATGAACTCATAGAATGTTGTACAAATGAGGATAATGATTTGTAAAACAAGCAAAAAAACATTTCAGAATGAAATATAAACACTTACAAACTTCAACAAGAAGTGACATGCTTCGTAACTTGATATACCATCTCAAGAATGGTATAATATAAATGTTTAAAAGACTAAACATTTTTGTCACAGAACTTATAAGAGATTATTATCACACAATTGATCATGGTCAAAAATAAATGTTGACAAATCTCATGTTATGTTAAATTTTTACTATTTTTCTCCATGGCTTGGATATTCTATTAGTATAAGCAACAAAACATTACATATAGACTAAAAGATTTTAGAACAATTAAAATCACCAAAGCAAAAAAAAAAAAAGTTCCCACAACAATCATATTTATGAAATTTATGATGGTGGGCAAATGGGCCTGTGGTTTTACTTATGCTGAGCATGTTAATAATACAGCCTTTTAAATGATTAGTTTTGTCCGACTATCATTCATTGGCGGAACAAGGGCTTCTTTGTCGGAGGGTCATTATAAGGTTCTTTTCTCTACCGATATTAGGTTTTATGCATAAAAAACTAACAAAATTTTGTAGCGGTAGGATCTACGCATCTCTGTTGTGATGGTTGTTCGGTTCTTAGTTCCTGAATGTTGATCTAATCAGTTCCGGTCCGGTTCTGGGTAATGCCCCTAAGTGATGATATAAACCTTTTTGTTTCGGATTGTTAGATTTTGGTGGGTTCATGGCCAAACCAATTACTGACCCCCCCCCCCCTAACCCTAGACCGGCCCATTTTCTATCGGTCCGGTTTTCGGTTTTTACATTTGCACTCTCTCGGTTTCTGTTCAGTCCGTGTGGTTCGTTTCTGACCCTAGTCACCCCTTAAAACATGTGACAAATATTTATTCTCTCATTTTAAACCACAAACAAAATAAAAAAATAACCCGATCTCTTTTATTTTTCTCACATCACAATACTTTCTCTCCACGATGATGACAACATTTCTTATCATCTTCATGGAGTCGGCGATGACAACTTTCTCTAGACGTTGATAAGTTAACCATGATCCTTTTCCAAGATACACGTTGATAATTTAATTTAACTATGATGCTTTTCCAAGATTTTTTTATTTATGATGAGTCCGGGTTTTGAGATTCTTTTTCTTAATATGTGTTAGTACCGAGCTACTAATATGAACACGAAAGATAATCTGAAACATAAAACAAAGAAAGCAAAAAGAAAACAGTAACAGTGAACCGGGCTTGTGTTTGACACAATTCCCTTAAACAGATTCGCGGTCTGTTCCCAAAGTACGCCGGTTCGAAGCAACAACAACCTACTGCCAGACTTGATCACTTGCCTGAAATGAAACCGGAGATGTTGCATCAGAGAGATTGAGATTGAGAGTGAAGGATATGTTCTGGTGTGTCTAAACTTATTCGTTTGATTTGGTTTTATAGCCATAAAACCATAACCGATGTCTAATCATTATTGATTCTAAGTAATGACCATTATTGCAGCAAATTAAATCAAATAATTACTGAATAATGGTCATTAGTGCACCAGTTTAAAACTGAAAAGTAATGATCATTAAAATGAATAATCATAACAGTTTAAAACTGAAAAATAATCATTAAAAACGAATAACAGTTATGAGTCCCGAGTGCAAAAACTACCTCACGCGGGCCCGGGTTTTCGGAGCTGCATTCGTGTCCGCGGGACGTGCGGTCACGTACGAGTTCAACCAAATTCCAGCTCAGAAACTCATTTTTTGCACCCTCCCTACGCGAGGGTAGGGGTGTTCAAGATCGGATAATCCGGTTTTCGGATATCCGAAATTTCGGATAGTGAAATATTGACATCTGAACCCGAATCCGAAATTTCGGATATCCTCGGATATCCGAAAATCGGATATCCGAAATTTCGGATTCGGGTTCGGATATCTAATCGGATATCCGAATATCGAATTTTTTATTTAATTTTTATTTTTTTATTATTTTTTAATATTTGGAACCAGATTTTTCGGATAGTTTCGGATATCCGAATATAAATTTCATATATTTTTCGGATATTTCGGATACTTCGGATATTTTTCGGATACTTCGGATATTTCGGATATTCGGATATCCGAAAAAAATAAAATTTAAATTTTCGGATATTTTTGGATAATCCGATTATCCGAAAATTCTCAAAATCACTATCCGAATCCGAATCCGAATTTTCGGATTATCCGATTTTCGGATATCCGAAAATTCGGATATCCGAAAATTCGGATATTTCGGATACGGGTTTTCGGATTCTTTTGAACACCCCTATTTTCACATACGCTTTGTCCAAAATAATGGTCAAAACTAGTTTTGCAGAAGGAACATGGAAAGCTTCGTTCTATTAAAAAGTACTGAAACTGCAGAAGAAAACACCAAATACTTGTATTGAAAAAGGAAATTCAATGACTTGATTTTTCTAGTTATACAAGTTGACTAAGAATTAATATGAGTTGATTTCAAACCTTCTAGTAACGAGTGATGTAGCTCTGCTACTCTTTTTTCTATAGTAAATCGGAAAAAATAACAAACGAAACCTTGGTTTTTTAAGGCTATACCTAAAGACCTTTAATATAAGGCTATGTGTTGTGGGGAATCTCTTAGGCGTATAGGTCCACCCGGAGGATCGAGTAACCTCTATTCCTGTTTTCCGACAAACCCGTGAGTGCGGAATCCAAACGGGTAAGTTAAACCAAGTTACGAACACGTAAAACACAAGATTCACCGATTAACACTCCAATGTATTAATCTAGAAAACGATTACAAAGCAAGGTTTACAAGATGCTCTCATAAACTCTCAGTGTGTGTGTGTTTACAGTGTGTTCGCTCTCAAAGTCTATGCAGACACCTCTAAACTGTGTTATGTCTGATGTCTGTGTATTTATACTAGATAACTGACGAAATCCCATAGTCGACGAACACCCAACGACGAACATACAAGGTCTCGATGAAATCACATGTGATTTCGTCACACATGTGATTTCTCCATTCAATGGATTTCGCCAAACAGTGAGTGTTCGTCACATGTAGTTGGGCCTAATGGATTTCGCCATTTGGGCTTTGACACATGGTATTTGGGCCTTGTTCAATGTTGGGCCAATACAAACAGACAACTAATAAACATAACACATAAACATTATCTAACATGTATAATGCACACACGCAGTTACATGTACATCGAACATTACGAAGTAACTAGCATACCGAGTCAAGACAGGAGGATGTCTTGACTACAGCCTTCACTTCGTAGTCGAGTCGAACCGAGCCGAGCCGTATCCACATAATATGTATCAACAAATCTATGCAGACTCCTCTAAACTGTGTTCTGTCTGATGTCTGTGTATTTATACTAGATGACTGACGAAATCCCATTGTCGACGAACACCCAACGACGAACATACAAGGTCTCGACGAAACATGTGATTTCGCCATTCAATGGATTTCGCCAAACAGTGAGTGTTCGTCACATGTAGTTGGGCCTAATGGATTTCGCCATTTGGGCTTTGACACATGGTATTTGGGCCTTGTTCAATGTTGGGCCAATACAAACAGACAACTAATAAACATAACACATAAACATTATCTAACATGTATACTGCACACACGCAGTTACATGTACATCGAACATTACGAAGTAACTAGCATACCGAGTCAAGACATGAGGATGTCTTGACTACGGCCTTCACTTCGTAGCCAAGTCGAACCGAGCCGAGCCGTATCCACATAATATGTATCAACAAACTCCCCCTTGGATGCTGCTCGCGAGGTTCGTAATCTCGTTCTCCATCTCTTGATGGTTCATTTTCTAGGAAAGGATCTTCAAAGTCTTCACGTGTTGTAAGTAGAAAGTGTATCAACAAACTCCCCCTTTGATTATGCTCGTGAATCTTTTGATCTTCAATGCTTTAGATCCTTGTGGTATTTGATGATTGATCAGCGGCTACTCGATCATCTTTATCATTTGAGTGCCTTCACGTCGTGTCTTCATTCCGAAGCTTGTCATCGAACATGTTCTCTTCGCCTTTAGCATCTGCACATGCAAGAAATCTAAACACCTAATGAGAACAACTGCTAGGAATATAGTTAACATTAAACAAATGACACACATGTGACCATGTTTTCAACTACCGTATCGGAGTCCACATCTAGACATATGTAGTTGCACCAAAGAAGGGAAAGCGTTAATCACCTGAAACCAATCAGTAGCTTTGCTAAGGTTTGTGTTACTCATATCTAGATGATGCAACCAACGAAGACTTGACAACCATTGTATATTCCTGCTTGTTAATGTCCTTTGAGGATCACCATAAATTCCATAATAACTTCCAAGAGAAAGGACACGTAACTCTGAAAGATTCCCAATTTGAGGAGGGATAATTCCACCAATTTTCGATTCAGAGAGATTAAGATACCTCAAGTTTCTAAGAGAACCTATGAAACTTGGAATTTGGATATCTTCAAAATTGTTGCAGTTCAAGTCCAAATACTTGAGTTGCTTTAACTCCAATAAGGATGAACTTAAATTCCCCCTTAAATATGGTGGTCTATCACAATAACCATCAAGTCCACGAAGACGAATCTCATGAACATGGCCAGTGATGTTATCACATACAATTCCAGCCCATCTGCAGCAGTCATTATTCTCAGCATCCCAAGAAGCAAGCTGATCTGCTTCGTCTATGAGGTTGCGCTTGAACTCGAGTAGTGCTTGTCTCTCACCGTCCATGCATAATGCATCATTAGACTTTTGATCAGATAAACACAAACATAACAAGACCAAAAAAATAAGTAAACACAAGTTACAAGAGAAGAAATAAGAAACTGAAAATCGAGCACTCATATTGGTTGATTAAGAAGGGAATAACCAATCCCTTGATTTTTAGTTTACAAGAGGTTGTGGGGGTTTATATAAACCCAAACATTTTACTAGTCATGATCAGTAGCTTTCATTTTTCCGTAAGGGGACCCAGGGCAGTCAAAACAAAACACCTGAAGAAGTAATATAACGAGTTATACAAAACAAAACAAAACAAAACACCACCGCCACTAGTGTTTATCACACATCAAAATTAAAACGCGTCATAATTATCATGCGTGAAGAAGTGTTGGGTGGTGAGGGAAATTGTTGGTTGTGAGTGAAATTGTTGGGTGTGGTGGTGAGTGATGGACATTTCCACTAAAAAAACTTTCTTGACTTCTCATGTTAAGACCATTTTATATGTTAAAATCCATTTGTATTTTATTTTTACACCAAGTATATATTCAGTCTTGATCTATAGTGTTCCCCCACTCGTGTAAACTGGTTTTTGCATCTTCAGTTGTACATTTTTATATTTTCACATACGCTTTGTCCAAAATAATAGTCAAAACTAGTTTTGAAAAAGGAACACGAAAAGCATTTTTATATTTTCACATAGGGGTGTTCAAGATCGGATAATCCGGTTTTCGGATATCCGAAATTTCGGATTCGGGTTCGGATATCTAATCGGATATCCGAATATCGAATTTTTTATTTAATTTTTATTTTTTTATTATTTTTTAATATTTGGAACCAGATTTTTCGGATAGTTTCGGATATCCGAATATAAATTTCATATATTTTTCGGATATTTCGGATATTTTTTCGGATATTTCGGATATTTTTCGGATACTTCGGATATTTTTCGGATACTTCGGATATTTTCGGATATCCGAAAAAAAAATTAAATTTTCGGATATTTTTGGATAATCCGATTATCCAAAAATTCTCAAAATCACTATCCGAATCCGAATTTTCGGATTATCCGATTTTCGGATATCCGAAAATTCGAATATTTCGGATACGGGTTTTCGGATATTTCGGATTCGGTTTCGGATTCGGATTTTTTTGAACACCCCTACGCGAGGGTAGGACTTGTGGTAAAACATGTCATAAAGCTGCAATGGAGTAGTAAAGGCTTTACCGTATAAACAATCACTCACTTTGTTCCCACATGTCACACCCCAACCGATGGCGGAAACATCGGGGCGTGGCACTGAGCGAAACAGATTGTCCAGGAGAACCCATAACAACTATTAGTGACAATATATTTAACGTTCAATATCCCATACTATCAAACATATAAAGCAAAACAGTCATTACAAATATTAGTCTCAAGAACAAATCCATTCTTACAACTCAGATTTATTTAATGGAGTTTCTAGACTTCCTAACTCGATTCGGCAAGCATAGCATCCTATCCACCTGTCACATGCGTTATAATAAAGTCAATACATAAAATGTATAGGTGAGTACACAAGTTTGCATAGCATATAGTAGAGAAAGCGTTTTACGCATAACCAGCATGTATCACGTAACGGGCGAAAGCAAGTAACTACTAGATAATGTATACAACTTAACCACGAGACTGCGTTCTAGAGTATGCGCGACACATGTTCAACGAACACGTGAAGTAAGGTGATGTGATCCTAGCAACCCCTGTCCACGACAGGTGCTGAGTCCAAACTATAGTACTATCATTGCAAGAGGCGGTATAGTGTAACACTGTATAAGCATAGTAACAAGCATTCATAGATCACGTATAGCATGCGGGAGTGGTTAGCGTTGTAAAGTGTTTGCTTTGTGTGTTGTGTTTTGATAGAGAACGTATGTAACACCCAAAAGTGCGATAAAAGAAAATGGGTTCGAGTATACTCACAGTAGGTGTTTAAACAAGTAAACACAACTTGATTGGATTGAAGGGAGTGCGTTTGTGTAACAACCCACACTTTCGTGCTTGTTACTCTCGTTACACTCATTACGCCTAGCACCAGAGATTCGGATCATAATGTAACTATATCGCTTACCACGCTACTTCACATATATTCGCATTATATCGCATACATTCAACATGCTATATCGCACATCACAACGCATACCACGCTAACGCTAACGATGGCATCGCGTGAGTATTTAAACTACTCCCCTCGCTCGTCGTAGCGCAACGCAAACGCAACGCGAACTCGAAACACAGTTACTTACGCTATGACCTGTTATATATAATAATAATAAGAGATAAATATAAATATCTGATTATTAAACATGTCTAAACGCGCACTCGCTGGCACGCGCAACTCAAATTATCGCACTGAAGCACAACATAACACGACGCTACTTATCTCGCTTTAACGCTCAAAGTACCAACAATGGTTAACGCAACGAAACGCAGCAAACGAAACGAAAGTTGGTAAACTAACAAACAAAATCGGGCTGTCCGAATGGACATCCGATCGAATGGACTTCCGTCCGGATGACCATCCGCTCGGATGGCCATCCGACCGTATGACCATTCGACCGGAAGCCATCCGACCCATTCAACCGCCTTAACTTTCACCTTTGCCTATAAATAGGGCCATTGTGTCTCATTCCAACACTTTGGTTCTCTCATCCGATCACTCGCTCCCAAGGCACTTTCAGTCACTTTTCACCATGATTCAAGGCTATTTCGTAAGTATTTCTCCCTAAATCTTATACTTCCATCATCACTACACACTCCTCCATCATCTTCTCCATCAAAATCACTGGTTTTCTCCATGGAATCGCCTGATTTGGGCTCCTTGAAGGTGGTTCTCACACATTTGCTTATGCAAGCTGTGGTGTGACATCATCTCATCAAGATTTGTCCAGATCTGAAAGATTTCTACACTATTTTAACACAAATCTCAACAAGATATAAACATTTTTCGACTGATTTCAACTTTCTTCAACTTTTCTTCAACTTCTACTCCAAAAACCAATGGAATCTAGGCTCATTCAGGCTCTCTACTCATTCTCTAGTTGAGAACCGGCTTGAAGATGGATTTCCACCGGAGAGATGACCGATTCACGGGTTAAACATGAAATTCCAACAAGAACAGTTATTCTGGTCGAATGGGTTGATTCCCATCCGATCAAGTGAGCTGGACTTGGTGTGGTTTCCGTTGTTGACACGTTGTCACGCCGTCTCCGTTAAACTTCAAACTTTTGAACTTAGAAAACTTTTGTGAAATTTTCAGAAATAACAGATTGCCGCTCGAGTGGCTATCCGATCGGCACCTATCGTGGACAGGGGTTGTTAAGGCTTTCGTGGACAGGGGTTGTTAAGGGCCTTACTTCACATGTTCATAGTGGTGAAAATGTGTTGCGCATTCTACACTCGCAGTCATGTCGGTTGCATGCGTCATTGTAGATAGCTTACTTGATTCACATTTCTACGTGTTACATGCTGGTTATGCGTAAACGCTTTCGCTATTGTCACACCCCCAAAATCCACACGCGGAGTATCACCGCTTGGAGGCGTGACTGACCAGAACCAAGCCACCAATCATATTGAACAACGTAATGACTAAATGTAATTCAACCAAACAATATGAAAGGTGTTCAAAACAAAAGTATAGTATCAATGTTTAGCGGAAGCATAAATGTAAAACCCAACATAAGTAATAATTTTGAAATGTCATAAACATTTAACATGGCATCCACGATCCATTTCCCACAACGACTGTGCCTCCCCGTGCAAGCTCCATGAGTACCTAACGACCTGCAAGGCATGTAACAACGAGTCAACAACAAAGTTGAGTGAGTTCACAGTTGGTTGTTTAGTTATAGTATTCGTTCGTAAATCATTTGTTCGCTTGTACCAGGTATCGTATTAATTCGTATCGCGGTCTCCCAGACATGTGTGCGAAGGTTAGTGGGGGTTTCCCATGTATCCTAGACTAGTTGTATTTGTATTTGTATCGCGGTCTCCCAGACATGTTTGCGAAGATTAGTATTCGTATCGCGGTCTCACAGACATGTTTGCGAAGATTAGCATTTGTATCGCAGTCTCACAGACATGTGTGCGAAGATTAGTGGGGGCTTCCCGTGTTTTACTAGTCTAGCTGTATCTATAGGTGTCCTACACCTAATGAGGTCAGTGGTACATATTTCAGTAGTGATGTAAGTACAAGTAATCATTCAATCCCATTCCCAACCCCGGGAATCCCATGCCTTGGTAAGAGTGTGAACTCACCTTGGTTTGCTCGGTATGCTAAGTTATGTGCTCGCAAACAATCAATCAAAGCCTAGAGTATGCATGTATACACAGTTAGCATAACCTAGTTATCATACTTAACGTAGTTGACGTGTTTAACAGCGTTAACAAACTTAACAGAGTGATAATCTAACTGAGTTAATATACTAACAGGGTTACAAACTAACAAAGTTACAAACTAACAAAGTTACAAACTAACAGATTCAACATAACAAGATTACTGTATAAGAATCTTAGCCAAAATCACAACAGACGAAATTGTATGGCGAAAACACTTGTGGTCGAAATCTCTTGGGACGAAATCGCTTTTGGCGAAATCACTCAGGCGACGAAATCCCAAGTGATTTCGTCAGGCTTAATGTTGGACGAAAACACCAAGTGTTTTCGGCTGGTCCTTGTGATTTCGTTGGTCCATCATCACTAACAGTTACAAACAAAGAAACCCTAATCATCACTAACCTTTTCCACGACTTCAACAATAATTCGTTCAATCATAACAATTTATAAAGGTCAATTTGAAATCATCAATACACTCGACAATGGCCAACATCTGACAATGCTATCATGTTAATATTGGACCGAATCTAATAGTAGGCTGCAAGTTATTCATGTGATACATGGAACACATAATCATCCTATATTCTAATCAAAGGTTGGGCTGCCACCTCCACAACCTCGATTTCCTAAATAGAGTTCCACTTCAATATTTGTTGCACATGCAAGGCTACTGACATGATCACATGCATTAACTTATTATATTCGGTCCACTAGTAAGCATTTAAAAGTATTGACCATTCATACAATATTAAAAGGATTCACATCGGATCAATCATGAGAAGGCATAGCGCAAACAATCCTAGCATCAGATTATCATGCAATCATCGTGTAAACAGAATCAACATTCACACCCACATATAGATATATCACCCAGTCAAACATGAGCAGTCGTATAACATTCAGATTTAGACCGATCGATTTATGATAGAAATATCAAGCCCTACTCATTACTCAAATGGACAAACAATCGGATATAGCAAACTCATCATCTCATCAAATATAACACACAGACATGTAGTGATTCTTCCTAAAAGTCATGCAAGAATCAAACAACAGTGAGTACTAACCAAGATGAAAGGGCCACTAGATTGATCGAAAGGAAGGGTTTGGAGTCTTGCAGTTGCCGTCACACAATTGGTAGAGGAATAGGGAATGTGATAGGTGGTTAGGGTTTTTGCCGAATGTTCTCGCGTAAGGTTATAATCAAAACAGTATATCATGATGTTACTGGGCCAAGCCCACTTCTGTTTTCGTTGGCCCCTCCCCTAGTGAACGAAAACAGTGTTGTCACCACAAAAGATGTGGGTGTTTTCGGATGAAGGTGATTTCGTGGGTGGGGGTTTTCGGCTAGAGGGTGTTTCACATTAATAACAATACACATACTTATATTTTGCTCATACACCATATATTAACAAACATACAAACATATATCAACAAATACACTTATATTGCACATCAAAAATAACATGTCAATCACAATACAATTTAACGTATTACAAACGTATACAGTTGTGAAACAAACAAGTCGTGTGAACAAACGACTTAATTAATTAACGTGCAATCAATGCGAAGGTGGAAATCTTGGAAACTCGAGTTGTCACATTATCCCCAACTTGAAAGAAATTTCGTCCCGAAATTTAGCATGCGGTTACTGAGGAAGCTAGTTAAGTTTGCATGGTTTACTGGTTTTCTTGGGGTGTCACATCATCCCCCCGTTGATTTGGAATTTCGTCCCGAAATTCTGTAGTAGCTTCAGCCTCAGTAGTGGTTGCACTGTTTCCGAACAATTGGGGATACTTGAGTTTCATTTGGTCTTCTCGTTCCCAGTAGTGGTTGCACTGGGCCACGACGAGAGTTCCAACGAACTCGAACAAGAGGTATTCTGGTGCGTTTGAGGACCTTAACATCCCGGTCCGTGATTTCAACTGGTTCCTCGACGAATTGCAACTGATCGTCGATAGTGAACTCCTTCAAAGGATCTATGAGAGTCTCATCTGACAGACACTTCTTCAGATTCAACACGTGAAAGACGTTGTGAACTGCACTGAGTTCTGTTGGTAGGTTTAGTTTGTAGGCCACCTTGCCTATTTTCTCAATGATTTCAAATGGTCCGACGTATCGCGGATTAAGTTTGCCCCTTTTTCCAAAATGAACCACACCCTTCCAGGGTGAGACTTTGAGTAGAACCCGATCCCCGACCTGGAATTCTAGAGGTTTCCTACCCTTATCGGCGTAGCTTTTCTAATGGTCACGAGCTGCCGCCATTCGTTGTCGTATTTGAGCAATCCTTTCTGTTGTGTCTACCACAAGTTCTGGGCCAGTGATCTGACTATCCCCCACCTCTGCCCAACAAAGAGGTGATCGGCATTTACGCCCGTACAATGCCTCAAACGGAGCAGCTTTAATGCTGGTGTGGTAGCTGTTATTGTACGAAAATTCCACAAGTGGCAGATGTTTTTCCCAGTCGTTGCCAAAGTCAATTACACACGCCCGAAGCATGTCTTCTAGAGTTTGAATAGTGCGCTCAGACTGCCCATCCGTCTGAGGGTGATAAGCTGTGCTCATGTCTAATCGTGAGCCGAAGGATTTGTGCATCGCTTGCCAAAGTTCTGAAGTGAAACGTGCATCACGATCGGAAATAATAGAGGTGGGCACCCCGTGCCTCGAAACCACTTCCTTCAAGTAAACGTCTGCTAAAGTAGAGAACTTGTCTGTTTCTTTGATAGCCAAGAAGTGTGCAGACTTTGTGAGTCAATCCACGATCACCCAAATAGTATCATTTCCACGTTGAGATCTAGGCAGGCCAGTAACAAAATCCATGGAAATTTGCTCCCATTTCCATTGTGGTATCTCTGGTTGTTGGAGTAGGCCCGATGGTTTCTGATATTCAGTCTTGACTCTCGCACAAGTCAAACACTTGCTAACGTAAGTTGCTATATGAGCTTTCATGCTAGGCCACCAATATGTAGTTTTCAAATCGTGGTACATCTTATCCGAACCAAGATGTACTGAGTAGCGAGACTTATGAGCTTCATCCATTACAAGCTCGCGTAAGTTGCCATAGAGTGGGACCCAGATGCGTCCCGTTACATAGTAGGCGCCGTCTGCCTTTTGTTCCAACCGTTGCCTTGAACCGCGTAGGGCTTCAGCCCTGACATTTTCTGGTTTCAATGCTTCTACCCGAGCATCTCGTATCTGAGAAGGAAGACTAGACTGAATAGTGAGTTGCAACGCCCGTACACGCCTAGGTGTAGTATCCTTTCGACTGAGGGCGTCGGCCACCACATTGGCTTTGCCCGGATGGTACTTTATAGCACATTCGTAATCGTTTAAAAGCTCGACCCATCGACGCTGACGCATGTTCAACTCTTTCTGCTTGAAGATATGCTCGAGACTCCTGTGATCGGTGTAGATGGTGCACTTGGTACCGTACAGGTAATGTTGCCATATCTTGAGCGCAAAAACAATAGCTCCCAGCTCTAAATCGTGTGTAGTGTAATTCCGTTCGTGAATCTTAAGTTGGCGCGAAGCATAAGCAATGACTTTATCCCATTGCATCAACACACATCCAAGACCCTGAATAGATGCGTTGCAGTAGACTACAAAATCATCTGTGCCTTCAGGCAATGAGAGGATAGGTGCGCTACAAAGTCTATCCTTTAAGTGCTGGAATGATGATTCCTGTGTATTACCCCAATGGTAGATAACGCATTTCTGAGTTAGTGAGGTGAGGGGTTGTGCAATCTTTGAGAAGTCTTTAATGAACCTTCTGTAATAGCCCGCCAAACCCAAGAATTGGCGGATTTCTGTTGGTGTGCGGGGTGCAGGCCAGTTCTTAATCGAGTCTACCTTGGATGGATCAACATGAATCCCATCCTTGTTTACCACGTGGCCTAGAAAGTGGACTTCACGAAGCCAGAAGTCACATTTTGAAAACTTGGCGTACAACTGTTCTGCTCGAAGGAGTTCCAAAATGAGTCGTAAATGGTGCTCGTGTTCCTCCCGACTCTTGGAGTAAATCAGAATGTCGTCGATGAATACAATCACAAACTTATCCAAGTAAGGCTTGCACACCCTGTTCATAAGATCCATGAAGACCGCAGGCGCGTTTGTTAGCCCGAATGGCATGACTAGAAACTCGTAGTGGCCGTAGCGAGTTCTGAATGCTGTTTTGGAGACGTCCTCATCCCGGACTCTCAGTTGATGGTAGCCTGACCTCAGGTCAATCTTCGAGTAATAGCTCGACCCTTGTAACTGGTCGAATAAGTCATCGATGCGTGGAAGAGGATAGCGATTCTTCACAGTCACCTTGTTCAGTTCGCGGTAATCTATGCACATGAGGAAGGTACCGTCTTTCTTCTTCACAAATAATACTGGAGCTCCCCAGGGCGAAGAGCTAGGACGAATGAAACCCTTTTCCAAGAGTTCTTGCAATTGCTTAGACAGTTCTTCCAGTTCGGTTGGAGCTAAGCGATAGGGTGCTCGAGCTATGGGTGCTGCCCCAGGAGCTAGCTCGATCTGAAATTCGACCTGGCGATGAGGTGGTAGCCCAGGTAAATCTTCAGGAAACACCTGAGGAAAATCGCGTACTATTGGAATATCCTCTAATCTCTTCTCTTTCGCTGATGCGTCAGTAACAAGTGCTAAGATAGCAGTGTGGCCCTTTCGCAAACACTTCTGAGCCTTAAGGAAGGAGATGATGCCAACCACGGCACCACTCTTGTCGCCTTGAACTTCGAGAGGTTCTTTACCAGAACGGGGAATACGAACAATCTTCTCCTTGCATAGGATCTCTGCTTGTTGTTGAGATAACCAATCCATACCAATGACGATGTCAAAACTACCCAGAGCTATGGGAATGAGATCGATAGAGAAAGTCTGACCAGCGAGGATAAGATTACAACCCTGAACTACGTGTGTGGCCTCTAGACTTTTACCGTTAGCTAACTCTACGACATGTTTGGTGTTAAAAAGTGTTGGTGCGCGTTTAAGCATTTGGCTAACTTTCAGAGACATATAACTGGTATCCGCACCCGAATCAAATAATACAGTAACATAAAATTCGTCGAGAAGAAACTTACCCATAACCACATTAGGATCGTTCCTTGCATCACCCTGACCCAGCACAAATGCACGACCCCTAGCACCGTTGTCGTTAATGTTTCCCCCATTGTTGTTCCCGTTGCCCTGATTATTGTTGTTGTTATTCTGATTCTGGTTTAACTGGGGGCAGTCCCGCTTGAAGTGGCCTTCAGCCCCACATAGAAAGCATCCCCTATTGCCTCGTTGTTGTTGTTGTTGTTGTTGCTGGTTTCGTGGAATGGGTGGTTGTTGTTGCTGGTTCTGATTAGCAGGCCCTGAGCTCTTGCAATCTTTAGCCTCATGACCCATCTTGAGACACCGCTGACAACGACCCTTGTTGCACTGGCCATTGTGGTGCCTGTTGCATGTATTGCACCTTTGGAGATTTCCACTATATCCACCCTGTCTTTGACTACCAGAAAATTGCTGACCAGGGCTCTGGTAGTTATCAGTCTTCTGCTGCTGTGCCTGAGACTGTGCTGTAGCTGAACCCTTGCTGGAATCCCCATCCCATTTCCACTTATTATTGCTGGGAGTAGCGGAAGTAGTAGCATTAGTAGCACTGATACGTTTGGGCAGCTTGTTCTGTTCCACTGCCTGATCTGTGAGGCGATGAGCAAGACGAGTAACATCCTGGATAGTAGCATGGTTGGCCGATGTCACATGACTTTGAATTTCTGGTACTAGCCCTTTGATATACAACTCAATACGCTTGATAGGGGGGTCCACCATGGTTGGACACAAGATGGCCAGCTCGTTTGACCTTTTCGTATACGCCTCAATCTCTGACCCCGTCATTTTCAGATTAAAGAACTCCACTTCTAACTTGTGGATGTCATCATGTGTACAGTATTCTCGCTTGATTAGTTCCTTGAAATCGTTCCAAGGGGTGGCGTTAGAAGCTGCCAACCCTAACATCTGAACTTGCGCATTCCACCAAGTCAGCGCAATGCCTTCTAGAGTACCAGTGGCGTACTTTACCCTGCGAGCCTCAGGGCATTCACACATCTCAAATACGGACTCGAGTTTTTCAAACCAATGGAGGAGTCCAACTGCTCCTTCCGTGCCACTGAATGTGCTAGGACGACAGTCCATGAAAGTCTTGAAGGTGCAAACAGGTGGCTGAGCGTGCTGACCTGTTGTGTATAAGAATCAGGATAAGGTTAAACACAAGAGTTGGTTTAGGAGTGTAGGATCTAGTGTGAGTTACGACTGCAGGGTATACCTCCTGCTTGTGCGGCTGCAAGTGCCGCATCAACTTGTTCGTTAATCAGAGCCGTCAGCTGGGCTTGAGTCATGTTAATGCGTCCAGCCATGATCTTCATATCAAAGGCAACATAGGAGAGAGAGGTTCGCGAGAAATGCGATGACAAAAGAGTGTAAGCACACAAGTGTTCTCAAGCAATAGTTGTTACGTTTATCTAAGCATACCATGAGCAAAGTTCTATGTAATCTAGCAAGAAGGCAATGTAAAAATAAATCATATCACCTAGAATGTCGAGTCTTGCACGTGGAGCGAAGCGTCGTTGTGGATCGTTGAGAACTGTTCAGGTTATAGTCTGGTTTTAACAAAAAACTTTTTCCCTTATTAAAACCAAGTTCACTATAACCAATGGCTCTGATACCAATCTGTCACACCCCCAAAATCCACACGCGGAGTATCACCGTTTGGAGGCGTGACTGACCAGGACCAAGCCACCAATCATATTGAACAACGTAATGAGTAAATGTAATTCAACCAAACAAAATGAAAGGTGTTCAAAACAAAAGTATAGTATCAATGTTTAGCGGAAGCATAAATGTAAAACCCAACATAAGTAATAAGTTTGAAATGTCATAAACGTTTAACATGGCATCCACGATCCATGTCCCACAACGACTGTGCCTCCCCGTGCAAGCTCCATGAGTACCTAACGACCTGGAAGGCATGTAACAACGAGTCAACAACAAAGTTGAGCGAGTTCATAGTTGGTTGTTTAGTTATAGTATTCGTTCGTAAATCATTTGTTCGCTTGTACCAGGTATCGTATTAATTCGTATCACGGTCTCCCAGACATGTGTGCGAAGGTTAGTGGGGGTTTACCATGTATCCTAGACTAGTTGTATTTGTATTTGTATCGCGGTCTCCCAGACATGTTTGCGAAGATTAGTATTTGTATCGCGGTCTCACAGACATGTTTGCGAAGATTAGCATTTGTATCGCGGTCTCACAGACATGTGTGCGAAGATTAGTGGGGGCTTCCCGTGTTTTACTAGTCTAGCTGTATCTATAGGTGTCCTACACCTAATGAGGTCAGTGGTACGTATTTCAGTAGTGATGTAAGTACAAGTAATCATTCAATCCCATTCCCAACCCCGGGAATCCCATGCCTTGGTAAGAGTGTGAACTCACCTTGGTTTGCTCGGTATGCTAAGTTATGTGCTCGCAAACAATCAATCAAAGCCTAGAGTATGGATGTATACACAGTTAGCATAACCTAGTTATCATACTTAACGTAGTTGACGTGTTTAACAGCGTTAACAAACTTAACAGAGTGATAATCTAACTGAGTTAATATTCTAACAGGGTTACAAACTAACAAAGTTACAAACTAACAAAGTTACAAACTAACAGATTCAACATAACAAGATTACTGTATTAGAATCTTAGCCAAAATCACATCAGACGAAATTGTATGGCGAAAACACTTGTGGTCGAAATCTCTTGGGACGAAATCGCTTTTGGCGAAATCACTCAGGCGACGAAATCCCAAGTGATTTCGTCAGGCTTAATGTTGGACGAAAACACCAAGTGTTTTCGGCTGGTCCTTGTGATTTCGTTGGTCCATCATCACTAACAGTTACAAACAAAGAAACCCTAATCATCACTAACCTTTTCCACGACTTCAACAATAATTCGTTCAATCATAACAGTTTATAAAGGTCAATTTGAAATCATCAATACACTCAACAATGGCCAACATCTGACAATGCTATCATGTTAATATTGGACCGAATCTAATAGTAGGCTGCAAGTTATTCACGTGATACATGGAACACATAATCATCCTATATTCTAATCAAAGGTTGGGATACCACCTCCACAACCTCGATTTCCTAAATAGAGTTCCACTTCAATATCTGTTGCATATGCAAGGCTACTGACATGATCACATGCATTAACTTATTACATTCGGTCCACTAGTAAGCATTCAAAAGTATTGACCATTCATACAATATTAAAAGGATTCACATCGGATCAATCATGAGAAGGCATAGCGCAAACAATCCTAGCATCAGATTATCATGCAATCATCGTGTAAACAGAATCAACATTCACACCCACATATAGATATATCACCCAGTCAAACATGAGCAGTCGTATAACATTCAGATTTAGACCGATCGATTTATGATAGAAATATCAAGCCCTACTCATTACTCAAATGGACAAACAATCGGATATAGCAAACTCATCATCTCATCAAATATAACACACAGACATGTAGTGATTCTTCCTAAAAGTCATGCAAGAATCAAACAACAGTGAGTACTAACCAAGATGAAAGGGTCACTAGATTGATCGGAAGGAAGGGTTTGGAGTCTTGCAGTTGCCGTCACACAATTGGTAGAGGAATAGGGAATGTGATAGGTGGTTAGGGTTTTTGCCGAATGTTCTCGCGTAAGGTTATAATCAAAACAGTATATCATGATGTTACTGGGCCAAGCCCACTTCTGTTTTCGTTGGCCCCTCCCCTAGTGAACGAAAACAGTGTTGTCACCACAAAAGATGTGGGTGTTTTCGGATGAAGGTGATTTCGTGGGTGGGGGTTTTCGGCTAGAGGGTGTTTCACATTAATAACAATACACATACTTATATTTTGCTCATACACCATATATTAACAAACATACAAACATATATCAACAAATACACTTATATTGCACATCAAAAATAACATGTCAATCACAATACAATTTAACGTATTACAAACGTATACAGTTGTGAAACAAACAAGTCGTGTGAACAAATGACTTAATCAATTAACGTGCAATCAATGCGAAGGTGGAAATCTTGGAAACTCGAGTTGTCACAGCTATACTATATGCTATGCATACTTTATTTTATGTCTCGGTGAGCACAACCACAGTTAGGAGCGGAGTTGTTAAGTTAGGGGTGAAACCTGCATCTTAATGACCCGTTCCACTCCTTAAAATGATTTTCAAAAGCTCTCACCAAAGTCTCGACTGTACCAGTGACTCGAGCCACGTGAGGACTGGAAGGACGAATGCCGTAGCCGCATCCCGGTGAGGGTATAGCCTATTAGGCCAAAGCGTGTGCTCGAACTTGTTGAGAATAGTTGAATCACTTTGGGTATTCGACGTCTAACACCCAGGACACTCTATTTTTCTAGCCTGCAATCGCCTTCTTTACACGTCACCAATTTTATGTGTTTATGTTTTTTGAATTTACAAATCTACGATTTCGTTCCACAAGCGGGTAACGAAAAGCCCGAAATCTCCAACTATATGCCCTCCCTTCCCCCGCTTTATGTATGCACAACTCGCACAACCATCACAATCTAAAACAAGAGCCGAATGTCGCAACAAAACTAAAGTCTAACAACACGCTCTCTCTCTTCATCGCGTCCTCACACAATCTACACAAATATATATATATGTAGATATATTATACGATTACATGTGTTATACGTGAGAACTTAGGAATCTCGTGTCTCCTATGTGGCTCCTATGTGAATATGTATTACTATGCTACCTGCAACAAATTTTAAACGCGCTCAATCGCATCGCATCGCAAACTCAAAATCATTATGATCGAATCTTACTCCAAATATCTCTTCGTTTAGATGTCTTCGAACGATTCCACCCCGAGACATACAATCAAGAGAAGAGCCAGACGAAGCGCTGATAAGAGGATCGACTCACTCGTGGCCAAGGAAGTGGCCAGGGTCATTCCTCAAATCATTGCATAGGTCCAATCCCTCAGCAACACTCGAACCTTGAAAGACTCTAAGACCGAAGCGCCACAATCTACCTTCTTTTACAAACACTTCAAAGCCTGTGACCCAATGGTCTTCACAGGTGAAGGAGGTGTATCTCAGCTACTCTAGTGGTTTGATACCATCGAGGTGACCCTTCGTCAGAGCGAGTGCCCCAAGCATTTTCGTACTACATGCGCCACAGGAGTATTTCAATCAAGAGCCCTCGACTGGTGGACAACCGAGCGTATCAAATGTGGGAACGATGCAGCTTACGCTCTCTCCTGGGATAAGCTGAAGGGGCTCATGAAGGAAGAGTACTGCCCTCCCCATGAAGTCCAGAAGCTAGAAAACGAATTTTGGGAAATCAAACAAGTTGACGGTGACAACGCCGACCTCACAGCAAGGTTCAAACAGCTTAGCATTATCTGTCCAAGCCAAGTTGACACTCCTGAAAAGGCTATCAAGAAGTATATCCGTGCTTTGCCTGAGCGTGTGGGTGATTTTTTCGAAGCTGCAAAACCTGCTACCATCGAAGAAACCTATCGCTTGGTCGCAGAAAGCAATGACAAGTGAGTCTTGGAGGGATTCTTCTCCAAGAATGCCACCAGGAAGGCTAATCAAGCAATCGCCATCGAATCCTCTGAATCCTCCGATGACTCCTCCAACGAATCCTCAGACGAATCCTCTGATGACAACGCACCACCACAAGACGCTCATCCTAGCCGCAAGAGAAGGAACTTGAGCCCAAACTCTTCAGCAACTGAACTGCCTCAACCAGAACCTCTCCGCGCAGTTCCAGTTCACCAAAATCGCGCCAACACTGGAACTCTTCCCCTGTGTCACAAGTGTACTTATCATCATCAGGCAGGAGCTAACTGTCGCTATTGCGCAAACTGCAACTATTTTGGTCACTTAACCCATCACTGCTGCACAGGGCCACGACACCAAGTCATGCTAGCACCCCCCGCACCGCCAACGCAGCTCGCACCCCCAGCAGCCGCCGCACCAGACGTAGCAACAACCACAACACAAGCAGCAGAAGCTCCAGCAACAACCGCAACCCCAGCAAGAGCCTACCACCTCAACAGCAACCGGACGCAGAATGACACGATTGATGGTACGATTCTCGATGAAAACTCTTATGTGTATACTTGTCCTATGCTCGATGTCGCCACAATATGCGATGTTGACTCTCTCCTCCGTGCTCTCTCTCTCTCTCTCCCCCTCATCCTCGCACTTAGACTAAGATCACACACAAATTATATTACTAGCTGTAACACCTCGTAAATTCATGTCCAATATTATATTGACACGTGTCATGAGCTTTAAACGTGTAAAGAATTACTTTAGAGGGACTAAAGTTGACAAACAAAGAAAGTATGTGAATAAAAGGGTTCAAAATGTCAACAACGGATAAATATGCCTTTCAATAACCCTACACGATGTTTATACCCTTAAACA
The DNA here is from genome assembly GCA_030545235.1 of Helianthus tuberosus. NCBI lineage: Eukaryota > Viridiplantae > Streptophyta > Magnoliopsida > Asterales > Asteraceae > Helianthus > Helianthus tuberosus. The sequence continues at coordinate 79,918,613 of CM060372.1, read as the reverse complement.
AACGAATTATGGATCATACGAAGCTAATTGTGAAAGGAAGTGAGAGATTACAAACTACAGGGGTTAAATGTGTCAACATGTTTAAAGTATACCTTTGAGTGACCTTTTAGCGAACCCAAAGCTTTGTAACGATTAATTATGCTCACTAGAATAAGTGATAAAAAATTCACAAGGTTTCGATAAAGTATGAGAAAGTTATGACAATATTCGTATACGAGGGGTTAAAAGCGTCAACGTTGAAATTTATGACTTTTCGGGTGATCAAAAAGTTAACCAAGGACTTAACAAAGTTTGGTTATGTCTTGGAGCCCTTAAAAGTCAAGTTAGAGGGTTGAAATTGCAAGAAATAAAGGTAAAACCACGTTTGAAAAGGATCAGGGGCCAAAATGTAATAAATGAAACTTGTTTGGCTGGTAATGGAGGTGCTGGCGCTGCGCCACCACTGAGGCTTTCTGCCGTCGCGCGACGCGACGACCTTAGCTGGTCAGATTTCATGTGCAGGTGCAGGTGCCAGTTCAGGCCTGTTAACCGACTCAAATCACTTGTTTTGCATACCAGGGGCTGCACCAACAGGTTTTCATGCATAGGAGGCACTTGTAAGCATCATATAACACCTGTAGACTTGCTTGGCATGATCCTAGGTGATCAAAATCACTATATAAGGAGCTCTATTGTTGCAACATTGAACACTTGCATTTCAAAACCTTCACAACTCAAGTTCTGGAGATTTCTGGAGTTCAAGAGCACTTCCTAAGGGTCCCTAGTCGTGCATAGGACTTCAGTAAGTGTCCTTAACCTTTCTTAATTCAATTTTACTTAGTTAATTAGCCTAAAGTCAAACCGTCGTAATTAGAGTCTGACTTCGTGTTTAATTAAAATTTGTCCAGTCAAATCTCGAATTGAAAGTACCTATGAGTTGGTAATTATGTGGGTAATAAACCCTTAAAAGGGCACCCTCTGATTCCCACTCTAACTAGGTCAATTGTCGGGTCAAAGTTAATCTTAAAAAGTCAACAGAAAGCAATTTTTCGAATAAATGCATAATTAACAATGTAGAAGCTATTCAACCTGTTTTATCACTAATATAACTTGGTAATTAATGTAAGAACATGTCTAAACATGTTCAACCCGACAATTTTCAGTATAAGCTCGGTTCGGAACCGAAACTCGCATAATTTGACTTTTGCTTTGACTTTCAGTTCTGACCCAATGTAGCATGTTTTAGAAATGCCTTAGAGCCATAATAGGACCAGGTTACATGTTAGTATAACCCTCTGTGATTATACAACTTGGTTCATTAGTTATCCGATTCATTTGCATGTTTCCGTTAAATGCTTAAATGTTGACTATTATGCCCATATGACCTTAAAGTGTGATTTTTGAAAATATAAAGGAATAGAAACCTTAGTTACTGATATAAAATAATATTTTGGGATTTATGAAGATTTTTATTTAATTTTAGGCTGAGCATAACATAAAGTTCTAAGCTTGGTTCGGTAATTGCCGGTTTTGCCCTTTTGGCCTATAAAATGAGTTTTACAAATCTTTTTGATACCAAACCTTTTCCTACTGATCTAATATGATAAATAAAATATTTTGAGCCTTCTGGAATAATAAAAATATCAGCTTTCTTTATAAAACCTGGAAATCGCTTAAAACCGCCTTTCTACGCGTTTTAAACGCATAGTATGTATTAAAACTATTTTAAATATATAAGACTTGATACCTACTGATATTTTAGTAAATTTGTATACTTTAACAGTAAGCAAAAGTTTTAAACTCAGATTTCCAGATTTGACCCTTAAACCTTATGTGAAATTACCAAAATGCCCCTTCGGTGCATAGTTTGATTATAAATGGTAAATTTCACATATATGTAATACCCTACTGATATAACCTATTAAATAAAGTATATTTACTGTTTATATCAGACCTGAAACTCAGATTTATATTAAATCTCTTTTATAACCTTTTAAATGACCAAAATACCCATACGGGGCATAATTTGAGTTTAAATCCATTTTGGGCATAATAGAAGATATCTTACTAATGTCACAACATATTTAAGGCATATTAACTTAGGAAACCTGTTCATGAATCATTCGGTTACCCGTAACACGTTATTCACGTTCGGTACGGTTTATGTAACTAGTTTGCATAAATTAGCCGAAACGGGTCAAACCGTATCATTTTTGTCTCAAAATCCAGAATGTGTCTAGTTTACCCATATTATACAAGTCTTCAAACTTGTCGGGTCTAAATTCACATTCTATTTCGGTCTTCGCTTAATCGTGCATTTGAACCGTATCTTCCTTTAAAACTAACCGGTCTAAGTCTAGGCTTAATTAAAGACCCGTTAGGAATCTAATAGGTTATTAAAAACCTTTGTTCCAGATTAGGAGACCCGGTAAAAGCTACTTGCACTTACTGTTTGTGAATTATACTTGCTCAGGTAAATACTTTTAACTTATTTTCCCTTATACGGGCTTGGGGTACGGTATATAAAATACCGCTTGGTCGGGCATTGAATTGTTAATCATATGAAGGTTAATTTCTTGAGATGACACGTTTAACTTGTTTTGTTTGCTTAAAGCCTTTGGGGGGTTAATGACCATGTCCCGGATATCCTTGGCATCATTTTAAGAAATGGCCACGACCTCAGCACGGGGTGTAGGCGTACACCCGACAGTGCATATATAAATAATAAGGTATAACCGCCGGTTACGGGAATAACTCGCCGCGGGACTATATCATGTGGTGTGTCTATTAATCTTTAACCCGGTGTCAATCCGGGCTACTGAACGTATAACGAACATGTAATTCTTTTACAAGTTTATATATAAATAATTATCCTAAGTTATAAAATGTTTTGTGCCTTGTGCATTCAATTCAATTTTTCATAAATGTTTTCAAAATGAGTCAGTTAATTGTATTTACCAGTGTAAACTGACGTATTTTCCCAAAAAGGCTAAGTACAGGTACTAATCGAAATAGGCTGGCCTCTCCTTAGCATCAATAAGAGTCTCGCAAGCTTGGATGCATTTTAAATCTGATGAACTATGTTTCCTTTTTATTTGATCCGCCTGTGGATCCGTTACAGTCCGTTGTGATACTTTGATATTACTATTTATTCGGTTTGTAATGTGATTCATCTTTTGCTTCCGCTGTGCATTTAAAATTGTGGTGTTTGACTATGATGATATCAACTACGTCACGATACTCCCCACCGGGCCCACCGGTAATACGTGGAAATATCGGGGTGTGACAGGTTGGTATCAGAGCCAACATTGAGTGAATTAAACACTAGCCTTCTTGTGTTTAATCTCAGTTACACAGTTGCACATTCCTCAATTTTCGAGTCTAGACAAAGAACTTAGGACAAATCCCGATTTGTTTAATTTTGTCCTTTATATACTTCCTTGTTGTTATCTTTGTTTATGTTGACAGGTTCAATCATACCACCAATGTTTATAAGGGGAAGAGGAAAGGCACCAATAACAGGCCACGACCATGAGGCCGGGCCATCTCACAGACGAACCCCACCGGCCTCAATGAGTACGAGTCCTCAGGAGCATTGGAGGACGTATATAGAACCAGCAAGGCGATCCGTCTCGCTAAGTTCGTCACCATCCTATCACCATTCCTACGGGCCTCATTCTGAAAGTGAGCCCCATAACCCGCAGCCATCTTTCATCCCCCTCCAGAGATCCAGCCCTCACCATTCATTCGATGACCTGACACCTGTTTTCCGAAGCCGGTTCAACCCGGCAAACTACATTGAAGAACCAGTGGGTTTTAACCCACTAGGACCTGAAGGCCACTTCTCGGGCGACCATGCGATAGACATGGACGAAGACACGGATCCCGCCGAGCCTCCAACTAGGACCCCTAACCACCCCATCGAAATTTCGGATGGGTCACCTTTTGTTGGATCACCTTATAATGGACCCGACAGCTATGAGGAGAGGTTCAGACAGATCGACTGGGTGTTTACTCCCAGTTACCACAACTCACCGTAGCAGCAGCAACCACAGCAGGATCCTTCCACCAGTTCAGCAACAGCCTCCGGAGCCACCGAGGCGAAGAAGATCGAACGCACGGATGTCCGTGCGAGGAGGAGTGCGTATCAGCACCCCTCAAACTTCAAGTGGCAGCCGCTACCCGCCACTCCATGAAGACCCGCAGATGGGTGGGCCTTCAAACCCCGTCTCAGAAATAAAGTATGCGCCTGTCGCGCCACCACCATTGGGCTTTGGCGACCCAATTCCTACATACGCCGGCTCAGCAGCGTATAATCCCTTTGAGCAGCCGACCCACACCAATTACAACTACGCTAATGTTGACCCGTACCAGGCAGCATGGGACTACAACGCTCTCCATTCCGAGGGGCCCTTTGGAGTCCCATATCAAGCTGGATACCCACACTATGGGTACCCACCTTATGGGTATCAACAACCACCGCCTCCTCAACCTCCGCTATATCAGCAACCCCCGCAGCCGCCAGTGATGTCACCACCGCAACATCAAGAGATTCTTCAAAGGATAAATGAGGTGCGGCTGGAGGTGTGGGAAGACCGTAGGCAAAACCGAGGAATGTTCAAGGGTCTGGTGAACTTAATCAAGGGGAAAAGCAAAAAGGATCATTAAATCCTTTATTTGTTTATTTGTATTTCTTTATTGTTGTAATCAAGCCCCTGCGTGGGCATATCTTTCTGTATTCCGCCCCTGCGTGGGCATGTCTTTCTGTTAACCCCTGCGTGGGTATATTATTTCTGTTTAAGCCCCTGCGCGGGCATGTTATTCTTGTAGAAGTCCCGTTTAGGACAAACGGACCTGTACTTGTTTAAATTTGTAGTGGAATGATTTAAGTTAAATTTTCATTTTGTTAAATTATATGCATAAATGTAATATGTGAAATAAATGAAAAATAACATTCCTTTTATAAGACCTATCATTATAATAAAATGATAAAATCTAAAAAGAACAAGACCTAGCCATGTGTCATTTTAAGACAAGGCCAAGATGGTAGTTCCCCAAATTAGATTCAGATCCTTATTAACATCTCAACTTAGGATTTTCTGCATTAAATATTAAAAAGAATCTTAAAGGTAAAACCTAGCCACATGTCATTCTAAATATGGCCAAGACGGTAAAACCTATTCAAAAGGTTCAAATCCTTGTTAACATCTGAAAACATGTTAACACTCCTGGCAAATTGTGATTCGATAAAATCGCATAAGTCATCTTTGCATTGGATTATTCCAATTTCTTTTTATTATATTAAACATCCAGTAGGGATGTAATGCCTACGGGCTATATTCATTGTCATATAAGACAAAAGACAGTCGTGGTCTTCGACCCCCTGTTAAGAAGAGGTAATAAACTATGATTTAAAACCTCAATACCTTGATCCTATAAGATCATGATTTAAAAATTTAAAACTATCCGTATGACTAGGCCTTTTTGCCATTTATATATTTTAACTATAACTAAGGATTATTATAATGAAAATCCTGAATATATATATATGCTTAACAAATTAATCAAAATGGTTTCTTAAATACCATGATTAATAAATCATCTAGAATGATAAAACTGTTATAGACCTCTGAGTAAATTAAAATCATTTATCTTATGTAGCAAACAAGCTACATGGCAGAATCTGAGGAGATCAACAGTCACCCAAAAGAAAATCATGATACCACCAGGATCAATGTAACTGGTGTGGAACTTCAAGCACTGATTGATAATGCTGTTACCAAGGCCATAGATAGGCAATTAAATGAGTCAAATGGTACTCGGAGCAAGGCCTTATCAGTACCCTATTCTAAACCTAAGACTCACTCTGAGGCTCATAGTAAGCCACCCTCTAAACGTGGGATCAAGAAAGGATGATGACCGTCACTCCTCCAATCAACAGAGTGTTCCATCTAAGAGAGTTGTGCTAAATCAAGAACCACGTGCTAGAGGTTGAACCTATAAATACTTTGTCTCCTGCAAACCCAGGGATTTCACCGGGGAGAAAGGAGCAGTTGATTGCATGTCATGGTTAGACGAGATGGATACTGTGGTAGATATCAGTGGTTGCGCTGATAAGGATGTGGTAAAGTTTGTATCTCAGTCATTCAAAGGCGAGGCACTAGCGTGGTGGAGGTCCTTGCCACTGGGAAGATTCCATTGTACAATCTGACATGGGATCAGTTTGTTACTCTCATTAAGGAGAACTACTGCCCCCAGCATGAGATTGAAAAGATTGAGTCTGATTTCTTGTCGTTGGTTATGAAGAACCTAGACTGTCAGGCCTACGTTACAAGTTTCAATACTATGTCAAGATTGGTTCCTTATCTTGTGACACCAGAACCCAAGCGGATAGCTCGTTTCATAGGGGGTTTAGCCCCAGAAATCAAGGCGAGTGTGAAGGCCTCTAGACCAGCTACTTTTAGATCTGCAGCTGATATATCATTATCTCTGACCCTGTACGCGGTCAGGCAGAGGTCGCTGAGAAACACCGATGCTGAAAAGAGAAAGCGTGAGGATGATAACTCACGGCGATCGGATAAGAAACACAAAGGAAATTCCGACCACAAAAAGAGTTCTGGAACCAAGAAGGATGGTCATGAGTCGGGCGATAAGCCCAAGTGTAAAATCTGTAAGAGGCACCATTTCAGGAGGTGCAGATACGAGTCAAAATCCCAATCGCAGCCAAGGCCTTGTGGGATTTGTAAGTCAAGTGAGCATAAGACGATAGAATGCAAGAAGATAAAGGATGCAACGTGCTATAACTGTAACGACAAGGGGCACATCAAGTCCAACTGCCCTAAGTTTGCCAAAAAGCCTGAAGAAGCGAAAAAGACCAATGCTAGGGTCTTTCGAATGGATGCACGAGAGGCCATTCAGGACGATAATGTGATCACATGTACCTTTCTTATCAATGATGTTTATGCAAGGGTACTATTTGATTCGGGTGCGGATAAGTCATTTGTAGATAATAAGTTTTGTAAGTTGTTGAATTTACTTGTTAAAACCCTAAGCGTAAAGTATTGTCACACCCTGATATTTCCACGTATTACTGGTGGGCCCGGTGGGGAGTATCGTGACGTAGTTGATATCATCATAGTCAAACAACACAAATTTAAATGCACAGCGGAAGCAAAAGATAGATATATTTCAACTGAATAAAATTGTAATATTAAGTATCACAAAACAGTTGAGACAGATCCACAGGCGGATCAAATAAAAAGGAAACTTTGTTCAACAGACTTTAACATCTAGAGCTTGCGAGACTTGATTATTGATGCCTGGAGTAGCCAGCCTATTACGTATAGTACCTGCATTTAGCCTTTTTGGAAAATACGTCAGTTTACACTGGTAAATACAACTTAACCGACTCATTTTGAAAATGTTTAAAAATTGATTTGAATGCACTTAGGCAAAAATATCTTTTATAACTTGGGACAATTATTTAAAAATAATCTTGTATACAGTTTTACTTATTTGTCGTCCGTCAGGGCCGGTTTGTAGGGCCGGTCTAGATTAACTGACACGCCACAGGTATAATGCCCACAAGGATTATTTCCTTTAAGTGGATTACCATTTTTTACATATGCATCTGTCAGGTGTACGCCTACACCCCTGTGCTTAGGTCGTGGCCATTTCTTTGAATGATGCCAAGGATATCCGGGACATGGTCATTTAACCCCCAAAGGCCATACACCAAATAATACATATTAAACGGGTCATGCAAATACACTAATCACAATCCGATTTAAATGACTACACACACCCGACCAAGCGGTACTTTTATAGTACCGTATCCCAAGCCCGTATAGGGAAAATAAGTTAAGAGTATTTACCTGAGCTAAATATAAATTCAATCCCAGCCGTATACCACCAAGCAAGTACAGATAGCTTTTACTGGGCTCCTAAATCTGGAACGAAGGTTTTTAATAACCTATTAGATTCCTAACGGGTCTTAATTAAGCCTATGCTTAGACCGGTTAGTTTTAAAGGAGGATACGGTTCAAAACGCATGGTTAGGCGAGAATCGGATTAGAATGTGGTTTAGACCCGACAAGCTTGTATACTTGTTTAATAAGGGTAACTTAAACACATTCTGTGTAACACCCCGACCCGGAACGGGCCGAAGTGTCACAATAACGGTGGTCAGATCAAAAACATAATTCCATTTACTTAAATGTATTACAAGGCTTTACAGTTTAATGAAGGATATCTAATCCATTACAATTATTTCTACCGTCTTTTCTAAACACTCGAGCACTCTTCCATATTCCGTCCCAGCTTGTCTTGATAACCTGACGTAAAGAAGAAAACAACAACAACAAAAACGTACGTCTGAGCAAAATTTCGAATAGTTTTGCCCAGTGTGCGGATAGAGGAAAACAAAAGCTTATTTTATTTAATATCCGAAAGTAACTTATTTTGAAAACGTTATGATGCAAAAACATAATGATAATCATATCTTACGGATGTACCCATGAGCAAACTGAAAACGTGACAATACACAGGTAGCTACTCCTGCATAATTATCACACGAAATGGCAAGTTGGCATACCTGTTATCCATTTCCTGAAAACTTAAATCCTAGGATCTGATCCATACGCCTCCTAATATATGTACCACACTTGTACTTAAGAGACGCCGTGAACTGATCTCTCCGTCACGGGTGGAGCACATGAGGTTGATGCCACAACAACATGCTCGTGGGACACTCCACGAGAAGCGATACTCAGGGTAACAGAGTACAAAGAGTCTTATTCACATAACTTATAAAACTTATTCTTATAACAAAACGGAACATATATCGGAACATGCGATAATGAGTACAACTTAACAGAAAACTATCGCATGATATGAAAACTAAATCAAATGATTAGAATAGGAATCGATAATCAAAGACGTGAGGAGTTTTACAATCAAAGAGTGGAACCAGTCACCAAGGTATGGATATCACTCCTATCTTGACAATTTCGTCCCCAAAATTGTGGTTTATTAAACGAACAAGATAAAAACCTTGACTCGTTAATAAGGAACCACTAGAGTTGGAAATGAAACTCGTATAAAGTAAAACAAAACCTTTTCAGAATGTTTGGAACTTCCAACACTTATTTCCTAACTTAATCTTAATACGGAACTTGTACATAAATCAAAAGAAAGGATTCTATCCGTATTCAACGGACATAAATCTAAAGAAAGGAATTCTATCCGTACTGAACTTATAACTTATCTTAATCTTAATACGGAATTCTATCCGTACCCAACGGACATAAATCGAGAGAAAGGATTCTATACGTACCTAACTGACATAAATCGAAAGAAATTCTATCTGTACGGAACTTATAACTTAATCTTAATACGGAACCTAAAATCAGAAATGAGATACTTATATCAAAATGACATAAATCAAAAGAAAGAAATTCTATTCGTACGGAACTTATAACTTAATCTTAATATGGAACTTAAAATTAGGAATAACGTACCTAAATCGAAAGAAAGGATTCTACTCGTAAGGAATTCATAACTTGATCTTAATATGGAATCTATAACTTATTCCATAACTTAATCTTAATATGGAATCTATAACTTATAACTTAATCTTAATACGGAATCTATAATCAGGAATGATATACTTGTATCAAAACGATCTAAATCGAAAGAAAGGATTCTATCCGTACCCAACGGACATAAATCGACACAAAGAATTCTTATAAAAACGACATAAATCGAACGAAAGGATTCTTATAAAAAAATAACATAAATCGAAAGAAAAGAGTCTATCCGTACTGAATTTATAACTTACTTAATCTTAAAATTAGAATTGACAGAAATCGAAAGAAAGGAATCTACCTGTACGGAACTTATAACTTATACTTAGATCTTAATACGGACTTTAAAATCAGAAATGATATACTTGTATCAAATGAAGTAAATTGAAAGAAAGGAACCTATCCGTACTGAACTTATAACTTATAACTTAGATCTTCATACGGACTTTAAAATCAGAATTATATGACGCAAATCGAAAGAAAGGAGTCTATCCGTACTGAACTTATAACTTATAACTTAGATCTTAATACGGACTTTAAAATCAGAATGATATGACGCAAATCGAAAGAAAGGAGTCTATCCGTACTGAACTTATAACTTATAACTTAGATCTTAATACGGACTTTAAAATCAGAATGATATGACGCAAATCGAAAGAAAGGAGTCTATCCGTACTGAACTTATAACTTATAACTTAGATCTTAATACGGACTTTAAAATCAGAAATGATATACTTATATCAAATGACACAAATCAAAAGACAAGAGTCTATCCGTACCTTAAAATTTCCAAGTGATGCTACCTTGTTTTCAATTGTGGATTTATACGGGCAGAGTTTAGCCTACTGATTATCCTCTTAACCTAATTTGCACACAACTATGTAATTAACTTAATACAGCGTTTTACGATAACTCACGAGATCATATTCTCACAACAAATGACAAAGTGCAATACTTCATCCATCGAATTAACGATGATCCGTTGAATTAACAACGAACGACAAAGTATAATACTTTACCTATCGAATTAACGACAATCCGTCAAATTAATGACGAACGATAAAGTATAACCCTAATGTGGGCGGCACTTAAACATCCATTGGATATATGGATCGATCGGACAATGAATCGTAATAGCGATTAAGTTAATACCCTGTTCTGCAGCACCCCGCTATACTTAATTGAAGATTCGTGTGTGTTTGGAGAGTAATCGGACGAAATCTCAGCGTGTATTTTGAGTTTCTTCGTCGATTTTGTGCCCAGATTCAAGTGCCAAGGCCTGCTATTTATACACGAAATTTTACAAGCTTACGGACCGTAACACTCCCAACGTTGAGGTCCGTAAGGATGCTTACGGACCGTAAGCATCATAAGGTTACGGTCCGTAAAGGACACCAACTCATTATAGGCTTGCCACGCGTGGGACTAGGCCTGCTGAGTCGACAAAACGAATAAATTCAACTTCCTCCGCAAGTTTATGAAGATAATCGTCAAGTGGGTAATACCCCCCCTGAGTTTTAGGGGCCCTAATCCTGATTCTGAAAATTCTGAAAATTCTAGTGTTTGTACAGAATTACTTGGGTGTCTTAATTAGGGTTTCCTATTGGACTATAAATCATAAGGGTTGTTACTTTTTATGTTTTAAAATTTTCGGGTGTTACATTCTGGATTTTGAGGCAAAAATGATATGGTTTGACCCGTTTCGGCTAATATATGCAAACTAGTTACATAACCCGATCCGAACGCGAAAACTGCGTAACGAGTAACCATAAGAGTCATACGCAGGTTTCCTAAGTGAATATGCCTTAAATATGTTGTGACATCAGTAAGATATCTTCTATTATGCCCAAAACGGATTTAAACTCAAATTACACCCCGTAGGGGTATTTTGGTCATTTTAAAGGTTATAAAAGAGTTTAATTATAAATCTGAGTTTCGGGTCTGATGTAATCAGTAAAAATACTTAATTTACTAAGTTATATCAGTAGGGTATAACCTATATGTGAAATTTATCATTTCTTACCATACTATGCACCGTAAGGGCATTTTGGTAATTTCACCTAAGGTTTAAAGGTCAAAGCTGGAATTTGACTTCAAAAACTTTTCCTTACTGCTAAAGTATAGAAATTTATTTAAAACATTAGTAGGTATCAAGTCTTATATATCTAAAATGGTTTTAATACATACTATGCGCTTAAAACGCGTAAAAATGCTTAAAAGGCGATTTTGAGGTATTTCCGGGTTCTTAAAGGAAAGCTGATATTTTTATTATTCCAGAAGGCTTAAAATATTCTATTTATCATATTAGATCAGTAGAAAATGGTTTGGTATCAAAAAGGTTTGGTAAAACTCATTTTATAGCCTAAAAGGGTAAAACCGACAACTACCGAGTTAAGCTTAGAACTCTAGGTTATGTTCAGCCTAAAAATAAATAAAAATCTCCAAAAATACCAAAATATTATTTTATATCAGTGGTTAAAAAGTTTGGTATCAAAAATCGGGTTTAGATAGGCTATACGCTAATTACACCGTTTAATTACTAAAAAGCTTTCTAATTACGCTAATGAGCATAACTCTTAATCTAGACCTCAAACTGATGTCAAATTTTAGGTGCAAGTTTATAAATCAGTAACTAAGGTCTCTACTCTTTTACTTTTTCAAAAATCACGTTTTAAGGTCAAAAGGGCATAATAGTTAACATTTAGGCATTTAACGGAAATATGCATATGAATCGGATAACTAATGAACCAAGTTGTATAATCATAGAGGGTTATACTTATATGAAACCTGGTCCTAAATAAGCTCTAAGGCATTTCTAAACTATGCTCTAATGGGTCAAAACTGAAAGTCAAAGCAGAAGTCAAAGTATGCGACTTTCGGTTCCAATCCGAGCTTAAACTGAAAATTGTCGAGTTGAACATGTTTAGACATGTTCTTAAATTAATTACCAAGTTATATTAATGATAAAACAGGTTGCATAGCATCTACATTGCTAATTATGGGTTAATTTGAAAATAAGCTTTCTGTTGACTTTTTAAGATAAACTTTGACTCGACAATTGACCTAGTTAGAGTGGGAATCAGAGGGTGCCCTTTTAAGGGTTTATTGCCCACATAATTACCAACTCATAGGTACTTTCAATTTGAAATTTGACTAGACAAATTAAGATTAATGACGAAGTCAAATCTTAATTACGCCGGTTTGACTTTAAGCTAATTAACTAAGCAAAACTGAATTAAGAAAGGTTAAGGAAACTTACAAGAGTCCTAAGCACGACTAGGGATCCTAAGAAAGCTTGTTGCTGATCAGGGGAGCTCCAGAAATGAAGTTGTGAACTTTGCAAATGAATGAGTTCAATGTTGCAACATTGGAGTTCTTTATATACCCATTGTGATGCAACAAGATCATGACAAGGAAGTCTATGGGATGATTCCTGATCATCCCAAGTGTCCCTAGGGTAGTAAAATCATCAAAACAAGCCCATAGAATTGAAAACAAGCTCCCTAAGTCGGTTAAACCGGCTGAACAGGCAACTGTGATGATTTTTCTGCATCTGGGCACCTTAGGCGGCCCGCGTAAGCCAAGGCAGGGGTCTTACGCGCCCCGAATGGATGTCCTGTCCGGTCAACAAAGGTTCAAAATTGCAATTTTGGTCCCTGGTCCTTCCAAACTCGTTTTTAACATGGTTTCTTGCACTTTTAACCCCCAAACTTGACTTTTAAGGACCCCAAGTCATAAACCAACTTTGTTAAGTCCCCGGTTATTCATACGATCACCGAAAAGTCTTAAATTTCAACGTTGACGCTTTTAACCCCTCGTATACGAATATTGTTATAACTTTCTCATACTTTATCGAAACCTTGTGAAATTTTTATCACTTATTCTCGTGAGTATAATTAATCATTACAAAGCTTCGGGTTCGCTAAAAGGTCACTCAGAGTTATATTTTAAACATGTTGACACATTTAACCCCTGTAGTTTGTAATTCCTCACTTTCTTTCACACTTAGCTTCGTATGATCCATGATTTATTCGTTTAAGGGTATAGACATCATGTAGGGTTATTGTAAAGTGTATTTATCCATTGTTGACATTTTGAACCCTTATATTCACATACTTTCCTTGTTTGTCAACTTAAGTCCCTCTAAATCAATCCTTTACACGGTTTAAGTCCATGACACGTGTCGATATTATATTGGACATGAATTTTCGAGGTGTTACATCCTCACCCCCTTAAAAGAAATCTCGACCTCGAGATTTACTGAAATAAATGAGGGTATTTTTCTTTCATTGTGGACTCTACCTCCCACGTGTACTCGGGACCTCTTTGGGCATCCCATTTAACCTTTACAATTGGCACATGCTTCCTTCGAAGCTTCTTAACCTGTCGATCCTCGATCGACAAAGATTTTTCCACAAATTTCAAGCTCTCATCTATGTGCACATCTGTATGTGGTATAACTAGCGATTCATCTGCTAGACATTTCTTTAGATTGCAGATGTGGAATACATTGTGAATACCACTGAGCTCTTCAGGTAAGTTTAACTTATAAGCCACTGCTCCTACACATTCGATGATATCGAATGGTCCTACATACCTTGGGCTTAACTTACCTTTCTTACCAAATCGCATCACTCCCTTCCAGGGTGATACTTTAAGCAGAACCTTATCACCAACCTCAAACTTTAGAGGTTTTCGCCTTTTATCAGCATAACTTTCCTGCCTATCCCTGACAGCTTTCAGGCGGTCACGAATTTGGACAATCTTGTCCATTGTTTCAAGGACTATATCTGGTCCTGATAACTGAGCTTCTCCTACTTCTGCCCAACAAATAGGCGTTTTGCACTTTCTACCATATAATGCCTCAAAAGGTGCCGCCTTAATGCTTGTATGGTAGCTTTTGTTATAGGAGACTCGATCAATGGCAGGTGGTTATCCCAACTACCACCTAAGTCAATCACACATGCACGAAGCATGTCTTCCAAAGTTTGGATGGTACGCTCACTCTGCCCATCCGTCTGAGGATGGTAAGCTGTACTAAAATTCAAGCGCGTGCCCAAAGACTGTTGGAAACTTTTCTAAAAATGTGATGTGTATCTAGTATCCCTGTCAGAGATAATAGACACTGGTACGCCATGCAGATATACAATCTTATCTACGTACAATTGGGCTAATATGTCGGAGCTATAAGTCTCCTTAATGGGTAGGAAATGTGCTGACTTAGTCAGTCTATCTACTATCACCCATATAGTATCATTTCCTTTCTTTGTCTTTGGCAACTTGGTGATGAAATCCATTGTCACCATCTCCCACTTCCAGGTGGGAAGTTCAGGCTATTGTAGCAAACCTGACGGCTTCTGATGCTAAGCTTTGACTTGCGCGCACGTCAAACATTTAGCTACATAGGCAGCTATAGATTTCTTCAAGCCTATCCACCAATAATTTGCTTTCAGATCCTGGTACATCTTATCAGCTCCAGGATGAACGGAGTATTTAGAACTGTGGGCTTCCTGGAGGATAACATCCCGAAGTCCTCCATAAACTGGAACCCATATTCGTCCATGTAACCTTAGGATTCCGTCCTTGCCATAGGATAACTGCTCTTCAGTTACTCCTAGCTTTTTATCAGGATAGTTAGCTTCCAATACAGCTTCCTTTTGCGCAGCTAACAACCTTTCATTCAAACTATTCTTTATCTCTATGCTCTTGGCATTAATTCTTATAGGCCTCACTTTTTCCTTCCGACTTAAGGCATCGACGACTACATTCGCCTTGCCAGGATGGTATCTTATCTCACAATCATAATCATTCAAAGTTTCCATCCAACGTCGCTGCCTCATGTTCAAATCCTTTTGGTTAAACAGGTGCTGGAGGCTCTTGTGATCAGAATAGATCACACACTTGATGCCATATAAATAATGCCTCCAAAGTTTTATTGCAAATACAACGGCACCCAGCTCCAAGTCATGGGTGGTATAATTCTTTTCGTGCACCTTTAACTGACGCGAAGCATAAGCAATGACTTTGCCTTTCTGCATAAACACACATCCCATGCCAGTGTGTGATGCATCACAATATACCACAAATTCATCTATTCCCTCAGGCAATGTTAATACTGGAGCATTGCTCAACTTTTGCTTAAGGATATCAAAGGATTCCTGCTGCTTAGGACCCCAGTCAAACTTAATATTCTTACACGTTAACGAAGTTAGGGGTGCAGCAATCCTTGAGAAGTTTTCTATAAATCGCCTATGATATCCTGCTAAACCTAGAAAGCTACGAATTTCTGTAGGCGTCTTTGGCTCTTGCCAATTCATGATAGCTTCAACCTTAGCGGGATCTACTTGGATACCACGCTCACTAACAACATGTCCAAGAAACTGGACTTCACGAAGCCAAAATTCACACTTCGAAAATTTGGCAGAGAGCTTTTCTTGTTGAAGCAGTTTCAGAATGCAACGGAGGTGCTTCTCATGGTCAGCTTGACTCTTGGAGTAAATGAGAATGTCATCGATGAAGACGATAACAAATTTGTCCAAGTATGGCTTGCAGACACGATTCATGAGATCCATGAACGCTGCAGGTGCATTAGTGAGCCCAAAAGGCATTACTAGGAACTCGTAACGACCATAACGAGTCCTAAATGCAGTCTTGTGTACATCTTCATCTTTAACCTTCAATTGATGATAGCCTGACCTCAAATCAATCTTAGAGAAGTAGCTTGCCCCTTGTAATTGATCGATCAGATCGTTGATCCTAGGCAAATGATACCTATTCTTGATAGTGACTTTATTAAGCTCACGATAATCGATGCACAAACGCATCGATCCATCCTTCTTCTTGATGAATAGGATAGGTGCTCCCCATGGAGATGAACTAGGTCTAATGAAACCTTTGGCTAGCAAATCATCTAGCTGCGTCTTCAATTCCTTCATCTCTGTTGGTGCCAATCTATAAGGCGCTCTCGCGACAGGCGCTGCTCCAGGGATTATGTCAATTCTGAATTCTACTTGCCTATCTGGTGGTAAACCAAGTAGTTCTTCTGGGAAAACTTTAGGGTACTCAGAAATGACAGGAATATCTTCAACCTTGGTCTTCTGCTCATCAATAGTCACCTGTGCCATATAAATGACACAACCCTTCTTCAAACATCTAGATGCCTTGAGCATACACACTTGCTCAGGCAGTCCATACTGGGTATCTCCCTGAATGGTAAGTGACTCACCAGACGGAGTCTTAATCACCACTTGCTTCTTATTGCAGACGATCTGGGCTTGGTTATGGGATAACCAGTCCATGCCTATAACTATATCGAAACCGGCTAACTTCAAAGGAAGTAAGGACAATAAAAAAGAGTGGTTCCTAATGGATATAACACATCCATCTAACACGGTTGATGCGGTTTCTATGGTTCCATCGGCTAATTCAACCTCATACTTCACACTTAAGGTTTTAACAGGTAAATTCAGCAACTTACAAAACTTATTATCTACAAACGACTTATTAGCTCCCGAATCAAATAATACTCTTGCGTAGACATCATTTATGAGAAAGGTACCTGTGATCACATTGTCTTCCTAAACAGCTTCCCTTGCATCCATCCGGAAGACCCTTGCATTGGTCTTCTTGGCCTCTTCGGGCTTCTTGGCGTATTTAGGGCAGTTGGTTTTAATGTGCCCTTTCTCATTGCAGTTGTAGCACGTAGCATCCTTAATCTTCTGGCAGTCTACTATCTTGTGCTCTTTAGACTTGCATAACCCGCATGCAGGTGATCCTGACTGAGATTTGGACTCAAGCCTGCATTTTCCAAAGTGGCGTTTTTGGCAAGTCGTGCACTTTGGCTTTTCCTCTATTCGTTGACTATTCTTTCCAGACCCAAACTTCTTGGAATCAGTGTTTCCTTTGTGCTTCTTCTCCGATCCTCGTGAGTTATCATCCTCACGCTTTCTCTTACTTTCTTCAGAATTCTTTAGCGATCTTAACCTGACCGCATCTAAGGTAAGAGACAAAGATATATCAGCTGCTGATCTAAAAGTAGCAGGTCTAGATGCCTTAACACTGGCTTTTATCTCTGGGGCCAGACCCCCAATGAAGCGAGCAATTCGCTTGGGTTCCGGTGTTATCAGATACGGAACTAGCCTAGACAGGGTATTGAAACTGGTGAGGTAAGCTTGACAATCTAGATTCTTCATTACCAATGATAAGAAATCTGACTCAATCCTTTCAACCTCATGCCGAGGGCAGTAATTCTCTTTAATGAGAGCAACAAACTGATCCCATGTCAGATTGTAGAGTGGGATCTTTCCAGCAGCTTGAATAAGAGACTTCCACCACGCTAATGCCTCTCACTTGAATGATTGGGATACATACTTCACTACATCCCTTTCAGGACAACCGCTGATGTCAACTACTGTGTCCATCTCATCTAACCAGGTCATACAATCAATTGCCCCATTCTCCCCAGTGAAATCCCGGGGTTTGCAGGAAACAAAGTACTTATAGGTACAGGACTTGGTACGTGGTTCATTATCGAACACTATCCTCTTGGATGGAACACTGTGTTAGTTTGAGGAATTTCGATCATCATCTTTCTTTGGTTCATCTTTCTTAGAGGGTGGCTAGCTGTGAGCTTCTGAATGAGTTTTAAGGACAGATTTAGAGTGGGGTACTGAAGAGGTTCTACTATGCGTCCCACTAGATTCATTATACTGTCGCTCCATAGCTTTTGCAATAGCATTATCTATCAGTGATTGCAGTTCCACACCGGTCACATGTATCTTAGCATTGCCATGGTTTTCCACCGGATGACTGTTTCCCTCTTCTGACCTAGCCATGTAGCTTTAATTGCTACATAAAATCAAATAAGGACAAGGTTTATTTGGAAGCCTATACAGTACTATCGTTCTTGACGATTTATTAAGCATGGTTTTTAATAGCCATTTTAGTTAATTTGTTAAATATATAATTATTCAGGATCTTTATCATAAATCCTAATTTACAAGTTAATAATAGCACAAATGGCCTAGTCACGTAGACAAGTTTAGTTTATAAGCCCAGATTTTATGGAATCGAGGCATTAAGGTTTGAATCAAAGTTCATTACCTTTTCTTGACAGGGAGTAGTAGGCTACCACTGTCTTTAGTCTCAGAGGACGTTAATTATAGCCTGTGGGCACTTCATCCTTAAGGGATGATTATATAAATAAGGGAATTTAGAATAACCCCATTTAAGAATGACTTATGTGATTTTATCGAATCACATTAGTCAAGCATGTTAATATGCTTTCAGATGTTAACAAGGTTTTGAATCTTTTGAATAGGTTTTACCATCTTGGCCATGTCTGCAACGACATGAAGGCTAGGTTTTACCTTTAAGATTCTTTTTAATATTTAACGCAGAACAATCCTAGATTGAGATGTTAGCAAGGATCTGAATCTAATTGAGGAACTACCATCTTGGCACTGTCTTAAGGTGACATATGGCTAGGTCTTGTCCTTTTTAGATTTTCCCATTTTATTATAATGGTAGATCTTATAATAGGAACGTTATCTTAAATCTAACCGTTCCATTAATATTTAAACAAGTACATGGTTGCCCTAAATGGGACTTCTAACTGAAATGACTTGCCCCTGCAAGGGCTAATCAGAAAAATAACAAAGGAAATAAATAAGGACAAAATAAAACGAATCAGGATTTGTCCTAAGTTCTTTGTCTAGACTCGAGAATCAAAGAATGTGCAATTGTGTAACTGAGATTAAACACAAAAGGCTAGTGTTTAATTCACTTAGTGTTGGCTCTGATACCAACCTGTCACACCCCGATATTTCCACGTATTACCGGTGGGCCCGGTGGGGAGTATCGTGACGTAGTTGATATCATCATAGTCAAACAACACAAATTTAAATGCACAGCGGAAGCAAAAGATAGATATATTTCAACTGAATAAAATTGTAATATTAAGTATCACAAAACAGTTGAGACAGATCCACAGGCGGATCAAATAAAAAGGAAACTTTGTTCAACAGACTTTAACATCTAGAGCTTGCGAGACTTGATTATTGATGCCTGGAGTAGCCAGCCTATTACGTATAGTACCTGCACTTAGCCTTTTTGGAAAATACGTCAGTTTACACTGGTAAATACAACTTAACCGACTCATTTTGAAAATGTTTAAAAATTGATTTGAATGCACTTAGGCAAAAATATCTTTTATAACTTGGGACAATTATTTAAAAATAATCTTGTATACAGTTTTACTTATTTGTCGTCCGTCAGGGCCTGTTTGTAGGGCCGGTCTAGATTAACTGACACGCCACAGGTATAATGCCCACAAGGATTATTTCCTTTAAGTGGATTACCAGTTTTTACATATGCATCTGTCAGGTGTACGCCTACACCCCGTGCATAGGTCGTGGCCATTTCTTTGAATGATGCCAAGGATATCCGGGACATGGTCATTTAACCCCCAAAGGCCATACACCAAATAATACATATTAAACGGGTCATGCAAATACACTAATCACAATCCGATTTAAATAACTACACACACCCGACCAAGCGGTACTTTTATAGTACCGTATCCCAAGCCCGTATAGGGAAAATAAGTTAAGAGTATTTACCTGAGCTAAATATAAATTTAATCCCAGCCGTATACCACCAAGCAAGTACAGATAGCTTTTACTGGGCTCCTAAATCTAGAACAAAGGTTTTTAATAACCTATTAGATTCCTAACGGGTCTTAATTAAGCCTATGCTTAGACCGGTTAGTTTTAAAGGAGGATACGGTTCAAAACGCATGGTTAGGCGAGAACCGGATTAGAATGTGGTTTAGACCCGAAAAGCTTGTATACTTTTTTAATAAGGGTAACTTAAACACATTCTGGATTTTGAGGCAAAAATGATATGGTTTGGCCCGTTTCGGCTAATATATGCAAACTAGTTACATAAGCCGATCCGAACGCGAAAACTGCGTAACGAGTAACCATAAGAGTCATATGCAGGTTTCCTAAGTGAATATGCCTTAAATATGTTGTGACATCAGTAAGATATCTTCTATTATGCCCAAAACGGATTTAAACTCAAATTACGCCCCGTAGGGGTATTTTGGTCATTTTAAAGGTTATAAAATAGTTTAATTATAAATCTGAGTTTCGGGTCTGATGTAATCAGTAAAAATACTTAATTTACTAAGTTATATCAGTAGGGTATAAGCTATATGTGAAATTTATCATTTCTAACCATACTATGCACCGTAAGGGCATTTTGGTAATTTCACCTAAGGTTTAAAGGTCAAAGCTGGAATTTGACTTCAAAAACTTTTATTTACTGATAAAGTATAGATATTTATTTAAAACATTAGTAGGTATCAAGTCTTATATATCTAAAATGGTTTTAATACATACTATGCGCTTAAAACGCGCAAAAATGCTTAAAAAAGAGATTTTGAGCTATTTCCGGGTTCTTAAAGGAAAGCAAATATTTTTGTTATTCCAGAAGGATTAAAATATTCTATTTATCATATTAGATCATTAGAAAATGGTTTGGTATCAAAAAGGTTTGGTAAAACTCATTTTATAGCCTAAAAGGGTAAAACCGACAACTACCGAGTTAAGCTTAGAACTCTAGGTTATGTTCAGCCTAAAAATAAATAAAAATCTCCAAAAATCCCAAAATATTATTTTATATCAGTGGGTAAAAATTTTGGTATCAAAAATCGGGTTTAGATAGGCTATACGCTAATTACACCGTTTAATTACTAAAAAGCTTTCTAATTACGCTAATGAGCATAACTCTTAATCTAGACCTCAAACTGATGTGAAATTTAGTTTATAAATCAGTAACTAAGGTCTCTACCCATTTACTTTTTCAAAAATCACGTTTTAAGGTCAAAAGGGCATAATAGTCAACATTTAGGCATTTAACGGAAATATGCATATGAATTGGATAACTAATGAACCAAGTTGTATAATCACAGAGGGTTATACTTATATGAAACCTGATCCTAAATAAGCTCTAAGGCATTTCTAAACTATGCTCTAATGGGTCAGAACTGAAAGTCAAAGCAGAAGTCAAAGTAGGCGACTTTCGGTTCCAATCCGAGCTTAAACTGAAAATTGTCGAGTTGAACATGTTTAGACATGTTCTTAAATTAATTACCAAGTTATATTAATGATAAAACAGGTTGCATAGCATCTTCATTGCTAATTATGGGTTAATTTTAAAATAAGCTTTCTGTTGACTTTTTAAGATAAACTTTGACTCGACAATTGACCTAGTTAGAGTGGGAATCAGAGGGTGCCCTTTTAAGGGTTTATTGCCCGCATAATTACCAAATCATAGGTACTTTCAATTTGAAATTTGACTGGACAAATTAAGATTAATGACGAAGTCAAATCTTAATTACGACGGTTTGACTTTAAGCTAATTAACTAAGCAAAACTGAATTAAGAAAGGTTAAGGACACTTACAAGAGTCCTAAGCACGACTAGGGATCCTAAGAAAGCTTGTTGCTGATCAGGGGAGCTCCAGAAATGAAGTTGTGAACTTTGCAAATGAATGAGTTCAATGTTGCAACATTGGAGTTCTTCATATACCCATTGTGATGCAACAAGATCATGACAAGGAAGTCTATGGGATGATTCCTGATCATCCCTGACGTGTTGTCGTAGTACACGCAAATTTAATCCAAATAACAACTATAGATAGTGGTAAATGGGTATCGAACTCAGGGAGTATGTGGAAAATGTGTTGATTTTATAGCTTTGCACTTTAACTAAAATTACCCTAAATTGCAGAAATTAAAATTCAAGAGTTGATTGTTTTGGTTGTAAGAACTAATATTAACTAACTAAATTGCAGATTAAAGATTGGTTTTGTAAACAGATTAGGAACAAGCGACCATCCTAAACTTCCGGTTTGCTTTTGACAATTGTGTTTAAATTCACTAGAAAGAATCACATAGACATGATTCATGTATGATTGTTTGTTCGTGATAAAAGGGAACTAAGTACTCGGATTATGAAAACGCGAGGTTGTTACCCGATAACCAATTGACTAATATCCAACCCTAATCCCTCCCGTGATATCTCGATTGTCAGCGACACCAAGAACGTACGGTTTAGAATATGATCATAACATCAATCAACAATTTACAAACAAACATTCATGCACCATAATAAACAAACAAACATTGCAAGTCTATTATTCTAGAAATACGAATCCAAACACAAAAGTCATAGACAAACCTTCAATTTAGGATGATCACCATAAGTTTAGCCACACATAGCTTGGTGAATCATCATAGCAACAAGTTTAATGTTCATACGAATCGAAAACACAAACTAATTGTTTAGAAATGTTTAGAATCAAGCAAAACCAGCCAAAATCGCCCCCAAGATGCCAGAGAAACGTCCAATGATGAGATAATGTGAAAAGACACCCAAAAACTGATTAAATGAGGCAGTTACAAAATTCTGCGCAGACTCCACCGTAACTTACAGTACCACCGTAAGTTACGGTGGTCTTCAAGGTGTTACGGTGAGTGTCTCCTGAGTTACGGTGGGATTTGGAGATGTTTCAGGGCCACCGTAATTTACGGTGGAGCCCTGACTTGTGTGTTTTGTTTCTTCATTCCTCCCACGCATGACCCGTTCATCTCCAAACCGTCCAAAGCTGCGTTTTATCCCTTTTTAGCTCCCGAACCGCACCTGAAACATAAGCAACCGTAGTCATCTAATTCAAGATAATTACGCGATTAAGTGAAGGATAAATTCGGCTTTTAACATCATTAAGGGTTGTCCTATGGACCACCCGTCACATCCCCACACTTAACCGTTGATTGTCTCATCAAACCGTTTTCAAAACAAGCGATCAATGTAAACCAAACAGAAACATGTAGTCCTTTTACTAATCCCTTTTTAACACCCAAAATAACGCACCCCTCGCTAAGTCTCTCCTCTCGGTAACAAGTAAGCACTAGCAATTGTAAGCTAGACACACAAAGGCTAACGGGTGGTTGCACAACTATAGGCTTGTACCTAAATCGATCATTCTCCTAACAAGTGCCAGACATGAATGCAAATCAAAGGGACTTTTAAGGTTATAACGTGGCTAGGTGTACGGGTAGGAAATGGAATATATATGAAGTGGCGAAAACTTGACCCGGTCTTTTATTACACAAAGAAACAAACAAACACCTATCAAACGTAACTACTATATACAAGATAACTAAACATCCCTTCTCTTTTTCTTTTCTTTTTTTTTTCTTTGCTTTTTCTGATTTTTTTTAAACATAACTTTCAACATAACATCAAATAAAAATACATACTACTAAACAATCACTAACACTATAAAACCGGGTCAAGTTGGGTAAATTTTTAGGTAACTAGCTAGGGGGAAACAAATGATAGGCTTTTAGGCACAAAATTGGGCAACTAAATGTCCAAACCCCCCACCCCTCTCGCAACTATGCTTATATATATAACTTATGAGGTCCAACCCCCCAAATCCCACACTCACACACACTAAAGACGAGGCTACCTAAATGCCCTTATCCTTTTCGCATTCATATCCAACTAAGGACTCAAACCGTATCAAGGCACAAGTTCTAATGCACCCCCACCCGTTGCCACTCTCATCAAAGACAAGTATTATTTATTTACATGTGTGGCTTCAACTCTCACCAAGAATAAAGGGGTAATAAGGGTTGCCGGTGCATCATTTGGGTTTAATCTAGGGTGTTCAAATTCTCACATTGTTTTGCTTGATTTAAAATTTTTTCAAAATCTTCAAAAATTTCCCCCATCCCCACACTTGGGATACATTGACCCCAATGTATGGTTATAGGAGGCTTTGATCGCTAAATATCTTTCACATCATCCAAAAGCTCCACACTCAAACCATTACCACTCAAGAAGAGCCTACAATCACTTTCAATCCTTCTACTACAATTCCACCACTCACTCATTTCTTCCCAATTTCAGGACAATCATCTTCAACTTATACATTACCACAAGGTTCAACTGTCGTTCATGCATTCTTCTTTCTTGGTCATCGTGGTATCGATTATTCATTTCTAATTCATGGGAATACGCGTGTGTGCGATTCCACGCCTCTTGACGATTAAAATTTTGTTTCAAAGACCGCTCCATGCTTGCACTCATCATTATATGTTGATCAAATAACGTCCGCTCCGAACCCGACCATGACTTAAAAATGGGTGCCGAAGGACGTTGGTTTTCGATAACCTCTTGCATCGTGCCATCGTAAGCCCAATTCGGCACATAGGAACATTCAGTGTAATCGTAAAAGGCACCACCATAACCTCTACCTAGGCCCCCTTGGCCTACATTCACATTTTCACCACCATGCGGCTCATCCGCATAATCATCATCACCACTTGGAGCTTCCGCATCACTTTCCGGCTCATCCGCTTCGCCCGGTAGAAGATCCCTTGCACCCACTTTTAATGCTCTCCACCTCTGCCCCTCCGACTTGAGTTTATGGTACCTTTCCGATTGCGTGTAAGTCCAACCAATCCCCAACTTGTCTAGAGTAAAAGGCTGATGCCTTTTTGGTGCCCCTTTATCCTCTGACGTGATTGCCTTTTTGCTGCTTCATCAATCCCGTGATAATTCGGCAATACGGGATAATATCTCTTCCCAACTTGTTTCGGCAAATCCAGAGGTGGTTCATGATCAAATATCGGATTGGAAAACGCGGAGACCCATTGAGTAGCGAATAGAGGACGGGTACTTCCGGGTACCTCACTTGCTCCTTATCCCCCCTTCGCGGAATGACATTTAAAATGCAGATTGCTAGCAACAACTTTGCTTCTATCTTCAAATTCCTCCGGTACAAGACTCCACTGTAAGTACCGGGCAAAAATAACGCCGCTAACATATCGTTCCAACGAACATGCTTCTCCGGTTTAAGCAAAAGGTCATCAAGACTAGGTATCATATACTCGCGAGCCGGTAGACTATCATATTTTCCCAATTTCTTTAGTGTGTCAAACGACATCTCTACTGGAATCCCATTCACCATACCCGTTAACTTCATTTGTGATGGCCTATCGTATCTGTTGCACTTGAGCGTCGCCATCCATTCTTGAATTTCAGTCATAAACAGATTCTTGCTATCCTTATCATAACAACTCAGCGCCCCCTCCCATCCTAGAGCGCGAAATTTGGCAAACACACCAAACGGCCCAAATTCAACTTCTCTCGCCTCCCTCTCACAGATGAATGCGGCAGCCCTGTTCTTTAAACTGTTCATACTATCATGAAAAAGTGTTGGTTGCCACTCCTCTGGTTGGTCATCTAGAGGACCCGATTCCCATTTCGGCTTATTAGCCGGGTCCAACTCCATTTCTTCCTCACTTTCACTTTCATCAACTCGACCCAAATATTGTCTCTTTCTCGGTTGTTGTTCCGGTTGCTTGCCCTTATCTTTAGACGAAGACGAACTTGCTCCGGCTCTTTCTTTCGTTCGTACCATTTTTCTACACACATTAGAGCAAACAACACAACCAAACACAATAATAATTTAGACCCTTTTCGCCACAATATCCCCACACTTGCTTGTTACTATGGTTGTAGATGCTAGTGAACCAAGAATTTATAAAAAAAATTGTTTTCAAAAATTGGGCATGGTGTCTCTACATTGTAAAGATTCCCAAAAAAATTCACTACTTTATAATCAATCCTACATCTACAACCCATAACAATGTTCAAGTAACAATTTTTATG
The DNA here is from genome assembly GCA_030545235.1 of Helianthus tuberosus. NCBI lineage: Eukaryota > Viridiplantae > Streptophyta > Magnoliopsida > Asterales > Asteraceae > Helianthus > Helianthus tuberosus. The sequence goes on along the minus strand of CM060372.1, from coordinate 79,892,302 downwards.
ACAAAATCTAAGAACAAGCAAGTGGGTATGAACAATTAACACAAATAACCTTACTTTTTCACAATGCATCATCAAAACATAGCAAATAAACTTCCATACCTTTGTTTGAAGATGCTAGAAACACAAGTGAAGCAAGAACTTCAAAAACCCCCAAAATTTTCGGACCTAGGGTTTGTAATTCGGACCAGAAAGCTTTGTTTTTTTTGCAAATCTCTTCTCAAAATCAGAAAGTATGTGAAAAATTAGCCAAGTTAGACCTAGATTTCACTTGATTTGGTTAAGAATTGAGAGAGATAGGAAGGATTGAAAGTTGGGGATTTTGTGGGTCTTTTGAAAATGATAGATGAGAATGGATAAAGAAGAAGAATGAAAGAAAAGGAGTGGATAGGGTTAATTCTCGTAACTGATTATTATTATTATTATTTTTTATAAATGCAGAAACCGGATCGACCCTTTTGACTTCCAGGTCTACCGTAAATTACGGTATCACCGTAACTTATGGTGGAACCTGGAACAATATCCTTACCGTAAAACAGTAGCGAATCACCATAAAGCCCAAATTTCCTTGGCCTCCACCGTAACTTACGGTACCACCGTAAATTACGGTGGTACCTGGGCAACCCTGATTTCGCCAAAAACTTGAATTTTAAGTATATTTTTTATATTTTTTTTTCAGTTTTTTTGATTTTTTTGTGTTTTTAAAAATTTTCAAAAACATGTAAGAATTACCCTACCCCCTCGAAAATCCTGTGTTGTCCTCAACACAATGTTAGAGCAATTCGTGACCCGAATGTCCCCACACTTGTTTCAAACACAAGCTTCAAGCGAGTACGGTAACTACGCAAACTATACAAAACAAGCTAAACAAAAAGCTAACTATTTACACTACCAAACCTGGGCCTCTTATGGTTGTTCATCGTCTACTGGGCGTAAGATGTAGCCCGCTTTATCAAGCTCCAAGTTGTTGATGTCGTTCCCTTCCAAGTATGGCTTCAACCGGTGTCCGTTCACCGTTTGTTGTTTCAGTGTTTGCTCATATTGGATATCTACATCACCAAACCTCCCAACTCGCCGAACAACATACGGGGCCATCCATTTGCTTTTAAGCTTGCCCGCAAACATCTTGAGTCTTGAATTGTACAACCAAACCTTTTGACCCACTTCAAAGGTTTTCTTCCTCAACTTTGCATCGTGTACCTTCTTGAGCTTGTCTTTGTAAGCCGATGCACACTCATACGCCTCGTCTCTAATCTCTTCTATCTCGCTCAATTGTAACTTTCTCATCTTCCCCGCCGCATCATAATCCGCATTTACCGTCTTAATTGCCCAATGTGCCCGATGCGCTAACTCCATTGGCAAACGACAACCCTTTCCATAAACCATCCGGTAAGGCGTTGTGCCAATCGGAGTTTTGTAGGCCGTTCGGTATGCCCACAACGCATCATCCAACTTGCTCGACCAATCCTTCCTATCCGTTCTAACCGTCTTCATGAGTATTTCTTTGATTTGACGATTGGACACTTCGACTTGTCCACTCGTTTGCGGATGGTAAGGTGTGGCAATCCGGTGATTCACGCTATACCTCTTCAACAATTTCCCGAAATTAAAGTTTTTGAAATGCGAACCACCATCACTTATAATAACACGTGGGATGCCGAAACGAGAGAAGATGTTGGATTGAACAAATTTACAAACAACCAAATGGTCATTTGTTCGTGTTGCAATAGCTTCAATCCACTTTGAGACGTAATCAACTGCCACCAAAATATATAAGAACCCGTTGGAATTCGGGAAGGGACCCATAAAGTCAATACCCCATACATCAAAAATTTCTACAACCAAGATTGGTTGTAGTGGCATCTCGTCCCTCTTTGAAATGCTTCCCATCTTTTGACAGTTCATGCAATTCCTTGCAAACTAACACGCGTCTTTGAAAATTGTGGGCCAATAAAACCCACATGAGAGAACCCGGTAACCCGTTTTATGCCCACTAAAGTGACCTCCACATGCGGATGAATAAACATGGGTCAAAATTTCCATCACCTCCGTTTCGGGCACACACCTCCGAATAACTTGATCCGGCCCAATCTTGAAAAGATCCGGTTCATCCCAAATGTATTGCTTCACTTGGACCATAAATTATTGTCATCGCTTCTTGGTCCAATGACTTGGGATGGCACCTGTGGCTAAGTAATTTACGTAATGGGCATACCACGGTGCAACAAAAGTGGAAACGGCGAGGAGTTGCTCATCGGGAAAACTTTCATTTATTTCACTAACATCGTCAAGCCCTTCCACCGGAATCCGAGACAAGTGATCCGCCACTACGTTCTCACTCCCCTTTTTGTCTCGAAACTCCAAGTCAAATTCTTGTAACAACAATACCCACTGAATCAAACGAGGCTTCGCGTCCTTTTTCTCCATCAAATATCGGACCGCACTATGATCCGAATAAACCACCACCTTGCTCCCCCAAATATACGCACGAAACTTATCCAAAGCATACACCACCGCTAATAACTCCTTTTCGGTTGTGGTGTAATTGAGTTGCGCTTCGGATAAAGTCTTGCTCGCATAGTAAATCACCACCGGCTTTTTATCAACCCGTTGACCCAAAACTGCACCAATTGTAGTGTCGCTTGCATCACACATTATCTCGAATGGCTTTGACCAATCCGGTGGTTGCAAAATAGGAGCTTTGACCAAATGTTCCTTCAAAACAGTAAAAGCTTGCATACACTCATTAGTAAAATCAAATGGGACATCTTTTAATAACAAGTTACATAAAGGTTTGGTGATAACACTAAAACCTTTTATGAAACGTCTATAGAACCCCGCGTGTCCCAAAAATGACCTCACACCCTTAACATTTTTCGGGGGTGGCAAAGATGCTATTACCCGTATTTTTGCCTTGTCCACCTCCATTCCCCTTTCTGAAATTACGTGACCCAACACAATTCCCTCTTGCACCATAAAATGACTTTTCTCCCAACTAAGCACTAAATTTTTCTCAACACATCTTTTTAAAACTTTTTGTAATTCATTGAGACAAGATTCAAAACTAGTGCCAAAAATGGAAAAGTCATCCATAAACACTTCGAGCGACTCTCCAACCATGTCCGAGAAGATACTCATCATACATCGTTGGAAAGTTGCCGGTGCATTGCACAAGCCAAATGGCATTCGCCGAAAGGCAAAGGTGCCATATGGACAAGTGAAGGTGGTCTTGTGTTGGTCATCCGGGTGTATTGCTATTTGATTGTAACCCGAATACCCGTCCAAAAAGCAGTAATATTTTTGACCCGATAATTTTTCAATAATTTGGTCAATGAAAGGTAGCGGGAAATGGTCCTTAGAAGTGGCGGCATTCAACTTTCGGTAGTCAAACATACACGCCACCCGGTGACCGGTCGGGTAGCAATTTGTTCACCGTTTTCATCTTTGACTACTTGAATACCGGCCTTCTTAGGCACAACTTGGGTGGGACTCACCCAAGCACTATCCGAAATCGGATAGATGATTCCCGCGTCTAACCATTTAATTACCTCCTTTTTTACTACCTCCATTAGGTTCGGATTCAATCGCCTTTGAGCTTCTCGTGTTGGTTTTGCATCCTCGGTGGTAATAATCTTGTGCATGACGATTGATGGACTAATTCCTTTGAGATCGGCAATCTTCCATCCAATAGCTCCCTTGTTTTCTTTCAAAACTTCCAACAATGCTTGCTCTTGCGCCAACTCTAAATTAGAGGCAATAATGACCGGTAGAGTGTCATTATCCCCTAGAAAAGCATACTTCAAATGGCTCGGCAAGTCTTTAAGTTCCAACTTTGGCGGTTCCTCTAACGATGGTTTAGTACCCGAACTTATTTCCGCCGGTAAGCCTTCGAATTGATGAGTCCATGGTGGTCGACCTTCTTTCAAGGCCATTGCATCTTGTTTTTCCTCTTCAACCCGGAGTGCATAAGCATGTACCTTTTCAGAAAAATCACACAAGCAAACATCCAAACCATCCTCCTCATACTCATGCGGGTTGCATCCATCAACTAAATATGCCATGAAACACTCATCAACACCATTAGCATTTGAATTGTTAGTAAAAACATTAAGCGCATTTTTCAATTCCCAAAAGTCATATCGATTGTACCAAATCTACAATCGATCACAGCATGCGCGGTGCTTAAAAATGGCCGACCCAAAATGACATTTTGTTGTTGTTTTGAGTCCGCGGACGAGTAGTCCAAGACTAAAAAGTCAACCGGGTAATAAAACTCATCAATTTTAACAATCACATTTTGAACCATCCCCCGGGGTAACTTATGAGACAAATCGGCCAAAACAACCGTTGTCTCCACCCTAGCTAACGGACCAAAATCGTATTGGTCATATAAGCCCCCCGGTAAAATGCTAACCCCGGCTCCAAGATCTAGTAACGCCTTTGCCATTTGAAAATTACCAACTTGTATGTTAATTAACGGCGTGCCCGGATCTTGGAGCTTAGGGGGAAGCTCCCCGTTCAAAACCGCACTCACTTGCCCGGTCAAATCTACCCGCTTAGGCATTTTCTTCTTTTGTTGCCTCTTTTGTGTACATAATTCTTTTAGAAATTGAGCATAAGCGGGTACTTGTTTTATTGCATCAAGTAGTGGAAGATTAATTTTCACTTGTTTAAACATGTCCCACAACTCTTCTTTTTGGGGACCTCTTGGTGCAATAAAATTTTTCCTACCCGGGTAAGGTAAAGCCGATGGAAATGGGACTTGACTCGGTTCACCCTCAACTTTTTCACTTTTTTCATTTTCACCCAACCCCGGATTGTTAACATTTGATTATTTAGGTTACCGGTGAAACTTCATCATCACTATCATTACCCGTGATGTCCTCAACTACCCCCTCAACCAATTCGGGTGACAAATTGGCTTTAAACTCTTTTCCACTTCTTAAAACACTAACATGATGAACATTAACATTACCTCGTGACGTACCATGCGAAGGATTTACCTTAGTGTCGCTAGGAAGTTGACCTTTGTTCTTCTTCAACTCCGCCACATCGGTTGCCAATTGACCCATTTGGGTTGTTAGTGATTGGATGCTCTTGTCACGAACCTCATCCTTTTGCATCCGGACTTCATTGAGTTGATTCCGTTTTTGCATCTCCACTTGCATGCTTTTTAACATTTCCATCATCTCGTTTCCACCCGAAGACCCCCCTTGTTCTTGACCCGTTTGATATTGCTTTTGATACCCTTGGTTGTTCCCACCTCGATATCCACTTTGATTGTTGTAAGGTTGGCGCGAACCAAAGTTACCTTGGCTACCTTGAAAGTTCGGGTTAGCTTGATTTGAAGGGTTCCCATACCGAAAATTTGGGTGGTTCCTCAACCCGGGGTGATAAGTATTAGAATTCATGTTGTAGTTTCTACTACCCCCTCCTTGACCTTGTACCGCATGAACTTCTTCATATTGCCCTTCTACCACTCCTTGGCAATTTTTAGCCGCATGACCTATTTCATTGCAAATAGCACAAACATCATAAATTTGATTAGAGGTTTGAACATTACCATCGTCAACCGCATGCACTTGTGTTCGGGTAACGGCCAGTCGTGCTCTCCTTGATGCTTGGGCTTTCCTCTTAGATGTAATAGCCATTTGCTCCAAAAACTCCCAATCGTCTTGCTCATAGTTCGTACCAAAAGTGCCACCAGTAATAGACATTAAGTCGCGAGCATCTTTGGCGCTCAACCCCTCATGAAAAGCGTTCATCAATTCCCAAAGTTCAATCCCATGATGAGGGCAATTCTTGATCATCATATTGAAACGCTCAAAGGCTTCATGGAACATCTCACCTTGTTGTTGCTGAAAACTCCTCAATCCCTTCCTAGCATCATTGGTCTTTTGAGTGGTGTAAAATTCATCTATAAATATTTGTTGCATCTCCGCCCAAGTGTAAATAGATGCTGAAGGCAAAGTGTAGAACCACTTCTTTGCCTTGTCCTCCAAAGAAAATTGAAACAAGACTAACTTGACATCATCGGCCGAAAAACCTTGACTCCCAAGAGTATTGCAAATTGAGTCATAGGCCTCCAAATGAAAATACGGTTCCTCTGTTGCTAAACCCTTATATTTCGGCAAACTTTGCAAAGAATTTGTTCTCACTTCAAAGGTCCTCCCTTGATCATTGTGAGGAATAACTACCGGTGAAGGGTTTTGAGTGATTACCGGCCTAAAATACGCTTCAATGCCTCACGCATGTTCTCTAAGATGCCTTCTTGGCACACCCAACCGAACCCTTGGTCGAATAGGACCCATTGGCCTTTGCATAGGCCCTTGTGGTACATGTGGTTGAAATTGTTGTTGTGGTATCGGTTGGTGTTGAATCGGCCTTTGGAATTGTGGTTGTACATTTTGCGGACGAACTTGTTGCAATGGTATAGGGCGATGCACTTGTGGCCCTTGTGGCCTTGGTCGAATGTGTTGTGGTATAATTGGTTGTTGTTGAAACCCACCAACACTTGGCATTCTTTGAGTTTGCCCTGACACGTACGTAAGTTCTCCTTGCTCCCCATCACCCACATAAGCATAACCCTCATCCTCATAACCCTCAAACTCTTCATATCCTTCTTCGTATCCATCTCCTCCTATACCCGATGATTGCCCAAATGGAAGAGTCGAATATTGAAAACCTGACTGGTTCGATGATTGTCCTGAAATTGGGAAGAAGTGAGTGAGTGGTGGAATTGTAGTAGAAGGATTGAAAGTGATTGTAGGCTCTTCTTGAGTGGTAATGGGTTGTGTGGTGTTGGATGTTATAACATCATGAGGTGGAATGGGTTCCGCAGTAGTGTTTGGTGAAGGTTGAGTGGATGATGGTATAAATGGTGGTATAAGTTCACCCGTAGTGGGTGGGGGTGGTGGTTGATCCATGTATCGAATTGGTGTGATTGGTGTTGTTGGTGAACCACTGATTCTGTTTTCTCTTAGCAAAATTCTATTTCCTCTTAATGTTCGCTCAATTTCCGGATCAAATGCCAATGGTGATAGTTTGTGAGAGCTTCTAGTACGCATGCACCTGTAAATACCTGCACACTAACATACCTAGCGTAAACCAGAAAAATAACAAACTAAAAAGGATAAAAAATAACACACGTTGCACACTACTCCCCGGAAACGGCGCCAAAATTTGACGTGTTGTCGTAGTACACGCAAATTTAATCCAAATAACAGCTATAGATAGTGGTAAATGGGTATCGAACTCAGGGAGTATGTGGAAAATCTGTTGATTTTATAGCTTTGCACTTTAACTAAAATTACCCTAAATTGCAGAAATTAAAATTCAAGAGTTGATTGTTTTGGTTGTAAGAACTAATATTAACTAACTAAATTGCAGATCAAAGATTGGTTTTGTAAACAGATTAGGAACAAGCGACCATCCTAAACTTTCGGTTTGCTTTTGACAATTGTGTTTAAATTCACTAGAAAGAATCACATAGACATGATTCATGTATGATTGTTTGTTCGTGATAAAAGGGAACTAAGTACTCGGATTATGAAAACGCGAGGTTGTTACCCGATAACCAATTGACTAATATCCAACCCTAATCCCTCCCGTGATATCTCGATTGTCAGCGACACCAAGAACGTACGGTTTAGAATATGATCATAACATCAATCAATAATTTACAAACAAACATTCATGCACCATAATAAACAAACAAACATTGCAAGTCTATTATTCTAGAAATACGAATCCAAACACAAAAGTCATAGACAAACCTTTAATTTAGGATGATCACCAAAAGTTTAGCCACACATAGCTTGGTGAATCATCATAGCAACAAGTTTCATGTTCATACGAATCGAAAACACAAACTAATTGTTTAGAAATGTTTAGAACCAAGCAAAACCAGCCAAAATCGCCCCCAAGATGCCAGAGAATCGTCCAATGATGAGATAATGTGAAAATACACCCAAAAACTGATTAAATGAGGCAGTTACAAAATTCTACGCAGACTCCACCGTAACTTACGGTACCACCGTAAGTTACGGTGGTCTTCAACGTGTTACGGTGAGTGTCTCCTGAGTTACGGTGGGATTTGGAGATGTTTCAGGGCCACCGTAAATTACGGTGGCCACCGTAATTTACGGTGGAGCCCTGACTTGTGTGTTTTGTTTCTTCATTCCTCCCACGCACGACCCGTTCATCTCCAAACCGTCCAAAGCTGCGTTTTATCCCTTTTTAGCTCCCGAACCGCACCTGAAACATAAGCAACCGTAGTCATCTAATTCAAGATAATTACGCGATTAAGTGAAGGATAAATTCATCTTTTAACATCATTAAGGGTTGTCCTATGGACCACCCGTCAATCCCAAGTGTCCCTAGGGTAGTAAAACCATCAAAACAAGCCCATAGAATCGAAAACAAGCTCCCTGAGTCGGTTAAACCGGCTGAACAGGCAGCTGTGATGATTTTTCTGCATCTGGGCACCTTAGGCGGCCCGTGTAAGCCAAGGCAGGGGTCTTACGCGCCCCGAATGGATGTCCTGTCCGGTCAACAAAGTTTCAAATATTGCAATTTTGGTCCCTGGTCCTTCCAAACTCGTTTTTAACATGGTTTCTTGCACTTTTAACCCCCAAACTTGACTTTTAAGGACCCCAAGTCATAAACCAACTTTGTTAAGTCCCCGGTTATTCATACGATCACCGAAAAGTCTTAAATTTCAACGTTGACGCTTTTAACCCCTCGTATACGAATATTGTCATAACTTTCTCATACTTTATCGAAACCTTGTGAAATTTTTATCACTTATTCTCGTGAGTATAATTAATCATTACAAAGCTTCGGGTTCACTAAAAGGTCACTCAGAGGTATATTTTAAACATGTTGACACATTTAACCCCTGTAGTTTGTAATTCCTCACTTTCCTTCACACTTAGCTTCGTATGATCCATGATTTATTCGTTTAAGGGTATAAACATCATGTAGGGTTATTGTAAAGTGTATTTATCCATTTTTGACATTTTGAACCCTTATATTCACATACTTTCTTTGTTTGTCAACTTTAGTCCCTCTAAATCAATCCTTTACACGGTTTAAGTCCATGACACGTGTCGATATTATATTGGACATGAATTTTTGAGGTGTTACAAGTATGAAGTAGAATTGGCTGATGGAACCTTAGAAACCGCCTCAACTATGTTAGATGGATGTTTTATATCCTTTAGGAACCACTCTATTCCTTTATCCTTACTTCCTTTGAAATTAGCTGGTTTCGACATAGTTATAGGCATGGATTGGTTATGAGATAACCCAAGCCCAGATCGTTTGCAATAAGAAGCAAGTGGTGATCAAGACTCCGTCTGGTGAGCCACTTACCATTCAGGGAGATACCCAGTATGGACTGCCTGAGCAAGTGTCTATGCTTAAGGCATCTAGGTGCTTGAAGAAGGGTTGTGTCATTTACATGGCACAGGTAACCATTGATGAACAAAAGCCCAAGATTGAAGATATCCCTGTCATTTCTGAATATCCAGAAGTTTTCCCTGAAGAACTACCTGGCTTACCACCAGATAGACAAGTAGAATTCAGAATTGACATCATCCCTGGAGCAGCACCTGTCGCAAAAGCGCCTTACAGGTTAGCACCCACGAAAATGAAAGAGCTGAGAACACAATTGGATGATTTGTTATCCAAATGTTTTATTAGGCCTAGTTCATCTCCTTGGGGAGCACCCATTCTGTTTGTAAAGAAGAAGGATGGATCGATGCGTCTATGCATCGATTATCGTGAGCTAAACAAAGTCACTATCAAGAATAGATATCCGTTGCCCAGGATCGACGATCTGTTCGATCAATTACAAGGGGCAAGTTACTTCTCTAAGATCGATTTGAGGTCAGGCTATCACCAGCTGAAGGTTAGAGATGAAGATGTGCACAAGACTGCATTTAGAACTCGTTATGGTCACTACGAGTTCTTGGTGATGCCTTTTGGGCTCACTAATGCACCAGCAACATTCATGGATCTCATGAATCGCGTATGCAAGCCCTACTTGGATAAGTTTATCATCGTCTTCATCGATGATATTCTTATTTACTCAAAGAATCAGGCGGACCATGAGAAGCATCTTCGTTGTATCCTTTCACTGCTTCAACAAGAGGAACTCTATGCCAAGTTTTCAAAGTGTGAATTTTGGCTTCGTGAAGTCCAGTTTCTGGGACACGTGGTTAGTGAGCGTGGTATCCAAGTAGATCCCGCTAAGGTTGAAGCTGTCATGAATTGGCAAGAGGCAAAGACGCCTACAGAGATTCGTAGCTTTTTGGGTTTAGCAGGATATTATAGGCGATTTATTGAAAACTTCTCAAGGATTGCTGCACCCCTAACTTTGTTGACGCGTAAGAATATTAAGTTTGATTGGGGTCCTAAGCAGCATGAATCTTTTGATATTCTTAAGCAGAAGTTGAGCAACGCTCCTGTATTGACGTTACCTGATGGAATTGATGAATTTGTAGTATTTTGTGATGCATCACACACAGGTATTGTCACACCCCTTTCTGCGGCGGAAGCACGAGGTGTGATCATGAAAGGTTCCCATTGCATACGAAGAGTAAACATACTACATGCTCAAAAATATCTTCAAATATTACATTACTGAAAACATATGTCAAGTGTTTACAACACGAGATAACATATTGTCTTAAAAGTCACAACTTTATTTAAAGATAAACAATAGCGACATCCACGAGCATGAGTAAGACCACGCGCACATCCATCCTAGTTACCTGAAATACATGTGAGTTTTTGGAAAAAAACGTCAACATAAAGTTGGTGTGAATTCATGCAGTTTTGTATTTCACGTTTGTATACTTTGTATAAAAACATAGTTGTGAATAAATCAAGTTTTTCTTGAGTACCCCACGTACTTCAAGTTATATATCAATCCTCTTGAGTACCCCACGTACTTCAAGTTATATATCAATCCTCTTGAGTACCCCACGTACTTCAAGTTATATATCAATTTTAGTATGGTATGAATTTTATGTAAATACAGTATTTCTGTAATTATCAGATTGTTAATGGGTTGCAAAGCCATTAACATGTGGCACGACATAGGAAGTCACCAAACCTAAGGCATTTAATTGGTATATTCTGAGACATAAAAGCACTCCTCGGTTCTCGCCCCGACCGGGAGTGTGGCTGCCAGGCACCCGTTAGATCTAACCTTTTGTTCTGCGGTCGGAATGTATACGTTGATTAATGGTGCTTCTGTACCCTATTCGTGACACTATTTCTCATAACGCATCCTACTTGGTTCTCGTTCTCACCAAGCGCGTTTCTTGTTATCATTTCTCATAGCGCCTCATACTTGGTTCTCGTTCTCACCAAGTGCGCTTCTCATATTCTTATATTTCATCACACTTGGTTCTCGTTCTCACAAAGTCTACTTCTTGTATTCTTATATTTCGTCACACTTGGTTCTCGTTCTCACCAAGTGTACTTCTTGTATTTATATCATACCAATTATAAATTTTGTACATTTGTACATGTATTTCACCCCCGAAGTTATAAAAACTGAAAACAGTTAAAGAGAAAAGGGGGAGCATGAACTCACAACTTTGCGTTCCTGTGCGTCGTAAACTTCACCGGATTTGCTTACTTAACGTCGTAACCTATACGCGTTTTCTTAACGTTAGTCACTAAACTTGTATCGCACAAGTACAGTCACTCTCTTTTGTATTTGTATTGTTGTGTTAAAAATATTTCATATTTTTAACTACGTATCTTACTTATATTATTTCCTCTAAAATAAATATAAGTCTTTGTGTTTTGCACTTCGCACCCGAATTATGTATCTTGTATTTTGTATGTGTATTTTTATGTTTATACTCCTCACGAGTATTTAGTGTATTTTTAAGTCTTAATACACCAGCACGTATAACACATACTATATACACTTAGCACAAAAGTTGGTGATAAAATAATATATATTTTTCTCTCAAAAATATACATACTTATATCTATTTTATTCTTGAAGAAATCCTCATTTCTTATCATAAAAAATTAGGGAAACCTTGGTACTACTTTTAAACACATTTTTAGGGAATAAGTTTCTCGAAAACTTATATTTTTTTCTAAGTGTCAAAATTTATAAAAATTTTGACAGAGTTTCCCCTAAAAATGGAGGTTTCCCACGCTTTCAAAACGTGTGTTTATTTTCTTTTAAATCGTCAACAATCATCAACAACAATTATCAACAATACTCATCAACAATAATCACTAATTTCTCTATTTCATGAACTTGAATATTTACAAAAATGTGTAGTAACTTACTAGCATATTTAGTAAGTCTTGTTATCCTTAAAAATAAGTTTAGTTTCTTAAAAACTTTATTTTTAAAGAATATGAAGTTTCACAACTTCTAGTCAAGATTCGCAAAAATATTTCTTTGTTAAATTTTTCTTGTGACACAAGTGTCTACACACTTGTTTATTTACTAAAAATGCTTTTAGTTCGGATAAGATCCGGGTTTTAAACAAGACTAATATTTTTGCTTGGTTCTTCCGAAAAACCACTTGTAGATCTTTAGATCTACTAGTTTAGAACTTCATTTCATAAGAAAAATTGTTTTTACACAAGTTCATGTTTGTGGGTGAAAGGGTTCGTCATCTAGTTATTTTTACACTAAACATAGTGCTAGTTCATGTTCCATGAACATGACCTAGCGTGGTTAGATGACGATCCGTTCCCCTACTAGCATCCAACAATAATAAATAACCATAACAAAACAAGTTCCATAAGTTTTACACTAATATTTACTCATTAACCACCATGTTTATTATTTTTAGTAGACTTTTAGTTTTGGTCTCTAGTGTTCATGATTTTTTCCCGTTAAATTTCTTATTAACCACTTTAGATATGAACAATAGAGTGTTTAGAGTCACTTACTACTAGCTCGAGGCTAGGGAAGAAACTAGACGAAAAGTGGGCGGTTAAAAGCGTTGTGGTGAGGTCCTTGCGATTCCGTATGCACCGAGCCTCTTCGTATGAACTCTAATACCCTAGTAAGTATGTAAAATGCCAATATTGAAATTGGATAATGATGATGGGTGGGTGTGAGCTTTCAGCCGATCTTCAAAGAGGGAAAAGAAGGAATGTAATTTGGTGGGTGTATGAAAATTGTGATCCTATGTGTTATCTTATAAACTAAAATTCACAATTACCCATAGGGTCTTATGTCCTCTAGATATTAGGCAAATGAGATAAAAAAAATATCAAAGACTTGTGGAGGTGGTTCTCTTAGAGGAACCGTTCGGTTACAAGGGAGGGTGGTTTGGTTTGTTTTTAACTAAAAGTTAGTGCTAGCTTATTTTATTAGGAAATTAATTTAGTGTATTATGTAAGTTGTAATTTATAACGGGTGTTAGGGTGTTCGGGGACCCTAACTAGCTCAGTAAAGTATAAACAATGTCATTGACAATATTTTTATGCTCCGGGTAAAGTCCGGTTGTTCGGTTAGATACCGATTCGTTAAAGCGCTAAATTACACTTTTTAGTGTCGTTTAAGTACCTTTCTTGTACTCTTTCAATTCCCAACACTTAGGGAAATATTCTGGATAATAAAACGACATTTCTGCATAATATTTATATGTCTAAATGCTGATTTATTGCTGAATTATATAAATTATGCACTTAAAGTGCGTTTCGGGTGCTTTTTAGTGCTTATATTTGCTTTCGCATTGCATATATATTAACCCTTGTATGTACTCTTGGGTTTTAATGCATTCTTGTTGTCGGACCTACACCTAGGCTCCAATTTTATTGTCTGGCTGCTTTCTGCAGTTCCGTTGACACAGCGTGTCTTACCGGTGAGTTTACTAGTATATTTGACGCAACGCTATCGTTTATGCATAAAGCAATATTTTGTAGTATACAACATGCATGAATTCACTTATTTAATCATGTGTTCAGACATTGCTGACACTTAAACTCATAATTGCAGTCATTAAGCAATAATTAATGTGTACCGAAATTACCGGTTTGGGCCAGTTGTCACAGGTATGGGATGTGTGCTCATGCAGAAAGGCAAGGTTATTGCCTATGCTTCTCGACAGCTAAAGGTGCACGAGAAGAACTACATCACCCATGACTTGGAGTTGGGTGCCGTTGTATTTGCATTAAAGCTGTGGTGACATTATTTGTATGGTACCAAATGTGTGATCTATTCTGATCACAAGAGCCTTCAACATCTATTCAATCAGAAGGATTTGAACATGAGGCAGCGACGATGGATGGAAACTTTGAATGATTATGATTGTGAAATCCGATACCATCCGGGCAAGGCGAATGTAGTCGCCGATGCCTTAAGCAGAAAGGAAAGGGCCAAGCCCATAAGAATCAATGCCAAGAGCATTGAATTAAAGAATAGCTTGAATGAAAGGTTGTTAGCTGCGCAGAAGGAAGCTGTACTAGAAGCTAACTATCCTAATGAAAAGTTAGGAGTAACTGCTGAGCAGTTATCTCAGGGAAATGACGGAATCCTGAGATTAAATGGACGAATATGGGTTCCAATCTATGGAGGACTTCGGGATGTTATCCTCCAGGAAGCCCACAGTTCTAAGTACTCCGTTCATCCTGGAGCTGATAAGATGTACCAAGATCTGAAGGCAAATTTTTGGTGGATAGGCTTAAAGAAGTCTATAGCCACCTATGTAGCCAAATGTCTGACGTGCGCGCAAGTTAAAGCTGAACACCAAAAGCCGTCAGGTCTGCTACAACAGCCTGAACTTCCCACATGGAAGTGGGAAATGGTGACTATGGATTTTATCACCAAGTTGCCAAAGACTAAACGAGGAAATGATACTATTTGGGTGATAGTGGATAGATTGACTAAGTCAGCCCATTTCCTACCTATTAAGGAAACACACAGCTCAGATAAGTTAGCTCAGCTGTACGTGGATGAGATTGTATCTCTCCATGGGGTGCCAGTATCTATCATTTCTGATAGGGATACAAGGTATACCTCGCATTTCTGGAAAAGCTTTCAGCAATCCTTAGGCACCCTACTAAACTTCAGCACAGCATATCATCCGCAAATGGATGGTCTAAGTGAGCGAACAATTCAAACGCTAGAAGATATGTTAAGAGCCTGTGTCATTGATCTAGGTGGAAGTTGGGATGATCATATTCCACTAATCGAGTTTTCCTATAATAATAGCTATCACTCTAGTATCCAAGCTGCACCATTTGAAGCCCTTTATGGAAGGAAGTGCAGAACGCTTGTTTGTTGGGCAGAAGTTGGAGATGTCCAACTAACAGGACCTGATATAGTCCTGGAGACGACATATAAGATTGTGCAGATAAGAGATCGTCTCAAAGCTGCCCGAGATAGGCAGAAAAGCTACGCAGATAAAAGGCGTAAACCTCTAAAGTTTGAGGTTGGTGATAGGGTTCTGCTGAAAGTATCACCATGGAAGGGAGTGATGCGATTTGGTAAGAAAGGTAAGTTAAGCCCAAGATATATAGGACCATTCGAGATCATCGAATGTGTCGGAGCAGTGGCTTATAAGTTAAACTTGCCTGAAGAGCTCAGTGGTATTCATAACGTATTCCACATCTGCAATCTGAAGAAATGTCTAGCTGATGAATCACTAGTCATGTCGCATAAGGATGTGCACATAGATGAGAGCTTGAAGTTTGTTGAAAAACCTTTGTCGATCAAGGATCGACAGGTTAAGAAGCTTCGAAGGAAGCAAGTGCCGATTGTAAAGGTCAAATGGGATGCCCGTAGAGGTCCCGAGTATACGTGGGAGGTAGAATCCACAATGAAAGAAAAGTACCCTCATTTATTTCAGTAAATCTCGAGGTCAAGATTTCTTTTAAGGGGGTGAGGATGTAACACCTCGTAAATTCATGTCCAATATTATATTGACACGTGTCATGAGCTTTAAACGTGTAAAGAATTACTTTAGAGGGACAAAAGTTGACAAACAAAGAAAGTATGTGAATAAAAGGGTTCAAAATGTCAACAACGGATAAATATGCCTTTCAATAACCCTACACAATGTTTATACCCTTAAACAAACGAATTATGGATCATACGAAGCTAATTGTGAAAGGAAGTGAGAGATTACAAACTACAGGGGTTAAATGTGTCAACATGTTTAAAGTATACCTCTGAGTGACCTTTTAGCGAACCCGAAGCTTTGTAACGATTAATTATGCTCACTAGAATAAGTGATAAAAATTTCACAAGGTTTCGATAATGTATGAGAAAGTTATGACAATATTCGTATACGAGGGGTTAAAAGCGTCAACGTTGAAATTTATGACTTTTCGGGTGATCAAAAAGTTAACCAAGGACTTAAAAAAGTTTGGTTATGTCTTGGAGCCCTTAAAATTCAAGTTAGAGGGTTGAAATTGCAAGAAATAAATGTAAAACCACGTTTGAAAAGGATCAGGGGCCAAAATGTAATAAATGAAACTTGTTTGGCTGGTAATGGAGGTGCTGGCGCTGCGCCACCACTGAGGCTTTCTGCCGTCGCGCGACGCGACGACCTTAGTTGGTTAGATTTCATGTGCAGGTGCCAGTTCAGGTCTCTTAACCGACTCAAATCACTTGTTTTGCATACCTGGGGCTGCACCAACAGGTTTTCATGCATAGGAGGCACTTGTAAGCATCATATAACACCTGTAGACTTGCTTGGCATGATCCTAGGTGATCAAAATCACTATATAAGGAGCTCTATTGTTGCAACATTGGACACTTGCATTTCAAAACCTTCACAACTCAAGTTCTGGAGATTTCTGGAGCTCAAGAGCACTTCCTAAGGGTCCCTAGTCGTGCATAGGACTTCAGTAAGTGTCCTTAACCTTTCTTAATTCAGTTTTACTTAGTTAATTAGCCTAAAGTCAAACCGTCGTAATTAGAGTTTGACTTCGTGTTTAATTAAAATTTGTCCACTCAAATCTCGAATTGAAAGTACCTATGAGTTGGTAATTATGTGTGTAATAAACCCTTAAAAGGGCACCCTCTGATTCCCACTCTAACTAGGTCAATTGTCGGGTCAAAGTTAATCTTAAAAAGTCAAAGGAAAGCAATTTTTCGAATAAATGCATAATTAACAATGTAGAAGCTATGCAACCTGTTTTATCACTAATATAACTTGGTAATTAATGAAAGAACATGTCTAAACATGTTCAACCCGACAATTTTCAGTATAAGCTCGGTTCGGAACCGAAAGTCGCATAATTTGACTTTTGCTTTGACTTTCAGTTCTGACCCAATGTAGCATGTTTTAGAAATGCCTTAGAGCCTTAATAGGACCAGGTTACATGTTAGTATAACCCTCTGTGATTATACAACTTGGTTCATTAGTTATCCGATTCATATGCATGTTTCCGTTAAATGCTTAAATGTTGACTATTATGCCCATATGACCTTAAAGTGTGATTTTTGAAAATATAAAGGAATAGAAACCTTAGTTACTGATATAAAATAATATTTTGGGATTTATGAAGATTTTTACTTAATTTTAGGCTGAGCATAACATAGAGTTCTAAGCTTGGTTCGGTAATTGCCGGTTTTGCCCTTTTGGCCTATAAAATGAGTTTTACAAATCTTTTTGATACCAAACCTTTTCCTACTGATCTAATATGATAAATAAAATATTTTGAGCCTTCTGGAATAATAAAAATATCAGCTTTCTTTATAAAACCTGGAAATCGCTTAAAACCGCCTTTTTACGCGTTTTAAACGTATAGTATGTATTAAAACTATTTTAAATATATAAGACTTGATACCTACTGATATTTTTAGTAAATTTTTATACTTTAATAGTAAGCAAAAGTTTTAAACTCAGATTTCCAAATTTGACCCTTAAACCTTATGTGAAATTACCAAAATGCCCCTTTGGTGCATAGTTTGATTATAAATGGTAAATTTCACATATATGTAATACTCTACTGATATAACCTATTAAATTAAGTATATTTTCTGTTTATATCAGACCTGAAACTCAGATTTATATTAAATCTCTTTTATAACCTTTTAAATGACCAAAATACCCCTATGGGGCATAATTTGAGTTTAAATCCATTTTGGGCATAATAGAAGATATCTTACTGATGTCACAACATATTTAAGGCATATTAACTTAGGAAACCTGTTCATGAATCATTCGGTTACCCGTAACGCGTTATTCGCGTTCGGTACGGTTTATGTAACTAGTTTGCATAAATTAGCCGAAACGGGTCAAACCGTATCATTTTTGTCTCAAAATCCAGAATGTGTCTAGTTGACCCATATTATACAAGTCTTCAAACTTGTCGGGTCTAAATCACATTCTATTCCGGTCTTCGCTTAATCGTGCGTTTGAACCGTATCTTCCTTTAAAACTAACCGGTCTAAGTCTAGGCTTAATTAAAGACCCGTTAGGAATCTAATAGGTTATTAAAAACCTTTGTTCCAGATTAGGAGACCCGGTAAAAGCTACTTGCACTTACTGTTTGTGAATTATACTTGCTCAGGTAAATACTTTTAACTTATTTTCCCTTATACGGGCTTGGGGTACGGTATATAAAATACCGCTTGGTCAGACATTGAATTGTTAATCATATGAAGGTTAATTTATTGAGATGACCCGTTTAAATTGTTTTGTTTGCTTAAAGCCTTTGGGGGGTTAATGACCATGTACCGGATATCCTTGGCATCATTTTAAGAAATGGCCGGCGTACACCCGACAGTGCATATATAAATAATAAGGTATAACCGCCGGTTACGGGAATAACTCGCCGAGGGACTATATCATGTGGTGTGTCTATTAATCTTTAACCCGGTGTCAATCCGAGCTACTGAACGTATAACGAACATGTAATTCTTTTACAAGTTTATATATAAATAATTATCCCAAGTTATAAAATGTTTGGTGCCTTGTGCATTCAAATCAATTTTTCATAAATGTTTTCAAAATGAGTCAGTTAATTGTATTTACCAGTGTAAACTGACGTATTTTCCCAAAAAGGCTAAGTGCAGGTACTAATCGAAATAGGCTGGCCTCTCCTTAGCATCAATAAGAGTCTCGCAAGCTTGGATGCATTTTAAATCTGATGAACTATGTTTCCTTTTTATTTGATCCGCCTGTGGATCCGTTACAGTCCGTTGTGATACTTTGATATTACTATTTATTCGGTTTGTAATGTGATTCATCTTTTGCTTCCGCTGTGCATTTAAAATTGTGTTGTTTGACTATGATGATATCAACTACGTCACGATACTCCCCACCGGGCCCACCGGTAATACGTGGAAATATCGGGGTGTGACACTAGCACTATATACTATGTCACGATATATTGTGTTTTACCCCGACAAATGCGTCCTTGAAATAAGTTACGATAAACGTGCAAGGAACAAATTAATCACGGGTGCAGATGGGATTATTTTGGTCAGTGCACGGAGATCGTAGTAAGTTCCAATGATGCCATAACGTTAAAAGCATGGTTAAGCATGGTGGATACGCCGCTGGTAATTCCTATATATAAGCGTCTTAAAAACTTTTTGAATAAATAGAAACCTTTCTGAATATTTTTAATTAAAACCCATTTAGACAAACAAAACTCCCTTGTAACGTTGGTTTAACAATCGACTCAGGTTAACACCACGACATAAGAAACTTTTCGTAAATCAAGTTTTCCATAAGATCTTTTGATAACTCAACAAAAACTTTTCGACAACGCTGGTGTGAACATCGACTCAAGTTCAACGCCACACCGTATGAAAATTTTTCTAAACCAAATTTTTCCTTACAATCTCCTTGCCATAGAACTTTTCGAGAACTTAAAATATTTTTGAATCGCTAACTCGTGAACTACCATCCTTTAATCCAACGAATCGCCTTACCAATGCTTTCCCTATGTTACTAAGACGCTCTCACTCTTCGCTTACCGTAACACTTATTCGCTACTTACTCGTGTAAATACCCGCTACTCTCTCTCGTATCAACTCTCGCAGCCCTCCTTGAGGATTAATTTCAGGACGAAATTTCATAAAGCAAGGGAGACTGTAACAACCCGCACTTTTGTGCTTGTTACTCTCGTTACGCCTAACACCAGAGATCCGGATCATAATGTAACTATATCTCTTACAACGCTACTTCGCATATATTCGCATTATATCGCATACATTCAACACGCTATATCGCACATCACAACGCATACCACGCTAACGGTAATGATGACATCGCGTGAGTATTTAAATAACTCCCCTCGCTCGTCATAGCGCAACGCAAACGCAACGCGAACTTGAAACGCAGTTACTTACGCTATGACCTGTTATATATAATAATAATAATAATAATAATAATAAGAGATAAATACAGATATCTGATTATTAAACATGTCTAAACACGCACTCGCTGGCACGCGCAACTCAAATTATCGCACTGAAGCACAACATAACACGACGCTACTTATCTCGCTTTAACGCTCAAAGTACCAACAATGGTTAACGCAACGAAACGCAGCAAACGAAACGAAAGTTGGTAAACTAACAAACGAAATCGGGCTGTCCAAATGGACATCCAATCGAATGGACTTCCGTCCGGATGACCATCCGCTCGGATGGCCATCCGACCGTATGACCATTCGACCGAAAGCCATCCGACCCATTCAACCGCCTTAACTTTCACCTTTGCCTATAAATAGGGCCATTGTGTCTCATTCCAACACTTTGGTTCTCTCATCCGATCACTCGCTCCCAAGGCACTTTCAGTCACTTTTCACCATGATTCAAGGCTATTTCGTAAGTATTTCTCCCTAAATCTTATACTTCCATCATCACTACACACTCCTCCATCATCTTCTCCATCAAAATCACTGGTTTTCTCCATGGAATTGCCTGATTTGGGCTCCTTGAAGGTGGTTCTCACACATTTGCTTATGCAAGCTGTGGTGTGACATCATCTCATCAAGATTTGTCCAGATCTGAAAGATTTCTACACTATTTTAACACAAATCTCAACAAGATCTAAACATTTTTCAACTGATTTCAACTTTCTTCAACTTCTACCCCAAAAACCGATGGAATCTAGACTCATTCAGGCTCTCTACTCATTCTCTAGTTGAGAACCGGCTTGAAGATGAATTTCCACAGGAGAGATGACCGATTCACGGGTTAAACATGAAATTCCAACAAGAACAGTTATTCTGATCGAATGGGTTGATTCCCATCCGATCGAGTGAGCTGGGCTTGGTGTGGTTTCCGTTGTTGACACGTCGTCACGCCATCTCCGTTAAACTTCAAACTTTTGAACTTAGAAAACTTTTGTGAAATTTCCAGAAACAACAGATTGCCGCTCGAGTGGCCATCCGATCGGTTGACCATCCGATTGAATGACCAATTGTGACAACTGTCAAAAATTCAGGTATATGTACAATTAATTAACCATGATTAGTCCTTAATTACTGTGCTGAATTTGCAATTAACTACTTTCTGATTATTGCCATATACAAACATGTGCATCACATATTACTTGATGTCATATCATTATTGCATGATAGCTTATTGGCTCAAATGATGCACTAGACATAGTTAGCACAGTTATCTGATAAATCAGGAAAATGCTGACAGAACTCAACACATAGACAGACAGTGCATTGAGACACAGAATGAGCCAAAAACTAAGTAGTACACTAGTATAGTGTGTAGGAAAGTGGGGATCACAAAACTGCCTTTATAAGTGATAGTTTAAGCGCCGGAAAGTGCCCAAAACTCACCCAAAGTGCTGAATTCAGCATAAATCAGCATTTTAACAATCTAATTCTATGCAGAAAGATGGTTAAATGGTCCTAAATGCTTTCCTAAGTGTCAGGAATCAAAAGTGTCACAAAAAGGTACATAAAGCACACTAAACTGCAAAGTTTAGCACTTTAACGAACCAGTAACCAACCGAATAACCGGACACTACCCGAAACATCAAATTTACACTAGAAGCATTGTTTTGACATTACCAAGCTAGTTATGGTCCCCGAACATCATAACACCCTATAAAATATCATGTAACTAAGTAACTAACTATATACTTGAATTTTTACCCTAAACAAACTAATCTAGTTAAACCTACCCTACATACCCCCCCCCCCACATAGTAATCGGCCATACCCTACCTCCATACCTCAAGATTTCATTTCATTATTAAATTGGATATGTTGATGCTTTACTAAATATAATATTCAAAGGTTAACACTTGAACTTGGATTATAAAAGAATATGCAAGACCATGAGATCATTTCTACACACACTTGAAACACACACAAAACTCCCTTCCCCCTTGGTGCTCTCGGCCGTAAACAACAACCACACCACCACCATCATCCACTCATCTTCATCTAGTTTCAAGTATATACAAAGGTGTTAGAGGTTACATAAAGAAGCTAGAAGCTTGTGGAAGTTCAAGAACCTCTCTAATTTGCTTTTATCCATCTCATAACTCCTCTTGATCATCCCTAGCCTTGTGATAGTGGTAAGAATCTTGATCTTGCTAGTTTACTTCTATTTTGAGTGGTTAAAAGGAGAAACATAACCATAATCTTGAAGAACACTAAAGATCACAATATGTAAACATGAACATAAGCATGTTTAATGATGAAACTAAGTTGTTTATGTGATGATTTGCTTGTTAATTGTTACTTGTTCATGTATATGATATAGATCATCATGTGATCTTGCTAGATCATGATTAAAAACATAATCTAGCAAGATGAGAAAGTAGAAATATTGTAGGATGATGGACCATCCACACAAAGATCATGAACTTGAAAGAACATAATGTTTTCTTGAAAAATAATGATCCAAGTGAGTAGTAACACTTGTAGATCTAAAGATTTATGGATGATTTCTAAAGAAACCAAGTTAAAAATATAAGTTTTACTAAATCTTGGTTCTTACATAAACATACATTATTTTTAGTGGTTAAACAAGTGTAGAAACACTTGTGTAACAAAAAGATTTCATAAAGAAACATTTTTAGAAATGATGATCACAAGTTATAAACATCTATATTCTTTAAAAATGAAGTTTTTAAAGAACTAATCACACTTTAGAAGGTAACAAGGCTTACTAAGAACACTAGTAAGTTCCTAAAAATTTTTACAAATATTCAAGTTCATGAAGTAGTAGATTATTACTTGATTTTGGCAAAATTGGTAAGTAAAGGTTGTTTATTGTTAATTGTGGATTGATTGTGATGATTTTTACAAAAGAAAATGATATACTTGAAAGCATGGAAACCTCCATTTTTAGGGGAAACTATGGCAAAATTTTCTAAAAATCCAAACACTTAGAAAAATATTTATTAACCTACATTTACAAGTGTATTTCAAACAATAAATTGTTACAAAAACTTTGCCATAGATTTTGTTACAAAAATATAAATATTGGAGGTTGGTTTTTATAAATAAAAGTGACTAAATATGTATTTAGGAAATATATATTTAGAAGAGACCATGTGTGTGATTATTTGTATATTTTGTGTATTAGTTATATTATTTTAGGATTTGAAATAATATAACACATCAAAATACCAAGGATTATAATCCAAAAATATTACCAAAATTCCAAGAAATAAATATACAAGTTATACGCAAAATATTGGTGGAAACCGAACTATGGAATAAGACTTACAAATATTCCGGGACTAATATTCACAAACATATTTTGGTAAATAATATTTTGGACACCAAGGAAATGAAAATATGATTTTTACAATTACTACAAGGATATATCATATTTTTTTACCAGGAAAAATATATTATTTTTGACATGTATGAATATATATTTTTCTTGAGATTTTTAGAAAATATATTATTTTCAAGAAATATATATTTTCTTACACAAACACGAAATACAAGATTTTTGAGGTGAAAGATATATTTTCTCAAGTAGATATGAAGTATACCATTTTTTAAGAAAAATGAGTTTATATATATATTTTCAAAGTTGGGCATGAAAATATAATATTTTTGAGACTTATGAGAAAATACAAATATTTTTGCCAAAAGAAAAATTATAAATAATTTTTCTAAATAATATTCATTACAATATATATATTTTGAAAATATATTGATGGACTTTTATTAAAGATAATATTCCGGAAAGATTAATACGAAATTAAGTATAAGAATACTTAATGAATACAATAAAAATACGTATTCTCATACGTATAAATGCACACCGGAATACGACCCTAATACATGGCAAAAATATACAAGTATAAGAATACAAATACAAATACACCCATCCTTGGGAAGGATATACAAGTATAATTCCTTGAGAAGTATTAAGTTAAAATAATTGATTTAACAATTATTCCAAAATAAAATAGATATAATTTAAGTTAAAATATTACTTATTTTAACAAATAATTATATGACTTGGAATAATATCGAAGATACAAAGAACGTAACTCAACGACACTAACAAATACTAAATCAAGGCACGACCCGTTCGTCTAATAGACTTTAGTACGTTGTAGGTAGTCGTGTTTATCCGAAGAAGCTTTGAGTTACGGTGCGAAGACGCAAGACTGTGAGTTCATGTCCCCCTTTTCTTTTAACTGTTTTCAGTTTTATAACTTCGGGGGTGAAATACATGTTACAACTATTTACAAACTTTTGATTTGGTATGGTTAGCTAAGGAAGGGTACTACTTGATCATGTGAGTGGTGGGTATAACACTTAAGGCCATTAATCCTCGTTGTAGGATTGAGGGACATGAGTGATAGATCTATTTGGGTGTAGCGAGCTCACACCCATGTGGACTAGGGTGGCCCATGAGGTGACTATGTCTTATTCCCAGAGACAAATCTGCTAGGTTTGAGTTTTCCTGCATCACTTCACACATATCAATGGCCTTGCAAACCATTAGTGATCTATTTTCCTTGTTGCTTTCATACCAGGGTTTTACAAACATACATACATACTTTCAATGATATCAAAGGTTTGTCCATACACAAACAAACACATGAACTCGCTCAACTTTTGTTGATGTTTTCAAACTACATGTATTTCAGGGAATTAGTTGGGGATCTGGCGGGCGTTCGGAAGTTCCAAGTGTGGTTTAAGAATAAAATATGTCATCCATGGTCTTTGAGTTTGGTCAGGGTGTCTTATTCCTGGACGAGACGCGTCTCCCAAATCCTGGTTTTATTTAATGTCACCTGTCGAGTCTTTGTGAACTCTTAAACAAGTTACATGGTTTGTACTCGAATTTGAACTTCGACGTTTTGAGACAATGTTGTTATTATGATTTTAAACTTAATTTATGGATGACCATCTATGGTTTTTATCATATAGTTGTTGTTATTATTGAATGCAATGATATTAAGAAAGTCACACCATAATCACGCTTCCACAAAAGTTAGGGTGTGACAGCTTGGTATCAGATCTTTGATTGTAGCGAACTAGGATTCTTTCTTGAGTCTAGACTACAATCATTAGGGCTCTCACGAAAATATTTTTACAACATGTTTTCATTGCATACACGAAACTCCCAGATCCAGGGAAACAAACACTTTTACAAATAAAAAGACAAGAAACACAATGCAAAGTTACTTTGTTGGTTCAGTCTGAGAGACTGGGTGGTTGTGTCTGAGAGACTGGGTGGTTCAGTCTGAGAGACTGGGAAGTTTAGTCTGGGAGACTGGGAGGTTTAGTCTGGGAGACTAGGTCGTTCAGTCTGGGAGACTGGGTTGGTTAGTCTGGAATACTAGGAAGGATACGTGATTACATTGTCATTGATTGCATGTTTAATGATTAGTAGTTGATATATGTGCGTATATTATGATTGTTTTGTTACAGACACTATGTCATCATCAGAGAGTGGACTGTCCGATACCGATGTCCCTATGGCTGTAGTCTCTGACGATGAGATCATTCCCGAGCCAGGGATTTTTACTTCCGATACCGAGAGTGACCCGGAGATGATGTCCGACGATGACGACGACTTTCAGCCCTTTGCGCTGCCCGATTTCGGAGATGATTTACCGATTGCTGATGGTATCCCAGACGAGGATCCTTTTGTTATTCCCATTCCTATCCACGATTACCTTATCATCGGTCATCCCGATGGTGAGCACGTTGTGGCATCGATCCTCACTCCCGTTCCCCTCATGGTTATCCCACCTGAGGATTTTCCTTTTGATGATCTATTTGATGATGATTTTGATCTGTTTGTTGATGGTCCCCCTAATGATGCCCATGGCGATGGGGAGCTCGATGAGGACGTTGTTGACGTTCCACTTCTGGGGATTCCTGTTATTGAGATTTCATCTGATTCCAGTTTACACTCTGTTCCAGATTCCTTTGAGTATGTGTCTTCTTCCGCCTTAGAGGCAGTTGGTTTATGACGTTATGCCACAGATTCTGACGATGATACAGCTATGTCAGCTGCACCGATTCCTCCACATGACATTGAGCCTAGACTTGAGCTTGATTTTATCCCTGTTGATCGGCCTGTTGATGCACCCGCTGATCCTGAGCCGATACTTGCACCTGAGCATTTGCCTGATCATGATCATGTACCATTTGGCATACCTAACATTGCACCTCTCATACCAGATCCGATTCCTGCACCCGCTGACCCTCCTGTTATTGAGCCAGTCAGTCCCCCATTTGCACCCGCACCTGTTGATGTTGCTCCTTTTCACCCAGTTGAGTCGGATGTGCACCGTGTCGACCTGCCTATTGTTTTCATGCAGGATATACCCGCACCCCGTCCAGGGGAAGGCACTTCTAGCCAGTAGCCTAGCCATGACCCACATGTATCAGCAGCTTTCCCTCACATGCCACAGTCTGCACCTTCTACTAATTTTACTTCTTCACCACTAGATGAGCCACTTAGATGGTTCCCACCATACACCAT
Source organism: Helianthus tuberosus (assembly GCA_030545235.1). Taxonomy (NCBI): domain Eukaryota; kingdom Viridiplantae; phylum Streptophyta; class Magnoliopsida; order Asterales; family Asteraceae; genus Helianthus; species Helianthus tuberosus. Next base: position 79,865,397 of record CM060372.1, on the reverse strand, counting down.
GCCGATTTCTGATCCCTACCATCCCTCACATTTTACTGGTTACACACGGGATGAGTTACCTTTATCATTGTAGCTCCAGTATGAGATCATGAGTCGCAGGATTTTAGAGCTTGAGATGATACCGCGACCTTTTCCATGTCCGTGTCAGCCTGCATATGTTCCTCATTCATCACCATCCCCATTTTCACATCCTCCTGAACCGCTTACTCCATTTCCCGAGTTTGACACTCGCTTTCTTACCGTTGAGCAGCAGATCAGTTATCTGTTGCGTCATGTTTATGATCTTGAGGAGGAGCTTGGGCATGTGCGCAGCTTTCTTTTTGTTCCTCCACCACCATCAGCATAGACGGTTTTTGGTTTTATGTAGGTAGCTTGCTTTTGATGAGAGCACCGCTATTGAGCTGAGCTAGTAAAGCCTTTTGGAGACCACTTTTGATTGTATGACCGTTGTAGACTGATAGACATTTTGGACAAGGGTAGTGTAACCCTATGATCCCTTTTGATATGATACTTGTAAAACATGTAACTATATGCGTGGTCGATGATTAATGAAAAGCTCAATCGTAATGTTCTCATTAAATACGTTGTTAAATTACATGCTCGCATTATAATTGTGTTGGTTACCTGATTGCTTGCTACAATAATTGCTACTACATATACATACTATATACTTACTATACGAATACGATCTGACCTATACAATCTTCTTTTAGAAGATGCCTCCTCGAAGGAACAATCAGTTGCCCACAACAGAGGCGGAACTGCAATAACGGATTTCACAGGCAATCGCACAACATGAGGCCTTCCGCTCTGAAGACAGCGAAGGTACCTCAGGAAATAACCCACCTCACGGTAATGTTTAAGTCACTTAAGACACATTACGATACGTTTGGACATTCCATGTGCGTTTGCTAATGCTATCTGTGAATGATGTTGCTTGTACAGGCTGTACTTACAAGCAGTTCCTTGACTGCAAGCCTCTGAACTTTGACGGCACTGGAGGTGCTGTAGCTTTCGTTAGATGGGCTGAGAAAACAGATTCTGTGCTGCGAATGAGCAAGTATGCGCCGGAGCACCAGGTCACCTACATTTCTGGACTTTTCCTAGACAGAGCTCTATCCTGGTGGAACCTTCAGGTTCAGTCTCTAGGAGAGGATGCTGCGTATAGTATGACTTGGGATGAGATGAAAGAACTGATGCACAAGAAGTATTGTTCAAGAGCTGAGATTCAGAAGTTGGAAACTGAGTTCTGTAATCTGAAGATGGATGGACCCAAGATTACTGAGTACGTACAGAGATTTCATGACCTGTCTTGCGTTGTTCCCTACATGGTAGAACCGGAGTTTAAGCGAATTGAACGTTTCATTTAGGGATTGGCACCCCAAATCATGAGCATGGTAACGACAACCATCACTGATGCCATTTATTTGAGTGTGGCACTGACAGAGGAAGAAATTAGATTGAACAATTTTTCAATCTCTGAGGGAAAGAAGAAGGAGACTCATGTCGAGTCGTCAGGAGAGAACAAGAGGAAGTTCTCGAATTTCAAGAAAGTTACCCAAGGAAACAACGGTGGTAACAAGAAAAAAAGATGCGAACCCACCAGCCGAGGTCAGGACTGGTGTTGCAAGTTCGGAGAATAAGGGGAAAGGATACATGGGCACCTTGCCCAAATGTGATGTATGCCAGTTCCATCATGCCGGCCAGTGCAGAGTTAGGAAGTGTGAAAACTGTGGAAAGAATGGTCATTCGAAGGAGACGTGCTGGGCTGGTAATGGTCGTGGAAATAGTGGTCAGAAGGGTAATGGTAGTGGAAACCGTGGTGGAAACGGTAACGGGAATAGGAACAATCAAGGAGGAAATGGTGGTAATGTGAATCGTGGTGGTTGTGGAAATCAAGCTGGTAATGTGAACCGCAACCAAAACAACAATCAAGGTGGTACTGGAAACAAGAAAGGATGCTTTAGCTGCAGAGATGTTGGGCATTTCAAGAGAGATTGCCCAAAGAACAACCAAGCCCAGGGGAGAGTCTTTAACATTGGAGCTAGGGAAGCTCGTCAAGATCCAAACATAGTCACTGGTACGTTCCCTATCAACCAAGACTTTGCATCTTTACTATTTGATACCGGTGCCGATTATAGCTTTGTATCCCTAGAATTTAAGAATATACTTGGGTTAGTTGCCAGTAAGCTAGATATTCCATACTCGATAGAACTAGCTAATGGAAAGCTAGTAGAGGCAAACGAAGTTATTAGAGGTTGTGTAATAGAACTTGGAGAGCATGAGTTTATGCTCGATCTCCTACCAGTTGAGTTGGGAAGCTTTGACGTGGTAGTTGGAATGGATTGGTTATCGAGTAACCGAGCTGAGATCGTATGCCATGAGAAGGTGATCCGCATTCCATTGGCAAATGGAGAGGCGATTGTAGTGCATGGAGAGAAGCATGATACTCCTCTAAGGATTATCAGTTGTTTGAAGGCACGAAAGTTTTTGAAGAAGGGATGTGTTGCCTTTTTGGCGCACGTAGTTGATAAAGAAGCCGAAGAGCCAAAGCTAGAAGATATCCCTGTGGTAAGGGAATATCCTGAAGTCTTCCCCGAAGACTTGCCAGGATTACCGCCGCAACGACAAGTCGAATTTCATATTGACTTGGTTCCAGGCGCCGCGCCTGTAGCCAAGGCACCTTATCGAGTTGCGCCTTCCGAGATGCAAGAGTTATCGACGCAACTTCAAGAGCTTTTGGACAAGGGATTAATTAGACCAAGCTTCTCGCCTTGGGGAGCTCCAGTTTTATTTGTCAAGAAGAAGGACGATAGTTTTCGTATGTGCATTGACTACCGAGAACTAAACAAGTTGACTATCAAGAATCGGTATCCCTTACCGAGGATTGATGATCTTTTCGATCAACTTCAAGGTTCGAGTTACTACTCCAAGATCGATCTTCGATCAGGTTATCACCAGCTGCGGATTCAAGAAGAGAGTATACCGAAGACTGCCTACAGAACTCGTTATGGACATTACGAGTTTATAGTGATGCCGTTTGGTCTGACAAACGCACCGGCAGTATTTATGGATTGTTGGTGCATAAATGTCTGTTAACTTCGTCTTGTATCGAGTCGTGTGTCTAGATAGGATATACCAGTGCACAGTAGGATTGAAATTAGGTTTTACATGTTAAAGGGGTATTTCTCACGAAATAGCAAGTGCTATTTCGTACGAAATTACATCCCCTATATATAGTGGACCTTCTGATTCATTTGTAACGTTCGAGATTTCAGAGCCGAGGTGCTGCCAGTTTGTCAAACGATCAGGATTGCTTTGAAATCATTAATAAAAGAATAATTAAGGAGAATCTAGCTGTTTCACGTCTATATAACTGATTCCGCCTTTGATATGGATCATAAACTCTTCTGATTGACTCGTTAGGGTTACACGATGATCCAACAAGTGGTATCAGAGCTCAGGAAGAAGACTTTATACCAATTCAGCTTGTTTTCAACACTTCTACTCATTCTTTTCAAAATTAAACGAGATTTAACGGACAAAATGGATTGAATTTCACATATATCATGTAAAACACTGTTTTATTGAATCCTTGAAAGAATTGGACCAAAATTCGAACAAAAACTGGATCAATTTGACAAAATGGTGGCCGATTTGCTGATGTCATCCTTATTTCGCACGAAATAGTCATCTTAATTTCGCACGAAATCAAATCTGTGACGTCTAATTTCGCACGAAATTAACTTTGAGTGTCTTATTTCGCACGAAATCAGCATATTGTTCCTTATTTCGTACGAAATCAAGCTATTTCGTACGAAATCAGGTTATTTCGCATGAAATCAGCATACTATTTCGTATTTCGCACGAATTCATATATTTCGCACCAATCTTGCTATTTCGTGTGAAGGGTATTTCGTTTGAAAAGTATTTCGTGTAAAAGCTTATTTCGCTTGAAATCTGTTTTCGTTTGAAGTTCTAATTTCGTTTGAACTGATTTCGTTTGAAATTTTTTTTAAATCAAAAATTTTTCTAAGTGTTTGTTGATTGTTTTAGGTACGTAAGGATAGATGATTTTATGAATCCGTTTAGTGATGCTTTTGCTTTCACGGGAAACACCGGAGATGATACATCAAACAACACAAATGAAAATGCTCCTAATCCGAGTGCAAAGAAAACTCTTTCTGATGCTTTGAGTGTAGACAGTGCCTATGGTACATACAACAAGCCTCCCAAACTGATGGCAATTGAAGAATACAATAGATGGGCTAGTCGATTTGAAGAGTGGCTAAAAGCTTTTGCGTATCTAAGTTGGAAAATCTTGAAGAATGGATTCGATATGGGAAGAACGGAATTTGAAAATTTAGCGAAGAATGAAATAGAAAGATTTGTTGCTGAACAAAAGTGCATTGCGTTGCTTCATCAGTCAGTGAGAGACGACATAATATCGTTGATTGAGTACACAAATTCGAAAGATCTATGGGAGAAACTAAGAGTGAAATGTGTGGGTGGAGCTGAGATAGTTAAAAACAAAAAGAAATTGTTAAGAAAAGAATTCGATTTATTTGGTAGTATGAAAAATGAATCGGTGTCAAAAATGATAGAGAGATTTGGTCATCTGAAGATGGAACTGGCAAGATACAATATTGTGTATACTCAGGAAGAACTAGTTGATAAACTGTTTGATTCATTGCCTGATGATAAAGACTGGCAATACTTTGCTTTGATGTTGAAGAACACGGTGAATCCGACTGAGCTAACCGTTGATTTGCTGATTGAAAGATTGGAGGGACATGAATTGGAACTCAGGAAATCGAACAAAATCAACAATTCCTCGTATCAGCAGTATGTAGAATTATATTATCGAGGAAGTATGATTCTGAAGAATGTGTCACCGAAGACAGCTTTTTCAGCAGAAAGTTATAACACGTCAAATCAAGAAAATTCAAACAGTGGGTATCATGGAGATTCATCGTCAACAACTCCAAGCCAGTCAGCTTCAAAGAACTTGTTCCAATGCAATATCGCTGTTGATCTTAAAAATGCTCAAAACTTTAGTGAAGAATCTGCCAAACAACAAATGGTGTTTTTAGCATCTATTTTAGAATCTTACGAAACTCTTGTTGCAGGTAAAATCGGAAACACTAACGTCACCAAGGAGGACTATGATCAGATCGACCCAGAAGAAATGGAGTTGATAGATATCATGTGGTGTATGGCTAGTGCGGTCCGACGAGCACAAAGGTTCATGGAGATTACTGGCAGACATTCAATTGGCGGACTGTCCACCAAACTGGGTTTTGATAAATCAAAAGTCACGTGCTTCAGATGTAAACAAAAGGGACATTTTAAACGTGAATGTCGTAACGCACCCGCTGATGATACTGCAAATCCATTCAGAGAAGATTATTACAAAAGAGCAATTTATCATCAGAACAAATCTGAACCTCCCAGAATGAAGCAGCTAGAAGATACCCCCAAAGAAAAATCAAGAGCTCTTGCAGTTATTCATGATGACGAAGGTTACGATTGGAGTGAACTGCTACCAGAAGAAGATGCAGTTGGGTATGCGTTTATGACAAAGATTGTTCCCTTCAAAGATTACAGAACAGAAGAAGTGAAGTTCATCAACAGAAAGATGATAGCCCAAGACATGAAGTATAAAATCTATTGTACATACAAAGAAGCAAAAAGAGCGAATCGATGGGATGCTGATAGAGAATGTTACCTAGATCCCAAAGGAAACATTGCTGTTGATCCTGATTATGTTAGTGTTGAAACTCTCACCCAGCAAATTGCTGAAGAAGAAGAAGCAAGACAAAGAATGTGGTGGGGAGGAGGAGAAAGAAAAGGAGAAGAAAAAGAAAAAGAAAAGGAGAAAGAGCTGCAGACAAAGAAAGTTGATGACGGGATTATTGACACGTCACAAGATTTCACAGCCGAGAATTTGAAGAAGATGGCTGACAAAGTGCTTGCTGCGAAAGAGCTAGAGGTAGTTTCTGGTTCTGGATCTGAGTCTAAAAGCAAGGTAAGTCAGAATGATGCAATCAATGAGTCAGGTAAGAAAACTAAAACTGAGAGTGACTGCAAAAATTGCATGAAAGATTGCAAGGTTTGTAGTACACTTGCTTACCTCAGCGGTAAAAAGACCGAAGAACTGACAGGAAGAGTTAGAGATGTTGAAGATCAGATCTTAAACCATGACAAAATGTTAAAAGCTTCAAATGATAGATTAAAGAATTAACTGAGAAAATTGAAAATGATAAAATTGACGTAGAAAGAATTAGGAAAGAAAATGAAAAATTGATTCTTGAAAACCGTCAACTTTCAGAAAGTTTTGAGAAGCTAAAACGAACGGTAAAAGATTCAGATGAAAGAAATGGTAAAACAACCAAAGAGAATCTTCAACTGTCAGGAGTTCTTAGAGTGAAAGAAGAGCAAATCAACCAACAATTGGATGAGATTGCTAAGTTGAAGCTTCAGTTTCAAGAAGCTAAAATTGAGAATGAACGCATTCAGTTGAAACTAAACAGTTACAACTCCGCAAGTTTTGTTCTTCAACATATCGTTCCTAAACCAATTGGGAAGAACAAAGCAGGCGAAGATGTATACTCTGACGGAACCGGGGTTGGATATCATCAGGTTCCACCACCTGTTTTAAATAATTTTTCAAAGAAAAAATCAGGGTTGGTTAATGATGAAGAAGAAAGTGAAGTTAAACTTCCAGATACAATCGATGTCACATTCACTTCATCTTCCGATGAAGATAGTGTCCAATCTGAAGTTGTGAAAAGCAAGGTTGAAAATGTTTTATAATCTGAAAGTGACACTACTGAGGATGATGAATGCTTTTTGGACAAATATATTCCGAAATCAAAATCCAAAAACAACTTAAATAAAGAACCTAATCTTGTGATGTACAAGATGGCGGGAACTGATAAGTTGTATTCGGATCGTGATTTTCCTTTGGAGAATGTGAATGTTGGTAAATTGAGAAATGTGTTCAAGTTGATTGAAATTGATGTGTCTGAAATCGAAGGTTTGAAATGTTCCAAACGGCAAATAAACTTTGAAAAAGACAAAGCTTACTACAAAAAACCTGTTGTACCCCCACGTTTTTCTAACAACTACCAAAACAAATGGTCGGGTGGTTATCAGGGTGGTAAGAATTGTAGGATCGTTGTGCGATCTGAATGAGTCGTTCAGAAGAGCTTATATCCGAATCTAAGACGGAATTCAGAGAAACGGACTTGTACACAACTTGATTCAATTTAAATGTCTCTATTATTGATATAACAGCAATTTACAACCTGGAGACAGTTCGACAGCACTTCGTTACCGAATCAAAAAAGTTACAAATGAATTGAAGATTAAGGTATTTATAGGAGATGTAATTTCGTGCGAAATAACAAAGTGTTATTTCGTGCGAAATTAACAAAGGTTATTTCGTGCGAAATAGCACTTTGCTATTTCGTGCGAAAGTACCTCAATCACACATAAATCCTGTTTTCTCGTACTACGAGCCCTGATCTAACAATCCTATTACATGAATTGATACAAGACGAAGTCAACAGACATATTGCACTAACAGACTCCCCCTTGGATGTTGATGAAGTCTTTAGCATCTAATCTTCAGCATGACACATCTTCAGTCTTGATCAGTCTTTTTGCTCTTTCCGAATTGTCTAACATTATAAGCATCCAACTATCTTTCTTCAAGTCTTCAGGCTCCCCCTTTCGATCAGCTTCCGTGCTTTTGGGATCGACACCTGGCTTTCCAGTTACAAACTCCCCCTTGCTTCGAGCTTGTCTTCAGACTCCCCCTTAGACTCAGCTGTCGGGATCGTAGTCTGGTATAATATCTGCAATACTCAAACATTTATAAGTAACAGTGTTTAGATCATTCGATTACCCAGGAATTGAAAATCCTGACTCTTTTAGCAAAATTTTAACAATCTAGAATCCAACTCCCTCACAGTTAATCATCCAAGTCCAAATTAATGACCTTGGAGATATCACAAACTGTTTTTGATTTTTGAATTTAAAACTTCAAGTTTCAAATAAATGAACTTGTTTATTTTTCCGAAACACAATCAGCATACCAAGATTTTGAAACTTAGCATCCCAGACATCGGTTGTCGAAAATAAAACAGAAATCAAAATTTTTTGTACTTTTCTGAAATGTAAAGCAGTAAAGAAATATTTACAAACATATTTACCGACAATATTTTTGATTGAGTTCGCGTCAGAGGATCATATCAGTTTATGACAAATCACTAGTACCATTGAGCTTTAAACACTTTCAGTTCTAAACGATTCACTTAGATTGTCAGTATACTGATCCACTTAAATTTTCACACAAAGTTCAACTGTTTCGAGATACGAGATTAATGTTTTAGAGACTTAAACTTATTCGCGTGTTTCCCACCTCAGAATATACTCCCATATCCATATCCCAATATTCAGTCTTACAGGTGAGTATACCTAGATGATATATGTAAAGGGTTAATTGCGAGGGCCATGAGAGCTCAGGCTATTGCTTCCGCAAAATCAGAGAGATGATGGCTTCGACTTTCGGTATGTCCCCTTTAGAGGATCTTTTCTTTAACAGCACATGATTAGCATTTTGCAATGTTTCATCATTTTTTATGCTGAGGGTGGTGCTATATTTCAAGCAAGCGAAAAATATTATACGGGGACTAGGCCATTGCTTCCGCAAAATCAGAAGTCCCGGGATAATACCCCAGATATCACTAAGCATAAAGACCTAGTATCTTAGAAAGAGGGGTCTTTCAAACAAGATTTCGGGGGTTACCCATATATCCGAGAGATGTTCCCCACGAAATAATTAAGTGTGATATTTAGATTTATATCTCGAAAACAATCTACTAAACGTGTAAAAACCTACTGGCATATCATCAGTGAGACCGTTTATCACATATGAACTTTCCATTTCTTTAGCGTACTGTGATTGTCTACTGATGTACTATCATTTCCTCTGTTTACACAAAAACTCATTTTGAATTTTATCATATTTTTAACTTTTTCAAAATTTTCAAATGTTTTTGGATTTTCTGACAATATTACTCCCCCTAAAATGCAAAATCATTTAAAGAAAAATTTAACAAACCAACACTGATAGCTTTGTTTCGCCATCCATTTTCTGCTTCTCATGCACTGATTTACAGAAAATCTAACATACCCCCATGATTTACAACCCATTTATTTTCGACAGTTTGAAAACCGTTTTTCAATCTTGTGAAAGTAATCATGTTTGTTCCGCCGTGAGGGTTTCGGCATATTCAATCAACATCTTTTTGAATTTTTCAATATTTTGACAAATTTAAAAACAAACATATTTTTGATTTTTTTTTTTATTTTTGACAAAATAAAAACATATTTTTGGTTTTTAAATTTTTCAATTTTTAGGGTTTTTGAAATATTGTTTATTTATGTACAGAAATCAAATAAACTCCCTGTTTTAACCATCACAGGGTTCAGCAGCCTTCTCTTCCTGTTGTGCCAGGCTGCTCCGATTTCCATTCTCACAGTCTTCAATTTTCTTGAGCACCTGCACATTCAAACTATTTAATTATTTGATCAATTTAGCCCAGGTCTGTTTGACCTTAGGCATTTCAACACAATATGCTTCATTCAACTTCGGAAAATCTTTGTCATTTTGTACAAAGACTTTTTCAACTTTGACTTCAACTTTTTTATTATTTACCGAAGTTACTTGTTTCTTAGCACTCCATGTTTGACCTTTAGGAGTACATCGTTTGTAAAAATGTGACTCTTTTTGAATATTTTGATTTTGAACAACAGTTGGTTTCCAAAACTGTTTGGGTTTTGTCATATCAACGGATGTTTGCCAACTTTGCGTTGTTCTGAATCTGGGTGTGTGAGAATTCCAGGTCTGTCTTGAATCGAACCTATTCGGATTTGATTTCCAAGTTTGATTCAATTTCCAAGATTGATTCGAAGCAAACTTGTTTGTGTTGTACCTCCAAGTTTGTTTTGAATCAAATCTGGTTGACATTTGTTTCATATCCTCAGATTTATGTTTCTCAACATTTTCAAACTTCTTTTTCGACTCAACATCAACAGGTTTCAGATTCGGACACTTTCGTGCAAGATGTCCTATTTGATCACATTTAAAACATGTTCTCTTTGACACATCTTTGACCTGTGGTTGTTGCCTTTTCTTTTGAGCATAGAACTCTTCATTAGACTGTCGTCTAAATTGGAGTTCTTTCTCTTCTTCTGAACTTGTTCCGTGAGCAAAATTCATCTTTGTCTGATAATTTGACGTTTCATTTTTCTTCCAATTCTGTTTCTTCTTATAACCCAACCCAGCCTTCATGTTCTTCTTCTTGTAACCAGGTTTGTTATAAAAAGTTTTGTGACCATTTCCAGCAAACTTTGAAATTTCAGATTTTTCAATCTCAACCATTTTGAACACTTTATCAATCTTTTCTGAAATCACATTCTGAATCGGGAATACAACATCTAAGAATAATTTGTCCGATCCAATCATGGTATAAACCAATCCTTTTGAATCATCATTCAAATTTTTCTCAGATTTTGAGTTTTTCAGATATTCTTCATGAAAACTACCTTTATTTTCATCCTGTGATTCAAATTTACCTGTTTCAACTGACTCTTCTTTCAACACACTTTCAACGACCTTACCTACCACCTCTGAATCACTAGAATCATCAGATTTGGAATAGGTTACGTCAATGTTATCTAGCAATTGATCTACCATGTTGAAAGCTTTTTCGACCTTTTCATCATCATAAAATGCAAACTTTTCCGGTGGTGGAACTTGATGAAACTCTGAGCCAATGCCTTTCTTGTTTTGCTCAGACTCACCATCACCCGGTTTTATGTTGAAAATTCTTTCAAGCACATATGATGACGCATGATAACTTTTTAACTTGTTGTTATCCTGTTCTAAATCAGCAATCTGACGCTTTAGCTTAGCAACATCCTTAATGTAAGAGTTTACAACTTGTTGCTTTATTTCATAATTTCGCTTAAATGTATTAGTTGTTTCAGAACAGTAATCCAATCTTGATTGAACAAATTTCATTTCACTTTTCACCTTTTCATATGACTCTTTTGTAATGTGATAAGCCAATTTTATTGAATCATATTCTTTTTTCATTTCTTGACAATCACTTTCTTTTTGAAAACATTCTTCTGTCATTTTCAAAACTTTTTCTTTTAAATTTTCATTTTCTTTTTCTAAATGTTTACATTTTTCTGAAAGTTTTTCGTCGTCATCTTTCAAAACTTTTTCATTTTCAAACATTTCTTTGTATTTATTTTTAAAAACATTTTCAATTTTTGTGAACTCAAGATCTCTTGTTCTGAACTTTTCGTCTTTTTCAGTACAAGCACTGCACATTTCCATGCATTTCTTGCACTATTCAACAGTTTCATTTAAGACTTCAGAATCAGAATTTACCTTAGTGATTGGCACCTCGGTGTTTTCTGCTGTCTGTTCCAGCTCAGCTTCACTCTTCTTTTCTTCACCAGTACCAGCATCACCAACAACATCAGCTGAATTTTCACTCTTTAATTCAACCAAACTTTTTAGCTTTTCCTCAGCTTCTTCAACTTGCTGTTCTTCAGTAACAGCTTCTTTCATAACAACTTCTTCTTCTACCTTCACATTCTCTACTTTCACAACTTCTACCTTAGCTTCTTCAGCAACTTTCTTCAAATCTTCAACCAAATTCTCAACATTTTTCTTCATTCTCTCTTCATCCCTTTTCCTCAAACTCGAAATCATGACATCTCTTAAGAGTTTTTCAAACCTTTTTCACATAAGTTTTGTCTTTTCCAACATTTGTATAGTATTCGACAGATCGAGGAATTTCTAAAAGAACATCATCAAAGATTATGTCCCTTTTGGAAACAACGGGTTCTCTATTTCTGTTGACATAGCATTCTCGTTTCTTGTCCCATCTCTTATTGCTAATAGCATCTTCATATTCTTCTTGCATATCGTCAATTCTGTTCCAAGCAATGTTTCTTTCTCTATATGTTTTCTATTTCAGAATCTCTTCTCTGGTTTTCTCTTTGATTTCAGCTATAACATTTTCTTCTTTGTTTTCCTCTTTAATTTCAGCAACAAAAACAAAATGTTTGCTCTTTGATGTACTTCTTCCATGAGCTGTCACTCGATTATTAACACGATCTTCTTCTGGTAGAATCTGACTCCAATCATATCCTTCGTCATCATGGATTACTGCACAAGCTCTTGATTTCTCTTTTGGATTGTTTTAAATCATTTTCGGCTCTTCTTTGCTACGGTGGTAGATCGCCTTTCGGTAGTAATCATCATTGAATGGATTTTCATTTCCACAACTGCAGAATTGTTGCATTCTCTCTTGAAATGACCTTTTTGCTTACATTTGAAACAAGTCACTTTGGACTTGTCAAGTCCAAGCTTTGTTGATGGTCCACCGATGGTCTGTTTCCCAGTAATCTCCATATATCTATGAGCTCTGCGGATGCAACTTGCTAAACACCATCGAATATCAATGAGTTCCATTTCTTCAGGATCAATCTGGTCATAGTCTTCTTTGGTTAACTCTGAATTTCCAATTTTACCAGCTACAAGACCTTCATATGATTCCAGAACAGATGCAAGGAAGCTCATTTGCTGTTTAGCAGCATTGATGCTCATAGCCAGAGAATTTTTCAACTTGAGAGCAATGTTGCACAGTATCTCTTCTGATTCTTCAGAATTGACTTTTGACGAAAATGAATGATAACCCGGATCGTAACTTGATGAGCTTTTCTAAGGTTCTTTTGTCCTCTCACCACTGAATGCTGTCTTTGGTGATTCACCAACTTTCACCGAAGGTAAATTACCTTTGTAATAGAGACCAACATTCTGTTGATGTGAAGAACTGCTCATCTTGTTTTGTTTCTGCAATTCAAGCTCATGAGTTTCAATTTTTTCAATTAATACATCGAGAGAAATTGTTTCATACAAAGCATCATTTTTCAATATAAACACAAACGTTTGCCACTGATCAGCTCGTGGTAACGCTTCTATGATTTTGTCAATTATTTCTTCTCTCGTTTTCTCAATCTTAAATCTTTCTAGTTCGATTTTTAGATGACAAAAACGTTCAATCATTTGTTGAACTGATTCACCGTTAAGACTATCAAACAAATCAAATTCTTTCTTTAATAAAGCAATCTTATTCTTCTTGATTTGTTTACCCCCCTCAGCTTTAACCGGTAAAGCTTCCCACACAGATTTTGATGTTCCGTCATGTTGTAGTAACGCAAACATGTCATTTCTGATTGACGCTTGAATTAAGGTAATCATTCTCTGTTCAGCTGCAAATTCTGATTTGTCTTCTTTGGATAAACCTTTTAGAGGGAGATCTTCTCCTTTATCATCGGTCGGCCTTTTATAACCAAATTCCAAACAGAACCAGCTTTCGTGTGCATAGGCTTTTGCCCAATTAATGAAACGTTCTTTCCACCACGTATAGTCTTCAATACTTTCAAGAGTTGGTGGTTTTGAATGTGTGCCGTAAAAATTATCATGTTTAATGTTTTCATTGATTGCTTTTGTTATGGTTTTTGGTGTAACAGTTGAAGTTTCGGAAGATTCTGATGTTAATGCGTTGTAGAACGTGTTGTAGAATTCTTCAGCCATGATAAAAATTTCTTGAATTTCCTTCTTCAAGCGAAATAGCAACTGGTGCGAAATTACCTGCAGTAGACCTTCAAACGAAATAACAACACAAACGAAATCAGATATTTCAAACGAAATAGTGTTTTCGAGCGAAAATCCCAAACGAAATATGATTTCGTGCGAAATTAACTTGTATTCAAATGAAAACAACCTCTTTGGAACGAAATAGTAATTTCGTATGAAATATCTCAAACGAAATCTGATTTCGTGCGAAATTACCAGCAATTTCAAACAAAATTAATCACAAAATGTAATTTCGTGCGAAATTAAAATGCTATTCCATGCGAAATTATGATGACGTCAGCATGTCGGTCCAATTTTTGTCAAATTGATTAGGTTTTAGCTCCATTTTAGGTCCAATTTTCTCAAGGCTTTGTTAAAACACTGATTCGCATGTAATGTGTGAAATTCAAACCATTTTAACCGTGAAAAGTTGATAAATTTGAAAAGAAGGTGTAGAAGTCAGAAATCTGATGAAATCAAGCTGAACTCTTCCTCCTGAGCTCTGATACCACTTGTAGGATCGTTGTGCGATCTGAATGAGTCGTTCAGAAGAGCTTATATCCGAATCTAAGGCGGAATTCAGAGAAACGGACTTGTATACAACTTGATTCAATTTAAATGTCTATATTATTGATATAACAGCAATTTACAACCTGGAGACAGTTCGGCAGCACTTCGTTACCGAATCAGAAAAGTTACAAATGAATTGAAGATCAAGGTATTTATAGGAGATGTAATTTCGTGCGCAATAACAAAGTGTTATTTCGTGCGAAATTACCAAAGGTTATTTCGTGCGAAATAGCACTTTGCTATTTCGTGCGAAATTACCTCAATCACACATAAATCCTGTTTTCTCGTACTACGAGCCCTGATCTAACAATCCTATTACATGACTTGATACAAGACGAAGTCAACAGACATATTGCACTAACAAGAATTATCAAAAAAGGAACTTTCAAAACAAGAAGTTTGTTGAGAAAAAGGTGTTTGTAAAAAGCTCGAGTTCTCATTCTGAGCAAGAATCAGATTTTTTCAAAAACAAACAAAGAGTTTTTTGAAGAAAAGGCCTCACAACCTCAGACCGAAAACACAAGTCGGGTAGTTGATACTCGAACATGCTTTAAGTGCAACAAAGTTGGACACATTGCACGAAACTGCACCAACTTAAAGCCTAAGTCTGGAGTTATTGAGAGTCAGAAAAGGAAAGCTGATGCAAAAGGCAAAGCTCCAATGGTTGTTGAGAAGAAAGTTTTGAAAAATGAAAACACCATACTCAAAACTGAATCCGTAAAGAATGTGGTAACTAAAACTGACAAATTTTACAAACGGGTTGCTTCGCCTCAACAAGCATGGAAGCCAAAATCAGTTGATAAGAAATCAAGTTCTCCAAAACCAAAGGTTTCTGAGACAGAAAAACAATCATCCTCTACCACTCCGGTAAAGATGAATGTTTCTTTGGATCACTATGAGAAACTTGAGAAACAAAAGTCTATTACTTCTGAAAAGAAGTATGTACCAAAGAAAGACCAATCATCTGGTCAACCTCCTAAAAATGATTTCTTTTTATACAAACAGGTTGAGATTGGGTCTGAGGAGAGCTTAAAGATAAATGATAAGAATTTTCCGCCACTTTACACTGCAACAACTCACCTCAATGTCAAGTTACCCGAGTCGAAAGAGGCTTGGGTGGCATCAAAATCTAACTAAGTGTTTGTGATATGTGCAGGAGCTTCCAAGATCCGTTTCACGTTGGATTATGGATAGTGGAGCTTCTCGGCACATGACAGGGAAGAAAACCCTACTATATGATGTTCGAGGGTTTAATGGAGGATATGTGGGATTTGCAGGCAATCAAGGTGGTCGAATAGTTGGTGAAGGAACTTTATCAAATGGAATTGTCATGTTTGAAAAAGTAAACTACATCGCCGAGCTTGAAAACAATCTTCTGAGCATCTCTCAGATCTATGATCGTATGTATACAACGCACTTTACAGATAAGGAATGTTTGATTTTGAAACCAGGATTTGTTGTTCCCGAAGAGTGGGTTATCATGAGAGCACCCAGAGTCAATGATCTGTATGTGTTGGACATGAGTGTAGCAACTACTACCACGGGTCAGGCTCAATGTTTTATGTCAAGAGCAACGGAAAAAGAATCACAATTGTGGCATCGAAAGATGGGCCACATTCACCTGCGAAAAATGAATCACCTGGTGCATAACGACTTAGTTATTGGTGTTCATGTGAAAGGTTTCCATCTTGAGGGGGAGTGCATTAGCTGTGTCAAAGGCAAGAAAAAGAAGAAATCTCACCCTGGAAAGAAGGTTAACTCAGTCTCAAGACCGTTAGAGAGACTTCATATGGATCTTTTTGGTCCAGTGAACGTCAAAAGCATAACTGGAGATCTCTACTGTCTAGTAGTAACAGATGATTACTCAAGATTTTCGTGGGTATCATTTCTGAAGACAAAGGATGAGACATTTGAAAGTTTGATGACGTTGTTCAGAAAAATTGAAAATTTGTACCAAACTCGAATCAGAAGAATCAGGAGTGACAATGGTACTGAGTTTAAGAACAACAAAATTGAAGAGTATTGTGATGAAAGAGGTATATTGCAGGAATTTAGTGTTCCTTACACTCCACAGCAGAATGGAGTAGCTGAAAGAAAGAACAGGACGCTAATTGAAACGGCCAGGACAATGCTTGCTGATTCAAAATTACCTGTCAACTTTTGGGCAGAAGCAGTGTCAGCCGCATGCTATACGCTCAACCAGGTTCTTACAGTGAAGAAATTCAACAAGACATGTTTCGAGCTGATTAACAACCGCAAACCGAACCTGAAGTATCTTGAACCATTTGGATCTCCCTGTACAGTTCTAGAACCTTTTGTTAAATTTGGTGCAAAGAGCATTGAAGGAATTTTCGTTGGTTATGCAAGTCCATTGAAACAAGTCTTTGTTCCAAGTTTGAAGCGGATTATCGAAGCACATAATGTTGAGTGTCAAAGTTATACCATGCCACCTCAGAATCCCGGCGACTCATGGCGTTTTAATTATGATACACTGTGGGATTCATTTGACATAGAAGAGGAACCAGATTTCTTTGACGAATTAGATATTCTGAGGGAATATGAAGAATCACAAGAAAGATTCCTAGTTGAGTCATCTAGACGTCAATTTCAAGCTTCCAACGACGATGAAGCCGGTCCTAGTAGTGCTGGAGAGCATGAAGATATTCAGCAAACTCTTGACAATCAGACGGCTGTCAACGATAATCAAGAATCTGATGATAGGCCTGTATTTGATCATGGTGATTCAGATTCTGAGGGGGAGCAGATCCAGAGTTCAAGTCAAACAATTCCAGTCAGTGAACAAGGTGCAAATCAGAATGTCACAAATTTGGAAGGCGAGGTAGATGTTCCAGGCGAGGTGATGCCGAGAACTCTTTCGTACCATCCAGAAGAGCTGATTATTGGAGAATTACAATCAGGCGTTCGCACAAGACGACAAATTGACCAAGGCCTTACTTGTTTTTATTCTACAGTTGCTCCGTTACAAACTGAGTTTTCACTTAGTTGTTTTATTTCGCAGATTGAGCCACGAACATATAAGGAAGCACTAACTGAAGATTCTTGGGTCAACGCGATGCAAGAGGAGCTGAGTCAGTTTGAGAAGTTGGGTGTGTGGAAATTGGTAGACTTGCCTGATGGTCAAAGGAAGATAAACACCAAGTGGGTGTTCAAGTGTAAGAGAGACGATCGCAGCAAGATTTCAGTCATGCCCCAGAGCTTCGCATATGGTGATTGTGAAACAGATATTACGCTACCTGAAAGGAACTCCATCACTGGGGTTGTGGTATCCAAGAGAAGGCGATTTCACGCTCGAAGGGTATTCTGATTCTGATTTCGGATGCTGCAAAGTTAACGCTAAGTCAACAACAGCAGGGTGCCAGTTTTTCGGATCACGATTGGTCACCTGGCAATGCAAAAAGCAGACCTCTGTAGCTTTGTCCACATGTGAAGCCGAGTATGTATCTGCTAGCAGCTGCTGCTCTTAGATCTTGTGGATCCAGCAACAGATGCGAGACTATGGTTTGCAATTTCTTAACACCCCTATCTTTGTTGATAATGAGGCAGCTATAAACATCACTAAAAATCCTGTTCATCACGCTAAAACGAAACACATTGAAATTCGTCATCACTTCATTCGCGATTGCTTCGAGAAGAAGTTGATACGAATTGAGAAAATCCACACTGACGAACAAAAAGCTGATTTACATACCAAAGCGTTTGATAAAACTCGTTTTCAATATTTGTTAAAATTAAATGGTATGAAGCTTTTATCGGTGTTGGAGGAGATTCTTGGCGTAGATGAAGGTACCACTATAGATGATGTTGAGAAGAAATTTGCAATGGTTTGTCGATTTTTTACTTGTTTTGGTATTTAGGGGGAGTAGGTTAATATTTTCAGAAAATACCAAAACAGTAAAAAAATTTCAAAAATAAAAAAACATGAGATATTTTCAAAATACAAAAACAATAGAAAACCAGAATAGAGCTTGTGTAAAAAGGGAAAATGATAGTACATCGGCTTGACAGTTACGGTATGCTAAATAAATGTAAAGTTTAAAAGTGTTAAACAGTCTCGCTGATGATATGCCGATAGGTTTTTGCACATTTAGTAGGTTTGTTCGGGATATAAACCTAAATTCAAACTTGCTTATTTCGTGGGGAACACTACTTGGATATATAGGTAACCCCTGAAATCTTGTTTGAAGGACCCCTCTTTCTGAAATACTAGGTCTTTATACTCAGTGATATCTGGGATATTATCCCGGGACTTCTGAATTTGCGGAAGCAATGGCCTAGTCCCCGTATAATACTTTTCGCTTGCTTGAAATATAGCACTGCCCTCAGTACAAAAATGATGAAACATTGAAAATGCTAATCATGTGCTGTTGTAAAAAAGATCCTCTAAAGGGGACCCACTTAAAGTCGAAGCCGTCATCTCTCTGATTTTGCGGAAGCAATAGCCTGAGCTCTCACGGCCCTCGCTTTTAACCCCTTACAGATATCATTTGTGGTATACTCACCTGTAAGACTGAATATTGGGATCTGGATACGGGAGTATATTCAAGAGGTGGGACACATGAATGAGTTTAAGTTCTTAATTCACCTAATTCGTATCCTGGACATATTGAAATTTGTGTGAGAATTTAAGTGGATCAGTATATTGACAATCTAAGCGAATTGTTTAATTCTGAGTATGAAATTAAAGCTTAACGGTACTTGTGACTTGTCGACAACTTATATGATTCCCTAACACGCTCACCAAAAATATGTTTGTAAGTAGTTTACATTTACTGCATTTCATTTCTGTTTAGCATTCTAGTATAGAAACTTTATTCAAAATCCAAAAAGATTTTACATTTCTGCTTTATTTTCCGACAAACCAAAGTGGAAAGCTGATCTTCAGATTCGAAGTTTGAAGCAGATGCAGGAAGTTTCTAAGCTGGACAGAAGGGTTGTGAGCTTAATATGTTTAACCTGAAAATGAAAAGTCAAAAACAAGTTCATTAAGTTGAAACTTGTAATTTTCATGATAATGATTTGAGAATTTTGAACAAAAGTCAGTTTTGTTTCATTTGGATCAACCAAGGTCATTAAGTTGGACTTGGTAGACAAAATTAAGTGCTCAAGGTCATTAACTTGGACCTGAATACTTAAGTGGATTTCTAGAAACTGATAAAAACTTCAAAGTGAAGTCAAAAAGGAGAATACATTGTAATGTCAAATTTCTGAGAAGCAGGTAACAGTAGCAAATCAAGAACCCCGTGGCTAATTCTGAATAAATCTTGAACCAGAATATGATCCCAGCTTATTGAGAGGGGGAGTCTAACAGATTTTGGATTAACATTCAAGGGGGAGTTTAAAGATTGTCAAAGTCAAGTTCGAGTGCTAGCTGCTGATGCTGAAAGTGATTGGAGGATGCTTAAAGTGTCAAACATTTTGGAAAGAAAGACAAGGCTGATCAAGACTGAAGACTCAATGTCAAAGACTTCGTCAACATCCAAGGGGGAGTCTGTTGGTGCTTAAATGTCTATTAACTTCGTCTTGTATCGAGTCGTGTGTCTAGATAGGATATACCAGTGCACAGCAGGATTGAAATTAGGTTTTACATGTTAAAGGGGTATTTCGCATGAAATAGCAAGTGCTATTTCGTACGAAATTACATCCCCTATATATAGTGGACCTGCTGATTCATTTGTAACGTTCGAGATTTCAGAGCCGAGGTGTTGCCAGTTTGTCAAACGATCAGGATTGCTTTTAAATCATTAATAAAAGAATAATTAAGGAGAATCTAGCTGTTTCACGTCTATATCACTGATTCCGCCTTTGATATGGATCATAAACTCTTCTGATTGACTCGTTAGGGTCACACGACGATCCAAC
Source organism: Helianthus tuberosus (assembly GCA_030545235.1). Taxonomy (NCBI): domain Eukaryota; kingdom Viridiplantae; phylum Streptophyta; class Magnoliopsida; order Asterales; family Asteraceae; genus Helianthus; species Helianthus tuberosus. Next base: position 79,845,215 of record CM060372.1, on the reverse strand, counting down.
ATGGATCTGATGAACCGAGTTTGCAAGCCCTATCTCGATAAATTCGTGATTGTGTTTATCGACGATATTTTGATTTATTCACAGTCAAAGGAAGAGCACGAGCAACACCTTGGAGCCATTTTAGAGCTGCTCAAGAAGGAGAAACTGTACGCAAAGTTCTTGAAGTGCGAGTTCTGGTTGCGTGAGGTACAATTCCTTGGTCATGTAGTAAATGAAGATGGAATCCATGTGGATCCCACCAAGATTGAGGCGATTAAGAATTGGGAAACTCCGAAGACGCCGACCGAAATCCGACAGTTTCTAGGTTTAGCTGGGTATTATCGCTGATTCATAGAGGATTTTTCGAAAATCGCTCAACCGCTGACCTCCCTTACTCAAAAGGACAAGAAGTACGAATGGGGAGATAAACAAGAGGAATCTTTTCAGTTGGTTAAGAATAAGCTTTGCGATGCACCTATTTTATCCCTACCCGAAGGCACCGATGACTTCGTGGTATACTGTGACGCCTCGCGTCAGGGATTAGGCTGTGTGCTGATGCAGCGACAGAAGGTTATCGCTTATGCTTCGCGCCAGTTGAAAGTTCATGAGAAGAACTACACCACACATGATTTGGAGTTAGGCGCAGTGGTGTTTGCTTTGAAAATCTGGCGACATTATTTGTATGGCACCCGATGCACGATCTTTACAGATCACAAGAGCCTCCAGCACATATTCGATCAGAAAGAGCTTAATATGAGACAGAGACGATGGGTTGAGTTATTAAACGATTATGATTGCGAAATCAAATATCACCCAGGAAAGGCGAATGTGGTGGGAGACGCCTTAAGTCGAAAAGAGAGGATTAAGCCCATAAGGGTTAGCGCTTTGGAAATGATCATTCAAACAGACCTCTCGTTGAGCATTCGTGCTACGCAGAGAGAAGCTCTCAAGAAAGAAAATCTTAAGGATGAATATCTCCGTGGAATGGAGAAGAAGTTGGTACCCAATAAGGAAGGAACATTGTGTTTTATGGGACGAATTTGGGTTCCCCCCTTTGGTGGTCTTAGAGATGTGATCTTTGATGAAGCTCATAAATCGAGGTACTCGATCCACCCAGGATCGGATAAGATGTACCAAGATTTGAAAGATTTCTACTGGTGGCCGAGATTGAAAGGTGATGTTGCAACTTACGTTGGGAAGTGCTTGACTTGTGCCAAAGTGAAGGCCAAGTATCAGAAGCCTTCAGGTCTTCTGCAGCAACCTGAGATACCCATGTGGAAGTGGGAATAGATCTCGATAGATTTTATAACGAAGTTGCCAAAGACACCCAGAGGTCATGATACGATTTAGGTAATCGTAGACCGTCTGACTAAATCTGCGCACTTTTTGCCAATCAGGGAGAAGGATAACACCGGTAAGCTAGCTGAGCTGTACCTAAGGGAGATAGTCGCACGTCATGGAGTGCCTATCTCAATTATATCTGATAGAGATGGGAGATTTGTGTCAAGGATTTGGCAATCTTTCCAAGAAGCGTTTGGTTCTCAGTTGAATTTGAGCACCGCATTCCATCCTCAAACAGACGGCCAAAGTGAGAGAACGATTCAGACGCTTGAAGATATGTTATGAGCTTGCGTAATGGACTTGGGTGGCAGTTGGGACACTTACCTGCCTTTGGTAGAGTTTTCCTATAATAACAGCTACCATACAAGCATTCAAGTTGCACCGTTCGAAGCTCTCTACGGACGGAAGTGTCGATCGCCGTTATGTTGGGCAGATGCAGGTGATAGACAGCTGGTTGGTCCCGAATTGGTCCAGGAATGACAGATAAGATCATGCAGATCCAAGAGCGCATTAAGGCGGCTCGTGATCGACAAAAGAGCTATGCGGACCAAAGAAGGAAACCTTTGGAGTTTGAAGTGGGAGATATGGTTTGGTTAAAAGTCTCACCTTGGAAAGGTGTGGCACGCTTTGGGAAGCGTGTAAAGTTAAACCCAGGATATATCGGACCGTTCAGAATCCAGGAAAGGATTGGTACGATAGCATATAGGTTGGAACTACCAGCGGAATTGAATGGTGTTCATGATACATTCCATGTATCTAATCTGAAGAAGAGTCCAACTCAAGAAACAGTGATCATACCTGCCGATGAAGTTCACATTGACGACACACTCCACTTTACCGAAGAACCTGTTGAGGTTACTGACTGGAAAGTTAACAAGACTCGGAGGAGTAGTGTTAAGCTTGTTAAGGTTCGATGGAACGCGCGTCATGGACCAGAGTTTACTTGGGAGCGTGAGGACCGTATGAAAGCTAAATATCCGCATTTATTCCCTAACACCCCTGCAGCTAGTAGTAAAGCTTAAAATTTCGGGACAAAATTTTCTTAACAGGGGGAGAATGTGACAATTGTCAAAAATTCAGGTATCCGTACAATTAATTAACCATGATTAGTCCTTAATTACTGTGCTGAATTTGCAATTAACTACTTTCTGATTATTGTCATATACAAACATGTGAATCACATATTGCTTGATGTCATATCATTATTGCATGATAGCTTATTGGCTCAAATGATGCACTAGACATAGTTAGCACAGTTATCTGATAAATCAGGAAAATGCTGACAGAACTCAGCACATAGACAGACAGTGCATTGAGACACAGAATGAGCCAAAAACTAAGTACTACACTAGTATAGTGTGTAGGAAAGTGAGGATCACAAAACTGCCTTTATAAGTGATAGTTTAAGCGCCGGAAAGTGCCCAAAACTCACCCAAAGTGCTGAATTAAGCATAAATCAGCATTTTAACAATCTAATTCTATGCAGAAAGATGGTTAAATGGTCCTAAATGCTTTCCTAAGTGTCGGGAATCAAAAGTGTCACAAAAAGGTACATAAAGCACACTAAACTGCAAAGTTTAGCACTTTAACGAACCAGTAACCAACCGAACAACCGGACACTACCCCGAAACATCAAATTTACACTAGAAGCATTGTTTTGACATTACCAAGCTAGTTATGGTCCCCGAACATCATAACACCCTAAAAAATATCATGTAACAATGTAACTAACTATATACTTGAATTTTTACCCTAAACAAACTAATCTAGTTAAACCTACCCTACATACCCCCCCCCCCCCACCTAGTAATCGGCCATACCCTACCTCCATACCTCAAGTTGATGGTGACAACACCGGCCTCACAGCAAGGTTCAAACAACTTAGCATTATTTGCCCAAGCCAAGTTGACACTCTTGAAAAGGCTATCAAGAAGTACATATGTGCTTTGCCTGAGTGTGTGGGCGATTTTTTCGAAGCTGCAAAACCTGCTACCATCGAAGAAACCTATCGCTTGGTCGCAGAAAGCAATGACAAGTGAGTCTTTGCGGGATTCTTCTCCAAGAATGCCACCAGGAAGGCTAATCAAGCAATCGCCATCGAATCCTCTGAATCCTCCGATGACTCCTCCAACGAATTCTCAGACGAATCCCTGATGACAACACACCACCACAAGATGCTCAGCCTAGCCGCCAGAGAAGGAACTCGAGCCCAAACTCTTCAGCAACTGAATTGCCTCAACCAGAACCTCTCCGCGCAGTTCCAGTTCACCAAAATCGCGCCTACACTGAACTCTTCCCCTGTGTCACAAGTGTACTTATCATCACCAGGCAGGAGCTAACTGTCGCTATTGCGCAAACTGCAACTGTTTTGGTCACTTCACCCATCACTGCCGCACAGGGCCACGACACCAAGTCATGCTAGCACCCCCCCCCCCCGCACCGCCAACGCAGCTTGCACCCCCAGCAGCCGCCGCACCAGACGTAGCAACAACCCCAGCACAAGTAGCAGAAGCTCCAGCAACAACCGCAACCCCAGCAAGAGCCTACCACCTCGACACCAACCGGACGCAGAATGACACGATTGATGGTATGATTCTCGACGAAAACTCTTATGTGTATACTTGTCCTATCGCTCGATGTAGCCACAATATGTGATGTTGACTCTCTCCTCCGCACTCTCTCTCTCTCTCCCTCATCCTCGCACTTAGACTAAGATCACACACAGATTATATTACTAGCACTATATACTATGTCACGATATAATGTGTTTTACCCCGACAAATGCGTCCTTGAAATAAGTTACGATAAAAGTGCAAGGAACAAATTAATCACGGGTGCACATGGAATTATTTTGGTCACTGCACGGAGATCGTAGTATGTTCCAATGATGCCATAACGTTAAAAGCATGGTTAAGTGTGGTGGATACACCGCTGGTACTTCCTATATATAAGCGTCTTAACCATGTCGACAAAGTGTGACACCTATTCACGGGACGGAGGCGTGTGGTTGAAGCATGGTGGATACGCTGCTGGTACTTCCTATATATAAGTGCTTTGCCATGCTAACCAATTTCTCGTGAAGAAAGTGCCATGCGGAGTTGAACGTTATTAGACCTCGTATACTATTGAGACTACTCTCAACACGATAAACTCATTCGCAAGGCGTAACATCTCATTGCAACTCAAACGCGTCATCGCTAGGCTTTTTGTAAGCCTACACGCACGCAATCGCACCTTCGCTGGAATCTAACTCGCATTCGCTATCGCTTTACGCTTAAACGCTTTACCGCATCCACCAATCTCATCGATACTAACCATCGCTTTCAACGCTTATCGCTCGTCGCTTATCGCGTATTGCTATTCGCTTATCGCTCATCGCGTATCGCTTAACGCTTACCGCCTATCGCTTACCGCTCACCGCTTATCGCTACCTCAAATGCTTCAATTGCTGAATCATTTGCGCACACTCGTATCGCTAAACTGAGTTCGTAAACAACTTCATTGCCCAGTTTACTCAATCTCCCTCCCGAACTTGGTCCAACCACTAATCACTTGGGCCGGGGACGCAAAGTCTATCAGTACCACATCGACACACATGACATTGCTTCACGAGACAGAAGCAATATGGCTAAAACATGGTAGATACGCCGCTGGTACTTCCTATATATAAGTGTTTTAGCCATATTAACAAACTTCCGTGGAAAGGTGCCATGTGGGCTCGACGGTAAATAAAACTTTTTGAACTGTTTAAAACCTTCCGTAAAAATAAAATTTTCTTAAAAACTTTTTGAATAAATGGAAACCTTTCTGAAAATTTTTAATTAAAACCCATTTAGACAAACAAAACTCCCTTGTAACGTTGGTTTAACAATCGACTCAGGTTAACACCACGACATAAGAAACTTTTCGTAAATCAAGTTTTCCATAAGATCCTTTGATAACTCAACAAAACCTTTTCGACAACGCTGGTGTGAACATCGACTCAAGTTCAACGCCACACCGTACGAAAATTTTCCTAAACCAAAATTTTCCTTACAATCTCCTTGCCATAGAACTTTTCGAGAACTTCAAATATTTTTGAATCGCTAACTCGTGAACTACCATCCTTTAATCCAACGAATTGCCTTACCCAACGCTTTCCCTTACCGAGACGTTCTCACTCTTCGCTTACTGTAACGCTTATTCGCTACTTACTCGTGTAAATACCCGCTTTTCGGGACGAAATTTCATAAAGCAGGGGAGACTGTAACAACCCGTACTTTCGTGCTTGTTACTCTCGTTACACTCGTTACGCCTAACACCAGAGATCCGGATCATAATGTAACTATATCGCTTACAACGCTACTTCGCATATATTCGCATTATATCTCATACATTCAACACGCTATATCGCACATCACAATGCATACCACGCTAACGGTAACGATGACATCACGTGAGTATTTAAACTACTCCCCTCGCTCGTCATAGCGCAACGCAAACGCAACGCGAACTCGAAACGCAGTTACTTACGCTATGGCCTGTTATATAATAATAATAATAATAATAATAATAAGAGATAAATATAGATATTTGATTATTAAACATGTCTAAACGCGCACTCGCAACTCAAATTATCGCACTGAAGCACAACATAACACGACGCTACTTATCTCTCTTTAACGCTTAAAGTACCAACAATGGTTAATGCAACGAAATGCTGCAAATGAAACGAAAGTTGGTAAACTAACAAATGAAATCGGGCTGTCCGACTGGACATCCGATCGAATGGACTTCCGTCAGGATAACCATCCGATGGCCATCCGACCAGATGATCATTCGACCGGAAGCCATCCGAGCCATTCGACCGCCTTAACTTTCACCTTTACCTATAAATAGGGCCATTGTGTCTCATTCCAACACTTTGGTTCTCTCATCCGATCACTCGCTCCCAAGGCACTTTCAGTCACTTTTCACCACGATTCAAGGCTATTTCGTAAGTATTTATCCCTAAATATTGTACTTCCATCATCACTACACACCCCTCCATCATCTTCTCTATCAAAATCACTAGGTTTCTCCATGGACTCGCCTGATTTGGGCTCCTTAAAGGTGGTTCTCACACAGTTGCTTATGCAAGCTGTGGTGTGACATCATCTCATCAAGATTTGTCCAGATCTGAAAGATTTCTACACTATTTTAACACAAATCTCAACAAGATCTAAACATTTTTCAACTGATTTCAACTTTCTTCAACTTTTCTTCAACTTCTACCCCAAAAACCAATGGAATCTAGACTCATTAAGGCTCTCTACTCATTCTCTAGTTGAGAACCGGCTTGAAGATGGATTTCCACCGGATAGATGACCGATTCACGGGTTAAACATGAAATTCCAACAAGAACAGTTATTCTTGTCGAATGGGTTGATTCACATCCGATCGAGTGAGCTGGACTTGGTGTGGTTTCCGTTGTTGACACGTCGTCACGCCGTCTCCGTTAAACTTCAAACTTTTGAACTTAGAAAACTTTTGTGAAATTTTCAGAAACAACAGATTGACGCTCGAGTGGCCATCCGATCGGTTGACCATCCGATCGAATGACCAATTGTGACAACCGTAAAAAATTCAGGTATCAGTACAATTAATTAACCATGATTAGTCCTTAATTACTGTGCTGAATTTGCAATTAACTACTTTCTGATTATTGCCATATACAAACATGTGCATCACATATTACTTGATGTCATATCATTATTGCATGATAGCTTATTGACTCAAATGATGCACTAGACACAGTTAGCACAGTTATCTGATAAATCAGGAAAATGCTGACAGAACTCAGCACATAGACAGACAGTGCATTGAGACACAGAATGAGCTAGAAACTAAGTACTACACTAGTATAGTGTGTAGGAAAGCGAGGATCACAAAACTGCCTTTATAAGTGATAGTTTAAGCGCCGGAAAGTGCCCAAAACTCACCCAAAGTGCTGAATTCAGCGAAATTCAGCATAAATCAGCATTTTAACAATCTAATTCTATGCAGAAAGATGGTTAAATGGTCCTAAATGCTTTCCTAAGTGTCGGGAATCAAAAGTGTCACAAACGGTACATAAAGCACACTAAACTGCAAAGTTTAGCACTTTAACAAACCAGTAACCAACCGAACAACTGGACACTACCAGAAACATCAAATTTATACTAGAAGCACTGTTTTGACATTACCAATCTAGTTATGGTCCCCGAACAACCGAACACTGTTTTGGTAAGTAAAGGTTGTTTATTGTTAATTGTGGATTGATTGTGATGATTTTTACAAAAGAAAATGATATGCTTGAAAGCATGGAAACCTCCATTTTTAGGGGAAACTATGGAAAAATTTTCTAAAAATCCAAACACTTAGAAAAATATTTATTAACCTACATTTACAAGTGTATTTCAAACAATAAATTGTTACGAGAACTTTGCCATAGATTTTGTTACAAAAATATAAATATTGGAGGTTGGTTTTTATAAATAAAAGTGACTAAATATGTATTTAGGAAATATATATTTAGAAGACACCATGTGTGTGATTATTTGTATATTTTGTGTATTAGTTATATTATTTTAGGATTTGAAATAATATAACACATCAAAATACCAAGGATTACAATCCAAAAATATTACCAAAATTCCAAGAAATAAATATACAAGTTATACGCAAAATATTGGTGGAAACCGAACTATGGAATAAGACTTACAAATATTCCGGGAATAATATTCACAAGCATATTTTGGTAAATAATATTTTGGACACCAAGGAAATAAAAATATGATTTTTACAATTACTACAAGGATATATCATATTTTTTACAAGGAAAAATATATTATTTTTGACATGTATTAATATATATTTTTCTTGAGATTTTTAGAAAATATATTATTTTCAAGAAATATATATTTTCTTACACAAACACGAAATACAAGATTTTTGAGGTGAAAGATATATTTTCTCAAGTAGATATGAAGTATACCATTTTTGAAGAAAAATGAGTTTATATATATATTCTCAAAGTTGGGCATGAAAATATAATATTTTTGAGACTTATGAGAAAATACAAATATTTTTGCCAAAATAAAAATTATAAATAATTTTTCTAAATAATATTCATTACAATATGTATATTTTGAAAATATATTGATGGACTTTTATTAAAGATAATATTCCGGAAAGATTAATACGAAATTAAGTATAAGAATACTTAATGAATACAATAAAAATACGTATTCTCATACGTATAAATGCACACCGGAATACGACCCTAATACATGGCAAAAATATACAAGTATAAGAATACAAATACAAATACACCCATCCTTGGGAAGGATATACAAGTATAAATACTTGAGAAGTATTAAGTTAAAATAATTGATTTAACAATTATTCCAAAATAAAATAGATATAATTTAAGTTAAAATATTACTTATTTTAACAAATAATTATATGACTTGGAATAATATCGAAGATACAAAGAACGTAACTCAACGACACTAACAAATACTAAATCAAGGCACGACCCGTTCGTCTAATAGACTTTAGTACATTGTAGGTAGTCGTGTTTATCCGAAGAAGCTTTGAGTTACGGTGCGAAGACGCAAGACTGTGAGTTCATGTACCCCTTTTCTTTTAACTGTTTTCGGTTTTATAACTTCGGAGGTGAAATACATGTTACAACTATTTACAAACTTTTGATTTGGTATGGTTAGCTAAGGAAGGGTACTACTTGATCATGTGAGTGGTGGGTATAACACTTAAGGCCATTAATCCTCGTTGTAGGACCGAGGGACATGAGTGATAGATCTATTTGGGTGTAGCGAGCCCACACCCATGTGGACTAGGGTGGCCCATGAGGTGACTATGTCTTATTCCCGGAGACAAATCTGCTAGGTTTGAGTTTTCCTGCATTGCTTCATACATATCAATGGCCTTGCAAACCATTGGTGATCTATTGTCCTTGTTACTTTCATACCAGGGTTTTACAAACATACATACATACTTTCAATGATATCAAAGGTTTATCCATACACAAACAAACACATGAACTCGCTCAACTTTTGTTGATGTTTTCAAACTACATGTATTTCAGGGAATTAGTTGTGGATCTGGCGGGCGTTCGGAAGTTCCAAGTGTGGTTTAAGAATAAAAGATGTCATCCATGGTCTTTGGGTTTGGTCAGGGTGTTTTATTCCTGGACGAGACGGTTCTTCCAAATCCTGGTTTTATTTAATGTCATCTGTCGAGTCTTTATGAACTCTTAAACAAGTTGCATGGTTTGTACTCGAATTTGAACTTCAACGTTTTGAGACAATGTTGTTATTATGCTTTTAAACTTAATTTATGGATGACCATCTATGGTTTTTATCATATAGTTGTTGTTATGATTGAATGCAATGATATTAAGAAAGTCACACCATAATCACGCTTCCGCAAAAGTCAGGGTGTGACACCAATCGACCAGGCGACCTGACCTTTGTACTATTCCTTGTTCAAAACGATTTAGTTAAACTTCAAACTACCAAACTCTCGATCGAATAGCCATTCGATCGAATGGCCATCCGTCCGGATGACCATCCGACCGGATGACTTGTTTAAATACTACAACGAAAACTTCAAAAGTTTTGAAACAATTTACAAGCACCCACAACTCATTCGAATGGCCATCCGTTCGAATGGTCATCCGCTCGGATGACCATCCGATCGAATGGATAATCGCCCGTTTGACTCACCATTCGACACTTATCTCATCCGACACTCTGTTTACGCACCATTCAACACTTATGCTACTGTTCTATACTCAGGCTGACTCCAACGCGCTCCCTTCAATCTAATTCAAGTTGTGTTTACTTGTTAAACACCTGTTGTAAGTATACTCGAACCCATTTTCTTTTAAACGCACTTTTGGGTGTTACATACGTTCTCTATATCAAAACACAACAACACACACCGCAAACACTTTTTAACGCTAACCGCTCTCGCATGTTATACGTGACTCGATGAATGCTTGTATGTTATGTTTACACAGTGATTGTTGCCTGACACCTTAGCAACGATAGTACTATAGTTTGGACTCAGCACCTGTCGTGGACAGGGGTTGTTAAGGGCCTTACTTCACATGTTCATAGTGGTGAAAATGTGTTGCGCATTCTACACTCGCAGTCATGTCGGTTTCATGCGTCATTGTCGATAGCTTACTAGATTCACATTTCTATGTGTTACATGCTGGTTATGCGTAAACGTTTTTGCTATACTATATGCTATGCAAACTTGTGTACTCACCTTTACTATATGTTATGTTCACTTATCGAGCATTTTCTTTCTTTGGAAGCTTGCACTCGTTGGCCCTATGGCCTTGCTTTTGATAATTGTAGCAAGTTCCTTGGAACTTCTTCTTCCCAACTCCCCCTTTAGGACCAAGGTTGGAGCGTTTCCCATGGATCTTCTTTCCACCATTTCCACTGTTCTTGTTTCCCTTTGAAGATTGGTCATGTTTAACAAAATTGGCCTTTGCTGTTCCCGGACCATCAATCCTTTTTAGAGCAACTTTGTTATCTTCTTCAATACGAAGACGAACAATAAAATCTTCAATGGTCATTTCCTTTCGCTTATGCTTGAGATAGTTCTTAAAATCAACCCAGCTTAGTGGTAGCTTTTCAATCATAACAGCAACTTGGAATGTCTCGCTGAGCACCATTCCTTCCGCATGAATATCATGAAGAATAACTTGCAATTCTTGGACTTGGCTAATAACAGTTTTAGAGTCTATCATTTCAAAGTCCAAGCAATTAGGCACCACGAACTTCTTAGTACCCGCATCTTCTGTTTTGTATTGCGATCCAAAGACTCCCATAATTCTTTGGCAGTCTTGGCTTTGCAATACACATTGTAGAGTGTATCCACCATACCATTCAAAATATCATTACAGCACAAGAAATCCGACTGATTCCAAGCATGAACAATGCTCAATGATTGAGCATCCATTTCCCCTTCATCAACATGGAGAACAGTTTCAGTCAAGAACCTTGCTAGGTTCAACGTGGTCAGATAAAAGAACATCTTTTGCTGCCACTGTTTGAAATTCACACCGGTGAATTTTTCTGGTTCTCAGCATACGATATGACTACATTAGGCAGTGGTGCAACCAAACCGGTTGTGACAGCAACATCAGAAGTCATGATTGTAGAAACAGCAATGTTCATGGGCTGGGATTTCATTCTGAAATGAAAACACGATACAGGAACAATTAATAAAAATATGTTTAAGTTTGTTAGTACCGAGCTACTGATATGAACACGAAAGATAATCTGAAACAAAAAACAAAAAAAACAAAAAGAAAACAGTACCAGTGAATTGGACTTGTGTTTGACACAATTCCCGCGGTCTGTTCCCAGGGTACGCGGATTCGAAGCAGCAGCAGCCTACTCCTGGACTTGATCACTTGCCTGAAATGAAACCGAAGATGTTGCAGCAGAGAGATTGAGATTGAGAGTGAATGATCTGTTCTGGTGTGTCTAAACTGATTCGTTTGATTTGGTTTTATAGCCATAAAACCATAACCGATTTCTAATCATCATTGATTCTAAGTAATGGCCATTATTGCAGCAAATTAAAACAATAATTACTAAATAATGGTCGTTAGTGCATCAGTTTAAACTGAAAAGTAATGATCATTAAAATGAATAATCATAACAGTTTAAAACTGAAAAATAACAATTATTAAAAACGAATAACAGTTATGTCTCAAAAGTGATTACAACATGTAAAGTTGGATGCATCGCTTTATACATGTGCATCAAAACTCATTACAACAACAATGAATCAAACATGCAAAATTACATGGGCCATTGTAACGGGCTAGACACACCACTTTAACGGGTTAAACACATTGTTATAAACATATACATCAAAACAAATTACGATGGTGATCAAATCTCACAAGTTGGACACACTATTGTAATAAGTTAGATGCACATTTGTATATGCCGAGGTGTTTTAGGTTTTGACACACCGGTATAAAAGGTGATCGCGTCAAAACACATTGTGCATCAACCAGCAAAGTCATGGTGTTTAAAGGAGTCATGCCATGATGTTCAAAGGAGTTACTGATTTTTGTTTTAATGATTGTATATGGTTTTCAATTTCATTACAAACAAGTAAAACATCTACAGTTTTGTGAAAGTGCACACAGAAGCTACCAATGTTTCTAATTTATTTGTTATTGGTTTATTTTAAATTATCTATACTTGTAAACCGATCTTGTCACCAACACTTGACTATAGCAAAAAGTATTTTGTGATTGTAACATTCTTGGATTTATTATTTTTAAGTCAAATCTATATACAAAAAAATGTTAGTAGGACATGGATTCAATATGCATGATTTAGGCCATAACCTTCAACTTGTTTTAATCGTTGAACTTATTTGATTATCACCTAATACTTGTAAGCAAGTGTTTGTTTCTTCATATTAAATTAATATAATATTGTCAAGCGTGTTTAAAAATATCTACCATTTATTGAATGAAAAGAAAATATATACTACCTTTAAGGCTTTAACTAATAAATTTAAAATCAATTAAACCATTTAAATAGAAGCAAATCGACAAGTTCATCCAGTTTGACATATATATAGTTTGATTTTTACGGGAAACCGTCTGGCTAACGGTTTGAATAGGGCTATAAACGAACCAAACGTTCAGTGAACAGTTCGTGAACTATTTAGCGGGAAGTTCGTTTATGTTCGTTCGTTTAATTAATGAACAAACATGAACAAGAAATCCCGTTCGATTAGTTAAATGAACGAACACGAACAAATGTGTCATTCGTTCAATTACATTCGCGAACGTTTGATAATGTGTTTTTTGTGAACATTCGTTCATGTTCGTTTGTTTATGTTGTTCATTAAAGATTTTTTAGCATTTATTTATTTTATCTAAACATTTTATATTCTTTAATTCTTATTTTTAACATCACCCAAACAAATAAAATAGGAAACCCTATCTCCACCGTGTTTATGCATACTTCCCACTTTTCTTCTCACTATTCACATCATAAAACACTATCAACATTCGTTCAAATATTGGGCTTCAAAGTTTAGTGCCGCTCCCTCTCACCATCCACCTCTAGCCACTGTCGTCTTCGCCAATTTTATCTGTGTTCGTGAACGCGTTCCTTTCCTTAATGAACGAACAAGAACAAAAAATATCGTTTGTTAAGTGTTCATGAGCCGTTCATGAATACCTTATATCCTTAACGAACAAACACGAACAAGGCCTTGTTCGTGTTCGTCCAATTCGTTTACAGCCCTACTTCCGAACATAAAACTGTGTCATTAAATCAACTGAACCAGACCATAAACACTCTTGCTTTAACCTCTCGATAAAAGTAAAACATAACATATTATTATATTGTATTGGAGCTGATGGTCTCTCTGGAATCAGTTGTTTTATTGTCAGGAGTCTCTCTGGATACATTTCTATCTCTAGGGATAGAGTAACGTTTGTCTACACCCTACCCTTCTTAGAGCATGCACATATTTGCTATTTGTATGATTTAGTAGGAATGGTTGTTGTCCAATATAACATGTTATTATAGTATAATTTTATACCATCCATATCAAAAGGGGTCAGTTATGATACATATATACATAAAAAAGGGGCCAAAGTAATAACTCCAACACTATATATACACATCTTCATGTAGAGTGTGACCCAAGACGGTTACAGAAACATAACGACCACCACTACATCTTCTCAGTTCTCCCCTTCTTCTACCTCCACTTTCACCTGAAAATTTATAACCGCCACTGACGTCATCAATGTCGAAACTTCACTTGTCTCTCAGTCTCCTAACTCTCACTCTCATATCTACATTCATTTCAATCCAATCAACAACATTCACACTCACCAATCAATGCTCCTATCCGGTCTGGACCGGCCTTCTCTCCGGTGCAGGCACTCCTCCTCTTCCAACCACCGGCTTCCCGCTCCAACCGAGCCAATCGAACTCCATATCCATCCCTGCCGGCTGGTCCGGCCGAGTTTGGGGCCGTACACTCTGCTCAACCGATTCCACCGGCCGGTTCACCTGTGTCACAGGTGATTGCGGCTCCGGATCCGTTGAATGCAACGGAGGTGGAGCCGCACCTCCGGCTACCTTAGCCGAATTCACTCTTAACGGAGCGAATGGTTTGGATTTCTATGACGTCAGCCTTGTTGACGGTTACAATCTCCCGATGATGATTCTACCACAAGGTGGTTGATTGATTGTTAGCATAATAAAGAAGTTTTATTTATTCGTGGGCTTTAGCCAGTTAGCTAATTAGCAGTGGCGAAGCTTGAGATTTCCGACAGGGGTCGAAAACGTATACACCAAAAAATTTCTATAAAACTGGGGCTCGAAATTTCTATATGAAAACTATATATTCTCCACTACTGAGCGAAAAGTTCGGGGGTCGGCCGCCCCTCCCGCCCCACAAAGCTGCGCCCTTGCTAATTAGCCTTTGGCTTGGCTATATAATTTGTATTTCTATCGTTTTCTAATGCAATAAGTCCTAACCATTTTTTACTACTCTACATGTTTATCTTTTAATAGGTGATAACTGTAATGTCACTGGATGTTTCGCCGACTTGAACAAAAACTGTCCGTCGGATCTCCGGTTAACCGGTGCGGGTGATGAATCGGTTGCTTGTAGGAGTGCTTGCGAGGCGTTTGGTGATCCAATGTATTGTTGTAGCGGGGCGTTTTCGACTCCACAAACGTGTAATCCGACATCGTATTCTGAGTATTTTAAATCTGCGTGTCCGACGGCGTATAGTTATGCGTATGATGATGGAACCAGCACTTTTACGTGCAATTCCGGCAACTATGTCATCGCTTTCTGCCCTACTCCGGCGAACAGGTATATTTACTAATTTATCCATTTCTTAATTGAGAAGAGGTATGGTTTTCTTTTGTCGTTTTGTACAAATTTGTTATTTGTTGGTTTTGAGTCATTTTCTGTCATACAACAGAACTTACGATGGGATCTAGATATAATATAAGGGTATTTTGCACCTCAAAAGCTACCAATTAGGCAATTACACTCTCAAAATGTGAACTTATTATTATTATTTTTTCTGTTTTTTTTTTTATTTAGAGCATATTTTTTATTTGAATTAAAACTATTTTAGTATATAATAGCAAATACAGTATAATTTAATACACACTTTCTTGAAATGTCTATTTAGCTACATTTTTCACAAATGAAGTAATATGTATTTTAACAATTATATACTAAAAGTTCAAAAAAAAAAAAAAACAGTATATAAGTTTAAAGACTAGAAAAAAAACTAAACAGGTATGTTACAAGAGGGTAATTAGTAATTTAGGTAAACTATTTAAAAAAAAAAATGTGTAATTGGTTGAGAAGGAATGGATCCCACCACATACCTATCTCTCTCCCCCTTCCCTCCCTCTCACTGAATCGGTGAACCTTCACCAAAAACACCCCCAATTCGGTAACATTGATCGGTAAAAATGGTTGGCGGTGGTCACCGATCAGTGCCGAACATTTTTACCGACTCCACTCTGTATACCCTAATGATGAGCATATACTTTCTATAAAAAGACATCATTTTTATGTATCTTTAAACATTTTATACTATAAAAATGTGTGGGAATAATATTATCTTTATGCCTCGCTAACAATCATATTTTATATTTGTATGGCAGAACTTATATTCGCCAGATTTAGAATATTTTTTTACTTTTTTGCATATTCAAGTCGATTTTTATCTACTTAACAATACATTAAATACACAATATTCGACTTTAAATCTAAACAATAAATGTATAAATATATGTGCTCATCAAAAGTCGGTGTGGCACTAACGAAAAATATATAAAAAAAATAAATTTTCAGAAACATAATGCCGCCCATGTAACCGTGTTGTGTGTTGATCAGTCCCCCATTCATTTTTTAATTTTTTTTCGATATTCTAATAATTATTTAAATATTTTTCGATATTCTAAAAATTATTAAATTGTGTGCAGCCGCAAAACCACAGGAGCCAGCCAATCGGCAGCTAGTAGCGGCAGCAGCTCATTGGCTAAAGCATTTGGCGTTTCTTCCGTTACAATTCTTGCTTTCATATTGACGTCGGCTTTGGAGTTTATAGACTTATGATATTAATGTTTTCTCTCTCTTTTTTTTTACTCGGCTTTAAATCTTCAATTTAACAAGCCGATTAAAGCTCCAAAAATGGATTAGATCTTAAATAGGAACTCTTTAAATTATACAACTTTTTTGGCACATGTGCGAGTAAATTAATATATTATTGGTTAAATATTATTGTATTGCTATGAGCAGAGATCTATACCTTTTAAGCTGTGATTTTGGTGTTATTAGACTATCCACTATCATAACCTAACATAACCCAATTTTTTGTTAAAAAACCAATTTCTCTCTCTTACACCTACACAACCCAACCCAACCCAACCCAATTCAAATTTTCACAACCCAACCCAACCCAACCTAAACTAATATATTATTAAATAAATATGATTTATTGAAGGAATTATTAGTTAAGAAAAAAACTAAAAAAGAAAGATAAAAATAGTGGACCAATTAAATTTGGACATGTGTATGATGTTGGGTTGCAACCAATGTTTGCAGCAACGACCTGGTTGAGTAACTATTCCATATTTTTACATTTTAAAAATTAAAAAGTTATTTGTCTTATATACAAGTGGCAACCGGTTGCAAAAATAAATCATGATAGTGGATAGTCTTATATTTCGGTTTTTTTAAGGGTGACTTTCAATATGTACATGGACCATTGGTTACCGGGTCCCTGTCAAGGACGGTTACCCATCAGCCCAGCGTTCTCTGACGCGATGTTCTATCGGGCCCCGGCTGTCGCTCTGACTGACCTTCGCCCGGAAACCATACTGCTCCCACACGAGAGACTCGCTGGGGTAACAGCTGGGTAAAACCGGGTTGCCCTCCGGATCGAACCATGCCTCGGTAGGAAACGATCCATCATTGGGACGCCCCCCCCCCCCCCAATACGCCGCAGCCGGGAGTCGAACCGGTGACCTCCAAGGAGGAACCGGCCCAACGAATGCTATAATTTATTTTTATAATTAACTAAGTCATTGAAATTAACTAAATTCATAGTAATAATGTATTTCTTAGGATCAATAAAATACACGTAATGTCGTTCATGTAATGATTCAAATATTCAACCAATTCTAAAAGTTTAAAACAACTACAATATGTTATTAACTAGTTAATGCTCTGCCCGCGTTGCGGGGCGGTATGTCAAATATTTCGTCACCAATTAAAACAAAATGCTATCATAGTTTTGTTAGAAGAAAACTAAAACGATGAAGAAACTGTAATTTTAAATTGGGGGCAAAACTGTAATTTGTCATGACCAATGAGTGAACGCTAGCGAATTAAAATTACATCAACTCAATCAATCAAGACAAAACACTACCATAGGTTTAAAAAAAAGGAAAATGATGGCAAGACTGTAATTTTGAACTGGGGGAAATCGTAAGTTTGACTGGGGTAAAATCGTAAATTATCAAAAGCTACAACATTGGAAGATTGTAATTTTGAATTGGAGGTAAAATCATAAATCATAATTATGACTGGGGTAAAAGCGTAATTTGTCAAAATCTACAACGATGACAAAATTGAAATTTTGAATTGAGGGTAAAATCACAATTTTGACTGGGGGTAAAACCGTAATTTGTCAAAGTCTACAACGATGGGAAAATTGTAATTTTGAACTTGGGACAAAAGCGTAATTTTAAACTGGGGGCAAAATCGTAATTCAAAACTAGGGTAAAATCGTAATTTGTTCGGTCCAATGGGAAAGTGCTAGGCAGCTGCCTTACACTATTCTCCTCTAATGCATTTGTGTGTGTGTGTGTATATATATTGTAAGGACCTGCAAAAATATCCAAAAACGACCCGTAAGTGAAAACCTGGACCCCTGAAACCCTAATGTGCATGAAAAATCAAGAAAATGTGAAATTTGGTTTTCACGCGGGCCGAGTAAGACATAAGGGTTGTCTACGCGGGCCGCGACAACTCATAAAATCTCCGGATCAGTTAACAGGCCACGTGTCGCACACGTGGCAAACCTAGGTGTGACCCGCTAGCCCTAGTCGTAGACTAGGTGGCCCTCGCGGGCCGCGCAAGATTAAAAGAGGGTTTACGAGGGCCGCGTAAAACCCTAATTTCAGCTATAAATTGCTTAGTTCATGGCATGTTCACCTGCACTCGACAAAACTTTCAAAAGACGAAGTATACTGCTGAAAAATCACAATTTCACATAGGGAGACGCTGCTACGATATAGGGTATTAACTCGATCACTGCTACGATTCAATGTCCGATCGATTGAAACCAATCCGATGGATGTTTAAGTGCTGCCCGAATTAGGGCTATACTTTGTCATTCGTCGTGAGGGTTTTAATCTCGTGAGTTATCGTAAATGTTGTATTAAGTTACTGACCTAGTTCGTGTGCATTGTTATTTAATTTAAGTTACAAGGCTAAATCAGTAGGCTAAACTCTGCCCGTTTAAATCTGCAAAGTGAGTCATTCTCTTTTTATTAACAATGTTTTACAATACTCCAATTATTTTCAGAAGTTATAATTACAGGGATTAAGTCGTGGTTATCTTGAATCACTGGCTAGTGGGGCATTGTGCACATTACTAATTTCTCACGGTTAGGTTCATCAACCTAACAGTGATAATCATCACTACTTGGGTGAAAGGACCCAATAGTGGTATGATCATCGTCACCAGGAGGTGACACGGCGCCAGATAAAAATAAGATAGTAGCCATTGTAATCGCTCTTATGCTGTAATTTATAACTATGTGTCATTTTATCAAATTGAGTGACTCGCCAGTATTTCCCCGCTGATAAAATATTTTTAAAACATGTTTCGGGTGACCTACTGTGACTCAAGGAAAGTGCTACGGAGCACTAATAAAGCTTGAAGTGGTGGCTCAATTAAATAAATAAACATGTTTTGTAAAACAGGGAATTTCCTCGTGAAATTCCTCTATTTTAAATTACGGGGTTTGTCCCAAATTATGAAATAAAATAATTGGGCATTTTCAAGTTTTAAAAGATCCTGTTAAACTTCCGCTGTCAACTCAAATAAGAAATACCACGGGTTTCTGTCCCGCGGCTCCTGGACCGGGTAACACCGGGACGGGGGCCGTGACAGAAAAAGGTGGTATCAGAGCCACTGATTTAAGCCAATTAAGTATTTAGAAATACTTAATTTTTCTGATTGCCATTCCGTGATTCTGTGAAAATTTAATTGGCAAAATTTTAACTTAGAATTTGGTGTGTTTCTTCATGTATGCTCACAGCATGAATGAACTATCAGAAGCACTTCAAAACTTTTCTATCCATAGCTCAGATATGGATACCACCGGTACCTTTACCGGCTACCAGGCTGACACTGAAGAGCCAATGGTATTCCAAGCCCAACCTCAGGAAAAACCAAAACCGAAAAAGAGAAGAAGACTTGTAGGCTGGAGGCGTGTGCGTAGGAAGAGGCCAGCAACACAAAAAGTTATAAAGACTGAGGATCCCAAAGATAAAGGCAAAGGAATAGAGATCGGAGAAAGTTCAAGGCAAGCCCAAGAGATGCCACCTTGGGAGGAGCTGGACCGCCAACTGGCAAATAGCGACCTCATCGGACCTGCCGATGAGACTCTCTTCAATTACCCAGCTGAAGCCCAACTTCCAGTCAATCTGGAACCTGCTATTCCAGACCCTCTTGTTAACTCCCGACCTCTAGGAGAGCTGGAAGAATGGTGGACCACTGACTGGCAGTTCCAGAATCTCCTGAATAACCCCAATACCTTTTTCCCTCAATTTGACCCTGAGCCTCCACTACACCCACCTATGAGTTCAGAAAACTTGGCTGAACTCCGCCACTATGGCGAGGAGCTAGTGGACGCAGGAAATAGGATCCGGGAAGTAGGGGAAATGATATCCTGGAAATACGACGAAAGGGAACGTCGTTTCTGAAGTGCCAGCTGACGGGATCGTATGTGGTTGTGGGAATGTGTGTTTAATAATAATATAATAATAAAAATATAATTATGTAAAATAACTAAAAATAAAACTTGTGTGATATAACTAGTGTGTACGGACGCATATAAAAATATATAAAATATGAAAGTCGAAAAATCGACAATTTTGGCTATGCGTATTGATGTGATTATGTGCGATTGTTTTATTATGTTTGGTTATTATTTATTTTGTGCTAATAACTTATATATATTAATTACCAGATGGAACACGCTGGTAATGAACCAGTTAACGAAGTTAACCAATCTGAGCAAAACCATGAAGATCAATTTCTGAATAGACAAGATATAGAAAATATCGTTGCTCAAGGAATAGCCAATGCTATTCCAGCAATCCTTGCTGCTGCCCAAAATCCAGTTGAACCTCCACCGCCTACTCACAGAAAACGTACTCGTGATGACAATTTTAGTAATAGTGTAAATGGAGGCGGTAACAATAATAATAACGATGATATAATGCAAGCCCCATTTCTTAAGAGAATGAAAGCTGCAACGCCTGGTTGCACTTACAAGGAATTTCTTGCCTGTAAACCGGTGGAATTTGCAGGCAATGAAGGGGCAACGGCCGCACTGCGTTGGTTGGAGAAAACCGAGGCAGTAATTAAAATAAGTAAATGTGCCGAGGAAGATTAGGTCATGTACGCGTCGCATCTTTTTAAAGAAGGGGCACTAGAATGGTGGAATACGGTACTACAAGCCAAGGGAAGCGATGTGGCTTATGCCATGAATTGTGAAGAATTTAAAATATTGGTGGAAAAAAAATTATGTCCCGAATACGAGAAGGAACAAATGACAAATAAGTTCCTCAATCACCAGATGGTAGACATTGATTGTCGAGGGTATACTTCGACATTCTTCGAGTATGCTAGAGTTGTACCAACCCTGGCTTCGCCAGAACCGGTACTTATTTCTCGCTACATCTGGGGTTTGATTGGCGAAATTCAGGATATCGTCAAAGCTGCGAGACCCCGCACTATTGACGATGCTGTGGAATTAGCCAACACCTTAACCGACGGGCTGGTACGCACAAGAGAAGAAAATCGGAAGAAGGAAGTGGCCCAAAAGATTACCCAAGGATTCCGTGTGGGTAATAGTAGTAATTTCAAGAAAAAGGGAACTGGGCAATCTTCCAGTGCTCCACTCTGCGGTACCTGTAAAAGAAAGCATTTTGGAAAATGCAAAAGATATTGCAATTTCTGCAAAATTCCGGGGCATCAAGAGGAAGATTGCAGGAGGAAGAAATCAACAATCTGCTACAACTGTGGAGAAGCTGGACATTTTAGGCCAGACTGCCCGAAACTGGTCAAACCAGCTGACAACAAAGCCAAACCTGCAGACGGAGCTACCAAGAAGAATGCAAGAGCATTCCAGTTGACTACCCAGGAAGCCGAGCTAATCCCTGATGTTATAGCTGGTACGTTCCTAGTTCATGACGTTTATGCAAAAGTATTATTTGACTCTGGTGCAAACCAAAGTTTTATAAATACTTCATTCTGCCAAGCTCTTAAACTACCCTTAACCAACCTTAGACAAATCTTTACTGTTGAAACGGCAGATGGGAATTCTGTTAAAATAGATAAGGTTTTGCAAGAAGAAAAGATAGAACTCTTAGGCCATAAATTTTCTGCAAACCTGTTACCTATGAATTTAGCCGGATTCGATATTGTGTTAGGAATGGATTGGTTAGTAGCCAACCAAGCTCGAATCCTCTGTGATAAAAATTCCATAGAAATTCGTGCACCCACAGGAGAAGTAATTATGATTACTGGGGATAAGCCGCGTAAACCAATGAAGTTCATTTCAGTAATGAAAATTGCTAGTTATGAACGAAAGCAAGGAATAGTGTATATGATTTCGGTAATCATTAACACTAAAGGTAAGGAACTTAAGGAAATTCCAGTAGTATCAGAATACCCAGATGTATTCCCAGAAGAACTACCTGGATTACCACCCAATAGGGAAGTAGAATTTAGAATTCATCTAATTCCTGGAACTACACCGATAGCCAAGGCAGCTTATCGGTTAGCACCCACCGAAATGCTAGAATTGAAAAAGCAGTTAGATGAATTATTAAGCAAAGGATTTATACAACCCAGTTCATCCCCGTGGGGAGCGCCTGTGTTGTTTGTGAAAAAGAAAGATGGTTCAATGCGAATGTGTATCGATTATAGGGAATTGAATAAGGTTACAATTAAGAATCGATACCCATTACCTAGGATCGATGATCTTTTTGATCAACTTCAGGGAGCTAGATATTTTTCTAAGATAGACTTACGCTCCGGATACCATCAATTGAAAGTACAAGAAGAAGACATACCTAAAACTGCTTTCAGAACTAGGTATGGTCACTACGAGTTTACAGTCATGCCATTTGGATTAACAAATGCTCCTGCAGCATTTATGGACATGATGAATAGAATCTGTAAACCGTATTTGGATAAATTTGTAATTGTCTTCATCGACGATATACTCATTTATTCCAAAAGTCAGAACGAGCATTGTGAACATTTACGAGCACTCTTAACCTTGTTAAGAAAGGAAAAGCTTTACGCCAAATTCTCGAAGTGTGAATTTTGGCTACAAGAGGTACAATTTTTAGGACACATGGTGAATCACAAAGGTATTCACGTAGATCCCTCCAAAATAGAATCGATCACCAAATGGAAGGTCCCGCAATCAGCTATGAAAGTTAGAAGTTTTCTAGGATTAGCTGGATACTATAGACGATTTATTAAGGATTTTTCCAAAACAGTTGTACCATTAACTAAGCTAACATGTAAAGCAGTAAAGTTTGAATGGGGACCTAGGCAAGAAGAGGCCTTTAGGATTTTAAAGCAAAAGTTAACAAACGCCCCAATTCTAGCCTTGCCAGAAGGAACAGAGGATTTTGAATTTTACTGCGATGCTTCTAAGCTAGGATTAGGATGTGTGTTAATGCAACGCAAGAAGGTAATTGCGTATGCCTCAAGGCAATTGAAAAAGCACGAGGAAAACTATACGACTCATGACTTAGAGTTAGGAGCCATAATTTTTGCCCTTAAAATTTGGAGACATTATCTGTACGGAAGTAAGTTTACTGTCTATACAGACCATAAAAGCTTAAGATATATATTTGGGCAAAAAGAATTGAACTTGAGGCAAAGGGGATGGATGGAAATCCTAAGTGACTATGACTGTGATATTCAATATCACGAAGGAAAAGCAAACGTAGTTGCAGATGCCTTAAGTCGTAAGTATCATGAAAAGCAAAAACGAGTTCGTGCTCTTAGGTTAAGCTTGCAATTAGACTTAATGGAACAACCGAAGAATATTCAGGAAACAGCAATCAAGGATGATGCTGAAGGAATGAAAGGAAGAATAAAAGACTTGGAACAAGGGGCTGATGGAATTTGGAGATTCCACAAGAAAAGGATTTGGGTACCTAAGCAAGGAGAGTTAAGAAATAAGATTTTAGAAGAAGCCCATAAATCTAGGTATACCATGCATCCTGGTAATAATAAGATGTACCAAGATTTAAGGAATAACTTCTGGTGGATAGGAATGAAAAAGGACATAGCTAGATATGTATCTAAGTTTCTTACTTGTTCACAAGTTAAGGCAGAACACCAGAAACCTTTAGGATTACTCCAACAATTAGAAATGCCTGTATGGAAATGGGAACTAATAACCATGGATTTCGTTACTAAGTTACCCAAAACCAGAAAGGGTAATGACGCGA
Organism: Helianthus tuberosus; assembly: GCA_030545235.1. NCBI lineage: Eukaryota > Viridiplantae > Streptophyta > Magnoliopsida > Asterales > Asteraceae > Helianthus > Helianthus tuberosus. The sequence continues at coordinate 79,821,050 of CM060372.1, read as the reverse complement.
TTTGGGTAATTGTGGATCGATTAACCAAATCAGCTCATTTTCTACCCATGAAAGAAACCTTTAGCATGGAAAGGTTGGCAAAGTTGTACGTAGATGAAGTAGTATCCTTACATGGAGTTCCACTCTCCATTGTATCAGATAGAGATAGTCATTTCACTTCCCATTTCTGGACCAGTTTCCAGGAAGCAATGGGAACCCAATTAAATTTAAGCACTGCATACCATCCTCAGACAGACGGACAAAGTGAAAGGACGATTCAAACCCTGGAAGACATGCTTAGGGCATGTGTGATAGATTTTGGTGGAAACTGGGATGATCACCTACCCTTAATCGAATTCTCCTATAATAATAGCTATCATGCAAGTATTGAAGCTGCCCCATTCGAAGCACTATACGGACGCAAGTGTAGAACTCCAGTTTGTTGGGTAGAAATAGAAGAAAGTCAATTATCAGGTCCCGAAATTGTGCAAGAAACCACCGAAAAAATCACTTAGATCAAGGAAAGACTGAAGACGGCCCGAGATCGCCAGAAAAGTTATGCAGACAATCGACGCAAGCCACTGGAATTTCAAGTTGGAGACAAGGCACTCCTAAAAGTTTCTCCTTGGAAAGGGGTAGTCCGCTTTGGTAAGAAGGGAAAACTGAGTCCAAGGTACATAGGACCATTCCTAGTAATTCAGCGAATAGGACCAGTCGCCTATCGCTTACAACTACCAGAAGAATTAGCCGGGGTACATGACGTATTTCATGTATCCAACCTCAAGAAATGTCTATCTGACGAATCCTTGGTAGTACCTCTGCAAGATATAAAGGTAAATGAAAAGCTAAAATTTGTTGAAAAACCACTCCAAATAGAAGACAGAAAGGTCAAGTTTCTTAAACACAAAAGATTGGTACAGGTCAAGGTCAAGTGGGATTCAAAAAGAGGGTCTGAGTACACCTGGGAGCTGGAATCGGAAATGAAGCGAAAGTATCCTCACTTATTTCAATAAATCTCGAGGACGAGATTTTAAATAAGGTGGGGAGGATGTAAGGACCTGCAAAAATGTCCAAAAACGACCCGTAAGTGAAAACCCGGACCCCTGAAACCCTAATGTGCATGAAAAATCAAGAAAATGTGAAATTTGGTTTTCACGCGGGCCGCGTAAGACATAAGGGTTGTCTACGCGGGCCGCGACAACTCATAAAATCTCCGGATCAGCTAACAGGCCACGTGTCGCACACGTGGCAGACCTAGGTGTGACACGCTAGCCCTAGTCGTAGACTAGGTGGCCCTCGCGGGCCGCGTAAGATTAAGAGAGGGTTTACGCGGGCCGCGTAAAACCCTAATTTCAGCTATAAATTGCTTAGTTCATGGCCTGTTCACCTGCACTCGACAAAACTTTCAAAAGACGAAGTATACTGCTGAAAAATCACAATTTCACATAGGGAGACGCTGCTACGATACAGGGTATTAACTTGATCACTGCTACGATTCAATGTCCGATCGATTGAAACCAATCCGATGGATGTTTAAGTGCTGCCCGAATTAGGGCTATACTTTGTCATTCGTTGTGAGGGTTTTAATCTCGTGAGTTATCGTAAATGTTGTATTAAGATACTGACCTAGTTCGTGTGCATTGTCATTTAATTTAGGTTACAAGGCTAAATCAGTAGGCTAAACTCTGCCCGTTTAAATCTGCAAAGTGAGTCATTCTCTTTTTACTAACAATGTTTTACAATACTCCAATTATTTTCAAAAGTTATAATTACAGGGATTAAGTCGTGGTTATCTTGAATCACTGGCTAGTGGGGTATTGTGCACATTACTAATTTCTCACGGTTAGGTCCATCAACCTAACAGTGATAATCATCACTACTTGGGTGAAAGGACCCAATAGTGGTATGACCATCGTCACCAGGAGGTGACACGGTGCCAGATAAAAATAAGATAGTAGCCATTGTAATCGCTCTTATGCTGTAATTTATAACTATGTGTCATTTTATCAAATTGAGTGACTCGCCAGTATTTCCCCGCTAATAAAATATTTTTAAAACATGTTTCGGGTGACTTACTGTGACTCAAGGAAAGTGCTACGGAGCACTAATAAAGCTTGAAGTGGTGGCTCAATTAAATAAATAAACATGTTTTGTAAAACAGGGAATTTCCTCGTGAAATTCCTCTATTGTAAATTACGGGGTTTGTCCCAAATTATGAAATAAAATAATTGGGCATTTTCAAGTTTTAAAAGATCCTGTTAAACTTCCGCTGTCAACTCAAATAAGAAATACCACGGGTTTCTGTCCCGCGGCTCCTGGACCGGGTAACACCAGGACGGGAGCCGTGACATATATATATATATATAGGGAGGGGCTCATGCGAGAACTCCATTTATTGCGAGAACCGCGAGAACCAATGTGAACACAACCTAAAATAGCTAAAAAAACCTAAAAAAACATACCCCCCCCCAAGCTAAATGCTAAAAACTAAAACCCCCAAAAAACCCTAACCCCCCCCAAGCTAAAATGCTAAAAACTAAACCCCCAAAAAACCTAAAAAAATAAAAAAAACTAATTTTTTTTTAATATTTTTTATGCTCAAATCGCTAGTTTTTGTGGCAAAAAAAAAAAAATTAAAATTTTTTTTTGGTTTCGAAAAGTAGCGATTTTTATATAAAAAATATTAAAAAAAATTTTGTGTGATTTTTAGCTATTTTTAGGCATTTTTGGTTGTGTTCACATTTGTTCTCGCGGTTCTCGCAATAAGAGGTGGTTCTCGCAGGATCTTCTCCCTATATATATATATATGACAAAGATCCGTTAGGAACCACCCCTTATTGCGAGAACCGCGAGAACCAATGTGAACACAAAAAAAATACCTAAAAATAGCTAAAAAACACACAAAAAATTTTTTATAATTTTTTTTATAAAAAAATCGCTACTTTTAGTAGCAAAAAAAAAAAAAATTTAAAAAAAAAAAAAAAAATTTTTTTGGCTTCTAAAAGTAGCGATTTTAACTTAAAAAATAGTAAAAAAAAAATATTTTTTTAGATTTTTTTTTGATTTTTTTAGGTTTTGTAGGGGTTTAGTTTTTAGCTGGGGGGTGGGGGAGGGGGGTTTAGGTTTTTGGGGTGGGGGGGGGGGGGGTTTAGCTTGGGGGGGGGTTAGGTTTTTTTTTTTTGGGGGTGGGGGGGTTTAGGTTTTGGGGGGGGGGGGGTTAGGTTTTTTTTAGGTTTTTTAGCTATTTTAGGTTGTGTTCACATTGGTTCTCGCGGTTCTCGCAATAAAGGTAGTTCTCGCATGAACCTTACCCTATATATATATATATATAATCATTTAAGTTTATCGTTCAATCATCTAGAAGTATACGATATCATGACTTAAAGTTAAAACAAGTTTTTTAATCCTTCCACTCTTATTCTTTAAAGTTTACGGAGCCATCTATTGTTTTCTATACCCACAACTGCTTTTGGGTGGGGGTTGGATCTAATTGACAAAGGTATTGGAGTTAAAGTGTTGTTTTTCTTAAAGACAAGAGTTCGAGTGCCGCCGAAGACAAATTTAATGTAATCTAAATTGTTTAAAAGAAAATCTATAAAGTTACACTTAAAAAAATTTATACATCCATTGTGTGTATGAATGGAGTTTAATATTTTATAGGAGTGGGTCCAGTAAGTTATTAATTTGAATTTGTTTTGTATTTATATGAAAACTTACCTAGTGGGGATTTCCCGCACTATCGCGACGGGTTTTCAATCGTGTGGGTTCGGTTTGTTACACTATCGGTATGATACAGACACTCGGAATACTATCAAGACGTGTTTTACATCAATCGAAAACCATAACAACCCACATCGGTACCGATGTTGTTCGGGCACTACTGGTTCATTTCGTCATATTATCAATATCGATATGGGTACCTGTATAATAATCAACACGTATTTTACATTAATCGAAAACCATAAAAACGAACACCAATACTGGTATTCATGTATTGTCGCAGACAGGGTTATATAAATAAGATACTATCAAAACCAAAAACCATAAAAATGAATACGAACACTGATACCGACATTATTAAAAGATAAAATAAATACTTAACAAAAGTTATCTACTATTCATCGTTGTCGCAGACATGGTTATATAAATAAGATAGTATCAAAACCCAAAACCATGAAATAAGTACTAAAAAATAGTTTTCTACTGTTCATCAAAAGTTCATTTTAATATGTATAATAATATGTATAATAATAATAATATGTAAAGTCGATTCAATAGAATCTTATTTGAGCTTAGTTTCAAAGATAAAAAAAAGAGTAAACTGCAATTTTACCCCATGGGGTTTAAGCCAATTGGCACTCTGACCCCCTCCATGGAAAAAATTGCAATTTGCCCCCCCCCAAACATTGTTGTTATGTCGCAAGATTACCCCCTGCCGTTAAAAAGTGTTTAAAGTCAACGTAACTTATAAAAGGTCAAAGGGTATTATTGTTATTTGCACTTAGTTTTGTCTAAAATATAAAATAAACACCCTATATATTAACTTAAGAAACAATCTTACCCCCTAAGCTTCCCATCACTCCACTCCCCACACCTTCCACACTGGCGATCCCCCACACCTTCCACCACCACCGGCGCCGGTGATCAGACCTCGGCGGCGATCAGCTCAGCTCGCGACCTTCCACCGGCTCTCAGATCAGCTCAGACCTTCCACCACCGACCTTCCTTCCACCACTAGCAAAATGCCGACTGTTTCCACCATCAGAGAAGTCCTCTCGCACTTGTCAGGTAAAATCTAACAAGTAATGTGGTTATTGAACATGGGTTATTGAAAAAAAGGGTTATTGAACATGGATCATTGAACAAGTAATGTCAGGTTATTGAACAAGGATCATTTTCATGTATGTGTTTGTTTCTGTATTTGCAGTGGACATGAGGATTCGTGTTTCACTACGACCAATTGTGTTCTCGATGGTGGTGAAAATGCGAGACCGCCCTTTCCTGCACTTCCAGTTTCCCCCTCAGCAGGAAATAGTTACGTAGTTGAACTGTAATATATAATCTATTTACGTAGTTTGACTTTAGGATCTTTTGGTTTAATATGTATGATAATTGTATATATTAATGTTTTGATACTGATAATGTTGAACAGCAGACTGTTATCTAATGCCTAGTTGAATGTTTTTTTTAAAGCATGAGTGTGATGTGCATCAGTTAGGCTTAGTTATAATGTGCATTTGCATTTGCATCAGGTAGATTTGAGCAGCAGATTCATTTGTAGATAAAATGTTAAATAATCATCAAAAGGGATAAAATGTGCATCAGTTAGGCTTAGTTATAAAATGTATGTTCTTGATGTAACTGGATTTGTATTTCTAGATCTTAAAAGAAACATTTGTAGATACAATGTTAAATAATCATCAAAAGGGTATTATATCAATAGAATGTTAAATAATCATCAAAAGGGTATTATATCAATTATGACATAAAATGTTTCATTGTTCAATCTGTGAGATCTTTAAGGTTGCAGCAGGTAGATTTGTGCATTTGTCATCTGCATTTCCAGCAGGGTATTATATCAAATATGACATTTAGTTTGTGCAGCAGGGGGTAAAATTGACCAGGTTTGTGCAGCAGATTCATTTTCAGCATGTTTGAGCAGGTTAAATGAGCATTTGCAGTAGGTTAGGCATTTACCGAAGTCCATTTGCAGTAGGTTAGGCAATTAGTTAGTTTATGTGCATTATCAGATTCAAATACTAGGTTTTACACTTAGTTTCTGCGTCCTTTGACTTTGGCTGGTCAAACCTTTTTGGCAGGAAGGATTTTGGTTACTACAAGGGGTAAGGAAGCAATGAAATACTTAAAACGAGGGGTAATACTGTTTCTTACAACAAAGTATAGGGGTAATAAGAAAGGACAATTTAGTCATTTAATAGTGGGAGGTAATACGTGTGCTTAGAACAAACCATATGGGGTAATATAAAAGGGTAACATAGTCATTTCAAATTCCATTTAACAGATCTGTTAACTTATTTGACAGCAGGGGGTAATATTGCGACATAACAACAATGTTGGGGGGGGGGGGGAAATTGCAATTTTTTCCAGGGAGGGGTCAGAGTGCCAATTGGCTTAAACCCCAGGGGGTAAAATTGCAGTTTACTCTAAAAAAAGTATATATCCTAGAGATTTGTGTCTTAAACACGGTTTCAAAGAAAGCAAGTTGTCTTAATCTAAAGAGTAAATTTGTTATGGTTCAGCGAGTTTAAGGCTTTAGTTTAAAAAGAAAACTTTTGACATATCAAATACTGATGTTGCATTTTATAATGGTTTTGGCCCCTTATACTAACCTTGTTACTTTTGTCTAGTTAAGTCTAAGGGTATTTTGGTCCTTTTACACATTAGGGGTTGTATATTTAAATTAAAAAAAATAATTTAAAGAGACTATTTATGTAATTATTTAAGTTCTTATATTATTTTTCTATTTTCACGATTATTATTTAATAAAGTACATTTTAAATATATAAATTTATTTTTTTATAAACGTTGCTTTGAAATTCATTAGTTTTTAAACCTTTTTTAAAACCGTCCATCTTTTTTGAACTCGTTCATTTTTTAAAATCGTCATGTTAAAGTCATTCATTTTGATAAATAATTCATTTTTATCGTTCTATTTAAAATTGTTTGTTTATTAAACTTTTTCTAAAGAAATCGTTTTTTAAATCATGCATTTTAAAATAGTTCTTTTTAAAATAATTCATTTTTTAAACTTTGTATTCTATAATTTACTTATAGCCATTAAGAAAAAGAAACTTCAAAAAACGAATTTTAAAAATCAAAGGAATTTAAAAAACAACAGTTTTAGACAAACGAACGGCTTAAAAAAATGAAGATTTTTAAAAATGACACTTATAAAAAAATTAAAGGTATTAAAAAAATAAGATAATGTAATTTTTTAAAAAGCAAACGGTTTTAATTAACAAAAGGTTAAAAAATGAACGAATTTTGAACAATGAACGGTCCAATTGAAGACTTGAAAAAGATTAACAATTCTAAGGGGACTAGGGGTGGTTCACTAGTGATAGAAAGTATCACTCACACTGTCCAATAAGATCGTGCCATGTCATCAACCAAATTTCCATCACTAGTGATAGAAATGTAGGAGGGGTGGAATCACTAGTGATGGAATTCTATCACTCCCATTTATTTTTAATTTTCATTTTAAAATTAGAAATTAAAAATAAAACACTAAAATTAAATATTTCATTAAATTTAAAACATACTACTTCAATTTAACATACTAGAAACATACAATTTAAAAAAAAAAAAAAAAAACCTACTCCTCGTCCGAATCCGGAAACTCCAAGCCTAGAGAACCTACTAGTTCGATTAAATCGAATCTCAAACGAAAGTGAGTTTCTTCGTTACGCAATTGTAAATGGATATCTTGTGGAACTTGAACTTGCGTAGGAGGATCCGGCACCCAATCCGGGGATATTGCACGTCCGTCGTGTTTGATCAGCATATTGTGCAATATGATACATGCATACACTATGCTATGAATTGATTTCTTGGTCATCGCACGAACCGGTCGGTGTAGTATACCCCATCTACCCTTTAAAACACCAAATGCCCTCTCAACATCTTTTCTTGCCGATTCTTGCAATTTTTTGAACGCCTTTTCTTTAGCCTCGACAGGAAATGAGGGAGCTTTCACAAAAACAGACCAAGACGGGTAGATACCATCCACAAGATAAAAGCCTCGTCTGTAATGTCGACCGTTAACATAGAAAGGAGAGGAAGGTGCGGTACCATCCGTTACGCTTTGGAACAACGACGACGTGTGCAACACATTGATGTCGTTGTTTGAACCTGGAACACCGAAATACGAATGCCAAATCCATAAATCATTCGACGCCACCGCTTCTAGTATGATGGTTGGTTTTTTGATGTCTCCCCTCACATACGCCCCTCGCAACTCTCTTGGACAATTTTTCCACTCGATATGTGTACAATCGATGCTACCGAGCATCCCGGGAAAATGCCATCTAGCCTCGTGTGCGGCGTAAATACGTGAGATGTCGTGGCTCGTCGGTTTACGTAAAAACTCGTTAGTATACAACTTAATGACCGCGTTGCAAAAAAATTGCAAACATTCACGTGAAGTTCTTTCAGACATAGCTAGGTATTCATCATATTGATCGGGTGGGTTACCTGTCGCTAGTTGGCGAATGGCGGACGTGCATTTTTGTATCGTCGTGAAACTTGGTTTGCCCCTCGCATCGTAACCTTCTTGAAACCATTCCTCGCTTGCTTCGATGTCTCCAACAATCTTTAAAAATAATTCTTTGTGTAAACGAAACCGATCTCTAAACGTTTCGGCATTGTATAGCGGGTTTTCCACAAAATAATCGTTCATCAAAACTTCTTTGGCACGTATACGATCACGGTCGACCATCTTCTTCTTTGGGCGGGACGACTCGGCATCAAGCTCGTTATACACCGACACAAAATACTTTAGGGTCTCGTTGTCGGAAGACGACTCGGTATCGCTGTCGCTAGACATCGGAAACGTCGAATCGGTAGGGAATTCCATTTGAGAAAGATATAAAATTTGAGAAATGGGTTTAAAAAGATATAGTTTGGTGTGTGAAAAATGGTTAAAGTGTAGATATATTTATAGATAAAATGGATAATTTTTTTTTTTTTTGGATTGAACCGTTTTAAAACGGTCGGATATATCAAACGGTCGGATTTTTCAAAAGTTTAACGCGTTGTGGGTGTAACGCGTTTTGTTTATAACGCGTGGAACTTGAGGTGGCGGCGGTGTTCCGTGGCTGATCAACGCGTGATGGTCGTTCATCACGCTACCGCCCCGAGTGGCCTAACAAAAAGTTTGAAAAAGATCCTTCACTTTTCAAATGTTTTTTTAGAATGGTTTGTCTTTTAAAAAAAATCTTTCATTTTTTTATACCATTTATTTGTTGAAAATTTGGTTGTACTTTTAAACTTTTGTTTATTTAAATTTGTTCGCTTTTTAAACCTTACATTTGTTACTTTAACTTTTTAAATATTTTTTTTAATAAACATCATTTTTAAAAATATCACCTTTTTAGTCCACTCATTCGTATAAAATCGTTTGTTTTTAAATTCCTATGATTTTAGAAAATCACTCGTTTTTTAATTCCTTCGATTTTTGAAATCGTTCATTTTTTGAAAGTTTTTTTCTCTAACGGTTGTAATTAAATTATAGAATACGAAGTTTAGAAAGAGTATATTACAAAACTTGTCCTTTATGTATGTCACTTATTGCAATTGTGTTCTTTGTCTTCAATAATTACAGAAAACATACTCGATATTTGCAAACTCTTACACGTTATGTCATTTTGCCCTAACTCAGTTATTTTTCATGGTTAAATCTAACCAAGTGGACCCTATATGAGGGTATTTTGGTCATTATACCATTTATTTATATAAAACAATTTACTCTCTCACTCTAAACACAAACACAATTACAGTCTCTCTATCCTCTCTAGCCACAAGATCTCCGATCACCACTACCACCTACATTCGGCGACCAAGAATCCCAAGCCACAACCCACCTGCCACCACCTCCATACTCCACACACCACCTGTCACCACCATTCAAACCAACCACCATCTGCCACCACCACCACTCGACCACCACCAACCTACCCCCAAACCTCATCTTTCACAAACACCCACAACTACCATCGTACCAAGCATGACAGGTTCTAGATCTGGATTTGTGGAACGACGACGGCGGATCTGAATCTAGGATTTCAAAGACGGCAGCGCTGTTATGGTGCAATGGCATCAGATCATCGACGGTAGGTAATCCACCATCCTTCAGATCTGAACTCACCATACAAGATTTGGGCCAGATGTGGTCGGTGAAGAAAGTGTTACCGGAGAAGAAAGGTTGGTGGTGGTGTTATCGAAGAAGAAAACGGTGTTGGTGGTGCTTTGGAGAACAACATGATCTGTCCAAGTAGTTCGCTTTTGTTCCTGCTCCGGCACCAACATCTATGTAACAACCCGCACTTTCGCTCTCGTTACTCTCGTTACGCCTAGCACCAAGATTCGGATCATAATGTAAACTATATCGCTTACTACGCTACATCGCATATTTTCGCACTACATCGCTTATTCTAACTCGCTATATCGCACTTCACAATGCTTACGCTTATAACGCTTACGCTTACACTACTACATCACATGAGTATTTAAACTACTCGCTCGCTCTCGCATAAACGCAACGCAAACTCAACACAAACTCAAAATGTGGTTATTTACATGTATATAAATTATATTATATTATTAGTTTTATATATATATATATATATATTATCTATGTATTAAAATCCACTTAAATGCTAACTCGCACAACTCGATTTATCGCCCTAATACGCAACGTAACGCAACACTTAATACCTTGCTAAAATACTTAAAGTACTTGAACTAACTAACGCAACAAAACACATTAAACGAGCATCCTATACGTGAAACGGAGAACATTTACACCAGACTGGCCCCTTCGAATGAAGCCAGCAGCTTCGTACGAAGGCAACTAGCTTCGAACAAAGGTGCCAGCCCTCCTCTATAAATACTCACCTCACTTCTCCATTTCATTCCTTGCTGCCATTTCGCTCCCGAACGGTTGGCCTTCGATTTTCAAGTAGGGATTATCTTTTTTACATGTTACACAACGTTTTCCATTACGATTTTCCACAAGACTCACTTCAATTTCATCCAAACTTCTTCCTTTTGATAAAAACTTTCATCTTTTATGTAGATCTTCATCTTTTTCATCTAAACTTCGTCCTTTTCATGAAAACCTTCATCTTTTTCACCAAATCCTCTTGTTTTACAACGGATCTACACTTAACCGAGTGTATTGGGCCTAGCTACGGCTTCCCAAGTTAGAAATATACAGATTTCACACTTGCCAAGTGTTAATCCAAGTGAAAAACCTTTAAAACTGCTTTTAAACTCGATTTTGCACAAAAAAAGACCAAAACGACCCGTGTTTCGTTCACTGGATAGTGGGACGAAGTTGTGTCGAAACCGTCTTGAATTGGACTCGAAAACACATCCGATTCAGATGAAAACACGGCTCCGAATGCCAAAACAGGCACTTGTGAAAACTGGACTGTTCTGTGCGAAGCCCCGGCTTCGTACGAAGGCACATGGCTCGAGTTTTAATTGCTCAGCAACAGCACCACCCCAAACTGTTTTAAACCCTGAACCACTCCGAACAGTGGCACCCTACCCAAGGCGTAAGTACACGGAAAATCTTCCCCTGTGTCTGAGCTGTACTTATCACCACCAGGCTGGAGCCAACTGCCGCTACTGCACAAATTGCAATTGTTTCGGTCACTTCACCCACCACTGCCGCACAGGGCCGCGACACCAAGGCGTGCTAGCACTCCCAGCACCGCCGACGCAACCAGCAGCCCTAGCAGCCACCGCACCAGCAACCGCAGCACCAGCAGATGCAGCACCCGCAACAGAAGCTCCAACAACAACTACAACCCAAGCAAGAGTCTTCAACATCAACACCAACCAGGCACATAACGACGCTGTTAATGGTACGATTCTCGACGTTGGTAGTTATACTTTATAATTGTTCTATTGTTCGATGTCGCCTTCATATGCGATACCGACTCTCTCTCTCTCGAGTCCTCACACCTAGACTAGGTTCACACACAGATTCTATTACGAGCACTATATAGTATATCACAATATAATATGTTGTACCCCGACTATGCGTCTTTGGAATAAGTTACGAAAAACATGCAAGGACCCAATTAATCACGGGTGCACACGGGATTATTTTGGCAAGAGCATGGAGATCGTAGTAAGTTCTAATGATGCCATAACGTTAAAAGCATGGTTAAGCGTGGTGGATACGCCGCTGGTACTTCCTATATATAAGCGTCTTAACCATGTCGACAAAGTGTGACATCTATTCACGGGACGGAGGCGGTGTGGTCGAAGCATGGTGGATACGCCGTTGGTACTTCCTATATATAAGTGCTTTGCCATACTAACAAACTCTCGTGAAGAAAATGCCATGCGGATTTGAACGTTATTAGACCTCTTATATTATTGAGACTATTTTCTACACGCTAAACTCCTTCGCAAGGCGTAACATCTCATTACTTCTCGATCGCACCATCGCTAGACTTTTCGTAAGTCTACAGCAACGCAATCTCACCTTCGCTAAAATCTATCTCGCATCACCATCGCTATCCCTCTCAACGCTTTAACGCTTTATCACATCTATCATTCTTACCGCTTCGATATTCCCATCGCTTTTCCCTCTCGACGCCTTAACGCTTAACGCACCTAGCATTCACACTGCTTCTATATTTCAAATCGTTGAACCATTCGCGCACGCTCTTATCGCTAACTAAGTTGCAATCAACTTCACCGCTCAGTCTACTTGGTCTTCCTTTCGAACTTGATCCAACCCTCTACCGTTTGGACCAAGGATACTAAAACCTATCCATATCATGTCGACACACATGACATCGCTCCACGGAACGGAGGCAATATGGCTAAAACATGGTGGATACGCCGCTGGTACTTCCTATATATAAGTGTTTTAGCCATATTAACAAACTTTCGTGGAAAGATGCCATGTGGGGCTCGACGCTAATTGAACTTTTGATACTGTTAAAACCTATTTGTTACCGTATATTTTGAAAATAAATGAAACTTATTTGTTTACCGAATGTTTTGGAAATAAATGGAAAATTTTCTGAAAATTTTTAATTTAAATTAAAATCTTTGGACAAACAAACTTTTTCTTACAACGCTGGTTTAAACATCGACTCATTTTAACACCACGTCATAAGAAGATTTTCATAAATCAAGTTTTCCTTAAAATTCTTTTTGTAATAACTTAACAAAACTTTTTGAGAACTTAAAACATTTATGGATCGTCAACACGTGAGTTACTATTCCCTAGTCAAGCAAGTCGCTTTTTCTCAATCGATTTCCCATGCCACCGAGACGCTCTTACTTGTCAATCCTCGATCGATCGCTCGTTCATCCTCAGCTTACCCTAACGCTTGTATCGCTACTTATTCGTGTCAATTCTCACAGTCTTCCTTTCGAATAAATTTCAGGAAGAAATTTCCTAAAGTAGGGGAGACTGTAACAACCCGCACTTTCGCGCTCGTTACTCTCGTTACGCCTAGCACCGAGATTCGGATCATAATGTAAACTATATCTCTTACTACGCTACATCGCATATTTTCGCACTACATCGCTTTTTCTAACCTGCTATATCGCACTTCACAATGCTTACGCTTATAACGCTTACACTACTACATCACGTGAGTATTTAAACTACTCGCTCGCTCTCGCATAAATGCAACGCAAACTCAAACGCGGTTACTTACATGTATTTAAATTATATTATATTATTAGTTATATATATATATATATATTATCCATGTATTAAAACTCGCTTAAACACTCACTCTCACAACTCGATTTATCGCTCTAATACGTAACGTAACGCAACACTTAATACCTTGCTAATATACTAAAAGTACTTGAACTAACTAACGCAACAAAACACATCAAACGAGCATCCTATACGCGAAACGGAGAACACTTTCACCAGACTGGCCCCTTTGAACGAAGCCAACAGCTTCGTACGAAGGCACTGCCTTCGTACGAAGGCAGCTAGCTTCGAAGAAAGGTGCCAACCCTCCTCTATAAATACTCACCTCACTTCTCCATTTCATTACTTGCTGCCATTTCGCTCCCGAACTGCTGGCCTACGATTTTCAAGTAAGGATTATCATTTTTACATGTTACACAACGTTTCCCACTACGATTTTCCACAAGACTCACTTCGATTTCATCCAAGCTTCTTCCTTTTTACAAAAACTTTCATCTTTTATGTAGATCTTCATCTTTTTCATCTAAACTTCGTCCTTTTCATGAAAACCTTCATCTTTTTCACCAAATCCTCTTGTTTTACAACGGATCTACACTTAACCGAGTGTATTGGGCCTAGCTACACCTTCCCAAGTTAGAAATCTGCAGATTTCACACTCGCCAAGTGTTAATCCAAGTAAAAACCCTTTAAAACCGCTTTTAAACTCGAATTTTACACAAAAATGGACTAAAACCGACCCGTGTTTCGTTCACTGGATAGTGGGACGAAGTGGTGTCGAAATCGTCTTGAATAGGACTCGAAAACACATCCAATTCAGACGAAAACACAGCTCCGAACGCAAAAACAACCACTTGTGAAAACTGTTCTGTTCTGTGTGAAGCCCCGGCTTCGTACGAAGGCACATGGCTTCGTACAACCCAGCCCAAGTTCTCACCTGTGACTCAAACAAAGACCTCTCCGGCTCTAAGTTTAATCAGTAGCTTAAGGCTGGAGGGATGAACACTCGATTTTCCGAAGCAAGACGCGAAGAACACTCGATTTTGGACACGGAAACAAGCTTCCAGTACGAAGGCACCCCTTCGTACCAAGAGTCTGTTTCCCACTCAACACTCCGATTCATCCGTTTCAGCACTTTGGAGGACTTACGCATTTATGTTCCCGTACGCAGGCTGATCCGACGCTCTCTCCACTCCATTCCAAACCGTGTTACTATTAAACACGCACTGTGAGTATACTTGACCCCCCTTTTTTGCTTTAAAACGCACCTTTTGGGGTGTAACATACATTCATACATAAACACACTTATCAAAACACACTACATGCTTAAACTGATTATCACACACGAATGACCAATATAGATATTTACAAGTGATGCTCGATACTTATGTGCTAGGACATTTACTCGTTAATGTTCCACCTTAGCTAGTATGGTACTATAGTTCGACTCACACCTGACGGGGTCTAGTTAAGGAACTTCACACCTCTCCTTCGCAGTCATCTCGGGACTTAGCGTGAGTGTTTGTCTAGTTAGTATATATGTTGTGTTGTATCTCGTTTATGTATGTGGAAATTCACAACGCTTTTATCTATTTTACTACTATATCAAACCTGTATACTCGCCAATACATGTTTGTATTGACATTATTTTAATGTATGTTTCAGGTTAATCGCAGGTTATCTCGAAACAAGAATTAGACTGCTTTAGATACACGCCTAGACTATTATCAAACTGTTGAATCTCTAATTTGAACTATTTGTACTTGAATTTGTATGACATTAGTTTTGCCACGAAAAAAAATTAAATATTATTGTCGAAATTTTAGTGTTATGGATTCTCTCGAGCAATCTCGTCGCTTAGTGCCACATCCCGATGTTTCCGCCATCGGTTGGGGTGTGACAGTCTGACCCCACCATTGTCTTCCTCTCCACTGTCGTTGCCTCCGTATCCGCATTCATTTTTAATATCCTGTTTTAAAAAAATAATTATATTATAATACGAGTGAGAAGAAGGTAGAGAGAGAGATTATTACATATGTGTAACTCTACGTCTTACTCCGGTTTGCTAGATCTATGAAATTATGTTGGTGATATTGATTATTTTTTATGTTTGGAATTTGATATGGTTAATTTTATGATGTTGGAGTGTGGAATTTTGTATTCGTATTTTTTTATGATGTTGGGGGTGGTGGTGTTGTTGGCGGCAGGTGGATGGCGGTGACGGTGGTTGTGGTGGGGGGAGGTGGTGGGAGTCGGTGGTGGTGGTAGGAAAGTTAGAGAGAGAGAGAGAGAGAGAGAGAAATTATGTTTGTATACATATATATAATTTTTTTAAACATGATTAATGTATTTATTATTTTTATTTTTTATGATTATTTATTTTTATATTTAGGTTAAAATGATCAAGTTACCCTCATATGGGGTTCAGTTGGTCAGACTTAACCATGAAGATTAACTGAGTTAGGGCTAAAGGACATAACGTGTAAGGGTTTGTAAACATAGAGTACGTTTTCTGTAATTATTGAAGACAAATGACACAATTTGCAATAAGTGACATACATAAAGGACGATTTTTGTAATTTGTTCTTTAAAAAATGAAAAATTTACAAAAACGCGGTTCCAAAAGATTCGGTTTAAAAATTAACGATTTTAAAAACAAACGACTAAACAACAATTAAAAATGAAAGATTTTACAAAAGATGAACGGTTTTAATAAAAAGGTTTAAAAAACAAATGAGTTTATAAACAAAGTTTATAAAAAAACAAATTTCTATATTTAAAACGTATTTTATTAAATAATAATTGTGAAAATAATGAAATAATATAAAAACTTAAATAATACATAAATAATCTTTTTAATACTAAAGAATTTTGTAATTTACATGAACAACCCCTGATGTATAAAAGGACCAAAACACCTTTAGACTTAACTAGAAAAAAGTAACAAAGTTAGTTTTAGGGGCCAAAACTAATACAAAATGCAACTTTAAGGTCTAATATGTCAAAAGATTCTTTTTGGGTTGAAAACGTTAGACCCACTAAACCACAAGGGTCAAAATAGTAATTTACTCTAATCTAAAATATAATTATGCCAAACTATGAATAATACAACCATTGATTATTCTAGATAATGCTAAACAGGTGCAGTTGCTGTGCTTAGAGACGATCGGTAATATTTTGTGATACGTTATTGTTAATGCTAATGCTAATATTTTATTAACTAACAATGATGTTGCATTTAAGGATCAATAACTCATTTATTAATAATGAGAAAATTTTGGACCAGTTGTGACTTGAACAAATGCTGGCCTGGATCGATAAAACTCTTAAGGGCTATTTGTTTCAGCTCTGAATGGTTCAAACATTTTTGTGGTTCAACACTTAATGGTTCTGGCTGTTTGTTCGTGAGTAGATGTCTAAATGGTTCACACATTTGCCTCTGAATGGTTAAGCATTATACTGAGTCTGAATGACTAAGACATCTTATCTGAAATGGTCAGACATTTGTCTGAAAGGTTAAGCATTGTACTGGCTCTTAATGGTTCAAACCTCTTACTGGTTCAACACTTAATGGTTTAAACCTCTTACCAGTTCAACACTTACCCATCAGGATATTTATTCTATCAGAGGCAAGGGCGGATTTGAACCAAACATAAAAACCATTATGACCTTCACTGAATATATAATCTTACACATTCATACCCTGCAAAAGGGCACAACGGCTAACACACAAGACATATGATGCTTGTACTCAAATTATTTTGGTGGTTCTCTCGAAATATCCAATCGGGTTAGATTCTGATTATGTGTGTTCATTGGATTATAGCACATGTCCCTTCCTGATTTTGATCTTGACGATTTCTCTAATAAGGACACCCCCCGAAAGCCTAGGATGCGAGAGCCCTATTTAGCAGAACTGCCCAGAGTTTGGGAGGGAAGTTTGGTATATCTCCTCGTCAGAAAGCTGTCATCCCCATTGAAGGATTAGGCCAACACGTGTTGGTTGTGGAGTACCGGCAATTCTTAAGTACCGGGTAATGATCCCCCTATTTCCGGTTGATGAGTCCTGCCCAATTTGCCGCAAGGTTTGTTTTGATACTTTTGGTGAGCATGCGGTCCATTGCAATGAGTTACCTAGGTTTAAATACAAGCATGATCTGGTTAGGGATGTCCTAAAGCGGGCAGAGATTTCGGCTATAGAGAAGGCTCCGGTGAATTTTCTGATGGATACACATGACGGGAGGTCTACTCTTCGGCCAACTGATATTCTTGTGTTTGGGTGGGCGAGGGAAAATACGTTTGTGTGGACCTTACAAGAGTGTCCCCTCTTGTTGGGCTCATGGATAATGGGTTTGTTGCTGGCCAAACATCGTTGAAGGCGGAATTAGGAAAAGTCGCTAAAAAACGAGAAAACTTGTTTAAAGAATCAACACATGTTTATACCATTAGCTTTTGATACATTTGGTTCTTTAGCACTGGAGGCCGTGGAATTCGTGAACAGGGTCCAACAGGTCGTGAATAATAATTTCTCAACCCTTAAGAGTCGCTTCGTGTTTAGTAGGATCAGTTTTGCAATTCAAAATGAGGTTGCACTGGAACTTGTTGCCCGTTTACCAATCATTTGTTTTGGCATTTTAATGAAATTTATGACTTCATCTAAAATAGATACAACTTAGATTGAGAATTAGAACTTCTATGTGTTATGAAATTCGTATGAACCAGAAACCGTGTAACCAAAAGGATTTCGAATTTGGCTATACAAAACCTGTTAACTGCCTAAAGGAAGTTATGATTTTAAATTAAAAATTGCCTCCAAAATACCTTATTTCGAAAATAAGTCCAGTTTCAAGAAAATTAATTTTCTAAGGCATTTTTGATAAAGCGACCGAATTTTTAAGCTCAACCCTAACCAAGGGCACCCCCCCCCCCTTGGAACCCTCATAAGAAGCACCACTCGGACACTTAGAATTATAACAAATCTAACATGTGTTCACTCTCGCACCTCCTAACTTGTTTGATGTGTATTACAATTCACTTTGGTTATTAAGTCAATCCTGATTACACAAAAATATCCAACAATTATCCTCTATTTTAGTGTAATCCTTGATTAACTTAAACAAATTCACAACAAACAAAATTATGCATAAATGAAAGTATATAATACATTCCAACTATTCGAATATTAGGGTGTCGCTATGACTAGAACCCTTTATATTCATAATGAATACATGAAGATAATATACACACAAGTTTACATACTTATATAATCTTTCTCGACTCTATTTTTACTAGCCTGTGTCTTATCCTTCAATGAACATATCAAAGCCAAGTCCTAGCTTCTTGAAGCAGCTAAACTTCATGCTCATATAGGCAATTGTTTCACTCTTGCACCTACATATGCAATTTTTCAAAGAACTGTTAAGAAAATAAACTTCAACCTCTTTTAACTTGCAGGTCTGAACACATACCTTGGGATGATGCTACTAAGGTGTTCCAATTTCTAGATGTTAAGCTTTCCACATTGAATTCAACACCTAATGTCATATTAGGTGGGAATTGGGTATCTTAGCATGAGAATATCATGTGGACTTTAATCCCATCCCTACAGCCTCCTTATGTACAAGATCTTACTTGACACTTTGGTTAAATAGTCAGCTAAGTTATGTTGAGTTCTCACAAACTCCATTGATACCACACCATGCATGATGAGCTCACGAGTCATGATGTGTCTAACACCTAAGTGTCTAGACTTCCCATTATACACTTGGCTATTGGCCTTAGCCAAGGTAGCATCACTATCACATTTAATAGATATTTGTGATATTGGTTTAGGCCACAATGGAATCTCATAAATCAAGTTTCTTAGCCATTCAGCTTCTTTACTAGCTGCTACTAATGCTACAAATTCTTTCATTGTTGAGTTAGTTTTGCAAGTCTGTTTCTAAGATGCCCCAGATATAGCACCTCCCCCAAGTAGAAAAGTCCATCCACTTGTGGAAGAATGATCTTCCATGTTGTTAATCCAGCTTGCATCAGAATAACCTTCTATAACTGAAGGAAATCCAGTGTAACTCAAACCATATTTCATGGTTCCTTTCAAGAACCTAAACATTCAATTTATAGCTTGCCAATAAATTATACTTGGATTGCTAGTATACATACAAAGCTTCCCAACAACATAATCTATATCCGGTCTAGTGCTTATTATAGCATACATGAGAGATCGAATAGCTCTTGAGTATTCAAGTTGACTTACCGCAACACCTTTATTAGGTGAGAGCTTAAAAGCAAGATCTATATAAGTGCTAACTGGAGAGCTATCTTGAAAATTAAATTTCTTCAAAATCTTCTCAATATAATGAGATTGAGAGATTAGAGTACCATTTTTCTCTCATTCAATCCTTATACCAAGAGTCAATTACGCCTCCCCCATGTCTTTCATGTTGAAGCAAGATGACAAAAAAATTCTTTATTTTATCAACTTGATCTTGGTCAGTACCAAAGATCAACATGTCATCTACATATAGGCAAATTATGACTCCTTTTCTAGAAGCATCAAATTTTCGATACACACACTTGTCCGCTTGGTTTAATACAAAACCATTAGAGAACACCACATCATTAAATTTTTTATGCCACTGTTTAGGTGCTTGCTTTAAGCCATACAACGACTTAACAAGCTTACACACCTTATGCTCATTACCAGCCATAATGAAACCCTTTCGTTGCTTCATATATATCGCATCTTCCAAATCACCGTTTAAGGAGGTAATTTTCACATGCATTTGGTGAACCACAAGATTGTATATTGCTACTAAAGCAACTAACAATCTAATTGTGGATATTCTTGCTACAGGAGTATATGTGTCACAGTAGTTTATCGCTTCCTTTTGTTTAAAGCCTTGGATTACAAATCGGGCTTTAAATTTATCAATGGAACCATCTACTTTCATCTATACAAATAGAGTCCATCTCATCATTAATATATTCTTTCTAGAAAGCAACATCCAAGATGACATGGCTTCACTATAGGTTCTAGGATCTTTCTCAATATTGAAACAATATTGATATTGAGTTTGAATCTCATCTCTAGATCCTTTAACTAAATATAGTTGATAATCGTCACCAAATAATTTAGCTTTTCTTGCTCTTGCACTTCTCCTAGGTTCTGGAGAAGTATCCATCACTTGGTCAGCTACTTGAGATTTACTAAAGCTTGGAACCTATTAGCAAACGAATGCTCAACATACCCAATGAAAATGCAATATATACCTCTTTCTCATATGTTCCTTATCTTAGGATCAGTGAGCCATACCACGGCTCTACAACCTCAAACTCTCAGTTTACTCAACTATGGTGGTTTCTATACCATAGCTCAAAAGGGGTAATCTTGTTCCTTTTATTAGTTTTGGTCAAAAATTACCTAAGCAATTAACTGATCAAATTAGTTTTGTGAGGTAGTGTGCTAAGAATGTGTATTGAAAATATCTTGGTTGAGTTGTTTGCAAAAACAATTTTCAGGATATAGCTCAAGATATTGAGCTATACCAATAATCAAATAATGAGCAAAAAAGTAAAGGGTGACACGGGATGTATGAGGAAAGCCCTTGATCAATCTAGATCGCCGGCCCAAAACCTCGAGAGCTGACAATCGCAGCTGCCTTGTCCTTCTTATTACTTCAAATGTCAGGATACAGTACAGGATATTGACCAGATCGTTGCTAAGTGTTACAATGTGTTAGGGGAGGATTTTTCAATGATTAGTGATCCTCAATTACTGTTGGGTTTAGTGATCCTCACTTATGTTTGAATTAGTGATCCTCAGAAGTATTACAGGATCGTGGATCATCGTAAGGATCCTTATACTAACGATTGTCTGCTTTGAATATAATGTTGTTTTGCAGGAGTACGAGCTTGGACTTGGACTTGGCGATATTCCTGGAGCATATTCCATATTTATTCCGCACGTGCATGGCTGAAATGGACGTTGTGGAGGTCGTGGAGGACTTGCACCATTTGCGGAATGTTTGTTAGCTTAGATATTTTCCATTTTTAAAAGGGATAGCGAGCTAAATAGAAAACACTTGGCTATTTTTAGCTTAACACACACACTCGCAACTACTCTCACCAGCTCTTGACAATTCACTCGGCGATTACATACTTTTTTGCATATTACACCATAGGGATCCTTGTAATTAGCTCGCTATCATCCGAAGTTGTAATACATTTCTTGTTTAATTTGAGTTGGTGATCGGTAGTTTCCATCACCCGAGGTTTTTTTATGCCGGAGATCATTCATTGATCAAGGGCTTTTTCCTCGTATAAATCTTTGTGTCACTTATTCATTTCATTTCTGAGTGATCCTTAGTGTTGTTCATTGATTCAAGCATCATACCTCACAACAGAAAGTTTGGTTGCATTATCATTGCTTGATTTTTGACCAAAACAGTTTGGCGCCCACCGTGGGGCAATTGGTGCTTCGTTCTTGAGAAATTATTGTTCTGGTGATCATTCCGGTTCGTTACAACCAAGCAGATGGCTTTCTCAGCGAAGAACACTTCAAGTTTAATGCCATCATTCAGTTCTTCACAAGGCGTTCCTCCTTTGCCTCCACCACCTTCTGGATCCTAGAAGAATGCTGATAACGCTGCGAAGAGACAAACCCCCATTTTCCAAAAGCCACCAACTTCTTCTGTTTCCACTAATCCTACTACTAATGATCTTTTTAATCTGATTTTGCAGATGAGGGATCGTATGCAAGAGCAGGATAAAACCAACGAAATGATCCTCAGGGAGATAGGTGATATCAAGAAACAGAAGAAATCGGTGGAGGATCATTCCCCATTGATGCCCAGGTCGCTGAACTTTGACACTCCAATCATAACTTCCCAGCAATTAGCAGCTCCGGACGTGCAATACTTGGGTGAATTACCAGGAAGGCGTTATGGAACAACAACAATGACTCAGGCTCCAGGATCTTGCCTTCAACCTTCCGGAGCCTCTGTCCAGCATCAGGGATCCTTCGTCAGCTCAGGAGGATATTTGGGAATGCACTCGGTCCAAGGATCCTCCCAGGTCCAAGGATCCTCCCAGGTCCAAGGATCCTTCCCGGTCCAAGGATCCTCCATGGTCCAAGGATCCTCCCAGGTCCAAGGATCCTCTCTGGTTCCAGGATCCTTTCAGGTTCAAGGATCCAACATCTTTCAGGATCGAGGATCCTTAAGGAGTATGCAGCCTCCAAGTTCGGATGTTTATCAAGGAGACTTCATACCAATGCAGACCATTGCTTCATCTGGTCCTTCGATCATACCGGAATCCCATCAATATGGATTCACATCTGGAATTCCAAACATGAATCCTCTGGGAGGTAATACTTTCAATAATTCTTATAACACTAACCATGGCTCCATGCAGGATACTGGAATCAATCAAGCTATGGCTAGGGAACTACAGAAGCTTAAGGATATGATATCCAGTGTACCAGGAGTGGTTAAACCCATCCCTGAAATCGCAGATGGTAGCCATAGGATATCTCGTTTTGCACCACCCTTATGTGATGCTGAGATACCCAAAAGATTCCAGATACCATCCATGAAGCTCTATGATGGTTCAACGGATCCAGAGGAGCATGTAGCTCAATACAGGGAGAGGATGGAGATCAATCCAATTCCTGAAAGGTTAAAAGAAGCATGTCTATGCAAGGGATTTGGATCCACACTCACAGGATCTGCTCTTAAATGGCTGCTAAGTCTTCCCCCTTACTCTATTACTTCATTTGCTAATCTAGTTAATTTGTTTAATAGTCAATTCTCTTGTAGTAGAAAATTTGAACGATTAACTAGTGATATATATAGGGTAACACAAGGTCAAAATGAATCACTTAGAGATTACATCACTAAGTTTAGTAAAGAATCCTTAGATATTCCTAATTTGGATATTGCTACGGCTGTAGAAGCCTTTAAAATGGGATTGCTTAGGGATTCATTATTCTATGATGATCTTGTTATGACACCTTGCAGGAATCTTGATGAAGTAAGAACCAGGGCCCTTAGGTTCATCCGCCTAGAGGATGACAAAAGGATCCAGGATAGATTGACAGGATCCTCAAAACAGGAAAAGCAAGGATCCTACTTCAGGAACAACAAATCAAAGTCCTATAACAGATCTGATAACCAGAACGTGCATGCAGTGGAACAAGAAGAGGATGATGAGGATTATCCTCCTATTTCTGAATACTGTTTTTCTGTTGATAACAATGAACTAATCCTTGCAATACAGAATCTAGGTGGCCGAGAAAAAGTGATAAACCAGCTGCTACAAAGGATAAGTCCAAATGGTGTGCATATCATGAGGATTTCGGGCATCTCACTGAAGAGCGTATTGCACTAAGAAAGGAAATTGGTTACTTGTTGAGCAAGGGGCATTTGAAGGAACCTTTGGGACTCCAGGATCCTGAAAGGATCCCGGAAAGGGCTCCTGCTCCTCCAGCAGATGCACAAGTTATAAACTTCATATCCGGTGGATCAGACATTTGTGGTACCTCCTTTTCAGCAGCAAAAAGACATGCTAAGGAAACCAAGATGGATAATTGAGACAGACCCGTCCGGACCTCCGTTGTTACCCAGGATAAAGTCATAACCTTTGATGAGGATGATCG
Source organism: Helianthus tuberosus (assembly GCA_030545235.1). Lineage (NCBI taxonomy): Eukaryota > Viridiplantae > Streptophyta > Magnoliopsida > Asterales > Asteraceae > Helianthus > Helianthus tuberosus. The sequence continues at coordinate 79,796,976 of CM060372.1, read as the reverse complement.
TGTTGATGTCCAGGATCCTCATCATGATGGTCTTGTAATTACATTGTTTATTTCTAACCACTTTGTTCGTAGGATCCTTATAGATGGAGGAAGCTCTGTGAACATCATTCAGCTTGATGTCCTCAAGAAGATGAATATCTCGGAGACTGATATTATCCCAAGATCCTCAGTACTTGTGGGATTCAGTGGAGAAACTAAGAATACATTGGGGGACATCAAACTCCCAATCTATATTGAAGGATTGCATTCTTATAAAAAATTTTGTGTTATAGATTGTTTATCTTGTTGCAATGTTATCCTTGGCAGGCCATGGATACATGATATGAAGGCAGTCCCATCCACCTATCATCAATGTGTGAAGCTTCCGAGTCCATGGGGAGTGGTGAAAATTGAGAGTGATCAACAAGAGGCTAAGAACTGTTATACATCATCAATGAAGCCAGCCTCAAGACCAAGGGAGCAGTAGCAATTAAAGTATCCTCCAAGAGATGTCTTGGAGGCAAGAGAACAGGATTTGAAAGAAATCCTCATGGATCCTGATGATCCTGAATCCAAGATCTTCATAGGATCAGGGATCCTTAGCGACATTGAACAGGAGCTAGTATCCTTCCTTAAGAGGAGGAAGTCCACCTTTGCCTGGAAGCATGAGGACATGACAGGTATATCTAAGGATATAATTACTCATAAGCTTGGCATTGACAGGTCATTCAAGCCTATACATCAAAAAAGGAGGAAGTTTGCACCTGAAAGGAATGCTATTATCCAGGAAGTGGTAGATAAACTACTTCGGGCAGGTATGATTAGAGAGGTTAAGTATCCAAGATGGTTAGCCAATGTGGTTGTTGTTCAAAAGAAAAATGGAAAGTGGAGGGTATGTGTCGATTTTACTGATTTAAACAAGGCATGTCCCAAGGATCCTTTCCCATTACCCCACATTGACTCCATGGTGGATGCTACCGCGGGTCATGAGTTGTTGACTTTTATGGATGCTTCATCTGGATTTCAACAAATTCAGATGGAACCATCTGATCAAGAGGATACAGCCTTTATGACCCCAACTGGTATATATTGTTATATTGCTATGCCATTTGGACTAAGGAATGCAGGTGCTACTTATCAAAGGCTAGTCAATATGATGTTCAAGGAACAAATTGGACACACTATGGAAGTCTATATTGATGACATGGTGGTTAAGTCCAAGAAAGCTGAGGATCACCTTAAAGACTTGGAGGAAGCATTGAATATCCTTGATAAATTTAATATGAAACTAAATCCTTCCAAGTGTCATTCTGGTGTTAAAGCAGGGAAATTCCTAGGCTATATGGTGACAAAGAGGGGCATTGAAGCAAGTCCAGAGCAAATTAAGGCTATTGTGAATATCAAATCTCCTGCCAATGCTAAGGATGTGCAAAGATTGACAGGCAGGATCGCAGCCTTGAACAGATTCATATCAAAATCCTCAGAAAAGTGCAAGGAATTCTACGACATCCTGAGGAAGAACAAGAAATTTGAATGGACTGAGAAGCATGAAAGTGCCCTCAAAGCTCTTAAGGATTACCTATCCTCAGCCCCTGCCTTGATGAAACCAGAAAAGGGGGACGTATTATCCTTATACTTAGCAGTATCTTCAAAAGCAGTAAGTGCGGTCCTTGTTAAGGATCACCAAGGTACACAACATCCTGTTTATTATGTAAGTAAGAGTTTACTTGATGCTGAATCCAGGTATTCACACTTAGAGAAACTTATCCTTGCATTAATAATGGCATCTACTAAATTAAGACATTATTTTGAAACTCATGCCATTATTGTTAAGACTAATTTTCCAATTAAGAATGTTCTCAGGAAACCTGAAATGTCAGGAAGGATGGCTAAGTGGGCAGTGAAGCTTAGTGCATATGATATAAGATATGAACCAAGGACTGCCATCAAATCTCAAGCCTTAGCTGACTTTGTGGCAGATTTTAGTAGTGATTTGCAAAAGGAAGCTGAGTTAGAAGTCCAACAGCTTGAAGAAACTAAGGATCCTTGGATACTCTTCACTGATGGAGCCTCTAATGTAAAAGGAACAGGGCTTGGAATACTGCTAAAATCGCCACAGGGGGACATAATACCCCACTCCATAGCTTGTGAATTTCAAACTACCAACAATGAGGCTGAGTATGAAGCATTGATAGCTGGTTTGCAAATTGCTAAGCATATGAGGATCAGGTATCTAGAGGTACATGTAGATTCATTATTAATCACTAATCACTTTAATGGATCCTATGCTGTTAAAGGTGAAAAGCTAATCAAATATTTAGAGATAGTCAAAGAATTGGCACTCTCTTTTGTTTCCTTTAGTTTGACACAGGTACTAAGGGAAGAGAATGCAGAGGCTGATGCATTAGCCAATCTAGGATCATCCTTGAAGATCTCGGAGGATACCAAGATCCCTATTATCCATATCCTGACCCCTGCTATCGAGGATCTTGTAGCTATAGAGATAGGAGAAGATTCTGCAATCATCCCTAGTGATGATACTCAATCTCATTCAGGATCATGGATCCTTCCAATCATGAGATACATACAACATGGAGAGATTCCTACAGGAGAAAACCCTAGGGCTTTCAAAATTAAGGTATCTCAATTTACAATATTGAATAATATGTTGTATAAACGATCTCTTGCAGGACCATATCTAAGATGCATTGAGGATCCTGAAATCCAAGAAGTCCTCAAGGATTTCCATCAAGGAGATTGTGGAAACCACACTGGGGGCAGGGCATTATTCTCAAGGATCCTGATGAAAGGATACTATTGGCCCACTATGAGGAAGGATGCTATGGAGTACGCCAAGAAATGTGATCCTTGTCAGAGACACAGTAATATCCTTCACCAACCAGCAGAACTTTTGCACCCTATATCCTCTTCTTGGCCATTTATGAGGTGGGGAATGGATATAGTTGGTAAGCTTCCTAAGGCACCTGGTGGAAAAGTATTCATGCTTGCTATGACTGATTACTTCTTCAAGTGGATAGAGGCTGAAGCCTTTGCTCAAGTCAGAGAAAAGGAAGTTATATCTTTTATTAAAAGAAACATTATTACTAGATTTGGTATCCCTTCTGAAATTATTTGTGATAATTGTTAGGGGAGGATTTTCTAACAATTAGTGATCCTTACTCGTTATCCTAATTAGTGATCCTTACTTCTGTGACAGGTGGTGATCCTCAGAAGAGCTTCAGGATCAGGATCATGGATCACTTTAAGGATCCTCGTACTGACGATTGTTTACTTATGTTTTGTACTATCTCGCAGGTATAACAAGCTTGACCAAGTCTTGGCGACATTCCTGGAGAATATTCCCAAACTATTCTGCACGTGCTTGGCCAAAAATAGACGTTGTGGAGAACGTGGAGGCATGGCACGAAAGTCGGATAGTTAGTTTGGTAGTTAGATTTCTATTTTAAAAGGGGTAACGAGCTAGTAGAGAAACACTTAGCCATTTTTGCAGCTACACACACTCATATATTCGCACACTTGAAGCTCTTGACGAACATTCATTCATTTTCATTCACTTATACACATTTCACCATAGTGATCCTTGTACCTAGCTCGTTACTATCCGAAGTTGTAAACATTTAATCATTTATTTGAACTTGGTGATCGGTAGTTTCCATCACCCGGGGTTTTTTGTGCCGGAGATCAACTCTTGATCAAGGGCTTTTTCCCCGTATAAATCCTTGTGTTGTTTGTGCAAATTTACATTGAAGTGATCCTCATCACTGTTATACGTTTTAAGCATCATTCCCCGAAACAAAGAGTTTGGTTGCAATATCCTCAACAGAATTTTTGACCAAAACAGTTTGGCGCCCACCGTGGGGCAATTGGTGCTTCGTCCTTAGAAAAATTCGCATTTCTGTGCTCATTTCGGTTCGCTACGACCAAGCAAATGGCTTCCTCAGCGAAGAATGCTTCAAACTTGATGCCTTCATTCACTTCTTCACAAGGCGTCCCTCCTTGGCCTCCACCACCTTCTGGACCCCAGAAGAATGCTGAGAATGCTGCGAAGAAACCAACTCCCATTTTCTCAAAACCTCCAACTTCTTCTGCTTCTTACACTCCCACTACTAGTGACATGTTTACTTTGATTTTGCAGATGAAGGATCAGATACGGCAACAGGATAAGACCAATGAGAGGATTCTCAAAGAAATTGGAGATCTCAAGAAACAAAAGACAACGGCAGAGGATCATTCCCCATTGGTGCCGAAATCTCTGAATTTTGATACTCCAGTGATTACTTCTCAGCCATCAGTGGTCCCAGAAGTTCAATATGTGGGTGGACCAAAAGGAGTGCACTATGGAACAACAACAATGACCCAGACATTAGGTTCATATTTCCAGCCAGCGGGATCCTATCCTCAGCATATGGGATCCCTCACGAATTCAGGAGGATATTCAGGAATGCAGCAGATTCAAGGATCCTCCTTCGTTCCAGGATCATCCCAGGTTCAAGGATCCTCCTTCGTTCCAGGATCATCCCAGGTTCAAGGATCCTCCTTCGTTCCAGGATCATCACAGGTTCAAGGATCCTCCTTCGTTCCAGGATCATCCCAGGTTCAAGGATCCTCCTTCGTTCCAGGATCATCCCAGGTTCAAGGATCCTCCTTCGTTCCAGGATCATCCCAGGTTCAAGGATCCTCCTTCGTTCCAGGATCATCCCAGGTTCAAGGATCCTCCTTCGTTCCAGGATCGTCCCAGTTTCAAGGATCCTTCCAGATGCCAGGATCCTTGAGGAGTTTGCAAACAGGAAGTTCAGATGTCCATCAGGGAGATTTTATTCCAATGCAGACCAATGCTTCTACTGGTCCCTCGATCATTCCAGAGCCCCAACAATATGGATTAACATCCATTGTCCCTAACTTGAATCCAATGGGAGGTAACACTTTTAATAATTCTCATACTACTAACCGTGGTCTTATGCAGGATCCAGGTATCAATCATGCCATGGCTAGAGAATTGCAAAAGCTAAAGGATATGATATCGAGTGTTCCGGGAGTAGTCAAACCTATCCCAGAGATTGCAGATGGGAGCCACAAGATATCTCGTTTTGCACCACCAATCTGTGATGCCGAGATACCCAAGAGGTTCCATGTGCCAACAATGAAGTTGTATGATGGTTCAACAGATCCTGAAGAACACATAGCACAATACAGGGAGAGGATGGAGATCAATCCAATTCCAGAAAGGTTAAAGGAAGCATGCCTGTGCAAGGGATTCGGATCCACTCTTACTGGATCAGCTCTCAAATGGCTGCTAAGTCTTCCTCCCTATTCTATTACCTCATTTGCTATCCTAGTACTTGTTTAATAATCAGTTTTCTTGTAGTAGAAAATTTGAACGATTAACTAGTGATTTATATAGGATAACCCAGGGTCATAATGAATCATTAAGGGATTACATTACCAAATTCAGTAAAGAATCCTTAGACATTCCCAACTTAGATATAGCTACGGCTGTTGAGGCCTTCAAGATGGGACTGCTTAGGGATTCGTCTTTCTATGATGACCTTATTATGACACCATGCAGGAACTTAGATGAGGTAAGAACACGAGCACTTAGGTTCATCCGGCTAGAGGATGACAAGAGGATCCAGGAGAGGTTAGCAGGATCCTCAAAGCAGGATAAGCAAGGATCCTCATTCAGGAACAACAAATTCAGATCCTACAACAGATCTGATAATCAAAACGTGCACTCTGTTGATCAAGAAGAGGATGATGAGGATTATCCTCCAATTTCTGAATATTGTTTTAGTGTTGATAACAATGAACTAATCCTTGCTATGCAGAACCTAGGTGATAAAGCTAGATGGCTGAGAAAGAATGAAAGGCCGGCTGCAACTAAGGATAAATCAAAGTGGTGTGCATATCATGAAGATTTTGGGCACCTCACAGAAGAATGCATTGCATTAAGAAAGGAAATTGGATACTTGTTGAGCAAGGGGCATCTAAAAGAGTTGTTGGGAAGAAAAAAGTCAAGGACTCAGGATCCTGAAAGGATCCCTGAGAAGGCTCCAGCTCCTCCAGCAGATGCACAAGTGATAAACTTTATTTCTGGAGGATCCGACATTTGTGGCACATCCTTCTCAGCAGCTAAAAGGCATGCAAAGGAAACTAAAATGGATAATGGAGAAAGACCAGTTCGAACATCAAGTGTCTCCGAAGGAAAAGTCATAACCTTTGATGAAGAGGATCGTGTTGATATCCAGGATCCTCATCACGATGGTTTAGTTATTACTCTTTTCATATCTAACCATTTTGTCCGCAGGATCCTTATAGACGGAGGAAGTTCAGTGAACATTATCCAGCTTGATGTTCTAAAAAAGATGGGTATTCCTGAATCAGAGATCATACCAAGATCCTCCGTGCTCGTGGGATTTAGTGGCGAAACTAAGAACACCCTGGGGGACCTTAAACTCCCAATATATATTGAAGGCTTACACTCTTATCAAAAAATTTGTGTTATTGACTGTTTATCTTGTTGTAATGTTATCCTTGGCAGGCCCTGGATACACGATATGAAAGCAGTCCCATCTACTTATCATCAATGTGTGAAGCTCCCTAGTCCTTGGGGAATAGTAAAGATTGATTGTGATCAGCAGGAGGCTAAGAATTGCTACACTTCATCGATGAAACCAGCCTCGAAGTCAAGGGAGCAATAGCAATCAAGGTATCCTCCAAGGGATGTCTTGGAGGCCAGAGAGCAGGATGTGGTAGAAACCCTCATGGATCCTGATGATCCTGAATCCAAAATCTATATCGGATCAGGGATCCTTGGCGAAATGAGAGAAGACCTTGTATCCTTCCTCAAAAGGAGAAAGACTACCTTTGCATGGAAACACGAAGACATGACTGGTATATCCAAAGATGTTATCACTCATAAACTCGGCATTGACAGATCCTTCAAACCAATCCATCAAAGGAGAAGAAAGTTTGCACCGGAAAGGAATGCCATTATCCAAGAAGAGGTAGAGAAATTGCTCCGGGCAGGTATGATTAGAGAGGTCAAGTATCCAAGATGGTTGGCCAATGTGGTTGTTGTTCAAAAGAAAAACGGAAAGTGGAGGGTATGTGTCGATTTTACCGATTTAAATAAGGCATGTCCCAAGGATCCTTTCCCTTTACCCCACATTGACTCCATGGTGGATGCAACTGCGGGTCATGAACTGTTAACTTTTATGGATGCTTCATCTGGATTCCAACAAATCCAAATGGAACCATCCGACCAAGAGGATACAGCCTTCATGACTCCAACTGGTATATACTGCTATATTGCTATGCCGTTCAGATTAAGAAATGCAGGTGCAACATATCAAAGGCTGGTGAATATGATGTTCAAGGATCAGATTGGACAAACTATGGAGGTTTACATAGATGATATGGTGGTAAAATCCTTAAAAGCTGAGGATCACCTAAGAGACTTGGAGGAAGCATTCGATATCCTTGACAAATATAACATGAAACTCAATCCTTCAAAATGTCACTTTGGTGTTAAAGCAGGTAAATTCTTAGGATATATGGTGACAAAGAGAGGCATTGAAGCTAGCCCGGAACAAATCAAAGCAATAGTGAACATCAAATCTCCGGCCAATGCTAAGGATGTTCAAAGGCTAACAGGCAGGATAGCAGCTTTGAACAGATTTATATCCAAATCCTCAGAGAAATGCAAAGAATTCTACGATATCCTAAGGAAGAACAAGAAATTCGAGTGGACTGAGAAGCATGAAGATGCTTTAAGAGCCCTCAAGGATTACCTATCCTCAGCCCCAGCCTTGATGAAACCAGAAAAAGGTGATGTGTTATCCTTGTATCTTGCAGTATCCTCAAAAGCAGTAAGTGCGGTCCTTGTTAAGGATCATCAAGGTACACAACATCCTGTCTATTATGTAAGTAAAAGTTTACTTGATGCCGAATCCAGGTACTCACACCTTGAAAAGCTTATTCTTGCATTAATTATGGCATCTACCAAGTTAAGACATTATTTTGAAACTCATGTTATCATTGTTAAAACTAATTTTCCAATTAAGAATGTCCTCAGGAAACCAGAGATGTCAGGAAGGATGGCTAAGTGGGCAGTGAAATTGAGTGCATATGATATAAGATATGAGCCTAGGACAGCCATCAAATCCCAAGCATTAGCTGACTTTGTGGCTGATTTCAGTAGTGATTTACAAGAAGAAGCTGAGCTAGAAGTCCAGCAGCTAGAAGAGACCAAGGATCCTTGGATACTTTATACTGATGGATCCTCAAATATCAAAGGCACAGGGCTTGGAATACTACTAAAATCGCCACAGGGGGACACAATACCCCATTCTATAGCTTGTGAGTTCCAAACCACTAACAATGAGGCTGAGTATGAAGCCTTAATTGCTGGTTTGCAAATTGCAAAGCATATGGGGATCAGGTATCTTGAGGTACATGTAGATTCATTGTTAATTACAAACCACTTTAATGGATCATACGCTGTTAAAGGTGAAAAGCTAACCAAATATTTAGAGATAGTCAAAAGTTTGGCACTCTCTTTTGTTTCCTTTAGTTTGACGCAGGTACCAAGGGAAGAAAATACAGAGGCTGATGCATTGGCTAACTTAGGATCATCCTTGAAGATCCCGGAGGATATCAAGATTCCTATTATCCATATCCTGACCCCGGCTATCGAGGATCACGAGGCTATGGAGATAGGAAATGATTCTGCAATTATCCCTTGTAAGGATACTCAATCCCATTCAGGATCAAGAGCATGGATCTCACCAATTATGAGATACTTACAACATGGAGAGATTCCTACAGGAGAAAACCCTAGGGCTTTCAAATCTAAGGTATCTCAATTCACAATTATGAATAATATGTTGTATAGACGATCTCTTGCAGGACCATACTTGAGATGCATTGAGGATCCTGAAGTTCAAGAAGTTTTAAAAGACTTCCATGAAGGAGATTGTGGAAACCACACTGGGGGCAGGGCATTATTCTCAAGGATCCTGAGGACAGGATACTACTGGCCAACCATGAAGAAAGATGCTGTAGAGTATGCCAGAAGATGTGATCCTTGCCAGAGACACAGCAACATCCTTCATCAACCAGCTGAATTATTGCATCCTATATCCTCCTCTTGGCCATTTATGAGATGGGGTATGGATATAGTTGGTAAGCTCCCTAAGGCACCTGGTGGAAAAGTATTCATGCTTGCTATGACTGATTACTTCTCCAAGTGGATAGAGGCTGAAGCTTTTGTCCAAGTCAGAGAAAAGGAAGTTATATCCTTCATTAAAAGAAATATTATAACTAGATTTGGAATTCCTTCTGAGATTATATGTGATAATGGTTCCCAATTTATTGGGGGCAGAACCACTAACTTTTGTGACAGCTGGGGGATTAGGATGATAACATCAACACCAGTCCACCCACAAGCTAATGGTCAAGCGGAATCATCCAACAAGATCATCATCAACAATTTGAAGAAGAAGCTTGGATCCAAGAAAGGGAAATGGGCAGAAGAACTACCTTATGTGCTTTGGGCTGACAGGACAACCCCTAAGAATGCAACTGGTCAAACACCATTCTCTTTGGTGTTTGGGGCAGAATCAGTGATCCCAACAGAAATGGTGGTTCCAACTGCTAGAACAAGTACTCGTGATCCTGAGGAAAATAATGAAAACTTGGCTCAAGACCTGGATACTATTGAAGAAATCAGGGATATGGCTAGGATAAGGATGGCCAGTTATCAACAAAGAATGGCTGGTGCTTACAACAAAAATGTCAGGATCAGGAGGTTTCAAGTTGGAGATATGGTATTAAGGAAAGCATTTCAGAATACCACCAACCCTGCTGATGGAAAATTGGCTCCAAAATGGGAAGGCCCTTATTTGATTGAAGCTGAAGCAGGAACGGGGGCATATAGATTGCTAACCATGGAAGGTGATTTGCTACCAAGAGCTTGGAATGCTGTCCACTTGAAGAAATATTTCATGTGAGCTGGATCCTCATGACACAGATGATCCTCACGAACGGGATATCCTTGAAGGATCCTCAAAGTATCGGTGATCCTTACTTAGGTAATATCCTAAACTTGAACTATTTCGTTTCTTTATTTTCTCATATAAGGATAAGGATCATGTATCCTTTATCCATCTCTCACGTGAATTTAAGTTTTGAAAGTTCAGGTATCCTTAGCATAACATTGGTTATCTGCTGAAGCAATCCGTTCCTTGGGTTTAACCCCAGTTATTTGGGCTTGACCCCAGTTCCGCCTGTAGCGCACGATGATCCTGGTATAGTTCAAGGCATTGGGACCAGTACTCGTTTTAGGGGCTGATAATTCCATTGTTCTGGCTATGCTTAGGATCCTACGTATAATGGTAGACGTACCATACATCCGTTCCTAAGGTTTCTAACGTTTTCACGTTAGCTAAGGTTTTGGCATTTTCATGCCACTAAGTTTGGATAGTCGCCAGTTAGGGCCATACTCCAGTTTACATACGATCCTTGGGCTTGTCCCCAGTTATCCTTGGGCTTGTCCCCAGTTACTAACTCTTATCTTATATTGGCTTAGTCCCAAGTTATGCTCTATTTCAGGTTCTTGAAGATAGGCAACTAGGGATCCTTGATCCTTACTTTAATCTAGGGTTTATCTTGTAGTTATCCTTATTATGGTTAGGATCCTAACTTGGATCCTCAGGTATGATCCTTAACTATTTTTAATTCTATTCATTATTTATTTGAATAACCCTTATATTTGACAACTGAACTTATGATTCTTAAACCATATCACTTTTTAAAACTTATCGGTTATGGGATATGTGATCCTTGATCGTGTCCTAAACTTTCTGTATATCTTTTCTGATTTTTTAAGGCTTGATAAGTATAAACAAAATGAATATTACAACAGTTGGAAAGTTAGACATTATAAAGGATAACAATACAAGATAAGCGACAAAAGGTTAAGTTTTTATTTATTAACAAGAGACTAACCCCTTAAGGTTGTCAAAATTGCCAACCCACATTTCTACCAGCAAAATGTGGCCCGTCCACATGGGTTGGCAAAGGGTGTCCATTGTTTACGGGTCTTTGTAGTGCAGAAAATAAAAGACGGAAGGATAACGAGTGGCTTCATCCCCCAAACAGAGGATCCATCCACCACCCATTATCCTGCCTATTGTCCACAGGATCATACATGATCCTTAATCCTAAAACCTACTGTTCAAATACAACCCATCATTGTTCAACAAAAAACACCATAACCAAAACAAACTATCAAACTTAGAAAATTGGGCTCCGGCTGCGTCTAGAAATGTCCTTCATCGCCCAATCCTGCAGCCTAAACCTTCGCTGCATTGTCACCTCCAGCTCCACTTGTTTCACCACCATCACCTTTGCCTCCAGCTTCAATTGTCAGGATCTCTTCAACCTCCTCAGCCTCTTCATCGTCCAGCTCAGCCAGCCTTGCCTTCCAACCTTCAATATCCCAGGTGCTCTTGTCAAAAGCAGGATCCTGAGCTTCCAAGGCCATTTGAAGCTTGGTCTTGTACATTGTAATGGCGGCAGAGACTTTGGCATCTTCGGTGATCTCACTCTTCTCATAATCAACATTGACCAGCACCTTGGCCATCTGCTGTTTGGTATCCCGAACTTCCTTCTGAAGATCAGCAATTGTGAGATCCTTTAACACCGCAACCTGCTGGAGATCGGCAATCTTCCTATCCTGATCCTCAACGTGGCCCACATAGTCCTCAATCTCTGCGAATTTCTGCAAAAAGGATAAGGCCAGGATCATGTAATCAGCAGGATATACCAGCAGGATATGTCAATAGGATATACGAGCAAAGACAGTGATCCTCACCTCGTTAAAGTACTCAAGGAATTGATGACGGATCAGAGGCAGACCCTGCAGATCCCCAGCTTCAGAGGCTTTTCTCTTCTTGATTGCCTTCCCTTTGAGGGGTGCCTTGGGGACCGAAGCTGTCGGACTGGTAGGAGCTTTTCTCTTGGAGGATCTGACAGTGGTGAGATCAGCAACATTGAACTTGGAAGCAGAGTTGGTGGATTTTCCAGCACCTACACAATCAAAATAAGATAAGTATCTTTTCTTAATTCATATTTCACTATTTATTTAAATTTTAGACAAGGATACTTACTTGACATTGTGACAGAGCCTGAGGATACCTCCTGTGAATCTTGGGTTGTTGTCTTGAAAGTTCTTGTCTCAGGGTCAAGTTTCTTGAAAGCAAGGAGCCTTTCCTTAGCAGCAGGGGACAGTTTGAGGTGTGAGACGGTGATAGCTGCATAATAAGAAAGCAAAAATATAAGTTATCCTTACATCAAAAGAAAGTTCCTGGTGATCCTTATCAGGATCCTCCACCCTACCATGGGTAGCCCATTTTTTTAGGTAGATCCTTTCCATCTTTAATGGAATCTCTCTTGATAAAAAAGAAACGCCGCTTCCAATTAGCATCATTCTTGGTGGCTTTGAAGATCGGGTGTTCCTCGCCGGGTTTGCGTTTAAACAAATAGCGATGAGAACCAAAGGTGGTAAGATCATACAGCTCTCCCAGCTCTGCCATTCCTAGATCTATTCCCTCCTGATCGATGATCCTTTCAAGGGTGTATAAAACCCTCCAAATCATCGGCATGGCTTGAACATAAGAGATGCCGGTTAGTGAAAAGAAAGATTGTGTGAAGGTTGGAAAAGGATATGAATAGCCTATGGTGAACGGAGTGACGGGTAAAGCAACCCACGTGTCGGAAATATGATCACTCAGGGCATTGGGGTCATAAGGCCTAAACTCAGTGTTCGCCGGGAAACAGTGGCGGATCCTATCTATCTGAGCATCATTGAAACAGCAGCGTTCTTTAATGGAGTCTTCAATGATCCCCTGGCTTTTCGGAGGCCTATTCTTTGGATGATCCTTGGCTGGGGAATTTCGGAGCAACATCTTTGATGGAAAGAAAGAAAAACAGAGTAAGAGAGGAAGAAGATGAAGAAAGATATACCTGATTGATCTTCGACGGAGAATATAAAGGGAGTTTCTTTCGAATTTAAATGCAGTTGATCCTATCTCTATCTCCTATATATAATCATGATCGTGCAGGGTTGTCACTTCTGTGACGTCATGGATGCAACGGCTAGTTCGATATCAACGGCTATATATCCGTTAGTTAGTTGCGGATAAGATCAAGAAAATATAACTCGCTAATTTTACAAATTACTCCTTATATTTTGGGGGCAATTGTTAGGGGAGGATTTTCTAACAATTAGTGATCCTTACTCGTTATCCTAATTAGTGATCCTTACTTCTGTGACAGGTGGTGATCCTCAGAAGAGCTTCAGGATCAGGATCATGGATCACTTTAAGGATCCTCGTACTGACGATTGTTTACTTATGTTTTGTACTATCTCGCAGGTATAACAAGCTTGACCAAGTCTTGGCGACATTCCTGGAGAATATTCCCAAACTATTCTGCACGTGCTTGGCCAAAAATAGACGTTGTGGAGAACGTGGAGGCATGGCACGAAAGTCAGATAGTTAGTTTGGTAGTTAGATTTCTATTTTAAAAGGGGTAACGAGCTAGTAGAGAAACACTTAGCCATTTTTGCAGCTACACACACTCATATATTCGCACACTTGAAGCTCTTGACGAACATTCATTCATTTTCATTCACTTATACACATTTCACGATAGTGATCCTTGTACCTAGCTCGTTACTATCCGAAGTTGTAAACACTTAATCATTTATTTGAACTTGGTGATCGGTAGTTTCCATCACCCGGGGTTTTTTGTGCCGGAGATCAACTCTTGATCAAGGGCTTTTTCCCCGTATAAATCCTTGTGTTGTTTGTGCAAATTTACATTGAAGTGATCCTCATCACTGTTATACGTTTTAAGCATCATTCCCCGAAACAAAGAGTTTGGTTGCAATATCCTCAACAGAATTTTTGACCAAAACAATAATGGATCCCAATTTATTGGGAACAAAACTACTAACTTTTCTGACAGCTGGGGGATTAAGATGATAACATCAACACCAGTCCACCCACAAGCTAATGGTCAGGCAGAATCATCCAACAATATCATCATCAACAATTTGAAGAAGTAGCTTGGATCCAAGAAAGGAAAATGGGCAGAAGAACTACCTTATGTGCTTTGGGCTGATAGGACAACTCCCAAGAATGCTACTGGCCAAACTCCATTTTCTTTGGTATTTGGGGCAGAATCAGTGATCCCTACAGAGATGGTGGTTCCAACTGCAAGAACAAGCGTTCGTGATCCTGAAGAAAATGCTGAAAACTTGGTTCAAGACTTGGATACTATAGAAGAAATCAGGGATTTGGCAAGGATAAGGATGGCTAGTTATCAACAAAGGATGGCTGGAGCCTACAACAAAAATGTCAGGATCAGGAAATTCCAAGTTGGTGATATGGTATTAAGGAAAGCATTTCAGAATACCACCAATCCTGCTGATGGAAAGTTGGCACCAAAATGGGAAGGCCCTTATTTGATTGAAGCTGAAGCAGGAAAGGGGGCATATCGATTGCTAACAATGGAAGGTGATTTGCTACCAAGAGCTTGGAATGCTGTCCATTTGAAGAAATATTTCATGTGACAAGGATCTATGATCCTTACATAACGAGTATCCTTGAAGGATCCTTACAGAACAGATGATCCTCATTTTGGTAACATTCTAATCTCAAACTATTTCATTCTTTTATTCTCTTATATAAGGATAAGGATCCTGCGTCCTTTATCCTCCTTTCACTTGATTCTGAGTTTTGAAGGTTCAGGTATCCTTAACTAAGGATTGAGTATCCACAGAAGTATCCAGTTTGGACCTGTCCCCAGTTTCGCCAGTAGCGCACAATGATCCTGGTATAGTTCATGGCAATGGGACCAGTACTCGCTTTAGGGGCTGACAATTTCATTGTACTGGCTATATTCAGGATCCTACGTATAATGGTAGATGTACCATACATCCGTTCCTAAGGTTTCTAACATTTTCACGTTAGCTAAGGTTTTGACATTTTCATGTCACTAAGTTTGGATAGTCGCCAGTGAGGGCCATACTCCAGTTTACACACGATCCTTTGGGCTTGTCCCCAGTTATCCTTTGGGCTTGTCCCAAGTTATCCTTTGGGCTTGTCCCCAGTTATCCTTTGGGCTTGTCCCCAGTTATCCTTTGGGCTTGTCCCCAGTATATTGGGCTTGTCCCCAGAATTGTTGGGCTTGTCCCCAGTTACTAACTCTTGTCTTATATTGGCTTAGTCCCAACTTGTATCCTATTTCAGGTTTTTGGAGATAAACGACCAAGGATCCTTGATCCTTACCTTCTACTAAGGTTTGTCCTTTGGTTATCCTGATTATAAGTGTTAAGGGTTAGGATCCTAACTTGGATTCTCAGGTATGATCCTTAACGATTTTGATTTTATTCATTATTCGTTTGAGTAACCCTTGTCCTTTGACAACTGAACTTGTGATCCTTGAACTATATTACTTTTTGGAACTTATCGATTATAGGATATGTGATCCTTGATCATATCCTAAACTTTTTGAGGATATTTATTAAAATTTTCCTTTACTTGATAAGTTTAGACAAAATGAATATCACAATAATTGAAAAGTAAAGTACTAACAAGGATAGCAACACGGGAGATAGCCAAAAAGTTAAAGTTATTTTATTCACAAAACATTAAACCCCTTAAGGTTGTCAAAATTGCCAACCCACGTTTCTACCAGCAAAACGTGGCCCATCCACATGGGTTGGCAAAGGGTGTCCATTGTTTACGGGTCTTTGTAGTGCAGGAAATAAAAGACGGAAGGATAACGAGTGGCTTCATCCCCCAAACAGAGGATCCATCCACCACCCATTATCCTGCCTATTGTTCAAGGATCCATGATCCTTCACCCTAGAAACTATTGTCTAAAGTTATTACAACCCATCATTGTTCAACAAAAACACCATAACCAAAATAAACTACCAAATTCTAAAAAAAATGGGCTCCGGCTACGTCTAGAAATGTCCTTCATCGCCTATCCATGCAGCTTACACCTTGGCTGCATTACCATCTCCTCCAGCTCCACCTGCTTCTCCACCATGATCCTTGCCACTGCCACCAGCCTCGATTGCCAGAACCTCATCTGCCTCTTCTTCGTCCTTCAACTCAGCCAGCCTAGCCTTCCAGCCCTCCATGTCCCAGTTGCTCCTGTCAAAATTAGGATCCTGAGCTTCTTGGGCCATCTGCAACTTGGTCTTGTACATGGCAATGGCAGCGTAGACTTTGGCATCCTGCATGATCTCGTGCTTCTCGTAGTCAGCATTGATCTGAGCTGCAACCGCCTGAGTTTTAGCATCATTGAGGTCCTTTTCGAGGGAGGCAATCTTGTGATCCTTGAGCACTGCCACTTTTTGGAGGTCAGAATATTTCTCCTCAATCTCTTCAACGTTCCCAACATAGTCCTCGATTTCAGCAAATTTCTACAAAGAAGACAATGCAAAGATCAGGATCACGTGATCCTCAAGTGGGCAGGACAATTAAGCTAAGTCAGTGATCCCTACCTCAGCAAAGTACTCGAGGAACTGATGGCGGATCAGAGGCAAGCCTTCTAGATTGTCAGCTTCAGAGGTCTTCCTTTTCTTTCCACCTCTTCCCTTTGAAGTGGTTGCCTTGGGGATCGTGACAGCTGGGCTGGCAGTAAGCTTCTTCTTTGAGGATCGGACAGTGTCAAGGTCAGTGACACTGAATTTGGAGGCAGATCTTGAAGATTTTCTAGCGCCTACACATCCAAAACAGATAAGTATCCTTATTTCATTTCAATTTAAGCATTTAATTACATATAAACGTGGATACTTACTCGACATAGTGACAGAACCTGAGGATACTTCTTGAGAATCCTGGGTGTTTGTTTTAAATGATCTTCTTGCAGGATCAAGTCTCCGGAAAGCGGCGAGCCTTTCCTTTGTTGCAGATGTTGTGATGAGGTGTGCGACAGTAATAGCTGCAAAATAGAAACAAAAGGACGTTAGTGATCCTCAGCAAAGACAAGGTTATACCGTGATCCTTTTCAGGATCCTCTATCCTACCGTGGGTGGTCCATTTTCTAGGCAGATCCTTTCCATCAGGGATGGAATCCCTTCTGACAAAGAAGAATCGCCGTTTCCAGTTAGTGTCATTCTTAGTGGCTTTGAAGATGGGGTGTTCTTCACCAGGCTTATGTTTGAGTAGATATCGGTGGGATCCATGGCTAACGAGGTCATACATCTCAGCAAACTCCGACATTCCCTGATCAATTCCTTCATGTTCAATGATCCTTTCAAGGGTATATAAGACCCTCCAGATCATTGGCATCGCTTGAATGTAGGAGATGCCGGTGAGAGAGAAGAAGGATTGGGTGAAGTCTGGAAAAGGATACGAGTATCCTATTGTGAATGGTGTGACCGGAAAAGCTACCCATGTTTCAGAAATATAATCACTGAGAACGGTGGGATCAAATGGTTTGAAATCGGTGTCTGCCGGAAAGCAATGTCAGATCCTGTCTATCTGTGGATCGGTAAAGCAACATCTTTCTTTCGCCGAGTCTTTGATGATCCCCTGGCTCTTAAGAGGACTATCTTTTGTGTGATCCTTAGCCGGTGAGGATCTTAGCATCATCTTGGTCATGGTGGTAGAGAAGAAGATGAACGAAGAAAGAAAACGTAAAGGGAGAAGAGGAAGAGAGATACCTGTTTGATCTTCGAATGTGGATTTAAAGGGAGTTTCTCTTGAATTTAAATGCAAATTGATCCCTATCCCTAACTTCAATTTATAATGATGATTTTGCAGGATAGTCACCTCAATGACGTCACGCTCGTAACGGCTAGTCTGACTACAACGGCTAGTTATCCGTTGATTCATTGCGGATAAGAACAGAAAATATAACTCGTTATTTACATTTTTACTCCTTATATTTTGGGGGCAATTGTTAGGGGAGGATTTTTCAATGATCAGTGATCCTCAATTACTGTTGGGTTTAGTGATCCTCACTTCTGTTTGAATTAGTGATCCTCAGAAGTATTACAGGATCGTGGATCATCGTAAGGATCCTTATACTAATGATTGTCTGCTTTGAATATAATGTTGTTTTGCAGGAGTACGAGCTTGGACTTGGTCTTGGCGATATTCCTGGAGCATATTCCATATTTATTCCGCACGTGCATGGATGAAATGGACGTTGTGGAGGTCGTGGAGTACTTGCACCATTTGCGGAATGTTTGTTAGCTTAGATATTTTCCATTTTTAAAAGGGATAGCGAGCTAAATAGAAAACACTTGGCTATTTTTAGCTTAACACACACACTCGCAACTACTCTCACCAGCTCTTGACAATTCACTCGGCGATTACATACTTTTTTGCATATTACACCATAGGGATCCTTGTAATTAGCTCGCTATCATCCGAAGTTGTAATACATTTCTTGTTTAATTTGAGTTGGTGATCGGCAGTTTCCATCACCCGAGGTTTTTTATGCCGGAGATCATTCATTGATCAAGGGATTTTTCCTCGTATAAATCTTTGTGTCACTTATTCATTTCATTTCTGAGTGATCCTTAGTGTTGTTCATTGATTCAAGCATCATACCTCACAACAGAAAGTTTGGTTGCATTATCATTGCTTGATTTTTGACCAAAACACAATGTTTTTCAGAAAGTGTGTGAATTGCGAGAGAAAGTATGAGAGCTCGAGAGTAGTGAATGTGATGTCCTAGATGATCTGGTTTATCCGTATATTTATAGTTACAAAATGAAAATAAAATCTCCTAAAATAAGGGGATGCCAGCGAATATTCCCATGTGAACGTTGAAGACCAAGTAATGCGGCTTCAACGTTCTTCTTCGAACAACTTGGACCTAGTCTTCAGGGGAAGAGGTCTTCATGAACGTTGTGAACTTGTATTCGTACTCCTGCACACAATTCGTTTGTAATCCTCAGGATACAGTATCAGGATGGTACCAATATCCTGATTCAGCATCCTGGTCGCGAACATATATTATGTAATCGAGATATAATTCAAGATACTATCCAGGATATGGGCTTAGAATTTCACCCATAACAATTGTCTCCAAAAATGTTACCATTAAGGATCCTGGAGCTAACGGTTACATTTTTCACAATAACCAAGGTAATTAAGAGATAAGACTTGATGTGACCACCTGTAACTGCTCAGTCTACATTTACTCATTGCTTCCCTATATCTTCTCATCCTTATCTACATTTAATCTCCATCAAGAAGGAAAAAGGTAAAAATCCTCTCTTCCTTATCTCTTCTTTTCTACACACTATTCCGGCGAAGATATGACGAGGCAAACAAGATCCAGCTCTGGCGATTCTGCTCCCACATTTATCCACCAGAATATCCTCCAAGATCTGGAGAAGGAAATATGTTCATTTGATAGCGCTTACCTGTCGGCCCTTAAAACCTCCGGCATCTTCCCGGAAGGGACTGTGTTCCGGCCGTTTGATCGGGAAATCCGATCAGACATGGTTTCTAACGAATGGCTGTGTTTCAATGCTTTTCCATTAACCTTAGGGCTTCAATTTCCTTTCCCTGATTTTATCACTGAGTTTTTTTGTATCACCAAGATCAGCTTTAGTCAAACGATGCCAATGCTTTGGCGAGTCTTGCTTGTTCTTGATCGAATCAAGAATACCCACATTCCTGATCTTTCCGTTCATGACCTTCCCTTAGCATGCCGGCTTAGATGCCATGGTTCTTGCCGATTCCTGTTTTACTCTACCTCTAGCGATCCACTGATACTCCGTGCCACCAGGAATGAGGAGGAATGGAAATCCAAATTTTTCTTCGTGAAAAGAGATTCGATCCCTGGTGGAGCAGAATATCCAGTGAAGTGGTTGAGAAAGGGTAGGATTTTGGGTTTTAGGATGATCCTGTCTTATATCCTCAACTAATTTTTTTTATTTTCTTATATACAGCTGATTTCAGGAATCTTGCACCTCCTCTTGCTGACTCAGAGAAGAGAATCAACACCATCAGACTTCTCCCAGAAGTTGAAAGAAGTTTCAATCTGTACCCAGCGTCTTCAAGCCAACATTCCGGCTCAAACATGTCTGGTAAGAATCCTGCTCAATATCCTGCATACATATTTTTTATTTGATATCATTATGAAAAGGGTTTTAAAGTTGCTCCCTGTATGCATATGCCAGCAAAGTTCCAATCCTCCTGGACCTTGATGAGCTTGACAACTATCCTACTCCTGTCAACGTCAAGAAAGAGACCCCTGCCGTCACCAGCTCTAAACCGGTCATTGCTCCTAAGCCTAACCCAAGGACTCGTGCTTCCACGTCCAAGAAGAGAAAGGGCTCAGAGATCACCACTCCAGCTTCTGAAGGATTCTCTTATGAAGAACTCATCTTCACCGAGTCCTTAGAGCCTATGACCTCCTTCCTTAATAAGGTAATATCTTGGTACTACATCCTACACATATATATCCTGATGGAATATCCTGGTTAGTAAATTTTAATCTTTACCTGTATCCTAAATTGCAGGGTCTCCAGCATATGCTCTATCTTTATACTGATGCCTGTGGTACAGCCAAGCTCTATGAGGCCAAGATAAAACAACTCGAGACCACCATAGCTGACCAGGGCACCATTGCTGAAGCCAAGACCCGACATTATGAGGATAAGCTGAAGAAGGTCACTCAGGATGCCGAAGTGAAGCTGGCAGCCGTCCATGTTAACCATGAACAGGCGACCATGATCTCCTTCCGGGAGGGGATAAAAAATTCCGCTGTTATCTCCTTGTTGCAGGCTCGGATCAAGATAGCTTATGAAGCTAAGGAGACAGGTCTTGAGTGCCCATCCTGGCCGGTTGACTCCTGGGTGGCAAAGCTTAAGGAGCTCAGAGGCAATCCTGTGCCATATCCTGCCAAAGCTGGAGCTGGAAAGACTTCTAAAGCAGCCGAGGTGGTGGACAAGGCTGGAGAGAAGAAGGATGCTGGAAAGGATGCTGGTGAGGATGCTGGAGATGATGCTGCTCAGGATGCTGAAGCTTTGAAGGCGGAGAAGGCTGGTGGTGATGCCGCTGTGTGAGGGCATTCAACTGGGAGATGATGGATATTGATGCCTATGCCGGAGCCCACTTTTTTAAATTTGAATGTTGGTCTGTAATCCCCAAAATAATTTACTTTTCCTGCACTTTACTTTTCCTGCACTTAGATACAATATGATGGCCAAAGGTGGAGGGATCCTGAGTTTCAGGACGAAGCCCTTGGTCATCAATGTTAACATGCTTTTGAACAATCTAACAGTTGAAGGTGGAGGGATCTTGGGTTCCAAGACGAAGCCTTCAACTGTTTAGGTAAATATATTTTAGAACTATTTGCACTATTGGTGGATGGGTCGCGTTTTGAGATGAAGCCAATAGTGCAGTCTTTTGCTTGTGAATAATAAATAACTAACTTTTAAGCCTTATCTTTATTGTTGTATTTTTATCGCATGTGTTTGATTTCAAAAGCATTTCTCCTTAAATATCCTAGGAAACATTTTGGGAAAATATCCTGAAAAGTATTGAAAAATATCCTGATCAGGATATTCATAACTCAAAAAACTTAAGTTACTTAGATAAGATTTCAAAAGATAAAAAAGGAGAGATCATACCAAAGACTCTTAGAGAGTTGATTCCAATTTTCCACCTTTGATCCCTTTGCAACATTTCCCTCGTGGATGTCCCCTGTGCACATTCAGGAAACTGAGTTCAACCTTTGGATTGCATCAAGGTGCATGTCCCCTGTGTTCAGCATATTTGAATACTTAGGAATTTCTCGATGTAAATACAATTATATTTTGTTTGGAACCTGTCCTTAGACCTTAGTTTTTCTAGGGATAAACCTTTAATATCCTAGGGATAAACCCTTAATATCCTAGGGATAAACCCTTAATATCCTGGGGATAAACCGTGATTTTCATGCGCTACAGGCGGGAGTGTATAAACTCCAAGACTTAGAAATGTGAAAACCTTTAAACCTTAGAGAGTATGAAAATACTCTTTCGTGAGAGAGGGTGATCAATCCTCGTATACCTTAAGGATTCAGGATATAGCCAATAATAACAAAATTGTCAGCCACTTTTACATGAACTGGTCCCGCTATCTTGAACTATCCTTGAATATCTTGCGCTCCAGGCGGGGTGTTTAAACCCAATTCGAGAGAAAGGTGAATACCTTTAAACCTTTGAAGGGATAAGGATCCTTTAAACGTGAGAGATGGGGTCAATCCTCTAATCTTTCGGTTTATCTTGAGCATTTATCCTGGAGTGATATCCTGAAGCATATTGTGAGGTCCTGCAAAAATGTCCCAAAATACCTTTTAAGTAAAAACCCGGACCCCTAAAACCCTATTCCTTGTGAAAAATCAAGAAATTCAATTTTATTGATCTGTCGCGGGCCGCGTAAGACTCAAGGAAAGCTTACGCGGGGCGCGACAGCTTGAAAGTTCTCCGGATAAGCTTCAAGCCACGTGTCAGACACGTGGCAAGCCTACATGTGACACGGTAGCCCTAGCCATAGCTAGGGTGTCCCTTGCGGGCCGCGTAGGTTTTTCTTCGAGTTTACGCGGGCCACGCAAAACTCAATTTTCAGCTATAAATGGGACGTTGCATGGCTTTCTTCTGTGTTCGAAAAATTAGTTCAAAAACGAAACATTCTGCTCAATTTCGTAGTTTTAAGTATCGAAACGCTGCTATGATTACAGGGTAATAACTCGAACACTGTTATGATACAATGTCCGATCGATTGAAACCGATCCGATGGATGTTTAAGTGCTGCCCGAATTCGGGCTATACTTTTGTCATTCGTCGTGAGGGTTTTGATTTCGTGAGTTTATCGTAAATGTTGTATTAAGTTACTAACCTAGTTTCGTGTGCATTGTTATTTAACTAGGTTACGAGGCTAAATCAGTAGGCAAAACTCTGTCCAACTAAACTCGCAATGTGAGTCATTATCTTTTTATCAAATTGCTTTACAAAACCCTAAGTGTTTTTCAGTTATACTTTGCAGTGATTAAGTCTTTGCTAATCTTTAATTACTGGCAGTAAGTGGGGGTTTTGTGCACATTACTACTAACGATTTATCACTTAGGTGGGCGAGCCTAATTTGTGATATGTCCACAGTCATAGACAGCTGAACCAGCTAATTAAAAGATAGGGGCAAATATAAAAACCCTTAATGCTGTAAATTGTAACAATGTGTAATTTTGTGCAAATTGAATGACTCGCCAGTATTCCCCGCTGATAAAACCTATTTAAACATGTTTCAGGTGATTTACTGTGAACCAGGAAAAGTGTCGCGTAGCACTAAAGCTTGAAGAAAGTGGCTCAGTAAATAAATAAACACGTTTTTGTAACTAGGGAATTTCCCAGTGAAATCCCTTTATTGTAAATTACGGGGTTTGTCCCAAAAGTTGAAATAAAATAAAAAGGAGTGTTTTCCATCTAAACGATCCTATTAAAATTTCCGCTGCCTAATTAACACTAATACCACAGGTTTCTGTACCGCGGCCTCTGAACCGGGTAAAACCGGGACGGGGGCCGTGACAGAAAAAGGTAGTATCAGAACCACTTATTTAAGCCAATTAAGTATTTAGAAATACTTAATTTTCCAGATTGCCAGTTTGTGATTCTGTGAAAATTTAATTCACAATACATAAGATTCTAACTTGAATTTTGTGTGTGTCTTCATATGTGCTAACGGCATGAATGAACTGTCGGAGGCACTCCGAAACTTTACTATCCATACCACCGATATGGATACAACAGGAATCCAGTCAGGTTATCAGGCGGATACTGAGGAGCCACTAGTGTTCCTGGCCCAACCCCAGGAGAAACCCAAGCCTAAAAAGAGGAGAAGAATTCTGGACTGGAAACGCAAACGAAGGAAGAAGCCACCTGCCCAAAAGGTGAAAAAGACAGAGGACCCAAAAGACAAAGGAAAGGGGAAAGAAATAGGGGAGAATTCCGGTCAAGCCCAGGAGATGCCACCGTGGGAAGAGCTTGATAGGAAACTAGCAAATTGTGACCTCATCAGACCAGCCGACGAAACCCTTTTTCAATTTCCCTACCCAATCTGAACTTCCAATTAATTTGGAACCTGCTATCCCAGACCCTATTGTCAACCCACAACCTGCTACAGGCCAGCTGGAAGAATGGTGGACGAGCGACTGGCATTTTCAGAATTTCATGAATAACCCCAATGTTTATTTTCCCCAGTTTGATCCTGAACCTGCACCATTTCCACCTATGAGCGCAGAAAACGTTGCTGAATTACGCCACTACGGCGAGGAACTGGTGGATGCAGGAAATCGGATTCGAGACATGAGGGAAAGGATTACGTGGAAGTACGACGAGAGGGAGCGTCGTTTCTGAAAGTCCAGCTAACGGTGGTTGTGTGTTTGTATAATAATAATAATATGTAGAAAAAAATATCTTAATCCATATAATACTAATAATATAATATTGTATAATAATAACTAAAGTAAACATCTGTAAATACCTGGTGTGTACGGATGCATAATATTATAAAAATATATATGAATGTCGCAAAGTCGACGATTTTGGCTATACGTGTTGATTTAACTATGTGTGATTGCCTTGCTGTGTTTAAATGTTATCAATTTGGTGCCAATAATTTATATGTATTGTTAATTATAAGATGGAAAACGCAATAAACCAACCGGCAACCGAAGTCAATCAATCTGAACAAAACAATGAGGATCATTTTCTTAATAGGCAAGATATATAAAATATCGTTGCTCAGGGAATAGCCAATGCTATCCCAGCAATAGTCGCTGCTGTTAAGAACCCCGCTGAACCTTCACAAGCCAACCATAGCAAACGCACTCGCGACGATAATTTTAGTAACCGTGTAAATGGAGGTGGTAATAACGATAATAATGTGGTTCAAGCCCCAATACTTAAAAAGATGAAAGTAGTAACACCTGGTTGCACTTACAAGGAATTTCTTGCATGTAAGCCAGTAGAATTTGCAGGCAATGAAGGGGCGACTGCCGCACTGCGTTGGTTAGAAACAACCGAAGCAGTAATTAAAATCAGTAAATGTGCAGAGGAAGACAAGGTAATGTATGCATCCCACCTTTTCAAAGAAGAGGCGTTAGAATGGTGGAACACGGTGCTACAAGCCAAGGGAAGTGACATGGCTTATGCCATGAGTTGGGAGGAATTTAAGAGATTAGTGGAAAGAAAATTTTGTCCCGACTATGAAAAGGAACAAATGACAAATAAGTTCCTGAACCACCGGATGGTGGATGTTGACTGTCGGGGGTATACTTCGAAATTTTTTGAGTTTGCCAAAATTGTGCCAACTCTGGCTTCGCCAGAACCGGTACTTATTTCTCGCTATATTTGGAGTTTAATTAGCGAGATTCGTGATATTGTCAAAGTTGCGAGACCTCGCACAATTGACGATGCTGTCGAATTGGCCAACACCTTGACTGACGGACTGGTGCGCACGAGAGAAGAAAACAGGAAAAAGGAATTGGCACAAAAGATTACCCAAGGCTTCCATGTGGGTAATAATAGAAATTACAAGAAAAAGGGAACCAGGCAGTTTTCCATACCGCCATTTTGCGGGAATTGCAAAAAGAAACATTTCGGAAAATGTAAGGAAAATTGCAATTTCTGCAAGGCACCGGGGCACCGAGAGGAGGAGTGCAAGAAGAAATCAAAGATCTGCTACAATTGCGGAGAAGCTGGGAATTTTAGACCAGAATGCCCTAAGTTGGTTAAGCCAGCTGACAACAAGGCCAAACCTGCTGAAGGAACCAACAAGAAAAATGCCAGAGCCTTTCAGCTGACTACACAAGAAGCAGATCTGATTCCGGATGTGATAGCTGGTACGTTTCTTGTACATGGAGTTTATGCAAAAGTATTATTCGACTCTGGTGCAAACCAAAGCTTTATTAATACTTCATTTTGTGAAACTCTTAAGCAACCTTTAACCAAACTTAGGCAAATTTATACGGTAGAAACGGCAGATGGAAACTCTGTTAAAATAGATAAGGTTCTGCAAGAAAGGAAAATAGAACTTTCAGGCCATAAATTTTCTGCAAACCTGCTACCTATGAAATTAGCTGGATTCGATGTCGTTCTAGGAATGGATTGGTTGGTAGCCAACCATGCTCGAATCCTCTGTGATAAGAATTCCATAGAAATTCATACACCCGCAAGAGAAATAGTTGTGGTTACAGGAGATAAACCGTGTAAACCAATGAAGTTCATTTCAGTAATGAAAGTTGCTAGTTAAGAACGAAAACAAGGAATAGTGTTTATGATTTCAGTAATCATTAACACTAAAGGTAAGGAACTTAAGGAAATTCTTGTAGTATCCGAATACCCAGATATATTTCTGGAAGAGCTACCAGGATTACCACCCAATAGGGAAGTAGAGTTTAGAATTCATCTAATTCCTGGAACTACACCAATAGCTAAGACACCTTATCGGTTAGCACCCACCGAAATGTTAGAACTGAAAAAGCAGTTAGATGAATTGCTAAGCAAATGATTCATACAACCTAGTTCATCCCCTTGGGGAGCACCTGTGTTATTTGTGAAAAAGAAGGATGGTTCAATGCGAATGTGTATCGATTATAGGGAATTGAATAAGATTACAATTAAGAATCGATACCCATTACCTAGGATTGATGATCTTTTTGATCAACTTCAAGGAGCTAGATATTTTTCCAAAATAGACTTGCGCTCCGGATGTCATCAGCTGAAGGTACAGGAAGAAGACATACCTAAAACTGCTTTCAGGACTAGGTATGGTCACTACGAGTTTACAGTCATGCCATTTGAACTAACTAATGCTCCTGCAGCATTTATGGACATGATGAATAGGATCTGTAAACCGTATTTGGATAAATGCGTAATTGTCTTTATCGACGATATACTTATTTATTCCAAAAGTCAGGATGAGCACTGTGAGCACCTACATGCACTCTTAACCCTGTTAAGAAAAGAAAAGCTTTATGCCAAATTCTCGAAGTGTGAATTTTGGTTACAAGAGGTACAATTTTTAGGACACATGGTGAATCACGAAGGAATTCATGTAGATCCTTCTAAGATAGAAGCGATCACAAATTGGAAAGTCCCTCAATCAGCTACCGAAGTTAGAAGTTTTCTAGGATTAGCTGGATATTACAGGCGCTTTATAAGAGACTTCTCTAAGATAATTGTTCCATTAACTAAGCTAACCTGTAAAACTGTTAAGTTTGAATGGGGACCCAAGCAAGAAGAGGCCTTTAGGATTTTAAAGCAAAGATTAACAAATGCCCCAATTCTTGCCTTACCCGATGGAATATAAAATTTTGAAGTCTTCTGCGATGCTTCTAAGTTGGGATTAGGATGTGTGCTAATGCAATGCAAAAAGTTAATTGCGTATGCATCAAGGCAATTAAAGAAGCTCGAAGAGAATTATACGACTCACGACTTAGAATTAGGAGCAATAATTTTTGCCCTTAAAATTTGGAGACATTATCTGTACGGAAGTAAGTTTACAGTCTATACAGATCATAAGAGTTTAAGGTACATATTTGGGCAAAAAGAATTAAATATGAGGCAAAGAAGATGGATGGAAATTCTAAGTGACTACGACTGTGATATTCAATATCACGAAGGAAAGGCAAATGTAGTAGCAGATGCCTTGAGTCGTAAGTATCATGAAAAACAAAGACGAGTCTGTGCTCTTAGATTAAATCTCCAATTAGATTTAATGGAACAACTGAAGAACATTCAAGAAACAGTAATACAGAATGATGTTGAAGGAATGAAAGGAAGGATAAAGGAATTAGAGCAAGGGACTGATGGAATTTGGAGATTCCATAAGAAAAGGATTTGGGTACCTAAGCAAGGAAATTTAAGAAATAAAATTTTAGAGGAAGCTCATAAATCTAGATATACCATGCACCCTGGTAATAATAAGATGTACCAAGATTTAAGAAGTAACTTCTGGTGGATAGGAATGAAAAAGGACATAGCTAGATATGTATCTAAGTGTCTAACTTGTTCGCAAGTTAAGGCAGAACACCAGAAACCTTCAGGTTTACTTCAACAATTAGAAATGCCTGTATGGAAATGGGAACTAATAACAATGGACTTTGTTACCAAGTTACCCAAGACCAGGAAAGGTAACGATGCAATCTGGGTGATTGTAGATCGATTAACCAAATTAGCTCATTTTCTGCCGATGAAGGAAACCTTTAGCATGGAAAGATTAGCAAAGTTATACGTAGACGAGGTAGTATCCTTACATGGAGTCCCACTCTCCATAGTATCGGATAGGGATAGTCGCTTCACTTCGCATTTCACGACAAGTTTCCAAGAAGCAATGGGGATCCGACTGAATTTAAGTACTGCATACCATCCCCAAAGAGACGGACAAAGTGAAAGGACGATCCAAACCCTGGAAGACATGCTCAGGGCATGTGTAATAGATTTTGGTGGAAACTGGGATGACCACCTACCCTTAATTGAATTCTCCTATAACAATAGTTATCATGCAAGCATCGAGGCTGCCCCATTCGAAGCACTGTATGGACGAAAGTGCCAAACTCCAGTTTGCTGGGCAGAAATAGGAGAAAGTCAGTTATCAGGTTCCGTGATTGTACAGGAAACCACCGATAAGATAACTCAAATCAAGGAAAGACTGAAAACGGCTCGAGATCGCCAGAAAAGTTATGTAGACAATAGACGTAAGCCATTAGAATTTCAAGTTGGAGACAAGGTACTCTTGAAAGTTTCTCCACAGAAAGGGGTAGTTCGGTTCGGTAAGAAGGGAAAGCTAAGTCCAAGGTACATAGGACCATTCCCAGTGATCTAGCGGATAGGACCAGTTGCCAATCACTTACAACTACCAGAAGAGCTAGCTGGGGTACATGACGTGTTTCATGTATCTAATCTCAAGAAATGTTTATCTGACGAATCCCTGGTAGTACCTGTTCAAGACGTAGAGTTAAATGAAAAGTTGAAATTTGTGGAAAAACCGCTTCAAATAGAAGACAGAAAAATTAAGTTCCTCAAGCATAAAAGCTTGGTGCTGGTCAAAGTAAAGTGGGAGTCAAAAAGAGGACCTGAGTATACCTGGGAACTGGAATCGGAAATGAAGCGGAAGTACCCTTACCTGTTTCAGTATATCTCGAGGACGAGATTTTAAATAAGGTGGGGAGGATGTGAGGACCTGCAAAAATGTCCCAAAATACTTTGTAAGTAGAAACCCGGACCCCTAAAACCCTAATCCTTGTGAAAAATCAAGAAATTCAATTTTATTGATCTGTCGCGGGCCGTGTAAGACTCAAGGAAAGCCTACGCGGGGCGCAACAGCTTGAAAGTTCTCCGGATAAGCTTCAAGCCACGTGTCAGACACGTGGCAAGCCTACATGTGACACAGTAGCCCTAGCCGTAGCTAGGGTGTCCCTTGCGGGCCGCGTAGGTTTTTCTTCGAGTTTACGCGGGCCGCGTAAAACTCAATTTTTAGCTATAAATGGGACGTTGCATAGCTTTCTTCTGTGTTCGAAAAATCAGTTCAAAAACGAAACATTCTGCTCAATTTCGTAGTTTTAAGTATCGAAACGCTACTTCGATTACAGGGTAATAACTCGATCACTGCTACGATACAATGTCTGATCGATTGAAACCGATCCGATGGATGTTTAAGTGCTGCCCGAATTCGGGCTATACTTTGTCATTCGTCGTGAGGGTTTTGATTTCGTGAGTTTATCATAAATGTTGTATTAAGTTACTAACCTAGATTCGTGTGCATTGTTATTTAACTAGGTTACGAGGCTAAATCAGTAGGCAAAACTCTGTCCAACTAAACTCACAATGTGAGTCATTCTCTTTTTATCAAATTGCTTTACAAAACCCTACATGTTTTCCAGTTATAATTTGTAGGGATTAAGTCTCTGCTAATCTTTAATTACTGGCAGTAAGTGGGGGGTTTTGTGCACATTACTACTAACGATTTCTCACTTAGGTGGGCGAGCCTAATTTGTGATATGTCCACAGTCATAGACAGCTGAACCAGCTAATTAAAAGATAGGGGCAAATATAAAAACCCTTAATGCTGTAAATTGTAACAATGTGTCATTTTGTGCAAATTGAATGACTCGCCAGTATTTCCCCGCTGATAAAACCTTTTTAAACATGTTTCAGGTGATTTACTGTGAACTAGGAAAAGTGCCGCGTAGCACTAAAGCTTGAAGAAAGTGGCTCAGTAAATAAATAAACATGTTTTTGTAACTAGGGAATTTCCCAGTGAAATCCCTTTTTTGTAAATTACGGGGTTTGTCCCAAAAGTTGAAATAAAATAAAAAGGAGTGTTTTCCATCTAAACGATCCTGTTAAAATTTCCACTGCCTAATTAACACTTATACCACGGGTTTCTGTCCCGCGGCCTCTGAACCGGGTAAAACCGGGACGGGGGCCGTGACACAAATTCTGTAAAACAACCTTAAACTAAGGTGGGTGTTAGCTTGGCTAACACCCCTCCGATGCTTAAGTCAGTATTGGGTTAAAAAAGAAATAAAATTATATTGAAAAGAAATAGAATTCATACCATCCTGAGTTAGAAATTAAATTCTAAACTCACTTGAAATAGGCTTTGAGGTGTATAGCATTCCAGGATTTTGGCAATACACCCCCCTCCATATTCTTAAGTATGTATGCTCCTTTCCCAGATTCCGACTCAATCTCATATGGTCCTTCCCATTTTGGAGCTAACTTTCCATCAGCAGGGTTAGTAGTATTCTGAAAAGCCTTCCTTAACACCCAATCTCCAACTTGAAACCTTCTAGTCCTTAGGTTCTTGTTATATGCTCTGGATATCCTCTGTTGATATGCTGTCATCCTTAGCTTTGCCGCATCTCTTGTTTCATCCACAGTATCTAATTCTTGGCACAAAGCTTCAGGATTCGCCTCAGGATCCCGGAGGCCTGATCTTGCTGTAGTTATCACCATTTCTGTCGGGATCACTGCTTCTTCCCCAAACACCCAAGAAATTGGGGTTTGCCCAGTTGCACTCTTTACTGTTGTTCTATCAGCCCATAAGACAAAGGGTAATATTCTGCCCATCTTCCTTTCTTAGCCCCTAGTCTCTTCTTCAAATTGTTGACAATTATCTTGTTCGAGGATTCTGCCTGCCCATTTACTTGAGGATGTACCGGTGTGGATGTTATCATCTTGATTCCCCAACTTTTTCAAAAATCGGTGGTTCTCTTGCTAATGAACTGAGAGCCATTGTCACATATTATCTCAGCTGGTATCCCGAACCTAGTCAGGATATTCCTTTTTATGAAGGATACTACTTCTTGGTCTCTGACTTGAACAAATGCCTCAGCTTCAACCCATTTGGAAAAATAGTCTGTCATTGCTAGCATAAAAACTTTTCCTCCTAGAGCCTTGGGCAACTTCCCCGCTATGTCCATCCCCCATTTCATGAATGGCCAAGGGGAAGCAATAGGATATAATGGCTCAGCAGGCTGATGTAGTATATTGCTGTGCCTTTGACATGCATCACATCTTCGAGCATATTCTGCTGCATCTTTCCTCATTGTCGGCCAATAGTATCCTGTTCTTAGCACCTTTGAGAATATTGATCTGCCCCCAGTATGGTTGCCACAATCTCCTTCATGGATATCCTGAAGTACCTCCTTGGTCTCAGGATCCTCCAAGTATCTCAAGTATGGTCCTGCAAGAGACTTTTTATACAAAATATTATCTATAATAGTAAAACGGGATACCTTCATCCTGAAAGCCTTAGGATTCTCATCTTTAGGGATGTCTCCATCTTTAAGGTATTTTATGATCGGAGCTGTCCATGACTCCGGATTCTTCTCAGGATACTCATTGTCAGGATCCTGGATACTTGACACTTCCTTATCCTGAGGCTTGAAGTGTTCCGTCGCATGATACAGGATATGTAGTATTGGGCATTGGTATTTGAGTTCCTTCCGGTATCCTGACTGTAGATCCCAAGTTTGCCAAAGCATCCGCTTCAGCATTATCCTCTCTTGGTACCTGTTCAAGTGTAAAAACTTCGAAATATCCTGCTAATTTTTTTGACAATTTCAAGATATTCGATTAATCTTTCACCTTTGACTGCATAGGATCCATTGAAATGGTTAGTAATTAATAAGGAATCAACATATACTTGCAAATTTTTAACATTCATGTTCTTGGCCAACTCTAATCCTACAATCAAAGCTTCATATTCTGCTTCATTATTAGTGGCAGGAAATTCACACCCAATAGCCTGGGGTAATATGTCCCCCTGTGGCGATTTTAGTAGTATACCCAATCCTACACCTCTCACTTAGATGCACCGTCAGTGTATAATGTCCAGGATTCTAAGGTTTCTCCTAGTTGTTGTACTTCTAGGTCTACTTCATTTTGAATATCACTACTGAAATCAGCCACAAAGTCTGCTAGAGCCTGAGATTTTATAGCATTTCTGGGTTCATATACTAGGTCATAGGCACTTAGCTTTACTGACCACTTAGCCATTCTACCCGACATCTCAGGTTTTCTAAGCACATTTTTAATAGGATAATGAGTTTTAACATGAATCCTATGTGTCTCAAAATAATGTCTAAGCTTAGTTGATGCCATAACTAGGGCTAATATCAATTTCTCCAAATGTGAATATCTAGTTTCAGCATCTAATAAACTTTTACTAACATAATAGACAGGATAATGCTGACCTTCATGATCCTTGACCAAAACAGCACTTACTGCATTCCCTGACACTGCAAGATATAGGGATAATGGTTCACCATCCTCGGGCTTCATCAATAAGGGTGCAGTTGAAAGATATTGCTTTAACTCTTGCAAGGCTGCTTCATGCTTTTCTCCCCACTCGAATTTCTTATTTTTCTTCAGGATATCATAGAATTCTTTACATTTCTCTGAGGATCTTGATATAAATCTGTTCAGGGCTGCTACTCGTCCTGTCAATCTTTGTACATCTTTCATGTTGGAAGGTGACTTGATATCCAGGATAGCTTTGATCTGTTCTGGGCTTGCTTCTATACCCCTTTTAGTTACCATATATCCTAAGAATTTTCCTGCCCCCACTCCAAAATGGCACTTGGAAGGATTTATCTTTATGTTATACTGATCCAGGATATCAAATGCTCCTTCAATATCCTGGAGATGATCCTTAGCCTTCTTGGATTTTACTACCATATCATCAATGTACACCTCCATGGTGTCCCCCAGTTTGTCTTTAAACATCATGTTCACCAATCTTTGGTACGTTGCACCTGCATTTTTCAAACCAAAAGGCATAGCAGTATAACAATAAATACCTGTTGGTTTCATGAAAGCAGTATCCTCCTGATCTGAAGGTTCCATTTGGATCTGCTGAAATCCTGAGGATGCATCCATGAAGGTTAACATCTCATGACCGGCAGTTGCATCCACCATCGAGTCTATATGAGGCAGAGGAAATGGGTCTTTAGGACATGCTTTGTTCAAGTCTGTGTAATATACACAACTCTCCATTTCCCATTCTTCTTTTGAACTACGACCACGTTTGCTAGCCATTTGGGAAATTTAACTTCCCTAATCATTTTGGACTTCAATAATCTTTCAACCTCTTCTTGAATAATTACATTTGGGAAATTTAACTTCCTTAATCATATTGGTTCCTACGAGCACCAAGATATCTGGATTATCCTGGTCCAATATAATTTTCTTAACATCCTGCTCTAAAGCTTCCATGATATCCTGGGCTCGTGTCTTTAATTGATATCCTGCTTTGGGCGTTGTTGAGGATTTCATCGAGGAAGAATAACATTCCTTTACCTCTTGTTGATCACTCTCTACCTTGACAACCCCCCAAGGGGTAGGGATCTAGATACACTGATGATAGGTTGAAGGCACAGCCTTCATATCATGGATCCATGCCCTGCCCAATATGATATTTGTTATGGGTGAAATTCTGAGCCCATATCCTGGAAAATATCTTGGTTTATATCTTGGTTGTGTATTATCTGTTTACGTCCGGGATGCTGGTTCAGGATATTGGTAATATCCTGAAAGGTATCCTCAGGATTACTAATGGATTATGTGCAGGTACGTGGGATAGAAGCTAGCAACGTTAACAAGACTTATTCCGCGGAAGACTCGGTCCAGGCCGTTCAAAGAAAGACGTTGAAACCTTATTACTCGGTCTACAACGTTCGTGGTGGAATATTCGGAGTATCCCATATTTATAGGAATATTTGTTTGTATTTCGTTACTATAAATAGGAGGAACACCAGATCAAATAGGACACAACAATCTCACTGCAATCACACTCACTACACCCTAACACTTGTTCTCTCGTAATTTGTACTCTCGCACGAATTCATTGTAACACTTAGCGATCTGGTTGATATCCTGCACTGTATCCTGAAGTTTAAAGCAATAAGAAGAACAAGGCAGCTGCGATTGTCAGCTCCCGAGGTTTTATGCCGGCGATCTAGATTGATCAAGGGCTTTCCTCGTACATCTCGTGTCATTTCCTTTACTTTTTGTTCATTGTTTACTCATTGTTTGATCGTTGATACAGCTCGATATCCTGAGCCGTATCCTGAATACTAATTTTCTAAATAACTCAACAAGCATATTTTCTATACACTTTCCAGCACACTACCTCACATTACTAATTTGATCACTAAATTGCTTCGGTAATTTTTGACCAAAACAATTTGGCGCCCACCGTGGGGCAAGTGGTGCTCTCTTTACTAAAAATTTTTGCTAAGTCGCTAATCAGTTTTCTATTTTCAAAACTTTTTGCCACATTATCCATAATGGCCTCAAGATCAAACATGAGTTCCTCTACTGTGTCTGCTATGACTTCTGCCACTGCCGGTTCGGTGCTTCCACCACCTCCTCCAAGGATGCCAGCTTCTACGCAATCTCAAGATGTTATCCCTACTCGGAGTGTCCAGGGATCTGCTCCCGTTTTAGCTTCTAACGATGAAATTTTAACCTTATTTGGAAGTGTGCAGGAACAAATGAGGCAGCAACAGGAAACAAACCAAATGCTTTTGAGGGAAATACAACTCCTGAAGTCTGGCTCGAGCAGATCTGCTGAGGATATTGTCACTCCATTACATCCCAGAACGTTGAACTTCAGCTCGGCTGTGTATACTGAGGATAACAGGGGGAATATTGTGCCCAGCCTTCCTCAAAATCATACTCCTGAAATACCCTCCTCGGTCAGGATGTCGACCATAAGGAGCTCAGGATATGCTCCAGGATATGGGCAAAATCCTCCAACGGGTAACGTGTCAAATAATAATAATACTCATGCTACTAACAATAGTGGATCTTTGAAGGATACAGGTGTGACATCGGCACTTACTAGGGAACTTCAGAAGTTGAAGGACATGATATCAAGTGTACCCGGGGTGGTCCAGCCAATCCCGGAAGTGTCTCAAGACAGTCACAAGATATCTCGTTTTGCATATCCTATCTGTGATGCTGAGATCCCAAAGAGGTTCCAAACCCCCAACATGAAGCTTTACGACGGAACAACGGATCCTGAAGAGCATATTGCTCAATATAGGGAAAGGATGGAGATCAACCCTATCCCTCCGGATCTCAAGGAAGCATGCTTGTGCAAGGGTTTTGGTTCAACCTTGACAGGATCAGCTTTGAAATGGCTCTTGAATGTTCCTCCACATTCAATTACATCTTTTGCTCATTTAGTAAATTTATTTAATAGTCAGTTTTCTTGTAGTAGAAGCTTCGAAAAATTAACAAGTGATCTCTACAGGATAACACAAGGGCCTCAGGAATCCCTTAGGGATTATGTGAACAAGTTCAGCCGGGAATCACTAGACATTCCTCATCTTGATGTTGCAACAGCTGTGCAAGCTTTCAAGATGGGGTTGCAAAAGGATTCTCAATTTTACCAAGACCTTGTAATGAACCCATGCAGGAACCTGGATGAAGCTCGGAACAGGGCCCTAAGATACATTCGGTTGGAAGATGACAGAAAGATGCAAGAAAGGATGAACTCATCCAACACTTATGAGTCAACTAACAGGAAGTCAGAATCCTCATTCAAGTCGTATCGGCCTAAGCCATATGGCAGAAATGAGAACAAGAGAGTGAATGCTGTCGAAGATGAGGATCCTGAAGAGTATCCTGAGTTATCTGAATATTGCTTTTCTGTTAACATTCCTGAATTGATGTATGCCATGCAGGGTCTAGGGGACAAGGCAAGATGGCCTCGAAAGAATCAACAAAAAGCGGATTGGAAAGACAAATCAAAATGGTGTGCTTTCCACGAAGATTTCGGGCATGTGACTGAGGATTGCATCGCTTTGAGGAAAGAAATAAGCTATCTTCTAAGCAAAGGATATTTGAAAGATCTCTTAGGAAGAAAGAAGAATAAGGGTCAGGATACTGAGAAGGATCCTGAGCGAGCAGCATCTCCTCCCGCGGATGCCAAGATAATCAACTTCATTTCGGGAGGATCCGACATTTGTGGGACTTCGTATTCGGCAGCAAAGAGACAAGCAAAAGAAGCTAAGGCCGAAAGGGGAGACAAACCTGTCAGGATGACTACACTCACAACTGACAAAGTGATCACATTTGATGCTGGTGACAGGGATACTGTCCAGGATCCTCACCATGATGCTCTGGTAATAACGTTATATGTGGCTAACCATTTTGTACGCAGGATATTGGTTGATAATGGCAGCTCCGTCAACATAATCCAACTAGAAACACTTAAAAGAATGAATGTATCTCCAATGGATATCACTTCAAAGTCTACCGTGCTTGTTGGGTTCAGTGGAGAGGCCAGAAACACAGTGGGAGAGATAAAGTTACCGGTGTACGTTGAAGGAGTCAACTCAATACAACGTTTTTGTGTGATGGACTCTCTATCCTGCTATAACATTATACTGGGAAGACCGTGGATTCACTATATGAAGGCTGTGCCATCAACATATCACCAATGCATCAAGATACCTACCCCTTGGGGAGTTGTTAAAGTTGATAGCGATCAGCAGGAGGCGAAAGAATGCTACTCATCCTCGATGAAATCCTCAACCAAGCCTAGTGCAGCATAGCAATTAAAGACGCGGGCCCAAGATATCGTGGAGGATCCAGAGCAGGATGTGAAGAAAATTGTCCTAGACCAGGATAATCCCAATATTTCGGTGCTCGTAGGAACCAATATCCCTCAGGATATTGAAGAATAATTAATTAACTTTTTAAAATGCAGGATGTCGACGTTTGCATGGAAGCATGAGGATATGACAGGCATATCCAAAGATATTATCACTCACAAGCTTGGAATCGATAAATCATTCAAGCCCGTGCAACAAAAAAGAAGGAAGTTTGCTCCTGAACGAAATACAATTATTCAAGAGGAAGT
Organism: Helianthus tuberosus; assembly: GCA_030545235.1. Taxonomy (NCBI): domain Eukaryota; kingdom Viridiplantae; phylum Streptophyta; class Magnoliopsida; order Asterales; family Asteraceae; genus Helianthus; species Helianthus tuberosus. The sequence goes on along the minus strand of CM060372.1, from coordinate 79,759,507 downwards.
TGAAAGATTGTTGAAGTCCAAAATGATTAGAGAAGTCAAGTTCCCAAGATGGCTAGCAAACGTGGTTGTGGTACAGAAGAAAAACTGGAAATGGAGAGTCTGTGTAGATTACACAGACTTGAACAAAGCTTGTCCTAAAGACCCATTTCCTCTCCCCCACATTGATGCAATGGTAGATGCCACTGCTGGGCATGAAATGCTGACTTTCATGGATGCATCCTCAGGATTTCAACAAATCCAAATGGAGCCTTCTGACCAGGAGGATACTGCCTTCATGACACCAACAGGTATTTATTGTTATACAGCTATGCCTTTTGGTTTGAAAAATGCAGGTGCAACATACCAAAGATTGGTAAACATGATGTTCAAAGACAAACTGGGGGACACCATGGAGGTGTACATTGACGATATGGTGGTAAAGTCAAAGAAAGCTCAGGATCACCTCCAGGATATTAAAGGAGCGTTTGATATCCTGGATCAGTATAATATGAAGCTGAATCCTGCTAAGTGGCATTTTGGAGTAGGAGCAGGAAAATTCCTAGGATATATGGTGACCAAAAGAGGAATAGAAGCAAGCCCGGAACAGATTAAAGCCATCTTGGACATTAAATCACCCTCAAATATGAAGGATGTTCAACGATTAACAGGGCGAGTGGCAGCATTGAATAGATTTATCTCAAGGTCTTCAGAAAAATGTAAGGATTTTTATGATATCCTGAAGAAGAACAAAAAATTCGAGTGGGGTGAGAAGCATGAAGCAGCCCTACAGGATTTGAAACGATATCTCTCAACCGCACCTCTACTGATGAAACCTGAAAATGGTGAACCACTATCCCTGTACCTTGCTGTATCAGGGAATGCTGTAAGTGCCGTTCTTATAAAAGACCATGAAGGTCAGCAATATCCTGTTTATTATGTTAGTAAAAGTTTGTTAGATGCTGAGACTAGGTACTCTCATTTAGAAAAATTGATACTAGCATTAGTCATGGCATCAACGAAACTTAGACACTATTTTGAGACACATAGGATACACGTTAAAACAAATTATCCTGTTAAAAGTGTACTTAGGAAACCGGAAATGTCGGGTAGAATGGCTAAGTGGTCAGTAAAGTTAAGTGCCTATGATTTAGTGTATGAACCTAGGAATGCCATAAAGTCTCAGGCTTTAGCTGACTTTGTGGCTGATTTTAGTAGTGACATTCAGGATGAGGTAGACCTAGAAGTTCGACAGCTAGGGGAATCCTCAGGATCCTGGACATTATATACTGATGGTGCATCTAATATAAGAGGAGTAGGATTAGGAATACTACTAAAATCGCCACAGGGGGACATATTACCCCAGGCTATTAGGTGTGAATTTCCTGCTACAAATAATGAAGCAGAATATGAGGCTTTAATTGCAGGATTAGAATTGGCTAAAAGCATGAATATCAAAAACTTACAAGTACATGTTGATTCTTTGTTAATTACTAACCATTTTAATGGATCCTATGCAGTTAAGGGTGAGAAGTTAATAGAATATCTTGATATTCTCAAAAAATTAGCAGGATATTTCGATGTTTTTACACTTGAACAGGTACCAAGGGAGGATAATGCTGAAGCGGATGCCTTAGCAAATTTGGGATCATCAATCAGGATACCTGAAGGGACCCAAATACCAATATTACATGTCTTATATCCTGCAACTAATCCTCAGGATAAAGCAGTAGCGGGTATTCAGGATCCTGAAGTGGGATATCCTGAACAGGATCCTAAATCTTGGACGGCTCCAATTATGAGATATCTCAAAGAAGGACATATCCCCGAAAATTAAAATCCTAAGGCATTTAGGATGAAGGTATCACGGTTCACTGTTATAAATAATGTTTTATACAAGAAATCTCTTGTAGGACCGTATTTGAGATGCTTGGAGGATCCTGAAGCCAAAGAGGTACTTCAGGATATACATGAAGGGGATTGTGGTAATCACACCGGGGGCAGATCATTGTTCTCGAAAGTATTAAGGACAGGATATTATTGGCCAACGATGAGGAAAGATGCTGCAGAATATGCTCGAAGATGTGATGCATGTCAGAGACATAGTAACATACTACATCAACCAGCTGAACCATTATATCCTGTAGTTTCCCCTTGGCCATTCATGAAGTGGGGGATGGATATAGTAGGGAAGTTACCAAAAGCTCCGGGAGGAAAAGTCTTTATGTTAGCAATGACGGATTATTTCTCCAAGTGGGTTGAGGCTGAAGCATTTGTCCAAGTTAGAGACCAAGAAGTAGTATCCTTCATAAAGAGGAATATCCTGACCAGGTTTGGAGTACCAGCTGAGATCATTTGTGATAATGGGTCCCAGTTTATAAGCAAAAGAACTACTGACTTTTGCAAAAGTTGGGGAATCAAAATGATCACATCTACCCCAGTACATCCTCAAGCGAATGGACAAGCTGAATCTTCAAACAAGATAATAGTCAATAACTTAAAGAAGAGACTTGGGGCCAAAAAAGGAAGATGGGCAGATGAGTTACCCTTTGTTTTGTGGGCTGATAGGACAACGGTAAAGAATGCAACCGGCCAAACCCCGTTTTCCTTGGTATTCGGAGCGGAGGCGATGATTCCAACAGAAATGACGATACCTACTGCAAGATCTATGCTGCAGGATCCTGAACAGAATCCTGAAGTCTTATGTCAGGATTTGGATACTATAGACGAAAAAAGAGATGCAGCAAGGCTAAGGATAGCAGCATATCAGCAAAGAATATCCAGAGCATATAATAAGAACATAAGGACTAGAAGATTTCGAGTTGGTGATTGGGTGCTAAGAAAGGCTTTTCAAAATACCACTAACCCTGCCGATGGCAAGCTAGCTCCAAAATGGGAAGGACCATATGAAGTTGAGTCAGAAGCAGGGAAAGGAGCATATCGACTCAAGAATATGGAAGGGGATATGCTACCGAGATCCTGGAATGCAATCCACTTAAAGCTCTATTTCAAGTAAGAATAGAATTTAATTTCTATCTCAAAAGGGTTTGTATTCTATCTCTTTTAAATATATTTGTTTATTATCTTGAACCCAATACTGACTTAAGCATCGGAGGGGTGTTAGCCAAGCTAACACCCACCTTAGTTTACAGTTGTTTTGCAGCATATGTTTTAGGATATAGCTCCAGGATATATGCTCAGGATAAATCGAAAGATTAGAGGATTGGCCCCCTCTCTCACGTTTAAGGGATCCTGGTCCCTTCACAGGTTTAAAGGTATTCACCTTTCTCACGAATTGGGTTTAAACACCCCGCCTGGAGCACAAGTTATCCAGGGGTAGTTCAAGGTAGCGGGACCAGTTCATGTAAAAGTGGCTGACAATTTCGTTACTGTTGGCTATACCCTGGATCCTTAAGGTATATGAGGATTGATCACCCTCTCTCGCGAAAGGGTATTTTCATACTCTCTAAGGTTTAAAGGTTTTCACCTTTCTAAGAATTGGAGTTTATACACTCTCGCCTGTAGCGCATGAAATTTAGGGTTTATCCCCAGATATCAGGGTTTATCCCCAGGATATTAAGGGTTTATCCCAAGTATGCTAAGGATTCATTTCAGGATATCATGGGTTTTGCCCTGGGGTATTCGGTGTTCATTGGAGTCAAAATATAAATACATTGGTGTTTTTGGCAAACACAGGGGACATACGTAATACTGCTTTAAGGATGGATCCAAGTTTATAAGTAAACATTGGGGACAAACTTATGATAAAAGATTGGAACTGATCCTCTAAGGATCTCTGGTATGATTTCTCCTTTTTATTTGGACAATTTATAGGTGTATTTTAATATCCTGATCAAGATATCTTTCAAGATATCTTCCAGGATTCATTTATAATATATGTTCCTAAGAATGTTCAAACCAAACAATTTTCATAAGTAAAATTTGTATGACAATAACAATAAAGACAAAAGAGTAGTCATGTTATTAACATACCAAAAGATGTGCTCTTAGTTTCACCTCAAAACAAGGCCCATCCACTAAGAGCACTAATAGTTCATAACCATATTTACCCAACAGTTGAAGGCTTCATCTCAAACCGAGACCCATCCACCTTCAACTGTTGTATTGTTCAAAAAGCATGCAGGAAATGTAAATTGTTCAGGTACGGGAAAGTAAAATGCAGAAAGTAAATTGTTTGTGGAACTACAAACCAACATTCAAATTCAAAAAGGTGGGCTCTGGCCTTGGCACGTATATCCGTCATCGCCCACCTAAGTGCCCTCACACAGCGGCATCTCCTCCAACTTTCTCAGACTTCTCCACTCCAGCATCCTGACCAGCATCCTGCGCAGCATCCTGACCAATGTCCATCCCAGCATCAGCTCCAGTATCCTTCTTCTCTCCAGCTTGGACCACCACCTCTGCTGACTTAGAAGACTCACCGGCTTCAGCAGGAAGCGGCATAGCTTTGCCTCCGAGCTCCTTTAACTTAGCCACCCAGGATTCAACTAGCCAAGATGGACAAACAAGGCCCGTCTCCTTGGCCTCATAGGCCATCTTGATGCGTGCTTGTAGCAGGGAGACGATAGCAGAAGCCTTGATTCCCTCTCGAAAGCTGATCAAGGCCTAATCATGATCAATTTGAACGCTGGCAAGTTTGACCTCAGCGTCTTGGGTGACCTTCTTTAGCAAGCTTTCATAGTGCCGGCTCTTCGCTTCAGCAATAGCACCTTGGTCGGCAACGGTGCTCTCGAGCTGCTTGATCCTGGCTTCATGAAGTGCCACAGTACCACAAGCGTCATTGTACAAGTGGAGCAAATGCTGGAGGCCCTGCACATTAATTACAGGTATGGAGTTAGAATGTATGCTGATTAAGATATCCTACCAGGATATCCTGTTAGGATATACTTGCAGGATACATGTGCAGGATATATTAGAAGGATATGCGTCAGGATATTACCTTGTTGAGGAAGGATGTCATTGGCTCTAAGGAGTCAGAGAAGCTGAGTTCGTCATAGGAGAACCCTTCTGAGCCTGGAGCACTGACCTCAAGACCCTTTCTCTTTTTCGCTGCGGAAGCACGGGTTCTTGGATTGGCCTTGGGAGCCGGGAGTGGCTTGGAGCTAGTAGCAGCAGGAGTCTCCTTCTTGACTATGGCTGGAGTTGGATAGCTGTCAAGTTCATCCAGGTCTAGATAGACTGGGACTTTGCTGGAATCTGCACACAGGGAGTAAATTCTAAATCCCTCCTATGAATAACAGATAAAAATATATATATATATATATATATATATATATATATATATGTGTGCAGGATATCTTGCAGGATCCTTACCAGACATGTTGGCACTTGAAAGAGGGCTTGGAGTTGGTGGAGAAGGATTGAAACTTCTCTCTGCCTCTGGAAGAAGTCTGATGGCGTCTATTCTTTCTTGAGAATTAGCAAGAGGAGGTGCAATCTTCCTGAAATCAGCTGCACAAAAATGAAAATTTATTAGTTCAGAATATGAGATAGGATAAGAGACAGGATCATTCTTAAACCCTAAGTCCTACCCTTTCTTAACCATCTCATCGGATAATCCGTTCCACCGGGGATTGAATCCCTTTTTATGAAGAAAAACTTGGATTGCCAACCATCCTCGTTTTTGGTGGCACGAAGTATCAATGGATCACCGGAAGTAGAATAAAATAGGAATCTAGATGAGCCGTGGCATCTAAGCTTGTAGGCTAAAGGGAGGTCATGGACGGAAAGGTCAGGTATGTGGTTTCTCTTGATTTGGTCAAGAACAGATAAAACACGCCAAAGCATTGGCATGGTTTGACTAAAAGAAATTCTAGTGATGTTAAAAAACTCGGTAATGAAGTCCGGAAAGGGGAATCGTAGCCCTAAGGTAAAGGGGAAAGCATTGAAACAGATCCACTCGGTGGAAACCATATCTGACCGGATTTCTCTGTCAAAGGGTCGGAATATGGTTCCATCCGGAAAGATACCGGAGGATTTCAAAGCCGACAGATGAGCACTATCAAAAGTGCATGTTTCATTCTCCAGTTCTTGGAGAAGATTCTGTTGGATGAATGTGGGAGCCGAGTCGCCTGAACTGGACCTCGTTTGCCTAGGCATTTGTTCGCCTGAATTCTTGCCGGAGTAAAATGAAAGATGGTTATGAAGATGAGAGAGAGAATATTACCTTTTTCTTGTCGATTGTGGGTAAAAAAGGAGATGAGGATGAGAAGATATAGGGTATGATGAGTAAATATAGGCCGGGTGGTTGAAAGCTGTCACATCAATAGTCTTATCTCTTAATTGCCTTGGCCACCGTGAAAAAATGTAACCGTTAGGATATCAAACGGTAACATTTTTGGGGACAATTGTTATGGGTGAAATTCTGAGCCCATATCCTGGAAAATATCTTGGTTTATATCTTGGTTGTGTATTATCTGTTTACGTCCGGGATGCTGGTTCAGGATATTGGTAATATCCTGAAAGGTATCCTCAGGATTACTAATGGATTATGTGCAGGTACGTGGGATAGAAGCTAGCAACGTTAACAAGACTTATTCCGCGGAAGACTCGGTCCAGGCCGTTCAAAGAAAGACGTTGAAACCTTATTACTCGGTCTACAACGTTCGTGGTGGAATATTCGGAGTATCCCATATTTATAGGAATATTTGTTTGTATTTCGTTACTATAAATAGGAGGAACACCAGATCAAATAGGACACAACAATCTCACTGCAATCACACTCACTACACCCTAACACTTGTTCTCTCGCAATTTGTACTCTCGCACGAATTCATTGTAACACTTAGCGATCTGGTTGATATCCTGCACTGTATCCTGAAGTTTAAAGCAATAAGAAGAACAAGGCAGCTGCGATTGTCAGCTCCCGAGGTTTTATGCCGGCGATCTAGATTGATCAAGGGCTTTCCTCGTACATCTCGTGTCATTTCCTTTACTTTTTGTTCATTGTTTACTCATTGTTTGATCGTTGATACAGCTCGATATCCTGAGCCATATCCTGAATACTAATTTTCTAAATAACTCAACAAGCATATTTTCTATACACTTTCCAGCACACTACCTCACATTACTAATTTGATCACTAAATTGCTTCGGTAATTTTTGACCAAAACAATATTGTAGCAGGATAAGGAGTCCATGACACAAAAACGTTGCATTGAGTTGACTCCTTCAACATATACTGGCAGTTTTATCTCTCCCACAGTATTCTTAGCCTCTCCACTGAACCCTACAATTACAGTGGATTTTGAAGTGATATCCATTTGGGAAATATTCATCCTTTTCAGCTTCTCTAGTTGAATTATGTTGACGGAGCTGCCATTATCCACCAGTATCTTGCGCACAAAATGATTAGCAATATATAAAGTTATTACCAATCCATCATGATGGGGATCCTGGACACTATCCCTATCATCATTTTCAAACGTTATCACTTTATCAGTTGTAAGGGTCGTCATCCTGGTCGGCTTGTTTCCCCGTTCTGCCTCAGCCTCCTTTGCATGTCTTTTTGCTGCAGAATAAGAGGTCCCACAAATGTCGGATCCTCCTGAGATAAAGGTAATTATCTTGGCATCGGCGGGAGGTGATGCTACTCGTTCAGGATCTTTCTCAGTATCCTGACCCTTATTCTTCTTTCTTCCCAGTAGATCCTTCAGATATCCTTTGCTTAGCAGGTAGCTTATTTCCTTCCTCAAGGCTATGCAATCCTCCGTAACATGTCCAAAATCCTCATGGAAGGCACACCATTTGGATTTATCTTTCCAATCAGCCTTTTGCTGGTTCTTTCTGGGCCACCTGGCTTTATCTCCTAAACCCTGCATGGCATACATTAGTTCAGGTATATTAACAGAAAAACAGTATTCTGACAGTTCAGGATACTCCTCAGCATCCTCATCCTCAACAGCATTCACTTTCTTATTATCATTCCTGCCATATGGCTTAGAACGATACGGCTTATACGAGGATTCTGACTTCCTGTTAGTTGATTCATAGGTTGAGGATGAACTCATCCTCTCTTGCATCTTTTTATCATCTTCCAGTCGTATATATCTTAAAGCCCTGTTTCGAGCTTCATCCAAGTTCCTGCAAGGATTCATTACAAGATCCTGGTAAAATTGAGAATCCTTTTGCAACCCCATCTTGAAAGCCTGCACAGCTGTAGCAACGTCAAGATGAGGGATATCTAAGGACTCCCTGCTAAACTTGTTCACGTAATCCCTCAAGGATTCTTGTGGGCCTTGAGTTATCCTGTAGAGATCACTGGTTAGTTTCTCAAAACTTATACTGCAAGAAAAATGACTATTAAACAATTTAACCAAATGATCAAACGATGTAATTGAATGAGGTGGAACATTTAAGAGCCATTTTAGGGCTGATCCTGTCAAAGTGGAACCAAAACCCTTGCAAAGGCATGCTTCCTTGAGATCCGGAGGAATAGGGTTAATTTCCATCCTTTCCCTATAATGAGCAATATGCTCCTCAGGATCCGTGGTCCCATCATAGAGGTTCATGTTGGGAGTTTGAAATCTTTTTGGAGTTTCAGCATCACAAATAGGATGTGCAAACCGAGATATCATGTGGCTATCCTGGGTTACTTCTGGAATGGGCTAAACAACCCCAGGTACATTGGATATCATATCCTTCAACTTCTGAAGCTCCCTAGAGAGTGCTGACGTCACACCTGCATCCTGCAAAGATCCAACACTGTTAGTAGCAAGAGTACTACTATTATTAGACATGTTACCATCCTGAGGATTCTGGCCATATCCTGGAGCATATCCTGATCCTCTCACAGTTGAGACCCTGATTGATGAGGGTATGTCAGGAGTATAGCTCTGGGAATGACTAGGTACAATATTGCCCCTGTTATCCTTAGTATATACTGCCGAACTGAAGTTCAAAGCTCTGGGCTGCAAGGGAGTGACAATATCCTCAGCAGGTCTACTTGAGCTAGATTTCAAGAGTTGTATTTCTCTTATCAGCATTTGGTTGGTCTCCTGCTGTTGCTTCATCTGATCCTGTGTACTACCAAACAAAGTTAGAATTTCATCATTAGAAGCCATAATAGGGGTTCTCCCTGAAGCAGCGGATCCTTGAACATTCTAAGTGGGAATAATATCTCGAGCCAGGTGAGTTTCGGTTCTTCTTGGGGGAACTTGAGGCTGTGAAGAAGCTTGTGTCCTTGGAGGTGATGGAAGCACCGAGCTAATTGTTGCAGAGGTTGTAGCAGACACGGTAGAAGAGCTCATGTTTGATTTTGAGGCCATTGAAAATAGTGTGGCAAAAAGTTTTGAAAATAGGAAACCAAGTAGTGATTTTAAGAAAGCTTTTAGTAGAAATAGCACCACTTGCCCCACGGTGGGCGCCAAATTGTTTTGGTCAAAAATTACCTAAGCAATTAAGTGATCAAATTAGTTTTGTGAGGTAGTGTGCTAAGAATGTGTATCGAAAATATCCTGGTTGAGTTGTTTGCAAAAACAGTTTTCAGGATATAGCTCAGGATATTGAGCTAACCAATAATCAAACAATGAGCAAAAAAGTAAAGGGTGACACGAGATGTACGAGGAAAGCCCTTGATCAATCTAGATCGCCGGCACAAAACCTCGGGAGCTGACAATCGCAGCTGCCTTGTTTTTCTTAATACTTCAAATGTCAGGATATAGTGCAGGATATTGACCAGATCGTTGCTAAGTGTTACAATGTTTTTCAGAAAGTGTGTGAATTGCGAGAGAAAGTATGAGAGCTCGAGAGTAGTGAATGTGATGTCCTAGATGATCTGGTTTATCCGTATATTTATAGTTACAAAATGAAAACAAAATCTCCTAAAATAGGGGGATGCCAGCGAATATTCCCATGTGAACGTTGAAGACCAAGTAATGCAGCTTCAATGTTCTTCTTCGAACAACTTGGACCGAGTCTTCAGGGGAAGAGGTCTTCATGAACGTTGTGAACTTGTACTCGTACTCCTGAACACAATTCGTTAGTAATTCTTAGGATACAGTATCAGGATGGTACCAATATCCTGATTCAGCATCCTGGTATTGAACATATATTATGTAATCAAGATATAATTCAAGATACTATCCAGGATATGGGCTCAGAATTTCACCCATAACAGAACCCTATTTAGCGAATATCAGGTTGTCAATATAGCCTCACACCAAAAGCCTTCACTTAGGACCGAATATGTGTCACACCCCCAAAACCCACATGCGACGTATCACCGCTTGGAGGCATGAATGACCAGGATCAAGCCACCAATCATATTGAACAAACATAAAAGTAAACATAATTCACCCAAACAATATGACAGGTGTTTCAAAAACCCAAGCATAGTTAAATGTTTAGCGGAAGCATAATAGTAAAACCCATAGCAAGTATTAAGTATGAAATAAAGTAAGATTTAAAGCATGGCACACACTGCCATGTCCCACAACGACTGTTCCTCCCTGTGCAAGCTCCCCGAGTACCTAATGACCTGCAAGGCATGTAGCAACGAATCAACAACAAAGTTGAGCGAGTTCACAGTTGGGTGTTGGTTTTAGTTGTTCCAAAAATAGTTCCTTTAACTGGCATCCCTGCCGTGGGGGTTACCCCATAGTTGAAAAACGTGATTTGTTTAACCCATTACTTCTGGCAATCCAGCCGTGGGGGCTACCCCATGTATTACAAGACCACGCGTATCGACTGCTACGAAAATGTAAGAGGTGCCCTAAGTCAATGTCTATCAGCATTGACCCTTTGCCCATAGTCCATTAGTACACGCCCGTCCGACTGGCACGGTGTGAGGTTTGTTAAACCTAATAGCGCTATTAACTAATGACCCGCTCGCCCTAGGCCTCGGCGATTAAGTCGATAATTGAGGGACTTCCTTTGATAGAGGTGATGGTCTTAAGATCGTGTACGTAGGCTTTACGTACGTGCCCTTCAATCCGAGGACAGTAGTAAGTATAACTGTACGTAGGTTTTACGTACGTGCCCTTCAACCGAGGACAGTAATAATTTGTTTAATAGTAATAGCTGTATGAGTAGTTATTCAATCCCATTCCCAACCCCTGGGAATCCCATGCCTTGGCTAGTGTGAACTCACCTTGGTTTGCACGGCAGATACACTGAAAGGTCAAGTCTAGCAGCTAGTGGTCAACCACGTCCTAACATGGTTACCATACAAGTCAGGTTTTGGTTTCAAGTAGTGCACGTAAGTAACACATAAGCTAGCAGATAAAGAACACACACGGATCATGGCAATCACACAATGCACGTTAACACATTAGCAGTCAATTACATAACATCTGATACTTGTACGATCCAAAGGTAAAGCCCAATAAACAGGCGGCCCAACATGTTGTGCGTTCAGCACAGTCTTGTGCGACCCACATCATGTTGTGCGATTCAGACAAACACCCGGCCCAAATAGTCCAAAGCCCAAACATAAAAATACGCGGCCCATCTAATAACATGTAAAAGTCTTGTGAGATCCGGATGAGCTTGTACGATCCGGATGGCTTGTGCGATCCAACCGACTTGTGCGATCGGAACCAGCCCAATATGTATACCCGGCCCAACATAACAACTTGTGCGATTAGTTTTAAACATCCGGATTTCATGCAATTAGTTTTATAGTTTCCTTTTGTGAAATTATCAATCAACACTACAAACAGTTTCCAACCAAACGATAATCGATCAAAACAACATCTTCCAACCAATAATTCCATAATTCATTCCACCCATTACTAACTCAAACAATATATAAGTAATCTGTTAGAATGTTCGGTCCAATTAAAAAGGCCCAAATCATGTATATCATGTTCATAACAGTGACCCAAAGTCATTTACATCATGATATCAAATAACAATCAGATCATACATTCATCAATACATCACTAACAATACTATAATAATGTTTCCTCTATTTGATTTAATCATTGCTCCACACATGACTTCTGACAATTGCATGCAACTATGAAGGATCCTTATCTTATTAACTCAATTATCGAGACATCACACATGCATTTATATAGGTTATTTAGTCAACATGAATAAATAGGCAATAATTATGTATAATCCGTCAAAAGTAAACATAGCAAACATTACACGAAAATCTAGTTATGTATCAGCCATCATTCGGCTTTACGATTATTCTTACAACATCACATAATTCATGAATAGACACAACACAAAATCAATCATTAAAAGCAACAAACGGATTAACAATAAAACTCACTAACCGAATGCAAGTGTACAGATTGAAGTGGTCACAGGGTTTCGATGAGAAGGGCTCCACCGCCCTAATGATTAGATGAGCGTAAGGTTTGCAAGGAGAGGAGAGAAATTTAGGGTTTTATGGTTATGACAAATACTATCTTAATGAGAGGGGGTTTTCACAAACCAAGTGTATATTCGCTGGATGTGAGCCGAGCCCGATTCTTGTGTTTCGTTTGGGCCGAGGGCTAGCCCAAGATAATTGAAAGAGTGTTGTGCGACACGGGGGTGTATTGTACAATCGGTTATACATTGTGCGGTACGCGTATATACATAACATTAAACATAACATACCATTTAATCATCAAATTCACATAGTCACATAATGTTCACATACGTTACATAAGTTCAAAACATGCTACCCTAAGCACAACGATAGGTTCTGAAATACGAGTTATCACAATATGACAACATGATATTAACCATTTCCTTTAGAGTCTATTCTTCCTATTTGCTACACCATTTTGTTCTGGTGTATAGGGAGTTGTGGTATGATGTGTTATTCTAGTTAGTTGGAAAGACACTGGATCAAAATACTCACTACCTCTATCACTATGTAGAGTTTTGATCAACCCACTTCAATGAAGCTCTACTTCTTTTTTGTAGATCTTAAACTTTTCCAGAGCTTCAACTTTAACATGCAATAAATAAACATAGCAGAATATAGTAACATCTACTATAAATGTAACTACATACTTTTTGTTACCTATTGACATAGCAGAATCTATTAGCATCTTCTATGAATGTAACTATATACTTTTTGTTACCTAGTGACGGTCAGAAACGGAACCAGAAGTTTTTAATCAAGGGGTCATAATTAAATTATATTTTAAATTCATTAACGTAACAAAAATTTTGTTTACCAATTCGGCGTATGTAGATAAAGTGACAAAGTTTAAATAAAAGAAATTAGAATATTTATTGTATAGTTTATTTGATAAATTTTAAAAATAACAATATAGAAATGCAATATTAACCATTTCCTTTAGAGTCTATTCTTCCTATTTGCTACACCATTTTGTTCTGGTGTATAGGGAGCTATGGTATGATGTATTATTCTAGTTAGTTGGAAATACACTGGATCAAAATACTCACTACCTCTATCAGTATGTAGAGTTTTGATCAACCCACTTCAATGAAGCTCTACTTCTTGTTTATAGATCTTAAACTTTTCCAGAGCTTCATCTTTAACTTGCAATAAATAAACATAGCAAAATATAGTAACATCTACTATAAATGTAACTACATACTTTTTGTTACCTATTGACATCGTAGAAACTATTAGCATCTTCTATGAATGTAACTATACACTTTTTGTTACCTAGTGACGGTCAGAGACGTAACCATAAGTTTTTAATCCGGGGGTCAGAATTAAATTATATTTTAAATTCATTAACGTAACAAAAATTTTGTTTACCAATTCGGCGTATGTAGATAAAGTGACAAGGTTTAAATAAAAGAATTTAGAATATTTATTGTATAGTTCATCTGCTAAATTTTAAAAGTAACAATGTAGAAATGCAACATTAAAAGTTTTTAAAAAATGTAATGCTCTTTAAAGCCTACTGACCCTTCTGAACAAAAAAAATATGTTGGGCTTGATTAAAATGGGCCCAAAAACAGCTTAAACCCTAATATAAAAATAACAACCTTTCCTCCTAGTCTTCTTCACATGGTTTTTAGAACACCTGCAAAAGTTTTCATCAGTCGCCGGAAAGCAAGTTCAATTCAGAAAACTGATGTGTGTAAAATGCAACATATAAATTACATCAAATGAGGCATAAAACTAACCCTTTTTTAGTACTAATGTTGGAAAAAGTGTGCTTTTGCCTTCCTTTTGTATTTTCAGGATTAAATGAGTGCAAATGAACAAAAGAAACAAAAATACAGCTAAATCTAACATAAATACAAGAAGAGGAATAAACGTGGCATGCCTGACCCTTCGACAGCATCTTCCCAAGCAAAAATAAGAGATCAGAAGGCTGAACACGCCCCGTGTCCAGCGGACACAGGGGCGTGCCCAAGTGTCTGCATAAAAGACAAAGTTGTAGAAGCTTCTATTTCCCAACACGGGGGTGTGCCCAGCTCAACACGGCCGTGGTCAACGCTAAGATTCGTAGAATCCAAGAAAATCTTGATAGTACAGATAAGCTTCTGCACACGGGGCCGTGCCCAGGGGACAAGGGGGCGTGGTCAACTAATGCAGACAAACTGCAATTAATGAAGAAAGAGAAAGTGGATGGACACGGGGCCGTGCCCAGTGGACATGGGGCCGTGTCCGGGCTTCTGTGCAGGCTATAAATAGAGGTTCTTGGTTCACTTCAAAAGCATCCCTTGATAGTAAGAGTTCTTGACAACCAAAGGCCACATCCACCACCATCATCCATCATCCATCATCCATCATAGAGTGTGTGTAGTAGTCTCGGGATCCAAGATTGATAGTAAGAGTTCTTGACAACCAAAGGCCATGTTTGCCTAAGTCTCTTATATCACTTGGTGGAGACAAGCATTTAGTGTAATACTTTTGTTTTTTTTATCTTTTCGCACTTTTTATTTGGTTTTGTATTAATGACTTTAATAACTGGTTTCTAATGTTGAAGGTGAAACTTCCTTATCATTTGTCTGTGGTGTCTTGGCGTTATTTTACTGTCTATATAAAATAAAAGATTTACACCATTCATATCTCTACAGTCTATATAGAGATATGTTGGCTACTTGGTCGGGGGTTAAGGGAATGGTTTGGTAAGGTTCTTGCCTTGTTCAGTGTATAGATCCTGCAAGGACCTGGGTCAAGCTTATAGGACCTCCTTCAATACCCACTGGTATTGGATGGCGGGGGTGCGAATGGCTTGATCCCCTCATATGTAAACTACTATTAATACATTAACTCGGCTACTTAGGATTGTATCCCTGCTGACTCAAACCACTTAGCCGAGGGTAACGTTACCTTCAAAACAGGGGCCTACCATATTACGCATTAATAACTTAATTAATTATCTTTCAGTAATCCAACCCTTTAGGATTGTATCCTTGCTGACTCAAACTACTGGGATGAGGGTAACGTCACCTTCAAAAGAGGGGCCTACTACTATAACTAAGATAATCTCTTAAAAAGTGCAAAAGTGCGAAAAGCATCAAAGGTTACACTAAAGGCGAGTCGGATCCAAGTGATTCATCTTGTCTATCTGTTTTTACTTTTATTTTTATTTTCAGCATTTTTAGTTTTTATTTTCTTGTTTAAAACCTTTTGCTAAATTTTTTATTTGATTAGACGTTGAGGATAAACCGGTATTAAAAGCTCTTGTGTCCTTGGACGACCTCGGTATCTTACCAACGCTATACTACGCTCACGATGGGTGCCCTTGCCCATATGTGTGTTTAGTGTTAGTAGAATATCGTGTTTATAAATTTAAAACTTGACTAAAATGTTAAAAAGGGCTAAAAATATACATAAAAATATATCACACTCGACACGCATCAAAACAAAATCAGATCTACTCCTTTATCACCTGTCTCTCTACTTTTTAGCCAACATATCAACAATATGAAGGGTTAAACTCTAAAAACCCATCAGACTTTGGATACCCCTATAAATAAAGGTTGGCCGGCCGGAGGGTCAACGGACCCTCCTGATCCCCTTGTAGTTCTACCCCTGGTGACGGTGTAGCATGGAAATCACACAGATCGCTGTGTATTAAATCTAATGTAGGATCGTTGTGCGACCTGAATGAGTCGATCAGAAGAGTTTGGATCTGAATCAAAGGCGGAATTCAGAGATACGGACTTGTTTACAGCTTGATTCAATTATAATTTCTCTTGTATTGATATAATAGTGTTACAGCACCTGGAGACAATTCGGCAGAGCTTCGCTACCAATTTCCAAAAGGTACAAATGACAAACCATGCTCCCCTATATATAGGCAGGGGTATTTCGTACGAAATAA
Organism: Helianthus tuberosus; assembly: GCA_030545235.1. Lineage (NCBI taxonomy): Eukaryota > Viridiplantae > Streptophyta > Magnoliopsida > Asterales > Asteraceae > Helianthus > Helianthus tuberosus. The sequence continues at coordinate 79,743,305 of CM060372.1, read as the reverse complement.
CTTCAGTCTTATTTCGTACGAAATGAATTACTTCATTTCATGCGAAATAGCCTTTGACCATTTCGTGCGAAATAGCTATCACACACACAAACCTAACTTCTAACGTCCCGAGCACTGGTTTATCCTATTTAGACACACGACTCGATACAAGACGAAGTCAACAAACATATGCACTAACAGAATCCCCCTTGGATGTTGACGAAGTCTTCAGTGTCGAGTCTTTAGCATGACACATCTTCAGTCTTGATCAGTCTTTTTCTCTTTCCAAATTGTCTAACACTGTAAGCATCCATCAATCTTTATCTTCTTCTCTCTATCAAAATCACTATCTTCAGGCTCCCCCTTTCGTTAAGCTTCCATGCTTTTGGGATCGACACCTGGCTTTCCGGTTACAAGCTCCCCCTTGCATTGAGCTTGTCTTCAGACTCCCCCTTAGACTCAACTGTCGGAATCGTAATCTGGAATCATATCTGCAATACTTAAACATTTATAAGTAACAGTGTTTTGAATATCCAGGATTGAAAACCCTGGCTCTCTTAACAGAATTTAACAATCTAAGAATCCAACTCCCTCACAGTTAATCATCCAAGTCCAAATTAATGACCTTGGAGATATCACAAACTGTTTTTGATTTTTGATTTTAAAAACTTCAAGTTTCGAGCTAATGAACTTGTTTATTTACAGAAACACAATCAGCATACTCAGATTTTGAAACTCAGTTTCCCAGACATCGGTTGTCGAAAATAAAGCAGAAATCAAAATCTTTTTGAATTTTTCCTGAAACATAAAACAGTAAAGAAATATTTACAAACATATTTACATACAATATTTTTGTTTGAGTTTGCGTCAGAGGATCATATCAGTTTACGACAAATCACTAGCACCGTTGAGCTTTAAACACTTTAAGTTCTAAGCGATTCACTTAGATTGTCAGTATACTGATCCACTTAAATTTTCACACAAAGTTCAATTGACTCGAGATATGATATTAGTGTTTTAAAGATTTAAACTTATACGCGTATCCCACCTCAGAATATACTCTCGTATCCAGATCCCAATATTCAGTCTTACAGGTGAGTATACCTAGATGATATCTGTAAAGGGTTAAATGCGAGGGCCATGAGAGCTCAGGCTATTGCTTCCGCAAAATCAGAGAGATGATGGCTTCGACTTTAGGTGTGTTCCCTTTAGAGAATCTTTTCTTCAACAGCACATGATTAGCATTTTGCAATGTTTCATCATTTTTTATGCTGAGGGTGGTGCTATATTTCAAGCAAGCGAAAAGTATTATACGGGGACTAGGCCATTGCTTCCGCAAAATCAGAAGTCCCGGGATAATACCCCAGATATCACTAAGCATAAAGACCTAGTATCTCAGAAAGAGGGGTCTTTCAAACAAGATTTCAGGGGTTACCTATATATCCGAGAGATGTTCCCCACGAAATAAGTAAGTATGATATTTAGGTTTATATCTCGAAATCAATCTACTAAGCGTGTAAAAACCTACTGGCATATCATCAGTGAGACCGTTTATCACATTTTAACTTTCCATTTCTTTAGCGTACCGTGATTGTCTACTGATGTACTATCATTTCCTCTTTTTACAGAAAACTCATTTTTGAATTTTATCATGTTTTTGGCTTTTTCAAATTTTCAAATGTTTTTGGATTTTCTAAATATTCTTACTCCCCCTAAAATGCAAAATCATTTAAAGAAAATTTGATAACCGATGTAGATAGCTTTGTCTCGCCATCCATTTTCTGCTTCTCATGTACTGATTTGTAGAAAATCTAACATACCCCCATGATTTACAACCCATTGATTTTCGACAGTTTGAAAACCGTTTTTCAATCTTGTGAAAGTAATCATGTTTGTTCAGCCGTGAGGGTTTCGGCGTATTCAATCAACATATTTTTGAATTTTTGGATTTTTGACAAATTTAAAAACAAACATATTTTTGATTTTTTTTCAAATTTTTGACAAAATAAAAACATATTTTGGTTTTTAAATTCTTCAATTTTTAGGGTTTTTGAAATATTGTTTATTTATGTACAGAAAACAAACAAACTCCCTGTTTCAACCAACACAGGGTTCAGCAGCCTCCTCTTCTTGTGCCAGGCTGCTCCGACATTCTTCTTGACATATAGTTTTCTTCGAAAGCACCTGCACATTCAAATTACTCAATTACTTGAACAATTTAGCCCGGGTCTGTTTGACCTTAGGCATTTCAATACAATATACTTCATTCAACTTCGGAAAATCTTTGTCATTTTGTACAAAGACTTTTTCAATTTTAATTTCATCTTTTTCATCATTTACCAAAACAATTTGTTTCTTAGCACTCCAAGTTTCACCTTTAGGAGTACCTCGTTTGTAAAAATGTGACTCTTTTTGAACATTTTGATTCCGAACAACAACTTTTGGTTTCCAAAACTGATTTGGTTTCGTTGCGTCAACAGTTGTTTTCCAACTTTGTGTTGTTCTTAATCTGGGTTTGTGAGAATTCCCGGTCTGTCTAGAATCGAACCTATTTGGATTTAATTTCCAAGTTTGATTTGAAGCAAACTTATTTATGTTGTACCTCCAAGTTTTTTTTTAATCAAATCTGGTTGACCTTTGTCTCACATTCTCAGACTTATGTTTGTCAACATCATCAGACTTCTTTTTCGTCTCAACACCAACAGGTTTCAGATTTGGACACTTTCGTGCAAGATGCCCAGTTTGATCACATTTGAAACATGTTCTCTTGGACACATCTTTGACCTGCTGTTGTTGTTTTTTCTGAGCATAGAACTCTTCATTAGACTGTCGTCTAAATTGAAGTTCTTTCTCTTCTTCTGAACTTGTTCCATAAATAAAATTCATTTTAGTCTGATAATTTTGCGTTTCATTTTTATTCCATCTTTGTTTCTTCTTATAACCCAACCCAGCCTTCATGTTTTTCTTCTTGTAACCAGGTTTGTTATAAAAAGTTTTATGACACTTTCCAACAAACTTTGGAATCTCAGATTTTTCAATCTCAACCATTTTGAAAACCTTGTCAATTTTGTCTGAAATCACATTCTGAATCGGGAATACAATATCTAAGAATAATTTGTCTGATCCAATCATGGTATAAACCAATCCTTTTGAATCATCATTCAAATTTTTCTCGGATTTTGAGTTTTTCAGATATTCTTCATGAAAACTACCTTCATTTTCATTATGTGTTCAGCTTTACAGTATCAACCGACTCTTCTTTCAACACACTTTCAACGACCTTACCTACCACCTCTGAATCACTAGAATCATCAGATTTGGAATAGGTTACGTCAATGTTATCTGGCAATTGATCTACCATGTTGAAAGCTTTTCCGACCTTTTCATCATCATAAAATGCAAACTTTTCTGGTGGTGGAACTTGATGAAACTCTGAGCCAATTCCTTTCTTGTTTTGCTCAGAATCTTTACCATCCGGTTTTATGTTGAAAATTCTTTCAAGCACATATGATGACGCGTGATAACTTTTTAACTTGTTATTATCCTGTTCTAAATCAGCAATCTGACTCTTAAGTTTAGCAACATCCTCAATGTAAGAATTTACAACTTCTTGCTTTATTTCATACTGTCGCTTAAACATATCAGTTGTTTCAGAACAGTATCTTAATCTCGATTGAACAAGTTTCATTTGACTTTTTACATCTTCATATGACGTTTTAGTAATGTGATAAGCCAATTTTATTGAATCATATTCTTTTTTCATTTCTTGACAAGCATTTTCCTTTTGATCACATTCTTCTGTCTTTTTCAAAACATTTTCTTTCAAAATCTCATTTTCTTTTTCTAACTTTTTACAATTTTCTGAAAGTTTTTTCATCATTATCTTTTAAAACTTTTTCATTTTCTAACATTTCTTTGTATTTATTTTTAAAAACTTCTTCGATTTTGGTGAATTCAAGATCTCTTGTTCTGAATTTTTCATCTTTTTCAGTATAAGCACTGCATGGTTCCATGCATTTCTTGCACTGTTCAACATTTTCATTTAGGTTTTCATATTCAGAATTTACCTCAGTGATTGGCACCTCGGTGTTTACTTCTGTCTGCTTTTGTTCAGCTTCACTCTTCTTTTCTTTACCAGTACCAGCATCACCAACACTATCAGCTGAACTTTCAACCTTTAATTCAACCGAACTTTCCAACTTCTCCTCAGCTTCTTCAACCTGCTGTTCTTCAGTAACAGCTTTTTTTCCAACAACTTTTTCTTCTACCTTTTCTTCCTCAGCAATCTTCATATTTTCAACTTTCACAGCTTCTATTTTGGCTTCTTCAGCAACTTTCTTCAAATCATCAACCAAATTCTCAACATTCTTCTTCATTCTTTCTTCAGCCCTTTTCCTCAAACTTGAAGTCATGGCATCCCTGATGATTTTATTTAGCCTCTTCACATATATTTTATCTTTTTCAACATTTGTATAGTATTCGACAGATCGAGGAATTACTAAAAGAACATCATCAAAGATTATGTCCTTCTTGGGAACAACAGGTTCACCCTCTCTGTTGACATAGCACTCTCGCTTCTTGTCCCATCTTTTATTGCTAACAGCACTTTCATATTCTTCTTGCATGTCATCAATTCTGTTTCCAGCAATGTTTCTTTCTCTGTATGTTTTCTCATTCAGAATCTCTTCTCTGGTTTTCTCTTTGATTTCAGCAACAAAAACATAATGTTTGCTTTTTAATGTTGTTCTGCCATGAGCTGTTTCAACACGATCTTCTTCTAGAAGAATCTCACTCCAATCATACCCTTCATCATGATGAATTACTGCACATGCTCTTGACTTCTCTTTGGGATTGTTTTCGATCATTTTTGGCTCTTCTTTACTTCGATGGTAAATTGCCTTTCGGTAATAATCATCATTGAAAGGATGTTCATTTCCATCAACTGCAGAATTGTTACATTCTCTCTTGAAATGACCTTTTTGCTTACATTTGAAGCAGGTCACTTTGGACTTATCAAATCCAAGTTTTGTTGATGGACCACCAATAGACTGCTTCCCAGTAATCTCCATATACCTCTGAGCTCTTCGAATGCAACTTGCTAAACACCAGCGTATGTCAATGAGTTCCATTTCTGCTGGGTCAATTTGGTCGTAGTCTTCTTTGGTCAATTCAGAGTTTCCAATTTTGCCAGCAACTAGACCTTCATATGATTCCAGAACAGATGCTAGAAAACTCATTTGCTGCTTAGCAGAGTTGATGCTCATAGCCGGAGAATTTTTCAATTTCAGAGCGATGTTGCATAGAACTTCTTCAGATTCTTCAGTGTTTTCTTTTGAAGAAGATGAATGGTATCCTGGATTGTAACTTGATGAGCTTTTCTATGGTTCCTTTGTCCTTTCACCACTGAATGCTGTCTTTCGTGAATCACCAACTTTCACCGAAGGTATGTTACCTTTGTAATAAAGACCCACATTTTGTTGATGTGAAGAACTGCTCATCTTGTTTTGCTTCTGCAACTCCAATTCATGACTTTCAATTTTTTCTATCAAGACATCAAGAGAAATTTCATCATATAACACATCATTTTTCAATATGAACACAAACGTTTGCCACTGATCAGCTCGTGGTAACGCTTCTATGATTTTAACAATTATTTCCTCTCGAGTTTTAACAATTCCAAAACGATCAAGTTCAATTTTCAAATAACCAAACCTCTCTATCATTTGTCGAATTGATTCACCTTTCATGCTATCAAACAAATCAAATTCTTTCTTTAATAAAGCAATTTTATTTTTCTTGATTTGTTTACCCCCCTCAGCTTTAACCCGTAAAGCTTCCCAAATAGATTTTGATGACCCGTCATGTTGTAGTAAAGCAAACATGTCATGTCTAATTAATGATTGGATTAAAGCAATCATTCTCTGTTCAGCTGCAAAATCTGATTTGTCTTCTTTAGATAAGCTTTTGAGTGGGGTTTCTTCTCCTTTATCATTGATTGGCCTACTATAACCAAACTCCAAACAGAACCAGCTCTCATGAGCATAAGCTTTTACCCAGTTGATAAAACGTTCTTTCCACCAAGTGTAATCTTCAATACTTTCAAGAGTTGGTGGTTTTGAATGTGTGCCGTAAAAGTTATCATGTTTAATATTTTCATTGATCGCCTTTGTTATTGTTTTTGGTGTAACAACTGAAGTTTCGGAAGACTCGGATGTAAACGCCTTGTAAAACGTGTTGTAAAATTCTTCAGCCATAATGTGAACTTCTTGAATTACCTGGAGACAAACAAACAAACACAATCAGTTTAAACAATATCAAACAACTTGAAACAAACTGACACTCAGTTGTCGTGAAATAATCTTGATGCGAAATGGCTTTGGAGCGAAATGACCACTTTCAAACGAAATGGTAACTTTCAACCGAAATCAGTTTCAAACGAAATGAAGTAGCTTTCACACAAAATGAGCTTCAAGAGAAATGAATCAACTATGTCTGTTTCGTACGAAATGAATCTATCCTTCAAACGAAATAACCACTTTGAAGCGAAATGGCAATCCGTGCGAAATAAGAAGTTGATTTCGTGCGAAATGAGGTCCACACACTTGATTTCGTGCGAAATGAGATCCACACACTTGATTTCGTGCGAAATGAAGATCACAATGTTGATTTCGTGCGAAATAACATTCACAAGGTTGATTTCGTGCGAAACGAAACCTGTCTATTTCGTGCGAAATGATGATGACATCATCCTATCGGCCACCATTTTCTCAAATTGATCTGGTTTTAAGCTGAATTAAGGTCCACTACTTTCAAGGATTCGTTAAAACTATGTTTCGCATGTAATGTGTGAAATTCAATCCATTTTGTCCGTAAAATTTTGTTAATTTTTAAAAAGAAGGTGTAGAAGTCAGAAATCTGATGAAATCAAGCTGAATTCTGTAAGAACTCTTCATCCTGAGCTCTGATACCACTTGTAGGATCGTTGTGCGACCTGAATGAGTCAATCAGAAGAGTTTGGATCCGAATCAAAGGCGGAATTCAGAGATACGGACTTGTTTACAGCTTGATTCAATTGTAATGTCTCTTGTATTGATATAATAGTGTTACAGCACCTGGAGACAATTCGGCAGAGCTTCGCTACCGATTTCCAAAAGTTACAAAGAACAAACCATGCTCCCCTATATATAGGCAGGGGTATTTCGTACGAAATGACTTCAGTCTTATTTCGTACGAAATGAATTACTTCATTTCGTGCGAAATAGCCTTTGGCCATTTCGTGCAAAATAGCTATCACACACACAAACCTAACTTCTAACGTCCCGAGCACTGGTTTATCTTGTTTAGACACACGACTCGATACAAGACGAAGTCAACAAACATATGCACTAACATCTAATATATTACTTTCCCTATCAGCATGTTGCATGAATCAAACTCATTATAGACATTTCTGTAACGCCCCAAAATCCGAATGTTTAATTCACTAGTATGTTTCCTTGTTATATGGCATGAGAATGTTTAACTAGTTTTTGTATGACTTGGTTAACTAAAATTTAATAGTAGGGATTTAAGTTTGTGACAAATGAGAAAGAATGACAAACATCAGGGGCCACATTTGGTAGATTGTATTAAAGTTTTAAGACATAATTCTTGCATATGTAAGTATGTGTGTGTCGTGAGTATTGTTAGGATCTGAGTTTCTTATGATTGTGCTTGTTTGAATATAATCAAGATGAATTGAGATTAAGTGCAGCGGAAACTAAATGAAACAAACTTTCATCACACAATCAAAGAGAGAATTGTTTTCAACAAACATGTTTAACATGAAATCGAATCATTATATTTATTACAATCTTCAATTACAATGCATGCATGTATACAATCTCCCCCTCAGCCAGAGCTCACAAATGCTTTGTTCGTACAGAATGACTTGTAGAAGAAGAGAGTTGACAGAACAGTACAGTGTACTGTTCTATTTATAGTACAGAACAAACCACTGTGGCATCTTTCCTGACGTCACCATGAAAGTGACATCTAACCTGCTAACAACCTCTAACCACTGACTAATACAACCACTGTTATCTTAACAACTGATTACAATAAATGAATACAGATACTAGTCTAACTGCTGCTTCTTCATTCCACTGCTTTAGCTCCAGCAGTGCTTTGTGTCTTCAGCAGTACTTGAACTATAGCAGCAGATTGACTTCATCAGTGATTAGTCTTCACTAGTCTTTGAATGCACATCAGTTGATGTAGATCAGCGGTTGTTGTAGAAGGGCAGTACTTAGAGGGCATCAGATGTTAGGTCACATTCAAGGGGAAAGACTGATGCAAACAACTGCTTATTCTGGATCCACTGATCTGATCCAGTTTTGGCTTTATCAACTGTTCCTTTGTAGGGTTCAATCCCAACAATCTCCCCCTGGAACAGATGATGCCAAAACTCTTCATTATTCTGGATCTTTATTGTCTCATCAATAATTCCCTGACTTGCCCTTTGAATTGTAATTCAAAGTCCAAGGAATCTGTATCATCCTCATCCCTGCACAGTGAAAGCTCAAGGAGATCCTTCAGATCTTCAACACCCAGGCCTAGTGCTTGTTCCCTTGATATGTGCTTCACCTCACCACTGGATTTGAGCAAAGTCAATACGTGGGTCTTTTGATCAGACTTCCACTTTAGTATTTTTGAATCCAATGGGTTTCTTGGGAGAGTTTTTATTTTTGATGAGTTTGGAGATGGAGGCCTGCTCAGAACTTTGTTGGCTATATCTTGAAGTTTTGCAGAGCTTTCATCCTCTAGTGCCATTCTCTTGATAGCCTCTTTAAAATACACAGCTTCTTGTTGTTTCTCTTCTGCATCAGTCAGCTTTTGCCCCTTTCTTTGGTTTAGCTCAATGACAGAGGTATCCGATGACGTGAACAGTGGTTCAGAAGTGTGCGCCTGCTTCTTTGGTTTTTCAGTGGTCTTGTAGATTGGTTTCTTTGGAGCAGTGGGGTCTTTCTTTCTTAGCTCTTCAAGCCTTTTGTAGGTTTGATCAATAGTTTGTTTTGACCACCTTGCTATCTGCCTAGCTGTTCCATAGTCTGCTGCAACCAACTCTTCTCTTTTTCTTTTATATTCCAGAGTAAGATCGGCAATCTTCTTACTGAATTTGTTCCAGTTTGGTCCTGTTCTTTTCATACCTGGAGTATTTTTGATTCTTTCAATTCTTTTCAGTTCTTCCTTGAGAGCAATGAGTGGCCAGTCTTGAAAATTTTCAGCTTTTGCAGGGTAAAACTTTTCACTCATGATCAGTTTGATAAAATCTTCTTTCAGATCTACTTGTAACCCAGCCTCTGGTGGCAAGTTGGACATTTCTTTACTCAGGTCTCTTGCATAATCTTCCATTTGCTTGACCTTGGTGAGCAAGAACTGCAACCTATTTGAGTAAGCATTATCACCTTGCCCTTTGCATTCATATTTGGCTTTAAATTCAACTTGCTTGCCTTTGAGTTTTAGGTATTCATCCATGTTTTTAGGATCTCTAAAACCGGAAAGGGAAGGAAATTTTCTCTTGGAAGCATCATCCACTAAATAAAACTGTTTCATTTCTTCTGTCACAGTATGAAGCTCCAGTGGATAAGTGGCTGCTAGTGGTACAAGATCAGCAAGGTTAAATCCTTCTAGAACTTTTGGATCTTTGATAGGATTGAGCTGCTTTGGAGGAATGAAAGGTTGTGGTTTGATGACATTGTAAGGAGCAGATGAAATGGGAACAGGTGCTGGTATATCATCGTCATGCACCTGAAATTTTCTTTTTCTTGTATACACCTTTTTGGGAGAAGGTGTTTTTGTTTAAGTTTTTGGAACTGAAAGGACAATGGATTGTGAAGAGATATTTGTGGTGATAGGTGATTGACTAACAGTTGTTGAAACAACTGGTGTTTCAACCACTGTTGTCATTACAACAGTTGATGTGTCAACTGTTGTCTTCTGCTTTTCAGCAGGTGGTTTTTGTGGTGGTGATGTTGTTTTTGGTATGGCAGTGGATTGAGTGTGTGTTGATGTGGTAGTGGTGGTAGTTGTTGGGATAACATCTGTTGAAACCACTGAAGTATCAACAACTGTTGATACAACAGGTGTCTCAACATCTATTGGTTTGGAGGTTTGATGAGAGGGATTTTTGGGGATTTAGGGAGTTTGTTTGATGGTTTCGGAAGGTGTGGATTTGGGTTGGCTTGCTTTTATAGTAGGCCTTCTTGTTTTTGGCTTAGGAATAACCTCCTCTTCCTTAGGCTCAGAAGTACCCTGCTCTTCCCTTTCCATCATAACTTTCTTTTCCTCCTCAAACCTTTTAGACCCTTTTATCTCCATTGACTCTTTCATACCTACTTTTAAATCAGCAAAGGCATTTTGAGTCTCATCAACCTTTTTAGAACCATCTGGCCTAGGGATTTCTGCAACCAGTTTTGACAATGGATCTGGTTTCATGTATAAGCCATCTTCATATCCCTTCTTCTTTTTCTCCCCCTTTTTGGCATCATCAGGTGGATTGTCAACAAAGATAATTGAAGAAGGAGCAGTGCCAGTGGTTTGTAGTAAATGGGCCTTAATTGCCTTGATATCTGCTTGTGTATCCTTGAACCTAGCTTCCATCGAATTTCTGATATTTTGAATTTGAACTTCATGTTGTTGATCAGTATATTCTCTTTGTTTATGAAGCAAAGGTTGAAACAAATCCCAAAGCTCTGTGGGAGTAGGAACAGATGATGGAGCAGATGTTTCAGGTGTTGCAGCAGTGGGTGTTGCCTTTTGTGCTTGTAACAACTGTTGCAGCATAGTTTTGATTTCTGCAACAGATGTGTCAATTTTGTCAACCCTCTCCATCAATTCTCTGTATTTAAACCATCACCCAAGTGAATGGGATCATCTGATTTCCCACCAGTGGTGGTTGTATCAGTGGTTGACTTAGGAAAATTGTCCCAAAAGTCATCCACTGATGCCCCTTGTTCTTGGTACTGGGGTCTTCTTTCTTCAAAAGAGGTTACCATACTAAGTTCACCAGTGAATATTGGATACACACTAGTGGGCATTATGGTTCCCAAAGAAGAAATTGCCTTCAAGGGAGTCTTTTCGATGAAACTACTGTCCAAGTGTAAACCAGTGGGTTCAACACTTGTAGTAGCTGCTTCACTTGAACTACTGACAGGAAGTACTTGTACTTCCTGCAGTGTAACCTCCTCAGTTGTTGGTGGGTTAGCAGAGATAGGGAGCTCAGACTCAGTCACTTGTTGAGGCATATTCTCAGTTACAGGTGGTTGAGAAGAACTGATTTCTGTCTGAGCTATATCAAGTGCATCCAACAAAGGTAGCATGGATGGTGGAAGTTGGGTAGTGAGTATGGGTGTAGAAAGAGAATTTGCCTCGGGAGCTGGGTTGTGGATGATGGAATCAAGTGATTCCAGAGCATCATAATTTGGTGTCCCTGTGGATACAACCTGATCTTTTTGAGAAGAAGCAGGAGGAGTTTGAGGCTCAGGTTGAGATCTTTCATCCAACTGCTGTGAGGAAGTAGCAGGAGTGGTTATTTGTGACTTTTGTGTTGTCACAGGTATAATCTCTGGGATCTCATCTTCCAGGGTTACCTTTTTAGTGGGTTTGGGGGGTTTTTGGATATTTTTCTTTTTGGGTGTTTTGGTGATTTTAGGTGTGGGTTTCACAGCAGTGGTTTTGCTGCTGTGATCACCTTGAGCAGTGTCACACCCTGGCTTTTGCGGAAGCGTGGGTTTATTTGGTGTGACTTCTTAATACCATAGCAACAATCATAACAATGCTATATGATAAAAACACAAGATGTTCATCTATTCATTAAGTTTAATAATACCACAACATCATTGTTTGAAAATGTCGACACCTAAGATAAGTTACAACCATACTTGTTTTAAACGTGTTCATAAGACACAACAAAAGACTTTAAATAAAACGTGGTTTAAAGACATGTAACCCGTCCAGGTAAGGGTTACACCTCCTAAACCTACTACCCTGGATAACATCTTTTATTCAACGCAGCTAGACATATGCATATTCCGCCAGATCCGCTAGTTTCCTGAAATACATGTAGTTTGAAAAATCAACAAAAGTTGAGCGAGTTCATGTGTAAGTGAGTATGTATAAACCTTTGTAATGTGTCTGTATGTAGGAAAGTCCCTGGTATGTAGCAATTAAGGAAAAAGAGATCACCAATGGGTTGCAAAGCCACTGGTATGTGTGAAACGGTGCAGGAAGTACTCAAACCTAGCAAATTTATACCGGGCCTCCGGCTGTAAGACACAGTCACCACTATGGGCCTCCCCGGCCTCATGGGTGTGGGCTCGCTACACCCAAATAGATCTATCACTCATGTCCCTCGGTCCTAACAACGAGGATTAATGGCCTTAAGTGTTGTACCCACCTTTCACATGATCTAAGTAGTAAACCCTCCTTAAGCTAATCATACCATGTATAAAAGTGTCTGTAATAATTGTAACATGTATTTCACCCCCGAAGTATAAAACTGAAAACAGTTAAGAGAAAAGGGGGACATGAACTCACTGTGGTGCATCTCCTGTATCGTACTCAAATCTCCGGTCTCGTCAGCAAACACGACTCCCTACAATGTACTAATGTCTATTAGACGATCGGGCCGTGCCTTGCCTTGCCTTTGTATTTACGTTTGAGTTACGATTCCTTGACATTATTCCAAGTTATAATTATTTGTTAAAATAAATTATTTTAACCTTGAATTATATTTAGTTTAGGAATAATTGTTTAATCAATAATTCGTATTCATACTTCACAAGTATTTTAACTTCGTATTTCCTTCCCAGGGATGGGGGTACTTATACATGTATATTCGTGGTTTCGTAAAATATATTTTAAGTCCTATTTAGGAAAAATATATTTAACTTATTTGTCCAAAATAACGTATTCTCGAAATATATGTATTTTTCCCAAAAATAATATATTTTACTTCTTTAGTTTCCAAAATAATATTTTACCAAAAATATGTGTAAGAGTATTTTCTGGAATAATTCATAAGTTACGTTTTCTTGCTTGGTTTCACAGTATTAAGCGTATAACTTAAATATTTATCCCGTGTGATTTTTGGTATTATTTTGGAGTTGCGATTTTTCCATGGTATTTGTAAGTTATATTATTTTACCCTAAAATAATATAACTAGGTCACAAAATATGCAAATATTCACACAAGTGTCTTGGTATAAAATATATATTCTAAATATATATTCACCCATTTTTATTTATAGAAATCAACCTCCGACACTTTGTATTTTGTAACAATAATTATGGCGAAGTTTATTTTGATAAACAAAGTTAAAAATATATTTGTAACACTTGTTTAGAAAATATTTTCTAAGTGTTGGAATTTTAGAAAATTTCGCCAGAGTTTCCTTTGTAAATGGAGATGTCCATGCTTATTAGCATATCATTTTCTTTTTGGAAATCATTCAATCAATCAACAAGTTTCCAAACAACATTACACTAGTCAAGTGCAAAAACAATGCATTTAACATAACAACGCGTAGTAACTTAGTGGGGTGTTTAGTGGGTTTAGTTACCCTCCAAAGTGTGTTTGTGTTTGTTAGAATCTTGTTCTCGGAATTTTTAGATGTTCACAACTTGTGAACTTACTTTACAAAAACATCTATTTACAACATTTTCATGTCTCACTTGCATCCTTTTACTCTTTTAAGTTCCAAAAACAATGTATATGCAAGCAAAGTTATGATCCTTCGAAACCCGTCTTTTTAACTTGGTTAGTTTTAGAAAAATCATCATCAAGACTTGGATTTACAAGTTTACTAGTTCACTAGGTTCATATTTTTTTTCAAGAAAATCATATACTTTCAAGTTCATGTCTTCACTAGTGGGTGGTTATTTCATGTACACATAATCACCCCTAATCTTGTTAAGTTATGTTTTTAATCATAACTTAACAAGCTTCATATGATGACTAACCATCATGTTACTAGTAATCATCAAGATATCAACAACATAACCAAAACAACTTCATTTCATCATGTTTTCATCTTATTTTATCATCATGTTACTTTATGTTCAAGACTTTGCTTATGATCTTTTAGTGTTTCTTGAGATTTCATCCTTACATAACTATTAACCATCCTCAACATGAGGTAAATGAGGATCAAAGAGGCTTACTACTAGCTTTTAAGCTAGGGAAGATCAAGCTTGAAGAATGAGTGGATAAAAGCAATCTAGAGAGGTCCTTGACAATCCGTGAGCTCCACACTTCGTGATTCACCTTTGTGCACCTTGTAGTGACCTTGGAAAGCTTGAACAAGAATCGAAAATGGGTGATGTGTATGGTAGGGTGTTCGGCCGAAGCTTTTAGTGGAGAGGGGAAAGGTTTTGTGTGATAATGAATATGATAAGAATGATGGAGGATCTTATAACACTCTAAACCCTTTAACCAATGGTCATTATGCTCTCAAAAGTACATACACACTCACATCATAATCTCACTAGTTCCAAGGAAAGATTAGAGAAGGATTTGAAGTTTAAATCAAATCTTGTGAGGGTGGGTCCCCTTGGGGACGGTCACACACAAGGGGGGGGGGGGGGGTAAGATGTAGAATGTGAGGGTAAGAAGGTGATTAATGGGGTGCTAAGTGTAAGTGTAATGTTTAGTGGAAGTACAATCATGAACTTCACATTTCCTAGGTAGTTATATGGGGATTGACAAAATTTATAAATATCTTGTAATGGGGTCCCATGGGGACGGTTACAACATAAGGAGGGGGGGTAATTTGTATTTTGATGGCAACTAACTTAGTTAGTGGAAGGTAAGATGTAAATCTAGTGTTTAGTGTGTGTCATGCTTTATGTAATGTGTTATAGTGTTCGGGAACCAATACTAGCTCAGAAAAAGTGAAACAATGTTTTTGGTAATATTTTAGTGTTCCGGGTAATGTCCGATTGTTCGGTTTGATACCGTTCCGTTAAAGTGCTAAGTTACACTGTAAAGTGTCCTTTATGTAAATTTTTATTGACCCTTTTAATTCCCGACACTTAGGAAAGCATACAGGACCATTTTGCCATATTTTTTGCAAGTGACTAGCATATGTAAATGCTGAATTTTGTTAATAAATGCAGAATTTTGCATTTCAAGTGAGTTTTAGGCACTTTCCGGCACCTAAGCTATCACCTAGTGACGCAGTCTTATGGTCCTTACTTCCCTACACTCCATACTAGTGTAGTACCTTGTTCCTGGCTCATACTGGGCCTCAATATATAGTCTGTCTATGTGCTGGCATTGTCAGCATTTTTCTGAATTATCCGCTCACTGTGCTAACTGTGCTTTGTGCATCAAGTTTGTCACTAAAGGTTGTGTGTAATAAATGGAGTGACAACATGAATGTGATGCATATGTATGTATGATGCAAAAATCATAAAACAGTTTAATTCGTCAGTTGTAATCAAGCACAGTCATTAAGCACAAATCTAATATTAATTAATTGTACGGAAACCTGTAATTGTGAGGGTTGTCACAAGCAGTGGGCTCAACAACAGGAACCTGAGGAGCAGTTGTTGCTGCTAAATTCTGCTCAGGCTCCTCTGTTTGTGGTTTCAAAGGTTTTGACAGCCTAGTAAAGGTTTCAAAAGATAGGTTGTTGATTTGAATAGGATTCCCTTATGAGCACTATCATTTGGAATCTTCTTTTGCAAGTAAAAGCTCAAAAACCTTGGAAATAAAAGAAATGGTTTTTTCTTGTCTTTGATATTATTAACATTTTTGACCATGTCATTAAAAATCTCTTGGGAGTAATTAAAAGTTTCATTTTGCATGATAGCATATCCAAAGTATTGGATTTTTAATGGACTTTCATTAAAAGCTGTGGTCTTGTTTGAAACACACATGAGGAGGGTATGAAACAAAAACCTCATGGCAGGAGGAAAACTGCCTTTTTGCAAAGTATCTTTTTTCATTTCCTCTACATACCCTCTCTCAAGGAAATCAGTTTGATAATCAGTTTTTGGAAAAGAAGTTTTACCTGTAATGTCATTCAATTCGAACACCTCAGAAATGTCTTTAGGTGTAACATCAACTTTAATTCCCTTTACCGAAGAAGTGATAGCCCAGGGCTTTTTGTCCTAAACTTCTAGTTGTGCATTATTTCAGAAATCACGAAGAGTATCGAGATATATGGATGGGTTGCAGGTTAACAAGGTTTTGTACCTTGAGGATGAAAGTGCGTCAATGACGGAGTGGAATGTTGTGCTGTGACTTGGTTTTTCAAGTATGCACAGGTAATTATGAGGAGTTTTGTATGGAAGAGCCATGGCGATTTGAGTGTGATTGCAAGAAGAAGAAGATGATAAAATATTTGAGAGAAATTGATGGTAACTGCTTTGAGAAAGGAATTTTGAATTCGATTCGACAGTGAAAACCCTGTTTGGGGTTTTGATCAGGGTTTTATAAAGTGGAAAAGTGAATGCTGACGTGGCAGCGGTTACAAAAGATCGGACGAATAAGTACTACCCACGTGCCAACCTCTGATGTGTAATGGAAGACAGTTGTTTAGGAAACCATTGATGGATCAATTATCAATGGTTTACAGTGGTAAAATGAAATAGTGCCTGATTTTTAGCTATAAGTGGATAGCCATTAGTGGGTTAAAACACTAATTTTGAACAACAATGATTAACAAGAGAAATGAGGAAACAGAGGCTGACTTTCAGCAGTGGACAATAATCATCAGAACAGATGTTTGAACCAAAAACAGTGGTTATGGCAGACTTTTAAGGATTAATGAAAATTTTCATTTTAGCTATTTTTAAGGATGAAATTTTGATTTTCTGAAAACATTTTAATGCTTTTATTCATAGAAAAACAAGATTTTGCTTGTTATTCCATGTTCAGCATGCCAATCCTAGAGATCAAGCTTTCAAAGGTGGATGTGTTTAATGCTTTTGTTAGCACATCTACCAGCTTATCTTTAGTTGGAACATGATGCAGAGAAATCTAACCTTTTTCATAGCAATCCCTCACAAAGTGATGTCTGATATCAATGTGCTTGGTGGTTGAGTGGGAAACTGGATTTTTGATGATATTTTCTGCTGCCCGACTGTCCAACATGAGAGGTGTCTTTAAGGCAGTGATACCAAAATCCAGCAATTGATTTTGAAGCCATAACAGTTGGGCTGTACAGCTTGCAGCAGCTATATATTCTGCCTCAGCAGTGGATGTTGAAACAGCTGCTTGCTTTTTGCTTTGCCAAGACACTAAGCAACTGCCTAGGCATTGGCACCCTCCTGAAGTGGACTTCCTTGTTGTGTTACATCCAGCAAAGTCACTATCTGAGAAACCTGAAATCTTGATATTTCCATCAGCTGGATACCAGATACCAAGTGTGGGAGCACCTTTTAGGTATCTGAATATCCTTTTTACAGCAATAAGGTTTGACTTTCTAGGGGCTGATTGGGATCTTGCACAAACACATGTTGCAAACATGATGTCTGGCCTAGATGCAGTCAGGTACAATAAAGACCCAATCATGCTTCTATAAAGAGTTTGATCAACCAAATAATCATTTTCATCAGACATGACTATTTTTGTGGTTGCTATGGGTGTACTACATGGTTTGCAATCATCCATCTCAAATTTCTTTAAAAGTTCTTTGGCATATTTGCCTTGATGGATGAAAGTACCATTTTGCAGTTGCCTTACTTGGAGACCTAGAAAGCACTAGAGTTCACCCACTGCACTCATTTCAAACTCAGCTGTCATGAGTTGTCTAAACTCTTCACACATTTTAGAACATGTGCTTCCAAAAATGATGTCATCCACATAAATCTGGACAATCATCAAGTCTTTCCCTCTCCATTTTAGAAACAATGTTTTATCAATTTTACCTTTTGTAAACCCAATGAAAAGAAGAAAGGTGGAAAGAGTTTCATATCAGGCTCTAGGTGCTTGTTCCTGGCCATACAAAGCTTTATTTAGCTTGTAGACATGATTTGGATTAAATGGATCCTCAAAACCTGGAGGTTGACAAACATATACCTCTACTTGTATTTTACCATAGAGGAATGCACATTTAATGTCCATTTGATACACCTTTATATTGTGGTTGACAGCAAAGGCCAGGAATAATCTGATAGCTTCCAATCTTGCTACAGGGGCAAAGGTTTCATCATAATCAATGCCCTCTTCCTGTCTGAACCCTTGAACCACTAGCCTTGCTTTATTCTTGACAACAATACCCCTTTCATGAGTTTTATTTTTAAAGACCACTTTGTGCCAATAGGACTCACACCCTCTGGCAGTGGCATGAGTTCCCATACTTGTTGTCTTTTAAACTGTTGGAGCTCCTCTTGCATGGCTTCTACCCAGCTGTTGTCTTTTAGTGCCCCTTGGTACTTGACTGGCTGATGGAGTGATAGGAAACCAGCAAAAAGACGGATGTTTTGGGATTGGCTTCTTGTTAGCACCCCTTCACTGATGTTGCCAATGATTTGGTCAGCTGGATGAGACTTCAAGAAGATTAACTCTCCTTTGTATGGAATAATGGCATTTAAGGGTGAGGGCTGCAGATGTGAATCATCTGAGCTAACCACTGTTGGTGACTTTGATGATCCAACAGTGGCTTGAAATGGAGGTGGAGGAATAGGAGGAAGTGGTGTGAAAACATGCTGATTATTATCCACTGTTTGGGGATTTTCATCAACAGTGCTTGAGGATTTGGAGGCAGGGGTTAATGGGCTACTTTGGTCAACAACTGTTGAGCTTTGACAACTGTTTTGAACATCTGCTGCTCTACCAATTGATTCAGACTTTTACTTTGGAATGATGACTTCATATCCATAGTCAGGTGGACTTTGAGATGGACCTGCACTGTTAGTCTTGACAGAAACATTTTCAAAGGTAAATTTATCAAGATCAGATAATTCTGCAGGATTTGCTGGGATTTTCATTGAAGATAGTTCATTGAACTTCACATTCAAAGTCTCTTCCACTGTCTTAGTCCTAGTGTTGAACACTTTGTAGGCCTTAGCAGTGGTTGAGTATCCCAAATGATAACCACAATCAATTTTGGCTGCAAATTTTGAGATAGAATCTTTTAAGTTTAAAATGAAACATGGGCAACCAAAAAATTTGAAATATGAGATCAATGGTTTGATTTTATACAGAATTTCATAGCCAGTCTTTTGATGCCTGGGGTTTATTAAAACTCTGTTATGGACATAGCAAGCAGTGTTTACAGCCTCTGCCTAGAAAGTTAATGGCAAACCTGAATCAGCAAGCATGGTCCTGGCAGCCTCAATCAAAGTTCTGTTCTTTCTTTCAAGTACCCCATTTTGTTCTGGTGTTCTTGGAATGCTGTACTGCCTTACAATTCCTTTTAACACACAAAACTCATCCAACTCCCTATTTCTGAATTCTGTACCATTGTCACCCCTGAAGATTTTTACTGGCAAGTCAAACTGCTTTTCAACCTATGTGACAAAGTCTTGCAGAATGCCTGCAGTCTCATCTTTGGAATGTAAGAAATAAGTCCATGTAAACCTAGAAAAGTCATCTACAATTACCAAACAATATATTTTCTTTCTATGACTCATGACTTTAACTGGGCCAAACAAATCCATGTGAAGCATTTGTAAGCACTTGGTTGTTTTGGACTCTTCAATGGATTTAAAAGAGCTTTTATGTTGTTTTCCTTTTAGGCAGGAAACACAATGCTCAGGACAAGTGAACAGTTTTTTAGGAAGACCTCTTACTAACCCCTATTTTGACAAAGCAGTGATTGTCTTGAGATTTGTGTGCCCCAATCTTCTGTGCCAAAGTTCTGTCTCTTTGTTAGAGGCGGCTGAGAACAGACAGGCATCAGTTCTTGGGTTCTCTTTTGACAAATCAACTACATAAACATTGCCACTTCTTTGAGCAACAAGTTTAGTTATTCCATTTTTTATTATTTCTTCAATCTTTTCAACCATTTCTGGTCCAACAATCCTACAACACTCCTTAGTAAAGAAAGAACCATAACCTTTGTCACTCATTTGAGAGACACTAAGGAGGTTGAATTTTAGATTGTCTATTAGATTGACATTTTCAAACTTAACATTTCCAAACTGTACTGTACCAGATCCCATCACCTTCCCTTTACTATTAATACCAAAAGATATATCACCCCCTCCATGAGTTTTGAATTCCTTGAGTAGGGCTCTACATCCAGTCATGTGCCTGGAGCCTCCACTATCTACATACCAAAGACTATCTAAGCATGCAGAAGCTCCCTGCACATCAAGTAAATAATTAGTTCAGGAGGGTCTCCAAAGCCAGTAAGGCTTTGGATGAGGTCTCAACAAGTTATTTGGGTGGATTCCAACTCCTTTTTACAGACATGATATTTTTCTATCATGGTCTGAAGTTAATCCTTGGTTATGCTATGCTCTTGTTTGATGCTGCAAATTTCATTTTCTTTTTCACTCAATTTGTTTTTCAGTTCTTTTAAAGACTTTTCAAATTGAAATTCAGCAGTTAATAACCTATCTCTAAGGTTTTCATTCACCTCCTTAATGTTTGCAAATGCTATGATGCATTTGTCTGAACAAAGGTTTTTAAGAACCTGGGGTGATACCTTAGTTGCAGCCATCATGGCACAATCACAGGTATGATCACTTTCTTCTTGAGCTTTCTCTTCTTTTTCACCTTCTTTCTTCTTCTTCGGACCAGGGGTCAGACAGTGGTTCCAACAGGGGTTTTGAACTTTCTCCCAGCAGTATTTCATCAGCAACAGCAGTAACCACTGCTTCAACAATTTTGTCCACTGTTTCATCACCTGACTGTCCTTCTTCAGTCTCTAGCCCTTCTCTCCAATGCTACAAAACAAACATCATCACTAGAAACATTATTTCGAGCATAGAGTGCAAAATTTTCATCTCCTAACTCTTCAGGTAAGCTGCTCCAGTCAACAAGGCCTTGGGTGAAAAAGCTTTGCTGATCTGGTTGAACCACTGGTGGTGCAGTTTGTTGAGGTGCAGCTTGTTGCACCTGAACCTGAGGAGCAGGGGCCTGGACATACTGTATCTGAGGAATAGTGGTTTGAACATAATGCACAGGCACAAGGGTTGCAGGGTGTGCATAATGAGCAGTGTTTACATGAGCAGCAGGGGCATATTGGGCATAGTGCACAGTGTTTTGGTTATTTTGTGGTCTAGGGTTTGAGCTAGGATGTGTAATAATTGGTCCATTGGTTTGACTCCTACACTCCCTAGCAAAATGACCTAACCTATTACACTTATAGCATTTAATCTTTGATTTATCCAGCCCCACTTTTAGGTTCCCATGTAACCCTGGAAATTTTCTCCATGTCCTTTTGTAAAACTTGCTGGTTCTAACACTCAGCAGTGCAAGTTGGTGCAAAATGTCCATTTCCTCTAAGTCAGTTGGATCAAAATGCTGCAAATCATTGAGTTTAAAGCACAGATTGTCAGAATTCTGGTTTTCACTACTAGCTGTGAAAGCATAGTTGTTTGAGTAAGAATCAGAGTTGTTGAAAGCTCCACCAGCTGTTATGTCAATATAATGATCATAACTCTTATCCTTACTACTACCAGATTCTTCCTGACCCAAAAGAGCTGTGCTGCTAAATTAGTAGTCATCTGCAACTTTTCCAAACTCTTGTAACTTCTTTTTCTGGTTTAACTCCTTTTCATAGGTCAGGAGTCTACCATGAAGTTGGGTAAGGGTCAGATCTTTGAACTCAACAGAGTTTCTGGTTACAAAAGAAATTGTGTCCCATTTTTCAGGAAGTGACCTTAAAAACCTGCTGTTTATAGTTGATTTAGGAAATTCAGTTTTAACAAGCTTTAGTTCACTTATGAGACAACTAAATCGCTCAAACTGTTGTGTTAATGTTTCACCCTTAATGTGACAAAATGTTTCATACTGTTGGTTCAAAATTTCCCTGTTGTTTACAATTATTTCTTCAGTCCCCCCCCCCCAAATTGTTCCTTAATTGCATCCCACAATTCCTAGGCACTGTTACAGTGTAACAGCCCAGCATAGATCTCATTGGGAAGTGCAGATGCAACGATGCTAAATGCCTTGGCATCCAGTTCAATTTTTTGAAAATCCTGATTAGTATAGTTCTCAACTTTCTTAGGTTCAAAATTCTTTGGATCCTCAGCACTCGGCACCATTGGAACATGTGGTCCAAAGATAATCGACTTCTAACATCCAGTGTTCTGTTGAGCTAAGATGTGACCCATCCTTCGCTCCCAGATGTTGTATTCATTTTTCTTCAACATAGGTGGTTTGAAGAGAGAACCAATGTTATTGTTCATATCTTGTGATTGTGACGTCATTCTGGTTGTTTTACAGGCACTGATTAATCAACTTTTCTCGTGATTAAACCTTGCTCTGTTTTTCAACGAAACGAACAATTAAAAGTATCAACGATTTTGAGCTGAACTTTTACGTCAAAATGATTGTTAGATCAAGTTTCACTGTCCAGGCTCTGATACCAATTGTTAGGATCTGAGTTTCTTATGATTGTGCTTGTTTGAATATAATGAAGATGAATTGAGATTAAGTGCAGCGAAAACTAAATGAAACATACTTTCATCACACAATCAAAGAGAGAATTGTTTTCAACAAACATGTTTAACATGAAATCGAATGATTATATTTATTACAATCTTCAATTACAATGCATGCATGTATACAATATCCCCCTCAGCCTGAGCTCACAAATGGTTTGTTCGTACAGAATGACTTGTAGAAGAAGAGAGCTGATAGAACAGTACATGGCACTGTTCTATTTATAGTACAGAACAAACCACTGTGGCATCTTTGTTGACGTCACCATGAAAGTGACATCTAACCTCCTAACAACCTCTAACCACTGACTAATACAACCACTGTTATCTAAACAACTGATTACAATAAATGAATACAGATACTAGTCTAACTGCTGCTTCTTCATTCCACTGCTTTAGCTCCAGCAGTGCTTTGTGTCTTCAGCAGTATTTGAACTATAGTAGCAGATTGACTTCATCAGTGATTAGTCTTCACCAGTCTTTGAATGCACAGCAGTTGATGTAGATCAGCAGTTGTTGTAGAAGGGCAGTATCTAGAGGGCATCAGATGTTAGGTCACATTCAAGGGGAAAGACTGATGCAAACAACTGCTTATTCTGGATCCACTGATCTGATCCAGTTTTGGCTTTATCAACTGTTCCATTGTAGGGTTTAATCCCAACAAGTATAGAGATGGAAAGAGGGGAAGAAGTAGAACCTCTCAAGAACAAGGAAAATTTAGCAAATTGATGAGTGTGGAGTTGTTAATCAAATGCATGGATCAATATCTAGCATCATCTCAACCTAATAAACATGTGGTAAGTTGTAAATATTGATTTGGCAATTTTGTATGAAGTGGGTTTACGATCAATCCTTGAATGTGTATGAAATTAAGCATGAAGGTGTGTTAGAATCACCAAATAAAACTTGGGTTATGAACAATTTCAAGTAAATTGATGTTTTTACATGAAACCCATTTGGTGATGATAAAGGTGGCGACATAGGTGTATCACCCATGACCAATTCTTGTTAAAATTTGATGTATTATGTAATATGTGAAGGATACTTGTTAGTTAGATTGATGATATGGAAGTAATGTTATTTTTATTGTTGTTGATGAATGGAAGCAATAGGTAGGAGATGAGCATGAGATACTTGTACATTGTGCCTTAATTGTGGTACGCATACCAAGTGTTTGATGAAATGCCTAAGTGATAATTTTAGATGAAATTGTGTGCAAGTGATGGAT
The DNA here is from genome assembly GCA_030545235.1 of Helianthus tuberosus. Taxonomy (NCBI): domain Eukaryota; kingdom Viridiplantae; phylum Streptophyta; class Magnoliopsida; order Asterales; family Asteraceae; genus Helianthus; species Helianthus tuberosus. Next base: position 79,719,493 of record CM060372.1, on the reverse strand, counting down.
AAATATGTGTAGAATATAACAAATGAGGAAACTAATGATAGGATAGCATGAGATTTGTATTTTGGATGAAATACATGTGGGTATTACTTTGATAATATCATTTTGGTAAAAAGTATGCTTTAGGAGTTTGTACTCCATACTTGAATGGTGTAGTGCATACCATATGTCGGGCTAGTTTCATAATGGTAATTTAGAAATGGATGTGTACTAAACATATAGCTTGTGGACTTACTAGTAACGGATGATGTTGGGATTATGTTAAATTGTGTTGGGATTGAACCCTACCATAGGAACAGATAATTAAAGCCAAAACTAGATCAGAGCAGTGGATCCAGAATAAGCAGATGTTATGTATACAAGTCTCTCCCCTTGAAAGTGGTTTCAACATCTGCTGACCTCCTATCTACTGATCGTACAAACTGCTGACCTACAAACTGCTGATCAAGTAAAAGACTGATGGTAGACTAAAACTCTGTTGTTCAATCTACTGCCTTGAGTCAAGCTCTGCTGATCATGACAAGTACTGCTGGGTTCACATCAGTGGAAGGATGCAGCAGTAGTTTAGATGTCTTTATGTAATGAAATGTAATAACAGTAGTTAGCATAGCAGAGGTTGTATAGATCAGAGGTTAGAGTTTGTTAGGAGGTTAGACGTCACTTTCATGGTGACGTCAGCTTAGATGCTTCAGTGGTTTGCTCGTGCCTATAAATAGAACAGTGCTCTGTACTGTTCTATTAGCTCTTTCACTATCTTCTTCCTGCATGAACAAATACGGTGAGCTCAGGCTGAGGGGGAGTTTGTTGCATACTTGCAAATTGTAATCGTTGTTGAAATTAAATTCAATCATTCGGTTCAATGTTAAACTTGTATGTTAAAAGCAATTCTCCTGTTTGATTGTGAAAAGTTTGCTTCCATCTTAATTCCGCTGCACAATTTATTCATCTTCATCTTAATTCAAACGTAAAACACAATCAAAACCAAACTCAGATCCTAACAATTGGTATCAGAGCTTGGACAGTCAAATTTGATTTAACAATCATTTTGACATAAATAGTTCAGCTCATAATCGTTGATACTGATAGTTTGTTCGTTTTGTTGAAAAACAGAGCAAGGTTTAATCACCATCAAAGTTGATTAATCATTGCCTGTAAAACAACCAGGATGACGTCACAATCACAAGATGATAAGAATAACATTGGCTCTCTTTTCAAACCACCTATGCTTAAACGTAATGAATACAACAACTGGGAGAGAAGGATGGGTCATATCCTTGCTCAACAGAACACTGGATGTTGGAGGTCTGTTGTTTTTGGTCCCCATGTTCCTATGGTGCCAAGTGCTAAGGATGCAAAGAAGTTCGTACCTAAACCATTTGAAAACTATACTGAAACTGATTTTCAAAAGTTCGAACTTGATGCCAAAGCATTTAGCATCATAGCATCTGCATTACCCAATGAGATCTATGCTGGACTGTTACATTGTAACAGTGCCAAAGAATTATGGGATGCACTTAAGGAACAATTTGGGGGAACTGAAGAAGTAATTGAGAACAATAGGGAAATTCTGAATCAGCAGTATGAAACCTTCTGTCACATTAAGGGTGAATCATTGACCCAACAGTTTGAACGTTTCAGTTGTCTCATCAGTGAGCTAAGACTTGTTAAAGTTGAAATTCCAAAATCAACACAAAATAGTAGGTTTCTTAGATCACTACCTGATAAATGGGACACAATTGCATTTGTGACTAGAAACTATGCTGAGTTCAAAGATCTGACCCTGACCCAACTTCATGGTAGACTCCTGACCTATGAAAGGGAGTTAAACCAGAAAAAGAAGTTGCAAGAGTCTGGCAAAGTTGCTGATGATTATTCATTTGGCAGCACAACTCTGTTTGGTCAGGAAGAATCTAGTAGCAGTAGTAAGGATCAGGGTTATGATCACTTTATTGATATAACTGCGGGTGGAAATTTCAACAACCCTGATTCTCACTCTGCCAATTATGCTTTTACTGCAAATTGTGAAAACCAGATGTCAGATAACTTGTGTTTTGAACTCAATGATTTGCAACACTTTGATCCCACTAACTTAGAAGAAATGGACATTTTGCATCAATTGGCTTTGCTTAGTGTAAGAACAAGCAAATTTTATAAAAGAACAGGGAGAAAATTCCCAGGGTTACATGGGAATTTAAAAGTGGGGTTGGATAAGTCAAAAATTAAGTGCTATAAGTGCAATAGGCTATGTCATTTTGCTAGGGAATGCAGGAGTCAAACCACTGGTCCAATAATCACTCATACCAGCTCAAATCCTAGACCACAACACCAAAGCACTGTGCACTATACCCAATATACCCCTGCTGCCCATGTTAACACTGCTCACTATGCTGCAACCCCTGTGCATGTGCATTATGTTCAAACAACTGTTCCACAAATTCAGTATGTTCAAACCCCTGTTCCTCAGGCACAAGTGCAACCTGTTGCACCTCAACCAGCTGCTCCAACAATAACACAACCAGATCAGCAAAGCTTTTTCACTCAAGGTTTTGTTGACTGGAGCAGCATGCCTGATGAGCTTGGTGATGAAAATTTTGCACTCTATGCTTTTAATGATCCTTCTAATAATGAATTTTGTTTGATGGCATTAGAGTCAATACCAGAAGGGGTAGAAACTAAAGGTGAACAGCTAAATGTTGAAACAGTGGATAAAGTGGCTGAAGTAGTGGTTACTGCAGTTGCTGGTGAACTACTGCTGGGAGAAAATTCAGAAACCCTGATTGAACCACTGATCGATCCTTGGTCCAAAGAAGACAAGGAAGAAAAAGAAGAGGAGAAAGAGGGTAAGAAAGAAGAAAGAGCTGATGAAGAAAATAATCATCAATGTGATTGTGCCATGATGGCTGCTGCCAAGGTATCACCTCAAGTTCTTGAAAAACTATGTTCAAACAAATGCATTATTGCATTTGCTAACATCAAAGAGGTAAATGAAAACCTTAGGGATAAAATCTTAACTGATGAAGTCAAATTTGAAAAGTCATTAAAAGAACTTAGAAACAAATTGGCTGAAAAAGATAAAGAGATCAGCAGTCTCAAAGAAGAGCAGAGCATAACCAAAACTCAACTCTAAACTATGGTAGAAAAATACCAAGTTTGCAAAAAGGAGTTGGAGTCCACCCAAATCACTTGTGAAAGATGGGTGGAATCTTGCAAAGGGTATGAGGTTATGCTTGAGAAACAGCTTGAAAGCAATGTTAAGTTTGGTATAGGATATAGAAAATATGATGATCTTGAAAACACTGCTGGAAAACAAGCTGGTTCATCTGAAATTATACCAACCAACAAGAATGGCCAAGAGGTTAAAATAACCGACAAACTTGGTAACAAAATCACTTTGGAAAGATCTGTGGGATCCTCAACTTTTGAGGAAATTGAGAAATACCAATTTAAACCCACATGGTCTGATGAGTGTGACATTCTTGAAAATTTCAAGCCCATGGACTTTACAACCATTGATGGTGTCATAGCTCCAAAAGCAAAGGTCATTCCTATCAAAGACATACCAACAGTGGTTCAAAACTCTGTTGCAAAGGAGTCTGAGAAAAGGAAGAAAAGAGAAAAGGTCAAAAACTTGTTTTGTGAATTTTGTGAAAAGAGAAACCATTTAACAAAAGACTGTTTTCATCTAAAAGCATATGATCTAAACAAAACAAGTGTCATTGTTCCTGCTGAAAGCTGCACCATCTGTGGTAAAACAAACCACAAAACTCAAGCATGTGTGTATCTCAAAAACTTTGATGTGAAAAAGAATGAGTACACTGCTAAAACATCCTTGAGTCCATCAACATCATCTGTCAAATTCACCAAGAATCAACCACTGTTTGTGCCAGTCTAAACAGCTGTTACAAAACAGCTGAATCAAACATCTGTCCAAAGAGATGTTCAAGTGACTGATGCACCCCCTGCCAACCAATTCAGAAAAGGCAAGGGACAATCATCTTACCAAAGGATTCCACACGTTTATGAGACCTACAAAAGGCCCTCTAAACCAAGAGTGAACATGCATCCTTTTGGTTATCAGCAGGTGATTGGTCAAAACCCACAACAGTGGTTAGAGAGAAACAGTCCTAAAACTGTCCAAACCCCTGACCTAACCACTGTCCATACATCTGAACTCATCCCAGACACTGTTGAGACCCCATCCAAAGCCTTACTGGCTTTGGAGACTCTAATGAACTAATCCTTTTACTTCATGTGCAGGGAGCTTCTGCATGCTTAGATAGTCTTTGGTATGTAGATAGTGGAGGCTCCAGGCACATGATAGGATGTAAAGCCCTTCTAAAAGATTTCAAAATTCATGGAGGGGGTGATATATCCTTTGGTAATAATAGTAAAGGGAAAGTTCTGGGGTCTGGTACAGTACAAACTGGAAATGTAAAATTTGAAAATGTCAATCTGATAGACAATCTAAAATTCAACCTCCTAAGTGTTTCAAAAATGAGTGATAAGGGGTATGGGTCATTCTTCACAAAGGAGTGTTGTAGGATTGTTGGATCAGAAATGGTTGAAAAGATTGAAGCAATAATAAAAACTGGAAAACAAAACTTGCTGCTCAAAGAAGTGGCAATGTTTATGTTGTTGATATGTCAAAAGAGTGTCCCAGAACTGATGCCTGTCTGTTCTCAGCTGCCTCTAACAAAGAGACAGAACTTTGGCACAGAAGATTGGGGCACACAAATCTCAAGACAATCACTGAAATTTCAAAAAATGGCCTTGTAAGAGGCTTACCACAAAAATTGTTTTCATGTCCTGAGCATTGTGTTTCCTGTTTAAAAGGAAAACAGCATAAAAGCTCTTTTAAGTCCATTGAAGAGTCCAAAACAACCCAGTGTTTGCAAATGTTGCACATGGATTTGTTTGGCCTAGTTCAAGTCATGAGTCTCAAGAAGAAGAGATAATGTTTGGTTATTATTGATGACTTCTCTAGGTTTACATGGACTTTCTTTTTACACTCAAAAGATGAGACTGCAGGAATTTTGCAAGACTTTGTGACACAGGTTGAAAAGCAATTTGACCTTCTAGTAAAAGTCTTCAGGAGTGACAATGGCATAGAATTCAAAAATAAGGAGTTGGATGCCTTCTGTGTGAAGAAAGGGATTGTAAGGCAGTACAGCATCCCTAGAACACCAGAGCAAAATGGGGTAGTTGAAAGAAAGAACAGAACTTTGATTGAGGCTGCCAGAACCAAGCTTGCAGATTCAGGTTTGCCATTAACTTTTTGGGCAGAGGCAGTAAACACTGCTTGCTATGTCCAAAACAGAGTTTTAATAAACCCCAGGCACAAAAAGACTGCTTATGAAATTCTGTATAAAATCAAACCACTGATCTCATATTTCAAAGTATTTGGCTGCCCATGCTTTATTTTAAATTTGAAAGATTCCATCTCAAAATTTGCAGCCAAAGTAGATTGTGGTTATCACCTGGGATACTCAACCACTGCCAAGGCCTACAAAGTGTTTAATACACGGACCAAAGCAGTGGAGTAGACCTTGAATGTAAAGTTCAATGAACTTTCATCAATGAAAATCCCAGCAAATCCTGCAGATTTGTTTGATCTTGATAAATTCACTTTTGAAAACACTGCTGTCAAGACTAACAGTGCAGGTCCATCAGAGGATTCAACACCAGACTATGGATATGAAATCATCATTCCACAAAAGTCTGTCAGAATGGGAAGAGCAGCAGATGTTCAAAACAGCTGTCAAAGCTCAACCACTGCTACCTCAACAGTTGTTGACCAAAGTAGCCCCTTAACCACTGCTTCCACATCATCAAGCACTGTTGATAAAAGTCCTCAAACAGTGTATCAAAGTCAGCATGTGTCCACACCTTTACCTCCTATTCCACCACCTTTTGAAGCCACTGCTGGATCATCAAAGTCACCAGCAGTGGTTAGCTCAGAAGATACACATCTGCAGCCTTCACCAACAAATGCCATCATACCATACCAAGGAGATTTAATCTTCTTGAGATCTCATCCACCTGACCAAATCATTGGCAACATCAATGAAGGGGTGCTCACAAGAAGCCAAACCCAAAAAATTTGTCTTTTTGCTGGTTTTCTATCACTCCATCAGCCAATCAAGTACCAAGAGGCACTGAAAGACAACAGCTGGGTAGAAGCCATGCAAGAGGAGCTCCAACAGTTTAAAAGACAACAAGTATGGGAGCTTGTACCACTGCCAAAAGATGTAAGCCCCATCGGCACAAAGTGGGTCTTCAAAAACAAAACTGATGAAAGGGGCATTGTTGTCAAGAATAAAGCCAGGCTTGTGGTTCAAGGTTACAGACAGGAAGAGGGGATAGACTATGATGAAACTTTTGCCCCTGTAGCAAGATTGGAAGCTATAAGACTTTTCCTGGCCTTTGCTGTCAACCACAAAATGAAGGTGTTCCAAATGGATATAAAAAGTGCTTTCCTCTATGGTACAATTCAAGAAGATGTGTATGTTTGTCAACCTCTAGGTTTTGAGGATCCATTTTATCCAGATCATGTCTACAGGCTAAACAAAGCCTTGTATGGCCTGAAACAAGCACCTAGAGCCTGCTTTCAGGCTTTTCAGACAGTGACTTTGCCGGATGTAATACCACAAGGAAGTCCACTTCAGGTGGGTGCCAGTTTCTAGGTGATTACTTGGTTTCTTGGCAAAGAAAAAAGTAAGCAGCTGTTTCAACATCCACTGCTGAAGCTGAATACATTGCTGCTGCAAGCTGTACAGCCCAACTCCTGTGGCTTCAAAATCAGTTGCTGGATTTTGGTATCACTGCCTTAAAGACACCACTCATGTTGGATAGCCAGGCAGTAGAAAATATCATCAAAAATCCAGTTTCCCATTCAACCACCAAGCACATCGACATCAGACATCACTTTGTGAGGGATTGCTATGAAAAAGGTTTGATTTCTCTGCATCATGTTCCAACTAAAGACCAGCTGGCAGATGTGCTCACAAAAGCATTAGATACATCCACCTTTGAAAGCTTGGTCTCTAGGATTGGCATGCTAAACATGGAATAACAAGCAACATCTTGTTTTTCTATGAATAAAAGCATTAAAATGTTTTCAGAAAATCAAAAAATCCAACCTTAAAAATAGCTAAAAATGAAGTTTTCATTAAAATCCTTAAAAGTCTGCCATAACCACTGCTTGTTCAAAAGTCTGCTCTACTTCAAAGTCTGTCCACTGCTGAAAGTCATCCCCTGTTCTCTCATTTTCCTGATAAGCACTGATGCTCAAAATCAGTGTTTTATCCACTGATGTGCTATCTGCTGATAGTAAAAATCATCCACTGCTTCCATTTGTTACCGTTGTAACCACTGCCTTTCATCAGTAGTTTTCATAAAAGCACTGTCCTTCATTTCATCAGGGGTTGGCATGTGGGCAGTACATAGTGGTCAGTCCTTTTGTAACTGCTGCCACGTCAGCATTCACTTTTTCTCTATAAAACCCCCATTCAAAACCCAAAATAGGGTTTTACTGTCGAATTGAATTCTTAAAAAATTCTCTTCTCAAAGCAGTTTTTCATCTCATTTCCTCAAATTTCTTCACAACTTTCTTCGATCATCATCTCCAAAATGACAAAATCAAAGTCATCTGCAAAACCCACTTCCAAATCATCCTCAAAGGGGGCCTCTTAAAAGGCCAAACCCACTGAAATTCCACACAAACCCTCTCACAACATTTTGGGTCTTCTTACAAAACCCGGCACCACCGATGCTCTTGATTCCATCATTGATCTCATGTCTGCGTCAAAGTACAAAACTTTGCTTACAGCAGATGCTCCCATTTACCTGCAAACCCAGAGAGAGTTTTGGAATAATTGTACCCTTGACAAACAAGGCGAAGATGTCATAGCCATTAACTCTACTCTACAGGGAAAAGCAGTCCAAATCACACCAAAATGCATATCAGAAGTCTTTCAGCTCGATGATCAACAAGGTAAAACTTGCTTTACTAAAAACGAGTTAAAAACTGACTTTATTGAAAGAGGGTATGCCGATACAATGATGAAGATGGATACCTTACAAAAAGGATTTTTCCCTCCTGCAACAAGATTTTTATTTCATACCCTGTTACTGTGTGCTTCAAATAAAACCACCTCTTTTAATGAAATACCATTAAAGATTCAAAACCTGGGGTATGCTATTCTTCAAGAAGAAAATTTCAATTATTCCCAGGAAATCTTTAATGATCTGGTAAAAAATGCTGATAAAAAGCCATTCTTACTTTTTCCAAGATTTTTAAGCTATTATTTTGAAAAGAAATTTAGTAAGGATGATGCTTTTTCAATAAAACAAGGTGAATCTTTTCAAATGAACAGCTTAACTGCTGAAACTTTTACACGGATGTCAACACCTTGCAAAACACAAGCATAGGTGCCTGAGCAGAATTTAGCAGCTACTACTGCTCCTCAGGTATCTGCTGCTGAGCCCACTGCTCAAGGTGATCAAAGTAGCAGAACAACTGCTTTGAAACCCACACCTACAATCCACAAAAGGCCAAAACAAAAGAAAATTCAAAAACCCCCCAAACCCATCAAAAAGGCAACTCTGGAGGATGAGATACCAGAGCAACTGCCAGTGACAGCACAAAAGTCACCAGAAACCACTGCTGCTTCTTCCTCACAGCAGTTGGTACAAATATCTCAACCCATAACCAAAACTCCTCCTGTTTCTTCTCAAAAAGAACAGGTTGTACATATAGGGACACCACAATATGATGCTCTGGAATCACTTGCTTCCATCATCCACAGCCCAATGCCCGGGGCAAATTCTCTTTCTACACCAAACCTCACATCCATAATTCCCCCACCAACTAAACTTTTGTTGGATGCTATTGATTTGAACCAGGCACAAACCAGTCCTTCTCAATCACCTGTCAATGAGAATATACTTCAACCAATGACTGGGTCTGATGTATCAATCATAGTTAACCCACCAACAATGCCTGAGGAGGTTACACCCCTTGAGTTACAAGTAACTCTTGGTGGTAATCCAAGTGAAGCAGCCACTGCAAGTGCTGAACCCACTGGTTTGCATTTGGACAGTGGTTACATCAATAAGACTTCCTTGGAGGAAATTCCTTCCATAGCACCTCTGACATCCACCAGTGGATTTGTTTTGACCACTGGCAACATCAAAAGGTTGTCAAGTGTTGAAGGAAGAAGACCCCAGTACCAAGAAAAAGGGGCATCAGTGGTTATTGTTTGGAGTACACTCCCTACCTCAACCACTGATAAAACCACTGCTAGTGGGAAATCAGATGATCCCATTAAATTGGGTGATGGTTTAAAGTACCTGGAATTGACGGAACGTGTTGAAAAACTGGATACTTTTGTTGCATAAATCAAAGAAATGCTGCAACAGTTGTTAAAAGTACAAAAGGTGCAATCCACTGATGTTCCACCTCAAGCACTTGCTCCACCACACGTATCTGCTGCAGATGAGATATGGAACCTCTTCCAACCTTTTCTCCATTAACAAAAACAAATGGCTGATCAGCAACATGCAAAACATGTCCAAGAGCTGAGAAACACAATGGAGTCTAGGTTCAAGAACACACAAGCTGACATCAAGGCTATAAAGGCCCATCTATTAAAAACCACTGGCACTGCTCCTCCAACTATTCTCTTTACTGATCAACTACCCCCAGATAATGCCAAAAAGGGGGAGAAAATTCAGGAGTGGAAAAAGAAGGGAATAGATGATGGTCTTTACATTGAACAAGAAAGAGATGCTATGACCAGAAAAATTCCTTTGCCAGATGGTAGCAAGAAGGTTGATGTTACCCAAAATGCACTTGATGAAGGAGTAGCAAGTGTAAAAAGGGACAGAGCGGCAAAGGATATGTCAAGGTGGAATGAGGAGAAAAGAGCTTACATGGAGCTGAATGCGCAGGGTTGTTCTGGGCTAAAGGATGTTCAAAATCCTGTGCCAAAAAGAAATCCCACTAGAAAAGTGAGGGAACCCAAGTCCACACCATCCAGACTCACAAACCATACTCCAAAACCACCGTCCAAAATCCCCCAACATCAAACCTCCACCCAAACAGTTGTTGTAACTCCTGTTGTATCAACATCTGCTGGTACTCTAGTTGTTTCAACATCTGCTATCACTTCAACACACACCACTTCAACACACACCACAGCCACTGCCTTACCACCACCACCATCACCACCAAAAACAACATCACCACCATCGCCTCCTGCCAAAAAGTAGAAGACAGCAGATGTTACAACATCTGTTGTAATGACAACAGTGGTTGAAATACCAGTTGTTTCAACAGCTGTTAGTCAATCACAAATCACTGCCACTCAAACCACCACCACTGATCCACCCAAAACATCATCTGCCTCTCCTACAATAAAAAGGAGAAGGATTTTCATACCAGATGATGATTCTCCATCACCACCACCAACATCTTCAAAATCTTTATCACTTGTTACAATACCCAAGCCTGTTCCTCTCTCATCAGCTCAAATTCAAAAGCCCTTACCTCCTGCAGGTGTTCAATTCCCTCTTGAACTTATAGCAGTCAGAGAAGAAATCAAATCTTTCTACTATGAGGATGACCCTGCTAAAAGGAAGTTGCCGTCTGATGAAGGATATCCCAGGCCTAACAATATTGAAGAATATTTGAAAACCAAGGCTCAGCAAGCAGAGGATATCTCAAAAAGAAATACACATGGGAAATCTGATAGAGAAATTCAGCAGAACTATCAATACTTGCTCACACAAGTCAGATCTTTAGAGCAGTTTGCAAAAAATGTTTGTCAGCAAATTTCAGAGAGAGCAGATGAAACTCTGAGAAAAGACTACATTGAAAGCATCATGGCAATCAAGAAGTACAAAGGAGAAAAACACATGTACAAAGAGTGGACCATCCCTGAGCTTGAAAGTGAAGCAGCCAAGATTCAAGATATGATCAAGAATAAGGTCAAGCACACTCCTCCAGATTGGGCAAAATTCAAAAAGAATGTACCTGATAAAAAGGTAGAGCTGAGGAGAATGAAAGAGGAATTAGCTGCTGCTGATTATGGGTCTTTGAATCAAGTGTTGAGACGGAAAGTAGATAAAGTCAGGGCTACCTACAAAAGTTTGGAGAAATTAAGAAAGACAGATCCTACTGCTCCACAAAAGCCTGACTATCCTGAAGCAGAGGTTTCAAAAAGACCATCAAAGCTGCAAATCAGGAGATCCAATGCTCCAACTGGTGCAGCCATCTTTAAAAGAAGGCCACAAAAACAGTTGGGTGCTGAAACAATCCAAGAGCTAATAGAAGGTGAAGACCTTGTAAAAGAAGGCATAAATAAAATGATTGTAGAAACTCTTGGTTTGGATCAACCTGCAAGTACTGCTCAGACAGTCATCAATAGGCCAGCATCTCCAAACACCTCATCAAAAAAAAATCTCCCAAGAAACCCACCTGACTCAAAGGTACTAAAGTGGAAAACTGACAAACAGACCCATGTACTGACAGTGTTCAAGTCTAGTGGAGAAGTGAAGAAAATAACAAGGGAACAAGCACTTGGCCTAAGTCTTGAAGATTTGCAGGATCTCCTTGATCTTCCACTTAGCAGGGATGATGATGACACAGATGCCTTAGCCTTTGAGTTACAACTCAAAGGGCAAATAAGGGAACTGCTGATGAGGCAATAAAGATCTACTAATAATGAAGAGTTTTGGCATTATCTGTTACAGGGGGAGATTGTTGGGATTGAACCCTACCAAAGGAACAGATAATTAAAGCGAAAACTAGATCAGAGCAGTGGATCCAGAATAAGCAGATGTTATGTATACAAGTCTCTCCCTTTGAAAGTGGTTTCAACATCTGCTGACCTCCTATCTACTGATCGTACAAACTGCTGACCTACAAACTGCTGATCAAGTAAAAGACTGATGGTAGACTAAAACTCTGTTGTTCAATCTACTGCCTTGAGTCAAGCTCTGCTGATCATGACAAGTACTGCTGGGTTCACATCAGTGGAAGGATGCAGCAGTAGTTTAGATGTCTTTATGTAATGAAATGTAATAACAGTAGTTAGCATAGCAGAGGTTGTATAGATCAGAGGTTAGAGTTTGTTAGGAGGTTAGATGTCACTTTCATGGTGACGTCAGCTTAGATGCTTCAGTGGTTTGCTCGTGCCTATAAATAGAACAGTGCTCTGTACTGTTCTATTAGCTCTTTCACTATCTTCTTCCTGCACGAACAAATACTGTGAGCTCATGCTGAGGGGGAGTTTGTTGCATACTTGCAAATTGTAATCGTTGTTGAAATTAAATTCAATCATTCAGTTCAATGTTAAACTTGTATGTTAAAAGCAATTCTCCTGTTTGATTGTGAAAACTATGCTTCCATCTTAATTCCGCTGCACAATTTATTCATCTTCATCTTAATTCAAACGTAAAACACAATCAAAACCAAACTCAGATCCTAACAAATTGCTAACATGAATGTAGTTGACAATTGTAGTATCATGTGAGCATTAGTATGTATTGAATTGATTATCTATGTGTATGATGTAGTTAATTGATCATGTGTTTGTATGTGTCCTAAAAACATGAGTATGAAATGTATATAGTGTTACTAGTATGGTCTACCATATAAATATGGACATAGGTTTCTAAGTTGGAAATTAGTATGCTTGACTGTTGACTTTCTGAAAAGTCAATGAATATGTGAGTAGCATGGTTAGACTTATAAATATGTTTCTAAGATTATAAAGAATCATGTGATATGTGTTAGACCAATTATGTGTACGTATGATAATAAATTTGATTAAGTGAATGTTGAACAATGTTGTTGTCGGTTCATGTCTTATGGTGACAAAGTTTGACTAATGAAAGTCTATGTAGCTAAGAGTTGGAAATGGATGTGATATGAGTGAACATGAATACTAACTATGATATGGACATAATGGCTTGAAAGGATAGGAACCCCAATTGACATGGACTCAAGCATGGAAGGCTGACGGGTCAAGATGATACAAGGAAGCGAACTCGAATACGGAAGCTTAAGGTAAGTGATTTCCGACTCACTTCTAAGTAAGTATAGAGAGTTTTGATATCTATGAATGTAAGGAATCATGTAAGATTGTGTAATAAATGGAAATACTAAGGGTGGGGGTATGGTTAATCACTCTAGGGTGATTGAGTGATTCTTTACCCAATAATATGATGCCATGTCAACTCCCCATTTTGCACTCAATCACTAGGTATGGTTCAATCACTCTAGGGTGTTTGAGTTATATATTTTTAAAGGTAAAATTTCATTAATCTTTGCACTCAATCACATCGGTGGCTATACACCGATTTGCCTCACCGAACACCCACTCACCGAAGGTCTTCATCACCACGGTGTGGTCACCGATCGATGACTCCCATTCCCCGAATGAGTCCCCGCAAATCATACCGCCTACCCTAAGGTACGTATTGTTGCAGCGGGTTGAAAGTAGTTGACTATGTCGGAAACAACTTGGTAAAATCAAATGGGTCAAAATCAAGAAAGTGTGATAAAAGTATATATGTGATTATAGGGACATGGATTTAAGCGTTAGAATGATTTGGGGCTTGGAATAATGTTATTTTTCGATTTGGGAAGTTCGGGATGCGCGAACGGGGGTCGAAACGTCAAAAAGAACGAAATCCGGGCAACGGTGCTGCAGGGGCGGCGTCGCTGACACTGGTAGCAGTGTCGCCGATGTTGGGCAGCAGCTGGCCGACGCCCTAAGCTGCTGTCTACATGCCAGCTGATGCCAGCAGCCTTGTTTCTTCGTTTTCTTCGATTCCGGACTCCGTAATCCTATTCCTAAGCCCCATTAAACTTCCATAATGTGCCCCAACCTTACCAAATATTTTTTTTGAGGTACGAGTGAGTATAGAACTCATTTTTAAAGTTTCTGAAATGCACACCAAACTCATTAAAGAGCGTTTATGCGGTGCGGGTAAAAAGGGTGCGTGTAGGCAAGTACGTGTGGGAATAAAATAAGTATGTAAGCCTTGTATGTATGGATTTAATTGCATGTTAGTAAATGAAAACCATGGGTAAACATCAACAGAAATGAGTATGTACGTAGACTAGTGTGTACAAGACTTATACATGTGTATAGATATTTGTGGTTAAGATTTTTAGAATGAATATGTAAGCATGTAAGTTGTATGTAAGAGTTTGGGTAGGGAGGTATGCATGTATTAAGTAGGATTATTATCTTTTAAGGATTTGGGTTAGATAAGATTCATGCTTGTTAATAAACCAAATGTTTTCGAATGATTGAGATTCTTATGATGGTATGTATGGTGCTAATATACAAGTATTGACGATACTAACTGAGTTGTCTATGAGAATGAAATGAAAGTGCAGGTATGTAAGTGTTGGGCTCTCAGAGACTGGAGGCCCGGTGTAAAGAGCGAATTCGAAAGAACATCGTAATGGAGTAGTATACATAGATTGATTGCTACGTGGTTACTGATTGTTTATATATTCATTAAATTATGTATGATGTCACCATTTACTAATGTGTTAGTTATATATGGTGACCGCAGGTTATTCGGATCATCATTATCATCAAGAAGGACAAGTGGACGAGGATCAAGTTGAAGATCATTGATTGTATGGAGAAGTGGTCACGTGGTTTGTATTCATATGTTATAAGGGTTACATTAACTAAGGATGAACTATGTACTTATTTTAAAGAAGTCGTTTTAAACGGTTTTCAAGTATGTTGGAACAGTTATAAAGAAAGAAATTTTATGGTTCGTATTTCCGTTGCGTCTTTTCAGTTAAAACTTGTTAGGGTCTTACAATTTCTTTAATCCTTTTATAATGTACATGTCCTAGTCTAGCTTGACATAATTCTAAATCACTCAAATCATTAAAATTACTTGTAGAAGCCATGTAAATAGATTCATTCCTAAAAGACACATCAATATTCAACATAAACATGCCATGCCATTACAAAGATAACCAAAATCTACAAAAGTACCATGTCTTGACAAGATATAATGTCACTTTTCAACACATGTTTGTAACCACAATTATTCAACACAATGCCATATAACAATAACAGATTCTTTTGAATCCCTGGCACATACAAGACATTGTTAAAAAGTAAAGATTTTCTAGAAGTAAAAGTAAGTTGCACGGTTCCTATTCCTTTGATTGGTTCAATTGCAACATTGTACATCTTGATGATAGATCTATCTTCAATTGGTTGAAGGTATTTAAACCAACGAAGATCCTTGCATACGTGTAACACCCCAAAAATATAAAATTATATATATATATATATATAAACATAAGTTGGTCATAACCAAGGGTAAAATAACTAGGAATAATTAACCTAGTTAATTATATGCAGCAAATAATAAAGAAACCTTGAACTACTTGACTCTTTTTTATAACTTTGGAACTAGAGGGACTAAAAGGGTACAAATGAGAAAATGTTTTGCATAAAACAAGTTAAAAACCCAAAACACACACAGTGTGTGTGTTTGGTCAAAAATCATCAGGAGCACAAGAAGGGTTCTCTTCAAACCCTAAAACTCATAATTTCCCTCAAAATCGAAGAGGAATCAAGCTAAAAATCAGTGCTATAACTAATTTCGTGTTCACCCAAGTTAGGGGATCACAAGGTATGTCAAATTTTGATATTTGGTGATATTTTGAATTTGTGATAAACATTCATAAACGGAATTCTAGTGTGAATGATGAATGTTATAGTGAAATTGACATGAGTACAAGTCTAGGAACAAACCCTAGATGTGAATTTGGTGAGTTAGTGTCATAAACTAGTGATTGAAGGATTAACCTTGTATGTGATTAGTGGGTTTTATAGTGATATGATGAACACTTGAGTTAGAATGGTAAATTTGTGAAAAACTTGATAATATGAGTAAGTTTATAATAAACTTATGTTTAAAACCATCATGGATGGTAGTAATAGGGAGATACTTGAACAATTATGAGTTTGAGTATGTATTCATAGTGGCCATGAAATGGGTTTAGCATATTATGATGAGGTATATGTTATATTCATGTAAATAGATGTTTGAAATCAGGTTGTCTACTAGTTTGAATGTAGAACTTGATTAGATTAGGTATTCGGATGAATGCCTAGTAATATGATAAAACGGGTTTCAGTTATAGATGAAAACCCTTAGACACTGCATAATAAAAAGAATAAATTATCTTAGATAATCGAGAGCTAAGTTAACTTGATGTTAATAATAACATGAACTTAGATTAGAAAGTAGTTAAAACGGTGGCGTAAGAATAATGCCTACCGGATACTTGACAAAGTGCTTAAATGAATTATCGAACTTCACAGCATAATCATTTACGCTAATAGGCGGTTTGACTTTTAAAAGTCAAACTGACCAATGAAAAGATCGAATAATAAATTCGACATAAAACCCATAAGGTAGAATAGTCGTGATTGATAATGACTAATCTAATCATCTTACGGATTATAATGATAGTTTGACGCTTAACAAGCTAGGTGGAAGCTTGGGAAGGAAGCGGGTCAAACGAATCAAGTATGAAGGAAAAGCATAATCTGGATGCAAGGTAAGTAAAGCTTACACCCTTTTTATAGAATGCCTATTAATCATAAGGGTTATGAATATGATAAGCTAATGTTTGAAATATAATGTTCCGGCGTAAATTGATACAGGTCTGAACAAGTGATAATGATAAGAAACCATAATTGATGGTAAAAAATGGGTAAAACGGCAATTTAGTCATGAAATGGCGAACATACAATGAGTTTTTAAAATGTTACCTTATAGTGTAACTCATATTGAGAAAAAGGGTAAGATGGTAATTTAGTCACGTGTTGACGAATGTAAGTTGAAGTTTAAAATATACCCTATGGCGTAAGCCAAGATAGGTTAAATATGTAAGAAAAAGGATTTAAGAAATATGACCTTATGGTGAAAATCCATAATGGGTCAAATGTGTGCTTTGGTAAATAAATACCATGTTGTTATAAATATAAAATGTTTGGTCGTTTAGACCAAACGGGTCAAATGGTGATGTTGACACCATTTGACAATAACGACTAATAAGTGTTTGTCGAGTCTTATGCTCACAGGGTGAAACGGTATATGGAATTTGCGTTGCTATTAATTAGCAAATTATTAAGCAAGGAATTTAAACGGATCAAAACTTTGACCCGAGCCAGGTATGCGTAAATAAGATTATAGCTAAAATAAGCAATTTTTGGTCAAACATGTTATTGAAAGCCCCTTGTCGTAAAAGAATGGACTAAAGTTGACCAAAACGCCCTTGAATGAAAAACCGGGCAAACAACTCCTAAGGGTTGTTTGAAAGTAAGTTTTATAATAAGTAAGTCTTTTGATAAGTGTAAAAGTAAAGGTATAATGTAACACCCGTTTTTCTATTTATCGATTTTACATGTAAAATACCACAATTTGATGTGTAACTATGACTACACATACTATAAAAATATGGGTTTATTAAAACTTTTACAAATTATAAGTTATTCTACATAACGTGATCGAATTCGTTGTTTAAAATTTACAATGTGGCAAAGTGCGGAAGCATGTGTCTTTATCGTGTTCGGTTCTTCGTTGAGCTTGATCGTCTTCCGGCATCCAAAGTGTACCTACATTTCATAAACATGAAATGCTTTAGTCTTACGGGGTTTAAATCATATCCAAACGAGTCCGGGAAACAATTTATTTTCAAAAGAAAAACAAAAAAACTTGAAAATGATCTCCACCGTAACTTACGGTGGCACCGTAAGTTACGGTGGCCCCTGTGTTCATATTCTTCTACCGTACAACAGTAGGTAACTACCGTAACCATATCAGCTCCACCGTAAATTACTGTGGCACCGTAATTTACAGTGGACCCTGCATCCAGCTTTTCCATTTTGCCGTAATTTGACACAAAATCTTTCGTATCTTTCAAACCGCTTATCCGTTTGACCTACCGTTTCTTCCTACATGTTTGTAATTTGATTCTCCATCATATGGAGTTAAAATCCGACATCCGGCTTGATAAAATTTAAGATATTTAAGTCTTCGGCTTAATACTCTTTTGCTAAAATTTGACCCGTTCGTGATTTTATCAAACGTACAAGTTTGTTTGACCCTTATTTCTCATAAACCTATTAAATTCAATGATGTCTAACATATTAGGTTCCAATTATAGAATTATAAACCTTCTTTAACCCATTTTCACCCATATGCTTATTTTAACCCGTTTGAGGTATTTAAGCATATTTTAAGCACCACTTGCTTTCATTCATTTCCAAATACATATGTCCACATTTCTTATCAAAGGATCTTCCACCACAACTGTATTTGTGGTGGATTCAATGTGGTGATTTATATATACCAAAATTTACCCTTCAAATCGTTATTTTACGGCAAAGACTCAAATAGAGCCATTTGACTAACGTGTTACATCCTTCAACTTCTATACTCCTCCTAAGTAATTATCTAATTGTAAAACTCGTTTCCAAACAACCTTTAAGGGTTGTTTGTTCAATTTAGCCTACAAGGGCGTTTTGGTCAATATTAGTCCTTCATTTACGACGAATGACTTTTAGTTACTTGTTTAACCCAAACTCCGATCTTTTAACTATGATTTTATTTGAAAGGGCACTAGGCCTTTCAAATATAATGACCATCGTCCGTAACATTTGGTTTACCTATTAAGGTAACCAAAAACTTATTTTAGACTTTGTTTAACTCTCATTAGCCTTACATTTAAATGAGAGTTATCTTATTATGCGTACCTGGCTCGGATCATTACATTGACCCATTTAAGTACCTTGCCTCAATATCTACTAAGTAATAGCGATGTAAATATCCACTCGATATTTATTTCTGAAATCAAACAACTCCTCAAACCATTAGTCGATATTGTCAAAAAGTGATATTTTCACCTTTCGACCCGTTGGTCTAAATGACCGATGATATTGGCGAGATAAAGCTTATTGCCATCGCGTCTACACGACTCGTACCGATTTACACCGCACGGTCGTTTTAACTATAATTCACCTCATAACGCTTTTTGGCCTATTAAGGCTTACGAAATATGTATCTTTCAAAACCAATAATTATTGTCAACAAGTGTCCAAATTTCAATTTTACCCTTATTGGTTATCTTGTTCCGTACGACTACACGCCGGAAACACCATATCTCAAATTTTCATTTGTCTTGTTCGAAATCAAAACAACAAAAGGACATTCTAAACTATATGACTAGTGTAAGCTATACTTACCTTGCATCCAAGCCACGCTTTTCTTTTGTACTTGATTCGTTTGACCCACTTCCTCCACAAGCCTCCACCTAGCTCGTTAAGCGTCAAACTATAATCATAATTCGTAAGTTTAGTCATTATCAATCATGACTATTCCCACCTTACGTTTTTCGTATAAAAATTAGTATTCATCATATTGTAGGTCGGTTTGACTTTTTAAAAGTCAAATCGCCAATTAACACATACGATTTCACTATCAAGTTCACAAGACTCAATTAAGCACATTATCAACTCTTAGTGAGCATCATCTCTTGAGACGCCAAATTAACTAACATGTCATCCAATTCCTACCTCAAGTAATAATAAATCAACATGTAAATTTCAGTCATTATAAGCATATACACACTTTGACCATCAAAATCATGGTTTTAACTCTTATGTCAAGACCCACTTCTAGTCACTTATGAATTCTTAACAAAATCTCTAATTTGTTCAAGTAGTTCATTTATATGAGTTAGTATGATGTTTATAAACACCATTAGAACATCAATTTCATCAAATCAACAAAACCCACTTAGCTCATACTTGGTTGTTTGGGTTAACCACTAGTTTATGGCACAATTCTACAAGTTTGCATCTAGGGTTTGTTCCTAGACTTATACCCACACTAATATCACTATAACATTGAACATTCATGCAAGAATTTCGTTCATGCAAGCTCATCAAAATTTCGAGATATTACTAAACATCAAAATTTTACATACCTTGTGATCCCCTAAGCTTGGTGATCACGATTTTATTAAAAGCCCCAATTTCTTGGCTTGATTTCTCATTGATTTAGTTGGATTCTTTGTGTTTAGGGTTCTTGAGGGAAGCCCTCTTTCTTCTCCTGCATATATCGACCAAACACACACACAGAGTGTGTGTTTTGGTTTTTATTTCATTTAACTTAAAACATTTTCATGTTTGCCTCTTTTTAGTCCCTCAAGTTCCAAAGTTTATAAAATGGTTAACTATTTCAAGTTTCCTTCCTTTCTTTATTGTTTTCAAATAAATAACTAACTAGGTTAATTATTCCTAGTTAACTTTGTGGGTTCAGGAAGTTATAACCCGTTTTATCTTAAGTCCCTTTAGCTCGTGCCTTTTATATACTTTGTTTCCTCAAAAGCCCTTATACCGTTTTTATCTAATATTAGGTTCATTTAATTAAAATCCTAATATTCACCGGTTTGCTTTTACCTCTAACGGTACTTTACCCGTCATCTAGTATTAACGGGGTTTGATTACCAAACCCGTTTTCGGGATGTTACATATAAGCCCTTTTTGGGTCAAATACCTCATAATAGGTCTTTGCTATAAATTGACAATCCGAAGGGTAGAATTCGAAATAAATAATTTACATTATTAAATCCATCACAAATATAGTTGTGATGGAAGGTAAGTTGATATCTTAATGTGAAAATGGGATGTGTAAAAAGAAAGAGCGAGATTTAAACTTAAATGCTTAAATCCTCTAAACGGATCAAAATAAATTATGCGCATAACTTGGTTAATTGCTACGTAATTCATAAAAGATTGATCACGAGTTAAAGTTTGTGAGTTAAATATGTAGTTCTTGGCTTTATGATGATTTAGAAACAAGTTTGTTTAAATAAATCATGAAACAGGTCAAAAGTTTAATAATTGAATTTTAAGCCGAGAGCTTAAAATCTAGAATTTTGTCAATACAGATGTCGGATTTTAACTCCATATGATGGAGGAACAAATTACGATCAAGTACAAAAAAAGGGGACGTAAAACGGATAACAAATGAGAAAGTTAAGACCGTTTAAGTCAAAAATGAGTTTGCTGAGAATATGCAGCACCAGCTAAACAACTTTCTGTCGAAATAGGGCTGTCGTGCCACGCGACGAGAAATAATAAACATCGTCGTGGCCTGCCACGGCTGTCGCACCACGCGACGGCTTAAGTGATTCCCGTCGCGACACGTAACGGGCTAAAAGGCTGACAAATGTTGTTTATTTGTTCGTTTTGACATACGGACTTATTTTGGCATGTTATTAACATCTTTTAACTAAAAGCATTTCATGTTTTATGAAATGTAGGTTTCCTAGAAGTATCGGATGATGATCAAGCTCAATGAAGAACCGAACACGATCAAGATTCAAGCTTCCGCATTTCGTTTCGTCGACACGGTTTAAACGACGAATATATATATATATAATGTTGAAATGTTTTAAATCTTAAATTGTTTTAAGAAATCCGTATTTTCAAATGATGTGTAACCGTAAATACACAATTATAGTCGAAATTTATATGATAATCGTATAAATGACCTAAGGGTCTTATAATACATGGCTTGTTGCCCCTGAATCAACCCACCAGGCAATATCATCATCCTACACATAAAGTGCTTCAGAAATTAGTGATACATAATTCTGAACCGAATTAATAATTTGTACTAAGTTTTGACCTTGTTGCTTGCCTGGGTCATTGGATGCACTTGGACCAACCTCATACTTGTTCCTTGAACTAGAGTTGCCATTCACCACTTTACAGACACTCTTAAAGTAACCCAGCTTACCACACTTTCAACAAGGATAATTCGGCTTTTTGTTTGGACCATAATTGGTGTTCCCTTGAAACTTATGTTTCCTTTTAAACTTGTTATTACCCTTGGATGATTCACCCGTTTTAACCATGTTCACAGAAGATGGCCAGCCTGTTTCTTGTCAGCATTGATCAACATTTTTTCTTGTGCTCTCAAAGACTCTTCAATTCTGAAATGACTTCCAAGTTCAACCAAACTTAACTCTCTTTCTGATGTTTCAAATTGTGTTCGAAATCTTTCCAGTAAGGAGGCAATTTGTCAATGATGCTTAAAACCGAGATGGACTCATCCATCTTCATGTTATGTTGGGCAAACTGCCCCAAAATCCTCAACATTTCATTATATTGTTCATAACAGACCTAGAAATAACCATCTTATAGTTGATAAAATTACTCACAAGAAACTTCTTACTAGAAGAGTCTTCTACCATGTATTTGGCTTCCAGGGTATCCCACAATTATTTTGCAGATTCTACGTTTTGATAAACATCGAACATACCGTTTAAAATGTGGCCAAGGCAGATGCAATTGTCATTCTTCCACTTTGACCGCCTCTGATTTGTTCCAGATCGCCATCTTCTAGTATCTATGGTATAGGAGTGCTCAACACGTACACCACTTTCAGGGTAATAAGAAGAAAGAGTATCTTCTTCTGCCATTGACGGAAATCCTACCCTTCGAATTTCTCTAGTTTGTCAAATTTGCTCGTCATATCCTTCACTAATTGCCTGTTCATCATCTTCAACATAAAATAATTCGATCTTTATTGGGGAATCAACAGATGATCTAAGAGGCGTGTAATCATTTTCAAATCGAATTATTTCAGTGCTTCTCCCAAAATATCCAATCAGATAAAACTAAAAATTGAGAATTAGAACTTAGTATCTGTGTGTTATGAAATTTGTATGAACCAGAAACTGTGTAACCAAAAGGATTTCGGACTTGGGGATGCAAAACCTAGTAATTGCCTAAAGACTGTTATAATTTAAAATTAAAAATTGCCTCCAAAATGCCCCTTAAAATTTTATTTCGAAAATAAGTCTAATTTAAGGAAAATTAATTTATAAGGCATTTTTTATAAAACAACTTAATTTTTTAACACGACCCGAGCTAGGGGCTCTGTCCCTTGGATCCTGTTTCCATGGCTGTTGCCCTCTTGGAACCCCTATTAGGGCCTCCACCCGAACATTTAGAATTATAACAACTCAAACAAGCGTGTATTACCACACCTCCTAACTTGTTTGATATGTATCACAATTCACTTTGGTCACCAAGTCAAAACCCCGATTACACTACATATCAAGTATTGTTTTCACTTTTATTACTCTATATGCTATAGTTGCTCACATCGTTGTCGTGATTAACTAATGAGGCTAATGATGATTTGTGCTGTAGGAACACTTCTACGTCGGGAACAAAAGATAATTATGCCTTCATTAATGAAACAATAGGGTTATGGCAACACACACCATAATGTGGTAAAAGAAATCAAAAGAGTTAAATGCTTGGTTGGTCCCTGTGGTTTGTAAAAATTGCAGATGTGGTCCCAATGGTTTACTAATTACACGCGTGGTCCCTGTGGTTTTCAAAAATGCACTCGGTTGGTCCCTAGCCCTAACATCAGTTAAATTTCTCAGTTAACTATGTGTGAAATGACTATATTACCCTTGAACAATTAAAAACCTAAAACTAAAAATTAAAAAACCCACTGCATATCATCTTCATCACCATCATCATCTTCATCACCATTATCACTCAAATTCATTAAATTCTAATCCAAATCCCTCTAACAAACAAACAAACAAACACCTCTGTCATTAACTCTCGAAACCAAAAAAAAAAAAATTCAAAAGAAAACGAGGGGGGTGCGAGGGTTTACCAGAAACCTGTCATCAGCAATATATATCATCGTCATCGTCAACAGCAGCCACCAGAACCACCGCACCACCAATTCAGCCGCCTGTGCTCGCCGGTCAGTCATCGATCAGAGAGAGAGAGAGCAGGGACTTGTGGGTAAGATGTCGTGTTTGGTTTAGGTTTTTGATTTAGGATCAGGTTGTGGGTAATCGATTTGAAATTAGGGGCTTTTTTATCCCAAGCAATTACTCAATTACTAGGTGATTACACATGAGACTTCTGTTGATGAAATTGGAGTGAAGAATCGCTAGTGATTGGATGGTGCGGTGGCCAGAGGAAAGTGTGGAGGTGGAGCAGAGTGAGGTTTAGGTGGCGACGGAGGTTGGGTTTCAATGGGTGAGGGTTATGCGATGATGATGAGGTTAGGTTTCTAAGGTGGGAGGTGTTGGGTTGGTGGTGGGTGGATGAAGATGATAGTGATGAAGATGCAGTGGGTTTGTTTATAAGGAAGGATATTTTGGTCATTTAACATGGACTTAACTGAGAAATTTAACTGATGTTAGGGCTAGGGACCAACCGAGTGCATTTTTGAAAACCACAGGGACCACGCGTGTAATTAGTAAACCATTGGGACCACATCTGCAATTTTTGCAAACCACAGGGACCAACCAAGCATTTAACTCAAATCAAAATGACGATAAATTTAACATCAAAATATGACACTATATGTATTAGTAATTTTTCATGATTGATCATGTACCTGCGGCTTTTCTCTCTTTCTTTTCTTTTATATAAATAGTTTTTTCATTTTAATCACCAGAGCAAATTACATAAGAAGACTGTATGACAAAAAACAAATGAGACTTGTATGCAATCCCATATCATGGATCAAGTGGTGGATCCAAAAAAAAATTTCAGTGGGTTCGTTTTGATATATTCTCACTATTTTTTTTTTCAAATCACACAAGGTTTTCACTATTTTTTTCCAAAACAAGTGGGTTCATATGAACCTACAAAATAGGGCTGGATCCTCCACTGCATGGATCATTCCTAAAATCTGATTAGATTCTAATAGCATCCCGATGCACATATTTGGGACATTTTTGAGCTCATGTGAAAGAGAGATGGTGAAGATGCGGCGGCTAATACGGAGAAGAACGTTTTTTTTTTGCAAAAAAACACCCAAAACATATTATGTGAGAGGGCAAGGCCGTCTTTGAAATTCTTGAAAACATTTTGGGCCCAGGGCGAGAAAAAAATTCGGGCCCCTAGAATATAACGCCAATAACTCATGTGTAAAAAGTCTATAGACTATAATGCGATAATAATTGTCATGAACCCAAAGACAAAACAAATACTATGTATAGATATGAAAATGTCTCTTATATAGGTTCAACCAGCTCTTTCAGAAAACATTAAATATTAAGAAGTAACATTTAAAAAAATAATAAGTTATAATTTAATGGAAAATTGGTTTTTAATAAACCAACATTTGCCCCATTGGTAATTAATAATCCTACCTACAGAATTGGTAATTAATAATCCTACGTTTCAATATGTTGGTACTCAATAGACCTCCGTTAGTTTTTTTTAACTGAAGTTAGTTTTTAAGTTTTATTTGTCACACAAACAGTCCTTGTAGTTATAATTTACTAGTTTTAAGTTTTATTTATTACACAAACAGTCCCTGTAGTTATAAAAAAAATCATAAAAATAAAAAAAAAATCTAAAAAATCAAAAAAATTCAAAAAAATCAAAAAAATTCTAAAAAATTCTAAAAAAATCAAAACAATTCAAAAAAATCATAAAAATTCAAAAAAAATAAAAAAATCATAAAAAATCATAAAAAGTCATAAAAATTCAAAAAATTCAAAAAAAGCAAACGTTTCGACCCGGACCGTTTCGACCCGTACCACCACCACCACCACCACCACCGCCACCGCCACCACCACCACCACCGCACCGCCGCCGCCACCGCCACCACCGCCACCACCGCACCACCGCCACCACCGCCACCACCGCCACCACCACCACCACCGCCACCACCACCGCACCGCCGCCACCACCACCACCACAGCACCGCCACCACCACCACCACCGTTTTTGAAACGGTCCGGGTCGAAACGGTACGCGTCGAAACGGTACGGGTCGAAACGGTACGGGTCGAAACGGTACGCGTCGAAACGGTCCGGGTCGAAACGGTCCGGGTCGAAACGGTCCGGGTCGAAACGGTCCGGGGTTCGGGTCGAAACGGTACGCGTCGAAACGGTACGGGTCGAAACGGTACGGGTCGAAACGGTCCGGGTCGAAACGTTTGCTTTTTTTGAATTTTTATGACTTTTTATGATTTTTTATGATTTTTTTGATTTTTTTTGAATTTTTATGATTTTTTTGATTTTTTTAGAATTTTTTTGATTTTTTTAGAATTTTTATGATTTTTTTGATTTTTTAGATTTTTTTTTATTTTTATGATTTTTTTATAACTACAGGGACTGTTTGTGTAATAAATAAAACTTAAAACTAGTAAATTATAACTACAGGGACTGTTTGTGTAACAAATAAAACTTAAAAACTAACTTCAGTTAAAAAAAACTAACGGAGGTCTATTGAGTACCAACATATTGAAACGTAGGATTATTAATTACCAATTCTGTAGGTAGGATTATTAATTACCAATGGGGCAAATGTTGGTTTATTAAAAACCAATTTTCCTAATTTAATCATATCAAGTTCAGAAGAAAATTTGTAATGTATAATAGATTTAATGCATATAACAGAATTGTTTTTTTGTCATGGATCAAATGATATGATTGTTTATGTGATTGAGGCCCACAACATGCTATGTTAGATTTTGGTTAGAGTCATATAAGAGTGCTTGTTTTATTTATATCATTTTACTCATTTACGTTATTCTTATTACTTTATTCATTCATTCGGTAGATATGTAATAAAATTTTAATAAAAATATGTATCTGGGTCCTCGGGAAGACTAGGCCTTGGACCATCGCCCACCCTGCACTCCCTAAAGACGGCCCTGTGAGGGGGGATGTGTTTTGGAGATGTTTTTGGTCGTTTTAGAGATGTTTTAAGTTGTAGGAGGGAAAAGCTAGGATCTAAGCTTTCAACGTGGATGTTTTAAGCATTTTTCATAATGTATCCATCGTACATGCATGTGTGGGTATAAGTTCTTTTGTAAAATATATTATACTGTTTTATTTTTCATTTCATTTAAAATTGTAGATGCTCTTCGTTTTACACGTTTTAAAAACCGGTTTTTAAATCAAACCGGATTAGGCTAAAAATGGTTCAACCGGTTGAACCAGGTTGTACCGAGCGGTTCAACCGGGTTGACTAGCTAACTCTATAATTTCATAAATTACAACATCAACTCAAAAGTTAATCCAAAAAATGCATGATTACATATTAAAAGATGATCCAAAATTAAATCCATAATAAAAAATAATCCAAAAGATAATCGAAAATCATTCAGTTTTCCAACAAGCTCTTTTAAATGTAAATGTACGATATGTTTAAGCCATTTGAGTGTTGAATACATCAACTATTTCATTTCATACAATATTAAATAAGAACTTTTAGTTACGAATAATCATAATATATAAAAATTACATAAGATAAGTAACATATATAATAAAATAAGTAACAACCCAAACTAAAATAACCCTGGGCCGGTGCCGGTATTACATTTCAAACCGGTATACCGGATTTTACCGCCGGCACAAACCTTATGCCGTTTCACTTATTTACCGGGGTGTTTCGTACCGGATTTATATCTGAAAACGATAATACCGGTATAACCGGCCGGTATTTACCGGTTTTTAAAACATTTACACTTTATGTGGTCGCCTTGTTGAATGTTTATTAAACACATGGCCTTTTACCTGATTCTTCTAGAAGATAAGTAGGTAGATTGCTTTACTTGAGCTTTATGTGGTTGTTCAACATTTAAGTCAGTTTATTTCTACTGCTACTAGTACATGTATGCAAGAAACTCTTCATTTGCTTAGATTTTTTTATTATTTTTTTTTATTTTTTAGTATTTTGAACAGCCAAACAAACCAACTTTGCTTTGATATGAGATATCTAGCAATGTTTTCAAAAAGGGTTGTTCAATACTTTTCGGTCTCGTCCTAGCTATAAATTACTAGTTTTTCCATTAATCGTATGATAGGACATTATACCACTAATGAGATGCTCGCTTTTGCTCTATATCCTCGCTTTTGCTCTATTATATCAGTCGATATCAGAGCCGGCCCAGAAGGAGGGCGGGGAGGACATTCGAACAGGGCCCGTGATTTCGTAGGGCACGTAACTTTTAAAAAAATCCGATATTATATATGTAAATTTTTTTAATAGGGTATAACCAAAAAAATATTAACATAGGCCCACTTAAAAAAATCATATTGTTTAAACTATTTAGCTCATTAGGTTAGAGAGCCCAATACCCAAATATTTCTAAAAACTAATAAAAAAAAAAGAATTCTGGGCGGCAACTCTTTCATCCATGGGACTGGGTATTGAAACGTCGCACAGGAACAGCCGAACAGGATAATAGAGATGAGAGACAGAGCACTGCAGGCCTTCGATCATCATCATTCTGCAATTTTTTAGGTGTTGTTCGATCATAGACACGGTCAGCATGCCTTCGATTTCACAGTCACAGCACAGCCTTCGATCACTGAGTGTCTGAGTCGGATCAGTTCACAGGTAAACAACTAAGAAAGACTTACGATCTTCAATCTCCCAAGAAAGACTTAGTGGGTTGGCGATGATTGCTATCGAGAACGAAGTCTTAGATGATATAAACTGTGAAGAGTTGATTCACCAATTTGCTATCAAGATGCAAGGAGAGCTTACGAATCATTGGTTAGCTATTAGCTTATTAGTTTTTACGGTATGTCATTCATTTGAATAGTATATTTTGTATTTTGTTAATTGCATTGTTTATCGAATGCTATATTTTTTGACAACGGTTCAAAGTTGTATGAAAAACTAGTTTAAATTTTTTATTTAGTTAAGACCTAAGGGCACGTTTTTTCAAGCTCGAACAGGGTACATGAATTCTCAGGGCCGGCACTGGTTGATATTATTCATTTTATCAATGACAAGCCAATGACTTTACTTTTGTCACCCGGTAGGAACTTCCTAAGATGTAACCGATCTTTAATTTCTCTCGTCCAAACACACTTTACTGTAGATTCTCTTTTCATCCATTATTAATGCACTCAAAATGTGTTATCACAATTAATGGGTGACATTCTTTATGACAGTGCATTTCCTGTACACAGACAACGTGTGACTTACATAAAGTCTTATAATCGAACACACTTTGAATTCATCGTCCTTGATAATACTTAACCCACCATCCTAAATATAACTTGAGGGTTAGGGGAGTGGGGGTGGTCACAAGTGATGAAATTCCATCACTCATAAACATCCAATCATGTGCTGCCATGTCAGCAACCACTATTCTATCACTCACAAGCATTTTTTAGTGGCGGTGGTCATCACTAGTGATGGAATTCCAACGTACAAGTATTAATACA
Organism: Helianthus tuberosus; assembly: GCA_030545235.1. Classification (NCBI taxonomy): domain Eukaryota; kingdom Viridiplantae; phylum Streptophyta; class Magnoliopsida; order Asterales; family Asteraceae; genus Helianthus; species Helianthus tuberosus. The sequence goes on along the minus strand of CM060372.1, from coordinate 79,690,179 downwards.
CAACGTACAAGTCATACACATATAATCAACTTTTACAACGCGTGAAGATTTCCACGCGTTATAAGTTTCACGCGTGGAAGTGTGGAACTCAATGGTGGCGGCGGTGTTCCGATGCTCATCACTTGTGATGGGTAGTCTATCACGTACCACCCCGCCTCCCCTTAATCTTAAATTTTTACTTTTTCTTTTATGTAGTTAATCTTAAATTTTTACGTTTTCTTTTATGTAAACCTAAAGTAAATCATATTATTACCATATGGTTCATATGGTTGGTCTTTGTGGTTAGTAAAAAGTAATAAAGTTAGGTACTAAGCGCATAAAGTAATATTTTAGGTATTAACTTTTAATTTGGTAACATCTTAGAGTAGTCAAAAACTAAGAATAAATGGTATTTTTCATAGTTTCACATCTTAGTATCCAACTATTTTATTTTTGAGAAAATTAACTCTTATCATTTAAAACACCGCTTTTCATTTTCTTTTATTATCTAACATTTTTTTAACTATTTAATTGAATAATTTTTTTAAATGGTGAAAGACAATTCTATATTCTAAAACATTTTATCTACGTTACGGCATATTTTTATCTACATTTTGTTGTGTCAAACCGATCCGAACGCACAACATATTTTCTTATCTACGTTTCATTGTGTGAAACCGAGCCAAAGTCATGATATTTTTTTTATCTACATATCATTGTGTGAAATCGAGCCGAAGTCGCAACATATTTTTTTATCTACATTTCGTTATGTAAAAAGTTATATATTCTAAAATATTTTATCAACATCACTACGTGTTTTTTAATTTACGTTTTATTAAGTGAAATGAGCCAAACTCACGACGTATTTTTCATCTACGTTTTGTTATGTGAAAAGTTATATATTCTAAAAAAATTATGTACTCCATGACAAATGTAATATTTGTGTTTCGTTGTGTGAAACCAAACCAAACTTGCGGCGTATAATATCTGTGTTTCGTTGAGTGAAAAGTTATATATTCTAAAAGATTTTATTTACGTCACAAAATATCTTTTATCTACATTTCGTTGTGTAAAACCGAGCCGAAATCATGATGTATTTTTTCATCTATATGTTTCATTGTGTGAACAGTTATATATTCTAAACGGTTTTATCTATGTCAAGACGTATTTATTTATCTACGTTTCGTTGTGTAGAACCGAGATAAACTCACGACATATTTTTATATCTACGTTTCGTTGTGTGAAAAGTTATATATTCTAAAGATTTTATATGTGTCGCGACGTATTTTTATCTACGTTTTGTTGTGGGAAACCGAGCCGAACTCATGAGGTATCTTTTTATTTACGTTTCGTTGTGTGAAAAATTACATATTTTAAAAGATTTTATCTACATCACCACGTATTTTTTATCTATGTTTATGTGTGAACTCGAGCCGAAAGCACAATTTCTTAAATTATTTAGATATATCATTAAGAAAAGTACAGTTTAATTATAAAAAGAAAACAAAATTTGTGTTTTAAATGATAAGAGCTAATTACACGATAAGTCCATGTGGTTTCTCAAAAGTAACAGAGTCGGATACTAAAATGTGAAATGACGAAAATACCCTTTAGTTCCCAGTTAGGTTTTAACTGTTGGTGCATATGTCTGTCGACTTCGTCTTGTATCGAGTCTTGTGTCTAGATTGGATAGAATGGAGCTCGGTAGGCTAGATAATAGGAATTGGGAGATGTTGAACCATTCCGCACGAAATGGAAGAAGCCATTTCGCACGAAATGGACTTTGTCCATTTCGTACGAAATGAAACTTGACCATTTCGTGCGAAATGCCTTCCCTATATATACCTGAGCTGCCAGTTCATTTGTAACAGTTCCGGATTTCAGAGCCGAAGTGCTGCTGACGTGTCGTTTGACCTGTAACGCTTTCAAATCAATAAACAATACAATTAAAGAGTGAATCTAGCTGTAATCAAGTCTGTATCATTGAATTCCGCCTTTGATATGGATTAGAACTCTTCTGATAGACTCGTTTAGATCGAATCTCGATCCTTCAAGTGGTATAAGAGCTCAGGAGGAAGAGTTCTTACCAAATCAGCCAGATTTCACCAAAAATTCTGATTTCTACACCTTCTTTTTCAAAATTAACAAGATTTTACGGTTAAAATGGATTGAATTTCACATATAACAAGCGAAACACTGTTTTAAACAATCCTTGAAAGAATCAGACCTAAAATCGAACTAAATCGTGATCAATTGTGCCAAAATCATGTCCAAGTGTATGACGTCAGCACCATTTCGCACGAAATAGTCCATTTCGTTTGAATCTATCTTGCATTTCGCACGAAATGAACCCTAAGGATCTCCATTTCGCACGGATTGGACAGTGTGGACCCCATTTCGCTTGAATCTGCTCCATTTCGCTTGAAGTTGTCATTTTGTTTGAAAGAGACTTTACTTCGTACAAAATAAACCTCCATTCCACGTGAAAGTGTCATTTCGTTTGAAAGGCCATTTCGTACCAAAGATTCATTTCGTACCAAGTCCATTTCGCATCAAAAGTCATTTCGTTTGAGATACCATTTCGTTTGAAACTCCATTTTGTTTGAACTTTGAGATATTGTGAAATTTGTTACCGAAACATGGAAGAAGAGTTTTACAATGCGTTTGCTACTACTCCAGCTGCTCCGATCACAGTTTCCGAAACTCTTGAAATCAAAAATGAAATGGGAACGTCTTAAAAGCCTCCAAAGCTTATGTACATCGAGGATTTTAAAGGATGGCAAAACCGTTTTGAAACATGGATGCAAGCTTATACGTTTGATGCATGGGTTTCGTTAGACAAAGATTACGTTAAACCGATAGGTGACCGTGGAAATGAAAAATCATTGAGTGATTATTCAGCGGCTGAGAAGTTAAAATACACCAGTGAGAAAATGATGATTAGCATTCTTCAACAAGCAGTAAAAGAAGATATCTTTGTTTTGCTTCAACATGAGAACACTGCTAGATCAATGTGATTGGCGTTGATTCAAAAGTTTAAGGGAAGTGCTGATATGATTAAAAATAAATGTGCATTACTAAAGAAATCATTTGATATATTTACAGCTTTTGAAGGTGAAACAACCAAAACGACTATCGATAGATATTGTCATCTTGTTCAGGAAATGAGAAGATTGGAAATCAAGAAAGAAGACGATGAATGGGTTGATAAGCTAGCTGATGCGCTACCACAGAACAAATGGGGAACATATTTGTTGATTTTGAAACATCTGAGAAAATCTGAAAGTATGAATTTGAGTAAGTTCATTCAGAAGATTGAAGAACATGAATTGGATGTTCAGAAAACTGCTATCATGAATAATCCAAATGCTCAACAGGATGTTAGTCTATACTACAGAGGAAGCAAATTTGAGACTACTCCGAGTCCGAAGATTAAGACTGCTTTCAGTGCTAATGGAACTTCAGGAACAAATGTTAGCACAACAACTTAGAGTGGTGGATATTCGTCATCTTATTCAAGTTTTGATCCGAATTTCTCAACACCAATTTCTCAACGACAGAATTCAACTAATCTGCAATGCAATGTTACATTGAATATTCAAAATGGTCGAAATCTCTCTCCAGAAGTGGCTAAGCAACACATGGCATCACTTGTTACTATGTTAGAGTCGTATGAAAGCTTAGTTGCTGGACGAATTGGAAATCCGATGCTCACCAAAGAGGATTATGACCAGATTGATGCTGAAGAACTTGAGTTGATGGACATCAAGTGGTGTTTAGCCAGTGCTGTAAGAAGAGCAGAAAAATTCCAACAAATCACTGGAAGAGATGATTTTCGTGATGTTGCTACATCTCCGTTAGGGTTTGACAAATCAAAGGTTACTTGCTTTCGTTGCAGAGAAAAGGGACATTTTAAACGAGAGTGTACAAATAAAGAAGCAAACGGAAGATAAGATCCGTTTGGAAACAACGATTATCATAGAAAATCAATTTATCATCAGATTGCTCAACAACCGACATCATCTCATGCTATTGAAAATGAAAAGAAGAAAGCTTATCTTGTTAATCAAGATGATGAAAGATTTCCAAAGGGATTTAGCTGGGATAAATACGTTCCGGCTGATTCAGCATTTGTTTCTCAAATCTTGGAAGAAGAGTCAGTCAAATCCAAACTGAAAAGAACACCGATTTTTAAGGAATTAGGATGTGATGCAGAAACCGATGACGAAGAAGAGTATATCAGTAAAGCTAGAAAAGGTCTGGATACTTATAGTTTTAATTTGTTTTTTGCAGATAAGATCGAGATGTTGAATGAAAAGAAGGCTGCTAGATTGAAGAGAGAACTGGAAGCAAGAAGGATTGTTGAAGAAAAGGCAAAAATGGAAGCTAAAGAAGCAAAAGCTAAAGAAAATTCGACAGAAAAGGTCGAAGATGAAGAGTGTGAGGTAAAAGTAGAATTTGATGAAGAACCAATGATTGAGAAGGTGGTGGAGAAAATTGTTGAAGTGGAGAAAATAGTTGAAAAAATTGTCGAAGTTGAAAAGATTGTTGAGGTCACGAAACCTTGTCTGAAATGTTTGAAACCATGCAAAGATTGTGAGGAGAAAGACAAGAAGTATCGTGAACTAGAAGAGTTGAAAGAAAAATTGTTATTTGATGTGAATTATGTAAAAGAATCATATGATATGTTGAACAGAACGGTTGATAATTTGAACAAGACAAACCTAGAAATGGGAGCTGCTCAGAAGATGATGAGTTCAACATTAATGACAAAGCAGAAGGTCATCAATGAGTATATTGAAGACTGTGCAAAGCTGAAGCAGGATTTGGAACTCGAAAAGATTGAAAATGAAAGAATCAAACGATTGCTGCTGAGTTATACAACTTGTGATTATTTGATTGACAGAGTTTATCCTACTGTTGCAGGTCTTGAAGCTTTTCAAGATAAAAAGACGGAAGAGGATACTGGTAAGAAACAAAGTGTCAAATATAACAAGTGTCCGCCTCCGATCTGGGAAAGTTATTCTCCCAGAAAGCCAAATGAGGAACGATTAAAAAAGGCAGTCAACATAAAGTTAAAGTCTGAAACCATTGATGAGTTACCAGACAACATTGACATCACATTCACAGCGTCTGACACTGATCATGAGTCTGAGTTATTAAAGAAAGTGGTCGATCAGGTGTTGGATATGGATGAAGAGTCAAAATTGGAGTCTAAATCTGAAAGTTCGAGTTCATCAGACAAGAGTCCGAGTTCACCGGTCAAACGGGTTTACAATAAAGAATTTCTGATGTCGAAAAATAAATTGAATGACGAAACATTCAAAATTGCATATACTTTGAATGATTCTGACAAATTATTTTCTGCTGAAGAATTTCCAATAAGAGGTGTTAAAACTAAAATGATTAACAAGGTTTTCAAACTAACAGAAATTAATATTTCTGAAATAAAAGGTGTAAATCTTGCTGAGAAACCTAAACCTTACACCTCAAGAGTTCAACAAAGGTTAAACAAGAAAAAGGGTTACAGTTCTGGTTCGGGTTATCGAAATAAACCAAACCATAACAGTAATTTCAAAAAGAAGGGATTGGGTTTCATTCCCCCAGAAAATCATAAAAATGAGAAAACTTATAAACCAAAAACTAAATTTGTTTCAGGTACAAGTTCAGTAGAAGAAGAGAAGAAACCATTCTGGAGACAGACAGACAAACAAAGAGTTTCTTGCTGAAAGAAAGAAGAATATATTGAAAGAATCTGAACGAAGGGTTAAAAGAAGAACATGTTTTAAATGTCAAGAAGTTGGACACATTGCTTGGAATTGTCCCAAGTCCACTTACACAAAACAGAGAGTTTCTTCTAACTCTAAAATGAAGAAAAAAATGTGTTAATAAAAAATAACAACCAATTGAAAAATTCAAAGAGTTCAAAAATTCGACTTTCGAAACTGGTGAAAGTTCGAAACGTTTTTATAAAAGAAAAGTCGATTTGAACAAACAAAAATGGATTGTTAAATCTGAAACTAGTTCTGACAATGAATCTGACTCGTCAAAGTCAGAGGAGTCATGTGTTGTGAAAAGTGATGAGAATTCCGTTCCAGAAATGAACGATGAAAACTTTCCGCCATTGTCAAAAGAAAACTTGAAGTTAAAAGTTGGAAAGATTGAAATTTCAGATCAATTCTTTTCTGGTAAAGAAGAATTTGATGCTGAAAAGGCTTTTAATGGAAATGTGAAATATATTTTTGGGAAGATGGTCGACGGAAAGGTAAAAGGAGCAAAAGAGTTTTATAAATAAAAAAGATGGGGAATTAAAGATGATTCACAATCACCCAAGGCTGGTCAGGCTTGGGTGACAGCATTTACTTAAAATCCTGACTTGCCGGAGCTCCCAAGTTGGTAATCGTGGAGCATGAATCGACATCTTTCTCAAAATTCAAAATTGTTATATTTCGATTTACAAATAGTATGGTTGAATCTACAAGTGGTTGAAAAAAGGGATTTTCACCGACAAGTGGTTAATCAAGGTCATTAAGTTGAACTTGATTTAACTCTCATTCAAAATGATTGAAGGGACAAAGTGATGAACGTATCCCCGATCTTGCATATGGTAATCAACAAAACTAATTTTTCGGAAAAACCATTTGATTAAAACAAACTTAAGTGTTTTGAAATCATAATGGGAAAATAGTTTGTTGTTAGGGGTAGTTCTGATTGTTTATGCCAAGTGAATAGCGATTTGAAGCAATTTACAACAGTTGTCACTTTATTTGTACAGTTTGTTTTCAAATTTTCCTTGAAAATAAAAAATTGGAACATATTTTTGATTTTAGGGGGAGTAAAATTTTTTTTTAGAAATTTCGAAAATTTGAAAAAGCCAAAAACATGATAAATTCTCAAAATCCAAAAACATTGAGAAATTGAAAACGAGTTTTGTTGTGAAAAAGAGGAAATGATAGTACATCAGTGGACTATCACAGCATGCTAAAGATTTGGAAAGTCTAATGTGATAAACGGTCTCACTGATGCCAGTAGGTTTTTACATGCTTAGTAGATTGTGTTCGAGATATATACCTAAATATCAAACTTGCTTATTTCGTGGGGAACATCTCTTGGATATATAGGTAACCCCTGAAATCTTGTTTGAAGGGCTTTCTATTTCTGACATACTAGGTCTTTGTGCGTGGTGATATCTGGGGTATTATACCTGGACTTCTGATTTTGCGGGAGCAATAGCCTAGTCCTCGTATAATACTTTGCATTGCTTTAATCTTAAAGCTCGCCCTCAACATAAAAAATGATGAAACATTGAAAAATGCTAATCATGTGCTGTTGAAGAAAAGATTATCTAAAGGGAACCCACCGAAAGTCGAACCATCATCTCTCTGATTTTGCGGAAGCAATAGCCTGAGCTCTCATGGTCTCGCATTTACCCCTTTACAGATATCACTAGTGTACATTCACCTGTAAGAGTGAATATAGGAGTCTGGATACGGGAGACACGCGAATAAGTTTAAGTCTCTAAAACATTAATCTCGTATCTCGAAACAGTTGAACTTTGTGTGAAAATTTAAGTGGATCAGTATACTGACAATCTAAGTGAATCGTTTAGAACTTAAAATGTTTAAAGCTTAACGGTGTTGGTGATTTGTCTCATAAACTGATATGATCCTCTTACTCAAACTCGCAAAAATATTGCTTGTAAATATTTCTTTACTGCATTTCATTAAAATCAAAAATTCAAAAAGATTTTCGGAGTGTTTTAGCATAAATTTTTGAAAAATTCAAAAGATTTTCGACAACTGATGATGAAAAGCTGATTTCAAGATTTCGAGTGCTAAACATGATGAACAGTTGGTTTGGGAGAGTTTGTTTGAAATGAGAAAAGATTTCGAAATGAAAATGTCAAATCTGAATGTTGTTCTTTCATGTGGTCATCAAAGATTTTAAATGTTAAATCATTTTGAACGATACCTGCAAATGAGTTATAAATTTGTCAAATTGTTAAATTTTGTGAATTTATTTTGAGGTAGAGACTGTGCAGGATAGCCAGGGTTCGACTCCTGAAGATATGCAGATTTAAGTCAGGTTCCTGATCCTGTTGCTACGAAGAGCCAGGAGACAACCTGAACCTGTGGAAAAGCTAAGTCAGATTGCGATCCTGGAACAACTTAAGGGGGAGTCTGCTAGCAAAGGGGAGTCTGAAGCTGTTTAGAGTCAGATTCGAATCCTGATGATCACGCATATTAGTGCATACATATGTCGACTTCGTCTTGTATCGAGTCTTACACTAGAAATGTTAGATAGAGTCACGTAGTTCAGGAAAATAGAGTTTTAGAGTTGATTTCCCACGAAATGGTGATTTCCCACGAAATGGTGATTTCCCACGAAATGGTGATTTCCCACGAAATGGTGATTTCCCACGAAATGTTGATTTCCCACGAAATGAACATTGCATTTTCGTGGGGAATCAGAAACTCTATAAATAGGCTAGTGATCATGTCATTTGCTGGGGAATCAGAATATTGTACCGAGGTGTTGCCGGTGTGTTTCCTGATTGTAATTGTTATATTTTCAATCAGAAGAGAGTTTAAAGTGAAGAACAAGCTGTATCTAAGTCTATTTCTTGTTTTCCGCACCTGAAATAGATCAGAACCTCTCTGATAGACTCATTCGGGTTCAATACACGATCCTACAATTGGTATCAGAGCTCAGGAGGAGGAGTTCTGCAGATTACAGCTGATTTTGATTGCATTTTCTATCTTCTACACATTCTTTCATCATTTCAGCAAGATTTCACGGTCAAAACTGGATCAATTTTTCACAGATTGTTTAAAAGTACACATTAACAAAGCCTTGAAAGTATCATAGCAAAATTCGAACTGAAATGGACCTTCGATTTGATTCTGCTCGAACGAACAGATTGTGATTCCACTCGGATTGCTGAGATTTCGCTCGAAAATACACTGATTCAGCTTGAGATTGTCTGATTTCGCTCCAAAAAAGTTGATTCCGCTCCAGGATATTGTTGATTCCGCTCCAGAATTTTTCTGATTCCGCTCCAAAATTACCAAAGTGTTGATTCCGCTCCAGAATTTTTCTGATTCCGCTCCAAAGTTGCAAATTTCTGATTCCGCTCCAAGTTGCAAAATTCTGATTCCGCTCCAGGGTACCGTTTCTGAGATTCCGCTTCAAAGGTGTTGTTGATATTTCGCTTGAAAGTTCAAATTGTTGATTCCGCTTGAAAGTTATCTAAGTTGAAGGGGTAAGGTCCCAAAAACCTCATAAAAAGGATTTGAGACCATACCACAAACTGGCCTTTCCACCTTTTCAACCTTGCGTGGCCGCGCATGGGTGTTACTAAAGGAAGAAAGCAATCAGTAATTTATAGTCGCGCACCCAAAGGAAAACATGAATCCTTGCGCCTTCTCCCATTTAACAAAGGATCAAAATCCTTTGTTCAATACTTCCGCCTAAATATCCAGACTTGGATATTATTTTACCCAGACTTGGGATTTATTTGTCTGTGTCCACACAGCAAGGTGTCACACCAGATTACAGCAGTAATCTTCTAGAAAGAAATACAATCGTGCACTGCCCAGACGGTTATAACCGTCTGGACACGTGTCGTCACCACAAGCAACCCTGGAATCACAACGAAGGCATGCAATTGGAGAGTAATCTCCACTTAATCACTTTCCACGTGGCAATCCCCAGCCATAGATCAAACCACGATCCGTGTGCATTCACATCGGATCGAGACAACTTAACGAAGGATCAAAGAACTTAACGGAAGAAAAGATAACCGCTACGGCGTTAGCATCTTCTGTCATCTTTTCAATAACAGGTTTTCCCTCCCAAAACTCCCGGCTATATATATGAGAACTGTTCAGGTATAAACTCAGATCACCCTCACTTCTCAAATACTTTCTCTTCTCCATTACCAATACTTATTCTCACACCGGAGTCGGGTCAAGGAGAGGACCCTCTTCTCCCCTTGGCGAGGCTAACGATGTTCTTTTTTGCAGAATCACCGGAGAAGAAGTTCAGCCGCAACTGAATCAACCGAGAGAGAGCTAACCTTTTTATGCGGATTCAAACCCCCTAACTATCTCGGTTCCGACGATTTAGTTCGTGTTTCTTCATTGGCGCCCACCGTTTTCTCAGTTTTTCTAGTTTCTATCTCGTTTCGATTCAGTTCATTCCATTTTCTGTCTTTGCACATGGCAGAAAATTCGTCATCTCACCGGCAACCTGGTCCTCGACCAAACGTCGAAAACAATTTACCAGTAGAAGAATTTCCAGAACATTGGTTTAGCAGATGCCAAGCTGTCTTAAACACAATCGTTATTCAAATCGCCAGATCTGATTTACCAAACATCAGATCTGCAAAAGAAATTGATACCACAATATTGGACCCACCAACACCACGTAGGGGGGACATCCAATCCAGCCAATATAGCAGTTATCGAAAACAAATACACATGATTCAGGGAGGTCCATCACGGAGATCAAATAAACGAAATTATGATCAACATTGGAGAGAACAGCAAGTCGTATTTCCTGTTGTTCCTGGGGGCCCTCAGGAAGAACGACCAGTAATTATTACTGGTATTTTCGGTCATTACCGGACGGATTATATGTTCATAGATCCAGGAAGCTCGATGGACATCATATACGAACAGTGCTTTAAGCAGCTAGATTCAGAAGATAAAGCACGTCTAGAACCGGTCGATTTTCCCCTCACCGGATTTTGTAATGAAGCTGTATTCCCATTAGGGCAGATCGCTTTCCCGATGACTTTATCAGATGGCGAACATTCACGAACAGTTACAGTCAATTTCATGGTTATGCCAGCAACATCACGTCATGATGTCCTGCTCGGGAGAAGGTCACAAAGGGAATTCAGCATGATCACTTCCATTCCACATGCTGCTTGCGGATTTCCAACAGAGACCGGAGTTGCAATCCTCTACTCAAGCAAAGAAGTCATGTACGTGGATGACGAACCACCAGCAAAGGTAATCAAACCTTCGGCACCAAATGAACCAGAGAAATGGGTTCTGAACAACGAATACCCAGAGCAGACCATTCTGCTAGGACCAGCCATTTCACCAGCAACACGCATACAACTGAAAGAATTATTGTCTAACAACAAAGATATATTTGCCTGGTGCCCAGCAGACATGACTGGAGTTCCACGCGACATCGCGCAACATTGTCTAAACATCAAACCATCAGTAGAACCTGTTGCTCAGGGGAGGCGCAGCTTCAGTGAAGAAAAAGCAAAAGCAATGGACGAGCAAGTAGCAGAGTTACTTAATGCGGGAATCTTGCGCGAAGTAAAATACCATACATGGGTAGCCAACCCAGTGATGGTACAAAAACATAGCGGCGGGTGGAGAATGTGCGTCGACTTCAAAGACCTGAATAAAGCATGCCCAAAAGATTGCTACGCGCTTCCAGAGATAGACAAAAAAGTCGACTCTCTAGCATCATTCAGATGGAAATGTTTTCTTGACTGTTACAAGGGTTATCATCAGGTCCAGATGAAAGAAGAAGACGAAGACAAAACGGCGTTCCGCACAGATAAAGGCATTTCTGTTATACCAAAATGCCGTTCGGCCTGCGCAACGCAGGCGCAACTTATCAACGCCTAATGGACACAATTTTCAACGATGATATTGGCAAGACTGTCGAAGTATACATGGATGACCTCGTCATCATGAGCCATGAGGAAGGCACAATGCTCGACAATATTCAGCGCACATTCGACTCCTTGCGCAGCGTGAATTTAAAACTCAACCCAACTAAATGCTCCTTCGGCATGGAAGAAGGAAAATTTTTGGGATTCATCGTCACAAGAGATGGCTTTAAAGTAAATCTAGAAAAGGTGCAGGCTATTCAGCTAATGCCGTCACCCGCAACCGTTAAAGAAATGCAAAGGCTCGCCGGACGCCTAGCGGCTTTGAACAGATTTTTGGCTAATCACGCAGCAAAGTCTTATCCATTCATCAGCACGCTACGAAACTGCGCAAAGAAAACTGACTTTCAGTGGACATCTGAAGCGGAAACCGCGTTTAAACAAATGAAAGAATGTTTAATTCAGCTGCCAACGCTGACAGCACCAAAAGAAAAAGAGCCATTGATTTTATATCTATCTGCCGCGGAAGTAGCGGTTGGTGCTGTATTGATGGTAGAACGCGAGAACATTCAGACTCCAATCTATTACATCAGCAAAATGCTTACCGGCCCGGAAACTCGTTACTCAATGATAGAAAAGCTAGTCCTAGCACTAGTACATGCATCCCGACGCCTACGCAGGTATTTCTCGGGTCACGTCATCACAGTTCTTACCAATTACCACTTAGGCCAGATCTTATCTAAACCCGACGTGGCGGGACGACTGGCCAAATGGGCAATTGAACTGGGAGGATACAACATTTTCTACAAACCAAGACCAGCAATCAAAGGGCAAGTTTTAGCAGACTTCGCCACTGAAGTCCCCATCGAAAAAGTTCAAGAATGCGAGGCAATCCAGAATCCTACACCCGTTTTCGACGATAGAGTCTGGACCTTGCACACAGATGGAGCGTCCAATGATGACGGAGCTGGAGCAGGTCTCCGATTAATCAGCCCAGACAACCACGAGCTCACATATGCTATACGCTTAGATTTCAAAAGCACGAATAACGAAGCTGAATATGAAGCCTTCTTGGCAGGTCTTCGCTTAGCGCTAAAAATGGGGGCAAGAAATCTTGAAGCTAACGTTGATTCAAAACTGGTAGCCGAGCAAGTTAATGGCAATTACGATGCAAAAGAAGCTATGGCGTTGTACCTTGAACAAGCGCGGATGTTAATCAGCCAATTTCAAACATTCAAAGTTAATCACATAAACAGAAGCGAGAACAAACACGCTGACGCGCTAAGCAAGCTAGCTGCTACCAGCTTTAAGCACTTAGCAAAGGAGGTACGCATAGAGGTATTATCCAACCCTTCCATTCATCTCAAACAAGTAAGCGTCATAGAAATGGGAGATCCATCCTGGATATCTCCAATTATCTTGTACCTTCAACACGGAAAACTTCCGGAAGGAAAGGCAGAAGCTCGAAAAATACAACACAAAGCAATAAATTACGAAATGGCGGATGGCGTCCTTTACTGAAAATCATTCATGGGCCCATTACTACGCTGCGTCGATAAAACAGATGCCCAATACCTTGTCAGAGAAATCCACGAGGGATTATGCGGGATACACGCGGGACCGTGCATGGTCGTGGCAAAAATAATGAGCGCTGGATACTACTGGCCAGGAATGCACATGGATGCAGTCGATCTGTTAAGAAGATGCGAGGCATGTCAACGCCACGCACCAAAGGCACTCCGACCCAAAAATCCACTAATTCCCGTTACTTCCGCCTGGCCATTCCAACAGTGGGGCATCGATCTTGTCGGGCCATTTCCTGACGCGCCAGGTGCAGTAAAGTTCATCATCGTCGCGGTGGATTACTTCACAAAATGGGTGGAGGCTAAAGCTTTGGCCTCAACAACAGCAATGGTAATCCGCAAATTTATATGGGAACATATCATGTGCAGATTTGGATTACTATTGCGCATTATTTCCGACAATGGTACAAACTTCGCCGCAGAAGATCTTCAAAAATGGTTTAAAGAAATGAAGATCGAGCACAACTTTGCCTCCGTCGCGCATCCTCAAGCGAACGGACAGGTAGAAAGCGTAAACAAACAAATTGTTGACGGCATAAAAGCGCGACTCGGGACAGCGCGCAGAGGGTGGGTTGACGAACTCCGCAGCATCCTCTGGGCGCATCGAACAATGCCGAAGACTAGCACCGGCGAAACTCCGTTCAGCCTAGTCTATGGGTCTGAGGCCGTCATTCCAGCTGAGATAGGTTTACCATCACCGCGCATGATAGCCATGGAAAAACAAAACAATGAACAAGAGCGAAGAATGGATTTGGATCTTTTGGAAGAAAGGCGCGAGAACGCCGCTATAACAGAAGCAAGGTACAAATCCAAGCTTGAAAAATATTACAATGCGCGTGTCCGCGTTTGCACATTTGTCCCCGGTGATTTCGTCTTGCGCGACAATGAGGCTTCAAACGCTGAAAAGCCGGGCAAATTAGCGCCAAGATGGGAAGGACCATACGTCATTAATGAGGTCCTAGGCAAGGGGGCATATACCCTAAAAAGGATCGATGGGACTTTAGTCCCCCGCACCTGGAACGCGCAACAGTTGCGCAGGTGTTACGTATGAACTAAATCTTCAAAAAGCGGAAAGAACATACAGGCAATGTATTTCTTTATTATGTCTTGTATCACAAGCCTTACGCTTTTATCAATGCAAACATCATTTTTACTTATATCACTGTTTATTACAAATTGCATGTAATTTCTTTGGTTCGCGCGAAAACAATATGGTCAAACATTGTATACCTCATGAACAGTCTAAAAACAAGGCAAGCTGTTGCGCCTTTTAGACAAACGTTCACACATGAGCACAATACCATCTCTCATTCGCCTTACCTATCCAAAAGCAATTAAAAACATGCAACATATTGTAATTTAAACAAACAATTCACAAGCATAGCAGTGCATCACAATATACAAAAAGTGTAACACAAACACTTCATAAACAAGATCATGGCAATGATCTTCAAAAAAAAAAGAGACCGATCCCAAAGACTAGAATATTCACAAACAACAAAAAGAAACATTGTTTCAACTAGTAGCAGGACGACAGCCATATACAATAGTCACACCGGTGAAATTCAAAAAAGAGGTTTGTAGAATGACATAAACATCAAAAGAAGGGATATACAACTCCCAAATCTAACCAGCATCGGAATCATCATCAACAACAAACGTCTGCTCACACCGACGAGTTTTCCGGCGTTGATACGTTAGCCGGCATTCTTCTTTCCGAAGCAGTGGGAACCGAGCCGTCAAGCCATCAGCATCCAGCACAACACCGGCACCATCAATAACATCCATAGACTGAAGAAATTTACGGTCAGAACCAACAGTTGCCGGAATACCAGTGTTCACCGGACTCTCTACAGCAACAGCAGCTAAAGGGGGAGAACGAGATAGAAGCACAAGGCCTTCAGCAGCCTCGTAAACCCTAAAAATATCCAGCAAACGACGAGTTTGGTACGAACGTTTCATCCTTCTTGCTCAAAAACCAGTCGGAAGATAAGGCATCTGGAATATGCATATATATATAAAAGAACTCAACCTCGGGAAAGGAGAAATCTACTCATCATTAATCGTCAGAATTATATCATATCCAAACGGCGCTACAGGAACCAGGGTCATTTCCCCATTAATAAAGACTGACAAGCGCCATTACAAATCTCAAGACAAAGGAGAAAAATACCCACTCTTACTGCCAGCTGACGTCATTACACGTCAGAGTATGATTACCAAGTCACATTTCGTCACTTTCTTCAACAAACTCAATCTTCTCATAGAAGCTTTCCCATCTTTTCGCGCCCAAACACATTTCTCTCTCATAAGTCCAGTGCTCCACTTATTTGCATAAGTACAACACTAGACTGGGGGACCTTGAAGAGGTAAGGTCCCAAAAACCTCATAAAAAGGATTTGAGACCATACCACAAACTGGCCTTTCAACCTTTTTAACCTTGCGCGGCCGCGCATGGGTCTTACTAAAGGAAGAAAGCAATCAGTAATTTATAGTCGCGCACCCAAAGGAAAACATGAATCCTTGCGCCTTCTCCCATTTAACAAAGGATCAAAATCCTTTGTTCAATACTTCCGCCTAAATATCCAGACTTGGATATTATTTTACCCAGACTTGGGATTTATTTGTCTGTGTCCACACAGCAAGGTGTCACACCAGATTACAGCAGTAATCTTCTAGAAAGAAATACAATCGTGCACTGCCCAGACGGTTATAACCGTCTGGACACGTGTCGTCACCACAAGCAACCCTGGAATCACAACGAAGGCATGCAATTGGAGAGTAATCTCCACTTAATCACTTTCCACGTGGCAATCCCCAGCCATAGATCAAACCACGATCCGTGTGCATTCACATCGGATCGAGACAACTTAACGAAGGATCAAAGAACTTAACGGAAGAAAAGATAACCGCTACGGTGTTAGCATCTTCCGTCATCTTTTCAATAACAGGTTTTCCCTCCCAAAACTCCCGGCTATATATATGAGAACTGTTCAGGTATAAACTCAGATCACCCTCACTTCTCAAATACTTTCTCTTCTCCATTACCAATACTTATTCTCACACCGGAGTCGGGTCAAGGAGAGAACCCTCTTCTCCCCTTGGCGAGGCTAACGGTGTTCTTTTTTGTAGAATCACCGGAGAAGAAGTTCAGCCGCAACTGAATCAACCGAGAGAGAGCTAACCTTTTTATGCGGATTCAAACCCCCTAACTATCTCGGTTCCGACCATTTAGTTCGTGTTTCTTCATAAGTGATTTCGCTCCAGAGGATTCAGTTAGATATTTCGCTCCAAATTATATCTTGTTGATTTCACTCCAAGTTTCCAAATCAGAGTTTTCGCTTCAAACAGACATTGTTCAGATTCCGCTTGAGATTTAATTGAGATTCCGCTCCATCCAGCATTCCGCTTGAAAGGGTACTTTGGTATTCCACTTGAAAGGGTAGTTTGGTATTTTGATTGAAAGGGAAGTTTGATATTTCATTTGAAAGGAAAGTTTGGTATTTCGATTGAAAGGGAAGTTTGGTATTTCGCTTGAACTGGAATTGGATATTTCGCTTAAATCTGTCTGTTTTTGAAAAACGTGATATCATATCATGAGTGAAGAGTTTTACAACGCGTTTGCCACATCCCCGACTACTCCGGCTTCCATTGCTCAGAATATGAACTTAGAAAACGAGACCGAAACGTTACAAAAACCCCCGAAACTGATGAGCATAGAAGAATACTACGGATGGAAAGACAGATTCGAAAACTGGGTTCAAGCTAACCATCTCAGATCTTGGGAGTGCATTCTGAAGAAATATGTATTACCACATACTGATCTACAAGTTGAGAAAGAAATATATGAGTTTAGTGATCAAGAACGTGATATGTATAGAGCTGAAAAAATGATGATCAGTCTGCTTCAGCAAGCAATCAAAGAAGACATCTTTATACTGCTTCAACATGACAAGACATCAAAATCAATATGGGATGCTCTTCGATTCAAGTTTGAGGGTAGTGAAAATATGATTAAGAGCAAGAAGGCGTTGCTCAAGAAAGAGTTTGATCTATTCAGCAGTCTACCGGGTGAAGATACAAAGAAGCTAATTGAACGTTATTGCCACTTGGTGCGATCCATGTCGATGCTTAGTATAAAAAAACGACCGTGAAGAGTGGGTAGACAAGTTAGCTGACGCTTTACCACAAAAGGAATGGGGCACATACTTGATGATTTTAAAGAACATTGGAGTTTATGATGGGTTAACGATTTCTCAGTTTATTGAGAAGATTGAGGGTCAAGATTTGGAACAGCAGAAGATCGCGAGGATGAACAGTCCAAGTGGTCAACAGGATGTAAAAATGTACTACAAAGGCAGTGTTCCAGAAGTTGAAAGAAGCCTGAAAATTCAAACTGCGTTTAGTGCTAGAGATTCATCTGAAAAAGTTGATCAAAGTTCTAAAAGTAGCAGTGGTTTCTCTTCATACCCGAGTGTCAATCCAAAAGATACTACATCAAGCTTCCATTCTCAAAGCACAAAGACAGGAAATGGTTATGTGATACAATGCAACATTGCTTTGAATCTTCCAGATGGCAAAAGTTTTTCAGAAGAGGTTGCTAAAGATCACATGGCGTTGCTTGGTTCTGTGCTACTATCTTATGAAGGATTGGTTGCAGGGAGGATCGGGAATCCGATGCTTACAAAGGAGGATTACGACCAGATAGACGCTGAAGAGATGGAACTTATGGATATCAAATGGTGTCTAGCTAGCGTTCTGAGAAGAGCTGAAAAATTCAAGCTGATTACTGGAAGAAATGACTTTCTTGATGCACTTGTTTCAACTTTGGGTTTTGATAAATCTAAAGTTACTTGTTTTCGATGCAGGGAGAAAGGTCATTTCAAGAGGGAATGCAAGAACAGAGAAGCTAGTGATGTAAAGAATCCGTTTGGAAAAGATGACTATTACCGGAAAGCCATATATCAGCAAGTTGGTCAGCAACAACAACAAGAACCACAGGTGGCTCATGGTAGAAAAGTGATCGAGGATTCAAAGAGAGCATGTTTGGTGGATTTTAACTGGAACAAATACATATCGCCCGAAAGCAAAGCATGCCTAATCAATCAAGATGACGAAAGGTTACCTAAAGGTTTTAGCTGGGATATGTGTGTTGATGAAAAAGGAGAATTCAAAGCTTTCATTGCTAAAATAGTGAAAGAACCAGATATGTTTACCACATGGATGAAGTCCATTGGTGAAACTGTAAAGAATGATGTTGAAACATCTGTTTCATCAGAAGAAGGATCACAGAGTGCAGATGAAAGTTCACAAAGTGATGAAAGTTTAGAAAAGGAAGTTGTTTTTGATCAAACACCAGCTGATTCTGGTTCTTCGGATGATAATGCTGAAAAGTCAATTGAGTTTGATCAATCACCAACTGAAGATAGCAGTGATGATGAAGAAGAACGACATATTAATGTTGAAAAAACTCATCTATCTCCTGAAAGTTTTCATTTTTATTTTGCAGATCGCTTGGAAAAACTGAAAGAGAAACAAGCTGCAAAAGAACAAATGAAACAGAAGTCTGAAAGTGGTGATCAAACAAAGAAAGTTGTTCAGAATGAAGAAGTAAAAAGTGTTGCTGATGAGATTGCTTAACCAGAAAAGATTCATGAAGTTGAGAAAGTTGTTGAAATTGAAAAGATTATAGAAGTTGAAAAGATTGTGGAAGTCATCAAGCCTTGCTCAAAGTGTTTGGAACCATGCAAGGAATGTGCAGCAAAAGATGAAAAGCTGGTTGAGTTTGAGAAGATGAAAGAACAATTAATGTTCAATCTCAACTATGTAAAGAAGTCTTATGATGTTTTGAACAGAACAGTAACTGGTCTTCAAAAGACAAACTCTGAAAGAGAAAATGCTTTGACAACGATGAATGCAACATTGATGACGAAGCAGAAAGCTATTAACTTTTACATCGAAGAAAGTGCAAAGTGGAAGCAAGAGTTGGAGACCGAGAAAATTGAAAATGAGAGGATCAGACGATTATTACAGAGTTATTCTAGTTCTGATTATCTTATTGATCGAATTTATCCAACTGTTGCAGGTTTTGAAGCTTTTAAAGATGATGAAAAACCAAAGAAGAAGGATACTGGTAAGAAACCGAGTGTTACTTATAACAAGTTCCTGCCTCCAAATGAGGAGCAAGTCGAAAAAGCAGTCAATATAAAGCTAAAAACCGATACAACTGATGATTTACCAGAAAACATTGACGTTACTTTCACATCCTCTGACACTGATCATGAGTCTGAGTTAATCAAAAAGGTGGTTGATCAGGTGTTGGATACTGATGAGGAGTCTGAGTCAAAGTCTGAGTCTGGAGATTCAAGTTCGTCAGTCAATAGTCCAAAGTCGTCGGTTAAAAGGGCTTACAGTAAAGAGTTTTTGTTATCAAAAGCAAATTTGGATGATGAAACATTTGAAGTAGCATACACTTTAAATGATTCTGACATATTATATTCTGACAAAGAGTTTCCAATAAGAAGTGTTAGATTTGAAATGATCAAAAAGGTTTTCAAAATGACAGAAATTAAGATTTCTGAAATAAAAGATTTAAATCTTACTGGTAAACCTAAAAAATACACTTCAAGAGTACAACAACGATTAAACAAGAAAAAGGGTTACAATTCTGGTTCTGGTTTTCAAAAGAAATCAAACCATAATGGTAGCTACAAAAAGAAAGGATTAGGTTTTATTCCACCAGAAAATTATAAAAATGAGAAAAATTCTAAAACAAAAAAAGAATTTGTTTCAGGAGGAAGTGCAGAAGAAGAACAGAAGAAACCGTTCTGGAAACAATCAAACCAGGAGTTTCTTGCTGAGATGAAAAGGAATGGAACTGGAGTGTTTCATCCAAAAGAGACTCGAACCTGTTTCAAATGCAATGAAGCTGGTCACATTGCATGGAACTGTCCGAAAAATGTTAAGACTAAACAGGGAGTTTCTGAAAAACTGAAAGAAATAGTTGTTGATGTTGAACCACCAACCGAAAAATTCAGAATTTTTGAAAACTCAACTTATGAGGTTGGTGAATGTTCTAAAAAGAATTTTTACAAAAAGAAAGCCAAGAACAACCAAGTGTGGGTTGTTAAGAAGACTGAAGAGAAAGTTGGCAATGATTCTGGTTCCACAAAGCCAGAAGAGCCACAAGGTGAGGTAAAAGAGGTAAATTCTGTATCTTCAGTGAATGATGATGAATTTCCATCACTGAAGTTTGAGAAGATTAAACAGAAAGTTGGTAAGATTGAGATCTTGGATCAGTTTTACTCCGAGAAGAATGAGTTTGATGTCGAAAAAGTTTTCAATGGAAATGTTAAGAAATTTTTTGGGAAAATGCTTGATGGGAAAGTAAAAGGGGTTAAAGATTTTTACGCAACAAAGAAAGCAACTTTTAACCCTACTGAACAAGAGCTAAAAGAGCTAAAAACACCCAAGGTTGGTCAGACTTGGGTGGAAATTCTTTTCCCTTAAAAAATCTGACTTGCCGGAGATCCCAAGTTTGTAATCGTGGATCAGGAATCGGCATCTTTTTTAGTAATTGATTGTGTGTTTGAATCTTAAAAATAGTTGAATTTTTACAGGATAAGTGTGAATTGCCGGAGCTTCCAGGTTGGTAAGTGTGAAGCAGGAATCGGCATCTTTATTGGTAAAATGATTTTGTGTAGATGTGATATTCCTACAAGTTGGTTGATGAAGGTTTACACCTACAAGTGGTAAATCAAGGAAATTAAGTTGTACTTGTTTTTCCTACAAATGGTTAATCAAGGTCATTGGGTTGAACTTGATCAGACCATACTTACAAGTGGTAATTGAAAGACAATGTGATGAACCAAACCCCGAAACTACAAGTTATAAAATCAACAAAACTTATTTTCCGAAAAAATCATTTTGGTTAAAACAAACTTAAGTGTTTTGAAATCATAATGAGAAAATAGTTTTGTGAAAGGGGGAGTTCTGATTGTTTATGCCAAGTGGATGGCGAATTGAAGCGATTTGATATCGGTTGTCAATTTTTATTGTATAGTTGGTTTTCAAATTTCCTGAAATGTGTTTGGATTTTAGGGGGAGTAGAAATTTCTAAAAATCCAAAAACATTAGAAAATTAGAAAAAAACAAAAACATGATAAAATTCAAAATGAGTTTTACTGTCAAAGAAGAGGAAATGATAGTACATCAGTAGACAGTCACAGTATGCTAAAGAAATGTAATGTTTAAATAGCGTTAAATAGTCTCACTGATGATATGCCGATAGGTTTTTACACACTTAGTAAGCTTTTTCGGGATATAAACTTAAATTCAAACTTGCTTATTTCGTGGGGAACACTACTTTGATATATAGGTAGCCCCTGAAATCTCGTTTGAAAGGTCCATCTTTCTGAGATACTAGGTCTTTATGCTCAGTGATATCTGGGGTATTTTCCCGGGACTTCTGATTTTGCGGAAGCAATGGCCTAGTCCCTGGAGAATACTTTCTGCTTGCTTGAAAAATAGCGCCGCCCTCAGCAAATTGATGAAACAATAAAATTGATAGTCATTGCTGTTGTAATTCAAAAGATCCTCTAAAGGGGACACACCAAAAGTCGAGCCATCATCTCTCTGCTGAACGAAAGTTCTGACCTGAGCTCTCACGGTTTCGTACTATAATTTATTCCCTTACAGATATTATCTGTGGTATACTCACCTGTAAGACTGAATATTGGGATCTGGATACGGGAGTATATTCAAGAGGTGGGACACATGAATGAGTTTAAGTCCTTAAAACATCTAACTCATATCCTGAATTAGTTGAAATTTGTGTGAGAATTTAAGTGGATCAGTATATCGGAAATCTAAGTGAATTGTTTAATTCTTAATGTGTAATTAAGCTCAACGGTACTTGTGACTTGTCAAGAACTGATATGATCCTCTTACACAAAACTCACAAAAATATTGTCTGTAAATATTTCATTACTGTATTTCTTTACATTCAAAAATCCAAAAAGATTTTCGGTGTGTTTTAGCATAAACTTTTGAAAAACTCAAAAAGATTTTCGACAACTGATGTTGGAGAGCTAATTTTCAAAATTCCAAATGCTAAACATGATGACATTTTTGTGAAAAGAAGAATGTGTTTGAAAATCAAATGTGTTTTGATCAAAGTTTAAAGTGGTTCATCAAGATTATTGAGTTATTTTTGAGGGAGAGTCAGTGTTAGTGCATATATTGAATTGTTAAATGTGTGAAATTTACTTTAAGGTAGAGATTGTGCAGGTTTAAGTTTGAGCTAGGTGAAAATCCTGAGTAGATCGAGAACTAGGTTACGATCTTGGAACATCTTTAGTAGAGCCAGGTTGATTGATCCTGAGAAGCTTATGTTTGAAAAGCCAAGTTCCGATATCTGAGGTTTCTAAAGATAAAGTCTGAGCCAGGCAAAGATCTTGAATTTGTGAAAGCCAGATTACGATCCTGAAACTGATGATGCTGAAGAACTAAAGGAATGCCAGCACATTGTTAGGGGGAGTCTGTTAATGCTGATTGAAAGAGTGAAGCCGAGAGACTGATAAAGACTGAAGTTGCAAAGACTCGACACGTGAGACTCGTCAACATCTGAGGGGAAATCTGTTAGTGCATACATCTGTCGACTTCGTCTTGTATCGAGTCTAGTACTAGATATGTTAGATCAGGGCACATTGTACGGGAAAATAGAGTTTTAGAGTTTATTTCCCACGAAATGTTGATTTCCCACGAAATGACGAAATGTTCATTTCCCACGAAATGAACATTGCATTTTCGTGGGGAATCAGAAACTCTATAAATAGGCTAGTGATCATGTCATTTGGTGGGGAATCAGAATATTGTACCGAGGTGCTGCCGGTGTGTTTCCTGATTGTAATTGTTGTATTTTCAATCAGAAGAGAGTTTAAAGTGAAGAACAAGCTGTATCTAAGTCTATTTCTTGTTTTCCGCACCTGAAATAGATCAGAACCTCTCTGATAGACTCATTCGGGTTCAATACACGTTCCTACAACGCAAGCTGCTGATGCTGAAGAACTTAAGGAATCAAGAGATCTGATCAAGAGAATTAGAAAGCTCAAGAGCCAGTTTCTGATCCTGAAAGTTTATTGAAGATTATTAGATCATCATTCAAGGGGGAGTATGAATGGTAAAGAGCCAGAATGAGATTCAAAAAGAGAAAGAAATTGAAAGAAGCTTACACTGTCAGATACTTTGGAGAGAGCTCGCGAAGACTGATAAAGACTGAAGATGTGACATACCGAAGACTCGACACCAAAGACTTCGTCAACATCCAAGGGGGAGTCTGTTGGTGCATATGTCTGTCGACTTCGTCTTGTATCGAGTCTTGTGTCTAGATTGGATAGAATGGAGCTCGGTAGGCTAGATAATAGGAATTGGGAGATGTTGAACCATTCCGCACGAAATGGAAGAAGCCATTTCGCACGAAATGGACTTTGTCCATTTCGTACGAAATGAAACTTGACCATTCCGTGCGAAATGCCTTCCCTATATATACCTGAGCTGCCAGTTCATATGTAACAGTTCCGGATTCCAGAGCCGAAGTGCTGCTGACGTGTCGTTTGACCTGTAACGCTTTCAAATCAATAAACAAGACAAATAAAGAGTGAATCTAGCTGTAATGAAGTCTGTATCATTGAATTCCACCTTTGATATGGATTAGAACTCTTCTGATAGACTCGTTTAGATCGAATACCCTAGGATGTTATAAAATCATAAGTTAACACCCCATGTTGTTATTTAAACTCTTAATACCCAACTTTATTATTTTACACAAACCATATAGACCAACTGTGTAATCTTACCGTATAAAACCTACTTCTTTTCGATTAGTATTTTAAATACGCCAAAACTTTCTGAATCTTATCATAAAATTCGTATTCATAGCTATTGTTTCTTCTAATACCTTCTCATAAAGTTTTATGACTACTAAGAATAAATGTTTTAGTTGAGTTTTGAATCTAAGTGGGGATAAATGAAAAAAGAGATTGCAGAATTTAATGAAGCGAAATTACTCGACCTAAAACAAAAATCGCAAGTTCGTTGGGCATCAATGGGGGATGAGAACTCAACCTACTTGATAGGTGTATAAATAACTGAGTTGTTCGAATTAGAATTAACGGTTTAACAATTAATAATGAATGGTGTATCAACCCAAGCGCCATAAAAGAAGAAACACTAAGATTTTTCTCATACCGTTTCAAGGAGCATGCCGGTATTTGGCCTTAGTTTCGTTGTAGCCATCTGAAGATCTTATCGAATGAAGACGGTGGATTTCTTATATGTTCTTTCTCGAGAGCTGAAGTGAAAGATGCTATTTGGGATTGCGGGGATGACCGGGCACCCGAACCAGATGACTTCAATTTCAAATTTATAAAGAGATTATGGGATATCCTTGGTGATGATTTTTCAATATTTTGCATCATTTTCATGATCTCTGGCCTATTAGCCACGGATGCTACTCGGATTTTATTACACTCATCTCAAAATCAAATAATGCCTCAAGTCTTAATGAGTTCCCGCCTACAAGCCTAATCGGCTGTATAAACAAAGTGATCTCGAAAGTTTTAGCAAATCGGCTTAAAAAGGTTATTCACTCAATCATATCCAAGGAACAATCGTCATTTTTGGCAAATCGCAACATCTTGGATGGGCCGATGATAATCAACGAAGTCCTATATTGGGTTAAGCAAGTTAAATCTAAGGCTCTCCTCTTAAAGATTGATTTCAACAAAGCTTTCGACTCCATTTCTTGGTCTTTTATCAACTCGGTTTTGGAGCAAATGTTGTTTCCAGCTAGATGGCATTTATGGATTAAAGGAACCCTTATCTCTTCGCGTTCTCCCGTTTTAATAAATGGGTCGCCAACTAAGGAATTTCCATATGAACGTGGGGTTAGACAAGGTGATCCCCTTTCACCTTTCATTTTTATCCTTGCTATAGAAGCATTCTCATCTTTCGTTACTAGTGATAACGAGCTCAGTTTCATTCATGGTATTCCAATTCCTAACGGAGGACCGATCACTCACCTAATCTTCGCAAACGATGTACTTTTAGTTGTGATTGGTCGGATTCGAATGCTAAGAACATCCGAAGAATTATGCGGTGTTTCGCTATCGTATCCGGGTTAAAACTCAACTATAGGAAAGCTTGTCAATATGGTGTAGGGGTAAACATGGATGAGGCAGAAAATATGGCAGTGATTATGCATTTCTAGGTGGGGTGTTTCCCGTTTATTTATCTAGGTATCAAGTTTGGAGTTAACATGAATAAATACTCGAATTGGTCGCTAGTTATTGAAGCTTTTTAAGACCGTTTGACGCAATGGAAGGCTGTAACTCTCGTGTTGGGGCCAGGGCTACTCTGCTTAGAGCGGCCCTCGACAATCTACCGACGTACTACTTCTATCTATTCAAAGCTCCAAAAAACGTGTTGGTTAAACTCGAACAAATTCGACACAATTTTTTCTAGGGGTGGGGCACGAGTGAAAAATCAAAGATGGCTTGGGTTAAATTGTGTGATGTTATTGCTCCTCTTAAATCGGGTGGGTTGGGTTTCGGTTCCCTGCTTGAATTTAACGAACCCTCCTTTCTAAATGGGCTTGGCGTTTTAAAATGAATGAAACCGGCTTTGGAGAAAGGTAGTCATAGGGCTGCATTTCTTGCCTCGCAGGTGGGAGTTTCTGCCTTTGAAATCTGGTAGAGCGAACGTTTGGAACAATATTAATAAAATCGAAGCCGAATTATGGTCTGGAAACATCTTCCTCAACCGCTTAGTTAAGGTGTTCCGAGGAATGGTTCTTCTATCCGATTCTGGATAGATTTTCGGATCGGCTCGAAGGCTTTAAAAGATTGATTTCCGGCTTTATTCCGTTTGGAGCATTCAAAACTTTACTTGGTCAGTGAGAGATTCCCCAATACTGGCGGTCCATTACTCTGGTCCTGGATAGGACTCCTTCGTCTCAAATTGAATTGTCTGAGTTGTAGGTGTAACACCCCGTGTTTCGAAAGTCAAAGTCAAAGTCAAGATTTAAGTCAAAGGAAGAAAAGATTGCTAATTGCGATCTATCACTCCTTGCTCAACCACTATTTTGACTTCTTTGACTTGTAATCGAATCTATTTATTTAATTGCTTTAGTTGTATTATTTGGAGTATCTATTAATAATCGAAGTTTAATCGCATATTTATCGTTAATCGACTTATCGCTAATCGCTATCGCATTTCGCAACTCGAATTATGTGTTCTGGATATTGTTTTACGTGTGTGTGCTATTTATGTGTCACTTGTGCATGTTATGTTTATATTGAGGTGCTTAATCGCAATCCCAATTCTATCGCATCGCAATCAAATCGCGAACGCTAAACGCAAGTTATATATAATGATTGTATGTTAGATATAGTAGTTACGTTATTTGTGTAACTAATGGGTAATACTATCGCATCGCTCACTCGGATCATATCGCAACGCTCAACACGCGAATCGAAACAACAAAACTCAACACGCCGGACACCAGGATCGAGTGGCCAACCGATCGAGTGGCCATCCGATCGGATTGTTACCCGATCGAGTTGTCACCCGATCGGGTTGCCACCCGATCGGAAAGCCATCCGATCGGTGACCTACTCGACACATTGACACTTTCCTTTTTGGGAAACCCTATAAATACCCTCCTGTCACATCATTTGTGATGTGACAGCTCCTTGTTCGACCAGCCGCACTCAAACACTCATTTCTCTCGATTTCTCTCAATTCTTGTAAGTTTCCAACATAAATCTTGTACTTCTATGATCTACACTCACTTCTTCATCATTTTCACCGTTGAATCTTAACTCTTAACCGTGAAATCACCGGATTTAAGGTGTTCTAGGGTGATGTCATCATGGAGTTCTTATGAACTTCAAAGTTTGTCTTCATTCCACCAAGAACAACTCAGATCTGAAGGATTTCCACATAAATAATCAATGTTTTCGCATAGATCTACACTTATTTATGGTTAAAAGGATTGAAAGAAGGTTTTCCAACTTTCTTTCAACTCTTTTACACTCAATGCACTCAAAACCGATAGAATCGGAGCTCGTTCTGATCTTCTACTCTTTCTTAGTGATGGGTTAGTTCAAGATCTGAATTCTATCCGAGAGATAGCTGATTTCGAGTTTGAACATGAACAACCGTCTCGAACCGTGAACTGGTTGGACTAGGGTGGTTCCTGTTCGATCGGATCACTTAAGCCGAGATGGGGTTTCTGTTGTTTAAGCAAGTTATCATAACGTCTCGTTCAAAAATGCAGAATCTTCAAAAAACAATCAAGTGACAAGGACGATCAGGTCGTTGGGACGGATTGTTGTCCGATCGGATTGCCATCCGATCGGACATCCATCCGATCAACTTGCACTTGGTTCCACACTTAAACAATTTTCCAAAGTTTCGAGGTTTTGAACATCGAACGGATTTCCGTTCGATCGGATTGCCATCCGATCGAACGACCATCCGATCGTGTGGCGTTTGGGACTTTGGTACTTGATCAATTTCAAAGAACAGTAGTTCCAAATGGATTGCTATCCGATCGGATTGCCATCCGATCGAGTGACAATCTTGCTGTGAACTTGTTCTTACTAAGTGTCCTTCCAATCGGGTCGCTATCCGATCGAACAGCCGTTCGATCGATCGATCTGAAGGGTAGAGGTACTTCTCTGTTTTCAAAATGCTACAACGAAAACTTCAAAGGACAAACCATCATACACAAACATATCCCTACCAAAACGAGTCTTAATCCAATCGAAAGGCCATCCGATCGGATGACCATCCGAATGGATTGACATCCGATCGACTGGCCATCCGATCGGATTGCCGTCCGATCGGATTACCATCCGATACTTGGTACCTTTGCACCGTTTTACGCACCGCTCATCGTTTATGCTATCATTAACTGTCCAGGCTAATCTCTCTCAGCGCTCCCTTCAATCCAAGAGAGTGTTTACTTGTTAAACACAATCTGTGAGTATACTCGATCCCTTTTTGCTTTATGCACTTTTGGGTGTTACATACGTTACTTATTCTAAATCACAACGATCACATAACGCAAACACTATTTATATGCCGATCTCTAATGCATGTTATACGTGACTCGATGAATGCTTGTTTGTTATATTTACACATTGATTGCTGTCTTCCTGCCTTAGCAACGATAGTACTATAGGTTGGACTCAGCACCTGTTCACTCAGGGGTTGTTAAGGACAATACTTCACGTGTTCGCAGTGGTGAACATGTGATGCACACTGGCTACTCGCAGTCAACTCGCAGTCATTGGTATTGATAGGATCTTTGTCGATAACTTACATGCTTCACACTATACGTTGTACATTCTGGTTATGCGTTAACGATTTCGAACTCTATTATGCTATATCAAACTTGTATGCTCACCTTTACACTATGTGTATTGACCTCTATTTTAACGTATGTGACAGGTGTTTAGGATGCTACCTGCTAGGATGCTTGCTATGTGGAATCGAGTTAGGAAGAGTCTAGAAACAAACGAACAATTTATTTAAATCTGAGTTGTCGAAACATGTTAATTGTTTTTGAGATATCGTTGTCTGTAATAACTTAATTTGCTTGATGGGTTATGGTATGGGACATAATATTAACTATCTGGTAATGTAGTTGTTATGGAATTTCTCTTGAATAATCTGTTTCGCTCAATGCCGCACCCCGATGTTTCCACCATCGGTTGGGGTGTGACAGTAGGATTGTATAATCCTTCTCGGATCGGTCACTCTTAATGACATCTCGGATTCCTGGTCATGGCAGGCTAGCACGGATGGATTTTTCTCAGTCAAGTCTATTAGAAACCTCATGGCTCCCCATGTCGTCTTAGCCGATGGCATATCTTTTTCTTGGAACAATTGGCTTCCACAAAAAGTAAATATATTCGGTTTAGGGGTGAGCAAAAGGAAAAACCCGACCCTACCCGACCATTACCCGACCCGACCCGAGAACCGATCAAACATAAAATATAGAACCGATTCACTACCCTAAATATAGGGTTGGTTCCGGCCATAGGTCCAAGTCGGATTTCACCTTGAAAAGAACCGAGAACCGACCCAACCCGACCCGACCCGATTTTATATGAAAATTTGGAACCGATCTAAATACCTAGGTACTTGGGTTCGGGTCGGGTTGGGTATATTTTCGGTTTGGTTCTCGGTTATTTTCGGTCCGGACCTAAACTTGCTCACCCCTAATTCAGTTGGCGTCTTGCTCGTAACAGGTTACCTACCAAAACTGAGTTGGTTAAATGATCTATTCAGGTTAACACTCTAGCTTTTCTAGTCTTGACCTGCTCAACCTATACCGGAACATTGCGGGAATAGAGTGTAAAAGAGGTGCGATTAAATTGGTAAGTCTTCTATCTTGTTGGGTGATATGGAAAAATAGGAATAGAGTTATCTTCAAGTCCAAAAAGGTTGTCCATTGAAAATATGATGGAGGAAGTGAAATCGCTCGGATACTTATTGCTAAAGAATTGTACAAAAGCATTCACACTTGATTGGGAGCAATGGTGCAAGTTTAGTTTTTAATATTTGATTGTAAATGTGGTTTGGGTGATAGCCTTCTGGTTTGTATATTTTTTATAATCATGGTCTCATTATCGGTTATTCTTATTTCTAATTATTTATCCATTGCTCAATTTATTTACTCGTATCTTTATTTGCACGTGACATGCTTTTTAAGTTTATTGGACTGAGTAGTCAATTAAGAGAGTATACTTAGAGTAAATTTATTTTAAATAAATGTATCGAGTAACCTTATTTAAGCATTTGCAATTATTATTATCTCTATATAATTTTAAACCCTTAATGAATAGTGATTCGATATGTGCTTAATCTCAATTCGTTAAAAAGAACGATATTTCCAATCAATTTGTTGCATCTGCACCTTTCAGATAAAGCCACTTCTTTCTTCGTGTCTTCCACCTTCTGTTTATCCTTCTAATTGGTGTTTGCTTCATCAGTTTGTTCTATCTACAACTCTCAGTGGTGTGTTATTCTCAATTTACTACCACCGCTTACATTTTGTGTTTTGCGGTTAGCGAACGCTTCACAAAGAAATTGAGAGAGAATGCGAGATAGGAAGATAAAAGGACAACAATTGACAATTAAAGAATCCTAAATCGCTTTATTGACGGTCGTCTCAACCATAATCTCTGGTTTTAGGAATGGCAATGGGCCGGGCTTGGGCCGGGTATTGATAATCCCAGGCCCGTACCCGGTTATAACTTTTCTCGTCTGAGTGTCTCTAACACTTCTTGCAAATGGTAAACATGCTCAGCTTCATTCCTCGAATACACTAAAATATCATCGATAAATACAATTACTGACTTATCTAGCATAGGTTTGCAAACCCGGTTCATAAGATCCATGAAAGCCGCGAGCGCATTAGTCAACCCAAAGGGCATCACAAGGAATTCATAATGCCCGTACCGCGTACGAAAGGCCGTCTTCGTTATGTCTTCCACCTTGACTTTCAACTGGTGATAACCCGATCTGAGATCGATCTTTGAGAACCAACTTGCTCCTTGCAGCTGATCAAACAAGTCATCAATTCTTGGGAGTGGGTACCGATTTTCACCGTCAGTTTGTTTAACTCTCGGTAGTCGATACACATACGCATACTGCCATCTTTCTTTTTCACGAATAGCACCGGTGCGGCCCACGGGGATACACTCGGTCGGATAAACCCCTTGTCGAGTAGTTCCTGGATCTGAGACATAAATTCCTGCAGCTCCGACGACGCGAGTCGATACGGCGCCTTGGCCACAGGTTTGGCACCCGGAATCAATTCGATTCCGTACTCCACCTCTCGTTCTGGTGGTATTCCTGGCAAATTTTTCGAGAACACATCCTCATAATCACGTACCACCGGTACATCCCCGATTTTTAGGGATTCATCCTCCGTCTCACTTGCGTACACCATATATGCCTTGCATCCATGTTTCATAAGTCGGTGAGCTTCTAGCATTGTGCATACCACCGGGTTACCGCCTTTTTCACCGTATATTGTAACATGCTTCCTGTTAATGCATCTACTGTCTGTTAACTTTGTCTTATGTCTAGATAGGATGAACGAGTGCACAACAGGGATTGAATTAGAGTTTGTACATGTTAAAAGAGGTAATTTTATTTGAGGAGTGTCAAAGGACATGTTCAAACGAAATCACTAATTTCGTTTGAACAAGACCTGTGTCACCTTCAAACGAAATCCCATCAACTATATATAGGGTTGTGCATGTCTCATTTCATACGCAATTACCAGTGTGTGTTTGAGAGCCGAGGTGCTTCCGAATTGTAATCAGAACTGTAAAAGCTCAGGAAATCATCAATAGATAAAGATTAAAAGGAAACAAGCTGTTTGACGTCATTTACATTGATTCTGCCTTTGCAAATGATGATGAACTACTCAGATTGACTGTTTAGGGTCACCGAACGATCCAACAAGTGGTATCCAAAGAGGTCGACGGACATCTTCTGATCGTTCAGATATATGTGGACGACATCATATTTGGGTCTACAAATGAAAATTTGTGCAAAGATTTTGAACAAGTTATGAAGCAGAAATTCGAAATGTCATCGATGGGTGAGATGAAACTCTTTTTGGGACTGCAGGTTGATCAACTACCCTAAGGAATTTTCATACATCAAACGAAGTACGTTCATGATATCTTGGAGAAATTCGGGATGTCAGGTTCTACTCCAGCTTCCACCCCATTAGCAACGAATCATGGGATAAACCCTGATCTCACCGGAGAGAAGGTAGATGAAACGATGTATCGTTCCATGATCGGATCGCTGATGTATTTGACAGCTTCAAGACCCGATATCATGTATCCAACCTGCCTCGCAGCAAGATTTCAATCTAATCCGAAAGCTTCACATATGGTGATTGTGAAAAGGATATTACGCTACCTGAAAGGAACTCCATCATTGGGGTTGTGGTATCCAAAAGAAGGCGATTTCACGCTCGAAGGGTATTCTGATTCCGATTTCGGATGCTGCAAAGTTAACGCTAAATCAACAACAGCGGGATGTCAGTTTTTAGGACCACGCTTGGTCACCTGGCAATGCAAAAAGCAGACCTCTGTGGCTTTATCCACATGTGAAGCGGAGTATGTATCTGCTAGCAGTTGCTGCTCTCAGATCTTGTGGATCCAACAACAGATGCGCGACTACGGTTTGCAATTTCTAAATAACCCTATCTTTGTTGATAATGAGGCAGCGATAAACATTACTAAAAATCCTGTTCATCACGCTAAAACGAAACACATAGAAATTCGACATCACTTCATTCGAGATTGTTTCGAGAAGAAGTTGATACGAATTGAGAAAATCCACACTGACGAACAAAAAGCTGATTTACATACCAAAGAGTTTGATAAAACTCGTTTTCAATACTTGTTAAAATTGAACGGTATGAAGCTTTTATCGGTGTTGGAAGAGATTCTTGGCGTTGATGAAGGAGACATTGTAGATGATGTTGAGAAGCAATCTGCAATGGTTTGTCGATTTTTTACTTGTTTTGGTATTTAGGGGGAGAGTATAGGGTAATATTTTCAGAAAATACAAAAACAATAAAAAATGTCAAAAATACAAAAACATGAGATATTTTCAAAATCCAAAAACAATAGAAAACCAGAAAAGAGCTTGTGTATAAAGGGAAAATGATAATACATCGGCTTGACAGTTACGGTATGCTAAAGAATTGTAATGTTTAAAAAGTTTTAAACAGAGTTGCTGATGATGTGCCGATAGGTTTTTGCACATTTAGTAGGTTTGTTCGGGATATAAACCTAAAATCCTTACTTGCTTATTTCGTGGGGAACACTACTTGGATATATAGGTAACCCCTGAAATTTCGTTTGAAAGATCCCTCTTTCTGAGATACTAGGTCTTTATACTCAGTGATATATGGGGTATTATCCCGGGACTTCTGATTTTGCGGAAGCAATGGCCTAGTCCCCGGAGAATACTTTACCGCTTGCTTGAAAAATAGCACTTCCCTCAGCATAAAATGATGAGACAATAAAATTGCTAATCAATGCTGTTGTAAAAAAGATCCTCAAAAGGGGACCCACTAAAGTCGAACCGTCATCTCTCTGCTGAACGGAAGTTCTGACCTGAGCTCTCACGGTTTCGCAATTTAACCCTTTACAGATATCATCTGTGGTATACTCACCTGTAAGACTGAATATTGGGATCTAGATACGGGAGTATATTCAAGAGGTGGGACACATGAATGAGTTTAAGTCTTTAAAACATTAAATCCGTATCCTGGACAGATTGAAATGTGTGTGAGAATTTAAGTGGATCAGTATATCGACAATCTAAGTGAATTGTTTAATTCTAAGAATGAAATTAAAGCTTAACAGTACTTGTGACTTGTCGAATAGCTGATATGATTCCCTAACACGCTCACCAAAAATATGTTTGTAAATAGTTTACTTTCATTGCATTTTATTTCTGCATTTCATTTCTAGTTTAGAAGCTTTATTAAAAACCCAAAAAGATTTACATTTCTGCTTTATTTTCCGACAAACCAAAGTCGAAAGCTGATCTTCAGATTCAAATTGAAGCAGATGCAGGAAGTTGCTGGGCTGGAGGATGAGTTTGGAGCTTAATCATGTTAATTAAGAAGTTGAAAAGTTAAAGCAAGTTCATTAGCTTGAAACTTGTAATTTTCAGAAAAATGTTTGAAAAAGTCAATCAAATGTCAGTGTGAATTGTCTCAGATCAACCAAGGTCATTAAGTTGGACTTGGTAGATAAATTGAGTAATCAGGGTCATTAGATTGGACCTGAATACTTAAGTGGATTTCTAAACACTGATTAGACCAATGAGATTGAATGGTAAGGATAGATTGAAACTGTTATTATCATTTATCTTATATTTAGGTAGAGATTGTGCAGGAAACATGAATTAAGTTTCCCATGGTAAAGAAAATGTCAAAGTTTGAACCAGAATTCAAGTCCCAGCTTATCGAGAGGGGGAGTCTGCGAAAGGGGGAGTCAGGATTCTGGATCAGCATTCAAAGGGGAGATTGAAGATAAAAGATTGAAGATTAAAGTTTGAAGAGAAGATTGAAGGAAGCTTTTACAATGTCAAGACAATTTGGATAGAGACAAAGACTAAAGACTCGACGCCGAAGACTTCGTCAACATCCAAGGGAGAGTCTGTTGATGCATCTACTGTCTGTTAACTTTGTCTTAATCGAGTCTTATGTCTAGATTGGATGAACGAGTGCACAACAGGGATTGAATTAGAGTTTGTACATGTTAAAAGAGGTAATTTCGTTTGAGGAGTGTCAAAGGACATGTTCAAATGAAATCACTAATTTCGTTTGAACATGACCTGTGTCACCTTCAAACGAAATCCCATCAACTATATATAGGGTTGTGCATGTCTCATTTCATACGGAATTACCAGTGTGTGTTTGAGAGCCGAGGTGCTGCCGAATTGTAATCAGAACTGTAAAAGCTCAGGAAATCATCAATAGATAAAGATTAAAAGGAAACAAGTTGTTTGACGTCATTTACATTGATTTCGCCTTTGCAAATGATGATGAACTACTCAGATTGACTGTTTAGGGTCACCGAACGATCCAACACTTCCCACTAGGGGATGTCAGTTTTATTTCCATTCTGAAACATGCCACTTTTGCGTGGTATCGGGACAACCAATCCATACCCACGATCACTTGGAATTCTCCCATCGACATTGGGATCAAGTCTATTGTGTATTCTTTGTCATCAATGCTCAATTTACAGTTTTCACATACATCACAAACAATAAAGCTCTAGTTATTACCTATCTCTACTTCTAAAGGCACATGTAATTTTGTTAGAACAAATGAAGGATTTCGAATAAACCCATACGAAATAAAGGATTTATTCGCACCCGTATCAAATAATATACGCGCAGGAATCGAGTTTACAGCAAATATACCTACAACCACTTCGGGTTCAACTTTTGCTTCTGCGGCAGTTAAGTGGAAAGATCTAGCCTTTGCCTTCGGGGCTTCACCTTTCGTGTCTTGCCCATCTTTCTTTCCCACTAGTTCCGAGCATTCCGATTTCTTGTGACCCGGTCGATAACAATTGTAGCAGACCGTCACTTTTTCCGGGCATGATGTAGCCATATGTCCCGTCTTCTGACATATAGGACAAGGTTTATCCTTGAAGCGACACTCGCCCTTATGACCTTTTCCATAAATCTTACAACTAGGCGACCCGCTTTTTACATCAGATTTCTTCCCAGTTTCGTTCATTCGCGCTTTCTTGGTAGGGCTCGGATTGACATTTTGAGCCCTCCGTTCACCTCGTTCAACCTGCTTTCTCAATTCGATCTCCCGTTCCCGAGCAACATTTATGATCTCGGAAAGGGTCTCGTATTTTGAAGGAGTCATAAACTCCCTATACTCGGCGCTCAACATGTTATAGTAGTAGTATATCTTCTGCTCTTCATTCGTCACCAATTCACTGCAAAACTCCATCTTATCCATAAACGTTGCCGTAATCTTGTCTATGGTCTCGCCCTTGTGCCTGAGTTGCATGAACTCTTCCTTGATTCTATTGATGACTGCCTTGGGACTATGATGTTTAAGAAACGGCGTCTTAAACTCCTCCCATGTCATGGCCTTAACCGCTTCGCTTCCAATCTCATTCTTTTTGTTATCCCACCAGTCTTTCGCTTGACCCCTTAATTGACCCGTACCATAGGCTACGTAGTCATCCTCATTACAATGGGTCCTCTCAAATACCCCTTCGATATCGCTTAGCCATCGTTGGCACACGATTGGGTCAACTTCCCCATTATAGACTGGCGGTTTGCACGCCATGAACTCTTTGTATGTACAAGGTTTCCGTTCTCCGGACTTTTCTTTTGCTAGATTAGCATTATCCTCCAATTTCTTGATTCTTTCTTCAACCACTGATAGTACCGTGTTCTGGATCTTATCGATGAAACTAGATAAACTATTTTCGATTGCCTTTCCGACCTCCTCGGCAATCACTTATCTCGTTTGCTCGGTGACTCTCGGCACCGTATTATCGTTACCTTTATCCGCCATCTTTAATACTGAAATGTTTACATTGACCGTTAAGCATTTCATTTATAATATATGATTTACTTGTTTTGGTTTAATCAAGTTCATAGCTTGATTCGATCGTTCTTGTTTCATGCGTTTTCCGTGTTTGAGTGAATCTACACACTCTTTTTGTGCATATCCATTCATGTTTCATTTCTATATTCTTTAATCTATTTAAAACAATTTACACTTACCGGATGTTTGATCAAGCTTGAACCGAACACACTTTATTGACAACCCTTAGCCCTGATTACCAACTTGTAAGACCCGGCTTAAATAACTAGATTAATATTGCATAACGTGCATTTAGTACAAAATATTTGAGTTTACAAAAAACTTTCATGAATTTTAAGACCATACATGATCATAATATTCAAGTTATAACCCTACTAATTAAATATTCATGACACGACAACAAGTGTTTACATATTCTTTAAAACAAAACAGATCAAGTGCGGAAGCTTCGTTTTGTGTGTTCGGTTCGGAGACATTTGCTTGATCATCATCCACGTACTTGCATTACCTAAAAACTGAAAATTTTGATAAACATTAGTATTAAAGTCCTTGGAAATTAACATAATCGAAACTACGTTCGCAAACGGATTCGAGTAACCAAGAAATACAAAATTTAGCATTCATGACTGGGCGCTACCGTAACTTACGGTAGTCACCGTAACTTACGGTAGCCACTGAGTAAAAGTGGTCTGCCGTAAATCAGTAGAAAACCACCGTAATGTTTTATTTGCTACCGTAAGTTACGGTGGCTACCGTAACTTACGGTAGCTGCTGCACTTTCTCTCTTGTGTTGCAGTTTTGCCAATTCTTTTCCTATGTGACCGTAATTTACTTACGAACACGTTTATCAACACGGTTTGTATAAAAATATCATTCAAAAACAGTTGTCATATGATTTGTCTCTTGATTATTTGACCCGTTTGTTTACAAGTTCTGTAACTTGTGTATTAGTGATCACATGATTAGGGCCATTTACACATATCTAGATTTTACCAACTATGGCGTTTCGCTTCCCTCTCGAAGGATTGCTTACGCAATAATCTTCATGCTTGTTTCCAAGGTTTCAAACTTGCTTTTTAATACTACTTGACATGCTTAAATTCCGAGCTTTAATTCCCGTATTAAGGGCTAAATTTCACAACTAGTTTAGCGTGTCCGCTACACGGCTTACGCTTTGTTTATAACCATTCAACAAGCGATGGTCATTAACTTCAAAGTTTACTACTCAACTTGTTTTGACCCGTTTGGATGCCGAATGAAGACCACCATTCAAGACATTCCAAAAATCTACTTCTAACACATGTTTTGGTCGTTTTAATCATCTAAAGCACTTCGTCACTTCCGTGACTTAACGGGTTTTCTTGTTTACCTATTTTCCAACACAACGGACTAAAATAATTAAATAACATGACATAACGAAACCATAGGTCACGTACCTTTAGAGCACACTTTTCCCACGCATATTCCCTCCGGTTTGTCCGCTTGGCGATCCGGACTCCTTGCCTAGAGAGTTAAATTTACAATCGATTTAGAACTCTTTTATAATCAATAATGGACAATTTATCATGATAATCAAATCTGCGTTTTTTGTCCATTCTTCAACATTCTATTCCTCACTTAGGCGTTTTAACAAACACCTAGCGGGTCAGATTTTACATATTCATTACTAGATTGTTGACATGTTACTTCCATCTATTTTCACTTTAATTAGACAATTCTTACTATATTTCAACATCAATAATACTGAATTTAACACATACTTTCAGTTTTCACTAGAATAATAGTCATAATCCTAGTGTTTATCTAGTTCTACAATTTCATTAATCACCTACAATGGTGATTATGAACTCTTCAAGTAACATGCAAGGATTTTACAAGGGAGCATCTAGGGTTTATCCCTAGACATCTTATTACTCCTAATTTCATCAATGCAACACATATTCAAGCTCAATTCTTGATTTTCTCATTTAACCTAAAACTGAACTTGAATCAAAATACCAAAATTTTGCATACCTTTTGATCCCTGCAACGAGGTGATCACTAATTTGTGTTTAGAACTTGATTTAGAGCGAATTAAGGGCTTCAATTTGTGAATTTTGTGTGAAACTAGGGGTTGGAGAAAACTCCTGGTCGCCCTTCCTTCTGTTCGATCGATACCCACACACAAGTGTGTGGTTTGTAATGTTTTGTTTACCATTTTAGCATTTAACTTTCAATCTTTGCAAGTTTGGTCCCTTAACTTTGTTTACTTTATGATCTAAGTGTTTTAACCTTATTATATGCCAATACAAGGCTCGTAGCTGACTGGGTTATGATTTCCTAGTTAGTCGGTTCCTGTTTAATTAGCACTTTATAATTCTGATTTAGAGTTTTATAAATTCCGGGTTGTTACAAGTCCACCCCCCTTAAAAAGGGTTTTGTCCCTGAAACCTAATTACGTACCGAATAGTGCAGGGTAGAGTCGTTGCATCTCCTCCTCGGATTCCCATGTGGTATCCGAACCCTTCCGGTGTTCCCATTTGACCTTTACTTGATTGATTTCTTTATTTCTTAAGGTCTTCACCTTACGATCCAAAATCGCAATGGGTTTCACCACGTAGTTAAGTCTATCATCCACTTTGATGTCATCGTAGTGGATATAAGCTGTTTCATCCGCTAAACATTTCCGAAGATGTGACACATGAAATGTGCTATGAATCCCGCTTAATTCTTCCGGTAGTTCAAGGCGGTATGCTACCTTTCCTACCCATTCAACAATCGTAAACGGTCCGATAAATCTCGGGCTTAATTTTCCTCTCTTTCTAAATCGGATAACCCCCTTCCATGGGGATACCTTAAGCATGACTTTGTTGCCAACCTGAAACTCGATTGGTCTTCGCCTTTTGTCTGCATACGACTTTTGTTTATCTTGAGCCGCTTTCAAGTGTGCCCGAACCACATCAATCTTTTCATTAGTGGCTTGTACTATATCTTGGTGGGCAATTTCGCGTGGGCCCACTTCACCCCAACATACTGGGGTCCGGCATTTCCTACCATAGAGCATTTCGTACGGTGCCATCCCAATACTGGCATGGTAACTGTTATTATACGAAAACTCGACTAATGGTAGATAAACATCCCAACTGCCTCCGAAGTCTATTATACATGCTCGTAGCATGTCTTCCAATGTTTGGATTGTTCTTTCACTTTGTCCATCCGTCTGCGGATGATACGCAGTGCTAATGAACAATTTTGTTCCCATTTGCTCTTGGAAATCTCGCCAAAAATTTGAGGTGAACTGGGTATCCCTATCAGACACAATGGATACTGGTACTCCGTGGCGTGCCACTATCTCATTAGTGTAAATCTCCGACATCTTTTCTGACGTATAAGTCTCACGTATTGGAATAAAGTGAGCACTCTTTGTCAATCTATCAACAACTACCCATATTGCATCAAATCCGCGGTTCGTCCTTGGTAGTTTGGTTAACAGGTCCATTGTAATATCTTCCCATTTCCAAACCGGAATTTCCAACGGTTGAAGCTTACCGTATGGTTTTTGGTGTTCCTCCTTGACTTGTAGTCATGTCAGGCACTTCTCCACGTATTTCACTACGTCTCTTTTCATTCTGGGCGACCAATAGTTTTGTTTCAAGTCGTTATACATCTTGGTCGCTCCCGGATGAATGGAATAACGGGATTTGTGAGCTTCATCTAGTAGAAGCTTTTTAACTCCACATGTGTTAGGCACCCAGATTCTGTTGAAACGTGTTTTCAAACCATGATTGCCTTCTTCAAGATCCTTAATTTGGCCGAGAATTCTTTCCTTTTTCCAGTTTTCTACCTGCGCTGCTTCAACTTGTGCTTCTCGGATTCGTTCTAGTAGACCCGAGGTCATAATAAGCTGCATTGATTGCACTTGTATCGGGGCATAATCTGCCTTTCGACTTAACGCGTCTGCTACTACATTGGCTTTCCCCGGGTGGTAATGTATTTCACAATCGTAATCCTTGACTGTGTCCAACCACCGCCTTTGTCTCATGTTTAATTCCTTCTGATCGAAGAAATATTTCAAACTTTTATGGTCCGTGAAGATTGTACATTTTACCCCATACAAATAATGTCTCCATATTTTTAAGGCGAATACTACTGTTTCCAGCTCCAAATCATGAGTAGGGTATTTCTTTTCATGGATCTTCAATTGCCTCGAGGCGTAGGCTATGACCTTGCCTTGTTGCATTAAAACACATTCGAGCCCCGAATGCGACGCATCCGAGTAAACCACCATGTCATCAACTCCTTTCGGTAACGTTAGCACCGGAGCGTGTGTTAACTTTTCTTTGAGTGTTTGGAAGGCTTCCTCTTGCTTGATGCGCCATACAAACTTTTCCTCCTTGCAAGTCAATTTGGTCAGTGGTAAAGCAATTTTGGAGAAATCTTGTATGAATCTCCTATAATATCCCGCGAGCCCTAAAAAGCTTTGGATTTCTGAGGGATTCCTTGGAGTGTTCCATTTTGACACTGCTTCTACTTTTGACGGATCCACTAGTACCCCGTCGGCACTAATGATATGCCTGAGAAACTGCACCTCTCGTAACCAGAAAGCGCACTTTGAAAATTTTGCATATAACTTTTCTCGTCTGAGTGTCTCTAACACTTCTTGCAAATGGTAAACAAGCTCAGCTTCATTCCTCGAATACACTAAAATGTCATCGATAAATACAATTACCAACTTATCTAGCATAGGTTTGCAAACTCGGTTCATAAGATCCATGAAAGTCGCGGGCGCATTAGTCAACCCAAAGGGCATCACAAGGAATTCATAATGCCCGTACCGCGTACGAAAGGCTGTCTTCGGTATGTCTTCCTCCTTGACTTTCAACTGGTGATAACCCGATCTGATATCGATCTTTGAGAATCAACTTGCTCCTTGCAGCTGATTAAACAAGTCATCAATTCTTGGGAGTGGGTACCGATTTTTCACCGTGAGTTTGTTTAACTCTCGGTAGTCGATACACATACGCATACTGCCATCTTTCTTTTTCACGAATAGCACCGGTGCGCCCCACGGGGATACACTCGGTCAGATAAACCCCTTGTCGAGCAGTTCCTGGATCTGAGACATCAATTCCTGCAGCTCCGACGGCGCGAGTCGATATGGCGCCTTGGCCACAGGTTTGGCGCCCGGAATAAGTTCGATTCCGAACTCCACCTCTCATTCTGGTGGTATTCCTGGCAAATTTTCCGGGAACACATCCTCATAATCACGTACCACCGGTACATCCCCGATTTTTAGGGATTCATCCTTCGTCTCACTTGCGTACACCATATATGCCTTGTATCCATGTTTCATAAGTCGGTGAGCTTCTAGCATTGTGCATACCACCGGGTTACCGCCTTTTTCACCGTATATTGTAACGTGCTTCCCACTAGGGGATGTC
Source organism: Helianthus tuberosus (assembly GCA_030545235.1). Taxonomy (NCBI): domain Eukaryota; kingdom Viridiplantae; phylum Streptophyta; class Magnoliopsida; order Asterales; family Asteraceae; genus Helianthus; species Helianthus tuberosus. The sequence goes on along the minus strand of CM060372.1, from coordinate 79,648,353 downwards.
AGTTTTATTTCCTTTCTGAAACATGCCACTTTTGCGTGGTATCGGGACAACCAATCCATACCCACGATCACTTGGAATTCTCCCATCGACATTGGGATCAAGTCTATTGTGTATTCTTCAATCAATGCTCAATTTACAGTTTTCACATACATCACAAACAATAAAGCTCTTGTTATTACCTATCTCTACTTCTAAAGGCACAGGTAATTTTGTTAGAACAAATGAAGGATGTCGAATAAACCCATACGAAATAAAGGATTTATTCGCACCTGTATCAAATAATATACATGCAGGAATCGAGTTTACAGCAAATATACCTACAACCACTTCGGGTTCAACTTTTGCTTCTGCGGCAGTTAAGTGGAAAGATCTAGCCTTTGCCTTCGGGGCTTCACCTTTCGTGTCTTACCCATCTTTCTTTCCCACTAGTTCCAAGCATTCCGATTTCTTGTGACCCGGTCGATAACAATTGTAGAAGACCGTCACTTTTTCCGGGCATGATGTAGCCATATGTCCCGTCTTCCGACATATAGGACAAGGTTTATCCTTGAAGCGACACTCGCCCTTATGACCTTTTCCACAAATCTTACAACTAGGCGACCCGCCTTTTACATCAGATTTCTTCCCAGTTTCGTTCATTCGCGCTTTCTTGGTAGGGCTCGGATTGACATTTTGAGCCCTCCGTTCACCTCGTTCAACCTGCTTTCTCAATTCGATCTCCTGTTCCCGAGCAACATTTATGATCTCGGTAAGGGTCTCGTATTTTGAAGGAGTCATAAACTCCCTATACTCGGCGCTCAACATGTTATAGTAGTAGTATATCTTTTGCTCTTCATTCGTCACCAATTCACTGCAAAACTCCATCTTATCCATAAACGTTGCCGTAATCTTGTCTATGGTCTCGCCCTTGTGCCTGAGTTGCATGAACTCTTCCTTGATTCTATTGATGACTGCCTTGGGACTATGATGTTTAAGAAACGGCGTCTTAAACTCCTCCCATGTCATGGCCTTAACCGCTTCGCTTCCAATCTCATTCTTTTTGTTATCCCACCAGTCTTTCGCTTGACCCCTTAATTGACCCGTACCATTGGCTACGTAGTCATCCTCATTACAATGGGTCCTCTCAAATACCCCTTCGATATCGCTTAGCCATCGTTGGCACACGATTGGGTCAACTTCCCCATTATAGACTGGCGGTTTGCACGCCATGAACTCTTTGTATGTACAAGGTTTCCGTTCTCCAGACTTTTCTTTTGCTAGATTAGCATTATCCTCCAATTTCTTGATTCTTTCTTCAACCACTGATAGTACCGTGTTCTGGATCTTATTGATGAAACTAGATAAACTATTTTCGATTGCCTTTCCGACCTCCTCGGCAATCACTTCTCTCGTTTGCTCGGTGACTCTCGGCACCGTATTATCGTTACCTTTATCCGCCATCTTTAATACTGAAATGTTTACATTGACCGTTAAGCATTTCATTTATAATATATGATTTACTTGTTTTGGTTTAATCAAGTTCATAGCTTGATTCGACCGTTCTTGTTTCATGCATTTTCCGTGTTTGAGTGAATCTACACACTCTTTTTGTGCATATCCATTCATGTTTCATTTCTATATTCTTTAATCTATTTAAAACAATTTACACTTACCGGATGTTTGATCAAGCTTGAACCGAACACACTTTATTGACAACCCTTAGCTCTGATTACCAACTTGTAAGACCCGGCTTAAATAACTAGATTAATATTGCATAACGTGCATTTAGTACAAAATATTTGAGTTTACAAAAAACTTTCATGAATTTTAAGACCATACATGATCATAATATTCAAGTTATAACCCTACTAATTAAATATTCATGACACAACAACAAGTGTTTACATATTCTTTAAAACAAAACAGATCAAGTACGGAAGCTTTGTTTTGTGTGTTCGGTTCGGAGACATTTGCTTGATCATCATCCACGTACTTGCATTACCTAAAAACTGAAAATTTTGATAAACATTAGTATTAAAGTCCTTGGAAATTAACATAATCGAAACTACGTTCGCAAACGGATTCGAGTAACCAAGAAATACAAAATTTAGCATTCATGACTGGGCGCTACCGTAAGTTACGGTAGCCACCGTAAGTTACGGTAGCCACTGAGTAAAAGTGGTCTGCCGTAAATCAGTAGAAAACCACCGTAATGTTTTATTTGCTACCGTAAGTTACGGTGGCTACCGTAACTTACGGTAGCTGCTGCACTTTCTCTCTTGTGTTGCAGTTTTGCCAATTCTTTTCCTATGTGACCGTAATTTACTTACGAACACGTTTATCAACACGGTTTGTATAAAAATATCATTCAAAAACAGTTGTCCTATGATTTGTCTCTTGATTATTTGACCCGTTTGTTTACAAGTTCTGTAACTTGTGTATTAGTGATCACATGATTAGGGCCATTTACACATATCTAGATTTTACCAACTATGGCGTTTCGCTTCCCTCTCGAAGGATTGCTTACGCAATAATCTTCATGCTTGTTTCCAAGGTTTCAAACTTGCTTTTTAATACTACTTGACATGCTTAAATTCCGAGCTTTAATTCCTGTATTAAGGGCTAAATTTCACAACTAGTTTAGCGTGTCCGCTACACGGCTTACGCTTTGTTTATAACCATTCAACAAGCGATGGTCATTAACTTCAAAGTTTACTACTCAACTTGTTTTGACCCGTTTGGATGCCGAATGAAGACCACCATTCAAGACATTCCAAAAATCTATTTCTAACACATGTTTTGGTCGTTTTAATCATCTAAAGCACTTCGTCACTTCCGTGACTTAACGGGTTTTCTTGTTTAGCTATTTTCCAACACAACGGACTAAAATAATTAAATAACATGACATAACGAAACCATAGGTCACGTACCTTTAGAGCACACTTTTCCCACGCATATTCCCTCCGGTTTGTCCGCTTAGCGATCCGGACTCCTTGCCTAGAGAGTTAAATTTACAATCGATTTAGAACTCTTTTATAATCAATAATGGACAATTTATCATGATAATCAAATCTGCGTTTTTTGTCCATTCTTCAACATTCTATTCCTCACTTAGGCGTTTTAACAAACACCTAGCGGGTCAGATTTTACATATTCATTACTAGATTGTTGACATGTTACTTCCATCTATTTTCACTTTAATTAGACAATTCTTACTATATTTCAACATCAATAATACTGAATTTAACACATACTTTCAGTTTTCACTAGAATAGTAGTCATAATCCTAGTGTTTATCTAGTTCTACAATTTCATTAATCACCTACAATGGTGATTATGAACTCTTCAAGTAACATGCAAGGATTTTACAAGGGATCATCTAGGGTTTATCCCTAGACATCTTATTACTCCCAATTTCATCAATGCAACACATATTCAAGCTCAATTCTTGATTTTTTCATTTAACCTAAAACTGAACTTGAATCAAAATACCAAAATTTTGCATACCTTTTGATCCCTGCAACGAGGTGATCACTAATTTGTGTTTAGAACTTGATTTAGAGCGAATTAAGGGCTTCAATTTGTGAATTTTGTGTGAAACTAGGGTTTGGAGAAAACTCCTGGTCGCCCTTCCTTCTGTTCGATCGATACCCACACACAAGTGTGTGGTTTGTAATGTTTTGTTTACTATTTTAGCATTTAACTTTCAATCTTTGCAAGTTTGGTCCCTTAACTTTGTTTACTTTATGATCTAAGTGTTTTAACCTTATTATATGCCACTACAAGGCTCGTAGCTGACTGGGTTATGATTTCCTAGTTAGTCGGTTCCTGTTTAATTAGCACTTTATAATTCTGATTTAGAGTTTTATAAATTCCGGGTTGTTACATATATATGTTAATAATTCAGGTGAAATCTTGAATTTATCGTTTGTGAAGATTCTAGAAGACCCAAAATCTTTAAAGCTGGTATGATTATTTATGTTTTACTGAATAATCTGATGTTTAATAGCCTAATTCATATAATATTTATTTAACTTCATTATATACTTAATAGTACTATCTTTGTATTCATGAGTTACCTCTCACTTTTGTTTATAACCATTGGGGTCGACCATGGCCACGTATTGATCTCCTGATCCGTCATGAATGTGGTAAGTCTTGGACCGTAACTATGAAAACATTAGAGTCTAGACCGGCTTTGGCTGATGGTTGGGCAGCAGTTGTTAAAGGCCTTCAATTGTCAAATGATTCACTGTTGGTTTTCAAACCTATTCGACATGATGTGTTTGAACTTTCGTGTTTTATTGACGGTGTATGCGGTGAATCATATTTCACATATCAGCGATACACGCAATTGGGCTTAACTGTATGTATATTTTTTTTCCTTTTGCACATTATTAATCTAATTGTATACATTTTATTTATTATATATTTATGTAATATTATAGTATTAGTTCTATTTACTATATCGAAACAACATGCGTAGTAACTTATGATACATGTTTCATTTAATGCAGGTAATTCCAGATGCTTTTATTAAAAAGTTTTATAAAAAACACACACTAAACGGCACCTATCAAATACTAGCTGCTGGTACTCGTTGGAGTGTGGAATCTGCTAAAATACATAACTGTTATGCATTCACAGACGGATGGCCGACTCTTTGCGAAAGGCTTAAAATCTTTGATGAAGATGTATTGATCTTTAATAAGATTGATAACGTTGCCTTTCAGTTATCAGTTTATCGAGATTGTATTCCTATTGTTTTGAGTGACATAGTTAATTCTGATGATGATGTGGTCGTTGAAATAAGTCATGATCATTTTGTTGATAAGTTAGACAAGGTAATTATTTATTTTTCTTATATACACATGATTTTATTAATTACTTACCCATAATTTACTTCAATGTTTTTTTGATAGGCATATGATATACATTCTGGCCACACCTTTCGACATGAACAAATAACAGTCAACAAGGTAATCTTATATTGCTATAAATTTTTATAATGGTTACAATTCATATGAATTTTAACGATGTCACATAATCAAGTGGTTTATTTATGTTAATTTGATATGTGTATCGACAAAACTTCCTGACATTCATAAAGAAAAAGGTATCATCATTAACGAAGAAGTTGTGAAACCAATGAAAAGGAAACAAGATGTTGTTGATTGCACTCCAAAGGTATGTACCCGTGTTAAGTATCACCATGTCTTTCAATAGGCTATTTTTTGGGTATTATACTAATTTTTTTTTACCATCATAAGTATTTACTTTATTATTTTAACATCCAGCATGATAAAAAGGGCAAAGAATTGTTTGATAGTACAATCAACTTTAAAACATCAATTGTTTCAAAGTTTTGTGAAACTGAAGACAAGCATGTGGTAATGATTTACTTTGTATTATTAATGCCACATCATCATCTAAACTTTTAATCCTAATGATTGTCATTAGAATAATATTAGTTATATGTTTAACCAATAATATAGGTAAAGCAAAATGTACCCTCGGTTGGCACTTCCAGATTGAAGAAATATAGCCTCCCGAAGAAAGGTCAAACAGGGAATGTTCCCGTAGATGCTGAAAATTTTGACTTTACACGAAAAGGAGAATATAAGCTGGTATGATTTTTCGTTTCCTAAACTTTCGATTTACATTTTAGTAATTATTAAATAATTTTAAACAACTTTGATTTTTAATGTACGTTGTTAAATGCAGCGTCTTCCTGTCGAAGTTGCTAATCGAGCCGGGTTTACGAAGAAGAAACATTCATTGAAACTTCATAACTTGGAAGGACATGTTGTTGTTTACACAGCCAAGACTGAAAAAATGGATGTGCGAAACGTTATTCGGTCGAGAACTGGCAAAAATTTATGGCTGACAACAACTTGATTGATGGTGTGATGCTTGATTTCACCTTTATTACTTCAAAAAACACCATAATCTTGAAAAACGTCCGATCCGGTTAGTAAAACTCTATATATCTATAATTCGTAGTTAAGTGGTGGTTGATATGAACTAAGATTTTGTTGGTTGGTTAACTTTTGTGTTTTGAACAAGTACCTTTGTTTTGTTTATTATCGTATGCGTTGCTATGTTACCCATTGATGTTTTCAATCTGTATGTCTATAACTTAATTAGACCATTTTGTTTGTATGAAGCGATATTGGATTTTGTTATGATACTAATATATATCTTCTAAATGTGACTTATCAAAGTAAAGATTAAGTTGCAATCATGATATCAAGCCATGTTATTTAAAGGTACTAATTAAATTTAATTGCTTTTGGAAATCAATTTAATCTATCCAGTACTATTAACATTAACATTATTTTTGGGAACTGCTAAATCAAATAAATTTTATTACCTTGATTTGAGTAATTTAGTAAATGTTCAAAACCAAAATTTAAATTTCAAATTTCATTGCTAAAATTTTCAACCCACCATCTATTATAAATACTTCTCTTTCATTGTGTTTCATTCACATCTAACATTTGGAGTTTCTGTGAATCGAATTACGATCAAAGGTATGGCTATTATCCATTTCATCATTCATCAATTTATATTAATATCGACCTAACATATTATGCTTTCTTTTGATCTGTTTGTTTTTTTGGTTTTGGTAATAATAATGTTTTTTTTTTCTACTCAAACTTAATTAATCATATACTCTTATTAGTATTCATTCTACCTCTTATTTGCAGATTACAATTTAAAGTGTTAACCTTCAATCTATAAATATTAATCTATAAATATTGTGTAGGGAAATATTAAGTTTTATGCGTACATACCATCTAATTGTATTCGATTATAGTTATATTTTAAAGATGGTTACGTGTTTCTAATATTAAGGTTAATTTCGTTTATTGTTACACATAATAACTTTCTATTATAAATTTTTTGTCCCTAATCATAGATAGAAATTCTGATTACCTTTTTTTAACATATACATAAACTATTTTATTTGATTTGTTATATCTTTTATTGTTATATCTATTGTAACATATACATAAACTTTTAATGTGTATTACAATTACAATTCGTATTTGTTGTTCATTCTTTCATTGTTCTAATCACATGATTATACATATATGTATGGTTTAAAGTAACAAGTAAAATTAACGTTCTTATATGTTTTAATACAATTTTAAAGATGGTTACGTGTTTCTAATATTAAGGTTAATTGCGTTTATTGGTACACATAATAACTTTCTATTATAAATTTTTAGTCTCATCATAGATAGAAATTATGATTACCTTTTTTTAACATATACATAAACTATTTTATTTCATTTGTTATATCTTCCATTGTAGCAAAAGTATATCATAAAATGGACAAGCTTGGGTCTGAATTGATTGTGGACGAAATTTTCACAAGGCTGCCTGCAAAAGCTATAGGCTGTTTCAAATGTCTTTCCAAATTTTATCGTAATGAACTGTCAAATGATAATTTTGAGATTATGCATTCTCGGTGAATTCTAACTTCGCTACAAAAGAAACTTCTGTCCTTAAAAGATAACTCAATTGTTGTTGACAACATAGTAGGCGGGAATTTGCAAGCCGATACAAGCAAAACCATAATTTCTCCATTTAATGTCCATCCTTCTTTCTTACGTGTTATAGCGTCCTTTAAAGGTCTGCTATTAATTTGCAATGAAAGGATGTGTTGTGAGCTCATACTTTGGAATCCAACAACGAGGCGCTTTAAATTTTTGGCCGATGACTACTTTGATCGTAATTTCGAGCGAAACGCTGATACTGGTGGAATGTACTTTGACGACTCGAACGATCTCAAAGTTCTTCACATCAAACGTTACCGTAATGTTGTTAATGCTCGAGTTTACTCACGTCGTCGTGAGTCATGGAGAATGATAAATTCATTGAACGTAACTAATTTTGCTTCAACATATTACTCATGGTCTCCCGGAATTTATTCGGGGAAAAGCATATATTTGATGGTTTCCAATTATTGGTTTCCACCACGTGAGAGACACATAGTAGCTTTCGATTTTCTTTTCGAAACTTTCAGCACTCTTCCTTTTCCCGAGGTTTTGGAAGTGAATCCTTTGCAAGGACATTTTTTGAGCATTGCAATGAAGCTGCATGTGATTGTTGTTGGACGGTCTGATAAGCTATTTGCTGATTTTTTCAAATTTGAAGATGAGGCGTGGATCAAAGTGTTTTCTTTCAATACGCCTCATATTGTTGATTATCTTGAAAGGCGTTGAAGGACAAATATAATTCAAGACAACAAGTGGCTCATAACAAGCATTTGGGGTGATATTGTTGAAGTTGACCTTTGTAATGAATCTTTCAAGTACCTCGAACATGTTGATGACTAAAGCGGTCCGAAAGGAGCCTTATTTATCGAGACCACTATGTCGCCTATAGTTTAGAAATTTTTATATCCTTTCTTAACTTGAATAATTAAATACCTTATTATATTTTCTTTTTTCGTTGTTTTAATACAGCATTTGCAGTTATGTATTGACCTCATTTGTTTTTTATCGGTTTATAATATTTAAAATTTTTGTCATGCTTCTATTGTTTGGTTGTATAATGTTAATTTAGGATAACATAAATTACGTATCAATTACTATCTAATAATAAGAATGATAAGAATCTCATACTTAAATACATTTAAACTTTACTCAAATTTTGGATTGTCGTATTCTTACATCGTCTCACATTATAATTTCAGGAATGTCTAAAAGAAAAAACAATCATTGTTCATCTGTATCTTACAACACAGGAAAGGAAAACATTTCAAGCGGTAATGTCGTAAATTTTAAACTCGATTTCTCTTTCATAAAGTTTTTTTATGTACATGTTTAAATATAATTTAATCATTTTAATTACAGATGTTTCAACCATTCTACATACTAATCCATCCTCCAATATTACAACTGGTAATACTATAACTTATTATTTTAGGATAGATACTAGTATCTTATACATAACCGAACTTTTTTAGTTTACCAAGAAAATAAACTAAATTTTATATATTGTGTTACGTTTAATTTTTACCATGTATATGTTAACATGGAATTTGTTTTGCTAAACTGTGTATTTTTTATTCCCTTACAGTTCGTAGAGTTAGAAGGCCATTATCGACCATTACTAACGGTACTAATTCACTATTTTTTTTTAATTTTCCTGTGTTTGTACTTGGATGTTAAGTAATTTTTTAGGTATTTTTTCTATATTTAAAACACATCAGTATTATGCATTGTGACTTTAATTATTAATTTGTGTGTATGTTGTTGTTGTAGTTGTCATTCCCATTGTTACTCAAGACCAGGCAAAACATAGTCGGAAAATAAGGAAAGTATTATTGGATAACAAAAGATCTAAGATACATGGATGTCCATCACATGTTGACCATACAATGGACACAACGACTGATTTGATACCAACTCCTTCTTCTATTCCGACTGTTACACAACCATTATATGTTTTATCGGAAGGTTAGTTATTATTATTCTTTTGTAATTTTTAATTGCCGTATTTCAAGTAACATATTTTACTAAACTTGCATTTCACAATATTGCTATCTATGTTTAATTTAGCCTAATCATATATTTTATTTTAATTCTTTCTTTATCTACCAATATTTTCGAATTTGTATATATAGATAATAGCCGATTAAGGAAAGTAAATTTGGACAATACAAGATCTGCTCAAAGACATAGGATATCATATACCAATAGCAATTTACAGACCTCTTCTGATCTAGAAGCAACTCCAAATGTCATGCCTAATCGAACTGGATCATTCATGCCAACAAGTAAATACTTATTAACTTTTATATATATCAATGTTGTTTATATAAATTAATATCATGAAGATTATTAAAAAACTTTTTTTATATATATTAATAGGTAATGTAAGTTGTCTTACGAACAATGGTACTCAACCAACAGACGCTACTCCGGGTCATATTGCTTTTAACCTTACGTCATTTACTGGCACCTCCAGTATGCTTCAAAATTCTTCTTTTGAAAGGTTGTCATCCGGAAAACGTAAGTTAATTGACATACTAATGTGCGTGAGTGTTATTAGTTTTTAATTTATATATTAAGCCCTTTTTAACACTTTTTAGCCAAGTTTTAAATTTATAAAACACGATATTTACTAACACTAAACACACATATGGGCAAGTGCACCCATCGTGAGCGTAGTATAGTGTTGGCAAGATACCGAGGTCGTCCAAGGACACAAGAGCTTTTAGTACTGGTTTATCCTCAACGTCTAATCAAATCAAAAGTTTAGAAAAAAAAGTTTTTAAAATAAGAAAAATAAAAACTAATTAAAATGCTGAAAAATAAAAATAAAAATAAAAACAGATAGACAAGATGAATCACTTGGCTCCGACTCGTGTTTAGTGTAACCTTTGATTATTTCCGCACTTTTGCACTATTTAAGAGATTATCTTAGTTATTGTAGTAGGCCCCTCTTTTGAAGGTGACGTTACCCTCAACCCAGTAGTTTGAGTCAGCAAGGATACAATCCTAAAGGGTCGGATTATTGAAAGATAATTAATTAAGTTATTAATGCATATTATGGTAGGCCCCTCTTTTGAAGGTGACGTTTCCCTCCGCTAAGTAGTCTGAGTCAGCAGGGATACAGTCCTAAGTAGCCGGGTTAAAGTATTAATAGTAGCTTACATATGAGGGGATCAAAGAGTTTGGTCCCCCGCCATCCAATACCGATGTGTATTGAAGGAGGTCCTACTAAATTTGACCCAGGTCCTTGCAGGATCTATACACTGAACAAGACAGTAAAATAATGCTAAGACACCACGGACAAACGATAAGGAAGAATCACCTTCAACATAAGAAACTAGTTATTAAAGTCATTAATACATAACCAAGTAAAAAGTGCGAAAAGATTAAAAATAAAAAGTATTACACTAGACACTTGTCTTCACCAAGTGATGTAAGAGACTTAGGCAAACATGGCCTTTGATTGTCAAGAACTCTTACGATCAATCTTGGATCCCGAGACGACTCACACACTATATGACGGACAATGGATGATGGTGGTGGATGATGGTGTTGTGATGGTGGTGGGTGGTGGGTGAAGTTTGAGAGAGGTGGTGTGCCAATGGATGGTTTGCAAATGAGCCAAGCACCCCTATTTATAGCCTGAACAGCAGCTCGGGCACGGCCCCGTGTCCAGTGGGCACGGCCCCGTGTCCAGTGGGCACGGCCCCGTGTCCATCATCTTCTCTGTCTTCATTAATTGCAGTTTGTCTGCATTAGTTGACCACGCCCCCGTGTCCGCTGGGCACGACCCCGTGTGCAAAAGCGTATCTGTACTATCAAGATTTACCTGGATTCTGCGAATCTTATAGTTAACCACGGCCCCGTGTCCGCTGAGCACGGCCCCGTGGTGGGCGATGGAAGCTTCTACAACTTTGTCTTTTATGCTGACACTTGGGCACGCCCCCGTGTTCACTGAGCACGGGGCGTGTTCAGCCTTCTGTTCTCTTGTTTTGCTTGGGAAGATGCTTTCGGGGAGGTCGGGCATGCCACGTTTGTTCCTTTTCTTGTATTTATGTTAGATTTAGCTGCCTTTTTGCTTCTTTTGTTAATTTGAGCTCATTTAATCCTGAAAATACAAAAGGAAGACAAAAGCACACTTTTTCCAACATTAGTACTAAAAAGGGTTAGTTTTATGCCACAATTGATGTAATTTATATGTTGCATTTTGCACACATCAAATATCCCCACACTTGAATCTTTGCTTGTCCTCAATCAAAACTCTTTATAATGTGGCTTTACATTCCCAAATGGAATGGGTAGAAGAGAAGGTTTTTGGGCTTGTCATAGAGTGTCGGGATTTCCAAGATTCTTTATTAAGTTTTATTTTTATTTATTTACAATCCTATTCGTCATGATTTATTTAAAACTTTTCATAAGATAAATTACTTATTAGGGCATAGCATGCCATTTTAAAATTCTATTTATATACAAGTTCACATACCTCACGGGGGATCACTCAACACTCGGCCGAAGATGTATTTTAGTGAATCACTCGAGAGCGGCATGAAACTTACTCCTACCATAGGCTTGCCAAGCAATCAATCCTCCTCCTTTTTAACTATATACCTTTGTAAATATCAAGAGGACTTTTGGGTGAAGGGTTAGGCTTGGGATAAAGGTAGGTGGTTGGGTTAGTGGTTAGTAGAAAAAGGGCGAAAAGCGTGAAAAGCGTAAAAAGCATCGGTTTTCGTAAGACTTTTTATTTTTGCAATATTTATTTTGATGAAGCCATAATTCAAACAAAGTTATTTTTTATGAACTTGCTTGTTTATTTCTTTTGCTTCATCATCAACAATATTTTTTTTTATTTTTTTTTTATTTTTTTATTTTTTTTAGGAAGCTATACGAAAAACCGAGCTTGTTACTAAAACAAATGGTTAAAAATAAAAAAGTTTTGGTGGGTGAAAGGGTGTTTGGTTTGGGTTAAGAAATGAAAAGGTTTAGGCTCAAAGGGGTTAACTAGGGGGATTTTGGGTAGGTGGTAAAAAAAATGGTGTAGAAATAAAAAGGGTTAGTCCTAATGCCTCCATCATTTACTTACTCGGGTTTAAGTTGGTAAGGTGTAAGAACCAAGCGGCTATTCACACAAGAAACGAAAAATGAGCATTTAGTTTAAAGATATGTATTTGTATGCTCAATAAAGGCTCAAAACTCACTTTTGTGGGAATGAGTTTTTATGTGATCAAGTATATATAATTAAATTTTTACTAAGCTTGTCATGCCTTTTCATAATTTTCTTATGTTGGTTCTTTTTATCACGACGCTATCAGTTGTAAATTTGTAAAAATATAACCTTTTTAGAATTTGAAATTCCCAAGTTAAACCTAGACAAGTAAAAAAATTAGAAAATTTTTAAAAAAAAATTGGGGTGATTAGCAGTTCCAATTGAGTTTTGTGTAAGGCTTGCAATTAGGACTTGCAAGATTCAAAGTTTAAGCAACCCCCCCCCCCACTTAAATTACACATTGTCCTCAATGTGTCCCAAAAATAAGTTTTTAGGTTGATTGAATATGTAAAAGGTGTGAAAAAGCAAAATTTTGTGTTACTGGGCGTCTGGACACGGCCCCGTGTTCAGGTGCCAGTAACGAAAACTTACAGAAGGTGGACACGGGGGCGTGTCCACTGGGCACGACCCCGTGTCTGGCAAAAGTCTGCATATTTAGACAAACAGCAGGTCTGGGGGAGTGGGCACGGGGGCGTGTTGGTTGGACACGGCCCTGTGTAGACAATCTGCAAAGGTGAAAAACAGGTTTCTGGCTCTGGTTTTCCTGTCCCGGCTTTAGTAACACTAATGTTTAGTGTTCTAAGCCTCTTAAGTACCTGTTTTAGCAATAAACACTACACCAAACCATAGCAAACATCCTAAATTACCAAGTTCAACATCCACGTCACAAAGTTAAAAAGAAATGCAGAAAATAAAAAGAGTTAAAGGAAAGTAAATTGTTCAACACACGGCACGCAGGCCGGAAATTGTTCAAGATAAAAGGGGGGTTAACCTGTGGGGTCACCAACCAACCGCTTCTGCCTCCGCTCCTCCCGCCTAGTCCATGTCCTCGTCCTCATCATCATCATCTCCTCCACCATGCCCCGCAATGTACTCCCGGATATTCCCAATATCATCTTGGATATCGGATATGTTTCTCTCGATTGCTCCAACCCGGTTGTACGTGTTGCTCGCCATGTTATAGGTGTTCCTGGTGCACATGAGGTTTTCCTGCAACAAATCATGTAAACTTTGGAAATTAGGAAAACCACCTCCTTTTGAGGAGGACTGGCCCGGATCACCGTGGGGCTGGTACTGGTACTGATGATGTTGTGGAGCGTGAATGACGAGTGCCTCTTGCGGGTTCCATGCATGCCCCTGCATCCTTTGGAAGCTAACCGACCCGTCTTCAGCATCATAAATTAAGTTCATGGAGCGGCAGATGTGTACATCCACTCTTCCCGATCATGGACTCCTCTCGAAGGATCTAGGTATGTTCGTGAAGTGCTTGAAGAAACGGTATATCCACCCCCTAAAGAAGATAGGGGTTGGTGAAGTAGCTAGTCGGTTCCGATGCATTTTACGGAGCAGGAGGTACAAAACATCTAGGTGTATGCGGGTATGAATACAAGAAGGACCACCAAATCTCTCAGCCCCACAACGCCACTGCTATCATGCCTTTGGCTAAGAGAGTAAGCGAGGACTCTATGAATGTAACGGTAAAGCGGGTCCCTCAGCTTAGTGCTCTTAGTGCTGCTCGGGTTGTAGTGCCCTTCACCAATCTGAGCCCATGCGGCTTGGCGTTCGTTCTCATCCAACTCTCGTACTCCTCCGGTGTTTTCTTCATTACCCGCATCTTCCTCCACATACAACCCAATTATCAACCCAAATTGTGCCATTGAAATCGAGTACCTAGTTCCACCACATCGGAATGCTACCCCATCATTGTCAAATGGGTCGCACCTTGAATTGAACGTGAAGGTGCTATAGAATTCCATAGTGCACTCGTGGACTAAGCGAAGTCAAGTGGTCAGGGTGACTCTTAGTGGTCCTGTGACTAGGTTGTTGAAGCTGTCAAGTTGGTTCACCAATGCTAACAAATCCATGCACGCTTGTCTTGGGTATTCTTCCGGTCTTGTTTGAAGTACTTCGTATCTATCCCTAGCATCGAGCTCATTTGCGTTGAACCTCATGAATTTTCTTGACATCTGAAAGAATACACCAAAAGTTAGCATGAAATAGTGGAATTTTCGGACAAAACTGCAAACAGCGAGCTGGACACGGCCCCGTGTTCAGCGGACACGACCCCGTGTCCAGGCGTCTGTTACTTAAAAACTTCATTTTTCGACCCGGCTTCGAAAACTTGAAAATTTTTGGTCCAATAGGTGCGGTTTCCCCCGAAAATGAAACCCCAAGTGCCGTTTTTCCCATAACAAACCGTTTACCCATTCAATTTTATCTTTTTCGGTTCAAAAACAAGGGTTTGAGGTTTTTGTGAGAAATCGGGCGAATCTTTGAACAATACAAGTGGGTTTACTTCCTATAGCCCTACTCTAAACTAATGCTAACAGATTTAAGCAAAAATTTGAGGTTTGATCCGGATGAAGTTCAAGAACCCTAGATTTTTCCCCAAATTTTTGAAGTTTTAACTACATGCAAATGCTTAATCTAACTAATAATAGTGGTAGAATCATACCTTGATGTTGTTAGAACGATAGGAGACGTCGAAAATCTGCGGAAAATCGCCTTGAACCAGAGCGTTTTTGGGGAAACGGGGCGTGTGGAATGAAGTAACTGTTATGAAAAAGGGGTTTTATCCCGACAGTCGCGCGGACACGGCCTCGTGCCGAGGAAAAGTTTTTTTTTTTTTTAGTGGTCGTGTGAGTGCCCTTTGTTTCCCAAAAACTTGGTTAAAAGACTTACCGATTATGATGTCATCCCGTTGGTTCGTAACTTACCAGGCATTATGTTGTTGCCTTTACTCATCGACCGTTTGAAGCGAGATTTCTTCCTCTTCATCCTCAATAAATCCTTGATAGAGTTTCAGCCGTTGTCCATTAACTTTGAATGGAGGTCCATTCCGAGATTTAATTTCTACTGCACCATGTGGGAAAATATGGGTGATGGAAAAAGGTCCTGACCACCTAGTCTTTAATTTACCAGGAAATAGTCGAAGTCGTGAATTAAACAAAAGAACTTGATCTCCTACTCGAAATTCATTAGGTTTAATATGTTTGTCATGCAAGTTTTTCATTCTTTCCTTATAAATTTCTGAGTTTGAGTATGCATAATTCCTAAGTTCGTCTAACTCATTTAATTGACAAAATCGATTTCTACCGGCAAATTCTAAATCTAAGTTTACATTTTTAATTGCCCAGTAGGCTTTGTGTGCAATTTCTACTGGTAAATGACAGCTTTTCCCATAGACTAGCTTATATGGGGTTGTACCTATTGTTGTTTTATAAGCAGTTCGGAAAGCCCATAAAGCATCATCTAATTTATCTGCCCATTCTTTTCTATTTAACCCTACGGTTTTTTCGAGTATTCGTTTTAAACCTCTATTAGTCACTTCGGCTTGTCCGTTTGTTTGAGGGTGATATGCTGTTGAGACCCGGTGATAGACCCCATATCTTGTTAAAAAAATTTCAAGTTGATGGTTGCAAAAATGGGTACATCTATCACTTATTAATGCTTTAGGTGTTCCAAAACGAGAGAATAATTTTTTCAGAAATCTTACCACGACTCTTCCATCATTTGTTGGAAGTGCATCGGCCTCGGCCCATTTAGACAAGTAATCTACTGCCACAAGTATATATTTGTTTCCCTTTGACGGTGGGAAAGGTCCCATAAAGTCGAGTCCACACACATCAAAAATTTCACAAACAAGAATGTCATTTTGTGGCATTTCGTTTTTGGAAGAAATATTACCTGTTCTTTGGCAAGCGTCACATGTCTTGACAAGACTTTGGGCGTCTTTGTAAATGGTTGGCCAATAAAATCCTGAATCAAATACCTTTCGTGCGGTACTAGCGGCACCATGATGTCCTCCGTATGGACCTTCATGACAATGGCGGAGAATTCTGCTTGCTTCGCTACCATGTACGCATCGTCATACGAGTTGGTCGGCACACATTTTGAAAAGATAAGGGTCTTCCCAAAAATAATGCTTCACATTAGCAAAGATTTTTTTTCTTTGATGATGTGGCCAACCTTTTGCGACTATACCGCTAGCTAAGTAGTTAGCATAGTCGGCGTATCATGGTTCTTCTTTGTGTTCCACTATTTCTAGGGACTCTGTTGGAAATTTTTCGTTGATTTGCTCGTCCCTGGTTGCCTCCAAAGCTGGGTCTTCTAAGCGTGAAACATGATCTGCTGTGATGTTTTCAGCTCCTCTTTTGTCTCTAATTTCAATATCAAATTCTTGGAGGAGTAAAATCCACCGAATCAAACGTGGTTTTGCGTCCTGCTTTTTGAAGAGATATCGAATGGCTGCATGATCTGTATAGACTATAGTTTTAGAAAGAACAAGATAGGAACGAAATTTATCAAAAGCAAATGCCACAACTAGTAATTCTTTTTCAGTTGTTGTGTAATTTTCTTGCGCATCGTTAAGTGTTTTACTAGCATAATAAATTGGGTGAAGATGCTTTTCTTTTCTTTGTCCCAAGACAGCTCCAACTGCAAAGTCACTAGCATCACACATGATTTCGTAAGGAAATTTCCAATCAGACGCTATCATGATAGGTGCCTTGACTAGCATTTCCTTTAGGGTTAGAAATGCTTGATTGCAATCCTTGTCAAAGATGAATGGAGCATCTTTTTCAAGTAATTTTGTTAGAGGCCTTGAAATTTTAGAAAAGTCTTTGATAAACCGCCTATAAAATCCGGCATGCCCTAGGAAACTTCTGATAGCTCTAACAGAGGATGGAGGTGGTAATCGAGAAATAGTGTCTATTTTAGCTCGATCAACTTCCATTCCTTCGCTTGAGATTCTGTGACCGAGTACTATTCCCTCAGTTACCATGAAATGGCATTTTTCCCAATTAAGGGCGAGGTTAGTTTCCTCACATCGGGATAGCATTCGTTCAAGATTATCGAGGCATTGGTCGTACGAATCCCCAAAGATAGAAAAGTCGTCCATAAAGACTTCCATTGTCTTTTCTATCATGTCATGGAAGATAGCTACCATGCAACGTTGGAATGTTGCGGGGGCATTACATAGACCAAATGGCATGCGTCGATAAGCAAAAGTTCCATAGGGACATGTGAAGGTTGTCTTTTCTTGGTCTTCGGGTGCTATCGGGATTTGAAAGTAACCTGAAAAACCATCCAAGAAACAGTAAAATTTATGACCGGATAATCTCTCTAACATTTGATCAATGAAGGGCAAAGGAAAGTGATCTTTCCTTGTTGCTTCATTTAATCGTCTATAATCTATACATACTCTCCATCCTGTGACGGTTCTCGTTGGTATTAATTCATTCTTTTCATTAGTTATTACCGTCATACCTCCTTTCTTTGGAACAACTTGGACGGGACTTACCCAAGGACTATCGGAGATAGGATAAATAAGTTCGGTGTCAAGTAATTTAATGACTTCGTTTTTAACCACTTCTTGAACTTTTGGATTCACTCGACGTTGTGGTTGTATTACCGATTTGTAGTTATCATTCATTAAAATTTTGTGCGAGCACATGGAAGGGCTTATTCCTTTAATATCTACAAGTTTCCAAGCAATTGCATTTTTTTGTTTTTTCAAAAGGTTAATTAATTTTTCTTTTTCTAAACTATCTAATTTAGATGAAATAATTACAGGTGATTTACTATTTTTGTCGAGAAAAGCATATTCCAAACCTTTTGGAAGTTCTTTGAGCTCAAGAGGTGGGTCTTTAGGAGACTCCTTATTTGGTTGCTCATTTTGGTCAAGAACTTTAAAAGTTTGTTCTATGGCGACCTCTTCTTTAACAAAGTGGTCAAACTTTTCACTTGTATCGGGTGGTTCATCTTCATCTTCAATTAGGGGGTCATTATTGCCGAATGGATATTTCATTGACCGCTCAAGATCGACACTCTTTTTAAATGCCCCTAATTGAAGAGGTAGATTGTTGAACTTTCGGTTTTTCAAAGCTTCGTGAGTTTTTACAAAGGGTCGTCCCAACACTAGAGAAGCGTCATCAAGGATGACAAAGTCGGTTGGGATTACCATTTGATTTGTTTGAACCAAGACATCCTCAACTACATCGATTGATTTTATTATTTTCCGATTAGATAGAAAAATGGGTATTTGAAGTGGAAAAAAATCACTAATACTTAATTTTTCGAAAATGTAGTTGGGCATTATGTTAACGCAAAGATCTTTATCAATTGTGACATTACTAATAAATGAATTTTGAAAAAAACATGGAACCGGTGTAATTATGATTTCAAATGGGTCTTCTTTTATTAGCGAGGTTTGATCATTAGTTAACTTAACGCTTACCATTTCGTCAATTTTAGTGTTAGTGTTTAGTTCTTTTAAAAACTTAGCATGAGTTGGAACTAAACAATGATTTTCAAAAGAAGGTAACAAGAGATTAATTTCTTCAAAATTAGACTCTTCTTGAATTTTAACATTGACGGACTCACCTTTTTCGTTGTTTAACTCATGTGTCGGTTCTTCACTTATTTGTTCTTCCATTTTTACACTTTCAGTTATCTCTTCTTTAATTAATTCTTCTCTTGCGTGGGACTCCTCTTCCCTTGTGCGAGATTCTTTTATATAGCGCTCGATAACTTTAAGGTGTTCTAATATCCTATCGGTCACTTCGGTTATAGAAAAAGGATCGGGATTTTCAAAGCTTGAATTCGGTTGTTCGATCCTTTGTTCCTCATAATACCCATATGAAGTAGATGGTTCACACCATTGTTCTTCATTGTAAGCATATGATGGATAAGGGTCGTAATTTTGTTCTTCATAATACTCATATGAGGTGGGTTGTTTACGCCATGGTTCCTCATAATAAGCATATGAAGGTGGTGGCTCATATCTTGGTTCCTCAAAGTATGAGTAAGAAGGCCCATACCTTGGTTCATCAAAATATGAGTATGAGGGAGAAGGTTCATACCTTTGGTCTTCATAGGATGTGTATGAAGTTGTTGGCTCGTACCTGGGCTCCTCATAGTAGGTGTATGAAGTGGACGGTTGATATAAGTTACAATATTGAACCGAGTGCGGGTCACCACAATTAGTGCAATAGTTACTCCTATAATCATCCTCCTCATAGGTGTAGTTGTAATCTCCTGAGTATTGATCCATGAGAATCACTCAGCGGACCACAACAACGTCTCGAGATCATAAAACAAAAATAAAACGGAAACAGAGGCTGGACACGGCCCCGTGTTCAGTGGACACGGCCCCGTGTACAGAATCTGTATCTGGGCGTTTTAATTAAAGTTACTGATTTCGTTGAGCACGGGGGCGTGTTCAGTGAGCACGGCCCCGTGTTCAAGTTACTGTATCTGGGTGTTTTGTGAAAAATATGCAGCACGGCCCCGTGTTCAGTGAGCACGGCCCGTGTTCAACCTACTGTAAATGCAAAACTAAACTAAAATGCAGAAAAATGTGCGCGCGTTTTGAAAAGGTTTTGCAAAACTGATTAGGCCGTCGATTTTAAGCTTTCTTAAAATCCTTGTGTCCCCGGCAACGGCACCAAAAACTTGATGTGCGTGAGTGTTATTAGTTTTTAATGTATATATTAAGCCCTTTTTAACACTTTTTAGCCAAGTTTTAAATTTATAAAACACGATATTTACTAACACTAAACACACATATGGGCAAGTGCACCCATCGTGAGCGTAGTATAGTGTTGGCAAGATACCGAGGTCGTCCAAGGACAAAAGAGCTTTTAGTACCGGTTTATCCTCAACGTCTAATCAAATCAAAAGTTTAGAAAAAAAAAGTTTCTAAAATAAGAAAAATAAAAACTAACTAAAATGCTGAAAAATAAAAATAAAAATAAAAACAGATAGACAAGATGAATCACTTGGCTCCGACCCGTGTTTAGTGTAACCTTTGATTATTTCCGCACTTTTGCACTATTTAAGAGATTATCTTAGTTATTGTAGTAGGCCCCTCTTTTGAAGGTGACGTTACCCTCAACCCAGTAGTTTGAGTCAGCAAGGATACAATCCTAAGGCTATGGGGTATACTTTCACGCCCTTTAACTACACGTAGGCACCACATCACCTACTTGACCTTTTTTCACTTCACTGCACACCAAGGAAATTGTTTAACCCAATTAACGCCCGTTAAAATTAATTGAAATACATATATATAGCATGTTGTTGTTGTGTGTGTGTGTAAATTTTGCAATGCTTGATTCCCTCACTCTCTCTCCTAGTTAACTTCTTAACATGTGAAGCTTTTAATGCCACTTAACACCCTTCAGGAGCGGTTTAACATGTGTTAACGGATGCCAACTAGGATTAACACCTATTGGTGTTAGAGTATACCAGGTGGCCTAAAGGGTCGGATTATTGAAAGATAATTAATTAAGTTATTAATGCATATTATGGTAGGCCCCTCTTTTGAAGGTGACGTTACCCTCGGCTAAGTAGTCTGAGTCAGCAGGGATACAGTCCTAAGTAGCCGGGTTAAAGTATTAATAGTAGCTTACATATGAGGGGATCAAAGAGTTTGGACCCCCGCCATCCAATACCGATGTGTATTGAAGGAGGTCCTACTAAATTTGACCCAGGTCCTTGCAGGATCTATACACTGAACAAGGCAAGACTCTTACCAAACCGTTCCCTTAACCCCCGACCAGGTAGCCAACATACCTCCATATAGACCGTGGAGATATGAATGGTGAAAATCTTTTATTTTATATAGACAGTAAAATAATGCCAAGACACCACAGACAAACGATAAGGAAGAATCACCTTCAACATAAGAAACTAGTTATTAAAGTCATTAATACATAACCAAGTAAAAAGTGCGAAAAGATTAAAAATAAAAAGTATTACACTAGACACTTGTCTTCACCAAGTGATGTAAGAGACTTAGGCAAACATGGCCTTTGATTGTCAAGAACTCTTACGATTAATCTTGGATCCCGAGACGACTCACACACTCTATGATGGACAATGGATGATGGTGGTGGATGATGGTGTTGTGATGGTGGTGGGTGGTGGGTGAAGTGTGAGAGAGGTGGTGTGCCAAGGGATGGTTTGCAAATGAGCCAAGCACCCCTATTTATAGCCTGAACAGTAGCTCGGGCACGGCCCCGTGTCCATCTTCTTCTCTGTCTTCATTAATTGCAGTTTGTCTGCATTAGTTGACCACGCCCCCGTGTCCGCTGGGCACGACCCCGTGTGCAAAAGCGTATCTGTACTATCAAGATTTGCCTGGATTCTACGAATCTTATAGTTGACCATGGCCCCGTGTCCGCTGAGCACGGCCCCGTGGTGGGCGATGGAAGCTTCTACAACTTTGTCTTTTATGCTGACACTTGGGCACGCCCCCGTGTTCACTGAGCACGAGGCGTGTTCAGCCTTCTGTTCTCTTATTTTGCTTGGGAAGATGCTTTCGGGGAGGTCGGGCATGCCACGTTTGTTCCTTTTCTTGTATTTATGTTAGATTTAGCTGCCTTTTTGCTTCTTTTGTTAATTTGAGCTCATTTAATCCTGAAAATACAAAAGGAAGACAAAAGCACACTTTTTCCAACATTAGTACTAAAAAAGGGTTAGTTTTATGCCACAATTGATGTAATTTATATGTTGCATTTTGCACACATCACATACCACGAATTACTTATCCAATACCAATTATGGATTTTACCACAGAGCAAATTGTAGTTCAAGATCCCTTGAAAGGTGTTTCAAAAGGTACATTTCTAATAATTTGTATTCTTTGGTCCATAAAGTATTAAATGTGTCGACTAAATGTTCTTTTCTTTCTTAAATAACAGTTATATACTTTTTTTATTAATTTTCAAAATAGATTATTTGGATCATGGTGACCAATGCGTTACTTGTGAAGTATGTAATGCAAAGTTATGGAATGCAGAAAAAGGAAAAGGAAGAACAAAGGATGGAAAAGTTTGTTATTTCATATGTTGTTCTTATGGCATAGTAGAGCTTCCAGATTACAAAGATGCCAGAGGAAGTTATCGAATCCTATTTAGTAACAAAAATGAGGAAAGCAAGCACTTTTTGAAAAATATTCGACGTTACAATTCAATGTTCGCATTTACTTCAATGGGTGGTAAGGTTGATTCGACGGTTAACAGTGGGAATGGTCCTTTTTGCTTTAGAATTAGCAGTGAGAATTATCATACAATTAGAAGTCTTATGCCAAACAATAGATCGCAACCAAAATTTTGCCAACTATACATATATGATACTGAGAACGAAATTTCAAACAGGCAATCGATATTTAGGTAATATCCATTGCATATTGTTAGCATAAATCTATTTTTTACCTTACTAATTTATATTTTATGACAATTTGAATAATATTTGATAACATTTTTCTAACAGTGGTTCAGATGAAGCATCTTCTTCTTCTTCCGAAAATGTTGATCGTAAATTAATAGAACATATAAAGGATGTTTTAGACAATGACAATGAGTTGGTCAAAACTTATAGAAGAGTTAGGGATTCCTTCCAAGACAGCCCTAATGTAAATGTGAAGCTTCGCATAATTGGAACAAGAGAAAAGGATGGTCGCACGTATAACTTACCAACGGCTGGTGAGATTGCTGCTCTCATTGTTGGTGATATTGAAAATGTGATTGATAATAGAGATATTGTTGTTGAGACTCAAACAGGTGTACTTAAAAGAATTAGTGAGTTGCATCCATCATATCTCGCACTACAGTATCCGATTTTGTTTCCGTACGGAGATGATGGCTACAGAATTGATATCCCTCATAGAGGTGTTGTTGATGTTGTTAATAAGACACGTCCAAATTGTACTATGAGAGAGTTCTTTGTGTATCGTATCCAGGATCGGATAAATCAGTTTTCATTAATCCTGAATTCTAAGAGGCTATTTTAGCAGTTCTTGGTTGACGCGTATACTATGATAGAGAGCAAGAGACTTAGGTACATACGATATCAACAAAAAGATCTTAGGTCCGACACATATGAAAGCCTCCGTAAATTAAGAACTAAAGGTCAAGATGATATATCTAAGGCGGGAAAACGTATATTTTTGCCGTCCTCTTTTACTGGTGGAGCACGATATATGATGCAAAACTATTTAGACGCTATGGCTCTGTGTAAATGCTTTGGTTATCCAGATTTTTTTATAGCCATAACATGCAATCCCAAATGGCCAGAAGTTCAACGGTTTCTCAAAGACACCAATCTTAGTCCGGAAGATAGGCCTGATATCCTATCTAGATTGTTCAAAATAAAACTGGATTCAATCTGCAAAGATTTAAAAAAGAATCATCTATTAGGCAAAGCTTCAGCAGGCATTGTTAAAAAAGATAATTTTTAAATTATTATTCACCATCAAACCTAACACTTTGTTTATTTTCTGTAGTTGTTTACACTATCGAGTTCCAAAAACGTGGTTTGCCTCATGCTCATTTATGCTTATTCATGGAACCCGAATTCAAATTTCCTACTGTGGACCATGTTGATTCATTTATATCTGCAGAAATTCCAAACAGAAATGAAGATCCAGAATTATTTATGCTGGTGAAAGAGTATATGATACACGGTCCATGTGGTAATGCTAGGTTGAGCTCTCCATGTGTGGTTGATAGGAAGTGTTCAAAAGGCTTTCCCAAAAAGTTTCAAGATCATACAACACTAGATTCAAACGGGTTTCCATTATACAGAAGGAGAAACAATGGTGCTTTTGTTGTGAAAAATAAAATTGACCTTGATAACAGGAGTGTGGTTCCGTACAACAAAAAATTATTGAAAAGATATCAAGCTCATATCAACGTTGAATGGTGCAATCAAGCCGCGTCGATAAAATATCTGTTTAAATACATTAATAAAGGTCCTGATAGAGCCACTATAGCTGTTGTGCAAAGTGATAATCAACCAGAAGAGCAACCACAAGACGAGATCAAAGAGTATTACGATTGCCGGTATATATCAGCTTGCGAAGCATCTTGGAGGCCAATGAAGTACATTATAGAAGACCTTCTGTTATGAGGCTTCCATTCCATCTACCTAGCCAACAACCTGTTGTTTTCGGCCCTGACGAGGATATTAACTCTGTTCTAAACAAACCCTCTGTTAAATCTTCAATGTTTCTATCATGGATGGAACGTAATAAAGACCCAAATGACCTGTTGGCCCGTACACTTACATACGTTCAGTTCCCTATTTTTTATGTATGGAAGCTTGACAAGCGAGTATGGGAACCAAGAAAAGGGAAAAAACCAATTGGCAGGATTCATTCCGTACCTCCGTCTGTAGGTGAAGCTTATTTTTTGAGAATTCTTCTTAACAAGGTTAGAGGACCAACATCGTTTGACGACATTAAAACAGTTAATGGTAAACTTTACGATACATACAGAGATGCTTGCTACGCACTTGGTCTTTTAGATGACGATTCAGAGTATGTGGAGGCAATAAAAGAAGCAAATTTAACTGGAAGCGCTTCATATATTCGGAATTTATTTTCTACGATGCTATTATCCAGTAGTCTTTCTAGACCTGAGGTTGTTTGGGAAAGTTCGTGGAAATACATGGCGGACGATTTTGTTTACAGACTAGCAAATACCATCGAGTTACA
Organism: Helianthus tuberosus; assembly: GCA_030545235.1. Classification (NCBI taxonomy): domain Eukaryota; kingdom Viridiplantae; phylum Streptophyta; class Magnoliopsida; order Asterales; family Asteraceae; genus Helianthus; species Helianthus tuberosus. The sequence continues at coordinate 79,623,095 of CM060372.1, read as the reverse complement.
GGTACCTTTTCTTTACACTGACTTTTATTACTTATATTTTGGAAAAAATGATCTAATGTTTTGATTATTATTTAAGTTAATTTATCTTAATATGATGAAATGGTTTCCCTATTCATAACATGATGTTTTTTTCTTTCGTATTGCATAGCGGTATCAATTCCAGATCACCAATTGAAGAACTATGTTTTGTGCGAAATTGAAAAGCTTTTATTGCGAAATAATTCTTCTTTGCGAAGATTTGAAACAATGCCATATCCAGATATGTCGTCTTCAGGTATTTCAGATTGTCGTTTGATATACGAGGAGCAGGCCTATGATACAACATACCTTGGAAATCTGTACGATAGTCAATTGACAATGTTAACTGACGAACAACGCTCTGTTTTTTGAAGAGATTATGGCAGCAGTAAACAGTGATAACGGTCGGATTTTTTCCTTTATGGCTATGGTGGAACAGGTAAAACATTTCTATGGAAGACATTGTCCGCTGCAATTAGATCAAGAGGTCAAATCGTGTTAAATGTGGCTTCAAGTGGAATTGCATCGTTGTTGTTAGATGGTGGCAGGACACATTCAAGGTTTAGCATACCGTTGAATCTTACTGAAGATTCGGTATGTAATATAAAACCAGAAAGTGATCTGTCTAAATTACTTCATGAGACTAAATTGATAATTTGGGATGAAGCACCTATGGTACACAAACATGCATTTGAAGCGCTCGATAGAACAATGAATGACGTTTTCAACATTGACACATCTCTCAATTCAGATATCCGGTTTGGAGGTAAGGTTATTGTTTTTGGTGGTGATTTTAGACAAATATTACATGTTGTTCCAAATGGTGGGAGACAAGAGATTGTTAATGCCTCCTTATGTTCGTCTTATCCGTGGAGTAAATGTAAATTGCTAAGACTAACAAGAAACATGAGGTTAACGGTTGGAAGATCTACAGCTGATGTTGAAGAAATAAATACTTTTGCCAAATGGCTTTTGGATTTGGGTGAGGGTAACGTTGGTGGTCCAAATGATGGAGAAGCAACTATTGAAATACCACAAGATCTTTTGATTACTGACGCATCTGATCCAATTGCAAGTTTAATTGATTTTGTTTATCCATCAATCTTGGAAAACGCAGACGACCATAACTATTTCAGTGAGCGGGCTATACTTGCACCTAAAAATGATTTTGTTCATGAGATTAATGACAGGTTGCTAGCAATGTTTCTTGGTGAAGAAAAAGAGTATCTTAGCTCTGACAGTCTTTGTCCGTCTGAAGATGTAAATTCTACACAACAAAGACTATACTCTCCCGATGTGCTCAATGGTCTTAAAATATCAGGCCTACCAAATCATAGATTAGTCCTTAAAGTTGGTGTTCCAGTAATATTATTACGAAATATTGATCAATGGAATGGATTGTGCAACGGTACAAGGCTACAAGTAAAAAAGTTGCACAACCGTGTAATAGAAGCTGAGATAATATCTGGTGCAAATATTGGTAGTTGCACATATATACCTCGATTAAACTTGATACCTTCTGATAAAAAGATTCCTTTTGCTTTTCAAAGGAGGCAATTTCCACTGGCCGTATGTTTTGCAATGGCGATCAACAAAAGTCAAGGTCAGTCTCTTTCAAGAGTTGGTTTGTACCTCAAACAACCGGTCTTCTCTCATGATCAATTGTATGTTGCCTTATCAAGGGTGAAAACAAGAAATGGGGTCAAAATACTCATACTTGACAACAACGGAAAACCTATAGATAAAACAACTAATGTGGTGAATAAAGAGATTTTCAACGAATTGTGATATCTTCATATTGATGGTTAATAAAAAGTTTTTACATGATCCGTTTCAAGACGTGTATATATTCATAATATTTTATGTAAACAACGATGATGAAGCGATATTATCTTTAATCAACCCGTGTAATACACGGGTCCTTAGGCTAGTACTAAACTAAATTAAAATGATTACTTAATTAAGTAATTGTATGATTATAGAGAAGGTAATAAATACATATACTAAGTTTATATATATGGAAATCTATAAGATTATATTTTCGGGTATTATTCGGGTAAATGGGTCGGGTATCACTAAATCTCATACCTGTACTCCTACCCGAATTTTTTCTCTTTTTAAGCCCGTACCCGGCCCATACCCATTGGGCTTCGGGTATACCCGGCCCGTATGTTTCGGGTTTCAGGTATACCCGTGGGACTTGGGTTTTTTTGCCATCTCTATCTGGCTTACATATAATAAAAGTGATCGACTATGAAAGTGTTTTTCTTTTATTTTAATTTCATCCCTTGTATCTTAAATAATATACGTTTTTAATCTATTTAATTTTCATTTAATATGATTCTTCTCTAATAACTTGCGTTTGTTAACTTAAAAAAATGAATACGCAAGAGTGTTCAATTTTTTTCTTAATTCCAGTATAAATTAATATATGATAAAATCAAAACTGAATGAAGATCATTCAGTCATTTTTTAATTCTTTATTTATTATGTGATGAGGGTTGGGCCCTGATTTGGGTACAAATGACCAAGTCACCACTCCGGGTGGGTTTGGGTTTCGGCGTGTCCCCTTGGGCCGGAGTTTCAGCCCGGACGTTGGGCATGCCTAGCGGTCCTCCGTGGCCGGCTCTCATTGGCTGGGTTGGCTAGGCCATAGCGGCTAGGTTTAAATTTTAAAAAAATAACCGTTTGGCGCTAGGTCCTCCGTGGCCGGCTCTCATTGGCTTGGTTGGCTAGACCATAGCGGCTAGGTTTAAATTTTAAAAAATAACCGTTTGGCAATCAAAACTGAATGAACAGTATCATTCAGTCATTTTTTAATTCTTTATTTATTATGTGATGAGGGTTGGGCCGTGGTTTGGATACAAATGCCCAAGTCATCACCCCGGGTGGGTTTGGGTTTCGGCGTGGCCCCTTGGGCGGGAGTTTCAGTCCGGGCGTTGGGCATGTCTAGCGGTCCTCCGTGGCCGGCTCTCATTGGCTGGGTTGGCTAGGCCATAGCGGCTAGGTTTAAATTTTAAAAAATAACCGTTTGGCCAAGCCAAATGGTTCACCCAAGTCACTATAAAACCCCCCAACCCCACCGCCTGTCCACATCGCTACCCCAACCCTTCACTCCACCTACCCGAACCCGCTACCCACACTTGATACCGGCACAACGCGATGAAGGGCCGCCAACCCGGTGAGACCCGTTACTGGCCGGAAGCTTTCACTAGCTATCGGCACAACGTGGGGAACGACCGGTACAATTTAAACGCGTGCCAACACAAGTGACGTGAGCTACGACCGAAGCTCGACCGTTTTAAAGCCTACTACGATAGCGTCCTGGGTGGTGATATAAGTCACGAAAACCGGGTGGCGGTGGCCAACATCGAGTTCCGGGGCAAGGAGCGGAAGCCGTTTGACAAGTTCGCCCTGTTCGAAATCTACCTAACGCTTTAGGCTTTTTTTTCTTAACCGACCCAACACGTCACTCACCAGCGGGGAGGCTCGAAGTCCACGTGTCAACCCATGCCCCAAACATGAATCCTGTAATTTTTACAGTGATTAAGTGGTGAAATAAGAGTTAAGATCTACGTTCAGTCTTTGCAAGAAGTGAAACAGTTAAAAGAAGAGTTGCGGGATGATGTCGGTCGAAAACACCAATACCTTTCGCGCAACGCGCGTCATTGAAAAACACTTGTTTCGGTTGAAAAACGAAGTTGAGGAATGCGACGGACCGTATAGATAGCGACCAAACCCAAATTCCTGCTACATCACATATAGGAATGCCACTGGTTCAATTAAGAATGGTTGTGGCACCTATCAAGTTACATCTTTTTGGTATTGTCTTATAATGGCAACACGTAAGCCCCTTGTTGGGTTGGGTGATGCTCACACATCTGAATCAATATAACCAAGAAAAGGTGTGGGTCAACAAAATTTCCAGATAAAATGAAAATTATCAATTAAATCTTCATGGCTTCTAAATTCCAAAGGTTACATCCCACAATATGGAGAGTTCATTATTTTTAGGAAACAATGACATTTAATACAAACACCCTTTAATAAATGTGTAAGCTTACATAGCATAATTTTATACATTTCTACTTGTGATTCGCTTTATGTCTAACATGCGTGTTGATGCAACAAATAATAGACCAGTGTTAGTAGCGAGGTTGATTAGGCAAAATGATTGAAGGGTTTAGTTTTGCCTAACGCATGTCGTGGGGTCCCCCCATGTTTGCAAGACGTGGAGAGAGGTTCACTAGTTTGATTTTGTTGTTTGCTCGGGATCCTCCACTGAAATGTGTTCAGTCTCGGATGTGGGAGCAATAAGAATGTGTGTGTTGAATGTGATGGAGAGTGACTTGCATAGAACAAGTACCCAAGAACAATGACCAGAGATTCGTCTGGAATCAGAGCTGATCGAGAGTGTCTTTAGCACTAAATGAAGTGTCACATTTATAGGAAAGATTATCGCTCAAAGAGGAAACCATTGACTAGTGAATATGCTTGTAGTGGGGGACTTACCCTTTTAGGGGTTGAAGCCTTTTGACATGCGGGTAAAAGACTGTATTCTGTGGACCTGTCTTACTTTTGCGGCTGGGAGAGTTGGTGAGATAATCAGAGATGTGACTATTTACTGTTCACGTGTTGCTTTATCTTGGTTCCCGGATTTTCAACCTTTGAACATTTTAACCTTTTGAGCATTCATGTATTTAAGTCACTTTATTTGGTCTTGGGCTACCCCATCATCAATGCGTAAAAACGTTCTCATCTAGTAATTAAACTTACAAAATATGTACCGTGTGAATCTCAGCCGATTGAACTTTATAGGATAAATCATATTTTAGAAAAGAGTATCAAATTAAATCAACTAAATCTTCGTTGCTTCTAAATTCCAACGGTTTTTCATCCAACAATTTGTAGAGTTCATTATTTATGTGAAACAATGACATCTAAATAGACACCCTCTAAATGTGTAAGTTTACATACCATAATTTTATACACCCTAAATAAATAACCTTTTACTCGTGATTCGCTTTATGTCTAACATGCATAAAAATGTTTTAATCTAGTAACTAAACTAACAAAATATGCTTCGTGTCGGTAAGCTTAATTAATCGATTGAATATTAAAGGATAAAACAAACACCTTTATAAAAACAAAACAACTTAAAAGAATTATAAGGTATACCAAATCATATGTAGGCCATAAACCGATCCCTAATTATGGTTTCAATTAGTTATGAACACATGGGTCTATTATTTCTTGAGATGTAGTGTTTCCTTGATGGGGATGTGTCACATTATTTGCACTTCTCTTGCTGTCTTCTCAACCTCAATTTGTTGATCTCATCTGCATCTTTGACCATGCTTTGATATTATACCCTAATAATTAACTAACAGAACAGGATTCTAAATTATATAATTGATAAAGGGTATCATAACAACCACCCCTTTCAAGTGTATGCCAACATTAAAACATTTAATACATCATTCATGTGAATATTGTTCGACTTTATGGATGCCTTTTTTTGATAACTCACATGGAGATGAACACATATTAAAACTTATACTACTTGACTTGTCACACCATATGGGGCTTGAAAGTATTATATATTGCCACGGCATACATGATTGGGAATTAGGTGTTTTAAAGATTAAAGTTAGCCAAACAAAGTGATGTTTCAAAAAAAATATATGTACGTGTGTGTATCAACATATATGGAAAAACTTCACCCATAATAATCAAGTTTTCTAAATATTTCATTAAAGCCACTCAAAGTATTCCCATTATATGTAACTTTTTATAAATATTTAAATTGTTTGAAATTAAGTGAAACATATATGAATTTAGATTACTAATTAGTGTTTTTTTGGTTAACTTAATGTAGAAGGTAATAGTGGAGAAAACAATTCACTAGATAATAATCAAGTTTCATAACACTTAAATTTAAGTCAATTTAGAAAAAAAAAAAAAATAACTAAGTAAATACTAACCTAGATTCATTCATGTTTCATTCTCCTCTCTTAATTTTACAATTTTTAACATCTATAAAAAAATATATATATACCATTATCTATAAAAAAATATATACGATTAGAAAACCTAATTAAAATTAAGAGACTTTATAGAAAAAAAAATATTTTTAAATGTTTATTGGAATACTTTGAAAACTTAGTTACTACTTTATACATACATACGGTGACGGATCTAGGAATTTTCGTCAAGGGGTTCCAAAATTGAGCGACCAAGATGCATCAAATATTTGAAAAATAGATCGGTCAAGACAAATCAAACTTGCAAAAAATGGACCATATCCACCTAACTCGTGGCCAAAGCAATATTCTCGGCCTCAGACCAACAATGTGACATTTAAGAGTAGAGTTTTTGAGAGTATAGAGAGTTTGAGAGTAGAGATGGTGTAAAATAACTAAGTCTGTTTGTTTATTTATATGGAAAATAAAATAATTTGAAAATATTATTTTATATGTTAACTAGTGTTTCCCCCCGCGCTTCGCGGCGGGAGTGTTGTAGTTTCCTCTTTCTACACACAACGTGGCAAGAGTTTGGTCCAATTTGGCTTGTTCTCCCATAAGCAGTTCGGGTTGTCACAATACCACAACCGTAATGTCAATCCTTATTGTCACACCCCGACCACGTAAAACATCAAATCGTGGCGGAAACGTCGGGGAGTGTTGTAACAGAATTAATTGTTTCACAACCATGGCATACAAAGTTATATTTTATTTATCAAACAAAAGCGTTACATTGTCTCAAAACAAGAAATAAAGAGTTCAGAACATAATTAAACTAGTTCTATCTTTATTTTTAAGTCTCTAAGGCACATGTCCGCCCTAGTGTCACGATCATCATCCTAAGCAACAGGTCCTGAAAACACATGTGAAAATAGGTACGTCAACATAAAAATGCCTGTGAGATACATAGGTTTTGTGAAGATAGGATTCATGACTTTTAAGTTTAGAAAAAGTTGTTTAGCAAAAGTCAGTCATGAACCTTGTAAATTGTTTTGTTTTGTAAATCATTTAAAAAGCGATAAGATCAAATGATATGTATAAATAAAAGAATAATGTATGGTTAAATGTATAACCAAGTAAAATGAGTTGTATAAAGTAAATTGTTTGTGAACCAAATTCTTGTGAGAATCGTGTTACTTGTGTAAAATGTATAAGTCCAAATTGAATGATTTAAATAACGCTATGATATGTAATATAATACAAACACTTATATATAGGAAGTACCAGCGGCGTATCCACCATGCTTGTATCATATTACTCACATCTCGTTACTTAAGTCACTTAAACAAACCACCAATGTATAAAGTCTATGTTTAAACCAATTGTCAAAAGTCCTTGTATAAATCGTATCAAATGTTAATAGTCCAAATGTAGTCAAGTAATGTGTATGTCTGGTAAGTAATGTGTTGTTACATAAACCAAATGTAAGAATGTACAAAACAAAGTATTTTGAATATATCAAAAAGTTATGTTTTGCAAAGTAATGCATGTTACATTGATACAAACACTTATGTGGTAAGTTAACGCATACATTCAAGCCTTGAGACAGTCGGATAACCCTAAGTCAAGGTTATCAAAAGAAATGTTTTCGGATTCAGTCATTCCTTACATCCAAACAAACCCGGGATGTCAGGAATGGGATTTGTCAAGTCCTATGGTACCAGTACTTACTACCGAGCGGCGTAGCTAATGTTAATGAACGTATATAAGTCCCGTTTGTGCAAACCAAATGTCATAGCAAATGTGAACATGTTATATGAAAACAATGTACTAAGTATGCTAAGTTAACATACGAAGCAGAAAAGTCATGTAAATCAATGTGCTAGCATGCTATCAGTCAACATACATAGCAGAAATGTAAAGTAAAACAATGTACTAAGTATGCGCACAATGGACATACATAGCATGAAATGTAATGTAAAACGATGTACTAAGTATGCACACAATGGACATACATAGCATAAAATGTAATGAAATCATGTACTATAATGTACTAATGAACATAACAAGTATATGATATGAAAGCATGAAAGGCACGAAAGTAACAAGTAGGCACATGTGTTTCACCCCAAAACAGTTTGAAATCAGTAAAAGAGGGGTCTATGTACTCACTTGAGATTGCTTAGTAGTCCTTGAGTAACAACCAAACAATGCTAGAGATCACGGATATCAAACGGCACCTAATATAGGTAACTATGTTAATAAACCGGACCTAAATCGGAGGATTTGATAGAATGAGGGTTCGTAAACCAAACGAGTATGGAGACTCGTGTAATAAGGTTTAACAAAGCCCACATACTAAAATGAAACCTAACTTAAGTGCTTACGACCCATTACGACCCGTTTAGGTAGCTTAAGCTAGTTTAACGCGTCGTTCGCGTGAAACGCGTTCGGACCGCTTAACTAGTCCTATGACAAGTAATATATGCCTTAACATGTCTAATATTGTTGCCAAATCAGTTTAGATACCAAAAGTTATGTTACATATGCTTAAAATGAATTTTGGCGTAAAAAGGGTATTTTGGTAATTTACCTAAGGCATATATACTACCTATCATACAACTAACTAAACATCGTGACCATAAGGTATAACCTCGGAAGGTTATTCCCTATATACTATGGTCACCTAATGTGTTTGGTCGGATCCTAATGATCGACCAAACGGGTCGGGTTCGAAAGTATAAGCGATTGTTTAGATCGCTTACCTTACGACCCTATATAAGCACTAAACTAAAAGTGATGAGCTAAGCATGTTAAAACATGCTTAACTAAGTTTAGAAAACAGGTTTGGTATCAAAACAAACGGTTTTGATACCTAAGAGTAGTTTGGTTACAAAATACGCGTAAATGCGCATTTTGGCCGAAACTACGACTCGTCACTGAGTCTTGATAACGTGGTAATCAGTAGGTATAGTTTCTAGGGACTATAACCATCGTGATTACGCTCACGTTATGAAGTTCAAACGAACTTCGCATTGACCATAAACTGGTCAACGCAGAAAGTCAAACAAAGTTTGACTTTTAACGCTAAACGAATAAAGAGAACGAAGGACCACTTACAAAGGGTCCCCGCTAGCAAAACTTGATCGAATAGCTCAGGTATGAAGCAATGACTTCAACTTAGAGCTTTGAGATCAGAATTGTGGGTTTTGAGTTGTGAAAGGGTTGGGTATTTATAGGATTCTTGGAACCGTTAGGATCGTTTATCGAATAACGTGCTTTGATCTTGTCCATACACTTGTTGAAACCTTGTGGTGACTCAAAATGGCCCCTCATGAACTGAAAGGGCAAGTGTGGGTGAGTTTTTGGGTGCTTAACAGCTGTAATCTGCTGTTAAATTGATCTTATCTGATCTGGGAAGCTGACACGGGCAACGTAAGAGGACACACCAAACCTACGCGGGCCGCCTGGCCTGTCTGATCAGAAGAAACTTTCAGAAAATGTCAGTTTTAGTCCCTGTTATGCATTAAGGCCATTTCCGACACGTTTAAGGCCCGTTAAGCCAACGTTAAGGCCCTAAAATGATGCCTAAACATTGTGGACATGAAACATGCTAAAAAATATGCCGGATGTTGGTTCGTTTGGTCGTACGATCGCGATGTTCGCTTAATTACGACGGAATGCGCATAAGCGCGAAAAACGATCCAAATTGCGTGACGAATGGATTTTTCTCATGCCAAACACTAAAATAAAATATTTTAGTGCTTACATAAATTTTTGGATGTCCAGATGTATTCAGAACGTGAATTATGCGCGAAAGTGCAAACTTGTGCACTTTTTGACGCTTTTAGTCCCTGCATGACCCAAAAGTTTATTTTAGCACACCGAACCCCTCAAAGCCTATTTCTAAGCTATGTAAAGGATATTTATGGTATGTTTAACCTATGGTCATGTTCCGGAATGTCTGTTACAGTTCAAATTGGCATACTTTCACAGTTTGTCAAATTTAGTCCCTGTAAGCGAATTAACTTGTTTTTGCCATACCAAAGCCTTCAAAACTTATTTCTAAGTTATGTAAAGGTTATTTAAGGTATGTTAAGTATATGTTGATGTTCCAGAGTATTTTTCGCATTAAACTGATTACGTTTACGCACCAGTTTACGTATAACTCTCCAGAAAGCGATATAGAGTTTGAAATTGAATAAAAGTCAAAACATGAAAAATGTAAAACATAACCAAACAAACATTGGGATCAAATAACATTGTTTTATTGATAAGTGAACTATTCACAATGATTACAAGCACAGATGTTACAGTCTCCCCTACTTGTGGAAATTTCATCCCGAAATTTATTTAGAGGAAACTCGTGGGAATAGATGTGGGTACTTCGCCTTCATTTGATCTTCGCATTCCCAAGTAAACTCAGGTCCACGTTTAGATTCCTAGCGAACTTTGACCAAAGGAATGCGCTTGTGTTTAAGCCACTTGACTTCACGTTCCATGATTTCCACAGGTTTCTCGACAAATTTCAGTGTTTTATCAACACGAATTTCGTCAAGTGGTATGTGGAGGTTCTCATCAGCTAAACACCTCTTGAGATTGGACACGTGAAAGGTTGGATGAACATTTCCAAGTTCAGGAGGTAACTCAAGTCTGTAGGCTACCTTACCGATTCTTTCGACGATCTTGAATGGTCCAACGTATCTAGGTGCAAGTTTTCCTTTCTTTCCAAATATGATCACACCTTTCCAAGGTGAGACCTTAAGTAATACACGATCACCGACTTGAAAATCCAAGGGCTTGCGTTTTGGATCTGCGTAACTCTTTTGACGGCTTCTAGTTGTCTGAAGGTTATCACGAACTATCTTAATCTTATCAGTTGTCTCTAAAATGAGGGCAGGTCCAGTAAGCTGGGCCTCACCAATCTCATTCCAGCAGACTGGTGAACGACATTTTCGACCATAGAGAGCCTCGAAAGGAGCCATGTTGATGCTGGAGTGATAACTGTTGTTGTAGGAGAATTCAATCAACGGAAGATGTGAATCCCATCTACCACCAAAATCGATCACACAAGCTCTAAGCATATCCTCCAGAGTCTGGATTGTTCTTTCAGATTGTCCATCCGTTTGTGGATGATAAGCTGTGGTCAGATTAAGTTGGGTCCCCATAGCAGATTGCATGGTTCTCCAAAAATGAGAAGTGAAGCGAGCATCTCTGTCAGAAATGATGTTTAAAGGAACACCATGTCGAGCTACAATTTCATCCACATAGATTTTAGCAAGCTTGTCAGCAGAAAAATCCTCACGGATTGGTAAGAAATGTGCGGACTTAGTAAGACGATCAACAACTACCCAGATGGCATCATGACCTTCCTTTGTGCGCGGAAGTTTGGTAATGAGATCCATAGTAATGTTTTCCCATTTCCAAACTGGGATCTCTGGTTGCACCAATAACCCAGAAGGACGCTGATGTTCAGCCTTAACCTTAAGACAAGTAAGGCATTTTGATACATATAAGGCAATGTCTTTCTTCATACCAGGCCACCAATACTGAATACGAAGATCCTTATACATCTTATCTGAACCAGGATGAACAGAATAACGAGACTTATGGGCTTCATCCATAAGCAAGGTGCGAAGGTTATCTTGGCTTGGGACCCACAAACGGTCCATGAAGTAATATGATCCATTGTCCTTCAGCTCCAGATCAGGGGTTATGTGATAGGGAAATTCCTTATCCATCAAACCTTGTGAAACACAAGTGTGTTGAGCCTGAGAAATGCGGGCTTGGATATCGGATCGAGCTTGAATATCAGATTGAACACGAACACAATGAAGCTTAGTACGTTCCTTATGACTCAAAGCATCGGCCACGACATTCGCCTTACCAGGATGGTAGCGAATTTCGCAGTCATAGTCGTTTAGAAGCTCCACCCAACGTCGTTGCCTCATGTTGAGTTCTTTCTGATTGAAGATATGCTGAAGACTTTTGTGGTCCGTGAAAACCACACATTTTGTACCGTACAAATAGTGTCTCCAGATCTTGAGAGCGAAGACAACTGCACCCAACTCAAGATCATGAGTGGTGTAGTTCTTTTCATGCACCTTCAACTGCCTCGATGCATATGCTATGACTTTGTTTCTTTGCATCAGAACACAACCAAGACCCAATTTAGATGCATCGCAATAAACGACGAAATCATCATTGCCCTCAGGCAAGGTCAGAACAGGCGCGTCGCAAAGTTTTTGTTTCAAAGTCAGAAACGCTTCCTCTTGCTTGAATCCCCAATCAAAGGGTTTGTTCTTCTGAGTTAGAGCAGTTAGAGGAACTGCAATCTTCGAGAAGTTTTCAATGAAGCGGCGGTAATAACCCGCAAGTCCAAGAAAAGAACGAACTTCAGTAGGAGTAGTAGGCGTATCCCAATCCTTAATTGCACTGATCTTGGAGGGATCTACATGAATACCTTGTTCGTTGACAATATGTCCTAAGAATTGAACTTCTTTAAGCCAGAATTCACACTTGGAGAATTTGGCGAAAAGTTGCTCTTTCTTTAGGAGTTCCAGAGTATGACGAAGATGTTGCTCATGATCAGCTCGCGTCTTAGAGTATATCAAAATTTCATCAATAAAAACAATGACGAACTGATCCAAATAAGGCTTGCAGACCCTATTCATTAAGTCCATGAAAACAGCAGGAGCATTAGTCAAACCGAATGGCATGACTGTGAACTCATAATGCCCATAACGAGTGCGGAACGCTGTCTTGGGAATGTGTTCTTCATGCACCCGAAGTTGATGATATCCAGATCGCAGGTCAATCTTCGAAAAATAAGAAGCGCCCTGTAACTGATCAAAGAGATCATCGATGCAAGGTAGGGGATATCGATTCTTGATGGTAAGCTTGTTAAGCTCACGATAATCGATACACATCCTAAAAGATCCATCCTTCTTCTTGACAAAAAGAACGGGAGCACCCCAAGGTGAAAAGCTAGGACGGATAAATCCTTTGTCAGAGAGCTCCTGAAGCTGCTTAGACAACTCTTGCATCTCAGACGGTGCAAGACGATATGGAGCTCTGGCAATGGGGTTTGCACCAGGTACGAGATCAATACGGAACTCGACTTGGCGTGCTGGAGGTAGACCAGGTAACTCTTCAGGGAATACTTCAGAATAATCCCGAACAACAGGAATATCTTGAATAGATTTACCTTTGCCCTTATCTGCTACAACATGTGCCAAAAAGGCCACATAGTTCTTTCGCAGATACTTCCGAGCTTTAAAACAAGACATGAGTTTGAGACCACCGGCAGGTTTCTCACCACGAACCTGTAGGATCTCGCCTGTCGAAAGCGGCACACGAACAATCTTCTCAAAACAAACTACCTCTGCGCGATGCTTGGCTAACCAATCCATACCCACAATAACGTCGAAGCTTCCAAGTTGCATAGGCGTGAGGTCAATAGGAAAAAGATGGTCGTTAAGGTTCAACTGGCAGTTGCGAAGAACAGAATCAAGAACAATGGGTTCACCACTAGCAACTTCTACTGTCAAGGGTTTTCCTAGTTTCGTTCTAGACACGCGAAGCAATGGCTCAAAAGATAATGACACAAAACTCTTATCGTCACCCGAATAAAAAAGAACAGATGCAGGCTGATTATTAACAAAGAACGTACCGTTCACCACTTCATTGTCTGCTTGTGCCTCTTGTGCATTCATGTTGAAGACTCGACCTCGAGCCTGAGCCTGATTCTGATTTGGATTGGCGTTAGCTAGTCTTGGGCACCGGTTTCTGTAGTGGGTCAGATCACCACAATTGTAGCACGAACCAGGAGGGAAATGAGGTCGTGCAGCTTGACCTTGTTGCTGAGCAAGAGGCTGAGCAACTTGTTGGGCTTGGTTCTGAACTGCCTGATTCTGGTTAACAGGAATGCGACAAGTAGCGGCAAGATGACCATTTCTTCCACAATTAGTGCAATGTCGACATTGGAGATGTGGTAGGTGATGGCCGTTACACCTGTTGCACAAAGGTGCATTGCCAAGATAAGGCTTCTTGGCGGGTGGTTGCACAGGCTGATTTGGTGCAGCTTGAGCCTGTGCAGTAACGACATAGTTTTGGGAAGCCTTTCGCTTCCTAGACCCCCTTGAGGAACCAGAATCCTTTCCCTTCTTGTTTTGACCTTTCTTGCTATCTTCTTTGTCAGACGCCTGCTTCTTACCCTTGTCACCCTTTTTGTGCAGCTTTCCCTTTCGAACCTGCGACTCAGTAAATGTCGCTGCTAACTCGATCGCCTGACGGAGTGTGGTAGGGTTACTACCAGTAATGATGTCTTGTACTGAGTCAGGTAGACCATCGATGTACCTTTCGATAGCCTTGTCGAGTGGGGTAACCATTGTTGGGCAAAGCAGAGTCAACTCCTCAAACCTATCAGTATACGCCCGATGCTCACCACTATCTTGTTTCAAGTCATCAAACTCTCTCTCCAAAGCTCGCTGTTCATGACGAGGACAGAACTCCCTCATCATAAGGGCCCTAAGTTCAGCCCATGTCTGTGCTAGAGCAACTTCTGCACCACGATCTCTCATAACCCCGTTCCACCACGTAAGAGCCCTCTTCTGAAACACACTCGAAGAAAAATTGACCTTGCGATTGTCAGGACACTGCACGTGACGGAAAGTATTCTCAATGCTCTCGAACCATTGAAGAAGCCCAGTTGCTCCTTCAGTACCGCTAAACTTGATCGGTTTAGCCGAGCTAAAACTCTTGAAATTGCATGGAGCATGATTGTTGTTGTTGGCTTGGTTCCATTGAGCAAAAAGATTTGGGAAAGCAGCAGCCATTTGCTGCGCGATGATTTCTGCCAGTTCGGCAGTCGCTATCTGATTCTCGCGTCGAGGAGGCATTCTAAAAGAGGAAACATGAAAGGAAACGAGTGAGATGATTGGACGAAGAGAATGAGATGAAACAAAATCAACAAAAGCAAAGATGGTGGTCATTCGTCCGCATCGCAAAGCAAACAAGCGACACGCAGTGACTAATCAAAGTAAATGGGTCAAAAATAATGTATCGCGAAGACATGCTCGCCTATAAGTGAACACTCACCCCAAGAGTTCCCAGGTAAGAGTGACTGGTCCGATTATGTGGATTTGTACAAACACTCTAGCCTTAGACAGAAAACCCAGGGTACAGGCATTCACTCTTCCAGTTTGCACGTGTTCACACTATTTAGAACCCAAAACTTTGACGAGATTTTGAAAATTTGAAAAACACAAGGCCAAAAATCAAACTGGAAGGGTTCAAAACCTTACAACAGAGGGTTCAAAACCTAGTAATCAATCATCCAAAAATAGATGATTAATTTTCAAAGCGGATTCGAACTTGATGTTCCCGTTGTGGTTATCACCTAAGGATAGGTGAAGTGCATGTTTTAAAATCTAAACATAAGATAACTTGTGTTGGGGTCCTAGAAAGGTTATAGTCTAGGTCGAAGCATTACTAATAACCTAATTCCCTATAATCATTGGCTCTGATACCAACTTTTCTGTCACACCCCGACCACGTAAAACATCAAATCGTGGCGGAAACGTCGGGGAGTGTTGTAATAGAATTAATTGTTTCACAACCATGGCATACAAAGTTATATTTTATTTATCAAACAAAAGCGTTACAGTGTCTCAAAAAAAGAAATAAAGAGTTCAGAACATAATTAAACTAGTTCTATCTTTATTTTTAAGTCTCTAAGGCACAGGTCCACCCTAGTGTCATGATCATCATCCTAAGCAACATCTCCTGAAAACACATGTGAAAATAGGTACGTCAGCATAAAAATGTCTGTGAGATACATAGGTTTTGTGAAAATAGGATTCATGACTTATAAGTTTAGAAAAAGTTGTTTAGCAAAAGTCAGTCATGAACCTTGTAAATTGTTTTGTTTTGTAAATCATTTAAAAAGCAATAAGATCAAATGATATGTATAAATAAAAGAATAATGTATGGTTAAATGTATAACCAAGTAAAATGAGTTGTATAAACTAATTGTTTGTGAACCAAATTCTTGTGAGAATCGTGTTACTTGTGTAAAATGTATAAGTCCAAATTGAATGATTTAAATAACGCTATGATATGTAATATAATACAAACACTTATATATAGGAAGTACCAGCGGCATATCCACCATGCTTGTATCATATTACTCACATCTCGTTACTTAAGTCACTTAAACAAACCACCAATGTATAAAGTCTATGTTTAAACCAATTGTCAAAAGTCCTTGTATAAATCGTATCAAATGTTAATAGTCCAAATGTAGTCAAGTAATGTGTATGTCTGGTAAGTAATGTGTTGTTACATAAACCAAATGTAAGAATGTACAAAACAAAGTATTTTGAATATATCAAAAAGTTATGTTTTGAAAAGTAATGCACGTTACATTGATACAAACACTTATGTGGTAAGTTAACGCATACATTCAAGCCTTGAGACAGTCGGATAACCCTAAGTCAAGGTTATCAAAAGAAATGTTTTCGGATTCAGTCATTCCTTACATCCAAACAAACCCGGGATGTCAGGAATGGGATTTGTCAAGTCCTATGGTACCAGTACTTACTACCGAGCGGCGTAGCTAATGTTAATGAACGTATATAAGTCCCGTTTGTGCAAACCAAATGTCATAGAAATTGTGAACATGTTATATGAAAACAATGTACTAAGTATGCTAAGTTAACATACGAAGTAGAAAAGTCATGTAAATCAATGTGCTAGCATGCTATCAGTCAACATACATAGCAGAAATGTAAAGTAAAACAATGTACTAAGTATGCGCACAATGGACATACATAGCATGAAATGTAATGTAAAACGATGTACTAAGTATGCACACAATGGACATACATAGCATAAAATGTAATGAAATCATGTACTATAATGTACTAATGAACATAACAAGTATATGATATGAAAGCATGAAAGGCACGAAAGTAACAAGTAGGCACATGTGTTTCACCCCAAAACAGTTTGAAATCAGTAAAAGAGGGGTCTATGTACTCACTTGAGATTGCTTAGTAGTCCTTGAGTAACAACCAAACAATGCTAGAGATCACGGATATCAAACGGCACCTAATATAGGTAACTATGTTAATAAACCGGACCTAAATCGGAGGATTTGATAGAATGAGGGTTCGTAAACCAAACGAGTATGGAGACTCGTGTAATAAGGTTTAACAAAGCCCACATACTAAAATGAAACCTAACTTAAGTGCTTACGACCCATTACGACCCGTTTAGGTAGCTTAAGCAACTTTAACGCGTCGTTCGCGTGAAACGCATTCGGACCGCTTAACTAGTCCTATGACAAGTAATATATGCCTTAACATGTCTAATATTGTTGCCAAATCAGTTTAGATACCAAAAGTTATGTTACATATGCTTAAAATGAATTTTGGCGTAAAAAGGGTATTTTGGTAATTTACCTAAGGCATATATACTACCTATCATACAACTAACTAAACATCGTGACCATAAGGTATAACCTCGGAAGGTTATTCCCTATATACTATGGTCACCTAATGTGTTTGGTCGGATCCTAATGATCGACCAAACGGGTCGGGTTCGAAAGTATAAGCGATTGTTTAGATCGCTTACCTTACGACCCTATATAAGCACTAAACTAAAAGTGATGAGCTAAGCATGTTAAAACATGCTTAACTAAGTTTAGAAAACAGGTTTGGTATCAAAACAAACGGTTTTGATACCTAAGAGTAGTTTGGTTACAAAATACGCGTAAATGCGCATTTTGGCCGAAACTACGACTCGTCACTGAGTCTTGATAACGTGGTAATCAGTAGGTATAGTTTCTAGGGACTATAACCATCGTGATTACGCTCACGTTATGAAGTTCAAACGAACTTCGCATTGACCATAAACTGGTCAACGCAGAAAGTCAAACAAAGTTTGACTTTTAACGCTAAACGAATAAAGAGAACGAAGGACCACTTACAAAGGGTCCCCGCTAGCAAAACTTGATCGAATAGCTCAGGTATGAAGCAATGACTTCAACTTAGAGCTTTGAGATCAGAATTGTGGGTTTTGAGTTGTGAAAGGGTTGGGTATTTATAGGATTCTTGGAACCGTTAGGATCGTTTATCGAATAACGTGCTTTGATCTTGTCCATACACTTGTTGAAACCTTGTGGTGACTCAAAATGGCCCCTCATGAACTGAAAGGGCAAGTGTGGGTGAGTTTTTGGGTGCTTAACAGCTGTAATCTGCTGTTAAATTGATCTTATCTGATCTGGGAAGCTGACACGGGCCACGTAAGAGGACACACCAAACCTACGCGGGCCGCCTGGCCTGTCTGATCAGAAGAAACTTTCAGAAAATGTCAGTTTTAGTCCCTGTTATGCATTAAGGCCATTTCCGACACGTTTAAGGCCCGTTAAGCCAACGTTAAGGCCCTAAAATGATGCCTAAACATTGTGGACATGAAACATGCTAAAAAATATGCCGGATGTTGGTTCGTTTGGTCGTACGATCGCGATGTTCGCTTAATTACGACGGAATGCGCATAAGCGCGAAAAACGATCCAAATTGCGTGACGAATGGATTTTTCTCATGCCAAACACTAAAATAAAATATTTTAGTGCTTACATAAATTTTTGGATGTCCGGATGTATTCAGAACGTGAGTTATGCGCGAAAGTGCAAACTTGTGCACTTTTTGACGCTTTTAGTCCCTGCATGACCCAAAAGTTTATTTTAGCACACCGAACCCCTCAAAGCCTATTTCTAAGCTATGTAAAGGATATTTATGGTATGTTTAACCTATGGTCATGTTCCGGAATGTCTGTTACAGTTCAAATTGGCATACTTTCATAGTTTGTCAAATTTAGTCCCTGTAAGCGAATTAACTTGTTTTTGCCATACCAAAGCCTTCAAAACTTATTTCTAAGTTATGTAAAGGTTATTTAAGGTATGTTAAGTATATGTTGATGTTACAGAGTATTTTTTGCATTAAACTGATTACGTTTACGCACCAGTTTGCGTATAACTCTCCAGAAAGCGATATAGAGTTTGAAATTGAATAAAAGTCAAAACATGAAAAATGTAAAACATAACCAAACAAACATTGGGATCAAATAACATTGTTTTATTGATAAGTGAACTGTTCACAATGATTACAAGCACAGATGTTACACTTATAGTGTAAGATACAAAAAAAAATACTTGATTTTGGTCAAGTCTATTGGTGGCAAAGCGTAAACATACCGGGAAAGAAAATAAAGGTAGAGCATTAAGTGATAAACCTGCAACAAAACATACAATCAAAACGTAATGACATATTCGTATTAGCTTTGGAGTGCTTAGGGCCATTTAGATATTTAAACTTTAGAAATGAAATGAATATATAATCTATTATTAATCTTTTATTATTTTGGTACTTTCTAGTGAATTCTGTGAAGTATGTTATATATGTATATAATTTTAATTGGACCACTCATTATTAAGACCTTAGTTATTAATGTCAAAACACTTTAAGTTCTTTATCAAATTCCCAGCCCCCAAGCAAGCTATTTAGAGGACTAAATACATCAGCAGGTCACAATTCATCACTATAGCAAACAAACTAAAGCACATCAACACGAACTGTGAAAACTCAAAAGTGCACCAGCTACTCCATGTGGTGCCAGTGAACTCTTAGCGTTGTTGTATTCATTCATATGAAACTTCCTTGACCTCATCGACAACCTTAAAGATTAAAGTGTTTACCCGGTAGTAGGCTTTCACATTTCGATGCTGCCACAATACCCGGAATGTAAGGAGCACATTTGCATGAATATAATCAGATAATTATCAAAACACTAAGTCACCAACGTAGAAGTAGTGAAAATTCCTGAAGAAACCTGCAAAATTCCTGAAGCCTTCAAAATTTCTTAGCCATTTGTTGATTCTTAACATGCTTTCTGAAAGTTCCACTTCATTAGTTCAATAGTTCAAGAGTTCATCTATCCCTACAAATGTCAATTTAAAACAAAGGGCATAACTTTATGTTAGATGCAATCTATGGCTTCAATATTGTAACACCATCCAAAACTTACAATTGAATGCTATTATAAGAAACTTGGTTATACACTTACAGAGGATACAGTGAATTACACCAGTAGACTAAAGAACATAACGAATATAATCATTCTAGAAGTTGCATCGTTGATGTGATTAGTTAAGAAAAGCTTATTAAGTCATAACGTATATTAAGTGCTCTAATTAGACAAAATCAACATCACCCACCCTTCATGCCCAAAGATGCAGAGGCGGTATCCTTAGTCTTCTTCTTCGACCAACTAACCAAGCAACGACAACTTCTCTTCCCGAGTGATCTCCGCCAGAGTGAAGCTTGCATTTCCGGTACCCATATCTCATTGTTGTTTTCTTAAGGCTTGTCATTTTTGTAACGCCCTGCTTCTTCATACTTTCCATAATTAGAAAGTCTTGCTTGTACTTCCATTTTTGGAAACCTTGTACTCTTGTAATCGTTTTTTTTTTCTTGTAACCGTTGTAAAATCCGAGACTTGGATCATGAATAAAACTCGTATTTTGTTAATTACATGTTATACATACTTTATATATGCTTATACGTTCAATTTCATGGAACAATTGATGCTTACTCGTAATTCCTGGAAACTATGTGCCAAACTTGTAAATACGTGAAACTTATGCATAAAACGTGTTTCGATCATAAACGATGCTTGAATACGACCTTCATACGCTTAATTATACTTTGATTATGTTCCACATACTTGAATTGACCTTAAACTATGCTTAAATGGCAAAACAAGTCCCTAAATCACCCTAAAAGCCCTAAATAGTAAACTATAGGGGCTAAAATGTAATAATTGGAAACTTCATCCCACACCCACCATACGGGCCGCTTATGCTTAACCCATGGGCTTACGCGGGCCGCCTGGCCATCCCCAGATCAGAAAAATGTTCAGCCCGCGACCAGATTCATTTTTGAGCGGGATTTTCATGTTTAAACCGAGTTTTAGCATTAATTATCCCCCCAAAACAACCCTAATCACTCCCCTATAAGTACCCAAGGTCCTCCAAGCCATTCTACACTTTCAACACTCTCAAATCTCTCCAAAATCACTCTCAAGTTCTTGCAAGATTCTGAAATTCGGACAGATTCATACCTTCATACAAAAGTGAGCATAACTTGCTCAAAACTCAACCAAATTACTTGATTCTTCTTCCTACTTGCTTGGATAATCATGGGGTTTGATTCCTTGATCTCTCCTTGGAGAAATCAGACCTGGAATTGCCCTAAAAATGTCCATAAACTTTCTGTTGTGTTTTTAATCCTTTCAAAACTTGTTTAAACTTATCAAACTTGAGTTTAACTCACTCAAACCCACGTCCTTATGCTTATAACCTCTTCTATGTTTAGTTAAGCTTAAAAACGGGGCTGAGACATACAAAATCATAGGTTAATCCTCAAATACTTTCTGTTTTGTTTAGGGTTTTTAACCCACAAGTCATGTTCAAGCTTCAAACTTGATATAGGAGTGGTTATGGAACAACTTGGGTTGTCCAACATAAAATCCCCACGTGACTTGATGATTTCTCCTAGCTTAGATTGTTTACATTCATGTACTAATCTTAGTTCATAACCCTCCTTGTTGTTTTTACAACAAGTGTAGTGGTGAACACATACGAGGTGCCTAAATGGAAGCTTGATCTTCCTACCTCCTACATGACTTCCATGACATATTTGAGGTACCTAAACGAAGATTTAATCTTCTACCTCATCCTTGAAATACTTGTACTATTGGACTTAATAATATGTATATAATATATGTAATACATAAACACATAATCCAAATAATCGAATCTTAGATAATGAACTAGTGTTCATATGTCAAAGTACTAGATTATATCATCCTATAGTATGACAACTTGTTACGATTCTAATGGGACCTTGTTCCATGAAACCATATAAACTCCTTGGAGTTACATAGTGTCAAGAACAAGTATCATATGTATTAGATGAATATTTTCACATGTTATTCTCATATCTTATTTTCATGTTGTTTTAAATTCCGAATCTCGACTCTAAACATACTTGAACTTTAACCCTTACACATACAACCTTCTAACCTCATCAACTTCGTTACATTGGATAATCGGAAAACATATGCAAACTTGTGAGTATACTCGTATTCCCCTCTTTACTTTTACCACTTTTGGGGTGTAACATGTTTACTTATCAAAACTTACACATGAACTTTATGCTTAAACACATGAACATTCCTATAACATGCTTGTATACGTGATTGCATGATACTCTAAACTTGGGTTTAGGACATTATGTGTTAAACTTATCATTAACTTCGTACGAGCCTAACCATGACATATGTAGCGCTATAGGATTAACGACCCGCCCGTAAACTTGTGGTTATGTCATGAGCATCTTCCGTTTCATTATTGGTTTGATATGTTAGACACATGCCAAATTTATTGTTTATCTTGAATCACATGCTTGCTATGAGGAATTGTTTAAAACTTATCTTTTATTATGTACGTACCAAACTTGTATACTCGCATTTGCTTTTGCATTGAATTGTATTTTAAACATGTTACAGGTTGATGATGACGATGCTATGAAAAGAAGTAGTGTTGATGCCTAGATACACATATAGACGTTTAGGTTTAATATGTTGTATCAATTTTGATTATGTTGTCATGTATTTCCTTTGAACTTGTTGTTATTTGATTTCCTTGTAATGTTGACAATTGAATTTATGAAATGAAATCGGTTTATCAAATATTGTCACAAATAGCGTTATGATGTCTCTAGCAATCTTCACACTTCGTCTCATCCCGATGTTTCCGCCATTGGTTGGGGTGTGACAATTTTCACCGTGAGTAGTCATTTCTGCCAAGTCTCGAAATTTCGATTGATTTGGGATATGTACTAACTGAAAGGGTAAATACCGTTAACCGACTTGTCGGCGAGAGTATTTCACCTATTAGGCCAAAGCATGCCCCTCAAATTCGAAAGACTTTTCGACCACTTTGGTTAGTCAAGGTTCCGTTTTGGAGCCATCCCAAATTTTAATCAAACATGTGTTTCTATTATTAAATTTATACGATGCAATCTTTCAAATTCGAATTTACTTTCGATATTTACTCCTCACACACACTCACAACATATTAAATCCTTTTCATACATTTATACATATGCATGATTTCAAAACGTCACTCAATTTTGTTTACATTCTTTGTAACACCAAAATGGAGGCATATCATCGAGATAGGAGTGATTTCCTTACCTTGACGATTAGCTCCACTCCTTCTTTTCTTAAAACGACCCCACCGGTGAGTTAGGGGTGATTCCCTTACCTAGGTGATCGTTACCAAAACTTTACCTCAAAATATCCTATTATGCAAATCAGATCATGATTTATACCTAAATCACTTATCATTTATCGAAATACCTACCCATATTAAATTCAAAATTACATTGTTTTATCAAACATACTTCTTATCCTACAACCTACCTTCACTTAACTCATATACACGAGGTTCTTAATCATGTCTTAAACGTTTTACTACACGAATTTCCAAACCTTACGAAATGCTACCTATCAACTTAATCGGTCCAATGAATCTCTTGCCCATGAACTTCATATCTGATTTAATAACTAAAACACGTTCACATTATACCATCATGCTAGGGACTTCTACTCTTAATCAAAATCCAACCAACCTTTCTCAATTACTTATAAAATCTTATAGATGTTATATGGTCGTTTTACCAAATTCTCATTTCAACATCAACAAATCATTTGATAGAACTTTTTAACAATCACTAAGTCCGTTTGCTAAATTTCCTTCCTAAGAATCCTCGTTTTCACCAGAACCTCCTAAATTCATAATTTCTTGTTTAATGAAACGAACTTACTTTTCATCGAAAACCTTTTTCCTACGCTAGTTTACAAAACACGTGGGCAAGGAGACTTCATGGGGACCGACCATCTTCGGATTACGTAAACTCTATTAAAATAAAAGTAGCATTTCCATTCATTACAAAATACATTTTGCGTAACCAATTAGTACTTTATATCCTCTTACATATGCAAACTATATTATACCTTTCAAACCAAACTCAACCTAATTTTGATTCAATAAACTCAACGTTTCATTTAAATAACTATACATGAATATCATCATACACGTTTTAGTCGTTGCATCGAGACAATTTCATTTATATCATTCGTACTTAGATGCTCAACCTCTTGAGCACTTTTACATGCTTAACTTTGTTACGTTTCAATTAATACTATATACGCAATCATTAGTATTCGTACTCACACTCACACTCATATTCATAACAAAACATTTTATGCTTATACTTATAATCGTATTCATACTTATACTCATACGTTTCATGTTTTACCTATACTCATATGTTTCATGTTTTCACTTATACTCATACGTTGCATGCTCATACGTATACACATACTACTCGTACGTTTTATGTTGATACACATATTTGCGTGCATATTCATACTTAAACTTATACTTATGCTCATACTTTCCTTCATACTCATGATTCATACATTTGGACCCGTACGCGAGCGTAATCCGAGTGATTCGCTTACGTGGGTCCCATACATACTTAAGCATGAACTTGCTTATATACTATATTGTTATACGTACACATTCATATTTTTAAATTATGTATACCCTGATTCATACACAATTAGTGCAAGCTATGCGGATCATGCGACGATCAAAATAATCGCGGGTGCACACGGGATTATAGTGATTGGCTCATGAGAACCATAGAGTGTACTACTGTGTATGGTAAGACACGGAACGTAACATGACACTGAATACGAAACGAATGTATCATGGTCAAAACATGGTGGATACGCCGCTGGTACTTCCTATATATAAGTGTTTTCACCATGTTACCAAATTTTCGTAAAACGTGCCATGAGAAATTCAGTGTTTTGCAGACCTTTTGGACCTAACTTTAAACAACTCACAAACGCATTATATCCGATTATCCACGACGAGACTTCATTCTTAACACGCTACCTTCATCTATCTAACACTTACGCTATTCTTATGCTTGCATTCTTTAAGAGTCAATCGCTCACTTCTATACTCGTGTTATTCTCCATTATCCTTTCTTTCATACGACGAACCTCGTTCACAATCAAGCTTGTTTAAACATTCGAATCCTAACTTATCTTAATACCTTTAGAACCGTCTTTCTATTCTTTATTCTTGTGTAAACGTATTTAGTAGGTCGTTAATACGTCATTTTACCAAACTTTCTAGTTCCACTCGAGAAGCAAATTTTACGAATATGTGGTTTTATACTACCCACGAAACTTCCTATACAACCTACCTCACTCGTATTGATTACAAACTGTTTTATAAAGGCCTCCTTCGTAAATACAATACATTTGTAAGCAACTCCAAATTTAGCTATTCAAGATCGATTTTACTATGCACATTTCACTCATGCTTATGCCTCAAAACCATCTTAGCCAAACAGATCCTTTTACAAACCTATTTTGGCTATTCTCCCAAGATTTCGTACTTTTCAAAACATTTCAAAATTTCCAAGTCTCAAATTTTTACCAAAACTCTCCAATTCTACCTTTT
Organism: Helianthus tuberosus; assembly: GCA_030545235.1. Lineage (NCBI taxonomy): Eukaryota > Viridiplantae > Streptophyta > Magnoliopsida > Asterales > Asteraceae > Helianthus > Helianthus tuberosus. The sequence continues at coordinate 79,597,442 of CM060372.1, read as the reverse complement.
GAATAAATTTCGGGATGAAATTTCCTAAAGGAGGGGAGACTGTAACGCCCTGCTTCTTCATACTTTCCATAATTAGAAAGTCTTGCTTGTACTTCCATTTTTGGAAACCTTGTACTCTTGTAATCGTTTTTTTTTCTTGTAACCGTTGTAAAATCCGAGACTTGGATCATGAATAAAACTCGTATTTTGTTAATTACATGTTATACATACTTTATATATGCTCATACGTTTAATTTCGTGGAACAATTGATGCTTACTCGTAATTCTTGGAAACTATGTGCCAAACTTGTAAATACGTGAAACTTATGCATAAAACGTGTTTCGATCATAAACAATGCTTGAATACGACCTTCATACGCTTAATTATACTTTGATTATGTTCCTCATACTTGAATTGACCTTAAACTATGCTTAAATGGCAAAACAAGTCCCTAAATCACCCTAAAAGCCCTAAATAGTAAACTATAGGGGCTAAAATGTAATAATTGGAAACTTCAGCCCACACCCACCATACGGGCCGCGTAAGCTTAACCCATGTGCTTACGCGGGCCGCCTGGCCATCCCCAGATCAGAAAAATGTTCAGCTCGCGACCAGATTCGTTTTTGAGCGGGATTTCCATGTTTAAACCGAGTTTTAGCATTAATTATCCCCCCAAAACAACCCTAATCACTCCCCTATAAGTACCCAAGGTCCTCCAAGCCATTCTACACTTTCAACACTCTCAAATCTTTCCAAAATCACTCTCAAGTTCTTGCAAGATTCTGAAATTCGGACAGATTCATACCTTCATACAAAAGTGAGCATAACTTGCTCAAAACTCAACAAAATTACTTGATTCTTCTTCCTACTTGCTTGGATAATCATGGGGTTTGATTCCTTGATCTCTCCTTGGAGAAATCAGACCTGGAATTGCCCTAAAAATGTCCATAAACTTTCTGTTGTGTTTTTAATCCTTTCAAAACTTGTTTAAACTTATCAAACTTGAGTTTAACTCACTTAAACCCACGTTCTTATGCTTATAACCTCTTCTATGGTTAGTTAAGCTTAAAAACAGGGCTGAGACATACAAAATCAGAGGTTAATCCTCAAATACTTTCTTTTTTGTTTAGGGTTTTTAACCCACAAGTCATGTTCAAGCTTCAAACTTGATATAGGAGTGGTTATGGAACAACTTGGGTTGTCCAACATAAAATCCCCACGTGACTTGATGATTTCTCCTAGCTTAGATTGTTTACATTCATGTACTAATCTTAGTTCATGACCCTCCTTGTTGTTTTTACAACAAGTGTAGTGGTGAACACATACGAGGTGCCTAAATGGAAGCTTGATCTTCCTACCTCCTACATAACTTCCATGACATATTTGAGGTACCTAAACGAAGATTTAATCTTCTACCTCATCCTTGAAATACTTGTACTATTGGACTTAATAATATGTATATAATATATGTAATACATAAACACATAATCCAAATAATCGAATCTTAGATAATGAACTAGTGTTCATATGTCAAAGTACTAGATTATATCATCCTATAGTATGACAACTTGTTACGATTCTAATGGGACCTTGTTCCATGAAACCATATAAACTCCTTGGAGTTACATAGTGTCAAGAACAAGTATCATATGTATTAGATAAATATTTTCAAATGTTATTCTCATATCTTATTTTCATGTTGTTTTAAATTCCGAATCTCGACTCTAAACATACTTGAACTTTAACCCTTACACATACAACCTTCTAACCTCATCAACTTCGTCACATTGGATAATCGGAAAACATATGCAAACTTGTGAGTATACTCGTATTCCCCTCTTTACTTTTACCACTTTTGGGGTGTAACATGTTTACTTATCAAAACTTACACATGAACTTTATGCTTAAACACATGAACATTCCTATAACATGCTTGTATACGTGATTGCTTGATACTCTAAACTTGGGTTGAGGACATTATGTGTTAAACTTATCATTAACTTCGTACGAGCCTAACCATGACATATGTAGCGCTATAGGATTAACTACCCGCCCGTAAACTTGTGGTTATGTCATGAGCATTTTCCGTTTCATTATTGGTTTGATATGTTAGACACATGCCAAATTTATTGTTTATCTTGAATCACATGCTTGCTATGAGGAATTGTTTAAAACTTATCTTTTATTATGTACGTACCAAACTTGTATACTCGCCTTTGCTTTTGCATTGAATTGTATTTTAAACATGTTACAGGTTGATGATGACGATGCTATGAAAAGAAGTAGTGTTGATGCCTAGATACACATATATACGTTTAGGTTTAATATGTTGTATCAATTTTGATTATGTTGTCATGTATTTCCTTTGAACTTGTTGTTATTTGATTTCCTTGTAATGTTGACAATTGAATTTATGAAATGAAATCGGTTTATCAAATATTGTCACAAATAGCGTTATGATGTCTCTAGCAATCTTCACACTTCGTCTCATCCCGATGTTTCCGCTATTGGTTGGGGTGTGACAATTTTCACCGTGAGTAGTCATTTCTGCCAAGTCTCGAAATTTCGATTGATTTGGGACATGTAGTAACTGAAAGGGTAAATACCGTTAACCGACTTGTCGGCGAGAGTATTTCACCTATTAGGCCAAAGCATGCCCCTCAAATTCGAAAGACTTTTCGACCACTTTGGTTAGTCAAGGTTCCGTTTTGGAGCCATCCCAAATTTTAATCAAACATGTGTGTCAATTATTTAATTTATACGATGCAATCTTTCAAATTCGAATTTACTTTCGATATTTACTCCTCACACACACACACAACATATTAAATCCTTTTCATACATTTATACATATGCATGATTTCAAAACGTCACTCAATTTTGTTTACATTATTTGTAACACCAAAATGGAGGCATATCATCGAGATAGGAGTGATTTCCTTACCTTGACGATTAGCTCCACTCCTTCTTTTCTTAAAACGACCCCACCGGTGAGTTAGGGGTGATTCCCTTACCTAGGTGATCGTTACCAAAACTTTACCTCAAAATATCCTATTATGCAAATCAGATCATGATTTATACCTAAATCACTTATCATTTATCGAAATAGCTACCCATATTAAATTCAAAATTACATTGTTTTATCAAACGTACTTCTTATCCTACAACCTACCTTCACTTAACTCATATACACGAGGTTCTTAATCATGTCTTAAACGTTTTACTACACGAATTTCCAAACCTTACGAAATGCTACCTATCAACTTAATCGGTCCAATGAATCTCTTGCCCATGAACTTCATATCTGATTTAATAACTAAAACACGTTCACATTATACCATCATGCTAGGGACTTCTACTCTTAATCAAAATCCAACCAACCTTTCTCAATTACTTATAAAATCTTATAGATGTTATATGGTCGTTTTACCAAATTCTCATTTCAACATCAACAAATCATTTGATAGAACTTTTTAACAATCACTAAGTCCGTTTGCTAAATTTCCTTCCTAAGAATCCTCGTTTTCACCAGAACCTCCTAAATTCATAATTTCTTGTTTAATGAAACGAACTTACTTTTCATCGAAAACCTTTTTCCTACGCTAGTTTACAAAACACGTGGGCAAGGAGACTTCATGGGGACCGACCATCTTCGGATTACGTAAACTCTATTAAAATAAAAGTAGCATTTCCATTCATTACAAAATACATTTTGCGTAACCAATGAGTACTTTATATCCTCTTACATATGCAAACTATATTATACCTTTCAAACCAAACTCAACCTAATTTTGATTCAATAAACTCAACGTTTCATTTAAATAACTATACATGAATATCATCATACACGTTTTAGTCGTTGCATCGAGACAATTTCATTTATATCATTCGTACTTAGATGCTCAACCTCTTGAGCACTTTTACATGCTTAACTTTGTTACGTTTCAATTAATACTATATACGCAATCATTAGTATTCGTACTCACACTCACACTCATATTCATAACAAAACATTTTATGCTTATACTTATAATCGTATTCATACTTATACTCATACGTTTCATGTTTTACCTATACTCATATGTTTCATGTTTTTACTTATACTCATACGTTGCATGCTCATACGTATACACATACTACTCGTACGTTTTATGTTGATACACATATTTGCGTGCATATTCATACTTAAACTTATACTTATGCTCATACTTTCCTTCATACTCATGATTCATACATTTGGACCCGTACGCGAGCGTAATCCGAGTGATTCGCTTACGTGGGTCCCATACATACTTAAGCATGAACTTGCTTATATACTATATTGTTATACGTACACATTCATATTTTTAAATTATGTATACCCTGATTCATACACAATTAGTGCAAGCTATGCGGATCATGCGACGATCAAAATAATCGCGGGTGCACACGGGATTATAGTGATTTGCTCATGAGAACCATAGAGTGTACTACTGTGTATGGTAAGACACGGAACGTAACATGACACTGAATACAAAATGAACGTATCATGGTCAAAACATGGTGGATACGCCGCTGGTACTTCCTATATATAAGTGTTTTCACCATGTTACCAAATTTTCGTAAAACGTTCCATGAGAAATTCAGTGTTTTGCAGACCTTTTGGACCTAACTTTAAACAACTCACAAACGCATTATATCCGATTATCCACGACGAGACTTCATTCTTAACACGCTACCTTCATCTATCTAACACTTACGCTATTCTTATGCTTGCATTCTTTAAGAGTCAATCGCTCACTTCTATACTCGTGTTATTCTCCATTATCCTTTCTTTCATACGACGAACCTCGTTCACAATCAAGCTTGTTTAAACATTCGAATCCTAACTTATCTTAATACCTTTAGAACCGTCTTTCTATTCTTTATTCTTGTGTAAACGTATTTAGTAGGTCGTTAATACTTCATTTTACCAAACTTTCTAGTTCCACTCGAGAAGCAAATTTTACGAATATGTGGTTTTATACTACCCACGAAACTTCCTATACAACCTACCTCACTCGTATTGATTACAAACTGTTTTATAAAGGCCTCCTTCGTAAATATAATACATTTGTAAGCAACTCCAAATTTAGCTATTCAAGATCGATTTTACTATGCACATTTCACTCATGCTTATGCCTCAAAACCATCTTAGCCAAACAGATCCTTTTACAAACCTATTTTGGCTATTCTCCCAAGATTTCGTACTTTTCAAAACATTTCAAAATTTCCAAGTCTCAAATTTTTACCAAAACTCTCCAATTCTACCTCTTGAATAAATTTCGGGACGAAATTTCCTAAAGGAGGGGAAGACTGTAACGCCCTGCTTCTTCATACTTTCCATAATTAGAAAGTCTTGCTTGTACTTCCATTTTTGGAAACCTTGTACTCTTGTAATCGTTTTTTTTTCTTGTAACCGTTGTAAAATCCGAGACTTGGATCATGAATAAAACTCGTATTTTGTTAATTACATGTTATACATACTTTATATATGCTTATACGTTCAATTTCATGGAACAATTGATGCTTACTCGTAATTCCTGGAAACTATGTGCCAAACTTGTAAATACGTGAAACTTATGCATAAAACGTGTTTCGATCATAAACGATGCTTGAATACGACCTTCATACGCTTAATTATACTTTGATTATGTTCCACATACTTGAATTGACCTTAAACTATGCTTAAATGGCAAAACAAGTCCCTAAATCACCCTAAAAGCCCTAAATAGTAAACTATAGGGGCTAAAATGTAATAATTGGAAACTTCATCCCACACCCACCATACGGGCCGCTTATGCTTAACCCATGGGCTTACGCGGGCCGCCTGGCCATCCCCAGATCAGAAAAATGTTCAGCCCGCGACCAGATTCATTTTTGAGCGGGATTTTCATGTTTAAACCGAGTTTTAGCATTAATTATCCCCCCAAAACAACCCTAATCACTCCCCTATAAGTACCCAAGGTCCTCCAAGCCATTCTACACTTTCAACACTCTCAAATCTCTCCAAAATCACTCTCAAGTTCTTGCAAGATTCTGAAATTCGGACAGATTCATACCTTCATACAAAAGTGAGCATAACTTGCTCAAAACTCAACCAAATTACTTGATTCTTCTTCCTACTTGCTTGGATAATCATGGGGTTTGATTCCTTGATCTCTCCTTGGAGAAATCAGACCTGGAATTGCCCTAAAAATGTCCATAAACTTTCTGTTGTGTTTTTAATCCTTTCAAAACTTGTTTAAACTTATCAAACTTGAGTTTAACTCACTCAAACCCACGTCCTTATGCTTATAACCTCTTCTATGGTTAGTTAAGCTTAAAAACGGGGCTGAGACATACAAAATCAGAGGTTAATCCTCAAATACTTTCTGTTTTGTTTAGGGTTTTTAACCCACAAGTCATGTTCAAGCTTCAAACTTGATATAGGAGTGGTTATGGAACAACTTGGGTTGTCCAACATAAAATCCCCACGTGACTTGATGATTTCTCCTAGCTTAGATTGTTTACATTCATGTACTAATCTTAGTTCATGACCCTCATTGTTGTTTTTACAACAAGTGTAGTGGTGAACACATACGAGGTGCCTAAATGGAAGCTTGATCTTCCTACCTCCTACATGACTTCCATGACATATTTGAGGTACCTAAACGAAGATTTAATCTTCTACCTCATCCTTGAAATACTTGTACTATTGGACTTAATAATATGTATATAATATATGTAATACATAAACACATAATCCAAATAATCGAATCTTAGATAATGAACTAGTGTTCATATGTCAAAGTACTAGATTATATCATCCTATAGTATGAAAACTTGTTACGATTCTAATGGGACCTTGTTCCATGAAACCATATAAACTCCTTGGAGTTACATAGTGTCAAGAACAAGTATCATATGTATTAGATGAATATTTTCACATGTTATTCTCATATCTTATTTTCATGTTGTTTTAAATTCCGAATCTCGACTCTAAACATACTTGAACTTTAACCCTTACACATACAACCTTCTAACCTCATCAACTTCGTCACATTGGATAATCGGAAAACATATGCAAACTTGTGAGTATACTCGTATTCCCCTCTTTACTTTTACCACTTTTGGGGTGTAACATGTTTACTTATCAAAACTTACAATTGAACTTTATGCTTAAACACATGAACATTCCTATAACATGCTTGTATACGTGATTGCTTGATACTCTAAACTTGGGTTGAGGACATTATTTGTTAAACTTATCATTAACTTCGTACGAGCCTAACCATGACATATGTAGCGCTATAGGATTAATGACCCGTCCGTAAAATTGTGGTTATGTCATGAGCATCTTCCGTTTCATTATTGGTTTGATATGTTAGACACATGCCAAATTTATTGTTTATCTTGAATCACATGCTTGCTATGAGGAATTGTTTAAAACTTATCTTTTATTATGTACGTACCAAACTTGTATACTCGCATTTGATTTTGCATTGAATTGTATTTTAAACATGTTACAGGTTGATGATGACGATGCTATGAAAAGAAGTAGTGTTGATGCCTAGATACACATATAGACGTTTAGGTTTAATATGTTGTATCAATTTTGATTATGTTGTCATGTATTTCCGTTGAACTTGTTGTTATTTGATTTCCTTGTAATGTTGACAATTGAATTTATGAAATGAAATCGGTTTATCAAATATTGTCACAAATAGCGTTATGATGTCTCTAGCAATCTTCACACTTCGTCTCATCCCGATGTTTTCGCTATTGGTTAGGGTGTGACAATTTTCACCGTGAGTACTCATTTCATATTGAACCACCATCAGTCCATCACAATTCACAAACGCCCCCTTTCTTCAGCAATTGAATGCTAGGACAGAAATGGTTAATGTTATTTATAGTAATGCCAGAAATAAACAATTCCCAGTTCAGCATGAATATTTTCAAATCAATCTATAATTCTCATTAGAGCTTCATATAATAACATGAAATTTAAATTAACAAATTAGTACAAACATACTATAATTAACAAATTACGGATTATCATATTTTTAACTTGCACAGGAACTCATACAATCATAGTATTTGCAATCTGTCTGCATAATTAAAGCCTAGACTTAATGATCGGAAAAGAAATGTATACCATTTGAATTAAGGAGGATCTGCAGAAGTAGATGGGATCCTAGATGAACCACGATGAGAGACGACATCGCAAATCTGGAACGCATGGTGGCCTCGGAAAGGGTGTGGCGTCGTAAAGCAAGAACCTTGGCGGCACCATAGCCGCGTTGCCGGAGGTGGCGGCGAGGTGCTCAAACACCCTCAACGATCTCCTTGCAACCACAGAATCCATCCATGGTGCTTGCCATCCACCTCGGGTACCGTTTTGACGCATACCAGTGAACTATTATACCGTCAAACGTCGTCACCGCCGCTCCGATGTACAAACCACAACCACCAGTGGCTTCCCGGCCTTCAACAGAACCGATCTACGCTGGTGTTGCCTCCGTGGCGCCACTGCAGAACAACCGTGCCCCTCCCTTTTCACTCACTCATATCAAACTCTGTCTCTTTAATCTCCCTAGTGGTGCGGCTCTAATGGAAGCATGTGGCAATATCGTAAATAACATTCAAAACTTGTCTAGTTTTTTCACTGTTCCTAAGACCCTTCATGTTTTGTTATTATATATAGAATGTTGACAACAATGGCTCACCACTCACCCTCGTTAACGCACTTTATTACAATGGTGGAGAACAGTGGCGGACCCAGGTATTTTTTTCATAGGGGTGCGGAATATTTTTAACGATTTTAGGCCCCTAGGTATATAAATAAAATCTGGTTCATATCGGGTCGTATTGGGTAGGTTCGGGTCGGGTCATGTAAAACAAAAGAATATCAAGCTAAAATTTATATAATTATCAAAAACATGTCAAACGCCGTTACAAACATATTTAAAATATCGCTCTACGGGTTTCATTTTTTAAAATCTATACAGAACATCTAGAACTACTTTTCTAAGCAAGTTTTTTTCTATATAACATATACAACTAATTTTCAACACTAAACACTTAAACAATTATCGCCATACTTCATAATTTTCAACTTTAAAATCAAACCATAGTTTTGATTGTTGGTTCCTTCTAACTAACCATTTAAACACACTAAACTTTAACTAAAACAACAAAATCAACCAACTAAAGTTTCAAAAAAACAACAAAACAACTAAAATTTCAAACTTTTTTAACAATTGTATTTCTCCTAAAAATCCAAGTAAAACAAGAAAACAAAAAAAATAATCGAACCACACCTGAAAATAGTGATGAGATGCTGTTTTCGTGAGTTTGGTGGCCGAAATTGCGGTGGGTTGGGTTATTATATTTTAGTTCAAATTAGATTATTAGATTGGGTTGGGGTTGAGTTATGGTATGTTTATTGGGTTAAAGGTTAACACAGATAGTTAATTGGGTTAAGTGAAACTTAATTAGTTAAGTGGAAAGTTAATTAGGTTGTATTTAAAAAAAAAATCAGTGTTTACATAATTTTTTTACAAATTCATAGATTATTAAATTCACTAGGGTATAATAATTATATTTAACAATCAACCATAAATAAATAAACGACGTCACAAAATAAGTATTCAGAACATAAAGAAAATGAACTTAAATAAGAAATTAGAAAACAAAAACCTTCTTATTTTTCATCTAAGGAAGAAACTTTTTTTTTTTTTTTGAATGGCTAATGTTACTCTCCCAAACTACTATATTTACAAATAACTCACCATTGCTTAGGATTGAACCTAAGACCTCCCACTAAAAGGCAAGAGCCTCTACCAAGTGAGCTGGCCCCACTTTTACGGAAGAAAGAAACTAATTAGTTTTACAATTCTATAAAAGGAAAAGTGACGGTGCACAACATCCAAAGTTTTTTTGCTTTGGAAACTATGTTTTTTAATGTATTGGTAAATTACAAAAACACCCTTTAGTTAAAAGTTTATTACAATAGAAGGTCATCATCTTCTCCAAATGCTTGCAACCATGTCTATACGTACCAGTCGGAAAATTTTCGGATTTTCGATAGTTTATCAAAATTAGGTATCTTCTTAGGGGTTGGTTTCGAAAGTCAAGGGGTGCGATTGCAAAATTTCATGGGGTGCGCTCGGAAATTTCACGCATATATAACACTAATATTTTTTTTCAAGGGGTATAGGTCCGCCCCTGGTAGACAACTAATAGCACCCCCAATAACACCGGAGAAATGGTTAGTGGCGCTATTGATAAAAAATGCTTAGCTGGAGGTGCCATTAGCCCATACCCTCTAGTCTAAGAGTAGAAGTAATCTAAGTAGTTTAAATGGTTTGCAGTAGGGATGAGCATGATACCCATTCGGTACCGAACCGGTACCGGTACCAAAAATCCCCAAAAGTGGGTACCGGTACCGAATATACCCAGTACGGTACGGTTCGGTATACGAACCGGTACGGTACCGGTATTTTAGTGTAAAAACCGGTACCGAACCGGTACCGAGAATGTCAAAAGTCGGTACTGGTAGCCGATACCATTTTCTCATCCCTAGTGTGCAGTGGAATGGAAGGAGGTTGTGGTGGTGGTAGAAAGATGAAGCTTGATGTATAATATTTTTGCTTTTTTTTTTTTCAAGATGTATTTTAAACAATGTGGTAAAAGACATACCGTGCAAAAGTCTGAAACAATAAGTACAAAACTCGTAAATTTTAAAGGTAAAGTACACCGCCTGAAATCATGTATATGGATAAAGGACAAAACTTGCAATTCACTCTAATATTTCAGGTCTAATCACGTATTAAGTATAAATGTAATATGAAACATTAGCCAATCAACCTATAATAACCACATAATATCATATATTAGCGATTTAATCACGTAATAAAGCATAAACACTTAAGTTCTAGTTATTGAATGTGTAATAACGTAAAAAGCATAATTGTAATAATATCAATTGTAACAAATCATATTGAATGTTTAATCATGTAATAGTTTTATATGAATGTGTAATCACGTAATAATTTATGTTGAATGTGTAATGATATATATCGAATGTGTAATCACGTATCCTACAAAAAAAATTAAGAAAATTATAGCAATAGTGTGCTCGAATTAAAGAGAATAAAAAGCTCGTTCATACGATATAATTTTTTTAAAAAGTATTATCATATGAAAAAATTATAGTTGTTTAAAAATTAAGGGGGAAACAAGTTCAAGAGAGAAAAGACTATCATACCCTTCTCTGCTTAAATTGCAATTTGCAAAAGACATCTGTGAGATAATGGTTCTCTCCGCTTCACATCGAATTGTTGTCTTGTAAATGATCTCTTTTCTAATAATTATTGGGTACTTTATTTTAAAATTTAAAAATATAAAAGAGATTAACATGTTTCATACCTAAACGTAATTTTTCGAGAAAAATGTAATTTGCGTCCCTGTGGTATGTGTGAAACATCAACCTGAGCCCCTAAATTCAATTTTTGGTTTTTTGAGCCCCTGAGCTTATAAATTCATAACAGTTTGTGTCCCTCCATCACACTTCCGTCTGTTTGACTGTTTGACAATTGTGAAATGTCCTTTATACCCTTAATGATAAACACATATAATCCCTAACCATACCTACACCGATCACACTTCTCAAAAAGATCTGAAAATCTGTTCTCCCAACTTCCAACACCGATCATCATCTTCATCTTCATCATCTTCATCTTCATTGAATCTCCTCATCAATCCAAGGTAAAATCACATACCTAAAACATGATCGACACTATGGTTTACCCTCTGTTCTTGTTAGATGCTTGTGTAACCCTCTGTAACTTGATGTTTAATGATGTTTGATGATATCTCATTTTCACCACTCATGTTTTTACACTTCTTATCTGTATATGTTTTTGATATGCTAGAATGTAACAGGTTTTGTGTGAAAATATTGTTTGATTCTTGTGGGTTTTTGTCTCGGGTATCAAAACAGAGGTTTGGGTTTTGGTTATTATGAAGGTTTGTTTCAGGTTTTGTGTGAAAATATTGTTTGATTCTTGTGGGTTTTTGTCTCGGGTATCAAAACAGAGGTTTTGTTTGATTCTTGTGGGTTTTTGTCTTGGGTATCAAAACAGAGGTTTGGGTTTTGGTTATTATGAAGGTTTGTTTGTGATGTTTTTGGTTTTCTCTGTTTATTAAGACTGGGTTTTTGGTTTTGGGTTTTTGTTTGTGATGTTTTTGTTTTTGTTTTATAGTTTGTTTGAAATGTTTAAAATATACAATCGATTAAAACAGGGTTTGGTTTCTTAAGTCTCTGCTGTTCATGTTGAAATCTGGGTTTCTTAAGTCTCTACTGTTCATGTTGAAATATGGGTATGGTTGTTGTTTTGTTTCACATATAAAGTTGGTTAAAGACTCTGTGTTTTGGGTTCCTCATATTGGTCATTTGAATGTGTTTTCTTGATATGAGATCAACTGTGTTTTGGGTTCCTCATATTGGGTTCCTCATATATGTATACATATATGCATTATGAAAGTACAGAATGGTTGCGGATGTAAAGATACGCAAAACACCAACTACGAAGGCGAGAATACTTGACAACCTCCTGGAAGATGGTGCGGTGCACATAAGGAAGTGATTTATCAGAACGATCAATTGCATATGAATGAATATAACCCCAGTGGCAGATATGTAATTAGCGAGCTCTGGAATTTCAAGGAAAATCGAAGAGCTACACTAAAGGGGGTTATCAGCTACATTCTGAAGTGCACCAGTCAGTAAAGATCCACAATTTCTTTCTTGGTATGACGTTTTGTCTCTGTATTGTATGTTACGGTCTTTTGTTATCGAGTCTGTAAGTTCCGTCAAGTCTACGAAGTTGGATATCCTTCTATCTTTCTTGGTATGACGTTTTGTCTCTGTATTGTATGTTTAACATAATGCAAGTGTGCATTTATGTTGTGTTTAATTGTAATCATGCTTAACTGTTTAACTTAGTGATATGTTCTGTCCATGTTTGATGCTTAACTGTTTAACTTAGGGCTTAATACAGAATTTTGAGGTTTTTACAATTTACTATTTTTGGATAATTGAATAAACAATATTTTAAGACAAATTCTAAACATTTAATAAACATTACATTAATAATTCTCCCCCACAGAACAAAAAAAGGCACTGAAGGGAAAGAAATCCAAAAAGACGGTCTTACCCCTGGCTCAAACAGTCAAACAGACAGAAGTCTGATGGAGGGACTCAAAGTGTTATGAATTTATAAGCTCAGGGGCTCAAAAAACCAATTTAGGGTCTCAGGTTGATGTTTCACACATACCATAGGGACGCAAGTTGCATTTTTCTCTAATTTTTCTTATATTTTGTTTGCAAATATTTTAGTTTAGCGTAATAGAATACAAAAAAAGAATTAATATTCAGGCTAAAAGGTTGTCGTTTGTGTCAATCTATGAAAACTCTTGTTGTCTTTGTGTTTGACTCATTTTCGTGTTCAGGTTCCTATCAAACTTTCGAGTTCCTGCTGTGTTAAATCCACAAACCCATAAACATAATACATTAAAGAGTAGAATTACTGTATAGTCCCTGTGGTTTGTCAAAATTTCACCTTTTGTCCTCAACTTTCAAAAATTACACTCTTGTTCCCTGTGGTTTGACAAGTTGTTTCTCGGATAGTCCTTGAAGATGATGGAGGTTAGTTTTCTCAGTTAAGCGAGTGTAAAATTACTAAAATACCCTTATCATTAAAAAAATATTAACTTCATCTTCATCCCCAACCCAAACCAAACCACCAGTGTAGTTCCTTTCAACAGCTCCAAGGACAGGTAAACCACCCTTGTTCAGTGGAACCACCACAGCCCCACCCAATTAACTCCGCCAACCATCATTGTGGAACCCACCCACAACCACAACCACCACCATCTTCAGCCCTGTTTATCCGGCCATGGTTTCCGGTATGTGTTATTGTTCTTTTCTTTACAACCCCACATAGAAATAGAAATGGAAACAGAAAATCATTCCTGTTCGAAAACAAACCGACAAAAGTTTTCCCGGCTATAAATCTGAACTTCCGGTAGCATTTATTTGAACTATGCAAACGATCATGATCTGAACTTCCAAAAATCATCAGTTTATTATAATACAAAATAATAAAATTATCTAAATAACATGTATAACCTCATAAGGAAGGCATTAAAATTGATTTAATCATAATTAATTATACATCACGCAAATGCAAATCCAATCATCATTGATTTACAGATTAAAAGAACTTTGTATTATACTTCAATTGTAATCAGAATTAAAGATATGTTGATCTAGGAACAGATCTGTAACAAATATTCAAAACCTATACACATGCCATCGGTTCTAAAATTGATGATTTACCGGCAATGGGATGACACTCGTTTTTTGTTTTAAGACATCGCATACCGGATCAGTTTCTTCCCATCTTCCGACGTAGTCACCCGCGGATCAGTTAATGGAATTGTTTGCCACCACCGTCATTTGATCAGAGTGTCCCTTATTTTGCCACAACCATCACGTCGCCCAGAAGGAGAAGAACAGATTTGGGAAAAATGAAATGGAAGGGTAATTAGATGGGGGGATGATAGACCCGCGTCCTCAAATTTAAATAATGTAGCCGTTAATGTGAAAACCCAATTGCAAGGATCCGATCCAGGGGAGAGTTCGACCCAAGCTTCATGGGTTACATTGGTCCAAGTCAACACCTAATCAGAGGCGCAGCTTAAGATAGGCCGGGGGACGCCTGACCCCCCGAAATTTTCGCTCAGTAGTGTTATATATGTAGTTTTCGTATAGAAATTTTTGGGTATATACGTTTTCAATGTCACACCCCGAAATATTAGAGCATTGGCGTGACTGGACTGGTATCTTCATTGCACAGCGGAAGCAAATAAGCTAAAGACCTCTAGAAAACGAACGCCCACTAAGTACTCGAATCTCCAATGGTTCTCCTATTCCAACCGTGCCATAGTTTCTGAAATGCAACCTGAGAAAGAAACATGCGAAAAAGTCAACATAAAGTTGAGCGAGTTCATAGTTTGTTTGTAAAAGATTTGAAATAATCTTTTGAATAACCGGTTTGTGAAATATTATTGAGAAAACGAATTTAGAAATCATTTTCTTGTCAAGTATATGGAAACTTTGTATTTGTAACGCATTATGTTCGTGAAACCAAGTATTTGTAAACCCTCGTATTCGTAATGTTCGTATAACCGTCAATGCCCACCCTAACTTTGACTCCATGCACGCATACTCCTATGTTTTGAATTTGTTTAAAACATGGTATTTAATTTGTATAAATCAAGTATTTCTGTAAGTATGTATGTCCCTGGTATGTAGTAATAAGGAAAAAGAGATCACCAATGGGTTGCAAAGCCACTGGTATGTGTGAAATGGTGCAGGAAGTACTCAAACCTAGCAAATTTGTACCGGGCTTCCGGCTGGAAGACATAGTCACTTCATGGTCCATCCCGCGGACTCATGGGTGGGGCTCGCTACACCCAAATAGATCTATCACTCATGTCCCTCGGTCCTACGACGAGGATTAATGGCCTTAAGTGTTGTACCCACCACTCACATGATCTAGTAATAAACCTTCCTTAGGCTAACCATACCATGTATAAAAATGTCTGTATAATTGTAACATGTATTTTACCCCAGCCTCTAAGGCTGAACCTCCCCAGCCTCTGAGGCTAACTCCCCAGTCTCTCTATATTATCACCAGACGATCCATCCCTAGTCATGAAAATCATTCACATTTCGATAATACGCATTTGTTTTGTAAAAACCGGTATATTTAGTATAATCTATTCGTAAACCATTTGAGTTCCTCGAAATCCATTCGTAATATGATTTAGAAATATGAGTTTTCGTTCGTTCAAAAGCTTTGTATGTTCTTGCAAAACGTGCTTTGTCTAAAAATATGCAGTCTTTGTTCATCGAGAACTTTGTGTGTTTTCTGCAAAACGTGCATCTCTTTCCACCCCGAAAACATTTATAAAAATGTAAAACCGTAAAAATGTGGGGTTATGAACTCACCTGAATTGCCTTGTGCGAAGCTAGCTAATTACGACTTCGTGATGTCGTTTCCAAGACTTGACTTGCTAGCGTGTATTCTACAATGTTCCTAACACGGAATATCTTATAAGTTTCTAAATAAACGCAGTAACTAAACTACGTGTCATCAAGCTCTACCGAATCGTTAACCGAACGATTTGACGGTTAAGTTGTTGAGTTAGTGGAAACGATTAGGTCATATTTGATAAGTATCGTTTATCGTTGATAACAACTATTAAGTCTTGAAAAGACTTGATTCTCGAGATATTTAAAAATAAATAAATATTTATATCATAATATATAGATACATTGTTAAGATCGCTTGTCGTCCCGAGAAGTCGTTTGTATATATAGGAATATTCGTAGGAAAGTAATATATAACAAACTTGTACTATATATATCACGTTTTGTGTATATTTGCCAAAATATACGTATATGTCGTTTCGGCGTTTGAAAACAAATATAAAGCTATACTTATTTTTGTAAAAGAATTCGTTATCGTTTGATATTAGAAATAAATATATAAACTATATTTATTTTTGTTAAAACGAATTCATGTTATTTGATCTTTGGAATAAATATAAAGACTATATTTATTTTATAAACAAGTCATGTCGTTTGATACTTGAAATAAATATAAACTATATTTATTTTGTAAAAGAATCGTCGTGTTTTTGGTATTCAAAACAAATACATAACCGTATTTATTTTTATAAAATGAACGCGTGTTGTTTGGTATTTGAAATAAATATATAGTTATATTTATTTTCTATAAAACAAGATTGGTTTGTTTGTTGTTGGAAATAACTTATGAAATCTCATTTGTGTTATCAGCATTTGAAAATAAATATAAAAGTTATATTGATTTTGTAGAAGAGTTGTCGAATTTTGACGTTTCAAATAAATATAATAACAATATTTATTATTGTAAATAATATCCATCTTCGTAGTTTTCGTATGTTCGTAAAGCGTCGTGAAAAGAAATTATAGGTTAGTGTTTGTTTTTCTAAAAGAGTATTCGAATGCGATAGTTTATTTTATAATAAAACGCGTTGTATATTACGGATTTTCTCGAAAAACGGGCAGAGTTTCCTCTGTTTTTGGACGCCCCCGACAACACAAGTTGTCGTTATTTTTCAAAATTCAACAAGATTCAACAACAGTTTTGTATAATCAATTTGTATAAACAATGATAATGAATAATCCAAGTAAATTTTTAACTAAAATTCACTGGTTTGTTCGGTTTGAGAGCTCGTTAGTCACGTAATAAAATAAGGAATAATTAACGAAATTAATGTTCGCGTCTAAATTCTTTACTGAGTCTTCGCGTTTCGAAACATCGAACCGTTTGACTGAGTTGAGCGGCTGACCTTGACCGAGTTGACTCAGTTTGACCGAGTTGACTCGGTTTGACCGAGTCAACTGAACCGAACCGTCTAGTCTCGTTGACTGCCTTGCTCGAACCTGTTGACTGAACCGAAACCACACCGGGTCTGACCCGCTGACCTGTTGGCCCGAACCTGCGACCCGACCCGAACTGAACCAAAACTCGAACCCGATGCCGACCCGAACAGATCTGACCGTGAATACCACCACCCCTGCCATCACGTCGCGCAACCACTCCAACATCAAAAACAACAGCAAGCAATACTCATCATCATCATTCCGAAAAATAAAAAAAATGTAGAAATCAAGGGGGTTCTTACCGGAAGACATGTCGGACCAAAGGCCCGAACCACCGCCACGCCGCCACTGTCGTCGCTGTGAGCGGCGACGCCGCTTCTTCTCTGTCGTCCTTGCTCTCTCTCTCTTCTCGATCTCTCTCATTATGTCTCTCTCTCTCTCTCTCTCTCTTCGTCGACTGCCCCTTTCTCTCTCTGTTTCTTCATCGCACCACCACCAGACAGATGTGGTGGTGGTGTTGTAAAGGAGAGGATGGGTGTTGGGATGTGGTTGGTCGAAGCAGGAGGGGCGCCGGAACGAGGATCTCCGGCCGCCGGTGTTCGATCGAGGAAAGAGAAAAAGGGGGGTATGTCGGACGCTGCCACGCACCGCCATGCGCCACCACCACCATGGTGGTGGCTGGCCGGTTCTTTAGAGGGTGAGAGAGAGATGTCGGTGTGTGTTGTTTGTGTATATAAAATCGAGAGGGAGAGAGTA
Source organism: Helianthus tuberosus (assembly GCA_030545235.1). Classification (NCBI taxonomy): domain Eukaryota; kingdom Viridiplantae; phylum Streptophyta; class Magnoliopsida; order Asterales; family Asteraceae; genus Helianthus; species Helianthus tuberosus. The sequence goes on along the minus strand of CM060372.1, from coordinate 79,579,200 downwards.
AATGTGAGAGATGGATAGGTTTTGAATATATGTGTGTAGGCAAAGGGATATAAGGTCTGCACAATTGAAGTATAATGGGGTGTAGGCCCTTTTATAAAGATGTTAAGATCTTGTGTATTTCACAATTAGAGACAAAAATCTTATAAAGATTATTTTAGAGATTTTGGAAGATCTTATATAGATTTTGATAAGATCTTGGTAAGATTTGTTAACATTTTCAAATCTTGTAAGGATCTTGATAATATATTGTAGAGATTTATACAATGTAATATATCATGTGCAGGTTTAGGCTTGTGGGTTTTGGGCTTGGGCCCAGGGCCCACAAGCCCTTGTAAGTGGCCCGTAATTTCTACGAGACACGTTTTTAAAACGGAAATCACCGTAGCCTAGTAAAATAATATTTCACAGTTAAAAATGTGTAAGAATAATGTCGGTATCCGTCGTAGTCGCGTTCGCGCGTTGATAACGGTAATAATCGCGAAAAATTACATCGTTGCCGTCTTTAATCCGTTTTTCGAGCTGGTTTCAACTACGATTGCTTAAATTTAATTACGAAGCTACAATATATCGTAAAAATTTAATATTTGTCGGCGTTCTCAGTATCTTGTACGGTATCAGTTCGTTGTCGCATAATATTCAGCAGGTTTCTCTGTAAACCACCGTTCGCGCACTGTAAAGTCGGATAAACGTTCCTAGGCATCCCAAGGGCCTAATTAAGTTAATTTGTGTTGTAAACACTATTTATTATCGCGTTAATCACCTGTTAATCACGTAATTAAGAGCCGTAAATCACCGGTTGTCACATTCGACCCCCCGATTCTAAAGGAATTTTTGGGTATATACGTTTTCGACCCCCCGTCTTCATTGCAAGCTTCGCCACTGCACCTAACTACCATGCAACATTTTCAGCCACTACCACGTTTCCCATTATTGCACATTTTATTTTTTTGATTTATTTTATTTTATTTTATTCTGTAATGTTCCTTAATTTCAGAGGTAGTGGCTAGTCAGTTATTTGATTTTCCTTTTGTATTGCAAGACGGATGAAAGTTGTCATTCAGTTATCAATTACCAAGTTTTTCTTTGAGAAAACTCTAAAATTTCCATTGCTATTCCTATTTGGATAATAGGGAGGTGTTCTTTGGAGTCTGAATAGGTTGTAGGTGGTGTAATATGTATCCTATATCCTGTTTAGAAGGGCCCGACATGAGAGCGAGTGATGAATTGTCTGTATCTCGTTTCGATCGTTTATTACCGTTGGAATTCAAATTCGAATTTTTAGCCTCTGTATATCATCTTGGTATCATAGCCAGGCTCAATTGACAAATATGGATACTTGTAGTACTGCTGAATTGAAGAAAGTAATCGAAAGCCTTAAAGCCGAAAAGGTTGAGACAGCCCAACAAATGAAACTCATGCAAGAACAAATCAAAGAGCTTTCTGTGAATCGCAAGAATGACTTATCAGATCGGGATGAGAGTGAAAGTGAAGACGAAGTGCATTCGATTCGAGGATCGGGAAGCAACGGAAAAAAAAGTTTTGGTTCTTTTTATTCTAACGACATTAAGATTGATATTCCCGAGTACGATGGCAGACTCGATCCCGATGAATTTGTGGAATGGATCAGAACTGTTGAACGATTCTTTGACTACCGTCAGACTACCGAGGCGAACAAAGTGAAGGTGGTAGCATTGAAGTTAAGAAAGTATGTGTCTACGTCGTGGGCGAATGTTTGTACTAAACGGGAATGCTTAGGCAAAAGGAAGGTGAAAGATTGGGCTAAGATGAAGCGGTTGATGAAAGAAAAATTCTTACCTTCATACCACGTCCAATCCAGTTTTTCACAACTACACAATCTGAAACAATCGGGTCGAACCACTGAAGAATACACCAGAGAATTTGAGTATCTCATTATGAAATGTGACTTACCCGAAGACGAACCCAAACCTTGGTTCGATATTTGGGAGGACTGGACACTCATATTTCTAATGTGGTTGACCTTTATCCATATGCCACGTTGGAAGAGTCATCCACGTTGGCCCATAAAATTGATTTACAACACAAAATTAAAAGCAAGACCACCACAATTACCCGACCAAACCCCAAACCGACACCCACCTTCAAAACCACCACCCCACAAAAACCCAACTATCCTACTGAAACCCTACTACCCAATCTAAATTACCTAGAAGATGTTTTCGATGCCATGGGCTTGGACATATCGCTTCTAAATGTCCAAACAAGAAGATGGTGACTCTGGCAGATTTCGAAGCATTTGATGATACCCAGTACCATTTCGCACATGCCGATACTGTTCCTCAATCTGATGTCGTAGAGGAAGATATTCTTGGACCCGAAGAAGGGGAGGTACTAGTGGTTCGACGTGCTTTGAGTCGTACAATCCCCTCCGAAGAAAATCAACAACGGGAAGCCATTTTCCACACTCGGTGCACCAATGCCGATAAGGTTTGTACGATAATTATTAACGGCGGGAGCTGTACTAATGTGGCCTCCCAAACCTTGATTTCGAAACTGAAGTTAACACCTGAACCCCACCCGGAACCTTATGTCATTCAATGGCTTAATCCAGGTAAAGGACTTCAGGTTTCAAGTCGAATATTATTATCTATAAGTATTGGTAGGAAGTATGAGGATGCAATTTGGTGCGACATAATTCCTATGGATGCTTGTTAGGGGTGTTCAAAACCGGATATCCAAATTCGGATATTAGAAATTTTCGGATACCAGATTTTAATATCCGAATCCGTATCCGAAATTTCGGATACGGATTCGGATAGTGAATCGGATATCCGAAAATCCAACTTTTTTATTTAATTTTTTTTATTATTATTTTCATATTCAGAAACGGATATTTTGGATAGTTTCGGATATCCGAATATAAGTTTTCAGATATTTTTCGGATATTTCAGATATTTTTCGGATACTTCAGATATTTTCGGATATTCGAATATCCGAAAAAAAATGAAAATTAAATTTTCTGATATCCGAAATATCTGAAAATTTTGAAATTCACTATCAGAATCCGAATCCGAATTTCGGATATCCGATTTTTTGGATATTTCGGATTCGGATATCGGATATTTCGGATCGGATTTTTGGATACAGATAGTTTTGAACACACCTAATGCTTGTCATGTGTTATTGGGTCGACCTTGGTTATCTGACAAAAGGGTCATGCACGATGGGTATTTAAAACTTATTCTTTCAACCACAACCAATGAAAAATCACACTCACTCCTATGACACCTATGAACCCACCCAAAAAACAATTACCACTCACCACTCTACTAAAAGCTGATCAGTTTGAATTTGCCAAAAGTCGAGAATTAAATTTATTCAGCCTAGATGAAGATGTTAGCCAACCTACTGTGAACCCAACCCGTTACTTTCACCCTTACTCCAAGCCTACTCCCATGTATTCCCTGCTGAAATACCACCCGGTTTACCTCGACTCCGATCAATCCAACACAAGATTGATCTCGTTCCCGGTTCTATACTACCCAACAAACCCGCTTATCGATCAAACCCACAAGAGACTACTGAAATCCGAATACAAGTAGATGCCCTTTTGACTAAAGGACTGATTCGAGAGTCTCTTAGTCCATGTGTTGTTCCTGCTCTACTGGTACCAAAGAAAAATGGAGAGTGGCGGATGTGTTGTGACAACCGAGCTATTAATAAGATCACCATTAAATACCGGTTTCCGATCCAGCGGCTGGATGATATGCTTGATAAGTTGTATGGTTCCCAAGTCTTTTCTAAAGTTGATCTTCACAGTGGGTATCACCAAATTCGGATCTTTGAAGGTGACGAATGGAAAACGACATTCAAAACGAAAGACGGTTTGTACGAATGGCTCATTATGCCTTTTGGTTTATCAAACGCGCCTAGCAAATTTATGCGACTGATAAATCAAGTAGTTAAACCATTCTTGGGCAGGTTTATTGTTGTGTATTTTGATGATATTTTATTTTATAGTAAGGATGAACAAGAGCATCGTGATCATCTACTACAATTATTTGAAGTTTTGGCTCATGAACAATTGTTTGGTAACCAAGAAAAGTGTGAATTTTTCTCACCACAGGTCACCTTTTTGGGGTATTTAATTTCAGGAGACGGGATTCGAGTAGACGATAAAAAAGGTACAAGCGATACGAGATTGGCTTACTCCTACCTCGATACAACAGTTTCGAAGCTTCCATGGACTGGCTTCGTTTTATCCCCGATTTGGTCGTCATTTCAGCACCCTAGTGGCCCCAATGACCGAGTTAACCAAACTGAAATACTTTGAATGGAATGAACAGATGCAATTTGCTTTCGAGGAGTTGAAACGCCAATTGTCTTCGACACCGGTCCTCGCTTTACCGTGTTTTGAAGTCGAATGTGATGCTTTTGGTGTGGGAATCGGCGTTGTTCTTACCCACCGAAGTCGTCCGTTAGCATACTTCAGCGAAAAGTTTAACGATGCTAAACATCGATACTCTACTTATGATAAGGAATTTTATGCAATTGTTCGGGCACTCAAGCATTGGCAACACTATCCAATTTCAAAAGAGTTCATCTTACATTCTGATCATGAAGCTCTAAAGTACATACAAGGCCAACACAAATTACAATCATGACATGCTAAGTGGGTTGAGTTTTTGCAAATTTTCACTTTCACCATTAAGCACAAGTCTGGGAAGTTGAACAAAGGTGCAGATGCTCTCTCTCGCAAATATTTATTATTACAGACGCTATGCTCCAAAGTAATTGGTCTTGATGCTATTAAAGATGGTTATTCTACCGACTCGGAGTTTGGGGAATTCTTCATTCATTGTCAGACTCGAGGGGTTGGTGACTTCCACTTGGTGGATGGTTTTCTATTCAAGGGTACCAGGCTTTGTATACCCAAGGTCAGTCTTCGAGAATCATTGATCAAAGAAGTACATGAAGGTGGTTGGCGGGGCATTTTGGGACCGGCAAAACAACACTAATGCTGAAACAACATTTTTTCTGGTCAAAATTAGCTCGTGATGTTAACCATCTGATTCGGCGATGTGCCACTTGCCACCGCACTAAAATTCGTTCCGCAGCCCATGGGTTATACATGCCTCTTCCTGTCCCAAATGCACCTTGGGAAGATGTAAGTTTAGATTTTATCATCGGGTTGCCCCGTACCCGACGCAAAAAGGATTCAATTCTGGTCGGCGTTGATCGTTTCTCTAAAATGGCACACTTTCTTACGTGTCATACTACGTATGATGTCATTCAAGTTGCTAACCTATTTTTAGGAAGTAGTTCGCCTGCACGGGTTACCAAAATCAATTGTCAGTGATCGTGATGTGAAGTTTTTAAGTCATTTCTGGGTGACATTGTGGAAGAAGTTGGGTACAAAGCTGAAATACAGTACTTCCAGCCATCCACAAACCGTCGGCCAAACCGAAGTCACAAATCGAACTTTGGGAACTCTCATGCGATCATTAATCAGAACGAGTATCAAATAGTGGGACGATCTCTTGGCACATGTTGAATTTGCATATAATCGAGCTCCACACAAGACCACAGGTTATAGTCCTTTCACAATTGTTTATGGTTGTAACCCTTGTGCTCCTATTGACTTACCTGTGGTCGACATCACTCACCGTTTTAATCCTGAAGCGAACCAATTGGCCACTAATATTGAAGCACTACATGATAAGATTCAGCAGCGAATCAATCAGATGAACGAACGAGTCAAGCGACTGGTGGATAAAGGACATCGTGACCTTGTCTTTCACCCCGGGGATCTCGTGTGGATTCATTTTCGTAAGGATCGGTTTCCTTCTAAAAGACGCTCGAAGCTTAATGCACGATCAGACAGCCCATTCAAGATCCTCTCCAAAGTTAATGACAACGCCTACAAAGTTGAGTTACTTGGCGATTCTGTAGTTTCAACTACCTTCAACATTGCTAACCTGCAACCATATTATGATCCAGCTGATCCTATTCCAAGTTTGAGGACAAACTCTTTTCAAGATGGCGAGGATGATAGACCCGCCTCCCCAAATTTAAATAACATAGCCGTTAATGTAAAACCCAATTGCAAGGATCCGATCCAGGGGAGAGTTCGACCCAGGCTTCATGGGTTACATTGGTCCAAGTCAACACCTAACTACCATGCAACAATTTCATCCACTACCACGTTTCCCATTATTGCACATTTAATTTTTCTGATTTATTTTCTTTTATTTTATTCAGTAATGTTCCTTAATTTCAGAGGTAGTGACTAGTCAGTTATTTGATTTTCTTTGAGAAAACTCTAAAATTTCCATTGCTATTCCTATTTGGCTAATAGGGAGGTGTTCTTTGAAATCTGAATAGGTTGTAGGTGGTGTAATTTGTATCCTATATCCTGTTTAGAAGGGCCTGACGTGAGAGCGAGTGATGAACTGTCTGTATCTCGTTTCGATCATTGATTACCGTTGGAATTCAAATTCGAATTTTTAGCCTCTGTATATCAGGGCATTTAATATTTTCTTAAATCTCTGTTTTAGTTTTACTAAAAAAAATGTAGGCCCAGATTCTTTTATTTTTTATTTTGTTTTTTCAAACATTAAGGGGCAAAATGACATTTCATATATACTTAACAGAGAAAACTAACGTCCATTTGCTTCAGGGACTATCCGGGTAACAACTAGTCAAACCATAGGGAGCAAAAGTGTAGTTTTAGAAAGCTGGGGACTAAGGGCGAAACTTCGACAAACCAGAGGGACTATCCGGGCATTTTACTCTACATTAAATGAACTTATTACAAGTGCATTCACATTCAATCTCTTATCCTTATTCTTAGGGGGGACGGGGCTCCCCGTTATCAACCATCCACCACGCGTTGTATAGCGTGGAACACCGCCGCCGCCGCTGTTGATCACGCGTGGATCCTAAAACACGTTGAGATTTTCACGCGTGAAGAAGTTGATGTTGATGCAATTTAGTTTTTTTTAATGATTTTGATAGTGTGTGGTGAGTGATGGACATTTGCACTAAAAACCATCACTAGTGATGGAATAATGCTCGATGACATGACAGAAATTGATTGGATGTTGTGAGTGATGAGCGAGTGGTGACTGATGGACGCCCCTACCCCCCTTATAATTACACTAAGAGAAAACTACTTTTTAAGTACTTGTGTTTCAAGGGTATTAACCACTTAAGTTCAAAATCAAAATGTTTAACGCTTTGAGTCCTTAAGCGCTCTTTCACTCAGGGCATTACGTTTTAATTTTGGTTCAAGTGGTAAACACCCCTAAAACACAGGGACTCAAAAAGCAATTTTCTCTTACACTAAAAATTACTAGGGTAAATTACTTTTTGAGTCCCTGTATTTTAGGGGTTTTAACCACATGAGTCCAAAATCAAAACGTTTAACGCACTGAGTCCCTATAGCCACTTTTCTTAACCATTTGAGTCCAAATTTCTATCTATGTTAGAATATTTTTTTGTTAAGTATCGTTAAATGACTAAAATATCCTTGTAATTAAAAAATAAAAGAATAAATTATTGTTATTAGATTTTTCTCTCTCTCTCTCTCTCTTGTGTATCTCTCTCCCCCTTATCACTTTCTCTCTCTCTAAACATTCTGCATTCATCTCTCTCATCTTTCTTTCTCTCTCTAGACCACCTGCATCCCCACCCACATCAACACCACCACCACCACCACAGCAAAACCACCGCTGTCACCAACCACCACCTCAACCACAAACCTCTAGCACAGTCACGGTCGCACCACCACCACACCACCAACACCTACTTCGCCCCACCTCTTCAATTACCCTTCTTCAAATTCTCTTCTCATATCACTAACAAAAACCCATAAAAGTAAAACACAAATCACTCAATTTAAGCCTAAAAACATAATTTAATCACTCTCAAATCAAAATACCTGATGGATCTTGCTTGATTCATGGATCTTGCAATGAGATTTTGGGCTTAAAAACAGAACACTAAGATCTCATGAGCTTTCTTCAACAAGCATGTTCTTCTTTTGGAGAATGTCACCTGTCTATTAATGTTGTTCTCAATCCTCTTCAGCTGTACCCTCCCTCTCCCCATTTTCTAACTGATCAAAACCCTAAAAAACAAGAACAACAACAAGATATATAACATGTTGATCTGAACCCTAAAAGGATGATCAAGATTTTCTGGTTCAGTTGGCTTACTTCTTTTGGGTTTTTTGTCAGAACAATGTTCCCTTGATCTTGATCTTGATACGGTAAGTACTTGTTATTATATTTCTCGGGTTTTTTCAGAAAACCCTAAAAAGAAAGAACAAGACTTTGGTATGTATGTTTTGCAATAAGTAAAGCAGAAGAATGTTTTAGTTTCTATTCTGGTGTATGTTCATTATTTGATGAAATATGTGTATGTATATATATATATATATATATATATATATATATATATATATATATAGTGTGTGTGTATGTGTGTGCTGGAGGTTTGTGGTTCAGGTGGTGGTTGGTGATGGAGGTGGCTGTGGATGTGGTGGTGACGGTGGTGGTGTGGTGGTGGTGTTAATGGTGGTGGGGAATGCAGGTGGTCTAGGGGGAGAAAGAAAGATGAGAGAGATGAAGGTGCAGAATGTTTAGAGATAGAGAAAGAGATAAGGGGGGAGAAATATATAAGAGAGAGAAAAAAAATCTAATAATAATTTATTTTTTATTTTTTAATTATAAGGGTATTTTGATCATTTGATAATACTTAACCATTAGAAATTTTGACACAAATTGTTAAGAAAAGTGGCTATAGGGACTCAGGGCGTTAAACATTTTGATTTTGGACTTAAGTGGTTAAAACCCCTAAAACACAGGGACTCAAAAAGTAATTTACCCAAATTACTATTTTCTCTCTCTCTTTTCTCAATTAAAAATATTGACATATACATTTATCATTATCTTTTCTCGCTTTTCCACTCACAACCACTTTCAAAAATGTTTAAAAAATTTATAGAGTTGAACAGTATTTTCTGTATATTCAAAAATGAATAGTAACATTTTTTGTCCTTCATTTAGAACTACTCATAATCATTCCTTATAATATAAGTAACTCACTCATATAAATCCATTCTAAATACTCTAAAACATGATTTCTGTTATAAACCAAACATTTTAGGCTCAACCCATTACTTATGGGCTTTAGGGGTTATAGTTATGTTTATCTATATATTGTAATGTTGAATAGAATGAAGAAGGAGAATTCAGTTTATCTCTATATCTCTTTGGTTTTTATCACGTTATCAGCACAAATCGACTCTTCACGGAAAAATTACCGGCGACCTTCAACATCAAGAATTTTCAACATCAGGAATTCATAACACCACTTTTGGATTCAGATTATTACAGTTCATCAAATCCGGGTACACTATCAATTTTTCTGCAATTTTTCTTTTGAACTTTAGAACAAATTAGGATTGCCCTGTTTTTGTGAATTAGGACAGAAACTAAATACACAGTATCAAAATTAGGACAGAAACCAAAACCTTATACATCGTTGAAGGTTTTTTTCGGATTCAAAACAACTCTGACACAACAATTAACTAACTGATATACAATTAAAAAAGATTTTTTTTTTCAAACACATGACGGTTCCTACCGTCACACATAACAATCTTACCTGAAAACCTCCCTCCGGCGATTGTGCTCAACCGCAATCCGGTACAGAGACGCTTTTGTATCACTGACGTATGTAGATACGACTTCCTTTGCGACATCTGATGACAGAAACTGGATTCATTCATGCCGACCAGATAGTGAAGCCTTAAACATTATTCAAGTTGAACACAATATAGCGACGAGTTTTAATGGCAACATATAAGATATGAAACCCTAATTGAGTTGAGAGGAATAGATGTGTTTGGAATATGCATAAATGAAAAATATATGATTTTATTATTTAATAATAAAATATCTTCAATCAATGCTGTGCTTAGCAGTTGTATACCATCGAAAAGAAAAGAAAAAAAAAACAACTGTATTTCAAACTTTAATTTTATTCAAATTTTATTAATATTATATTTTAGTTTGTGATTATCTTAGAAATAAAAGGTCAACTCGTAAAATATTTTAGAGTAATCAAAACACAGTTTCTATTTTACAATACGAAATCATATAAGAGTTTCTAACTTCCTACTCTATTTTTAAAACGGTGTAAAATATAGAACCTGCAGTTCTTCCTATTGCGGCTCGATTTTAAATCCATGATTCTTTCATTTGTAGATATAATGTCGAATTTATCAAAACTTGAATTCACCGCACTTGACATCTCGGGTAACAACTACCTCCCATGGACTCTTGATGCTATAATTCATTTGACGGCAAATAATTTGGGGGAGACAATTATTGATGGTAATCAAACTTCATCTCAAGATAAAGTGAAAGCTATGATGGACAAACATCAAAGAATGTTTTGACCACCAGAAGTTGGTCTTACTCCCCTAAGCCCGCTATGAATGGCTTCATTTACGACTACAAGATTTTAAGACTGTCAGTGAATATAATTCTACCTTGTTCCGCATTACCTCTGAGTTAAAATTATGTGGTGAAAAAATAACCGATGAAGACATGCTTCAAAAAACTTTCTCAACGTTCCATGCCTCAAACATGCTCCTGTCGCAAAATTACCGGGAACGTAAATTTACTAAATATTCTGAATTGATATCATGTCTTCTGGTCACGGAGCAAAACAACAAGCTCCTACTACAAAACCATCAATCGCGACCCGCCGGTGCAAGCCCATTCCCTGAAGCGAATGCGGCCAATTATCAAAGCGGACGAGGTAGAGGTAGAGGCCGCGGCCCCAGCAGAGGTCGTGGTCGTGGTCGAGGACGAGGATATACATGGCATCGAGAGTCCCGAAAGACTAAAAATAATGGTGGTGAATCGAGTCGACACAATACGGGGCGATCTTCGAAAGGGAAAAGTAGCGGGAACCAAAGCAACATTTGTTATAAATGTGGGATGTCAAATCATTGGTCCTGCACATGTCACACCCCTAAACACCTTGTTGAGGTATATCAACGCATGATGAAAGAAAAAGGAAAGAATGCTGAAACTAATCTGATTGAGGATGCACCTTCAGCCATGATATCAGACGTTCATTTGGATGCATGTGATTTCATTGAAAATGTTCGTGATGTTTAAACATATTTAATGTACCTTTTATGTTTTACTTTTCACACCGTGACCTTGGTATTTGGTTTGGTTTGAAACTCTTGCAATGTTTCATTTTTACTTCTTTGCATTAACTTTTATTTATTTATTTTTATTTATTTCCTGAAGAAATATGCATGCTAGCTCCAGTAGAGCTATTATTGGTGATGAATGTCTGGTAGATAGCGGTAGTACTAACACTATTCTCAAAGATATGAAATTTTTCTCTTAGTTGTCTCCGGCGGAGACACCGATTAGTATTATATCTGGTGTTAGTAACCTTATCGAAGGCTCCGGCAGAGCACACATAACATTATCTTTGGGTTCCAAATTAACTATTGATAATGCATTATATTCTAGTAAATCCAGAAGAAATTTACTTAGCTTTAAAGATATTCAAAAAAACGGTTACCACCTAAAAACAATATCTGAAAATAATATTAAATATCTTCAAATTACTTCAAACAAAAATGGCAAAGAAACAATTGTTGAACAATTAGAAGCCTTATCCTCTGGATTATATTGTACTAATATCAATCCTATCAAATCATACGTGGTGAGTAACCAAAAGCTGTTAGATAAAGACACATTCAATATATGGCATGACCGTCTAGGTCACCCTGGTAGCATAATGATGAGATGAATAATCAAAAGTGCAACCGGGCACCCTCTCAAATACTTAAAAGTTTTGCTACCACAAGACTTATCATGTGCAGCATGCTCTCTGGGCAAACTTATAACTCGGCCCTCACAAACTAAAGTGATACATGAAACCCCATCATTTTTAGAAAGAATCCAAGGGGATATTTGTGGGCCTATTCATCCTCCGTGTGGACCATTCTGCTATTTCTTGGTCTTAATACACGCATCCTCAAGGTGGTCATTGTGAGCCTTTTAGCTACTCGAAATGTAGCATTTGCCCGACTTTTAGCTCAAATCATACAATTGAGAGCCAATTTCCCCGATAATCAAACTAAAAACATCCGGATGGATAATGCGGGAGAGTTCACATCTCAAGCTTTTAATGACTATTGTATGTCAGTTGGGATCAATGTTGAACATTCAGTACCTCATGTTCACACACAAAACGGTTTAGTTGAATCTCTGATTAAACGATTACAAATAATCGCTAGACCACACTTAATGAGATGTAAATTACCATCTTCTGCATGGGGTCATGCTATTTTACATGTCGCTGCACTGATTAGATTGAGACCAACTGTTGATCACGAATACTCCGCATTGCAACTGGTCTACGGACGAGAACCAAGTTTGTCCCACCTTAGAATCTTTGGTTGTGTGGTATATGTACAAATACCGCCACCACAACATACTACAATGGGACCCCAAAGAAGACTGGGTATGTATATTGGTTTTAACTCCCCGTCCATTATTAATATTTAGAACCAATGACGGGAGACATGTTTACAGCACGGTATGCTGACTGTCATTTTGATGAAACAATGTTCCCAGTCTTAGGGGGAGATAAGGACAAAGAAAGACTGGTAACACAAGAAATAACGTGGAATGCATCATCGCTATCAAATCTCGACCCCCGAAGTGGTCAATGTGAATATGAAGTCCAAAAGATCATACATTTGCAAAGATTAGCGAATGAATTACCATATGCATTCACAGACACGAATAGAGTGACAAAGTCACATCTACCAGCATCAAATGCACCTGCTCGAATTAAAGGAATCCCAGAAGCGATTACTATACAATGAAAACATGGGAGACTAATCGGTTCCAAAGACAAAAAACCCACGGAAACGAAAAGAGCAAAGTAACGCAGTTGGTGAAAACTCACAAAAGATTATAAGTGAACCACCAGTAGAGGTAAATGTCCTAGAAGAGACAACTATGAATCCAGAGGAAAATGAAGTTTCAGAAGAAACACCGGTACCGAATGAAAATGAGATCTCTATTAATTATGTACAAGATAGTACAATGTGGAACCGGAATAAAACACATGTTGATGATATATTCGCATATGCTATAGCAACGGATGTAATCAATGAAAATGATTACGTACCAAAAACTTTAGAAGAGTGCATGCACAGAAATGATTGGCCAAGATGGCAAGAAGCCATAAATGCCGAATTAAATTCGCTCGAAAAGCGACATGTTTTTGAACCTGTAGTCTGAACGCCCATAGACGTCAAACCAGTAGGTTATAAATGGGTGTTTGCAATAAAGAGAAATGAAAAGAATGAGATTGTATGATATAAGGCTCGACTTGTAGCACAAGGGTTTTCCCAAATCCCAGGAGTTGATTATGAGGAAACGTATTCCCCTGTAGTGGATGCGATAACCCTTAGGTTCCTAATCAGCCTCACAATCTCTGAAGGACTTCATATGAGACTAATGGATGTTGTCACCGCATACTTATATGGGACACTTGAAAGTGACATCTACATGAAAATCCCTAAAGGATTAAAATTGCCTGAAGCATTAAAATCAACACCTCGAGATATGTGTTCTATAAAGCTCTAGAGATCTTTATATGCTCTCAAACAATCTGGTCGTATGTGGTACAATCGAGTTAGTGAATATCTCAAACAAGAAGGATACAAGTCTGATGTAATCAGTCCATGTGTTTTTATAAAAAGAACACTTTCAAATTTCACTATAATAGCAGTCTATGTTGATGATATCAACATCATCGGATCTCCTGAAGAGATAGAGAAAGCTGCTCAGTTGTTAAAGAAGGAATTTGAAATGAAAGATCTTGGTATGACGAAATTATGCATCAGACTACAATTTGAGTATCTGTGCAATGGCACATTTGTCCATCAATCAAACTACGTCCAGAAGATGTTAATACATTTCAATATGGATAAAGCACATCCGTTTAGCGTACCTATGGTTATCCGACTGCTAGATCCACAGAAGGATCCTTATCACCCTCAAGAAGAAGGCGAAGAATTACTTGGTCCAGAAGTATCGTACTTAAGCGCGATCGGTGCCCTTATGTATCTCGCAAATAACAGAAGACCTGACATTGCATTTGCAGTACATGTACTAGCGAGATACAGTTCGAATCCAACATGTAGACACTCGAATGGTGTAAAGCATATATTCCGGTATATTTGCGGGACACAAGACTTAGGTCTTTTCTATCAGAAAGATCAAAAGTCCCAGCTTGTTGGGTATGCTGATGTCGGATATCTATCAGATCCTCACAAAACAAAATCTCAGACAGGTTATGTATTCACATACGGTGGCATAACAATTTCTTGGAAGTCAATTAAGCAAACACTTACAGCAACATCATCAAATCATGCTGAATTGATAGCATTATATGATGCTGGTCGAGAATGTGTGTGGTTGAGATCAATGATTAATCACATATAAGAAGCATGCGGATTAGAACAGATCAAGAAGGAGCCGACAATTATTTATGAAGACAATGTTGCTTGCAAAGCTCAGATCAGAGAAGGTTACATCAAGGGTGATCTGTCACAGCCCCGACCCCACCCTGGACGGAATCGGGAGCCGCGAACAGCCGAGTGGTACCGGTGGTTATTTTGAAAAGTATTGCAGCGGGGATGTTCATCAGGACCATGAGGTAGGAAAAATATCAGAGTTTAGAAAACACCGGATTTTTATTTATTAAATAGATGGGATAAAACCCATGTTTTACAGAGGTAGTTTTAATATATGAAACCATGTTTTCTTAATTTAATTCAATTTGATAAAATAAGCCACTTCTCTTAAGCCTTTCGGTGCCGCATCATCACTCTTTCCCATCTACTGTAATTACCTGAAACGCGTTTTAAAAAGATTTGGTCAGCATGAAATACTGGTGAGTTCATTCATTTTTGTACAAAAACACATTTGTTATAATTCACAGCATTAAGAGTTTTTACATTTGCTTCTTTAAGATTGGCAAAGACTTAATCACTGCAATTACAATTTTGTTATAACTTACAGTATTAAGGGTGATTACATTGTTTTTATCAACCAATTACCCAAAATCGGTATTTGTCACTCGACTCGTTTCTGTGACTATGGTCATATCACCCATTGGCTAACCCGTTGTCCAACGGTGACGGTTATCAAGTATTGTATACAAAACCCTACATACCGGCAGTAATTGAAGACTACAAAGACTTAATCCCTGTAATTATAACTTTGAAAACATTTAGGGTTTTACAAAGAAATTTGATAAAAAGAGAATGACTCACTTTGTAGATTTAAACGGGCAGTGTTTAGCCTATTGATTAGCCTTGTAACCTAATTCAAAAAACAATGCACACGAAAACTAGGTCAGTAACTTTAATTCAACTTTTACGACAACTCACGAGATCAAAACCTTCACAATGAATGACAAAGTGCGATACTTAAACATCCATCGAATTTACGACGAATGACAAAGCATAACCCGAGTTTGGGCAGCACTTAAAAATCCATCGGATTGGTTTCTATCGATCGGACATTAAATCGTAGCAGTGATCGAGTTATTACCCTGTTATCGCGGCAAAATTTCGTGATTGTGTGTGTTTTTATAGTAATCAGACGATATATCGGTGTACGAATCGAATTTTAACGTCGAACCCACGCCCAACGCCCAAATTCAAGTGCCAAACTCCTCTATTTATACTGGAAAAACGGCGTTGTCGCGTGTCACGAAAGGCTCTCGCGTGGCGCGAGAGGTCACTTTTAGCATAGGGTTGCCACGTGTCTCAGTAGCTTGGGTGAGTCGACCGTTCGTTAAAATTCGAATTCTATCGAAAACTGTTTAGATAATATCAACTTGGAAATACCCCCCCCCCCCCCTGAGTTTTAGGGGCCCTGATCCTGATTCCAACTGTTCTGAAATTTTTAGGGTTTGTGCAGGATTACTTGGGGGTCTCAATTAGGGTTTCCTATTGGACAAAATATAATAAGAAATAATAGTTTTGGTGAGAGTTGTTACATCCTCCCCACCTTAATAAAAATCTCGTCCTCGAGATTTACTGGAACAAGTAGGGATATTTTCGCTTCATCTCTGATTCCAGCTCCCAAGTATACGCAGGTCCTCTCTTTGAATCCCACTTGACTTTGACTAGCACTAGTCGTTTGTGCTTGAGAAACCTGACCTTTCTATCTTCTATTTACAGTGGCTTCTCAACAAATTTTAACTTTTCATTTACCTCTACATCTTAAAGAGGTACTACCAAGGATTCGTTAGATAGACATTTCTTGAGATTGGATACATGAAATACGTCATGTACCCCGGCTAGCTCTTCTGGTAGTTGTAGGCGATAGGTAACTGGTCCTATTCGCTGGATTATTGGGAATGGTCCTACGTACCTTGGACTTAGCTTTTCCTTCTTTCCGAACCACACTACTCCTTTCCAATGAGAAACTTTTAAGAGTACCCTGTCTTCAACTTGAAATTCTAGCGGCTTGCGTCTATTGTTTGCAAAATTCTTCTGGCGATCTCGAGCCGTCTTTAGTCTTTCCTTGATTTGAGTGATCTTGTCAGTAGTTTCTTGTACAATTTTGGGAGCTGATAATTGGCTCTCTCCTATTTCTGCCCAATAACTGGAGTTCTGCACTTTCATCCATAAAGTGCTTCGAATGGGGCAGCTTCAATGCTTGCATGGTAACTATTGTTATAGGAGAATTCAATTAAGGGTATGTGGTCATCCCAGTTTCCACCAAAATCTATTACACATGCCCTGAGCATGTCTTCTAGGGTTTGAATCGTCTGTTTGGGGATGATCAGCTGTACTTAAATTGAATCGCGTCCTCGTGGCTTCTTGGAAACTTGTCCAAAAAAAATGTGAAGTGAAGCGACTATCTCTATCCGATACAATGGAGAATGGGACTCTATGTAAGGATACTACTTCGTCTACGTATAATTTGGCTAATCTTTCTATGCTAAAGGTTTCCTTCATACTGTTCAAAATAAGTCGGGTTAAAATTTCCCCATAAAAGAGAAGTAATGTAACTATCTTGATTATATGTAATAGATAATGGGATTCTATGTAATGAGACTATTTCGTCCTCGTATAACTTAACTAAGTGTCTTATACTAAAGGGTTTCCTTTATTGGTAGGGATTGAGCAGACTTGGTTAATCGATCCACAATCTCCCTGATTGTGTCGCTATATTATCTTATGTTGGGTAAATTGGGTATCAATCCCCTCTCCATACTGATACTTCTAATCATTGAAGTCTACCTGTTCAGCTTTAATTTACTAACAAATTAAATACTTAGAGGCATAACTGGCTATTTATCAGAATTTATTATAAAACTCTTGATACCTCATACCACTTACATGATGCAACAAATACTTAGTTTTATGAGTTCCTTCTCATAGGTTTCCTTGATTAGTATCCAAATTCTTTTCTTATGAAACCTCCAAATTCTATTCCTTCGTAATCCTTCAGCATCATTTCTGGTTGTTGTGTTCTTGGGTACTATTTAATTATTTTATTAAATCTATTCGTACTTTAATCTAAGAGCACCTACTTGTTTCGGCTTCTTATGAAACTTATGACTTAAAGCATCAACTACTCCCTTAGTCTTAACTTTGTGATATAACAAGCGGTGTGTTTCTAGTCTCAGATGAATTCTGAGTTTTTCCTCACGATCAGGTGATAGCCCAAATAGATCCTCTGGGAAAACATCTGTCTTGTCTCCTTGTGGTCACTTCTCTGATTGGCTTGCAAATCTAAACCTAAGTCAGCAATCACCTCTGGAATCATTATTTCCATGTTATTCCTTTTTATGAAGCAGACAAGATTTCCTTTCTGTTAGTTCTTTTCCATTTCATGGAATATGTCTTGATCCTGTGTTCCGAAGATCAGGTTTCACTATCTAAAGGTCAAAATTTTGAAGCATACATTACTTCATTTATATATATACTAATGGTTTGGAGTCCTTTGCAGCTTATGTATTTCGTAACAGCTTCTTTATTACCAGTATTCTGAGTAGGATTATAGGTGAAAAAGAGTCTTTGTAAATGCATCTATTCGTGGTTATTCCTATCTTTGCAAGAGTTCTTAAGGAAAGTAGGATTACTCTTATTAGCGTAGGTTTTGAGATGTTTGGTACCTAGCACAACTTTTAGTTACAGGTTTCCTACTGTGTTAATAATCTAAGGTAACGTAAAGGGAATTCTTATACTTTCGATGGCCTCCCAATCATCAAGGGTTCACATTGTTCATTTTGTTGCACGAGTTAGGAGACGGATGATCAAATGAAATAGTTTTCGATATCGGAGTTATAGATGAATACAAGAGATTCCTAACAAAGAAATCTAGAATTATTGTTGACACACATGTTCGTGCTTGATTCTAATTTGTCAATCCTTACGGTTTTTGGATTTCCTTATAGATATACATATCTATATAATCATATATTTCACATACTGTAATATACATACCATTCATAAGGTCAATGTATTTAACAGATTCATATTTCCAAAGACAAGTCAGACATCAGGTCATGATACTATTTAGGGAATTATGTCACTTGTTTGACATATTATATACCCCATCTTACCCGGTTCTCGCCGGAGAGGTAACCCCATCTTACCCGGTTCTCGCCGGAGAGGTAATTTATATTTCCCATAAATAGAATTTTCTCAATTCATGATTTAAAATGAATTTTTTATTAGGCTTTCATCAAAGAACAAGGAAATTAGTATTCACATGGCGGATCATATTCCAAAACCAAGTAGTACCAATAAATAAGAAATAACAGTGGCCAAGTGTTATCGCTTATTTACCATACTCACAACGTTCTAGTCATCATCCTCACGGCATACCAATACCCATTCCACTTTATTCATGCAAGTAATTAGCTTATCTCGATGCTTATACTAAGGCATTAAATTCTGGTTTTCCTGATTTACTTTGTTGTTAATCTGGATATCTATCAGGTATTAATTATCACAGACTAATATTTAGTACAAACATTTAGGTACAACTGTACAAACAGATTTAATTGAACATTGCGACTTATATATATATATATATATATATATATTACAAATTATAACTGAAATTCAAAATATACTAGGGGTTGTGTATTCATAATTTATTTGAGTCTATCTAGGAATATTATGCTCAGCATGCTTATAAGGTTTATTCTATCTCCTCTTATTTGTTTATCTAATGGGCAAAGTTCTTTTAAAGTTTCTGGCTCATAGGTGACCTGGGTGCTAGTACTGGGTCAGGGTGTTGAGAAATAAGATATTTTATAAACTTTTCTAGTTGAGATCTAATTTCATTGGTTGGTCCGGGTTTGGCATTTTAACTTAATTAAAAGTTAACATTTATTGCTGTAGTGGCTAACATATAGAGATTTTCTCATTGTTCATCTAATTCATCTTTCCATGGTGGGTTATTGCCTATTTCCTGAGTTTCCTTATTGACTATCACTCCTTTTTGTTGTGACTTCTTTATTTTCTCTTGACTTTTTCTAATAATCCAACTTCTTTTCTTAGTGGTAAGTGGTTCTCAGACTGTGCCTTACGAATAAATATTCCTTCCCCAGTATCTACTGAGTATCTTGAGGAATTTGATTGAAATGAGGTTCCTTTATCTTTTGGTGAACTATCTA
The DNA here is from genome assembly GCA_030545235.1 of Helianthus tuberosus. Lineage (NCBI taxonomy): Eukaryota > Viridiplantae > Streptophyta > Magnoliopsida > Asterales > Asteraceae > Helianthus > Helianthus tuberosus. Next base: position 79,559,451 of record CM060372.1, on the reverse strand, counting down.
ATTGACGATAGATGTACGAAATTCTTTGCTTACTCATACTGTAAACTAACAAATAGTCAAATAACACAAAAACACATAATCACATAAGTTATTTCCTACCACAGAAATTTTAAAATTTAAGTGTTACCAGAACACTTCTTTGGCTTAGACCAGTGCCATGGCTCTGATACCACCTTCTGTCACAGCCCCCGACCCCACCCTGGACGGAATCGGGAGCCGCGAACAGCCGAGTGGTACCGGTGGTTATTTTGAAAAGTATTGCAGCGGGGATGTTCATCAGGACCGTGAGGTAAGAAAAATATCAGAGTTTAGAAAACACCGAATTTTTATTTATTAAATAGATGAGATAAAACCCATATTTTACAGAGGTAGTTTTAATATATGAAACCATGTTTTCTTAATTTAATTCAATTTGATAAAATAAGCCACTTCTCTTAAGCCTTTCGGTGCCGCATCATCACTCTTATTCCCATCTACTGTAATTACCTGAAACGCGTTTTTAAAAGATTTGGTCAGCAGGAAATACTGGTGAGTTCATTCATTTTTGTACAAAAACACATTTGTTATAATTCACAGCATTAAGAGTTTTTACATTTGCTTCTTTAAGATTGGCAAAGACTTAATCATTGCAATTACAACTTTGTTATAACTTACAGTATTAAGGGTGATTACATTGTTTTTATCAACCAATTATCCCAAATCGGTATTTGTCACTCGACTCGTTTCTGTGACTATGGTCATATCACCCATTGGCTAACCCGTTGTCCAACGGTGACGGTTATCAAGTATTGTATACAAAACCCCACATACCGGTAGTAATTGAAGACTACAAAGACTTAATCCCTGTAATTATAACTTTGAAAACATTTAGGGTTTTACAAAGCAATTTGATAAAAAGAGAATGACTCACTTTGTAGATTTAAACGGGCAGCGTTTAGCCTACTGATTAGCCTTGTAACCTAATTCAAATAACAATGCACACGAAAACTAGGTCAGTAACTTTAATTCAACTTTTACGACAACTCACGAGATCAAAACCTTCACAATGAATGACAAAGTGCGATACTTAAACATCCATCGAATTTACGACGAATGACAAAGCATAACCCGAGTTTGGGCAGCACTTAAACATCCATCGGATTGGTTTCTATCGATCGGACATTAAATCGTAGCAGTGATCGAGTTATTACCCTGTTATCGCGGCAGAATTTCATGATTGTGTGTGTTTTTATAGTAATCAGACGATATCTCGGTGTACGAATCGAATTTTAACGTCGAACCAACGCCCAAATTCAAGTGCCAAACTCCTCTATTTATACTGGAAAAACGGCGCTGTCGCGTGTCACGAGAGGCTCTCGCGTGGCGCGAGAGGTCACTTTTAGCATAGGGTAGCCACGTGTCTCAGTAGCTTGGGTGAGTCGACCGTTCGTTAAAATTCGAATTCTATCGAAAACTGTTTAGATAATATCAACTAGGAAATACCCCCCTGAGTTTTAGGGGCCCTGATCCTGATTCCAACTGTTCTGAAATTTTTAGGGTTTGTGCAGGATTACTTGGGGATCTCAATTAGGGTTTCCTATTGGACAAAATATAATAAGAAATAATAGTTTTGGTGAGAGTTGTTACATGATCGAACAAAGCACATCTCACCAAAGTTCTTCTCAACATATGACTTGCAGAAAGAAGGGGAAATTGATGTTCGCCAGATCAAGTCAAGTGAAAATTTAGCTGACCTGTTCACAAAATCTTTACCAAGAAGCAGTTTCGAGCAACTATCACACAAGATCGGTCTCCGCAGATTGAAAGATGTTTGTTGAATTCAGGGGGAGAATTATACACACTGTACTCTTTTTCCCTTAACTAAGTTTTGTCCCAATGAGTTTTCTTAGTAAGGTTTTTAATGAGGCAGTACAACTGATCCAGTAATATCAGTTTATTTATTCAGGTCCTGAAGTATCTATTTAACATCATCCTGAAGTATGTTGTTAAACTATGTATAATTCTAAATGTTTGAGGGAGAGTGTTATAAACCAGACATTTTAGGCCCAACCCATTACTTATGGGCTTTAGGGTTTATAGTTATATTTATCTATATATTGTAATGTTGAATAGAATGAAGAAGGAGAATTAAGTTTATCTCTATTTCTCTTTGGTTTTTTCTCAATTTCCCTTTTCTTTTTTGTTTTTGGTATACCGAAATTTAACTTCAAATTAATAAAAAGGTTCTAGTACTTGCTTGTACACGACGTTGGAAAATCTAGGGGTGTTCAGAAAAAACCGTAACCAAATAAAAACCGTAAACCGAACCGTAACCGTATCCAAATAAACCGATCCGAATAACGAATTCGGTTTTTGGTTTGGTTTCTAACCGAAACCGAATTGTGAATATGGTTTTTGGTTCGGTTTATGGATCCACATTTTATTTTATTTGGTTTATTCAGTTTATTTGGATAACCGAATAAACCATTTAACTTAATTAATTATTAAATAAAAATAATAATACTTTATAAATCATATACAATTTATTAACCTAAAATAGTTATTTTTTTATGCAGCCCAAAATACCAAATGTAAATCTAAAAGCCCAACTCAAACCCACTCTTTTCTAAAGTAATAGAACTTCAGACCTATAGAAACTAGGGTTTGGGATTTCTACATTTTCTTGAAGAAAGACTCATGTTTGAAGTTTATTTATATTTTATGCCATTAGATTTGTTAACTATTTATAGTTTCTATGATCTATGTTTTGAAGCTTTAACTTTGTGGTTGTGTCTACGACTACTTTATGGATGTGTTTGTTTTATTTCGCAATGAAACTTTCTTGTATTCATATATTGTTAGGTGTAAATTAGTTGCGATGTTCAAAAGTTGGAACATAAACATAAATATAAATTAGGAAAAAAAGTACTTAGTACAATTTGGTTAGATTTGGTTTATTTGGTTTCTAACCGAAACCAAACCGAATTGGATTTGGTTTGGTTTGGATCGGTTTGCATATTCCTTATTTGGTTTGGTTTTTGGTTTGGGGTACAAAATTTTGAAAACCGAATAAACCGAACCGAATAAACCAAATAAACCATAAACCATAAACCGAACCGATAAACACCCCTAGGAAAATCACCAACTATACACTACTAAAAATTTGTAAGCGGCGTTGTGATTATTCAAGACGACTTTAATAAAAAATAACTATAAGAAATTAAAATTGCTCCTTTTAACAAATACACTAAACTCATATTGTGTGCGGGAAAGTCAAAATCCGAGCCAACAACTTTGTGGGCGCACCAAGTTACCAATTACAATGTTATCATCTTCTTCATAATTTCCTTTTCATGGTATTTAATCTCCCAATTCACTCTGCAAATTCAAACATTCTTTAAATCCTTTAAATCTCCACCACCATGAACATGATCTACCTCCTTCTTCTTTTTCTTCTTACTTTTAAATCATGTAACTCAGAACCAGAGATGATCACCATCGATATTCATAAAGCGAACCGCCTTATTCGCAATGGTGACTACCGTTACCTTGACGTCAGGTAATCGATCTATGTATTTATTATTTAAGTCAATGTGTTTTAGTGGTTTTAATCATTTAAGTCTAAAATCAAAAGGTTTAACGCCCTGAGTCACTAACCACTCATTTTATAACGTTTTGAGTCTCTATGTTATACTTGTTTTAACTACTTGAATCCAAAATCAAAAGTAAAAGCGTTAAAAAAATTGGACTCTTGTAATTTCGGGTTTCACCTTCTTGGTGGCCCGGTTTCTATATTTTATATAGAAGTTTTGTTGTTAAAAAAAAAAAAAAAAATTGGACTCAAAACATTGTAAAACCCCTAAAACACACGGAGTCAAAAAGTAATTTACTCTTATATTTTGTCTCATTTTGGATTAATTAATTTTTTTTTTTTTTTTTTTTTTTGCTGGCAGGACTTCGGAAGAATTTATGAAAGGACATGTTGATTTTGATGATGCTCTTAATGTTCCATATATGTTTGATACCCATCAAGGTAAAGTTATCATTTTTGGGAGTACTATTATTGGTTGGAAACAAAACAATATCATTATAGAAACTTCTGTAATGTGTTAGATGGCGTGTACATTGTGTCAGGTTAACGGGTTAGACTTCAATAGTTGAAATTAATGAACATGAATCGCTTGAATATTTATTTGTGTTAAAATTACCAATCCTAACCTGGACGGTTAAATCATGTAAAATGAGTCAACAAGATAAACGAGTTGATGGATAAAAAATAGTTGTAATTAAGTTGTAAACGACTTATAAATGGGTTGGTGGATTATAGTTATAAATCATATAATATACTTTTTATTTTGGTATTAAATGGGTTTCTGGTTGCCTAATTTGATTTTAGAGTTAAATTTCAGTTTAGTCCACTGAGTTAACTTCATCAATTTTTCCGTTAACGAGAAATGACCGAATTGCCTTTATAGTTAACAGAATTACATATAAAATGAAGTAACTAAAGTAGCAACGGTGAAACATTTTTGGACTCATAGATGAAAAATGAAACCTTTGGACTAAACTGACAAAATGACCAAAATCAGAAAGACTAAAATGGCATTTAACTCTTGATTTTAATAACACAACATTTTTATTTTTATGCAATTTCAGGTAGGGTGAAGAATAGCAACTTCCTGGAACAAGTACTCTCATTGTGCAAGAAGCATGATCATCTTGTTGTGGTAATTTAAATTAAATAAATAATACGTATAAATACTTCATTAAGTAATAATTACAATCTAGTGGAAGATTCAAATGAGAAGAATTTTTTTGTAAGAAGAAAAAAAGAAGTTTCAACCAATAAGAATGTTTCATTTTACTTAATTTAATATTTGCATTTAATTTTAATATAAGGGTATATTAGTAAACTTACATAAATTATTAATTTGAATTATTCCCCTTTAATAACTAACTAAATTAAATTTGTAACTCCTTTTCAAAATATATATTTTTTTCCAAATTAAATAAACAACTTAATTTAAAGTGTAGAATAAATTACTAGTTGTGTAGGATAAATTACGAGTTGTGTATGATATATTTCGAGGTGTGTAGGGTTAATTTTGACTGTGTAGGATAAAATTTTATAATGTGTAGGGTATATGTAGGAAAATTTTGATATGTGTAGATTTTGTAGATTATATGTAGAATAATTAATGATTAGTTGACTAATTAATTAAAAAGAGAAAAATTAATGATATAAGTTATAAATGAAATAGTATTTTACTAATATGTCATTTCTTTTTTTCTTCTCATATTAATTTTTTTCTCAAGTGAACATTCCCCTTACAATCTATCATTGATATTTATTTTCCTATCTAATAATTTTATATTTTGCTTTGCTATACTTAAAAGAAACTAAATTATAAATTTAATGAATCATGTAACGTTAGAATGTTGTGTGAAGGGTTGTCAATCCGGAGTTCGTTCCGTATATGCATCAAACATTCTTCTTGAGGCGGTATGTTTTTATTTCCGTCTTAAAATAAGTGTTTATTTTCTGGGTACGCTTGTTTGTTTGTTATTTTTTATTTAAGATTTAACTAATTAAAGTATTTAAATTTAATATGAATTTAATGAAGTAACTATGTACAAACAAATAATTTCAGGGATTCAAGCATATATACAACATGGGAGGGGGCTATCTTGCATGGGTAGAGAATGATCTACCTGTGGCAGTGTTGACACCCAAAGTGGAGCTCTAAGCCTTTACTATTTCCGAACGTATGTGTGTATGGTTTTATTATTCAGACTTGTACATCACGAATCTGGTTTTCTTTAATAGAGTATATAATATAATGTTATTACAAGTAGAATGAAATTATTAGTAGGGTTGATTTTACTAATAATATACTTATAAAATTGCGTATAATCGATTCATCTATCATATTTGACTGTAGAAATATAATATAACCGAATCGGTCTATAAATTACACTACAAAACAAAGGACAATTAGCAACGGACAAATCCATTGCTAGTTCGTAGGTAAATATAAGATCCGACCGTAATTCATCGGTGAAGGTCTGTCAGAAAACAAGGTGAGGGTAATAGTTTTACAGACGCATCAAAGACGATATTGCCGATGGAATACTGACGGATTTGAAAAAAAAAATATATCCTGTACCAATAAATTTTAGAAAATGATATTTGGAATTTTGTGTTTCAAAGTCTTATTTGCAAAACCTCTTGTTTGTAAGGGAAGTCATAACAATCTTTGAAGCTGTTAATCAAACGATTTAAATGCTATATAAATTCTCATATTAGGGGTAAGGGCGTTCTACTAGTGATGGTTTTCCATCACTCACAACATCCAATCAAGTTCCGCCACGTCATTGAGCTTCATTCCGTCACTAGTGATGGATTTTACTAGGAGTGCCCATCACTAGTAATGTTTTTTTTTAATATAAATTAACAATAAAACTCCAATCAGTTGCAATACTTCAAGATCTAGAAACTTCAATCAAAACTCCTTAAACCAACACCAACAAAAAAAAACAACTTCCACCTTCAATTAAGTCAAACCCACAAACAATCAAAGTGTTCCTATAGATCACAAAATACAAAGCCAACAATATAGATACGTATACGTATATATACCAGACATTGGCGTGAAAGATGTGGAGGAGAGATCAGGGTGGTGGAGGATGCTCCGGTGAACGCATCCATGAATGGATCGAATCGGATCGGAGTTGTAGAAGGATCGACGGAGGCTACAATGTAATGTGATCATCATCAACGGTCATCAAATTCAATTTTCAACACGTGATGCCGACGACGCGTTGAGGAATCCACGCGTGGAAATTAGGGGCGGCGGCGGCGGTGTTTGACACAGTAAAACGCGTGGAGGTTCGGTGATAATGGGGCGCCCCGACCCCCCTTATAGGATACTTAAAAGAGTTAAAGTGGGCCTGGTAGAGAATAAATATACTCTATCAGACTACTAGTCCAAAACTTAACCCAATAAGTAAATGTTCAACCCAATAACACTAGATGGTTTATTAATTGGGCTTGTTGTTGTGGACTTTCTTTGTTTGCATAGCATTATCCTCTATTGAATCTTTCTTGCTTTTCAAGGGGTTTTTTTTTTTTTTTTTTTTATCAGATAACTAACGGCATAAAGTGCATTAATACAATATTTCTTTATTTTTTTCTAATTAGATTCACATTACTTAATTATGTTATCATTTTTTATAGTTACTAATTTACTGTTATGAATATAATTATTATCAGAATACAAATCAATGTTTTGTCATTTGTCTGCAAATAAAAATAACCTTCTCATTTAACTCTTATCACATATTTCAAAAATGTAATTAAATCTTCTAATATCTCATTACTAGATTCCAACCTGAACCTTCATATTTAGACTCTTAGATTTTTTATAAATTCTTGAATATCAGTTTACAAGTATTTTATAAATTCTCAAACCATTGGCAGCAAATAGCATGTTTTCGAAACTTAGATCACCGGACTATAAACAACGTACTTAAATCATCCGGATCTGTGTAACAAAGACCTCAATCTTTCGGACAACCTAAAACACCCGTGTCACTATGACCTGGATCTCAAACTATGGTGGCAAATGGCAGGGGCGGATATAGCCTTTGAATAGGGGTAGGTTTTTTTTATTTTGTTACCCTTTTTTATTGAAACGTTATCCTTTAACGTTTTTTCTAGATCCGCCACTGGCAAATGGCATGTTTCTGGAGGCCATTACTAGTCAATGGCCATAAATGCATTAAAAGTTTAGTTGTAGAAGATGGTGAAGGTGCATGCTGTGGAAGCTTTACAAAGAAGACAAAAAAAAAAACCAAGATGATATTTTGGCCCATGCAGGTCTCGAACCTGCGACCTTCGCGTTATTAGCACGACGCTCTAACCAACTGAGCTAATAGGCCACATGTTATTATACTGAAAATAACATTATTTGACAAATATTTAAACCGGGCAACTTTTACTTCAAACAGTTAACCAAAAAGGTCTCTAATCTATATAAAAGAAATTCTAAGTTACTTTCACTTTAATCAGATATAATTATTCTAAATATTATTACTATCATTAAGTTTTAACTTATGGCGAAACTTCTAATGGAGAACATATTGTTTCTGTTAGATGTTATTTCATCTAATGGAGAATATATTGTTTCTGTTAGATGTTATTTTAGTTGATTAATGAGTAATTTGATTTTTGAAATATCTTCATTTCTACTTTTTTATTTAAGTTTTATAGCCTTTCTATACAAAGTATTCATTATTTAAGTTAGGGCCAATATAAAAAAAAAAACAGAATACTTTCTTATTTTTCTCATAAACGGCTCAACATATTTTTTTAGATATGAAAAATCAATATACCTTTTGTTTTGTCTCATAAAAGTCTCACAACAATTATTTAAACATTAAAGTCCCTTCACATGTTAAATTTGAACAATATTCTAACAAAAAAAAATTTAACAACTTGAAACCGTTAGAGGTTTCCATCGATCCGGTTCTTTTTGGTATATTTGATTACTTGGTTCCTTTTATTTGGTTTGAAATTTGGTTAAACCAAAAATCGAACCAAACTAAACGGAATTTAAATACTTCAAAACTAAATCACAAACCACGTTCGAATTTGGTTTGGTTTGGTTTTTGGTTTCAACCGAATACAACGAATTCATATTATTGGGTTTATTCGTCTAAATATAAAGTGTGGTTTACTTTGGTTATTCGGTTTATTGGCCTACATATAAATCGAATTCATTTTATTTGGTTCGGGTTTAATCACTTTTTTTGTTTGATTTTTTTGTTGTTAACTGTTTTCGGTATTGTGTTAATTACCTGTACTTTTTCAAACATATCTTAAGTTGAAACATAACTTTATGTAACAAGTTATAAAAAAATGTTTATCATAATTTTGTTCAAATTTAACATATGAAAGGACTTTAATGTTCAAAATATTGTTGAGAGATTTTTGTAAAACAAACAGAAAGTATATTGATTTTTTATGTGCAAAAAATTGTTGAGTGACTTTTACGAGAAAGAAATCAAAAGTTTGTTTGTTCTATTTGTAAGATACACAACATATTACAAGATTATTAATAACATATGATTGATGTGTGAGGAATTTGATGCCAGATACGTGTTTAAATATAATTTTAAGAGCATCAACCGAAACAACATAATATGTATTGTTGTTTTTGGATGAAGCAGGGCCGGCTATGATGGTGTGCGGGGAGAACTTCCGCACAAGGCATGTGATTTCGAAGGGCACGGGATTTTAAAAAAAAAAGTTGATATATATATGTTATTTAAAAAAAATGTAAACACATACCAATTCCAATATATGCCCATTATCAAATACTTTTTAATGGTTTATAATTTAGCCCACTACACATTAGGTTTATTGGCCCAATACTATTATGATTTTAATAAAAATTAAAACACACGACGGAAATTTCACGGACTCCTGAAATCTGAAAGGACGAGACGAACAAACTCATCAGAGTAATGAACAGTCGAACATCATCACTTCATCAGAATTTCGCTGAATTGCTAGGCCTGGGCTGCTGCGAACGGAAGATTCAGAGACGTGAACAAGAACAACATCAATCAGAGACGCGAACAAGAACATCGATCAGAAGATTCAGAACTCAAAAGGTCTGTTCGTCGGTTTAGTGTTAATTGTTAAACTGTTAGTCTGTTAATTGTTGTTAACATCAGAACCATGTTGCCCGTATCCGCGTACGACGTATCGTATAGAATTGACTATTGAGTATTGTCCTATATTGGTAGATCGCGGTAATCTGCAAATAAGGATGTAAATTGTATATTAATCATACTAGATAGTTGTGTGTTGTGATTCGCGAATGGTTGTAATTTGTAAACCAGGTATTAAATATTAATCTCTGTAAAAGAAGAATCATTGTATAAGTTGCCATCAGTGGAAGAATCATTGTATGGAATTCTTGTTAATTAAACATCGATTATTATTTTTAGGCGTTATTTTCAAAGTTGAAGTTGTTAAAATCTTACTTACGATCTACAATGTCTCAAAATAGACTTAGTGGGTTGACGATGGTAGCTATCAAGAACGAAGTCTTAGATAATATAAATTGTGATGAGTTGATCCAGCAATTTGCTATGAAGAATGCAAGGAGGGTTGCACGAATCATTGGTTAGCTATTAACTTATTAGTTATTACGGTATGTAACTCATTAGAATACTATGATTTTGTCATTATCATAATGGCATTGTTTATCAAATACTACAATTTTTGTCATTTTCGTAATTATATTGTTTATCGTTAAAGTATGTGGGCACATTTTTCGAGCTCGAAAGGGTAAGTGAATTCTCAGAGACGCCAATAGGATGAAGTATTTATACCAATAATGTTAGAGAATCAATCATATTATAAGTATCATTTTTATAGTGATATATATGGGCATGTATATATTTGAATACATAAACATATATAAAATATGTAAATACAAATATATCATTCAACTGTTCAAGTATGATTATGCATATATTTGGTTTTAACATATGTAAACATGGATTGGTATGTTATGTAACTAACAACCAGTCAAATTGATAGAATCAAACCTTCTTTACACCATAATTGACTTGTTACAATGGAATGAGTTTCATTATATCATAGTTCCTAAATTTATTGAATTTACACACCAGAAATGGTAGTTTTCAAAGGGATTTGAAATGCAAGATTATTACATTAGGACAGGGTTCCTCTCTCCCCTGCTTCTGGATGAAATGGTTACTAGTCATATAGGAGTGGTCTCCCTATTTGTTTAATTTAGCCTCTCATCCCTTTTTACAAGCATGCTTATTCTTTTTGCCCCCTTCTCACTTGCGGCCGCCGACGCTCATGTAGGGTCCTTTGGTTGTTTGTACCACCAGCGGACTCCAACATCCTAATGTCAGGTTTTGTATGAGCAGGCCCGGCTGAAGGGTAATCCAAATGAGCCAGTGGCTTTGGGCCACACTTTCCAAAAGGCCTCCAATATCTAATAAATTAATTCTTTAATTATATATGCAGTAATCCAAATGAGGCTTTTATCAAGAATTGAGTTATATACCCAGTAAAGAAACCATGATCTAATTGCATTTGGCTAGGTAACTACTTGAATTGAAGATCTTTATACGCATAAGGAAACTATAAAAGTAGTCATTTTAATACATGTTACCCGCCCAACCCGTCCGGTTTATTTGGTCAGTTATACCATTAGCCAACTGACTTTAGGTTATTATTTTTTTTTTTACAAAAAGGCCCCAATTCTTGAATTCGCTTTTGGCTTCTTAAAGGGTTGAGTCGGCCCTGTGCATGAGTTCGCCACAACCCTACCCATGCAAGTGAACTGTCTATTTGTACAAAACCTTCCAAAAAACCTCTAGAAGTAGTTTTTCGTTGTGGTTTGGCGCCCCTATTTGTGGATGGGGGTTGTGAATAAAACATACTTTTCAAAAAAAAAAAAACTGTTCTCTTGAACTAACTGAAGTTTGGTTGGCAGAAACAAAAAAATACTAATATAATGGCCCATGCAGGTCTCGAACCTGCGACCTTCGCGTTATTAGCACGACGCTCTAACCAACTGAGCTAATAGGCCAAGTGATCTTATTGTTATAACTCTATAATGTGTTTTTAGATCGTTTTTTGGTTATATAATTTATAGTTTGGTTTTGGAAATGTATTCTTTCTTTTTAGTTTTATTCTTTTTAACATTTACATAAAAAAGTTAACATATATAAGATTTGTTAGAATCTAATTTATATTAATTTTACTTGTAATTTCATTTTGTTCATTGATAATTATGAATTTTAGTCAAGTGTTCCTACTTCATTTGCTGTTGAATGCCCAAATCCATTAAGTGAGAAACTAATGGGGCGTACAAAACATTTTTACCACTTCGATCACCTCTTCCAAATCTCACCAATAGGAAACCCAAACCGATTTCAAAATCATCAATTTAAAATAAACCCTAATGGGTGGGTTTAAGCAACCAAAACCCCAAACTTATGCAAAAGAAATGAAAGCCTACTGATTCAAGATTCTAAACTCAATTAGCTTGAAATCATCGATGGAAGACAGTGGAACCATTAAGAGACTACTAAACAATATCAACCCTTTACTATTCAAATAAAATAATTTATACGCTAACAATGCTTATCCCAATTTAGAGAAACTAGTGGGAAGGCCCGCGCATTGCAGCGAGTACGTCTGTTTTGTCGTCTTGTAGTTGTTGTTGGGGTTTGTGGTGTCTGTATGACGTTTGTGGGCTATTCCTTACGACAACATTTTTATGGAAATAAAAGGTGAAAATACAATATTAATCTTCCATCACCATCAAGTACTAATAAATCCAATACCATCTTATAGTATTAGATTTAGTAGAAGTCTTAACCCGTGTGCAGACAATCAAACAGGCAGTTGTTGAGCTTTTCCTTAATGGTAAAAATTCATATCAATATTTTTTTTTCAAAATAGATATATACCTACATTTCTGCTATCTAAACACATGTTCGATACAATAAAGATAGATTTGTTATTTAGTGGTGATTAATGATGCTTTTGTTTTGGTGTATCTTTAGTGTCATGTAGTCTGTCATCATAAATATGGACAAATACTTAAAATATAATTTTAATATTCATCTTAGACCGCGAGGTGTGGGGGGTTTGGGTTGGGGGCATTGCTCAACACGTGGCGGGTGTGACGTCCATAAGACAATTCTTCAAAAGAAGGGGTGTGGGGTGGCGTGGCTTCGGCTGGTGTGGCCAGCATGTGGATTTTGATATATATATTTTTTTTGTTTTAACTATTTAAAATTTCATTTAATTAAATTAAATTAACACACTAACTAAAAAAGAAGATTGCATATAATTTTTAAAAACTACAAATAAAATTAAGAAAAAACTACATAAAATAAAAGGTGAATGGCGCGTGGGCCTGGAAGGCGCATAAGCAGCTGGCATCCTGGTATGCGCAATGACTTCCAATTAGCATGTGGCACAAGAAGGTGTGTCTCCGTGGAAGCGTAGTGCATATTCAACTAAGGCGCGCCTGCATGCGCGCTCGACCGATCAAATCAGACTACTTACTAGAGAGTTAATGTTAGACGGTTTCCACTAGTGCCATAAGTTGAATGACAGTTTCTTTTTACTACCAATATCCATTAAGTTAGAGTTAACCCTTTTTATTACAAGATTAATTATCTTGTTAATTACAAGATTAATGATCTTGTTTATGTCAAAATTAAGAGAGTTGAATGAGTCTTGATGTATCTCATTATAAAATGAATATGATTTATTCATTTGAAGAAAAGAAGAATGATATACTCAAGAACAATCTCTACATTTTATGAAACTTTAGAGAAGAGCATTCTCTAAATTATTCATAACTTCATCATTTTCACCAACATTTCTAAACACCATTATACTCAGTGTAATCTCGGGCGTGAGAGCCATCTCCAGCAGTACGCATACTGTTCCGATTGTTGTACCCTGTGAGACAAAACCGTCTGAGAGGAGGCGCGGAATCTGTTTTAAGGGCCCTGTGTCAAACACGATCCTCAACCAAAACCGTTAACAATTTCGCTTATCTTGCAGCGGAGTTTCGATCTGGAAGGTGTGGTTGAAGTTTTCAAAGACATTAGCTTTGAATCAAGATTGGTACAATTTAGTTGTATTTTATATTCGTTTATTTAGTTTTTGTAACCGGTATTGTACTTGTCGAATTTCCCACAAATAACGAGAGTATCGTTATTATTTATTATTTATTTTGTAATATATTTTAATAAAAAAGTGAACCTAGTTCCTACATTATTTTCAATTCACGTTTGTTTTACATTATCATTTGCTCAGTTTCGCTGCAACGCGCGACGTAAAAAAACTAGTATATCATAAATCACAATAGTCTCTTAAAAGATGATTAAATTGCTAAAATTACCTAATGAATCACATTTTTTTTTAAATCTACCGTTCATAATCAGTACAGGTTGACGACGGGCCAATAGATTGCTCAACTTGACTCGTCTTGGGCTCCTCTCATGTAGGCCCAACTAATAAGGCCCAAAGGGTAATACTTGCCCATTAAGGGACTCTCCCATACAAAACGGGCGGGAAAAGAGATGTTCAGAGAACACAGGAGCATTAAATGAGTGATAAGAAAAGAATCTACGGCTGGCACAGTACTTCCGAGCCGGTTTCATTAAATGAAGGCAACAATCCTACCGTTGGGGTTCAGACACGTGTCTGAGCCCCCCAAAGATAGTCAGAATCCGTTGGATCATCTCGGTACCACTCCATTGAAGAGATAAGGACTCTTGGCTATATAAGAAAGGTGAAGAACGATCTTTTTTTCAAGTCCAAGGTATCTCACTTAATGCTTTATTCCCTCATTTATTTCCGACCATAATCCCTACACAATAAATATCCACATTTGCACCTGATTCACACCACAGAGGAACATTCCGGTGATCATACTCATCGGAATAAGCTTCTCTCTTACTCTCCGGCAAGTTTAGTTACTCTCACGCTGGAGCTTGGTCACGGATCCCCCCTCCGGGGCCCTCCGTGACGAGGCTAACGGTTTCCTTTTTTGTAGCAAATAGAAGCTGGGATATCACGACGTCAGCGAAGACCCTTTGAACGTCATCAGAGATTTGGGGATTCGACATTGGGGCCATCCGTGGGACTGTTCAGTCCGGCTGACTTTCTCACTCAAAAATCACCGGCGTTGTAATAACCCAACTCGAGAAGAACGACATGGCAACACCACCAAGTTCACGAGTTATCGAGACGGTGCAAGGTGGCCATGACAGGGTCATGGTGGAAGACATTACTCATGAAGAAGAAAATGATAACCGGACAAGAACCCCGGAAAGGGAAGAGACCATCACCCCAGACTTCGTTGCCATGCACAAGGAAGAGCTAAAGAAGCACCTTGAGGACCTGGAAAGACAGGAGAGGCTCGATAGCCTCAGGGCTAGACTGTCCTTTGATACACCACTTAACAAGGGAGAAATGGATCCACAAAACAAAAATGATAGCTCTGACCCTCTAGAAA
Source organism: Helianthus tuberosus (assembly GCA_030545235.1). Taxonomy (NCBI): domain Eukaryota; kingdom Viridiplantae; phylum Streptophyta; class Magnoliopsida; order Asterales; family Asteraceae; genus Helianthus; species Helianthus tuberosus. The sequence continues at coordinate 79,544,374 of CM060372.1, read as the reverse complement.
CCTTCATGACAGCCCTCAGGCAGATGTCATCAGAGGAAAGAGAGGACCTTATCACAGGAAAAGGACAGAAAGGAAAAGAAAAGGAAAGGGAGAATCAAAACGAAGACGGACTGGATCAGCCCTACCTCCCTCGAGATTTAGCCGAGATCTCAAAGTTTACCAAAAGAATCGCTGAAGCACCCATGCCTCCCAAGCTCAAGTTACCCTTGAACTTTGACAGATATGACGGGACACGGGACCCGGAGGATTACCTTCACGCCTTCAAGGGTGCTGGACAGTTAGGGCGATGGCCCATGCCTTTTTGGTGTCACATGTTCGTACAAACCCTAACGGAGGGAGCCAGGCTCTGGTTTGACAGCCTTCCCCCCAGAGGAATCGATAGCTATGAAGAACTAAGTGAGAAGTTCCAGAGAAACTTTGGTCAACAGAGGAAGGTGGTAGAGAACCCAAACGAAATCATGCATATAAGGCAGAGGGATAATGAACGGATGGATCAGTACATGGAAAGGTTCGTCAAGGAAAGTATGAATATCAAAGACGTCCTGGAGGTCATGAAAATCAGCAGCTTCATCAATGGACTGAAACATGCACAACTGTGCGAGAAGCTAGGAGAGGAGTTCCCACACACATTCGATAATCTCATGGATAGGGTCAGGGCCTTCGTCAGGGGAAAAGACACAGTCAGCAAGGCTAAGTAGATGGACGTCCTGGCCCGAAGAAGCAATCCTACTCCGAAACTTACAGAAAAAGGTACACCCTACTCCCGAAAACCAGCGTTTGACAAAATGTTGCATGATAGGGTAAGACCCACATACTCCCCATATAGACCTCGGGGTAGGGGGCTATCCCCTTACTCCGACAACTTCACCCCTCTCACCAAGACACCTAGCGAGATACTGGCCACTGAGAGGGTGAATAGCTCTTTTCCAAGACCTCCCCCCATAAAACCGGGACCGAAGGCACAACCAAACGAGTATTGCGACTTTCACAGGGGTTATGGCCATAAAACTGATGATTGTATGTATCTAAAGAGGGAAATAGAGGCCGCGGTGAAAATGGGTAAATTGGCTCACTTGGTTAAAGAAATCAAAGAAGGGGGTGGAGATCGTAAGGGGAAAGATGTGAGAGAGCCAGGCAGGGCAGATGTAGACATGATCAGGCGAAGAGATGAGTTTAACACCACTAGGAGTGTAAAATCCAGGGTCCTGGGCCCCCCAGACCGCATGAAAGCTCCCATACTAATGCCACACCTGGAGGAACACAAGGTGCAGAGACTCCCCCTCAATATTTCGGCCATCATAGCCACACATAAGGTGGCCAGAATACATGTACACGGGGGAAGTGGAGTAGAGGTAATATATGAACACTGTTTCCTGAGGTTTGACAGGGATGTTAGGGACAGGCTTGAGGAGGACTCGATCCCCCTCGTTCGTTTCAACAATAGTGTATCTCACCTCCTGGGAAAGATCAGGCTCCCATTCACCGTCGGGGTAGGAGACCGTGTCCAGACCATAACTCTCACCTTCAAGGTGGTCCGGGCACCCTCAAAATACAATGCAATCCTAGGAAGGTCGGGGATAGGTGACCTGCAATCACAAGCTTCAACCCCACACGAAGCTTTGGTATTGTTGGATCGTCCGGTGACCCTAAGCAGTTAATCTGAGTAGTTCATCATCATTTGCAAAGGCGGAATCAATGTAAATGACGTCAAACAGCTTGTTTCCTTTTAATCTTTATCTATTGATGAATTCCTGAGCTTTTACAGTTCTGATTACAATTCGGCAGCACCTCGGCTCTCAAACACACACTGGTAATTCCGTTTGAAATGAACAATGCACAACCCTATATATAGGCAACATGATTTCGCTTGAGGATGTCACAGCCCTGCTCAAGCGAAATCACATGTGTTGATTTCGCTTGAACATGTCCATGTCACTCTTCAAGCGAAATTACATACTAACATGCAATCTAACCCTAATTTCCACTCTGTTGTGCACTTGTTTATCCTATCTAGACATAAGACTCGATTTAGACGAAGTTAACAGACAGTAGATGCACCAACAGACTCCCCCTTGGATGTTGACGAAGTCTTCGGTGTCGAGTCTTTAGTCTTTGTCTCTCTATCCAAATTGTCTTGACATTGTAAAAGCTTCCTTCAATCTTTATCTTCAATCTCCCCTTTGAATGTTGATCCAGAATCATGACTCCCCCTTTTGCAGACTCCCCCTCTCGATAAGCTAGGGCTCGAATTCTGTTTCAAACTTTGACATTTTCTTTGCCATGGGGATCTTAACTCCTATTTCCTGCACAATCTCTTCCTAAATATAAGATATATGACAATAACAGTTTCAATCCATACTTACCATTCAAACTCATTCGATATTCTAATCAGTGTTTAGAAATCCACTTAAGTATTCAGGTCCAATCTAATGACCCTGATTACTCAATTTATCTACCAAGTCCAACTTAATGACCTTGGTTGATCTGAGATAATTCACACTGACATTTTGTTCAAATATTTTCTGAAAATTTACAAGTTTCAAATTAATGAACTTGCTTTGACTTTCCATTTTCTCAATTAACATGATAAGCTCCAAACTCATCCTCCAGTCTAGAAACTTCCTGCATCTGCTTCAATTCAATTATGAAGATCAACTCTCCACTTTGGTTTGTCGGAAAATAAAGCAGAAGTGTAAAATCTTTTTGGATTTTTAATAAAGTTTCTAAACTAAAAATGAATAACAAAAATAAAATGCAGTAAATGTAAACTATTTACAAACATATTTTTGGCGAGCGTGTTAGGGAATCATATCAGCCATCCGACAATTCACAAGTACCGTTAAGCTTTAATTTCATACTCAGAATTAACCAATTCACTTAGATTGTCGATATACTGATCCACTTAAATTCTCACACAAATTTCAATCTGTCCAGGATACGAATTAAGTGTATTAGAGACTTAAACTTATACGTGTGTCCCACCTCTTGAATATACTCCTGTATCCAGATCCCAATATTCAGTCTTACAGGTGAGTATACCACAAATGATATCTGTAAAGGGTTAAATTGCGATACCGTGAGAGCTCAGGTCAGAACTTCCGTTCAGCAGAGAGATGACGGTTCGACTTTAGTGTGTCCCCTTTAGAGGATCTTTTTTACAACAGCATTGATTAGCAATTTTATTGTCTCATCATTTTATGCTGAGGGCGGCGCTATATTTCAAGCAAGCGGTAAAGTATTCTCCGGGGACTAGGCCATTGCTTCCGCAAAATCAGAAGTCCCGGTATAATACCCAAGATATCACTGAGTATAAAGACCTAGTATCTCAGAAAAAAGGGGATCTTTCAAACAAGATTTCAGGGGTTACCTATATATCCAAGTAGTGTTCCCCACGAAATAAGTAAGTAAAGATTTTAGGTTTATATCCCGAACAAACCTACTAAATGTGTAAAAACCTATCGGCACATCATCAGCGAGACTGTTTAATTCTTTTAAACTTTACAAATCTTTAGCATACTGTAACTGTCAAGCCGATGTACTATCATTTTCCCTTTTTACACAAGCTCTTTTCTGGTTTTCTATTGTTTTTGGATTTTGAAATATCTCATGTTTTTGTATTTTTGACATTTTTTATTGTTTTTGTATTTTCTGAAAATATTACCCTATACTCTCCCCCTAAATACCAAAACAAGTAAAAAATCGACAAACCATTGCAGATTGCTTCTCAACATCATCTACAATGTCTCCTTCATCAACACTAAGAATCTCCTCCAACACCGATAAAAGCTTCATACCATTCAGTTTTAGCAAATATTGAATACGTGTTTTATCAAATGCTTTGGTATGTAAATCAGCTTTTTGCTCATCAGTGTGGATTTTCTCAATTCGTATCAACTTCTTCTCGAAACAATCGCGAATGAAGTGATGACGAATTTCAATGTGTTTCGTTTTTGCTTGATGAACAGGATTTTTAGTAATGTTTATCACTGCCTCATTATCAACAAAGATAGGGGTGTTAAGAAATTGCAAATCGTAGTAGCTTTTTGCAAACCGCTGTTATTGATTTAGCGTTCACTTTGCAGCATCCGAAATCTGAATCGGAATACCCTTCGAGCATAAAATCGCCTTCTCTTGGATACCACAACCCCAATGATGGAGTTCCTTTCAGATAGCGTAATATCCTTTTCACAATCACCATATGCGAAGCTCTAGGATTAGATTGAAATCTTGCTGCGAGGCAGGTTGGGTACATGATATCGGGTCTTGAAGCTGTCAAATACATCAACGATCCGATCATAGAACGATACAACGTTTCATCTACCTTCTCTCCGGTGAGATCAGGGTTTATCCCATGATTCGTCGCTAATGGGGTGGAAGCTAGAGTAGAACCTGACATCCCGAATTTCTCCAAGATATCATGAACGTACTTCGTTTAATGTATGAAAATTCCCTTAGGCAGTTGATCAACCTGAAGTCCCAAGAAGAATTTCATCTCACCCATAGATGACATTTCAAATTTCTGCTTCATAACTTGTTCAAAATCTTTGCACAAATTTTCATTTGTCGACCCAAATATGATGTCGTCCACGTATATTTGAACGATCAGAAAATGTCCGTCGACCTCTTTGGTGAAGAGAGTGGCATCCACTTTTCCACGGATGAAGCTGTTGGCTAGTAGGTGTTGAGACAATGTCTCGTACCAAGCTCTCGGGGCCTGGTGTAAACCATACAGCGCTTTGTCTAGCAAGTAGACCTTGTCTTTGTGGATTGGATCGGTGAAGCCCGGTGGCTGACTGACATATACCTCCTCTTTTACCTTCCCGTAGAGAAACGCCGATTTAACATCTAGCTGATAAACTTTGAAATTTTTCCAAGATGCAAATGCTAGGAAGATTCTGATCGCTTCTAGTCTAGCAACCGGAGCATACACTTCAGTGAAATCTATACCCTCCTGCTGACTAAAACCCTGGACTACGAGTCGAGCTTTGTTATGAACAACAACCCCTCTATCATCCCTCTTGCACTTGAACACCCACTTGGTGTTTATCTTCCTCTGACCATCAGGCAAGTCTACTAACTTCCACACACCTAACTTCTCAAACTGACTCAACTCTTCTTGCATAGCATTGACCCAAGAATCTTCAGTTAGCGCCTCTTTGTATGTTCGCGGTTCGATCTGCGAAATAAAACAACTTAGTGAAAACTCAGTTTGTAAAGGTGCTACTGTAGAATAAAAACAAGTAAGGCCTTGGTCAATTTGTCATCTTGTGCGAACGCTTGTCTGCAATTCTCCAATGATCAACTCCTCTGGATGGTATGAAAGAGTTCTCGGCATCATCTCGCCTGGAACATCTACCTCGCCCTCCAGATTAGTTACATTCTGATTTGCACCTTGTTCACTGACTGGAACTGTTTGACTTGAGATCTGAATTTGCTCCCCCTCAGAATCTGAATCACCATGATAAAAAACAGGCATATTATCAGATTCTAAATTATCATTGACTACCATCTGATTATCATGAGCAACTTCATCTTGTTGAATATCATCATGTTCTCCAGCATTGCTTGGACCTGCTTCATCATCATTTGAAGTTTGTCGTGGTCGACTTGAATACTCAGCTGGGAACCTTTCCTGCGATTCTTCATACTCTCTCAGAATATCCAACTCATCAAAGAAATCTTCTTCTTCTTCCTTTTCTTCTTCCATGTCAAACGAATCCCACAAAGTGTCATAATGAAAACGCCATGAATCTCCAGGATACTGCGGTGGCATTGTGTAACCTTGACACTCAACATTGTGTGCCTCAATAATCTGCTTCAAGCTTGGAACAAAAACTCGTTTTTGAGGACTTGAATATCCCACAAATATTCCTTCAATGCTCTTTGCACCAAATTTTCCAAAAGGCTCTAGAACTGTACAGGGAGACCCAAACAGTTCTAAATACTTTAGGTTCAGTTTGCGATTCTTGATCAGCTCGAAACACGTCTTATTGAATTTATTGACAGTAAGAACCCGATTGAGTGTATAGCATGCGGCGGATACTGCTTCTGCCCAAAAATTTACTGGTAGCTTTGAATCAGCAAGCATCGTCCTAGCCGTTTCAATTAGCGTCCTGTTCTTTCTTTCAGCTACTCCGTTCTGCTGCGGAATGTAAGGCGTGCTAAATTCATGCAATATACCTCTTTCATCACAATATTCTTCCATCTTTCTGTTCTTGAATTCAGTACCATTATCACTTCTGATTCTTCTGATGCGCCTTTGGTACAAGTTTTCAATTTTTCTGAACAACGCCATCAAACTTTCAAAAGTCTCATCTTTAGTCTTCAGAAATGAAACCCACGAATAATCATCAGTAACCACAAGACAGTAAAGATCTCCTGTAATACTTTTGACATTCACAGGACCAAAAAGATCCATGTGAAGTCTTTCCAGAGGTCTTGAAACTGAATTGACTTGCTTTTTAGGATGTGATTTCTTCTTTTGCTTGCCTTTGATGCAGCTAATGCACTCTCCCTCCAGATGAAAACCTTTCACATGAACACCAGTAACTAAGTCGTTATACACCAGGTGATTCATTTTTCTCAAGTGAATATGTCCCATCTTCCGGTGCCACAATTTCGATTCCTTCTCCGTTGCTCTGGACATAAAACAATGAGCTTGACCCGTGGTTGTAGTAGCTACGCTCATGTCCAACACGTACAGATCATTCACTCTCGGTGCCCTCATGATAATCCACTCTTCAGGGATAACAAATCCTGGTTTCAAGATCAAACATTCTTTGTCTGTAAAGTGCGTTGTATACATGCGATCACAAATCTGAGATATGCTCAGAAGATTGTTCTCAAGCTCAGCGATGTAATTCACTCTTTCAAACGTGACAATCCCATTGGATAACGTTCCTTCTCCAACTATTCTACCACCTTGATTGCCTGCAAAACCTACATAACCTCCATTGAAATTTCTAACATCGTACAGCAGGGCTGTTTTCCCTGTCATGTGCCGAGAAGCTCCACTATCCATAATCCATCGTGAAACGAATCTTGGAAGCTCCTGCACATTTCAAAAACAATTTAGTTAGAAGTTGAAGCCACCCAAGCCTCTTTTGACTCGGGTAACTTGACATTGATGTGAGATTTTGCAATGTAAAGTGGCGGAAAATTTTTGTCGTTCATCTTCAAGCTATCTTCAGATCTAACCTCAACATTTTTGTATAAGAAAAACTCATCTTTCTTAGGTTGACCAATTTATTGATCTTTCTTTTGAACATTATTCTTCTCTGTTGGAGTAGAAGATTGTTTCTCCAATTGTTCATAATAATCCAAAGGAACATCCATCTTTACCGGAGTGGTATAAGACGATTGTTTTTCTGACTCTGAAACCTTTGGTTTTGGAACACTTGATTTCTTTTCAACCAATTTTGGCTTCCATGTTTGTTGAGGCGAAGCAACCCGTTTGTAAAACTTGTCAGTTTTAGTTACCACGTTCTTAACAGGTTCAGTTTTGATCTTGTTGTTGTCATTTTTCAAAACCTTTTTCTCAAAAACCAATGGAGCTTTTCCCTTCACATCATCTTTCTTTCTTGAATTCATCACAACTTCAGTCTTAGGCTTCAAGTTGGTACACTTTCGTGCAATATGTCCAACTTGATTACATTTGAAGCATATTCGGGTGTCAACTACCCGACTTGTGCCTTCAGACTAAGACTGCGATGCTTTCTTCTCAAAGAACTCTTTGTTTGTTTTTGAAAAAATCTCAGATTCTTCATCAGAAAGTGAACTTGAACTGTTCACAAACACCTTTTCCTCAGCAAACTTCTTGTTTTGAAAATTCTTTTTCTGATAATTCTTACAACCCTGATAACCACCCGACCATCTGTTTCGATTGTTGTTATAAAAACGTGGTGGAACAACAGGTTTCTTGTAGTAAGCTTTATCTTTTTCAAAATTCAATTGTCTCTCAGCACATTTCAGATTTTTAAGTTCAGAAACATCAATTTCGACCAACTTAAAAACATTTTTCAATTTGTCCACATTCACATTTTCCAACGGAAATTCAGAATCCGAATACAACTTATCAGATCCCGCCATCTTATACATCACAACAGCAGGTTCATCATTTAAGTTGTTTTTGGACTTTGATTTCGAAATGTATTTGTCCAGAAAACATTCATCATCCTCAACTGAATCACTATCTGACTTCAAAACACTTTCAGCCATGCCTTTCACAATATCAGTTTGAACACTATCATCAGATGATGATGAAGAAAATGTAACATCAATTGACTCTGGAAGATTTATTTCATTTGTTTCATCTTCATCATTAACCAACCCGGATTTCTTCTTTGAGAAATTGTTTAGAACAGGTGGTGGAACCTGATGAAATCTAACCCCGGTTCCATCAAAGTATACATCTTCGCCTGCTTTGTTTTTCCCAATGGGTTTGGGAACAATGTGTTGTAAAACAAAGCTTGCAGAGCTGTAACTGTTCAGTTTCAAATTGATACGCTCATTCTCAATCTTAGCTTCTTCAAACTGAAGCTTCAATTTAGCAATCTCGTCCAGTTGTTGGTTGATTTGCTCTTCTTTGTGTCTAAGAACAACAGTTAAATGTTCATTTTCTTTATTGGTTTTACCGTTTCTTTCATCAGAATCTTTTACCGTTCATTTTAGTTTGTCAAAATTTTCTGAAATTTTACGGTTTTCAAGAACCAATTTTTCATTTTCTTTCTTAATTTTTTCTACTTCAATTTTATCATTTTCAATTTTCTCAGTTAAATTTTTAGCTCGATCATTTGAAGCTTTGAGCATTTTATCACGGTCTAGAATCTGATCTTCAACCTTTCTGACTCTTGTTGTCAGTTCTACAACCTTTGTATCACTAAGATAAGTGAGTGTACTACAAAACTTGCAATTTTTCATGCAACTTTTGCAGTCACTATCACCTTTGACTTTCTTACTGGTCTCACTTGTTGAACTGTTTGAACTGACCTTGCTTTTAGACTCAGTTTCATCTCTTCAGGATCTATTTGATCATAGTCCTCCTTCGTCAGGTTAGTGTTTCCAATCTTGCCCGCCACGAGGCTCTCATACGATTCTAACACCGATGCTAAGAACACCATCTGTTGTTTTGCTGACTCTTCACTGAAATTTTGAGCGTTCTTCAGATCCACAGCAATGTTACATTGGAACAATATCTTTGATGCAGATTGGCTTGGATTTGTTGAAGAAGATCCACTATGAAAACCACTGTGAGGAGTTTCTTGATTCACAGTATTTGAACTCTCTGCAGAAAATGCTGTTCTTGGAGAACCAGTCTTTGGTAGATTCCCTCTGTAGTACAACTCCACATTCTGCTGATAAGATGTGTTGTTGACTTTGTTAGATTTCCTGATCTCCAATTCGTGACTCTCCAGTCTTTCGATAAGCCGATCCACTGTCAAATCTTCAGACTTGATTGTATTCTTCAGCATTAATGCAAAGTACTGCCAGTCTTGTTCATTCGGCAGCGAGTCGAACAATTTATCAACCAACTCTTCTTGAGTATATACAATTTTGTGTCTTGCCAGCTCCAATTTCAGATGTCCAAATCTCTCAATCATCTTGGAAACAGATTCGTTCTTTAGACAACTAAATAAATCAAACTCTTTTCTTAACAGTTTCTTTTTGTTTTTTACTATCTCAGCACTACCTACACATTTTATCCTCAGTTTCTCCCAAAGATCTTTTGAATTTACATATTCAATCAATGAAATTATATCATCTCTCACAGACTGATGAATCAACGCGATGCACTTTTGTTCAGCAATATATCTTTCAATATCATCAGTATCTGTCAAACTTTCACCAAACCGTTCTCCTCTAATATAACCAAGCTTTAAACTTTTCCAGCTTTGATATGCAAAAGCTTGAAGCCACTCGTCAAATCTTGTAGCCCACCTATTGTAATCTTCTATTGCCAACAACTTTGGAGGTTTGTTATATGTTCCATACGCACTTTCAACACTTAAAGTATCCGAAATAGTCTTTCTAGCACTCGGAGCTTTATCATTTGTATTGTTTGTCGTGTCGTTCGAATTATCATCTCCACCGTTTCCAGCAAAAGCAAAGATATCACAGAACGGATTCGTGTAATCATCCATTTTTACGTACCTGAAATGATCAACAAACACTTAGAAAATTCTTGGTTTTGAAAAATGACAAATTCAAACAAAATCTGTTCAAGCGGAATTGCTCAAACGAGATAAGCTCCTCAAGCGAAATCAGATGTTGAAACGAAATATCTAATATCTAATTTCATTTGAAACTTTGTGGCAGTTTCAAACGGAATACGTTCCTTGAAGCGAAATCACTAATATTGTTTGGCTTTCAAGCGAAATCACAAATATGTGTATTCTTCAAGCGAAATCACTCAAAACTTTCAAGCGAAATCAGTTTAAATTGTACTTTTCAAGCGAGATTACCAAGGTATTTCAAGCGAGATTAGTATGATGTCATCATTTTTTCGAACAGTTTCAAGCGGAATTAAAGGTTTGATCAAGTTTTAATCCGAATTTTAGTCTAGTTCTTTCAAGGATTAGTTAACACTCTGTTTTGCTTGGTATGTGAGAGTTTTAAGCCATTTCAACCGTGAAAACTTGTTCAAATCAGAAAAGAAAGAGTAGAAGTGATAGAATCCGGCAAAATCAAGCTGAATTGGTATGAACTCCTCGTCCTAAGCTCTGATACCACTTGTTGGATCGTCCGGTGACCCTAAACAGTCAATCTGAGTAGTTCATCATCATTTGCAAAGGCGGAATCAATGTAAATGACGTCAAACAGCTTGTTTCCTTTTAATCTTTATCTATTGATGATTTCCTGAGCTTTTACAGTTCTGATTACAATTCGTCAGCACCTCGGCTCTCAAACACACACTGGTAATTCCGTTTGAAATGAACAATGCACAACCCTATATATAGGCAACATGATTTCGCTTGAACATGTCCATGTCACTCTTCAAGCGAAATTACATACTAACATGCAATCTAACCCTAATTTCCACTCTGTTGTGCACTTGTTTATCCTATCTAGACATAAGACTCGATTAAGACGAACTTAACAGACAGTAGATGCACCAACAGGTCTTCCAAACGCCGAAGAGCTTGGCTTGGGTAAAGTCTTCATACGAAGTAGTGTCCTCCGTTTCTGAGGGGGAAGTGCCTGAGAAGCCTCGAAAAGAAGGGATAGAAGAATGGGTCCTTTGCGATAGATTCCCGAAGCAAACGGTTAAAGTAGGAAGTCACCTCAGCGACAAATGCAAAAGCGCTCTCAAGGAATTACTTCTCTTCAACATAGATGTATTCGCATTTCAACACGGAGACATGACTGGGATTCCGAGAAGTCTGACTGAACATCGGCTTAATACCTACACCTGGGTAAAGCCGGTAAAGCAAAAGAAACAGAGCATGGGCCCCAGCAAGAAAAGGGCTGCATGTGAAGAAACCAGGAAGCTACTCAGAGCGGGGATAGTAAGGGAGGTGAAGTACCCTTCCTGGGTTGCCAACCCAGTCATGGTCAAGAAAAAAGATGGAGGATGGAGGATGTGCATAGACTTCCAAGACTTCAATAAAGCGTGCCCCAAGGACTGCTATCCCCTCCCGGAGATAGACGTCTAGGTGGATTCCCTGTCTCAGTACCCCCTGAAGTGTTTCCTCGATGCATATAAAGGGTACCACCAAATACAAATGTCACTGGAGGACGAAGAGAAGACTACATTCATCACAGATGAGGGGACCTTTTGCTACACTAAAATGCCCTTCGGACTAAAAAATGCAGGGGCCACCTACCAGCGGTTCATGAACACCCTCTTCAGGGAGCAACGGAGACGTAACCTGGAAGTGTATGTTGACGACATTGTCATAAAAAGCCTCACAGAGATAGCCATGATAGAGGATATAGCAGAGACCATACGGACCATGCAATATGTGAATGTAACACCCCGTGTTTCGGAAGTCAAAGTCAAATTCAAGATTGAAGTCAAAGGAAGAAAAGATTGCTAATTGCGATCTGTCTCTCCTTGCTCAATTCCTGTTTTGACTTCTTTAACTTGTAATTAGCCTATTTTATTATCGCTTTAGTTGTATTATGTGGAGTATCTATTAATAATTGCATAGTAATCGCTATTTATCACTTGATTAATCGTTTGTTTAATCGCTTTATCGCTATCGCAATCGCACTCGCAACTCGAATTTACGCATTTTGGTTATTGTTATACGTGTGTGTGCCTTATGTGTCACTTGTGCGTGTTTATTTATGTTATGTTGTGGTGATCAATCGAAACGCAATCGAAAACTCAATCGCAATCGAATCGCAAACGCTAAACGAATATGAAATAAGGATGCTTGTATGTTGATATAGTAGTTGGGATTAAAAGTAATTTGTCTAGGAAATCCTCTCGCATCGCAACGCTCGCAATCGCAATCTAAACGGCAAAACTCGTCGCACCAAACACTTGAACAAGTGGCCAATCGACCAGGTGGCCTGCCGATCGACCAGCTGTTCGATCGAGCTGCCGCTCGATCGGCCAGCCAATCGATCAGGCTGCCAACCGACCGACCAGCCCCTCTCCTCCCCTTTCCTTTTTGGGAAACCCTATAAATACCCTCGTCACCATCATACTTTCCACTTTTGGCAACTCTCCTCCGACCAGCTCATCTTCCCCACTTTTCTTCAGATTTCTCGCGATCCCGGTAAGACCTCATCCTAAATCTTGTACTTCCTTAATCTACACGCACTCCTACACCTTTCTATCTTTTGAATCTTAACTTTTAACCGTGAAATCATCAAGATTCAAAGTATTCTAGGATGACGTCATCATGTGTTCTTGAGAACTTCATGCTTTGGCCTCAATCCACCAAGAACAACTTAGATCTAACCGATTTCCACATAAACAAACAAAGATCTTTCATATATCTAAACATATTCACAATGAAAAGGATTGAAAGATGGTTTTCCAACTTTCTTTCAACTCTTTTACACTCAATGCATTCAAAACCGATAGAATCGGAGATTGTGTCGACTTACTACTCATTCTTGTGGTTGTGTTGGTTCAAGATCTGGATTCTACCCACGAGACTACCGATTTCGGGTTAAACATGGAACACCGTCTCGAATAGTTAACTAGTCGGATTTGGATGATTCCTGTCCGATCAGGGGTACCAAGTATTGACAAGGTTTCTGTTGCTTAATACGTTATCAAAACGTCTCGATAAAACGACAAACAATCAAAACAACCAAGTGTAAGACGAACAGGTCGACCAGGACGGAGTGTCATCCGATCGGACTGCTGTCCGATCGGACAGCCATCCGAACGACCGGTCATCCGATCGACTTGCACCTTGGCCCCACAATTAATTTTCAAATCAACCCTCAAGAGTTTTGGGAAGACCGAACGGATTGCCGTCCGATCGAGTTACCACTCGATCAACCGACCAACCGACTATGTGATGTTTCGAAACTTCAACACTTAAACAATTTTCAACATGTTCAATGCACAAGGGATGCCACTTGATCGAACAACCGTCCGATCGAATGACAACCTGCTGTGAACTTGTCCTCGCTGAAGTGCCCAACCTATTGGACTGTCGCCCGATCGAACGGTCGTTCGATCGATCATCCTGAAAGGTAGAGATACTTCTATGTTTTCAAAATACTACAACGAAAACTTCAAAAGTCAAACCATCATACACAAACACATCCTTCACAAAAGAAGAAACAATCCACTCGAAAGGTCACACGACCGGATGACCATCCGAGCGGACTGACAACCGAATGATCGGCTGTCTGATCGGACTACCATCCGATCGAACTGCTGATTCGACCCACTAACACTTGTTCCGTTTTACGCGTCGCTTATCGTTATGCTATCAATCTGTTCAGGCTAACCCTACTCTCTAGCACTCCCTTCAATCCATCAACCGCTGTGAGTATACTCGAATCCTTTTTTTCCTTACGCACTTTTGGGTGTTACATACGTTACATATACTAAATCACATCAAACACACTACACAATACTTTAACGCTAACCGTTACCGTATGTTATACGTGACTTAATGAATGCTTGTTTGTTATGTTTACACATGGAATGCTGTCTACCTGCCTTAGCAATGATAGTACTATAGTTTGGACTCAGCACCTGTTCACTCAGGGGTTGTTAAGGACAATTTGTTACATGGCTCACAGTGGTGAGTGTGTATCGCGAACTGCCTTGGGCAGTCAACCCGCAGTCATTGGTATCGATAGGTTCATGTCGATAACTAACATGCCTCATTTTTCACTGTGTACGTGCTGGTTATGCGTAACGATTTCGAACTCTATATGCTATTATCAAACTTGTATGCTCACCTTTACACTATGTGTATTGACTTTTACTTTAACGTATGTGACAGGTGCTTAGGATGCTTATTTGCTTACTTTGCTGTGAAATCGAGGCTAGGAAAGACCTAGGTCAACAATAAACAACTGTCTGTAATAAAAATCTGAGTTGTCGGAACAGAACAATTTGACAGGCGCTACCCGAGATGCTCGCCAAAAGCAAGCAGACAAACGCCCTACTGCCATCATTACTAAGCAAATGGCAAAGGTTGTACCCCAAGTCGTCAGTGAACTGTACGAAAACATGAGCAAATCGCCTGAAGAATCCAGGACCGAGACTCCCAAAGCTGCTTTCAGCTTCAAACAGTTCAAGGCATGTGGACCGAAAGAGTTCACCGGCGAAGAAGGCCCTACGGCTTTGTTTCAATAGTTTGACTCAATCGAAGTCACCCTGCGATAGAGCGGATGTCCTGATAATCTCCGCACACTGAACGCGACCGACGTCTTCCAGTCCCGCGCTCTAGACTGGTGGATGGCCGAAAGGAACAAGCACGGAAATGATGCAGCATATGGTCTGTCATGGGACGAATTGAAGAACGTTATGCTTGATGAGTTCTGCCATCCCCATGAGCGCCAGAAGCTGGAGGATGAGTTCTGGCACATTAAGCAGAAAGAAGGTGACAACGCTGCCCTGACTTCTCGCTTTAAGCAGCTCAGCATCATCTGTCCCGATCAAGTGAAGACGCCCGACATGACGATCAAGAAGTACATTCGAGCTCTACCCGGCTGTGTTGTAGATTTTGTGCATGCCGCAAAGCCAGCAACAATCGAAGAAACTTACTTGCTTGCCGCGGAAATCAATGACAAGCGAGTAAAAGCTGGTTTTTTGGGATAAAACTTCAAAGAACCTGCATCAAGTCACCGCCGCACCAACCGCCGAAACCGCCGCCGCTCAGTCATCAAAAGCCTCTCGCCGCAAGAAGAACAACAACAATAGCAGCTCCAGCAACAAAAACTGTGTTGTCACTACCACTACTGCTCCACTTCAAGCCGTACCGGCTCAACAGCAGTCTCAGCACCGATCAGCTCCAGCAATCTATGCACCGCCTGCAAAGCACGCATACACAGGCCCCCACCCTGCCTGCCCAACATGCACTTATCATCACCCGGTGGGTCTCACCTGCCGTTTTGGTGCTCACTGAAATATGTAGGGTCACTTCACCGCTAACTGCCGTACTGGTCCCCGTCAAGCACCAACTCAAGCCACTGCTCATCAAGCTCTGCTCCCAGCCCCACAAGGCCAACAAGCGGCTCAGGCACCCGCGGTCAACGCCCGAGTCTGCTTCGCATGTGGTGATCCCAACCACTTTGCGAACATGTGCCCGAACAGGGTTGTGAAACAAGAGCCTCAGCAGCAGCAACAGCAGCCTCAACAGCAACAAGCCGCCCGCGCCAGAACTTTCAACATCAATGTGCGCCAAGCCCAGGCTGACAACAACGTAGTCAATGGTACGTTCCTTGTGAATGGCATTTATGCTTCATGTTTGTTTGATACTGGAGCCGATAACTGCTTTGTGTCATTTGAATTCGAGAAGCTTCTTAGTCGTAAGCGCTCCCATCTCCCCTCGACGTTCGATGTTGAAGTCGCCACCGGAAGAACTATCGCCGTTAATTCTGTTCTTTGTGATTTTACTCTTGAGCTCAACAATCACATCTTCCCAATCGACCTTATTCCGATGCAACTCGGAAGTTTTGACGTCATAGTAGGCATGGACTTTCTTCGCGAAAACCATGCTGAAGTTGTGTGCTTCGATAAGATGATTCGATTCTCGCTCGTGAATGGTGATTTATTGTGTGTTTATGGCGAAACTGCTTCGAAAGGTCTCAAGCTCATGTCATGTGTCCAAGCTAGCAAGTATCTCCGCAAGGAATACAGAGCTTTCTTGGCTAACATTGTAGTAGCGGAGAAGGGAAAGAAAGGAAGACCTGGTGTAAACGATGTTCTAGTGGTCCGAGAATTTCCTAACGTTTTTCCTGAGGATCTTCCCGGACTACCGCCAAGTCGTGATATCAACTTTCGTATCGACCTCATTCCTAGAGCCAACCCTGTTACCAAAGCTCCTTACCGACTCGCACCGTCCGAAATGCGTGAACTCTCAAGCCAGCTCCAGGAATTACTTGAGAAAGGCTTCATTTGCCCAAGCACCTCTCCTTGGGGTGCGCCAGTCCTTTTCGTTAAAAAGAAGGATGGGTCGTTCAGGATGTGCATCGACTATCGGGAATTGAATAAGTTAACTATCAAGAATCGCTATCCCCTGCCTCGCATTAATGATTTGTTTGACCAGCTACAAGGCGCTACCTATTTCTCGAAGATCGATCTATGCTCAGGCTATCACCAGTTACGCATCCAAGAGGAGGATATACCCAAAACCTCTTTTCGCACTCGATACGGCCACTATGAGTTCGTTGTTATGCCTTTTGGTCTAACCAATGCACCCGCGGTTTTCATGGATCTGATGAATCGCGTGTGTAAACCTTATCTCGACCGCTTCGTCATCGTATTCATCGACGATGTCTTGATCTATTCCAAATCGAAAGCCGAACACGCGCAACATCTATGTTTGGTTCTCGAGCTACTCCAAGGGAATCGACTCTATGCCAAGTTCTCCAAGTGCGAATTCTGGTTGGATGAGGTCCAATTCCTCGGTCACATTGTAAATAGTCAAGGTATTCACGTCGATCCCGCGAAGATTGAAGCCGTTAAGAGTTGGATTACACCTAAGAACCCGTCTGAAGTCCGTTCTTTTCTCGGACTAGCGGGCTATTATCAACGATTTATCGAAGGATTCTCCAAGATCGTTGTGCCGCTTACCGCTCTTACGCATAAGGACAAGCCTTTTGTTTGGGGAACTGAACAAGAGTCTGCTTTCTAAACCCTCAAGCACATGCTCTGCAATGCTCCTGTCCTCACTCTCCCCGACGGGAACGACGACTTCATTGTCTATTGTGATGCTTCCAACCTTGGTCTTGGTTGTGTCCTCATGCAACGGGACAAGGTTATAGCTTACGCATCTCGTCAGCTCAAAATCCACGAGAAGAACTATACAACCCATGATCTCGAGCTAGGCGCAGTTGTTTTTGCGTTAAAGATTTGGCGACACTACCTGTACGGTACCAAGTGTACGGTCTTCACCGATCATAGGAGCCTACAACATATCTTTGACCAGAAGGAACTTAATATGCATCAACGCCGATGGGTGGAACTTCTCAACGATTATGACCGTGAGATTCGTTATCACCCTGGCAAAGCAAATGTCGTTGCCGACGCTCTCAGCAGACAGAGTTATTTGCTTAGCATTCGTAATACCCAAGCCCAATTCGATCTCGAAACCCGAATCTGCGAAACCCAGCATGCTTGTTTTAACAAGCGCACCTTGAATAAGGAAAGAATCTACCACGATGGAGCTTAGCTTGTGAATAAATCGAATGGGATATTCCACTTCCTGGACCGAATTTGGATCCCTAAACGGACCAATTTGCGACAGATATTGATGGACGAAGCCCACAAATCCCGATATTCCATTCATCCCGGTGCTGATAAAATGTACCAGGACCTTCGCTACAAGTACTGGTTGTCGGGCATGAAAAGAGATATCGCCCTCTACGTTGGAAAGTGCCTGACTTGCTCGAAGGTCAAGGCTGAACACCAAAGACCCTCTGGTTTACTCTAACAACCCCCGATCCCTATGTGGAAGTGGGAGAGTATAGCAATGGACATCATAACAAAGCTCCCGCGCACGCCATCAGGTCACGACAGCATCTGGGTTGTTGTTGACTGTTTGACCAAATCAGCTCACTTTTTGCCAATACGAGAAGACTAGAAGGTAGAAAGATTAGCCCGAATCTACACAAATGAGATCATTTGTTGACATGGGACGCCTCGCGACATCATATCTGACCGTGATGCTCAGATTACCTCGCGACTCTGGGAAACGTTTCAAGCGGCTCTCGGTACTACGCTTAACCTAAGTACCGCATTCCACCCTCAAACCGACGGTCACACTGAAAGAACGATTCGTACCCTTGAAGACATGCTCCGTTCGTGTGTCATAGATTTCGGTGGTAATTGGGATGCTTACCTGCCATTAGTCGAGTTTTCGTATAACAACAGCTATCATACCAGCATTCAAATGGCTCCATTCGAGGCTTTATACGGAAGAAAATGTTGATCGCCAATTGTATGGCACGAGTTCGGTCACTCGCAACTAACTGGTCCTGAGATATTGCAAGAAACGACTGACAAAGTCCTCCAAATTCGAGACAACTTGTTGAAAGCTCGAAGTCGACAGAAAAGTTACGCCGATAGACGACGCAAGCCCCTTGATTTGACGTTGGCGACTACGTAGTCCTAAAGGTATCACCTTGGAAGGGTGTGGTCAGATTCGGCAAGAAAGGGAAACTAGCGCCTCAATATGTTGGACCTTTTAAGATTCTGGAAAGGATCGGAAAAGTCGCCTACAGACTCGAACTACCGGAGGAAATTAGTAATGTCCACCCGACTTTCCATGTGTCAAATCTCCGAAAGTGCCTGGCTGAGCATGATTTAATTGTACCTCTCGATGACCTCCAAGTAAACGAAACACTACACTTCGTGGAAAAGCCTGTCGAAATCATGGACCGCCAAACCAAGCAGCTCCGACGCTCGCGCATTCCTATTGTGAAAGTCCGATGGGAAGGCAAATGAGGCGCAGAGTTCACTTGGGAACTCGAAAGCGACATGAAGGCGAAGTACCCGTAGTTGTTTGTTACGGCTTCGGCCTAATTTCGGGACGAAATTCCCTCAACTAGAGGAGGCTGTAACACCCCGCGTTTCGGAAGTCAAAGTCAAAGTCAAGATTGAAGTCAAAGGAAGAAAAGATTGCTAATTGTGATCTGTCTCTCCTTGCTCAATTCCTGTTTTGACTTCTTTCACTTGTAATTAGCCTATTTGATTATCGCTTTAGTTGTATTATGTGGAGTATCTATTAATAATCGCATAGTAATCGCTATTTATCGCTTGATTAATCGCTTTATCGCTATCGCACTCGCAACTCGAATTTACGCATTTTGGTTATTGTTATACGTGTGTGTGTGCCTTATGTGTTACTTGTGCGTGTTTATTTATGTTATGTTGTGCTGATCAATCGAAACGTAATCGAAAACTCAATCGCAATCGAATCGCAAACGCTAAACGAATATGAAATAAGGATGCTTGTATGTTGATATAGTAGTTGGGATTAAAAGTAATTTGACGAGGAAATCCTCTCGCATCGCAACGCTCGCAATCGCAATCGAAACGGCAAAACTCGTCGCACCAAACACTTGAACAAGTGGTCAGCCGATCGACCAGCTGTTCGATCGAGCTGCCGCTCGATCGGCCAGCCAATCGATCAGGCTGCCAACCGACCGACCAGCCCCTCTCCTCCCCTTTCCTTTTTGGGAAACCCTATAAATACCCCCGTCACCATCATACTTTCCACTTTTGGCAACTCTCCTCTGACCAGCTCATATTCCCCACTTTTCTTCAGATTTCTCACGATCCCGGTAAGACCTCATCCTAAATCTTGCACTTCCTTAATCTACACGCACTCCTACACCTTTCTATCTTTTGAATCTTAACTTTTAACCGTGAAATCATCAAGATTCAAAGTGTTCTAGGATGACGTCATCATGTGTTCTTGAGAACTTCATGTTTTGGCCTCAATCCACCAAGAACAACTTAGATCTAACCGATTTCCACATAAACAAACAAAGATCTTTCATAGATCTAAACATATTCACAATGAAAAGGATTGAAAGATGGTTTTCCAACTTTCTTTCAACTCTTTTACACTCAATGCATTCAAAACCGATAGAATCGGAGCTTGTGCCGACTTACTACTCATTCTTGTGGTTGTGTTGGTTCAAGATCTGGATTCTAACCACGAGACTACCGATTTCGGGTTAAACATGGAACACCGTCTTGAACAGTTAACTGGTCGGATTTGGATGATTCCTGTCCGATCAGGGGTACCAAGTATTAACAAGGTTTCTGTTGCTTAATACGTTATCAAAACGTCTCGATAAAATGACAAACAATCAAAACAACCAAGTGTAAGACGAACAGGTCGACCAGGACGGAGTGTCGAAACAGAACAATTTGACTGGATCTTGTCTGTAATAATTATGTTATCTTTTATGACACGGTATGGGACATGTTGCTTTAAATAATTAGTAATTATAGTTGTTATGGAAACTTCTGGACAATCTGTTTCGCTCAGTGCCACACCCCGATGTTTCCGCCATCGGTTGGGGAGTGACAGTGAACATGAAGCTGAACCCGTAAAAATGCTGCTTCGGAGTAGAGGAAGGAAGATTCCTGGGATTAGTGGTCACCAAGGGAGGGATCAAGGCAAATCCGGAGAAGACCCAAGCGGTGGCCCAAATGCGATCTCCCCGGTCCATAAAGGACATTCAACAACTGAACGGGAGACTGATTGCCCTGAACCGTTTCTTGTCAAAGGTAGCTGACAGAACTCTCCCCTTTATGAAGGTGCTGAAGGACTGTCTCCAGACAGACAAGTTTAGATGGACCCCAGAAGCTGAGACAGCTTTTCAGGAAATGAAAGACTACATCTGTAAGCTCCCAACCTTAGCCACTCCGGTCCCCGGAGAGGACTTGCTCCTGTATTTATCTGCTTAAAAAACAACCATAAGTGCAGTAATGATGGTGGAGAGAGAGGAAAAACAGATCCCCATATACTTCATTAGCAGAACCCTTAAGGGTCCTGAGGAACGTTACATGCCTCTGGAGAAGCTAACCCTGGCACTTGTCTTTGCGTCCCGAAGACTTAGAAGATATTTCCAGGCACATAGAGTCACGTTAATGACAGATCAACCACTCCAAAGGGTACTCAGGAGACCAGAGCTGTCGGGCCGGTTGGCCAAGTGGGCAATTGAGCTGTAAGAACACTCCTTAGAATACAAAGCCAGAACAGCAATGAAGGGACAAATACTGGCTGACTTCTTGGCTGAAGTCCCGGAGGATGAGGAAAAAGAGCTCTTAAAGTGGGAAGCCCTGGAAAGGGAAGAAAATGAGAGAGAGGGTGAAGCAGTGTGGAAGCTACTCACTGATGGGGCTTCTAGCGAAGAAGGAAGTGAAGCAGGCATCACATTGATCAGTCCCGAGGGAGTCGAGCTAACATACGAGGCCCTTTTGGCAGGGTTAAGATTGGCTAAGAAGGTAAAAGCAAAGCACGTGCAAGCCAGTACTGACTCATAGCTAGTAGTCAAGCAGTTCCATGGGGAATACGAGGCTAAGGATAGCACAATGGCCCGGTACGTGGCCAGAGTGAAAGAGATGGCCAAGGCTTTCAAGACCTTCAAACTGGAATACATATCCCGGGGAAGAAACAGAAAATCTGATGCTCTTAGCAAGCTATCTTCCATAGCTTTCGATCATCTAGCAAGAGAAGTCAATGTGGAGGTGCTAACCTCTCCCTCCATCGACACAGAAGAAATAGCTGCAATCGAAAACGCCCAAGAGATGTGGATGGCACCGATTGTAAAATTTCTCAAAGATGGAAAAGTCGCCTACAGACTCGAACTACCGGAGGAACTTAGTAATGTCCACCCGACATTCCATGTTTCGAACCTCCGAAAGCGCCTAGCTGAGCATGACTTAATTGTACCTCTCGATGACCTCCAAGTAAACGAAACACTACACTTTGTGGAGAAGCCTGTTGAAATCATGGATCGCCAAACCAAGCAGCTCAGACGCTCGCGCATTCCTATTGTGAAAGTCCGATGGGAAGGCAAACGAGGCGCAGAGTTCACTTGGGAACTCGAAAGCGACATGAACGCGAAGTACCCGCAGTTGTTTGTTACGGCTTCGGCCTAATTTCGGGATGAAATTCCCTAAACTAGGGGAGGCTGTATGTCACGGCCCCCGACCCGGTTTGACCCGTTTCAGGAGCCGCGGGACAGAAAATCCCGTGGTATTTATTTAACAGCGGAAGTTTCTTCAGGATCTTTTTAAAACTAAAATATTTCCCGATTATTTTATTTCACAACTCGGGATAAAACCCGGTAATTTACAATCATAAGATTTCATGTAGAAATCTTTTATTTTACAAAACATGTTTCTTTATTTTATACTGAGCCACTTCCTTAAGCTTTTAGTGCTTCTCGGCACTTTTCCTGGATCACAACAGATCACCTGAAACATGTTTGAAAAAGGTTTTGTCAGCGGGAAATACCGAGTGAATCATTCTTTTTACTAAAATGACCCAATTGTTATAATTTACAGTATTAAGAGAGATTACAATGTTTCAGATATCAACCAACTACCCACAGTATTTGTCATCGACTCGTTTCGTGACTGTGGTCATATCACTATTGAGTCCGTTCACCCAATAGTGACGAGTATCACTAATTAGGTTCGCCCACCTAAAGTGATAAAAACAGTAGTAATGTGCACAATACCCCACATACCGGCTGTAATTTGGGGATTACATAAACTTAATCATTGTAATTATAACTTTGAAAATATACATGATTTTGAAAGTAATTTGATAAAAAGAGAATGACTCACATTGCAGATTTAATTGAGCAGAGCCTAGCCTACTGATTAGCCTTTTAACCTAAATTAATAATAGGCACACAATTCGGTTAGTAACTTAATACATCATTTATGATAACTCACGAGATTAAACCCTCACATCGAATGACAAAGTGCGATACTTAAAGATCCGTTGAATTAACAACGAATGACAAAGCATAAACCCTAATGTGGGCAGCACTTAAACATCCATTGGATAGTTTAATCGATCGGACATTGAATCGTATCAGCGATCGAGTTATTACCCTGTATTGCGGCGACGATTAGTGATCCGTGTGTGTTTTGATAGTAAACAGAACGTAACTCAGTGCATGTAGCGAGAATTTAGGTCGTTCAAGCGCTTGAAATCAAGTCCCAATGTCCACTATTTATACACGAAATTTGACATGCTTACGGACCGTAAGCCTCATCCCTTACGGTCCGTAAGGGACACCTATTTTCCATAGGGTAGCCACGTCCTTGACTAGCCTTGCTGACTTGACGGTTTTGTAAAATTCGTTTTTGACTGCAATTTATTTAGATAATCGTAACTAGGGTTTTACCCCCCCTGAGTTTTAGGGGCCCTGATCCTGATTCTGATGATTCTGAAAATTTTAGGGTTTGTGCAGAATCACTTGGGTGTTTCAATTAGGGTTTCCTATTAGATAAAATAATGAAATAAATAGGACTTTTAATGAGAGTTGTTACATTCTCCCCACCTTAATAAAAATCTCGTCCTCGAGATTTACTGGAATAATTGAGGATACTTTCTCTTCATTTCTGATTCCAGTTCCCAAGTGTATTCGGCTCCTCTCTTTGAATCCCACTTTACTTTAACTAGCACTAGTCGCTTGTGCTTGAGAAACTTCACTTTTCTGTCTTCTATCTGAAGAGGTTTCTCTACAAATTTTAATTTTTCGTTTACCTCTATATCTTGGAGAGGTACTACCAAAGATTCGTCTGATAGACATTTCTTAAGATTGGATACATGAAATACGTCATGTACTCCAGCTAACTCTTCTGGTAGTTGTAAACGATAAGCAACTGGTCCTATACGTTGAATCACTGGAAATGGTCCTACGTATCTTGGAGTTAGCTTTCCTTTCTTACCGAATCTAACAACTCCTTTCCAAGGAGAAACTTTTAACAGTACTCTGTCGCCAACTTGGAATTCTAATGGCTTGCATCTATTGTCTGCATAACTCTTCTGGCGATCTCGAGCTGTCTTCAGTCTTTCCTTGATTTGAGTAATCTTGTCAGTCGTCTCTTGCACTATTTCAGGACCTGACAATTGACTTTCTCCTATTTCTGCCCAACAAACTAGAGTTCTGCACTTTCTTCCATACAGTGCCTCGAATGGGGCAGTTTCGATACTTGAATGATAACTATTGTTATAGAAGAATTCAATTAGAGGTAAGTGATCATCCCAGTTTCCACCAAAATCTATCACACATGCTCGGAGCATGTCTTCTAGAGTTTGGATCGTCCTTTCACTTTGCCCGTCTGTTTGAGGATGATATGCAGTGCTTAGGTTTAGTCGAGTTCCCATAGCTTCTTGGAAACTTTTCCAAAAATGAGAAGTGAAACGACTATCCCTATCTGATACAATGGAGAGTGGAACTCCATGTAAGATACGACTTCATCTACATACAACTTTGCCAATCTTTCCATGCTAAAGGTTTCTTTCATTGGTAGAAAGTGAGCTGATTTGGTTAATCGATCCACAATTACCCAAATCGCATCATTACCTTTTCTGGTTTTGGGTAACTTAGTAACAAAATCCATTGTTATGAGTTCCCATTTCCATTCAGGCATTTCTAATTGTTGTAGTAGACCTGAAGGTTTCTGATGTTCTGCCTTAACTTGTGAA
This sequence comes from Helianthus tuberosus, assembly GCA_030545235.1. NCBI lineage: Eukaryota > Viridiplantae > Streptophyta > Magnoliopsida > Asterales > Asteraceae > Helianthus > Helianthus tuberosus. The sequence goes on along the minus strand of CM060372.1, from coordinate 79,519,538 downwards.
CAAGTAAGACACTTAGAAACATATCGAGCTATATCCTTCTTCATACCTATCCACCAGAAATTCTTTCTTAAATCTTGGTACATCTTATTGGTTCCAGGGTGTATGGTATACCTAGATTTATGAGATTCTTCCAAAATCTTATCTCTTAATTCTCCCTGTTTAGGTACCCAAATTCTGCTTTTGTGGAATCTCCAAATTCCATCAGCTCCTTGTTCTAATTCCTTTATCCGTCCCTTCATTCCTTCAGCATCATCCTTGATTGCTATTTCTTGAATATTATTCAATTGTTCCATTAAATCTAACTGTAGATTTAACCTAAAAGCATGAACTCGTCGTTGTTTCTCATGGTACTTACGACTTAAGGCATCTGCAACTACATTTGCCTTTCCTTCATGATATTGAATATCGCAGTCGTAGTCACTTAAAATTTCCATCCATCTCCTTTGTCTCATATTTAACTCTTTTTGCCCAAATATATATCTTAAACTTTTATGATCTGTATAGACAGTAAACTTACTTCCGTACAGATAATGTCTCCAAATTTTCAGGGCAAAAATTACGGCTCCTAATTCTAAATCATGAGTCGTATAGTTTTCCTCGTGCTTTTTCAATTGTCTTGAAGCATACGCAATTACCTTCTTGCGTTGCATCAGCACACATCCAAATCCTAATTTTGAAGCATCACAATATACTTCAAAATCTTCAATTCCTTCTGGTAAGGCTAAGATTGGAGCATTGGTTAATTTCTGTTTCAAGATCCTAAAGGCTTCTTCTTGTTTAGTTCCCCATTCAAACTTAACTGCTTTACAGGTTAGCATAGTTAATGGTACAGCTATCTTGGAAATATCCTTAATAAACCGTCTATAATATCCAGCTAAACCTATAAAACTTCTAATTTCCATTGCGGATTGCGGAACCTTCCATTTGGTAATTGCTTCTATCTTAGCAGGATCTACACGAATGCCTTCGTGATTCACCATGTGTCCTAAAAATTGCACTTCTTGCAACCAAAATTCACACTTTGAGAATTTGGCGTACAGCTTTTCTTTTCTTAACAAAGTTAAGAGTGCATGCAAGTGCTGACAATGTTCTTCTTGATTTTTGGAATAAATAAGTATATCGTCGATAAAGACAATTACAAATTTATCCAAATACGGATTACAGATTCTATTCATCATGTCCATGAATGCTGCAGGTGCATTCGTTAACCCGAAGGGCATGACTGTAAACTCGTAATGACCATACCTAGTTCTGAAAGCAGTCTTAGGTATGTCTTCTTCTTGTACCTTCAATTGATGATATCCAGATCGTAAATCTATCTTAGAAAAATATCTAGCTCCTTGAAGTTGATCGAATAGATCATCAATCCTAGGTAATGGGTATCGATTCTTAATTGTAACCTTATTCAATTCTCTATAATCAATACACATTCTCATTGAACCATCCTTTTTCTTTACAAATAACACCGGCGCTGCCCACGGGGATGAACTAGGTTGTATGAAACCTTTACTTAGTAATTCATCTAATTGCTTTTTCAATTCTAACATTTCTGTGGGAGCTAACCGATAAGGTGCCTTGGCTATCGGTATAGTTCCGGGAATTAGATGAATTCTAAATTCTACCTCCCTATCTGGTGGTAATCCTGGTAATTCTTCTGGGAATACATCTGGGTATTCTGAGACTACAGGAATTTCCTTAAGTTCTTTACCCTTAGTGCTAATGATTACCGAAATCATATACACTATTCCTTGCTTTCGTTCATAACTAGCAACTTTCATTACTGATATGAACTTCATGGGCTTACGTGGTTTATCTCCTATAATCATAATTACTTCTCCGGTGGGTGTTTGAATTTCTATGGAATTCTGATCACAAAGAATTCGATCATGGTTGGCTACTAACCAATCCATTCCTAACACAACATCAAATTCGGCTAATTTCATAAGTAATAGGTTTGCAAAGAATTTATGACCTGAAAGTCCTATTTCTACATTTTGCAAAACCTTATCTATTTTAACTGAATTTCCATCAGCCATTTCGACTGTAAAAATCTGCCTAATGTTGAATAAGGGTATATTAAGAGCTTGGCAGAATGAAGTATTTATAAAACTTTGGTTTGCACCAGAGTCAAATAATACTTTGGCGTAAATGTTGTGAACTAAGAACGTACGAGCTATCACATCTGGAATTAGCTCGGCCTCCTGAGTAGTTAACTGAAAGGCTCGAACATTCTTCTTGGTAGCTCCATCAGCTGTCTTGGCTTTGTTGTCTGCTGGTTTGACCAATTTAGGACATTCTGTTTTGAAATGTCCTGCTTCACCACAGTTAAAGCAGACTATGGTTTTCCTTCTGCAGTTTTCTTCTCGATGTCCTACAGTTTTGCAAAAATTGCAGATTACATTACATCTTCCATAATGTTTCTTTTTGCAATTCTTGCAGAATGGCGAAGTTGAAGATTGCCCTGTTCCTCTTTTCTTGAAGTTGCTATTATTACCCATACGAACTCCTTGGGTAATTTTCTGAGCCAGTTCCTTCTTCCGGTTTTCATCTCTTGTGCGTACTAATTCATCAGTTAAGGTATTAGCTAATTCCACAGCATCGTCAATAGTACGAGGTCTCGCAGCTTTAACGATGTTACGGATTTCACTAATCAGTCCCCAAATATAGCGAGAAATGAGTACCGGTTCTGGCGAAGCCAGTGTTGGTACCACTCTAGCATATTCAAAGAATGTAGAAGTATAACCGCGACAATCTACACCCATCATTCGATGGTTTAAGAACTTATTCGCCATTTGATCTTTTTCATACTCGGGACAAAAATTTCTTTCTACAAGACTCTTAAATTCTTCCCACTTCATAGCATGTGCCATCATCCTTCCTTTTGCTTGTAACACCGTGTTCCACCATTCTAGCGCCACTTCTTTAAAAAGATTTGATGCGTACATGATCTGATCATCCTTGGCACATTTACTTATGGTAATCACTGCCTCGGTTTTCTCTAACCAATGCAGTGTCGCAGTCGCTCCTTCATTACCTGCAAATTCAGCGGGTTTGCAAGCAAGAAATTCTTTGTAAGTGCAACCAGGCGTTGCAGCTTTCATTTTCTTAGGGAGCGGAGCCTGCCGTGGGTTATTATCGTGATTAGTATGATTACCTCCTCCATTTACGCTATTACTGAAGTTATCTTCAGAAATACGTTTGCTAGGAATGATTTGTTGAGGTTTGATTGGATTTTTAACAGCAGCAACTATTGCTGGAATAGCGTTGGCTATCCCTTGAGCAACGATATTTTCTATATCCTGCCTAGTCATATATTGATCCCCCGGTTGTTGCTCGGATTGATTAATCTCATTAACTGGTTCGTTATTAGCGTTTTCCATCTGATATATATATATATAATTTATTACTATCAATTAAATATCAATTATACACAGAACCATCATATAAATTTCATAGATAACTTTTAAATATTATTTCATACTGGGTAACTACAAAACAACTGAAAAGTTAAAATACACTAGGTTTTATTGTAAAATTTATTTATTTACTGAAATAAGGTTTCTAGACTATAATAAATAAAAGGTGCTAAAACTTGAGTTAAAATATTTAAAGATTTGCATTTACTGCTACAGTAGCTAGCATATAAAGACCTGCCCATTTTTCATCTAACTTGTCCTCTAAAGGTGTTTTACTGGTTAATTCCTGGGTTTCCTTCTTTTCTCGGGATTTCTTTATTTTCTCTTTACTTTTCCTAATAATCAGACTTCTTTTACTAGGAGAAAGTGGTTCCTCATATTGTGCCTTTCGCACAAATATTCCTTCTTCAGGAATTACAGAGTGATTTGAGAGTTTGGTTTGGGATGAACTTCCCTTCTCATTTGATGACTTATCTAATTTAAGATAGATGTTTAACAACTTTTGCTTACCCATACTGTACACAAATATTCAAATAAGAAAACACATAATCACAGAATGACAAGTAGAAAAATTAAGTATTTTCTAAATACTTAATAAGCTTAAATCAGTGGCTCTGATACCACCTTTTTCTGTCACGGCCCCCGACCCGGTTTGACCCGTTTCAGGAGCCGCGGGACAGAAAATCCCGTGGTATTTATTTAACAGCGGAAGTTTCTTCAGGATCTTTTTAAAACTAAAATATTTCCCGATTATTTTATTTCACAACTCGGGATAAAACCCGGTAATTTACAATCATAAGATTTCACGTAGAAATCTTTTATTTTACAAAACATGTTTCTTTATTTTATACTGAGCCACTTCCTTAAGCTTTTAGTGCTTCTCGGCACTTTTCCTGGATCACAACAAATCACCTGAAACATGTTTGAAAAAGGTTTTGTCAGCGGGAAATACTGAGTGAATCATTCTTTTTACTAAAATGACCCAATTGTTATAATTTACAGTATTAAGAGAGATTACAATGTTTCAGATATCAACCAACTACCCACAGTATTTGTCATCGACTCGTTTCGTGACTGTGGTCATATCACTATTGAGTCCGTTCACCCAATAGTGACGAGTATCACTAATTAGGTTCGCCCACCTAAAGTGATAAAAACAGTAGTAATGTGCACAATACCCCAATACCGGCTGTAATTTGGTGATTACATAAACTTAATCACTGTAATTATAACTTTGAAAATATACATGATTTTGAAAGTAATTTGATAAAAAGAGAATGACTCACATTGCAGATTTAATTGAGCAGAGCCTAGCCTACTGATTAGCCTTTTAACCTAAATTAATAATAGGCACACAATTCGGTTAGTAACTTAATACAGCATTTACGATAACTCACGAGATTAAACCCTCACATCGAATGACAAAGTGCGATACTTAAAGATCAGTTGAATTAACAACGAATGACAAAGCATAAACCCTAATGTGGGCAGCACTTAAACATCCATTGGATAGTTTAATCGATCGGACATTGAATCGTATCAGCGATCGAGTTATTACCCTGTATTGCGGCGACGATTAGTGATCCGTGTGTGTTTTGATAGTAAACAAAACGTAACTCAGTGCATGTAGCAAGAATTTACGTCGTTCAAGCGCCTGAAATCAAGTCCCAATGTCCACTATTTATACACGAAATTTGACATGCTTACGGACCGTAAGCCTCATCCCTTACGGTCCGTAAGGGACACCTATTTTCCATAGGGTAGCCACGTCCTTGACTAGCCTTGCTGACTTGACGGTTTCGTAAAATTCGTTTTTGATAGCAATTTATTTAGATAATCGTAACTAGGGTTTTACCCCCCCTGAGTTTTAGGGGCCCTGATCCTGATTCTGATGATTCTGAAAATTTTAGGGTTTGTGCAGAATCACTTGGGTGTTTCAATTAGGGTTTCCTAATAGATAAAATAATGAAATAAATAGGACTTTTAATGAGAGTTGTTACACTGTAACACCCCGTGTTTCGAAAGTCAAAGTCAAAGTCAAGATTGAAGTCAAAGGGAGACAAGATTGCTAATTGCGACCTGTCACTCCATGCTCAATTCCTGTTTTGACTTCTTTGACTTGTAGTTAGTCTATTTTATGCTTTACGTTAGTTGTATTATGTGGAGTAATTATTAATAATCGAGGTTTATTCGATATTTATCGCATGTTTTATCGCTAATCGCAATCGCACTCGCAACTCGAATCACGCGTTCTGGATATTGTTCTATGTGTGTGTGTGCCTTACGTGTTACTTGTGCATGTTTAATTATGTTTATGTGTAGTTGGGATTAAAAGAAATTTGACTAGGAAACTCTATCTCATCGCAACGCTCGCAATCGCAATCGAAACAGCAAAACTCGTCGCACCGAACACTTGAATCGAGTGGCTAATCAACCAAGTGACCAGCCACTCGATCGACCAGCCATTCGATCAGGCTGCCACCCGATCGATCAGCCCCTCTCCTCCCCTTTCCTTTTATGGTAAGCCTATAAATACCCCTGTCAACATCACAACTTACCACTTTTGCACTCTCCTGTCCGACCAGCGCTCCAATCTCACCTTTTCTTCGATTTCTCGCGATTCTGGTAAGATCTCATCCTAAATCTTGTACTTTCTTAATCTACACGCACTCCTACACCTTTCTATCTTTTGAATCTTAACTTTTAACCGTGAAATCACTAGATTTGAGGTGTTCTAGGATGATGTCATCATGTTGTTCTTATGTGCTTCATGTTTTGGCTTCAATCCACCAAGAACGACTCAGATCTGAATGATTTCCACACAAATAAACAAAAATCTTGCATAAATCCAAACATATTCAAGGTGAAAAAGTATTGGAAGATAGTTTTAACTTTCTTTCAACTATTTTACACCCAATGCACTCAAAACCGATAGAATCGGAGCTTGTTCTAACCTTCTACTCTTTCTTGTTCATGTGTTGGTTCAAGATCTGGATTCTATCCACGAGACCACCGATTTCGGGTTAACCAAGAACAACCGTCTTGAACCGGTCAACTGGTTGAACTTGGGTGATTCCTGTTCAATCGGGTCACTGGGGTCAAGATGGGGTTTTGTTGATTAGCACGTTGTCACACCGTCTCGATAAAACGACAAACTATCAGAATGACCAAGGAAGAAGACGATTAGGCCGACCAGGTTGGAGTGTCGCCCGATCGAACCACTGTCCTATCGGATTGTCACCCGATCGGGTTGCCACCCGATCGGCTTGCACCTTGGCCCCACACTTAACTTCTATTTCAAACTTCAAGAGTTTTGGAACACCGAACAGATCGCCGTCCGATCGGGTTGCTACCCGATCGACCGACCATCCGACCATGTGATGTTTTGAAACTTAAACAATTTTCAACATGTTCAATGCACAAGGGTACCACCCGATCGGACTACCATCCGATCGAGTGACAAACTGCTGTGAACTTTTTCTCGCTAGAGTGTCCAACCAATCGGACTGTCGCCCGATCGAACGGTCGTTCGATCGATCGACCTGAAAGGTAGAGATACTTCTATGTTTTCAAAATGCTACAACGAAAACCTAAAAAGTCAAGCCATCGTACACAAACACATCCTTCCCAAAGGAAGAAACAATCCACTCGAAAGGTCACACGATCGGATGACCATCCGAGCGGATTGTCACCCGAACGGCCGGCTAACCAAACGGACTGCCATCCGATCTGACTGCTGTTCGACCCACTGACACTTCACTCTGTTTTACGAATCGCTTATCGTTATGCTATCAATCTGTTCAGGCTAACCTTACTCTCTAGCGCTCCCTTCAATCCATCATTGCTGTGAGTATACTCGATCCCTTTTTGCTTTACGCACTTTTGGGTGTTACATACGTTACTTATTCTAAATCACTTCGAACACACTACGCAATACTTTAAACGCTAACCGATTACCGCATGTTATACGTGACTTAATGAATGCTTGTTTGTTATGTTTACACATGGAATGCTGTCTACCTGCCTTAGCAACGATAGTACTATAGTTTGGACTCAGCACCTGTTCACTCAGGGGTTGTTAAGGACAATTTGTTACATGGCTCACAGTAGTGAGTGTGTATTACGAACTGCCTTGGGCAGTCAACCCACAGTCATTGGTATCAATAGGTTCATGTCGATAACTAACGTGCTTCATTTCACACTGTGTACGTGCTGGTTATGCGTAAACGATTTCGAACTCTATTATATTTATTAAACTTGTATGCTCACCTTTACACTATGTGTATTGACTTTTACTTTAACGTATGTGGCAGGTGCTTAGGATGTTTAGATGCTTTGCTTGCTGTGAAATCGAGGCTAGGAAAGGTCTAGAACAATAAACAATTGTCTGTATTTGAAATCTGAGTTGTCGAAACAGAACAATTTGACTAGATCTTGTCTATAATAATTATGTTATCTTTTATGACATGGTATGGGACATGTTGCTTTAAATAATTGGTAATTATAGTTGTTATGGAAACTTCTGGACAATCTATTTCGCTCAGTGCCACACCCCGATGTTTCCGCCATCGGTTGGGGTGTGACAGATTGGTATCAGAGCCATAACTATAGTGAATTTGGCAAGACTCGACCTAGTCCGGGTCGATGTCTTAGAAACGACCTAGTCTATAGTTAGGAACCAACAGACCGACTTGTGCATATCCTGTAGGGAATATGTATGAGCTTACTGCTATTTCTTGCTATTCTCACCTACGCTACACTATCACTGCACTTTAGTTTTAAAAAATGAACGAGCGATTAGGCCGAGATTAGGTGTGAAAACCGCAAACTCTCGACTAAATTGCTTGTTCGACCCGCATTTTTATCTACAAACACGAGAATTTGCGTTGAATCAGGAGTGAAATCCATACTTTGACGCATAATTCTCCTTTATTTTATCAAAACAGGAACGAAGTTGTTAAGTCAGGGGTAAAACCCGAACCTTGACGACTTATTCCGCCCAATTTTGTTTTACAAAACTCTCACCAAAGTCTCGACGGACTCCAACGACTTGAAGTCACGCTGAAACTGGAAGGATGCGTGCCATTCGCCCACATTCGAGGTGAGAGCACAGTCCCTAAAGTCAAAGTGTGTACTGAGAGTCCTTGTGAATAGTCGAATCACTTTGGGTAGTCGACGTCTAAACAGCCGCAGAAAACCTATTCTCGATTCTTATGTGTTTCGATTCTGAGCTCGCAACTGCCAACTCTGATATTTGTCGTTTTATGTGGATTTTATGTGTTTTATGTGATTTTTATCTGTTTATGTGTCACGACTTTTGGTGATTTGTTCGCTTTCCGCTATCGCTTTGATCGACACACATGACTCGCACTGCTCATCTACCTCAAAACGCTGACAAATCGCTAAATCGTGGACGACCATATGCTATGTTGTACGCTTATACTATACTACTCGCTATGATTATTCGCGATCGCCATTCTCCAACACTCGTGGACTTTGAATGATTGGTTTCTGTATTCTGACTGCTCCCATGTGCTTCTAGGTGAATTACGTGTTTATATGCTTCTGTGCTTTTTGTGCTTCTGTGCCTTACATGCTTATATGCTTATGTGAATCTGTGGTTATGTGCATATGTGTTTACATGATCGTATTCCTGAGCTGTAGTAGTATTAGACGTGTGAGGTGAGGTTCGATTATACTATGTCTGAGACCCAAGACGATGTCTGCTGCAGACAATGTCAACTGGACCCTCATCTGGACCTCGTCACCCACGAATCACTCGCCAAGAACAGAGAGACAAACGCCTTACTGCTATCGTAGCTAAGCAAGTAGCAAAAGTCGTTCCTCAGATCGTGAGTGAAATATACGAGAATGTGAGCAAATCGTCTGAAAAGTCCAGAACCGAAGCTCCTAAAGCTACCCCCAAAGATGCCTTTAGTTTCAAACAGTTTAAAGCATGCAGACCGAAAGAGTTCACTGGCGAAGATGGCCCTACGGCCTTGTTTCAATGGCTCGACTCGATCGAGGTCACTCTGCGTCAGAGTGGATGTCCCGATGATCTCCGCACTCTGAATGCTACCGGCGTCTTCCAGTCCTGCGCACTAGACAGGTGGACGGCCGAGAGGAACAAACGCTGAAATGACGCAGCTTATGGTCTGTCATGGGATGAGTTGAAGAACGTCATGCTCGAAGAGTTCTGCCCTCCCCATGAGCGCCAAAAGTTGGAGGACGAATTCTGGCATCTGAAGCAGAAGGAAGGTGACAACGCTGCTTTAACTGCTCGCTTCAAGCAGCTCAGTATTATCTGTCCCGATCAAGTGAAGACTACCGACATGACAATCAAGAAGTACATTCGAGCTCTGCCAGACTGTGTTGCAGATTTTGTGCATGCTGCAAAACCAGCGACAATCGAAGAAACTTACCTGCTTGCCGCTGAAATCAACGACAAGCGCGTCAAGGCTGGTTTTTGGGATAAAACTTCAAAGAACCTGCACCAAGCTACCACCGCCGCACCAACCGCTGAAACCGCCACCGCTTAATCATCAAAGTCCTCACGCCGCAAAAAGAAGAACAACAACAGCAGCTACAGTAACAAGAACTATGATGTCACTACCACTGCTGGTCCACTTCAAGCCGTACCGGCTCAGCAGCAATCTCAGCATCGATTAGCTCCGGTTATCTATGCACCGCCTGCAAAGTGTGCATACACTGGTCCCCACCCTGCTTGCCCAACATGTACCTATCATCATCCGGTGGGTATCGCTTGCAAATTTTGCGTGCATTGCAACATCTACGGCACTTCACCGCCAATTTCCGTACTGGTCCCCGACAAGCACCAGTTCAAGCTACTGCTCATCAAGCTCTACTTCCAGCTCCTCAAGGCCAAGAAGCGGCTCAGGCACCCGCGGTCAACGCCAGAGTCTGCTTCGCGTGTGGTGATCCCAACCATTTTGCGAACATGTGCCCGAACAGGGTTGTGAAACAAGAGCCTCAGCAGCAGTAGCCTTAGCAGCAGCAACAGCCTCAGCAGCAACAACAACAAGCTGCCCACGCTAAAACTTTCAACATCAATGTGCGCCAAGCCCAGGCTGACAACGTCGTGGTCAATGGTACGTTCCTTGTGAATGGTATTTATGCTTCGTGTTTGTTTGATACTGGAGCCGATAACTGTTTTGTGTCGTTCAAATTCGAGAAGCTCCTTAGTCGTAAGCGCTCTCATCTCCCCTCGATGTTATATGTTGAAGTCGCCACCGGAAGAACTGTCGTTGTTAATTCTGTTCTTCGTGATTGTACTCTTGAGCTCAACAATCACATCTTCCCAATCGATCTTATTCTGATGCAACTCGGAAGTTTTGACGTCATAGTAGGCATGGACTTTCTTCGTGAAAACCATGCTTAAGTTGTGTGCTTTGATAAGATGATTCGATTCTCGCCCACGAATGGTGATTTATTATGTGTTTATGGTGAAACTGCTTCGAAAGGTCTCAAGCTCATGCCGTGTCTCCAAGCTAGCAAGTATCTCCGCAAGGAATACAGAGCCTTCTTGGCTAACATTGTAGTAGCGGAGAAGGAAAAGAAAGGAAAGACGGAAGTGAAAGATGTTCCTGTGGTTCGTGAATTTCCCAATGTGTTTCCTGATGATCTTCCTGGACTACCGTCAAGTCGTGATATCGACTTTCGTATCGACCTCATTCCTGGAGCCAACCCTATTGCCAAAGCTCCTTACCGACTCGCTCCATCCGAAATGCGCGAACTCTCGAGTCAGCTTCAGGAATTACTTGATAAAGGCTTCATTCGCCCGAGCACCTCTCCATGGGGCGCACCGGTCCTTTTCGTCAAAAAGAAGGATGGGTCGTTCAGGATGTGCATCGACTATCGGGAATTGAATAACCTGACTATCAAGAATTGCTATCCCCTGCCTCGCATTGATGATTTGTTTGATCAGCTACAAGGTGCTACATGTTTCTCTAAAATCGATCTACGCTCAGGCTATCACCAACTACGCATTCAAGAGGAGGATATACCCAAAACTGCTTTTCGCACACGATACGACTACTATGAGTTCGTTGTTATGCCTTTTGGTTTAACCAACGCACCCGCGGTTTTCATGGATCTGATGAATCGCGTGTGTAAACCTTATCTCGACCGCTTCGTCATCGTATTCATCGATGATGTCTAGATCTATTCCAAGTCGAAAACCGAACACGTGCAACATCTATGTTTGGTTCTCGAGCTACTCCAAGGGAATCAACTCTATGCCAAGTTCTCCAAGTGCGAATTTTGGCTAGAGGAAGTTCAATTCCTCGGTCACATTGTCAATAGTCAAGGTATTCACGTCGATCCGGCGAAGATTGAAGCAGTTAAGAGTTGGATTACACCTAAGAACCCGTCTGAAGTCCGTTCTTTTCTCGGAGTAGCGGGCTATTATCGATGATTTATCGAAGGATTCTCAAAAATCGCAGTGCCGCTTACCGCTCTCACCCACAAAGACAAGCCTTTTGTTTGGGGAACCGAACAAGAGTCTGCTTTCCAAACCCTCAAGCACATGCTTTGCAATGCTCCCATTCTCACTTTACCCGATGGAAATGACGACTTTATCATCTATTGTGATGCCTTGAACCTTGGTCTTGGTTGTGTCCTCTTGCAACGGGACAATGTCATTGCTTACGCATCTCGTCAGCTCAAAATCCACGAGAAGAACTATACAACCCATGATCTCGAGCTAGGCGCAGTTGTTTTTGTGTTAAAGATTTGGCGACACTACCTGTATGGTACCAAGTGTACGATCTTCACCGATCATAGGAGCCTACAACATATCTTTGATCAGAAAGAACTTAATATGCGTCAACGCCGATGGGTAGAACTTCTCAACGATTACGACTGTGAGATTCGTTATCACCCAGGCAAAGCAAATGTCGTTGCCGACGCTCTCAGCAGACGAAGCTATCTGCTCAGCATTCGGGATATCCAAGCCCAATACGATCTCGAAACCCTCTCCGCGAAGCTCAGCACGCCTGTTTTAATGAACGCACTCTGAAGAAGGAAAGAATCTACCACGTTGGAGCCTAGCTTGTGAATAAGTCAAATGGGATATTCCACTTTCTGGACCGAATATGGATCCCTAAGCGGACCAATTTACGACAGGTCTTGATGGACGAAGCCCACAAATCCCGGTATTCTATTCATCCTGGTGCCGACAAGATGTACCAGGACTTTCGCTACAAGTACTGGTGGCGGGGCATGAAGAGGGATATCGCTCTTTACATTGGGAAGTGCCTGACTTACTCAAAAGTAAAAGCTGAGCACCTAAGACCCTCTGGCTTACTCGAACAACCCCCGATCCCTATGTGGAAGTGGGAAAGTATAGCTATGGATTTCATAACGAAACTTCCGCGCATGCCATCAAGTCACGACAGCATCTAGGTTGTCGTTGACCGTTTGACCAAATCTGCTCACTTTTTGCCAATACGGGGAGACTACAAGGTAAAAAGATTAGCCTGAATCTACACTGATGAGATCATTTGTCGACATGGGACGCCTCGCGACATCATCTCGGACTGTGATGCTCGGTTTACCTCATGACTGTGGGAAACATTTCAAGCGGCTCTCGGTACTACGCTTAATCTAAGTACCGCGTTCCATCCCCAAACCGACGGTCAGACTGAAAGAACGATTCATACTCTTGAAGACATGCTCCGTTCGTGTGTCATAAATTTCGGTGGTAATTGGGATGCTTACCTACCGTTAGTCGAATTCTCGTATAACAACAGTTATCATTCCAGCATTCAAATGGCACCATTCGAGGCTTTATACGGAAGAAAATGTCGATCGCCAATTGTATGGCATGAGATCGGTCACTCGCAATTAACCGGTCCTGAGCTATTGCAAGAAACGACTGACAAAGTCCTCCAAATTCGAGACAATCTGCTGAAAGCTCGGAGTCGACAGAAAAGTTACGCCGATAGACGACGCAAGCCCCTTGAATTTGACGTTGGCGACTACGTACTCCTAAAGGTATCACCTTGGAAGGGTGTGGTCAGATTCGGCAAGAAAGGGAAACTAGCGCCTCAATATGTTGGACCTCTTAAGATTCTGGAAAGAATCGGAAAAGTCGCCTACAGACTCGAACTACCGGAGGAACTTAGTAATGTCCACCCGACTTTCCATGTTTCGAACCTTCGAAAGTGCCTAGCTGATCATGACTTAATTGTACCTCTCGATGACCTCCAAGTAAACGAAACACTACACTTTGTGGAGAAGCCTGTTGAAATCATGGATCGCCAAACCAAGCAGCTCAGACGCTCGCGCATTCCTATTGTGAAAGTCCAATGGGAAGGCAAACGAGGCGCAGAGTTCACTTGGGAACTCGAAAGCGACATGAAGGCGAAATACCCGCAGTTGTTTGTTACGGCTTCGGCCTAATTTCGGGACAAAATTCCCTCAACTAGGGGAGGCTGTAACACCCCGTGTTTCGAAAGTCAAAGTCAAAGTCAAGATTGAAGTCAAAGGGAGACAAGATTGCTAATTGTGACCAGTGATTAGAGAGATACACGAAGGTATCTGCGGCATGCATTATGGGCCAAGGACAGTGGTGGCAAAAGCAATGAATGCGGGATTTTATTGGCCCAGGATGTATGAGACAGCTTCAGAAGAAATCAAGAAATGCCACACTGCCAGATTCATTGAGGGATTCTCAAAAATCGCTCAACCTCTTACCGCTTTAACTCAGAAAGGTGTCACGTATTCGTGGAGAGCGAAACAGGAGAGCGCCTTCCAACTTTTGAAACAAAAACTCTACAGTGCACCGATTTTGTCTTTGCCCGAAGGTACGGACGACTTCATAGTGTACTGTGATGCTTCTATTCAGGGTCTCGGTTGTGTTTTGATGCAACGCGAGAAAGTGATAGCTTATGCTTCTCGACAGTTGAAGGTTCACAAAAAGAATTACATGACTCACTACTTGGAGTTGGGAGCCGTGGTTTTTGCACTTAAAATCTGGAGGCATTACTTGTACATTTTCATCCACTTAAAATCTAAATGCACTATGTATACCAATCACAAGAGCCTTCAGCACATTTTCGATCATAAATGCACTATGTATACCGATCACAAGAGCCTTCAGCACATTTTCGTTCATAAAGAGTTGAACATGCGACAGCGTCGCTGGGTCGAACTCTTAAATGATTACGATTGCGCCATTAAGTATCATCCAGACAAAGCTAACGTTGTAGCTAATGCCCTCAGTCGGAAGGAAACTAAACCTAAACGTGTTCGAGCCTTGCAACTCCCAATCCATTCTAACCTTCCTGACCAGATTCGTTCTACCCAAACTGAAGCGTTGAAGGGCGAGAACCTTCAAGCCGAATCCATGCGGGGCATGGAGAAACAACTCGTAACAAAATCCGATAGTATTCGCTACTTCATGGAGCGAATATGGGTCCCTTCACACGGCAATCTCAGAGAGCTTGTGATGGATGAAGCACACAAGTCTCGGTACTCTGTTCATCCGGGTTCTGATAAGATGTATCAGGATCTGAAAATCTTGTACTGGTGGCCGAGCACGAAAGCGAACATAGTGGCACATGTAAGCAAATGATTGACTTGTGCGAAAGTCAAGGTAGAATACAAAAAAAAACGTTTGGTTTGCTTCAGCAACTATAAATACCTATGTGGAAATGGGAACAGATTGCCATGGATTTTATCACCGGCCTACCAAGAACTCAAAGCGGAAATGATACCATTTGGGTGATCGTTGATCGTTTGACAAAATCTGCACACTTTCTTGCAATCAAGGAAATTGACAAGTTTTCGCAACTTGCTAGTATTTACTTGAAGGAATTGGTTTCTAGGCATGGGTTGCCGACCTCTATCATTTCAGATCGCGATCCGCGTTTTACGTCTGATTTGTGGCAAGTGATGCACAAATCATTCGGCTCACGTTCAGACGTGAGCACTGCTTATCACCCTCAGACGGACGGTCAGAGTGAACGAACTATCCAGACACTCGAAGACATGTTGCGAGCATGTGTGATCGATTTTGGTAAGGGTTGGGAAAGACATTTACCTTTGGTAGAGTTTTCCTACAACAATAGTCACCATTCTAGCATTCAGGCAGCTCCGTTCGAGGCATTGTACGGGCAGAAATGCCAATCTCCTCTTTGTTGGGTATATTAAATTATTATATTGATAGCATACATATATAAATCTTAGATTGATAATAATTGGATTGATTATTTTTTTTATGTAATATGAATTGGATGTGGGCCTATTATTTCGAAGTATATAATATGAGTAATCCACTGTGTTTTGTGCGTAACTGTATGCTTAAAAATAATCACATTTAAACATTCGGTTGTTTGGAACACTTAGGGTATTGCATGACCCTACATACATGTACTTACATTTATCATACCTTAGGTTGCGTGTAACGGACCTAACATTTAACGCGTAGAAGTACGTAATCATAAACCGAGCAAACCAAGGTGAGTTCACTGCTCTTTTTCAAGCATGCGTTCCTGGGAGGGACATCTGGTAAATATTCCGGGGAGGAATATTGGGTAATGGGTTTGACTGGAATGTTAAACCGGAATGTTGGATAATACACTCACTCCTATCACCTTAAGTCCCATCTTCTACCGAAATGGTTGCCGGGGAGGCAACGGGGTTATTAGTTGATAGCGCTATTAGGTTTGGCACCCTCACACCGTACCAGGGAGGACGGGCGTGAACTAATTACCTTAAATCATGACCAATGCTTTGATAGGGATATTGGGGACGGGCAAACAAACTGAAGCCATCTTGTACGGTATCGAGTTATTACGAACATTGTGTTTGGAATTGCTTTTGAACTGAACTAAACTTTTGGCAGCAAAACATGTAACACGATTTTCGGTAAACAAAACTGTGAACTCGCCAGCGTTATGCTGATACACTTTTCTGCATGCTTGCAGGCCTATAGGTACATATCATTGGAACTTGCTGTGTGGGATGCTGGAGTGGTCATGGGTCGAGATACATGGAATCACGAGACAAGTCTAATGGCTTACAAACACTTGGAATATGAAAAAGATAACTATTGGTTTATGCTTCCGCTGAATATGTTGAGTATAATAAATGTTTTGTACTACTTTATTTTAATGAATGAAAGTTTTATTTGAAATACTATTATGAGTTCAATGTAATTGGAGGCTAGATCCTGGTACGTCACACGCCTCGCGGGGGTTTTCGCATGTGGTATTTTGGGGGTGTGACACATTGTATTGGGGTAGACGTACCCACAAACTACAAACCTAATGACAAGCAACACACGTGTAAAAAGGTGTACTCAACACACCAAACGCCCGGCTGTGGGGCAAAGCAGGGCCTAGCTAGCCTGAAGAAAGCTGACAAACAAGTTAGGAAGCATAATTTACAATTATAAACTTGTCCAAGGATTGGCCTCGAACAGACGGTCCTGGTCTAAGCAACAGATCACAAAAAGACACTTGCAAACAAACTACAAAAAAAGAACTAAAACATATAAAAGTTCCTTGTAAATTAACTGCAAAACAAGTGTACATAAATACAACAGGGAGTCTTGTTATCCCTAAAAAGGAAAGTATACAAGTAACACACTAGCAAACCCGGTAGACCGACTACTGAACTTTGTAATCATGCTACAAATAAAGATCTCTAAGCAGATATTGGACCAATCCTCGGCAATAGCACCTGCAAAAAACAACACAACAAAAGCAACAAAAACAAATCGACAACATACAGCCATAAGATAGCTAGCAGATCATATGATTAGATACTAGGAGGGCCACAACACAGAGGCCCTCCTCCATACATCAAAAGTCAACAGTGTTTAGGGTGCATGAGTGTTTAGTTAGAACCATATCTAAACAGTTTTAAAACTACTGGGAATCATCCCCAGACAAAGACTTCGGAGAGGAAGGACCAGCGGGAGTCAGCAAGGCTTTAAGTTCCACAATGGACATCAAGGGGCGCTCAAGGATCTTTTCAAGAAGGGCTGGGGTCTTTCCCCCGAATTCTTTGTCTAACTTGGACAGCCACTTCTTGGCCTTGGAGTTGTAAAGAGGGGTTTCCTTCCTTCCCAAACCTTGAGCGGAATAAGCATACCGGTCCTTCAAGCCTGCCTGATATCTCACGTCCCGGTAAGCCCTGTAAATCTGCTCAAGACTGCTTTTAAACTCCTCAGACTGGGAGACAGCAGTAAGGAAGGATCCGAAGCCTTCAGTGATCAACCAATACTTCTCCTTAGCCAACTTCTGGTTGTCATCCGAAGTTACCCCCCACTCAGCATATATGGCATCTAACTCCTTTTGAGACACGGAGTCAAGCTCCTTCTGATGTTTCAGCTCGGCGGCCAACTCCTCCTTCTCTTCAACCAAAGCTGCCATCTCCCTCGCCCAGGCATGTTCTTTTTGCTCCAACATGGCACTAGCTCCCTGAGGAAAGATGGCAAAAAATGTGGAAAGGTAAATAAATATAAAAAAAAGAGGGGAGGGAGAGGAGAAAGGTTATGGACCTTCTCCTCCTGCAACTTGCGCAGCTCAGCAGCAACGGTTTGAGAAGTCTGAAGATCGCTCCTGAGCCCCTCATTCTCTCTCCTCAGTTCATCCACTCGCTGCAGCATACCAACCCCCCGGAAAAACCCTTCACAAAGGGACATGCTCTGCTCAAGACTGCTTTTAAACTCCTCAGACTGGGAGACAGCAGTAAGGAAGGATCCGAAGCCTTCAGTGATCAACCAATACTTCTCCTTAGCCAACTTCTGGTTGTCATCCGAAGTTACCCCCCACTCAGCATATATGGCATCTAACTCCTTTTGAGACACGGAGTCAAGCTCCTTCTGATGTTTCAGCTCGGCGGCCAACTCCTCCTTCTCTTCAACCAAAGCTGCCATCTCCCTCGCCCAGGCATGTTCTTTTTGCTCCAACATGGCACTAGCTCCCTGAGGAAAGACAGCAAAAAATGTGGAAAGGTAAATAAATATAAAAAAAAAGAGGGGAGGGAGAGGAGAAAGGTTATGGACCTTCTCCTCCTGCAACTTGCGCTCAACGTCAACCACCCGGCACCGAAGCTCAGCAGCAACGGTTTGAGAAGTCTGAAGATCGCTCCTGAGCCCCTCATTCTCTCTCCTCAGTTCATCCACTCGCTGCAGCATACCAACCCCCCGGAAAAACCCTTCACAAAGGGACATGATATATTGATCATCAAAAAGATCAGCCCTCAGAGCAGAATTCATAAACCTATGGGAGGGAGAAACACCATGAGCCAAGAAGTCTCGGGAGTCCCCACTACTGAAGACTGGGTGATCTTCCACTAGGGAACGTATGGGACTGGAAGGGCATCAGCAAACAAAGGAGCCAAGGGAGATCGGGAGACGAAACCTTCTAGATGAGAAGGTGTGCTGGTCCCAGTGGCATGGAGGGGAGAAACCTCAAAGGCTGGGGTAATACGGGCAGCACTGACTTCAGGAGTCTTGTCCCGGACTCGAGAGGGGGAATGGGCAGTAGGAATCTCAATCGGAGCATTAGAACTCCCCTGCTCCAAATACATGAAAAAGATCATCAGAAATCCACCAGAACAAAACCAACCAAAAACAGTAAGGATTTAAGAGGCCATTACATTGATCAAGGCAAAGGGTAAGAAGAGAACTTACCAGCAATGGCTCACTCACAAGACTGGATGACCGCAAATGCTTGGACAAAGAACCTTTGACCCTAGTGGAGGGAAGCTCAGAGGCGGCCCTCATGACAGGAAAAGCTTTTTGGCCACTAGCACTCCGGAGCCTCTGCCGGATATCGCGAGGAACAGGAACCTGCTTAGGACTGCTGGGTGGGGCTGCTTTTCGTTTACGAACCAACCGACTCTCCAGGTCTTCATCATTGTCATCATCACTAGAACTCTTCACTTGAAGGGAACCGAGGGGACCCTTTTTCTCGCCAGAGGAAGCTTCCTCATCCCTCTCCTCGGCAGCAGAGTCCCCCACCTGGACAGATCCCTCAGTAACCTTCTTCTCAGTGCCTCGGCTCAGACACGGCTCAACTTTGTCACCAAACATGAATTGGACATCTTTGCAATCTCCCTGAAGTAAACCCCACAAGGTCATCTCTGCACAAAAGAAAGGGGCTAAAGATGACTACATGAAACTCTTAAAAATTTTCAGAAAAGAGGTATGAACAGCAGATACCTTTCTTGCCTACAAAAGCCTTGGGCCTAACTGGATAAGAGGGGCTTAATCCCCCCATAGCCAAAATCCCTTCTGGAAAAGTAAAAGCCCTTGTAGGATTTTCATACATACATTTCCACTGAACAATTTCATCGGCAGACAAAACAGGGATACTGTCTTCAATAGCTGCTTTAGCGTCCCTCAACGGTGGCGATTCCGGCATCATGGCGGCAGAGACGAAAATAAACCGACTTTTCCATTTCTTGGGATAGGTTAAAGTTGGCATGAAAGAGTAGCAGGGCTGGGATATCCTGTCTTTCCGTTTGGCAAAGGTAAACCAGTCCCCATCCGAAATCAACTTGTAAAACATGCAAAACAGAGGAATCGACGGCTCACCGGAAACCGCCACACATGACAACTCAAAATGCACAACCCTCATGAACCCTAGGGGGTGTAATTGTGAGAAATAAACCTTAAAGTGTCGTAATAGATCTACCTTGGAAGACGAAAGCGGGTAACGGACACCACAGGAAGAAAACGACATAGTGTAAAGAACAATCCGGTCAGGGGTGCACTCTGCTGAGTCATCGGGACCAGGCAGAGTTGGGGAAAAACGCTCTGGGATCTTATAAGTCTCAACAAAAGACTCGAGGTCCCTCACCGTCAAAACGGAGCGAATCGTAGAACGGCCAGTACGGCTCATGGTGAAACGGAACGGTGATCGGAGAATTGCAATGGAAGAAAGAAAAGGGGGAAATATGGAGAAAAATGAAGGATAAAGGAAATCAAAGGGGCGGTAGAGGTTTTTAAAGAGGGTAACTGACGCGAAAGGGAAAAACTGTCACATCACCATCTTTTCAAAATTTAAAACTACCCTGCACGTGTATTAAGGGGATTAATCCCCCGCCGTTGATGTCTGACGATTAATGACCCTCGAAAAGAGAGGGGGCGCGTGATGATTAGCCAAGGTTGGGCCCACATTCTCAGCCCAAGAAAACTACCCCCATGAGCAGTTATGACTCAGCCCTGGATCATGAGATTTGAATCTCAGAACCAGAGACTAAAGATGACTTAACGACGGGCCAATAGATTGCTCAACTTGACCCATCTTTGGTCCTCTCATGTAGGCCCAAAGAGTAATACTTGCCCATTAAGGGACTCTCCCATACAAAACGGGCGGGAAAAGAGATGTTCAGAGAACACAGGAGCATTAAATGAGTGATAAGAAAAGAATCTCCGGCTGGCACAGTACTTCCGAGCCGGTTTCATTAAATGAAGGCAACAATCCTACCGTTGGGGTTCAGACACGTGTCTGAGCCCCCCAAAGATAGTCAGAATCCGTTGGATCATCTCGGTACCACTCCATTGACGAGATAATGACTCTTGGCTATATAACAAAGGTGAAGAACGATCTTTTGTTCAAGTCCAAGGTATCTCACTTAATGCTTTATTCCCTCATTTATTTCCGACCATAATCCCTACACAATAAATATCCACATTTGCACCTGATTCACACCACAGAGGAACATTCCGGTGATTATACTCATCGGAATAAGCTTCTCTCTTACTCTCCGGCAAGTTTACTTACTCTCACGCCGGAGCTTGGTCACGGATTCCCCCCTCCGGGGCCATCCGTGACGAGGCTAACGGTTTCCTTTTTTGTAGCAAATAGAAGCTGAGATATCACGACGTCAGCGAAGACCCTTTGAACGTTAT
This sequence comes from Helianthus tuberosus, assembly GCA_030545235.1. Taxonomy (NCBI): domain Eukaryota; kingdom Viridiplantae; phylum Streptophyta; class Magnoliopsida; order Asterales; family Asteraceae; genus Helianthus; species Helianthus tuberosus. The sequence goes on along the minus strand of CM060372.1, from coordinate 79,498,229 downwards.
CAGAGATTTGGGGATTCGACACAGGTATCTCCAATAACACATGCTACTGATAAAAAAAATGAAATATAATAATGGTAAACAAACCAAAAAAATATTGACATTGTAAAGCACCAAAATAGTACACCTGAATCACATGATTTGTAATAGGTGTATGAAATTTTGTTGGCATTTTTCTTAAGGGACGGTGAATTTTATTACAAAATCATTGTCTTAGAAAGGGTAAAATAATTTTACATGAAATTTATCAGTCTACTACACGACACAAGTCGCTTAAACTAGACATTTCATAGCTAAAACATGTATCGAGACATGACTATACATGAATAAACATTACAATGACCTTTTCTTAAAGATGATTATACAAAGTAGCATAATGGACTATTACATGAGTAAAATTGTTCTTAAAGATGATTATACAAAGTAGGGTAATGGATTACTACATGTGTAAAATTGTTCTATTATATTTCTCTTTATTTTATTTAGAAAAAAAATTACATGTCTATCTATCAAATCCCTAGATTTATGAAGAGTTTGAATTTATAATAATATTATAATATTTATATTAATCAAGTCTTGTAGCATTTTTAATTTCACATATTTGTATAATGGGGAATGTTTAAATGAGAACGCTAAATATCGCGAGAACCGTGAGAACGAATAAAAAAACCACAAGAATTTGGTCATAAACAATTCAGATTCAAAATTTCTTTTTAGACTTATCATTATTATTCCAATACAATGTTAGAAATCAAATTTATACATTTAACTTTACGTGAATTCGTATATAACAAAAATTTACACATGTGTAAGTTTGTTATTTACACATGTGTAAATTTGTTATATTTACACATGTGTAAATAATCTAGTAAGAGTGATTTTGAGTGGAGAAATTAATTATTTGATGTTGTGAATTCTTTTTTGATGCTGTATTTTAATTAGAATGAGGTTTGTATTAAAAAAATTGGTTTTGATTGATTTTTTCATTTATTCTCATGGTTCTCGGAATATTTAGCGTTCTCAAGATAACCCTCCCCTTTGTATAATAACCCATAAAATTATATAGTTCTTGTTTTTTTTTTTTTTTTATTGTTATAACAAAATTTAGCTAATATTTTTCATTTTACATATTTGATGTTTTTTTAATCACAAGTATTACTTCAACTTTACTTTACATCCAAATTTCCATATTATAAATTAACAACATATATGTGTTTTATGTTATTGTACCCTATGTTTAGGGGGTTTTTCAAAAAAGTTTTTGATATTTTTCACTTCTAACCCAACCTTTTGGTTTTTTTACTTTTAACACAAAGCTTATTATCTTTTACAATTTAACCCCAATACTTTTTTACTTTTAACTTTGGCCCCCATAGTTTTCATCTTTCGCAAGTTTTTTTGTTTTACCTTTCGTTCAAAATTTTGCGAGTTAACACGCCGCAACGTGCGTGTGAGGTTCAAAGTTTTTTCGTCTATTTTTTCCCGTTTGAGAAGTCCGTCGCAACGTACGGGTCCTGGATCGACTTAGGTATTTTTCTATGTTTTACATTTCAGCCTAAATTTTTCGCATTAACACGCCGCATTGGGTGTGCGTGGTTCAACGATTTTACATCTGCTTTTCATTCGGTTTTATTTTCTCATTTTCTATTTATTTTGTTTTTATGAGTTTTCGACGTTGATCGCTGGTAGTGGTGTGGCATTGGTGCTACTTTGCATGGTTTTATATCCCCGGCCGCAACGCGGGGGCCTTAATACTAGTTTTAAATTATTTCTTTACTTCGCTTAAACCTAGAACATCTTCTATAAAAGAAATGTACACCTCTATCAAATTGGTTAACATTACATTTGCTCAAAGTTATTTAATAACTTGTAATAAATTTCATAGCGTATAATAATAACAAGTTTTAATTAATACTTAAAAATTTATGATTACTATTTATCAGCACTTGAAGTTAGTTTGTAAATAAATAAATAAATATGTACATATATTGTTAAAAAAGTGTTAGAAAATAAAATTCAGATCAAAATTTAAAACGAATATTTGAAAATTTATAATTACTATCGATCGACACTTCAAATTCAAATTAATACATGTATAATAATAATAATCTATACTTTCTATAAAAGGAGAAAACTCAATGACATAAGAAAAGCTTAGTTGGCATCCATAGAGGCTGTCCAACAAGGCTTTTCTTATGTCATTATTACATCATCAAGCTTAATTTAAAATACATTTAAAATTCAAACATCTGCCCCTAATTCAAATTTCAAAGGTCTCGCCCACATTCAAAGTTCAAAGATCTGCCCTTTATTCATAAATGAAACCTCTGCCATCAAAACCACTTCCCATATTCAATAATACATAAGTTTTGGCTCCATTTTCAAAATTCAAACCATATACATATATAAGATACATGAAATCTGGCTCCACTTTCAAAATTCAATCCATCTCTCTCTCAACTCTCAACTCTCTCTCTCTAAAACTCACTTTCTCTCTCTCTCAAATCCAGACCTCTCACTGAGCTTATCAACTCTCAAATCCGGAGCTTCAGTATCGTCCATGAAATGTAAGGTGTGGTGTTAGTTTGTTTTGTCTGCCTCTATTTGTTTTGCAAGTATCTAACGTGCAAACTTATCCGTCACAGGCTTTACTATACCAAAAATGTCGTATTCTACGATTTGGGTGCTAGAATCGATGGGTATGTATTTTTATTTTGCTAATTGTTACTACTCCAATTTTTATTTTTTCAATCTTAGATCGTTCTTCTACGAAGTATTGTCAGCTTTGATGGATTCAAATGCTCTGTACAATTTGCCCTAGTTTCTTGATCATGAAGGTTAGTTTATACAGTCACTTTGTTTTAAATTACGACTTTAAAATGTTATTAGCAACCTGACATCTCAATTTTGTATTTAAATTATCTTTTGATTGATTTAGATTCACCTCAAATTTGTATTTAATATATCTAGGGTTTTCGTATCTATTTTGTAGGATAGTTGAATAATGATGAGGAGATGTATGTGTTAATTGCAGGTTTATGGTTCTTTTGTGAACGGATTTTGGACTTAATTATAGGATTAGGGTTTGTGTAATTGGATTTATTAATGCTCCTGTTGGAACTTTAGCAAGGTATTAAATCTGATTCGTTTTGGTATATTTCTCAAATTCTGTTGCCGTTTTGCTTTGGATCTGTTTATTCTTTTCAGGTATAAAGATTTTGAACATCGAACCTTATGATGAAGATGAACAGACTGGTTATTTGAGATATGTTCAGGTACAATATGTTTTCAACATAAAGGAAACTTAAAAATGAATATGTTAATTTGTAGATGGTTGTCACTACAAGTGGTTAGTTATTAGTGCTGCTCGGTATTTTATTCTCTTTTTGAAGCTTATGCCAGGCTATAAAACTACCCTGGGTATTAATATGGAACGGATATTTTTCAATTTACAGGTAGAGTTCTTCGAAGACGGGAGTGGAGCTTGAGTTTTTCGAAGAGCAGCGTGAACTGGTATATCTTTTAGTGTATTATTTGTTTGAGAACGTTAGTTTTATCTGATAGGTGTTTGTTGATTGATGAGAATTTAAATCGTAGTTAGTTTTAACAAATAACTAATTGATGTGTTGTGAAGGAGTTTTCGATGAGTAACGATGATCTCAGACCGAGAGATGACAACGTATTGGACTAAAAAAAAGACATTATACCATCTTTTATAAAACCACGATCTCATTGGTGTTCCTAATTTTCAACTTTAACGCTTGAAGTTAATGATGATTTTAATTTTTGAATTTGTTACTAAGTGGCTTATCATCACCAGAATTTGAAGAAGCGTGTTGACGATTTGAAGAAGCGGTTGACAATTCTTATGCCAAAAGACGGTCAGATAAAAAGGTGCGAGTCAATAACTATTTGCATAATTTGAAAGAAGTTGCAAAAGTTGGTGCTTTGCCAAGGTTTTATGTTGGTTTTTTTTTTTGTACTTTTATATCAATACGCAGTCCTGAACGCAGTATCTAATTACTCTAAAAATATGGCAGGTTTCTATTTTTTATGTTTAATAGTGATGATGGGATGAAGGAAGTCTTAGATAGGCCACATGACAAGTGATCTGCAATTGTCTTGCTTTCAAGAAGCTTATGTATCAGTGATAACAAAAGACTGTGGTTCTTGGTTCGCCCAATCTAAGATTATTGAACAATAGGTCAGATTTTGTGATGGGGATGAAGAGGGTTTTGTGAAGAACTTGCTAATACTGATTCTTGAAACGTGCCTTTTACTTTATTTTGTGGCTTCTGTAAAGTGTTCGTTCTTTATTTTGGTATGCATGATTTGACCTCCTTTCCGTTCTTTATTTTGTGGCTTCTATAGAGTGTTCGTTTATCAATGACAAAATAGAGTAATCTTGATGAAAATTAATTTGAATTTTGAAGGTGCAGATGTAACACCCCGAAAACGGGTTTGGTAATCAAACCACGTTAATACTACAGGACGGGTAAAATACAGTTAGTGGTAAAACTTACCCGGTAAATTTTATGATTTAAATAAATAAATCTAATATTTATTAAAAGGATGAGAAATACTTTGAGAAAGAAAAGTATATAAAAGGCCCGAGATTTAACGGGACTTAAGATAAAACGAATTGTGAACAAGTTAAAGTAACTAGGAAATAAATAACCTAGTACAAGTCTTGTAACTAAATGAAAGAACAAAATATCAAGTTATAAACCAAACTAAAGTTGAGGGGCCTAAAGGGTGTAAATTGAAACTAATATTATTAAAACAAATTAAAAACTCAAAACCCACTTAGGGGCGTGGGTGGAGATCGACCAGGAAGAGCTCATTGGAGCCCAAACCCTAACTTCAACAAGAATCAACAAATTGAAGGTCAAATCCAGCTCAAATCAAATGCATGAACACGTATAAACGATCACCAAGTCGTGGGGGATCATAAGGTATGTAAAATCTTGATGATTGGTGAAGTTGTAAGAATTTGATAATCATCCTAATCGCGAATTAGGCATGGATTAGAGAAGCTATGGCTAGATTAGTGATGTATACTTGCTTAGGAACGAAACCCTAAGTGAAAATCATACATAACATGCTATGGATTGATGAATTTGGTGAATTAACACACTTATATAAGTGGGTTTTGATGTTATGATGAAATAAATGATATAGATATGTTTAGAATCATCATGCATGATAATGAATGGAAGGTATTTGATTAAACCATGAAATTGGGTACATGATCATACTTTCATGAAAGGGGTTTAGTATATTATGATGAAATTAGTGATTTGGGTTCATATAAATGGGTGTTTGGAATCATGATGTCTAATAATTAATATGTAGAACTTGATTATATTGATGTTCGGATGAATGACTAATGCTATGATGAAACGGGTTTTACATGTAGATGAAAACCTTTAGTTCTTGCTTAACAAATGAATAATTAACTTTGATAATCAAGGGCTAAGTTAAATTGGTGTTAATAATAGCAGGAATTTAGATTTGAAAAGTAGTTAAAACGGTGGCGTAAGAATAATGCCTATCGGATACTTGACAAAGTGCTTAAATGAATTGTCGGGGTTTATGATACAATCACTTATGTTAATAGGCAGTTTGACCTTTAAAAGTCAAACTGACCAAAATGAAATCAAATGGTGAATTTTGATGTAAAACCCCCGTAAGATGGAATAGTCATAATTAATGATGACTAATCTAACCGTCTTACGAATTATGATGATAGTTTGACGCTTGACAAGCTAGGTGGAGGCTTGGAAAGGAAGCGGGTCAAACGAAGCAAGTATGAAGAAGAAAAGCGTATTCGGAATGCAAAGTAAGTAAAACTTACACCCTTATGTAGGACACGTGTTTATTTTATAAACTATAAATGCGAAAGATGTAATACCCAAAATAAGGGTTCCGACACGACCGATACAAGCCGGAACAAGTATAAATGATAAAAACCATGGTTTATGGTAAACGGGGCAAATGGGTGAAATTGGAAATCTAAAACCATGCTTTTATTCTAATTTATGTAAATGTTTGGTCTTATAGTCCAAACGGGTCAAATGGTGATGAAACACCATTTGACAATATTGACTAATGTGATTGTCAAGTCGTATGTTATCAGGAGTGATTAGCAATTTGGATAATTGCGACGCCATAGAATGTTGGTTAATTAACGCAAGATATAAAACGGGTCTATATGTTGATTCGAGCCAGGTACGCACTTATATAGATTTATGGTTTAAAATGAAATGTTGGTCAAATACCTTAGCAAAGGGACCAATGTCGCAAAAAGGAAGAAATAAGTTGACGAAAATGCCCTTGATAGGTAAATCGGGCAAAGGACCCTTAGAGGTCGTTTAGATACTAGTATTATCATCATGTAACTCTTAGACACATGTAAGAGTTACAGACATCAACTTTGGGGGATCAAATGCTTATAAACGGGTTAATCACGTAAAATGACTATCTTAAAGGTAAAAATTAGGAATGTGGTTCATTATCTTAAATCCACCACAAAAATAGTTGTGGTGGAATATTAGAGGCTATTTAAAAGTGAGAATACGAAGTGTAGAAAGATAAGAGAGAGTTTGATGCTTAAATGTACATAATTCGCTCTAAACGGGTCAAAATAAAAACTTGAGCGTGAACAGGTTTTTATTATGTAAGAATCCCATGATTTGAAATTTATATGATAGGAGATATGGAAATTATGAATTTCATGAGTTTAAGGATCAAATAAACATGTTTGTTTGATATAAATCGAACGGGTCAAAATTTGGTAAAAAGGGTAATAAGCCGAAGACTTAAAAGTCTGAAATTTTGTTAAATTAAATGTTGGATTTTGAATCCATAATGTGGAAAATCAAATTACAATCATGTAGGAAGAAACGGTAGGTTAAACGAAAAAGCGGATTGAAAGATACGGAAGTTTTCGTGTCAAAAACGGCAAAATGGAAAGGTATGATACAGGGGCCACCGTAACTTACGGTGCCCACCGTAAGTTACGGTGGGGCTGAAATCGTTACGGTGATTGCCTCCTGTGTTACGGTGGGAAGATTTTTAATTCAGGGGCCACCGTAACTTACGGTGTCCACCGTAAGTTACGGTGGAGGCCAGATTCAAGTATTTGTTTTTGGATCAAGATTTCAATGTTGGATTTTCCTAATTTCCTTGTTATATTAGTTATTTAATTATCAAAACTGACTTTTAAGTTGGTTTTGATCACAGGTGAATGTCAAGGGTCCCGGATGAAGATAAAGCATCGAGCAAGAACCGAACACACGTTAAATAAAGCTTCCGCAATGTTGTTTCGCCGTTATTCTAAAACGATGAATTAAACCACATTACATTGTATCACTTTAAATTGTAAAAGTTTTTAATAAACCAGTATTTAGCATGAAAATTTAAATATAAATACTCAGTAATTGTGATTTATTTAATGAAAATCGCAATACAAATTTATGGTTGTTACACCTAGACTAGAATCCTGGATTGATTTTAGAGAATTACCAATTAAGTTAACTGCATGATTTATGGAACCGGGATCTTATGATACTAAACCTATTAAGACACCAACTAAGCCCCTCAACCCTTCTCGAGGTGAAACTTATGGCGCTACCTAGGCCGTTAATCCTATCGGTTATTAGAGTCTTTCCAGTTGTCTAATTATTGTGTAAGTACCCTAATGTTGACCTACTCTTTTCCAATCATAGATCTAGGGTAGTTTAGCTTCTTAATTTGACTTGATAGACTAATAAACCGACGGGGCAACTAAGGCATGACTTTTTCCACAGACTGTCTAAAGCAATTCGCCGGGTAAGACCTATCAATAGTCCCGCACCTTCCAGCTATAAGGACTAGTAGAATACTAGAATCTAGCAAATCACTAAAAACTACTTCTAGGGTTTATTGGCCAATTCTCCCTAAAGGTCAAAAACACACAGTGAAAGACCTAACATGAACCTATTCCGTAGCAGACAACCACCAAGATTCATATGAAGCAATTGATAATAATAAACCGGATTAGAGTACGCATATACATCAAATCATTAAACCAAACTCTTTACTAAACACAATCAATCCATAAAATTCATGCAATTAACTAAAAATGTTCAAACTTCATATCAATCCATTCATCAAAGTCTAGGTGGCTTAAAAGTTTAGCCGAGCATGCAAATAATGAAAACAAATCAAAGATGTTCAAATAAGAATTCATGATAACAAGTTTCGAAAGAAAGAAATCAACAAAATAAGGAATTGGAAAACCCGAGCAAGTCTTCAATCCTTCATCCCGAACTCGTACCACTGATTCGTATGCTTCGAAACCTTCAAATCAGCTCTATGAATGCTCCAAGAATCGCCTATGATGCTCTCAATTCATCGTTAGGGTTTAATATGTGATTTCTTGAGATTTTATACCTAACCCTAGCTCGTAACAACTAATTGCCGTAATTAAACCCCGTCGCATCGCGCGACGGGTGAGTGCTGTTGAGGTCGCGTAACGCGACCATATTAAATTCCAGAATTTGTTTGTTTAGTGCTAGCGCTGTGCGACGAGGGTGATGTATAGCCGTGGCGCGACGCCATGGCTCATTTTCCACAGACTTCTTCGTAAATTTCCCAGCTTCAACTTCTCAAAACTTCAGAAATAATTCTAACTCTTTTCAACTCGTTCTGGGACTTGGTGTTTCAGCATTGTGGCTCGTTTTTACTCTATTTTCAGCAATATTAAGTACCAAGACCTGCAAAACTCGAATTGATCAATAGTATGTACATTCTAATGAAAACTAAACTAAATATAATGGAAAACTATACAAACTGTACACGAATAAGAGATGTATTTTGCAATACATCACAAACTCTAACAGTAAATCAAAATCAACCTGTGATTCAACCAAATCCACAATCAATTAGAAAACATGTGAACAATTTAACACCATCTAAATAAGCAACTAAATCAAAACCTCAAGTTTCACTTCTAAAACAGATACACTTATATATGTATCTATAATTGTATATAACTATATATACTTACACGTACACAAAACTGAACCTATAAGTTTCATTTCTTTCACGTTTCAACGATTTTATTCAGTTCTACTAAACCTTATAATCAAATTCGACTTGGAGAAAACATTGGTTGAAACCACTGTTAGGTAATATTTTATTGGGTTAAAACTATGTTTTGTGGAGAAAACAGTGGTTTCAACCATTGTTTTCTCCACAAAACACTGTTTTGGCCGAACAGTGGTTTCAAACCAAGGTTTTAACCCAACAGTGGGTTTCAACCACTGTTTTCTCCACAAAACACTGTTTTAACCCAATAAACCCAATGAAATATTACCCAACAGTGGTTTCAACCACTGTTTTTTCCAAGCCCAATTGGGTTCAACCACTGTTTTCAAGAACCTACAATATAATAAACAATCGAAATCTAAATACCACTCTAAAGTGCTTTTATGTAATAAGAACTAAATCTGAGTATATAAATAACAATAAATCACAGTACTTTTATGTGATAAAAAAAATAAAAAACCAGAAATATAAATACAACTCATTTAAATCATAATGTAATCAGTTACAAATCTGATTGTCAAACCCCAAAAATTAAGGGTGTCAGACTAATTAGTTAATTTTAATTAATAAACCCCAAATACTTGGGTTTGTTTACATAAAATCGAAAATAGAATTCACCTCAACCAAGTAAAATCAGAAACTGTTATAAAAAACAGACCTAAAAGTAAAACCCTATATCTGCAACTTTAAAGAAAAAAAGAAAACATCAAGCTTGTGACCTAAACAAATAAAAAACATCAATGGTGCTCTGCTGTAACAACCATAAATTTGTATTGCGATTTTCATTAAATAAATCACAATTACTGAGTATTTATATTTAAATGTTCATGCTAAATACTGGTTTATTAAAAACTTTTACAATTTAAAGTGATACAACGTAATGTGGTTTAATTCATCGTTTTAGAATAACGGCGAAACAACATTGCGGAAGCTTTATTTAACGTGTGTTCGGTTCTTGCTCGATGCTTTATCTTCATCCGGGACCCTTGACATTCACTTGTGATCAAAACCAACTTAAAAGTCAGTTTTGATAATTAAATAACTAATATAACAAGGAAATTAGGAAAATCCAACATTGAAATCTTGATCCAAAAACAAATACTTGAATCTGGCCTCCACCGTAACTTACGGTGGACACCGTAAGTTACGGTGGCCCCTGAATTAAAAATCTTCCCACCGTAACATAGGAGGCAATCACCGTAACGATTTCAGCCCCACCGTAACTTACGGTGGGCACCGTAAGTTACGGTGGCCCCTGTATCATACCTTTCCATTTTGCCGTATTTGACACGAAAACTTCCGTATCTTTCAATCCGCTTGTCCGTTTAACCTACCGTTTCTTCCTACATGATTGTAATTTGATTTTCCACATTATGGAGTCAAAATCCAACATTTAATTTAACAAAATTTCAGACTTTTAAGTCTTCGGCTTATTACCCTTTTTACCAAATTTTGACCCGTTCGATTTATATCAAACAAACATGTTTATTTGATCCTTAAACTCATGAAATTCATAATTTCCATATCTCCTATCATATAAATTTCAAATCATGGGATTCTTACATAATAAAAACCCGTTCACGCTCAAGTTCTTATTTTGACCCGTTTAGAGCGAATTATGTACATTTAAGCATCAAACTCTCTCTTCTCTTTCTACACTTCATATTCTCACTTTTAAATAGCCTCTTATATTCCACCACAACTATTTTTGTGGTGGATTTAAGATAATGAACCACATTCCTAATTTTTACCTTTAAGATAGTCATTTTACGTGATTAACCCGTTCATAAGCATTTGATCCCCCAAAGTTGATGTCTGCAACTCTTACATGTGTCTAAGAGTTACATGATGATAATACTAGTATCTAAACGACCTCTAAGGGTCCTTTGCCCGATTTACCTATCAAGGGCATTTTCGTCAACTTATTTCTTCCTTTTTGCGACATTGGTCCCTTTGCTAAGGTATTTGACCAACATTTCATTTTAAACCATAAATCTATATAAGTGCGTACCTGGCTCGAATCAACATATAGACCCGTTTTATATCTTGCGTTAATTAACCAACATTCTATGGCGTCGCAATTATCCAAATTGCTAATCACTCCTGATAACATACGACTTGACAATCACATTAGTCGATATTGTTAAATGGTGTTTCATCACCATTTGACCCGTTTGGACTATAAGACCAAACATTTACATAAATTAGAATAAAAGCATGGTTTTAGATTTCCAATTTCACCCATTTGCCCCGTTTACCATAAACCATGGTTTTTATCATTTATACTTGTTCCGGCTTGTATCGGTCGTGTCGGAACCCTTATTTTGGGTATTACATCTTTCGCATTTATAGTTTATAAAATAAACACATGTCCTACATAAGGGTGTAAGTTTTACTTACTTTGCATTCCGAATACGCTTTTCTTCTTCATACTTGCTTCGTTTGACCCGCTTCCTTTCCAAGCCTCCACCTAGCTTGTCAAGCGTCAAACTATCATCATAATTCGTAAGAAGGTTAGATTAGTCATCATTAATTATGACTATTCCATCTTACGGGTTTTACATCAAAATTCACCATTTGATTTCATTTTGGTCAGTTTGACTTTTAAAGGTCAAACTGCCTATTAACATAAGTGATTGTATCATAAACCCCGACAATTCATTTAAGCACTTTGTCAAGTATCCGATAGGCATTATTCTTACGCCACCGTTTTAACTACTTTTCAAATCTAAATTCCTGCTATTATTAACACCAATTTAACTTAGCCCTTGATTATCAAAGTTAATTATTCATTTGTTAAGCAAGAACTAAAGGTTTTCATCTACATGTAAAACCCGTTTTATCATAGCATTAGACATTCATCCGAACATCAATATAATCAAGTTCTACATATTAATTATTAGACATCATGATTCCAAACACCCATTTATATGAACCCAAATCACTAATTTCATCATAATATACTAAACCCCTTTCATGAAAGTATGATCATGTACCCAATTTCATGGTTTAATCAAATACCTTCCATTCATTATCATGCATGATGATTCTAAACATATCTATATCATTTATTTCATCATAACATCAAAACCCACTTATATAAGTGTGTTAATTCACCAAATTCATCAATCCATAGCATGTTATGTATGATTTTCACTTAGGGTTTCGTTCCTAAGCAAGTATACATCACTAATCTAGCCATAGCTTCTCTAATCCATGCCTAATTCGCGATTAGGATGATTATCAAATTCTTACAACTTCACCAATCATCAAGATTTTACATACCTTATGATCCCCCACGACTTGGTGATCGTTTATACGTGTTCATGCATTTGATTTGAGCTGGATTTGACCTTCAATTTGTTGATTCTTGTTGAAGTTAGGGTTTAGGCTCCAATGAGCTCTTCCTGGTCGATCTCCACCCACGCCCCTAAGTGGGTTTTGAGTTTTTAATTTGTTTTAATAATATTAGTATCAATTTACACCCTTTAGGCCCCTCAACTTTAGTTTGGTTTATAACTTGATATTTTGTTCTTTCATTTAGTTACAAGACTTGTACTAGGTTATTTATTTCCTAGTTACTTTAACTTGTTCACAATTCGTTTTATCTTAAGTCCCGTTAAATCTCGGGCCTTTTATATACTTTTCTTTCTCAAAGTATTTCTCATCCTTTTAATAAATATTAGATTTATTTATTTAAATCATAAAATTTACCGGGTAAGTTTTACCACTAACTGTATTTTACCCGTCCTGTAGTATTAACGTGGTTTGATTACCAAACCCGTTTTCGGGGTGTTACACTAGGTGGTCTCGTTCATCATATAAGAAAAGCCTTTGCCTTATTTCGTATTAGTCTAGTTTAGTTTAATAGTTAGTTTAAATAGATTTCCTTAGATTTTCCATAACCCCCCCCCCCCTAAAACAATTAAACAGTTTCAGTCGTGTCTGTCAGAGTCTGTTAGAGTCTAGTTTACGTGATAAATAGAGTCTCGTGGTTCGATATCCGGACTTCCTTAGGTCATACTACAGTGATCGGTACACTTGCCGATTGTGTGGTTTTATGTCGAGTCTAGAATTAAAGCTTTTTAGTGTATAGCTTAGAGAGTCTAATTTGGTTAATTTTAATAGTCTGTTTAGCACACATCAAGTTTTTGGCGCTGTTGCCGGGGACTCTTGGCAATCGCGTTCATTAGCTTTGATAGACTTTATTGACATATGCGTGCTACGTGTTTGTTTTGTTTTGAGTCTTTCACTTTTTGTTTTTATTTTTGAGTCGTAGTGACTAGTGTTGCTTTTCTCATATCTAGGTTTTTGCTTGTAGTGGATGCCACATATGCGCTCACACGGACCGCCAAAGCCGCCAGTCACAGAGTCATCACTCGATTGGGCCAAGGCCCAAAGGTTAGTACTTCATCCTCTTCTCAATTTCCTCTTTTCGATTCCACTCCGTTACCCACCCCACCTTCATCTCCACCCCATTCACCTAAAACATCACCTAAGGTTTCCCCACCCGATAGTCCCACTTCTAGTACCTCTAGCGCCACAGAAAACATAAACTTAGAAAACATAGCCAACGCTAGGCAAACCGTCCATCAACAAGCCACTTAGAATTTCACCGGTCTTGCTTCACCCATCACTGTTCCACCCATAGTTAGCGAAAACTCATGGAAGATTCCATCTAATGCCATGCAAGCCATCACCAATAGCATCCAGTTCCATGGCCGCGAGGACGAGGACGCCCTGGCCCACATAAACCGTTTCTCCCGTATCCTTGCTACTTTTAGCCTTCACGGAGCCCCGAATAATGCTACCTACTTGTAGCTTTTCCCATTTCACTAGCCGGCCGCAGTGGCGGAACCAGAACTTTTCAACTGGGGGGTCGTAATATATTTTCTTACATTCGTTAGATATATGAATTAATCGCAGAATTTTTTATTGTTTGTATAATTTTTGTCTAATAAACTTGATACCCCTTATGTTCGGTGTGAGTTTTTTTATAGTTTTTTTCTTTATAAATGAAATATATATGCAATAGAAATTTTATTGAAAAATAAAATGCTAGAGATACTTATACGAGTTTTTTACTTTAATTATCTTTCTAGAAATATATCTTTATCATGGAAAAACTATAGTATGTAGTTAAATATATTTTTATCCAAGAGAAAAAAAAAATTGTGACAAAAATTATATTAATAAGATGCTAAAGAAAGTTAAATCATAACTTAATAAAAATATATAATCAAATAACAAAGAAAGAAAAACTAAAATTTGTATGTATTTTTTATTCTTTTTAAACCAATAAATATAAAAGATAAGAGAAAATGAGTTTTTAGTTAAATAGGAGGGTAACACATGGGTCCCTATTGGTCAAAATATTAATAAAATATTTGCTTTGTCCTTTTGGTTATTTAATATTAACTCAAATCATTTATTCTCATCTTCTTCATGTTAATTCTCTTCACCGCACACAGTTCGTCGGTGGCCACCGGAATACAACAAAAGTCTTATTTACATCAGATTTTCATCAATTTAACTTCTCTACAGATACATGTTCAAGGGTTAAAGCGGCAAAATGACAAAAAAAGTTTATTCGCTGCTTATACAGATTAACATAGAATTTGGCCGGCCGGAGGGTCAACGGACCCTCCTGACCCCCCTGTGGTTCCGCCACTGGCGGCCGTGCGGCTACTTGGTTGGACTCTCAGTCAACCGGTACCTTTACCACATGGGCGGGCTCCGTCAAGCTTTTCTGAACAAGTACTTTCCACCCGCTAAAGCCTCACGTCTTCGTGATCAAATTCATTCCTTCCGCATGGAGCCCGACGAGCCCTATTACCTTGCTTGGGAGCGTTTCCAAAACCTTTGTGCTCGTTGCTCCCGACATGGTCTTTCCGATTGGGCCCTTTGTGAAAAATTCTATAACGGTCTCACCCAAGAGACTCGTGATCGTTTTGACACTAATGCGGGGGGTCATATGATGGGTATTCGTACTGTTGCCGAGTGTTTAGAGCGTTTCGAGGCATTTGCCTTATCTTAATCTCAGTCACGAGCTGATTAGCGGTATCAAAGTGGTAATTCAAATACCACAACTAGTGCACCCGCCCGAGGGGTGAACCATGTCACTATGGACCCTAGTTTAGCCGTTGTGTTGGAAAACGTGACTAGAGAGCTCAAGGAGATTAAGGCAAAGGTAGATAAGTGTGAGTTTTGCCGAGGGGGTTACGATACGAATGCTTGTCCATTACTAGTTGGTGAGGAGCAAGTTGATTTCGTGGGAGGGGGTCAAGGTAGAGGTCAACCTAGTGGGTTTGGTAATTTTAATTCGGGTTGGCGAAATAATAATAATAATAATAATTTTAATAATAATACTAATTTTCGCTCAAATGGACCTCCTGGTTTTCAAATAGCTCAAAATCCAAATAGGGGTCAAGGTTCATTCTTTGGAGGGGGTTCAAATGGGCAGTTCAACAAGGGGTTCAATGGGCAGGTCAAAGATGGGGGGGGGTCAAATAATCAGGTTCAACCAGTTCAGGGTCCAAGTTATGATCTAGGGGGTAGTCTTGAGAGAATGGAGGCAATGATGAGCCAATTAGTTGTTAGGGACCAAACCACCCAAAAGACACTTAGCGAACATGACCTTACGCTTAAGAACCACCAAGCCTCTTTCCAAGACCTTCAAAGGGTTGTAGGAGATATGTTTAGGAAACTAGAGGAGAGATTACCCGGTTAGTTTGCGGGTAACACCCAACCAAACCCTAATGCCCATGCTAAAGCCATTACCACTCATAGTAGCAAAACCGTAGGGAACCCGAGAGTTGAGGAGAGCGTAGAAGAGGAAGATGAGGATATTGTAGAGGAAGAGATCGAGATGGAGGCTCCCGGCAAAGTGCAATCGAGGCTAAGCCTAGCAAGTACCGCACAGCCCGGTGAGTCTCAAGGTGAGAAGAAAGTAGAGAAACCACCTGTAGATGTTAGACCTTCTCCACTCATAGACCATTCGCGTGTCCCGTTTCCTACACGTCTTAGGAATCAAAAGTACTCAAGGGAATATGGGCAATTCTTGGATATCTTCAAGCAATTGAAGATTAATCTACCTTTCATCGAGGCACTTCAATCGATGCCCAAATACGCGAAATTTTTAAAGGACCTTCTTAGGAACAAGGAGAAGTTAGGAGAGTTGTCTAATGTCCCGTTGAATGGAGGGTGCTCAGCCGTTGTTCTAAATAAGCTTCCGGAAAAGCTTACCGATCCCGGTATTTTTACTATTCCTTGTTTATTCGGTAGTAATACCAACACTCGAGCCTTAGCCGACCTAGGTGCTAGCATCAATTTGATGCCCTTTTCTCTCTATGAGAAGCTAGACTTAGGCGAGCTTTCACCTACCCGAATGACATTATCCTTAGTCGATCGATCCGTGAAATACCCGAGGGGTATAGTAGAGAATTTGCTAGTTAAGGTTGACAAATTTGTTTTTCCAGCCGATTTCGTCATTCTCGATATGGAAGCGGATGAGAGAGTTCCTATTATACTTGGTCGTCCATTCTTGCGTACCGCTAAAGCCCTCATAGATGTTTACGATGGTAAGATCAGTCTTAGGGTCGGTGAGGAGAGAGTCACCTTTGAGATAGATCGTTCCATGAACCACCCGAGTGGTTCCGATGACTATAGTGGTCCTTGCCATTCCGTCTACTTCTTGAATTCATTCATCTCATGTGTCGACCATTGTTTAGAGTATATTAGTGGTGCGGACTTAGTGGTAGGAGAGAGAGTAGAAGAGGAGTCGAAGTTGGTAGATGAAGTTGAAGATGAGGGGATCCCTTTGATTCCCGAAGTGTTAGCCATTAGTGATGACACCACCCAACCCCCACCCTTAGAGCTTAAGGTACTTCCATCTCATTTAGAGTATGCTTTTCTAGGGGAGGGTTCCAAGCTACCCGTTATTATTTCATCAAAGTTGGAAGAAGGAGAGAAGTTGAGATTGTTGGAGGTGTTGAGGGCCAACAAAGAGGCCATTGCATGGAGGTTGTCCGACATTAAGGGCATAAGCCCTTCCTATTGCACCCACCGGATACTCATGGAGGATGATTACAAACCGGTGGTGCAACCCCAAAGGCGGTTCAACCCCAATATGCAAGATGTTGTGAAGAAGGAGGTCCTAAAACTCCTAGATGTCGGGATGATATATCCCATCTCTGATTCACCTTGGGTTAGTCCCACTTAGGTTATCCCTAAGAAGGGAGGGATGACCGTTGTCATGAATTCGAAGAATGAGCTTATCCCTTCTCGTACGGTCACGGGTTAGCGTGTGTTTATCGACTACCGAAAGTTGAATGATGCCACCCGAAAAGACCACTTCCCATTGCCCTTCATCGATCAAATGTTGGAGCGTCTCGCGGGTCAACAATTCTATTGTTTTCTCGATGGTTTTTCCGGGTACTTCCAGATCCCCATCGCACCGGAGGATCAGGATAAGACCACCTTCACATGCCCCTATGGCACCTATGCGTACCGACGCATGCCATTTGGGCTATGTAACGCTCCAGCTACCTTTCAGCGGTGCATGGTTGCCATATTTCAGGATATGATTGAGAGTTCCATGGAGGTTTTCATGGTTGATTTTTCAGTATATGGAAACTCCTTTGATGAGTGTTTGAAGAATCTCGAGAGGATGTTGAAGCGGAAGGTATTGTGTTAGGACACAAGATCTCAAGGGATGGTATAGAGGTAGATCGTGCGAAAATAGATACCATTAGTAGGTTACCTCTACCCATGAGTGTGAAGTCAATTCGGAGTTTTCTAGGGCATGCGGGCTTCTATAGACGCTTCATTAGGGATTTCTCTAAAATCACCCGCCCCATGACCCGTTTGCTAGAGAAAGATGTTCCATTCGTCTTTGACGAGGAATGCCTTAAGGCCTTCAACTTTTTGAAGGAATAACTTGTGAGTGCACCTATTCTTATCTCGCCCGACTGGAGCTTACCGTTTGAGCTCATGTGCGATGCGAGTGACTATGTCGTCGGAGCGGTATTAGGACAAAGAAAGGATAAGCACTTCCACCCCATATACTACGCGAGCAAAACGTTAAATGATGCTCAAGAGAACTACACCACCACGGAGAAAGAACTCTTAGCCGTAGTCGTTGCTTTCGACAAGTTCCGCTCATACCTCGTGTTATCCAAGACCATAGTTTTCACCGACCATTCTGCGTTGCGTTTTCTTTTTCAAAAAAAAAAGACGCCAAACCCCGACTCATTCGGTGGATTCTATTGCTTAGTGAGTTTGATATCGAGATTAGAGATAAGAGAGGGGTCGAAAACGTAGCGGCCGATCATCTTTCGTGATTAGAGGACCCTAGGGGAGAGGAGATTCGTGAGTAGGAAATAGGAGATACGTTCCCTCACGAGTCTATTGAGTTTGTAGAGGCCGAAAAGGAGGGATTGCCTTGGTTTTGTGATTTAGCAAACTATCTTTCTAGTGGAAATATTGTGAGAGGAATGACCACACAACAAAGGAGGAAGTTCCTTAGCGAATCGAGAAAGTATGTTTGGGATGATCCTTTTCTCTTTAGAATAGGAGGAGATAGGATTCTAAGACGTTGCGTGTCGAGAGAGGAGGGGTGGAACATCATTAAACATGTGCATGAAGGCCTAACGGGAGGCCATCATGGTGCATATGCCACCGCTCAAAAGGTGTTTGACTGTGGTTTTTATTGGCCTAGCGCACTTAGAGATGCCGTTGAGTTCGTGAAGATATGTGACGCTTGTCAACGAACCGGCAACATTTCCGCCAAAGATGAGATGCCTCAAAACCCGATCCAAGTGTTGGAGGTTTTTGATGTTTGGGGCATTGATTTCATGGGACCCTTTCCAAACTCAAAAGGGAACCGTTACATACTTGTGGCGATTGACTACGTGTCTAAGTGGGTTGAGGCTCAAGCTCTTCCTACAAATGAAGCCCGAGTAGTCTTAAAATTCCTTAAGAAACTCTTTTCCCGATTCGGTACTCCTAAAGCCTTAATTAGTGACCGTGGTACTCACTTTTGCAATGCATTGATGGAAAAATTGCTTGCACGCTACGGAGTCACTCATCGTTTGTCTACCGCATACCATCCACATACGAGTGGTCAAGTGGAGAATGTGAATCGCGGTATCAAACGTATCTTAGAGAAAACAGTTGGCAAAAATAGGAAGGATTGGTCCGACAAGCTAGACGATGCATTGTGGGCGTTTCGAACCGCCTACAAGACACCCTTAGGAACCACACCATTCATGATCGTCTATGGAAAAGCTTGTCACCTTCCCGTAGAGCTAGAGCACCGAGCACTTTGGGCATTGAAAACCGTTAATCTTGACATGACCGAAGCCGCTAGGAAGCGTTTATTTCAAATCCATGAACTTGAAGAGCTTAGGGATGCGGCTTATGCTCGATCGTTGGGAATCAAGGAGAAGACGAAAGCTTCACATGATAGGAAGTTGAGAAAGTTTAAGGAGTTTAGCAAGGGTGATAAAGCACTTCTCTACAATTCAAGATTGAAGTTGTTTGCGGGGAAGTTGAAATCGAAGTGGTCGGGACCGTATATGGTTCATTACGTGTTTCCGTACGGAGTGGTGGAGATTATGGATGAATAGGATAGCCGAAGTTGGAAGGTGAATGGCCATCGTTTGAAGCACTACATTGGAGGAGCAATAGACAAGAACGAGATGGAGGAAACTTCTCTCGAAACTTCATCAAAAGCCGCCAATTAGTGTTGTGGGTGAAAACCCAAGTGTAGAGTATGTACCGTTTGTAATTTTGTTAATTTTCGTGTTTTTTTCCGTAGTTTTTCGTGTCTTTGTTTCGTGTGTTTGAGTAATTTTGCAGGTTTCATACCATCGAGGAGCTGAATTTGCGAAGGAAACGACATTCTACGTAAATCCCAACACTTAGAAAAAATTTGGGATGGTTTGGGGAAGGTTTGGTAACACTTAGAATTTTTTCTAAGTCATAAAACTTGAAAAATTTCGCAACCTTCTGCCCAAAATAGGCCTTCGCGTCACGCCACACTGAATATGACAACCTGGTCGCGTCACGCGACCCCTAGGTCCAGAAAGTCACTTTTGATCCCCCTATGGCGCTACGCCACAACATTTGACCTTACCCATCGGGCTACGCTAGGGATGAGATCGGTACGATACCGGTACCGTACCAGTACCGATACCGTAAATACCGTTACCGAAATTGAAGAAATATGGATACCGATTACCGTACCGTATTTATAGATTCAGTACCGGTACGGTACCGGTATCGGTACCGGTATTTCGGTACTTTACCACATTGGTACCGCTTTGGTGTAATCCATTGTTTTACCTAAAAAAATATAATGTGCAACCCATCCATCTATTATTAACTAAACTAGAGTAATATACAGAGGAATGTAAATGAAAGGTAAACATATTAAACATCCATGGTTTCGACTTTTAACCAATTCCGAGACACCATCAAGTTCGACAAAAGGGGTTTCTTCAACAATAGTGTCGTCTCCTAACACAACCAACCACAAAGATATTAAAAATTTTATAAATAAGAAAAGATATATTGATAATTTATAACCAAACCATTAAAAAATTCACTTACTTCAATGGATTCCATGCTTTTTACCGATGGTTATTAAATTCGGTATTAATACCGGTATTTACCGAAAAATACCGGTACCGATACCGTTTTTTACCAATACCGAATTTCGAAAAATCTATTACCGATACCGGTACCGTTTATAATCGGTACGGCATCGGTACGGTACCGGTATGGTACCGGTACGGTACCGGTATTTCGGTAAAAAATCTCATCCCTAGGCTACGCGACCCCTACACCTGAACCGTCAACTCTTAACTACCTCGTGGCGTCATGCCACGACCTTTTTACCCTCTCGTAGCGCCGCGCGACCCCATGTCAGGTCGGTTAAACCCTTTTTTCCCACCAGCTCGCTTCCCAAAACATCAAACCCTTATCTCCTTCACCCCACCGCCGATACCCCCTTATTCCACCATATCCATCGCCGAATTCCACCATAATTCCACCGATTTCATCCATTATCACCTCCAAACACCTTACCATCTCACATATAACCATCTAATACCCGATTTCAACCATCAAATCCACCATATTTCGCCCTAACATCGAAGACCACTTGGGGATTACTGTTCAACCAAAATTTTTTCTAGTTTTTTTGTGTTTCCTTCGGTTCTCAGGTATGTTTCTCCTGTATATTTTGTATTTTGAGTCTAATATTCTAGTTTTTATTTAGATTAGTGTTGAATTTAGGGTTAGTTTTTGTTGAGTTTAGTGTTTGGGTCATATTAGTGATAGAATATGGTTGCGGACGGCTATGGTTTGGGATTTTCAGCGGAGCATATGGTTACGGATGGTTCGGGTTGGGACTTGAGGCCAATGTTTACTTCATCCTAGTCTCGGGTTCACTAACATTGAGTGTTAGGATGCGGTTGGGTAATTTTTTAGTTTAAATTCAGATTTACGACATCCGTTTTGACCCGTTTCATTAAGGCGACACTAAAGTTTTCAACTTTACATCGGTTAGGACTCAATGTTGGTTTGGTTTCAAGCTTTAGATGATTGTCGGGTTGGTTATGGAACTTGCTTTGCTGAATATTGTTTGGTATGGGACGTTGACACTTGAAGTTTACACCTTGCATACGGAACATAATTTTTGCAAACGGAAAACCCTCCTTTAACTAGGCGGACTTTTTCAATCGCTAAAATTTTGATTTTAAAACTAAAAAGCAACTGATTTTTAAGCAAGGTTGGACTTCAATGTCTTGGTTAGGCACTCAATTTAATTGCGGACAATTAAAGTGCCGAGGGGGTAGTATACATTGAGTCCAGTTTAGTGTCTTTGTGTCGTTTTAGTCAAGTTCTAGTCTAGCTCGAGTCGTTTGTAGTCGGTCTTGGGTTTACTTGCGCGTACAAGTGATTTAAGCTCGCCCGTACTCAATCTCCATTTGGGCGAGTTTAACTATCACTTAGCAATTGTAAAAGGTAACCCGTTTGTGTTTATTTCAACTTTATTTTTAGAATTAGCCGCGAATGAAATGCTATACTGCTAATCTAACTTTTTTTTCGAAAAAATTTATAAAAATCCAAAAAAATATAAAAATTTTCAAAAAATTTAAAAAATACCAAAAATAGTTTGTTATCACTAATTGTTTGCCTGTTTTGTCTTGTTAATATATGTTTTGCAGACATGGCCAGCAGTTCACACAGTGGTAAGTCCCGAAAAAGGGGTGTGGATCAGACAGCACCACGACAGGATCCACCACAGCAAGATCTGATTCCACAGGAGACCTCGATTATACAGATAGCTGCTAATGATCCAAAGTTGAGAAAGATACAGTATCAAAGGTCTCACGAGTTTATCCCAACATATAAAGTTAATCGTCTCGATCACCCGATACTTCAATTCGAGCCGAATACATCTGAGTGGGAAAAATATGATAAGCTGAGGAATACGGATTTGCTTCAGCACAGGGTGATAGATTGGCGTTGGTTGGAGGAAATAGGTTCGAGGCAGGAAGTGTTGGACCTTTTAGGTCCAAAGTTGACTGATGCATTGGAGTGTACGTAGGATCAGTATGAGGAGTTGGTGCTAGAGTTTCATAGCACATGGAGACACAAGGAGGGGAAGTTTGATCAGGACACAGCTGTGTCATTCATTCTAGGTAGGCAGGTTTTTGAAATGAATATGGCGAGGTTTGCCATTGTGTTGGGGTTTTATACTAAGGAGGAGGTGAGACAGCCGGGATTTTTGACTAGTCTGCGGGGTGCTTATTCTACTGTTAGGGATTACAGTGTTGGTTCGGCTGAGCTGCGGAATTTTTGGAAGACGATATCTGACCACCCGTTCACGGTTACGAACCTGATCACTTCGGTTCATAACCCAGTTTATAGGTATGTTTTGAAGATTTTGTCTACTACATTGGTGGGTCGGAAGTCGGGGGAAAATTAGGTAAATTGGATCGAGTTGTTCATTCTCATGTGTCGTGTAGAGAACCGTGAGATGAATCTGGCTACGGTGTTAGTGGATTCTTTTAGCAGGGGACGCCGAGGTGGTCATCGGGCTGGGTTGGCTATGGGCCCCTATATTACTCGCATTGCACAAAATTTGGGAGTGTTTACCAAGGATGTCCCCCAATTTCTACACGAGGGGCCCAAGACGATGATGTTTGGGATTAAAGAGTTACAGCAGGCAGGTATAGTGTCGTGGACTGAGCCCTACGGCTGGGAGCCGATTAGGCAGGGCCGGCAGGTGCAGCCGCCAAAGGGACATCCAACTGAGGATGTGATGATTCAGGTTGACCCTACACACCGACAACGGCCACCACAGCGACACGAGATGACGGCACATCAGTATCCGCGGAGGCAGCCTCCACCTGAGCTACTCACGTTGCAGTTACTCTCTGGCTATGTGGAGCAGAGATTTGACAGGCTGGAGCATCTTATTGAGGCGATTCAGTTGGGTCAGGAGAGTCAGGATGGCTCTCAGGTACATGATGAGTACGCACATGATGGGGATTCCAGACTTCTTTCAGCCGAGGCAGCAGGATGGCTCGGCTGGTGCTGGTGAGAGGTCTGATCCGGATCCCCTATTCCGTGTATTTGGTGAGGGGAGTTCTGGTGCAGGTGGGCGTCAAGAGGGCAGTGAGGAAACTGCCAGTGATCATGGCGAGGACTAGTGTGGGGATGAGATGAGGATGCAGCAGCTGACTATATCTTTTGTTTGATTTTTCTTTTATGCTGTTTTTGATCCTCATTTGTTGGTCTGTACTTATACTAATACACGTTAAACAAATTGGATAGGCAGGATGGGTTGGTTTATGTTGAAACTGATGATTTTGGATGATATATATTACTATGTTTTGCTAGTTTGTTGATGGTGATTGATAGGTTGATTGTTTAGCCGCTTTCGTTCGCGTGTCCGAGAATAGGAGTTGTTTGCTGAGCGCGTTTCGAATTGGAGGGCTTATGTGGAAACGACTGGCACTTTGACAGTCTCACATACTCAGCTAAGTCGTTTCCCTTGTATTCTTTTGTATTTATTTATTTATTTATTTCCTCTTTATTTATTTCGTTTTTAGTGTTTAGGTAGTTTTGTGTCGTATTTCCATTCTTGCATTAGGGACAATGCAATCGTTAAGTGTGGGGATGGGATACATGTAAATAATCGAGTCATAAAATTGAAAAATACAAAAAAAAAATGAAAAAATCCAAAAAAATTGAAAAATCAGAAAAATGTCCTTTGAAATGAGAAGTTTGCAAATAAAACGGAAAATGATTGAAAAGATGAGTTTTTGCTTGGGTTCAAATAATAATAATATAAGATTAAAATAAATCGAGCTTGTGTCTAGTTAGGGATATGTGGATAGACCTGGGTTTGGTTTTAAGTCCCTTTGAGTTAATATACCTTAACTGTCGGTCTGCTAGTAGGTTTTCGCCTGGGAAATATGGGAAATTGAAACCGCCAATAAGAGTATAAGAGACACCGTTATAAGTTAAAACTGTTAGAATTTTTTATCAAGAAAAAATAGTGAAAAAAAAATAGAGAAAAAAAATGAGCTAGAAACTGAATGAAAGTAGCGCAGTTCTATGTAGTCTGGGTTGGGGATAGTGACTTTACAACCGGATTACCGCTAGAATGTGTGAAATCGAACTTGCAAAGAAAGTAAAAAGTACCGAAGCCTAAGTAATCCGAGTTGGGGATAGCGACTCTACAGCCGGAATGCCTCTTGGTTAGGGAAAGCAACGTCTACGCTCATTGAAAGAAAGAAAAAAAAAAGAGAAAGAAAAGTGATGAAAAAAATGGAAAAAGAAAAAAATGTGATTTTAAATTCTCTTGGTTTTGATATAAGGCGGTTGGGAATTGGTCAGTGATCGTTCCTTTAGTTCTATAAGCTTGAGGCGGGAGTAGGTGTACCGTAGATTCTAGCGTGAGACCCTAGGTAGATTGACCGCACTTAAATTAAATTCACATGATAAGGGCTTAAGACCGGATTTGGGTTTAAAGGGACAAATATATTCGCAATCACGGCTAACGCAAGCTTTAGTTTTAATAAAATATAAATATGCTTTTGACCCGAGTGACTATTCATCTCTGATTCCGTTGCATAATTCTTTTTCGAGGACGAAAAAAGAGTAAGTGTGAGGATATTTGATGTATTGCAAAATACATCTCTTATTCGTGTACAGTTTGTATAGTTTTCCATTATATTTAGTTTAGTTTTCGTGAGAATGTGCATACTATTGATCAATTCAAGTTTTGCAGGTCTTGGTACTTAATATTGCTGAAAATAGAGTAAAAACAAGCCACAATGCTGAAACACCAAGTGCCGGAACGAGTTGAAAAGAGTTAGAATTATTTCTGAAGTTGTGAGAAGTTGAAGCTGGGAAATTTACGAAGAAGTCTGTGGAAAATGAGTTGTGGCATCGCGCCACGACTATACATCACCCTCGTCGCGCAGCGCTAGCACTAAACAAACAAATTCTGGAATTTAATATGGTCGCGTTACGCAACCTCAACAGCACTCACCCGTCGCGCGACGCGACGGGGTTTAATTACGGCAATTATTCGTTACGAGCTAGGGTTAGGTATAAAATCTCAAGAAATCACATATTAAACCCTAACGACGAATTGAGAGCATAATAGGCGATTCTTGGAGCATTCATAGAGCTGATTTGAAGGTTTCGAAGCATACGAATCAGTGGTACGAGTTCGGGACGAAGGATTGAAGACTTGCTCGGGTTTTCCAATTCCTTGTTTTTTTGATTTCTTTCTTTCGAAACTTGTTATCATGAATTCTTGTTTGAACATCTTTGATTTGTTTTCATTATTTGACATGCTCGGCTAAACTTTTAAGCCACCTAGACTTTGATGAATGGATTGATATGAAGTTTGAACCTTTTTAGTTAATTGCATGAATTTTATGGATTGAGTGTGTTTAGTAAAGAGTTTGGTTTAATGATTTGATGTATATGCGTACTCTAATCCGGTTTATTATTATCAATTGCTTCATATGAATCTTGGTGGTTGTCTGCTACGGAATAGGTTCATGTTAGGTCTTTTACTGTGTGTTTTTGACCTTTAGGGAGAATTGGCCAATAAACCCTAGAAGTAGTTTTTAGTGATTTGCTAGATTCTAGTATTCTACTAGTCCTTATAGCTGGAAGGTGCGGGGCTATTGATAGGTCTTACCCGGCGAATTGCTTTAGACAGTCTTTGGAAAAAGTTGTGCCTTAGTTGCCCCGTCGGTTTATTAGTCTATCAAGTCAAATTAAGAAGCTAAACTATCCTAGATCTATGATTGGAAAAGAGTAGGCCAACATTATGGTACTTACACAATAATTAGACAACTGGAAAGACGTCTAATAACCGGTAGGATTAACGGCCTAGGTAGCGCCATAAGTTTCACCTCGAGAAGGGTTGAGGGGCTTAGTTGGTGTCTTAATAGGTTTAGTATCATAAGATCCCGGTTCCATAAATCATGCAGTTAACTTAATTGGTAATTCTTTAAAATCAATCCAGGATTCTAGTCTAGGTGATCTCGTTCATCATATAAGAAAAGCCTTTGCCTTACTTCGTATTAGTCTAGTTTAGTTTAATAGTTAGTTTAAATAGATTTCCTTAGATTTTCCATAGCCCCCCCCCCCCCCCCCCCAAACAATTAAATAGTTTCAGTCGTGTCTGTCAAAGTCTAGTTTACGTGATAAATAGAGTCTCGTGGTTCGATATCCGGACTTCCTTAGGTCATACTACAGTGATCGGTACACTTGTCAATTGTGTGGTTTTAGGTCGAGTCTAGAATTAAAGCTTTTTAGTGTCTAGCTTAGAGAGTCTAATTGGTTAATTTTAATAGACTGTTTGGCACACATCGGTTTGTGTTTGTGAGTTAGAATCAAATCATTTAGTTGCTTATTTAGTGATCAATTGTTCATGTGTTTCGTAATTTGCTTGTAGATTTGGTCTATTTTGAAATTTTGATTTTGCTGTTAAAAGTTTGTGTTTGTGAGAGGAACTTCGGTTATTGTGAATGAGGGAGAGGTGTGAGGGAACAAGGCAATGAAGAGTAGAATAGTAAGACTGGAAATACAATGACCGGAGTGCCATTGGATTTAAGACCACATAGTTATGGATCACCTCAACAGCCACAAAACGGTTTGTTGCAGACTCAAAATGGATTCGCTACTGCGCGCAGGCCATCAAGAATGTCGCTTACCGGTTCAAGGGAGAAAGATAAATTTCTTCCTTTTTTGTGTAGATATCTAAGTAGAAAGAAGACTCTGATATTGATTTTAGGTTTATTCGCACTCATGGCTTTCTTATCAGCGTTCTTTAATGCCAATAGAGGTTTGTTTCTCAACCATGATTATGAGTTTATAATGTTTTCAAGTTTTTAATAGTCTTTTTTTGCATTGGTTTTCTGTTGTGTTGTCAGAAGACGTATCAGAGAGCATGATCTTCAATCGTTTTAGCGATGCTTATAACACATCTTTACAGTTCTCTAGAACGTTTCATAGTCAAAACGATGATATTTCTAATATACAAAGAATGTTGTCTATATGCGAATAAAACCCTCCTACCTGCCATACTTCCATTGAATCGCATTCTTCGGATCAGTTTCGTCTCATAGCAATTGATGTCAGAATTTTGCATTTCCACCCCCTGACTTATCTAAACTTTAAGTATTTACACCCCCTGACTTATCTTCGGATCAGTTTCGTCTCATAGCAATTAAGTCTATAAATATAACCATATTCATCATTTATATGTGTTATGCATGGTTTTCTAAGAAACCACCCGTGTTTGCACACGAGTCTTACCGCTAGTAATAATAATAATAAAAACATGTAAAATAGTGTTTACACTTAAATTACCAATACCTAACATGTAATAGGGGCACTCTAGTCAGTAAAATTAAATTACAAAAATATAAAAGCTCTTCTTTGCACTCTGTCCAACAATGTTTGTGCTCTTTCTCTTGTACTTCTCAAGACTTGTCTTCTTCACCCTCTCCTCCTCCACTACTCCACACTCCAAACTCAAAACACCCACATGAAACTTGACCCAAAATGACCAACCTTTTGTGTCTTTCTCATCTTCTTGAAACATCAAGAAACACCCACATAAGATTTGTATAAAATCTTCAACATTTTTTTTATAAATTGTTAAAAAAATGGGGTGTTGTTATTCAAGACTAGAAAAAGAAGAAATTGTTTCAAGATGCAAAGCAAGAAAAAGATACATGAAACAGTTTGTAAAAGCAAGACATGCATTTTCTGCTTCACATTGCATGTATTTAAGGTCTTTAAGAACCACCGGATCCGCCCTTCTACAATTCGCCACCGCTGAAACCACCCTACACCACCCGCCGGACCACCATTTACCACCCACTCTCCCCACCCCTCCGCCGCCGCCACCTCCCCCGCCGATGAGTCCAACGTCGGAAACATGGACAACTTCCACCACCAACACCGCCACCACCCCACTCCCGCCGCCGCCGCCGCCACCGCCGCCGTCCACGTGGGATTTCTGGGACCCGTTCATGCCGTCGTCGACGAGATCGGGGACGGTGGATGAGGAGGAATGGGAAGATAGGTCGACCACTGTTCCGTCGGAGACGGTGGCCGCCACCACCGTTGGGGCGGCGAGTGTGGCGGCGCCGCCGTCCGCCGGTAGTGGGTTTTCTAAGATCTCTGGGTCTACTGGTACTACTAGTGAAATGGCGGTGGTGGTGTCGACAAAGGTTAAAGATTTGGTGGAGATTATTAAAGAATTAGATGAGTATTTTCTTCAGGCGGCGGATTCCGGTGGGAAATTGTCGGCGTTGTTGGAAGTTCCGGCGTGTACCTTTCCCGGCCAAGGGTCGTCAGGTAAATTAAGGGTTTGGCTAAACGTACTCACGTGACTTATTCACCTTAGTAGTAGGGCTGCAAACGAATCAAACGTTTCGGTGAACAGTTCGTGAACCGTTCGGCGGGAAGTTCGTTTGTTTATTAAAAAACGAACACGAATAAGAAATTCTGTTCATTTAGTAATTTTATATATTCTGTTTATTGAACAATTGTTTGTGTTCGTTTGTTTCCATTTATGTTCATAAACATTAGTTTGTGCTCATTTGTGTTCATCAACGTTCGTTTTTGTTCATTGCCTAAAATTAACAAACGAACACGAACAAGTTCATTTCCTTAACAAACGTACACAAACATAAAATCTAGTTCGATAAGTGTTCGTGAACGCTTCACGAAGACATATATTTTTTAACAAACGAACACAAACAAGGTCTTGTTCGTGTTCGTTTGCAGCCCTACTACTTAGTAGTAAGAGGGGTTCATTGAAAATAATAGTGGGTACTCATGACCCACAATCCTATAGTAATAAAGCTTTTATGTAAATTAAATAAAATAAAATAATAGTTCAAGTTTTAAAAATAAACTAATTTGGGAACAATGATTCCAAGATAGCGATGTGATGTTATGAGTATCAATCACGTGCACTTGACGTGTGTTCTTTTGTCTATCTGAATCTGTAACATGCTAAACAACATTAAAATCCACTAGGCAATTGAAGTATTGAATGGTTTTGTTAAATTTTGATTAATATTAATCTTGGATGTGGAAAAAAAGTTTAGGGTTGACTTCAAAGGTCAAAGCTTGAAATCCTGAGTTTATGTAATGTGTTATAGGTAAAGTTCAAGGGTATGGGAAGAATTTGAGCCCGTTGTTCGGCTCGTGGAGCTCGACCCCGAAGTTGAATGTGTTTGGATGCGATGGCATGGGCGGAGTTAGCGCGGTTGGTGGTAGTCTTGGTGTTGGTGTTGGTGTTGGTGTTGGTGTTGGGAGCCATTGTTCTACGGTGGAGAGATTGTATGCATGGGAGAAGAAGCTATACCAGGAGGTTAAGGTAACAATAATACTGTGACAATGTGATATTATCATTTTAGTTAAATGTGCATGTCTTTATATATGTTTTTTATATGGTATAAATGTTACCAATAGCTTTGTTCTGAGTGGGATTTTACTGGGTACGTTTGTTTGTTTGTTTGTTTTCTGACTGGATGTTATATTTTTTGATGGGGTTGTAGAATATGGAGAGTACAAAGATTGAGCATGCAAAGAGGGTGGAGCAATTGAGGAAAATGGAGCTTAAGAGGGCTGATTATATGAAGACTGAGAAAGCAAAAAAAGAGGTGAGAAGTTGGAGTCTGTAATGATGGTTTCTTCGCAGGCGATCGAGTCAACGTCGGATGAAATAGTCAAACTCCGAGAGGAAGAGCTTTACCCGCAACTTGTTGAGCTTGTTAAAGGGTTAGTCTTCTTTTTTTAACTTCATTTTGATTATGATCATATTGAACATGAACTGGTTGAAATCATGGAGCCATGACCCAAGTCCTAAACCATGGTTTGGTTTTTATTTTAGAGATATTAAATCAAGTATGAGGGTTTGATTCAAACTGGCTAAGAAGTTGAAACTGGGTAGAGACAGTTTAGTGTCATGGTTCTAGCCAAAACTACCAAACTGTGAAACGGATCACCTGAGACCCTTACATTCCTTTGTGACAAACTCACAAATTCATCCACTCGCATTTAATGGAACATACAAATGTAAATAGAGCTTGCTTTCACCTTTCCCCTACCTTTTCTTCACTAAGGCTATATGGTGTGGGTCGCGCCACATAAGCGAGGGGCTTTATCGTTAACTTGCACGTTGTGGGATAACACCCCTTTAAAGCCCCCTTTAACTATTTAAAAAAAAGAAAAAGAAACTAGAATATAAAAACGATTCTGATTGGCTAAAGTCTAAACCACGTGGGACCCCTCCTCTCCTTCCTTTCACCCCCGCCGTTGCTTTGACTGAGGTGGGGCGGTTGTTGGGGGTGCCATCATGTACACATGGCATGGGCCGCTACCCCACACTGTATAGGCTAATAGATAAGCGAATTAGATTCGAGTATGTGCCTTTTCTACTCACACATCCGAGAAAAAAACTGTTTTTTCATCTGTGCTCATAAAAAACAATACGCAAATAAAAAAGGTCCTTCCCATGATAAATGATACGCCGACCGCACTAGAGTATCTACATTGTATGTTCGCAAATCCTTATAATTTGTCTTTTTGTCTGCCTCATGGATCATGATGCTTGGGTCAGATTCCGGGTATGGGTATCTACTTTTCTATGCTCGTGACTCATGGTTTATATATCGTTATCAGACTAAAGAAATGTTACGTGAGTAAAGGTATATATGCACGACGGATATGTTACGTGAGTAAAGGTATATGCACGACGGATCTCATGGCTATAAATGCGATTTTGTCTTTACACAACGATAGAGACATAACACACCTGGCATAATGATGACTGTTTTCATAATTTTCCTGTTTACGGTCCTTTCGCATATGATATTTTTCAAAGCAATATCTTGTACCATATGGTCAAACCCAAAGGACTAGAATTGTATGCCAGGTGATACGCTGATGCAAGTTGTACTAACTACCACAACCACTAGTACCATTTATTTTGACTTTTTCTGGTCAAAATTGGAATCAAAACACTCCTAAAAGATCTTATTTTCTTGCAGGTTAATGGGAATGTGGAGGAATCTGTATGAATGCCACCAAGTCCAAATGCACATAGTCCAGCAACTCAAGTACCTCCACGCCACCCAGTCAACGGACCCCACTTCTGAACTCCACCGCCAAGCGGGTCTCCAACTTGAGCTCGAGGTCCAACAATGGCACCAATCCTTCTGCAGCCTCGTAAAAAGTCAACGTGACTACGTCCAGTCATTGACCGGTTGGCTCCGCCTCAGCCTCTTCCAGATCGGAAAAACCGCGTTATCACACACCAAGCAAGACTCCCCCATCTACACCCTTTGTGAAGAATGGCATCTCGTGGTCGATAACGCCCCTGACAACGTCGCATCCGAGGGCATCAAAGCGTTACTCACCGCGGTTCATGCGATAGTAGTCCAACAAGCCGAAGAGCAGAAGCAGAAGAAAAGGGCAGACTCGTCGTATAAAGTGTTCGAGAAAAAAATGTCCGTGCTCCGGGCTCTTGAACGTAAGTTTGGCCCGTTTTCAAGCTCGTCGAACGGGAAGGACCAGGTTGGGGACAAACGGGCCAAGGTGGAGTCGTTGAGGGCGAAGACTGAGGAAGAGAGAGGCAAATACGAGAAAACGATCAAGGTAACGAGAGCCATGACTTTGAGTAACTTACAAATCGGATTGCCTCATGTTTTTCAAGCGGTGACGGGTTTTGCTAACGTGTGGACCCATGGGTTCGAGTCTGTCTACAACCGAGCCAAGCGGCCCGAGGAGGTGCATGATGTAAAGAGGCTAATGCTTTAGGGCAGGCTTGTTGTAAGACTTTAGTGTGTTTTGGCACATCAATGAGACACATGTGTTAACATGTGTGCACCAAAAGGTTTGGACTTTAAAGTGTGTTTTGATTCCCTTTTGATCTTTTTTGTTTTAGGACATGTTCGAGGCATGAGAAAAAGTTAAAGGAATCTAAAGAGAATTCGCCACTTGAGACAAATTAGACAACCAAAATAAAACATTATGAAGGGTTTAAAGGGCATCCTTGGTTCTTTAGTGTTTGTTTGTATTAAAGATAGTAGAAAAGATAATATTTTTTAGTTAAACCATCATTATGAGAGGACTAGAGGAGAAAGCTCATCTTTTGAGAAAAACTTAGATCATCCATATTGATAAATGACTTTAATCAATTAATAAAATTTTGGAAAAGAAATTAATAAAACACAAGTTTTGTTAATAAAAGAGTTAATTGCCAAAATTGTCCAGGTTTGGGTACGTTTGCCATTTTCGTTCAAAATGACATATTTGTACTAAATTGCCCCCAACGTTTGTAACTTTTTGACATTTTCATCCAAACTACTAACTTAGTTTATTTTTTCTGTTAAGTTGAGGATATTTGGATGAAACTGACAAATATGACGATTTTGGCAATTTACTCAAACTCTTTTAAATTTCTTTTATTTAATTAATTTTTTTTACATATATAATAAAAAAGAATATACATGCAATTTTTATATGAAAAAAATAATAGCTTTGTCACATAATTTTTATAAATTTTTATCCAAATCACTGACTCGGTTTATTTTTTCTGTTAAGGTGAATGATGTTTTAAATTTTATAAATCAAGACATAAATTAATTTACAGCTTCTTTATATAAATCCGTTTTATAAAGAGAAAACGTTATTGGTGTGCAACACATAACAATCGATTACAAATTTTAGTATTTATCAGTTGTAGAGATAGAAAAAAATTGTAAAACATTACATATTTTTTAAAATTTGTTGAGCACCTAGGAAATATGTTGGTAAAAATAAAATATTTATTTAATTAAGATTATGAGGGTAACTAACTAATACTTATTCTGAGTGGCTTGAGTAAAGAAACTTTTGGTTTATAGCATTATAATTACAATTTGGTGGGTAATTTTAAGGTTTGGTAACGATACGTTGTTTGATAGAGGGGGGAGGGCACTGGCTTCTGTTTTTCCTTAGGAGCGAATTTAAAATAGTAGAAGATGAATTACAAACTTGGTACATATGATAAGATTTTTTTATTTGACATTTTTCAATAAGGCACCAGCATTTTAGTTACTTAAAATTTAGAGGTTTAAGTAGATTTTATTTTTATAAAACTGATTTATATAAAAAAATAGAAATTAATTTCTGTCTTAGTTGATAAACATCTTTCGCCTCAATAGAAAAATTAACTTAGTTAGTGGTTGAATGAAAACTGATAAAAATTATGTGACAAAGCTATTATTTTTTTCATATAAAAATTGCATATATATTCTTTTTTATTATATATGTAAAAAAATTAATTAAATAAAAGAAATTTAAAAGAGTTTGAGTAAATTGCCGAAATCGTCCCCATAGTTTTATATTTGCCAGTTTCATCCAAATATCCTCAACTTAACAGAAAAAATAAACTAAGTTAGTGGTTTGGATGAAAATGACAAAAAATTACAAACGTTGGGGGCAATTTGGTACAAAAGTGTCATTTTGGACGAAAATGGCAAACCTGCCCAAACATCAGGGACGATTTTGGCAATTAACTCGGATTAAAATAAAGAGTTATATGACAAAATTACTAAAACCGACATTTATCTTTATTACCAATTTTTAAAATAAATATAGAAAAGAGGGTCTAGGATAGGGATTGATATAACATAGAATGAGAGATGGAGGCGGTGATAATATGACATTGAGGTGGTGGAAGTAAAAGATAAAGGCGTGGGCTATTCACACACTTAAAACGCTCCGCTTTGGCTAAAGCGGAGCGTTTTATGTTAAAGTAAACAGACAAGGGCTGAGCATGTCAGTCCTTGTCTGGTGACCTCGTACCGAAGCATCCCGCTTTGGCCAAAGCGGGACGTTTTGGTCTGGCAGTTTATTTTTGGGGCAAAAAGTAGGGTTTTGGTGAAAAAAATGGGTTGTTGGTTGATTGTATTTGTCTATTTGGTTGCGTTTTTTATTGAAAGGTTGTAGATTTGAATTTTATTTTAATAAAACATATATAATTTAAAGTTGATAAAGTTATTTTATTTTTACAAAACATATATATATATACATATATATATAGGTAGAGGATCCTGTACATTAATCCAGAAGTGTGAGAAGTGTATTATAACACTATATATAACACCATATAAACACTGTATAACAATATGTAACACCATATAACACTATGTAACACTATATAACAAATATAACACTATAGTTTGTCTGATAGCATGTCTATGATAGATGTATAGTGTTATATATTGTTATTTAGTGTCATATAGTGTTACATAGTGTTATATGGTGTTAAATGGTGTTATATGGTGTTACATAGTGTTATACGGTGTTTATATGGTGTTATATATAGTGTTATAATACACTTCTCACACTTATGAATTAATATACACTATCCCTACCCTATATATATAGGGGACCGCTAAAATGAGAACCACCTCCAATTGTAAGAACCGTGATAACTTTTTGATCCGGGGCGAGTTGGACCAAATTTTTTTTTCATAAACGTAGATGCTTGTATTATAAACACATTTGTAAAAAAAATTCAAAAAAAAAATGTTGTGTGTGTAGTTTTGAACACCACAAGTTTTTGTTTACGGGTACCGTAAATTTTAAATAAAATTTACGGGTCCCGTAAACGTAAACTTTGGGTGCTCAAAACTACACACCCGACATTTTTTTTTGAATTTTTTTTTTACAAATATGTTTATAATACATGCATCTACGTTTATGAAAAATTTTTTTGGTCCACCTCGCCCCGTACGGTGTAGTTCTCACGGTTCTTACAACTGGATGTGGTTCTCATTTTAGCAGTCCCATATATATATATATATATTAGTGTTATTAATTTATCAAGTAATAAGTTATTTTTTTTGTTGGTTTGCCAATATTATTTAAATGTTGGATGAAACCTGTAGTGTCTTGCATTTTGAAACACTCGCCATTCTTCCGGTATTGTATATCAAGTTGTTTTCCGTCCTTCTGACACGCCTCATACAATATTAAATATAATTACAAAATCTTATTGAACGTGAACAAACCATCCATGTATGTTGCAAGTTAAATCCACAATCAATGTATAGAGCTGTAGCAACAGATTCAACAATATCACATTCGATATTAAATATATTTTTTCAGAAAAGCCTTATAAATATTCCCATCACAATCTATGACAAAACGGAACATAATCCCAGATTGTCTTGAGAAGCGCTTTTATCATGTGTCATATGTTGGATGGAATATATTTCAACTAGAGGAGTTCTGCTAGTGCAAAAAATGCGGTATCTCTATCGGTTATTCAGATCTCTATTCGGCCATCTTTCCAAACTGCAACACACGAATGTACAGAAAATCCCGAAGAAGTTTAACAGAGATCACCAGAAGCAAATCCTGTTGAACAACAATGTCCTGTTAATTGTTTCAGATGACATGCTTGGTAACAAAGAGGAACACTTTCTTCTTTTGTTCTTCAATCTTTGTTAGTTGTTAGTGTTTTATTTTTTTCTACTTTTAGAAAGGTTTGACCACCTCATGAAACGAGATTTCATAATCATGGGAAACGAAGAAATTTGATCTTGGAAGAGATCGAAGATTTGGGTACAACTTCAAGTCACGAAGATCACTCTGCAGTAGTTGATCATGACGACTGTAATAAAACGGAACATAATCCCAGATTGTCTAGAGAAGCGGTTTTATCATGTGCCATGTGTTGGACGGAATATATGGATGGAAAGCCCGCATAGATGGTAACATTCCTTGCCCATCAAAAGATATTGGTGGTTGTAATGATGGGACCCTTGATTTGAAACGCATTATGTGCGTTGATTGGATTGTAGATATTCTAGAGAAAGCAAACCGGGTATACAAAATCGTCAATAGTTACGGTGATCCGCAAACTTGTATGGAATTCAATGCGAGGTGATTGTTTTCTTTGAGTGCTAAAGACATTCAACCTCAAGATATGGCCAAGCCATTTTATTGAATTTGTTAACTGCTTCCTTTTTAAAGATTACGCCAACCCTCATAACGGCTACCTTGCATATATTTTTCAAAAAACCCTTATAAATATTCTCATCATAATCTATGATAAAATGGAACATAATCCCAGATTGTCTAGAGAAGTGCTTTTATCATGTGTCATATGTTGGATGGAATATAGTTCAACTAGAGGAGTTCTGCCAGTGCAAAAAATGCGGAAACGTTGCATAATTCATTTAGTTTCTGTTTGGCACCTTCAATCTCTGTTGCTTCATTAAAATTAACATTAGTTTCTGTTTGGCACCTTCAATCTCCGTTACTTCATTAAAATTACGAAGCGGTTTCTGTATCGGTTATTCAGATATCTATTCGGTCATCTTTCCAAACTGCAACACAGGAATGTACAAAAAATCCCGAAGAAGTTTAACAGAGATCACCGGAAGCAAATCCTGTTGAACAACAATGTCATGTTAATTGTTTCAGATGACATGCTTGGTAACAAAGAGGAACACTTTCTTCTTTTGTTCTTCAATCTTTGTTAGTTGTTAATGTTTTATTTTTTTCTACTTTTAGAAAGGTTTGACCACCTCACGAAACGAGGTTTCATAATCATGAGAAACGAAGAAATTTGATCTTGGAAGAGATCGAAGATTTGGGTACAACTTCAAGTCACGAAGATCACTCTGCAGTAGTTGATCATGATGACTGTAATAAAACGGAACATAATCCCAGATTGTCTAGAGAAGCGGTTTTATCATTTCCGGTGCCGGAGAGTACTGGAATATGAAGTTTGTAGAGAATTGGTCAAGTTCTCGTTTCTTCATTCGTTCTAACGGTTCTCGTGATATTTAGCGTTCTCAATTAAACCCTCCCCTATCTATCCATCCATCCATCCATCCATCTGTGTGTGTCACATCCATCCTGTTATAGCAATCGATATTGTTTAATTTTACAAATTTGTTTTGTCACACCCCGAAATATCAGAGTATTGGCGTGACTGGACTGGTATCTTCATTGCACAGCGGAAGCAAAATAAGCTAAGTCTTTTAGAAATTGAACGCCCACTAAGTACTCGACTCTTCATGGTTCTCCTATTCCAACCGTGCCTTGTCTTAGAAATGCAACCTGAGAAAGAAACATGCGAAAAATCAACATAAAGTTGAGCGAGTTCATAGTTTGTTTGTAAAAGATTTGAAATAAATCTTTTTGAATAACCGCTTTTTGAAGTATTGTTGAGAAAACGAATTTAAAATCATTTTCTTGTATGTATCATGTTTAAATCAAGTATTTTTGTGTACACCAAGTACATGGGGAGTACTTGTTGTGACTCCCTGTCGGAGTACTCGTTCTGACTCCTTGGCGGAATACTCGTTCTGATTCCTTATCGGAGTACTCGTTCTGACTCCTAGGCGGAATACTCGTTCTGATTCCTTATCGGAGTACTCGTTCTGACTCCTTGGCGGAATACTCGTTCTGATTCCTTATCGGAGTACTCGTTCTGACTCCTTGGCGGAATACTCGTTCTGATTCCTTATCGGAGTACTCGTTCTGACTCCTTAAAACGCATCATACTTGGTACTCGTTCTCACCAAGAGTGCCTCTTGTTTTTGTATCATATCATCATTGTAACATTTGTAAACTCTTGTATTTGTATTTCCCCGTAGTTTAAAAAAAACTAGAATTCGTATGAATGCACATTTCGAAAAATACGCTTGTCTGAAAAACCGGTATAAAACATAAGCTTTTCGTAAACCATTTGTGTCAGTTAAAACTTGCTTGTAAAATGGTTTATAAGTATGTAATTCTTGTATGCTTTGCATAAAGTGCATGTCTTTCCACCCCAAAAACATTTATAAAAATGTAAAACCATAAAAGGTGGGGTTATGAACTCACCTGAATATTCCTGTGCAAAGCTAGCTATATACGACTTTGTGATGTCGTTTCCAAGACTTGACTTGCTAGCGTGTATTCTACAATATTCCTAACACGGAATATCTTATAAGTTTCTAATTAACGCAGTAACTAACTACGTGTAATCGAGCTCTACCGAATCGTTAATCGAACGATTTGACGGTAAATAGTTAACTTAATGAAAATGACTAAGTTAAACTGCCGCGAGAAGTCGTTTGAGTATGTAGGAATATTCGTATGAAAGTATTATATAATAAGCTTGTATTATATATACATTGCGTCTTGTATATTTTTGCCAAAATATATGTATATGCCGTTTCGGCGTTCGTAATAAATATAAAATATTATATTTATTTTATAAGAACTTCATCGAGTCGTTGAATAGATAAACTGTATCTATTTTGTAAAAGAATTCGTGTGTTTGAAATAAATATACATCTATATTTATTTTATAAAACAAGATCGTGTTGTTTGATGTTTGAAATTAATATATAAGCTATATTTATTTTATAAAAGCGTTTCTGAGCTTCGATGTTTAAACTAAACATAAATAGTTATGTTTATTTATAAAGTATTTCCGAGTTCGTTGAAATAAATATAATAATAACTATATTTATTTGTCGTCGAAATAATTTCCGTATCGTTGTTTTCGTAAGTTGTAAGTTGTTGTCGAAAGAACTCTATATTTGTATCTCGTTTTATAAAAGTCACTCAAAAGCACATTTTGCTTTATAATAAAACTCGTTTTATTTTACGGTTTTTCTCAAAAAACGGGCAGAGTTTCCTCTGTTTTTGGACGGCCCCGACAACTCAAGTTGTCGTTTTATTTTCAAAATTCAACAATATTCATGTAATTTGTCAAATCTATATCAAATGTAAATTATAGTTAAATCGGTTCGAGCTCGTTATCACTACAAAATAACGAAATAATTCACGCCGTAAAATCTTTACCAAATCTTCGCGTGTCGATATGCCGAACATGCTGACCGAGTTGACTGAGTCAACCAGGTTGACCGAGCTGACTCGCTGAGTTGACCCGTAGGCTGACCTGAACTGATCTATGACTCGAGCCGAACCAAAACGTCATGTTGACCGAACCGAAACTGAGCCCCGAACCAACTCTGAAACTTGAACTGAAATAGTCACCACCACAGCCACCACCGCTGCTGGTGTCTCCGACGCCGGCTGCCACCGTCGGCCATCACCTGACATCATCATCCTAAGCACATCGTCATCTTCAACAGCTGAAAATCAGCATCATTATCGACAACAGAATCTTCAATCTAAAAAAAATGGAAGATGAACATGGGGGTTTACCGTGAACCCGTCGGACCACAGTCACCGCCGCCTAACTCCGCCTCTCTCGCCGGACTTTTAATGTCGACCACCGGTCAAAGGGACTGACCGGCGGTCCGAGTCTTCGACCGTCGGTCCTCCCTCTCTCTCTCGCCTCTCAGTCTCTCTCTCTTCTCGGTGCTCTCTCTCTCTTTCTCTCTGTTGCGCCGCCGCACACCACCACCAGACGGTGGTGGTGATCCGTTTCATCTAACGAGGAAGGGGGGCGTCTCGTGTGAAGTTGTGTAGCCGGAGAAGACGACCGGCGTCGCTCTTTTGACCGGAGGACAGTCGTAACCGGTGCCTCCTCCTCTCCTCCTTGCGGCTGTCGGACCAATTTCGAGAGGGTGAGAGAGATCGAGTGTGTGTCTGCACATATATTCAAGTGAGAGAAAGTGAGTATGTGAGCTTGATTTTTTTTGTGGGTATAGTTATGTGGTATGCAGACAATGAGGGTCATTTAAATAGAGATTTGAGGGTTCAAGTTTCTTTTGTGTATTTATTTTATATGCAGGTCATATATGTTATCCTTTGAATCAAGATTTCTATTAATTGAGTAAATCTTTTGTAAGATTTTGTAAAGATTGTGTAGATCTCAATAAGATTTTAAGGAAAAGATCTGATATATTATGTACAGGTTTAGGCTTGTGGGTTTTGGGCTTGGGCCCAAGGCCCACAAGTCCATCTCACGTGTAAGTGGCCCGTATTTCCTACGAGATCTGATATCGTGACCCATACTCCATAAGCATAAAATATTCGTGTAACATCCATATTTGTCGGCGTCGTCAGTATTTCGTACGGTTTCAGTCCGTTGTCATTTGATGTTCCGCAGATTCTACGCGAATCTTCATATGCGTACTGTAGAGTCGGATAAGCGTTCCTAGGCACTCCAAGGCTTGGTTAATTTAATTTGCGTCGTAAACACTATTTATTATCGCGTAATCAACTGTTAATCACGTAATTAAGGGCGTAAATTACCGGTTGTCACATTCTCCACTGTTAATAAAATTTCGTCCTCGAAATTTATTTTACGTTAACTCCTTAGAGTTACATTATGCGTAGAAAATACGAATAGTACCAAAGTGAACGATCATGAAATCGAATCAAGACTTATTCGAATGATGTGAATTCAAGGACGTATCACAAGATGCAAATGAATTCTAGAAATGATCGCATCCAATAAATGGACTTAGATTCAACAAGCTCAAATGTAATAGTTTGCATGAAACGCTCGATCGTGATCAGCGCAAGCTGCAAGTTCTACCGACACCACAAGGTGTCGTAGTGAATGAAACAATTCAAATATTGCGGTGATCGAACAAGTATCACCCGTGTTTTGCATAAGACACTCAACCGTGATTAGCCCAAGCTACAAGTTTGTACTGACACCACAAGGTGTCGAAATCAACAAACGACTTAATGGAGTCGTAGACCAAACAAATCTACTACGACTCAGAACAATGGAACGCTTGTTAAAAAGAATTTTGAATATGATGCTCCCAATACATCATATGATGCTTTGAATTGAATATGTGTAATGGACAAGTTCAAACAATTGAATTTGACTTCGGCGCAAGCCGACAATAAATACATGTATTGACAAGGAAACTTTCGGCATGGTCACAACGAAAAACCATGTATGTAACTTGAAAAGAAAAGAAATTTCAAGAAAATGTGTTGACTTGATAACAAAGAAGCCAACAATTACAATAATGCGGGTCATTCGAATCACAAGCGAAATAATATTTGAACTTTAATGAAACGCTTTATTCGAAATGAAACCACATGCGTAACAAACGATGCATGCGTAACATATGAATTTTCAAGAATTGAAGCAAATGAATATTCGTTATACTGAAAGAAATGATCGTGACACAATGACCATTAAGAGGAGTAGAGATACGAAAATCTACTCAGTAAAAGTGAAAGTCGAAATTTCAATAAAGGAAATTTAAGGACTTTACCTGGGGTTGCATGTGATAACCAGTTGTTAGGTGACATTACCAAGGAATGTCAAACATAGCGTATTCGTCGTTAATGCGATAGGGGGAATGTGGAGACATGTGTCTTCTCCTTGGTGTGATTCGTGTCGTTTGCAGGACCGCGTGCCAAACTGCCGCTTCCTGATCGATAGTCGCATGTGTCGTACTTCAACCTCCGTTGATGTATGGCTTTAGTCTCACGTATACCTGTGCGCTAGCGTTTCGTTTCGCGTAGAATGTGATGTACTCCGACATCTGTTGACGTAAAATTTGAGTTCTATGTATTCTCGTGCACTAGCGTTTTGTTATGCGTAGGCTGCCTGCTCGGGAAGTTAAAACATCATAGACAATATGTATAATTGTGTGTGCCCGAATTAATATTTGCAGTTCCTACGTGATGACCTTTAATGAACTTCAACATAAGTTTCCGAAGGTCTTACATGCATGTTTCCTAAACTCTCAGAGTTTCGTGTACTGTATGCGACTGTTTTGTGTACCGTGTATAAAACACCACTATAGCGTATGTTTTGAAAACAAAATTTTTTTACTGTTTGTTTTTCGGCAACGGTTGGAGACCATATTCGAGTACTAGGCGTTCTGTATGTATTCAGGTTTTAATATTCTAAGTTCCCAAAGGAAAGTGAGGTTAGAGCCTAGCTATCTCTATAGAAAACCTTATTCGCTGTAACCTATAGCTCTGATACCAATCTGTCACACCCCGAAATATCAGAGTATTCGCGTGACTGGACTGGTATCTTCATTGCACAGCGGAAGCAAAATAAGCTAAGTCTTTTAGAAATTGAACGCCTACTAAGTACTTGACTCTTCATGGCTCTCCTATTCCAACCGTGCCTTGTCTTAGAAATGCAACCTGAGAAAGAAACATGCGAAAAATCAACATAAAGTTGAGCGAGTTCATAGTTTGTTTGTAAAAGATTTGAAATAAATCTTTTTGAATAACCGGTTTTTGAAGTATTGTTGAGAAAACGAATTTAAAATCATTTTCTTGTATGTATCATGTTTAAATCAAGTATTTTTGTGTACACCACGTACATGGGGAGTACTTGTTGTGACTCCCTGTCGGAGTACTCGTTCTGATTCCTTATCGGAGTACTCGTTCTGACTCCTTGGCGGAATACTCGTTCTGATTCCTTATCGGAGTACTCGTTC
Organism: Helianthus tuberosus; assembly: GCA_030545235.1. NCBI lineage: Eukaryota > Viridiplantae > Streptophyta > Magnoliopsida > Asterales > Asteraceae > Helianthus > Helianthus tuberosus. The sequence continues at coordinate 79,455,174 of CM060372.1, read as the reverse complement.
TGACTCCTTGGCGGAATACTCGTTCTGATTCCTTATCGGAGTACTCGTTCTGACTCCTTGGCGGAATACTCGTTCTGATTCCTTATCGGAGTACTCGTTCTGACTCCTTAAAAGGCATCATACTTGGTACTCGTTCTCACCAAGAGTGCCTCTTGTTTTTGTATCATATCATCATTGTAACATTTGTAAACTCTTGTATTTGTATTTCCCCGTAGTTTAAAAAAAACTAGAATTCGTATGAATGCACATTTCGAAAAATACGCTTGTCTGAAAAACCGGTATAAAACATAAGCTTTTCGTAAACCATTTGTGTCAGTTAAAACTTGCTTGTAAAATGGTTTATAAGTATGTAATTCTTGTATGCTTTGCATAAAGTGCATGTCTTTCCACCCCAAAAACATTTATAAAAATGTAAAACCATAAAAGGTGGGGTTATGAACTCACCTGAATATTCCTGTGCAAAGCTAGCTATATACGACTTTGTGATGTCGTTTCCAAGACTTGACTTGCTAGCGTGTATTCTACAATATTCCTAACAGCTGTGCAAGCTTTTAAGATGGGATTACAAAAGGATTCTCAGTTTTATCAGGATCTTGTAATGAATCCCTGCAGGAATCTCGATGAAGCTCGTAACAGGGCCTTGAGATATATCCGTCTGGAAGATGACAAGAAGATGCAAGAAAGGATGAACTCATCCAACACTTATGAATCGACTAATAGGAAGTCGGAATCCTCATTTAAGTCATATCGGCCTAAGCCATATGGTAGAAATGAAAACAAGAGAGTGAATGCTGTCGAAGATGAGGATCCTGAAGAGTATCCTGAATTGTCTGAATATTGTTTTTCTGTTAATATTCCTGAATTGATGTATGCTATGCAGGGTCTAGGAGACAAGGCTAGATGGCCTCGAAAGAATCAACAAAAGGCTGACTGGAAAGATAAGTCGAAGTGGTGTGCTTTCCACGAAGATTTCGAACATATGACTGAGGATTGCATTGCTTTAAGGAAAGAAATAAGCTACCTTCTGAGCAAGGGATATCTGAAAGATCTCTTAGGAAAAAAGAAGAATAAGGGTCAGGATACTGAGAAGGATCCTGAACGAGCAGCATCGCCTCCCGCGGATGCCAAGATAATCAACTTCATTTCGGGGGGATCCGACATTTGTGGAACTTCGTATTCGGCAGCAAAGAGACATGCAAAGGAAGCCAAAGCCGAAAGGGGAGACAAACCTGTCAGGATGACTACACTCACAACTGACAAAGTGATCACATTTGATGCTGATGACAGGGATACTGTCCAGGATCCTCACCATGATGCTCTGGTAATAACGTTATATGTGGCTAACCATTTTGTACGCAGGATATTGGTTGATAATGGCAGCTCCGTCAACATAATCCAGCTAGAGACACTTAAAAGAATGAATGTATCTCCAATGGATATAACTTTGAAGTCCACCGTGCTTGTTGGGTTCAGCGGAGAGGCCAGAAACACAGTGGGAGAGATAAAGTTGCCGGTATACGTTGAAGGAGTCAACTCGATACAACGTTTCTGTGTGATGGACTCTCTATCCTGCTATAACATTATCCTGGGAAGACCATGGATTCACGATATGAAGGCCGTGCCATCAACATATCACCAATGCATCAAGATACCTACCCCTTGGGGAGTTGTTAAAGTTGATAGCGATCAGCAGGAGGCGAAAGAATGCTACTCATCCTCGATGAAATCCTCAGCCAAAACTAGTGCAGCATAGCAATTAAAGACGCGGGCCCAGGATATCGTGGAGGATCCGGAGCAGGATGTGAAGAAAGTTATCCTGGACCAGGATAACCCCGATATTTCGGTGCTCGTAGGGACCAATATCCCTCAGGATATTGAGGAACAATTAATTAACTTTTTGAAATGCAGGATGTCTACATTTGCATGGAAGCATGAGGATATGACAGGCATATCCAAAGATATTATCACTCACAAGCTTGGAATTGATAAATCATTCAAGCCTGTGCAACAAAAAAGAAGGAAGTTTGCTCCTGAGCGGAACACGATTATCCAGGAGGAAGTTGAAAGATTATTAAAGTCAAGAATGATCAGAGAGGTTAAGTTCCCAAGGTGGCTAGCAAACGTGGTTGTAGTACAGAAGAAGAATGGGAAATGGAGAGTTTGTGTAGACTACACAGACTTGAACAAAGCTTGTCCTAAAGACCCATTTCCTCTTCCCCATATTGATGCAATGGTAGATGCCACTGCCGGGCATGAAATGCTGACCTTCATGGACGCATCCTCAGGATTTCAACAGATCCAAATGGAGCCTTCTAACCAGGAGGATACCGCCTTCATGACGCCAACAGGTATTTACTGTTATACAGCTATGCCTTCTGGTTTGAAAAATGCAGGTGCAACATACCAAAGATTGGTAAACATGATGTTTAAAGACAAACTGGGGGACACCATGGAGGTGTACATTGACGATATGGTGGTAAAATCAAAGAAAGCTCAGGATCACCTCCAGGATATTAAAGGAGCATTTGATATCCTGGATCAATACAACATGAAGCTGAATCCTGCTAAATGCCATTTCGGAGTAGGGGCAGGAAAGTTTCTTGGGTATATGGTGACGAAAAGGGGGATAGAGGCAAGCCCGGAGCAGATCAAAGCTATCCTGGATATAAAATCACCCTCGAATATGAAGGATGTACAAAGATTAACAGGCCGAGTAGCAGCTCTAAACAGATTTATCTCAAGATCCTCAGAGAAATGCAAAGACTTCTATGATATCCTAAAGAAGAACAAAAGATTCGAATGGGGGGAAAAGCATGAAGCAGCTCTACAGGATTTGAAACGGTATCTCTCAACCGCACCTCTATTGATGAAGCCGGAAAACGGCGAACCACTATCCCTGTACCTTGCTGTATCAGGGAATGCTGTAAGTGCCGTTCTTATAAAAGACCATGAAGGTCAGCAGTATCCTGTTTATTATGTTAGTAAAAGTTTGTTAGATGCTGAAACTAGGTATTCTCATTTAGAAAAATTGATACTAGCATTAATTATGGCATCAACGAAACTTAGGCATTATTTCGAGACACATAGGATACATGTTAAAACAAACTATCCTATTAAAAATGTGCTTAGGAAACCAGAGATGTCAGGCAGGATGGCCAAGTGGTCAGTAAAGTTAAGTGCTTATGATTTAGTATATGAACCTAGGAATGCCATAAAGTCTCAGGCTTTAGCTGACTTTGTGGCTGACTTTAGTAGTGACATTCAGGATGAGGTAGATCTAGAAGTTCAACAGCTAGGAGAATCCTCAGGATCCTGGACATTATATACTGATGGTGCATCTAATGTAAGAGGAGTAGGATTAGGAATACTACTAAAATCGCCACAGGGGGACATATTACCCCAGGCTATTAGGTGTGAATTTCCTGCTACTAATAATGAAGCAGAGTATGAGGCTTTAATTGCAGGATTAGAGTTGGCTAAGAGCATGAGTATAAAAAATTTGCAAGTGTATGTTGACTCTTTGTTAATTACTAACCATTTTAATGGATCCTATGCAGTTAAGGGTGAGAAATTAATCGAATATCTCGATATTCTCAAAAAATTAGCAGGATATTTCGATGTTTTTATACTTGAACAGGTACCAAGGGAAGATAATGCTGAAGCGGATGCCCTAGCAAATTTGGGATCATCGATCAGGATACCTGAAGGGACGCAAATACCAATATTACATGTCTTATATCCTGCAACGAATCCTCAGGATAAAGAAGTAACTAGTATACAGAATCCTGGAGCAGAATATCCTGAGGAGGATCCTAAATCCTGGACGGCTCCAATCATGAGATATCTCAAAGAAGGACACATCCCTGGAAATGAAAATCCTAAGGCATTTAGGATGAAGGTATCACGGTTCACTATTATAAATAATATTTTATACAAGAAATCTCTTGCAGGACCGTATTTGAGATGCTTGGAGGATCTTGAAGCCAAAGAAGTCCTTCAGTATATACATGAAGGGGATTGTGGTAACCATGCTGGGGGCAGATCGTTATTCTCAAAAATATTAAGAACAGGATATTATTGGCCAACAATGAGAAAAGATGCCGCAGAATATGCTCGAAAATGTGACTCATGTCAAAGACATAGTAACATACTGCATCAACCGGCTGAACCATTATATCCTATTGTTTCCCCTTGGCCATTTATGAAGTGGGGGATGGATATAGTGGGAAAGCTACCAAAAGCTCCGGGAGGAAAAGTCTTTATGCTAGCAATGACGGATTATTTCTCTAAGTGGGTTGAAGCTGAAGCATTTGTTCAAGTTAGAGACCAAGAAGTAGTATCCTTCATAAAGAGGAATATCCTGACCAGATTTGGAGTACCAGCTGAGATAATCTGTGACAATGGTTCTCAGTTCATAAGTAAGAGGACTACAGACTTTTGCAAGAGTTGGGGAATCAAAATGATCACATCTACTCCGGTACATCCTCAAGCAAATGGACAAGCAGAATCCTCTAACAAGATAATTGTCAACAACTTAAAGAAAAGGCTTGGAGCCAAAAAAGGAAAATGGGCAGAAGAATTACCCTTTGTTTTATGGGCTGACAGGACAACGATAAAGAATGCAACAGGTCAAACCCCATTTTCGTTGGTGTTTGGAGCAGAAGCAGTGATTCCAACGGAGATGACAATACCTACTGCAAGATCTATCTTAAGTGATCCTGAGAAGAATCCTGAAGCCTTGAGTCAGGATTTAGACACTATAGATGAAAAGAGAGATGCGGCAAGGCTAAGGATGGCAGCATATCAACAGAGAATATCCAGGGCATATAACAAGAATATTAGAACCAGAAGATTCAAGGTTGGAGATTGGGTATTAAGAAAGGCTTTCCAAAATACTACTAATCCTGCCGATGGCAAATTAGCTCCAAAATGGGAAGGACCATATGAAGTTGAATCAGAAGCAGGGAAAGGAGCATATAGACTCAAGAATATGGAGGGAGATATGCTACCGAGATCTTGGAATGCTATACACCTTAAGCTCTATTTCAAGTGAGTCTAGAATTTAATTTCTAACTCAAGATGGTATGAATTCTTACTTCTTTTAAATATGTTTGGTGTAATTTGTTCTTTATAACCTGATACTGACTTAAGCATCGGAGGGGTGTTAGCCAAGCTAACACCCACCTTAGTTTACATTTGTTTTGCAAGATATGTTTCAGGATATAGCTCCAGAATATGCGCTCGGGATAACTCAGAAGATTAGAGGATTGGCCCCCTCTCTCACGTTTAAGGGATACTGATCCCTTCACAGGTTTAAAGGTATTCACCTTTCTTCCGAATTGGGTTTAAACACCCCGCCTGGAGCGCAAGTTATTCAGGGATAGTTCAAGGTGGCGGGACCAGTCCATGTAAAAGTGGCTGACAATTTCGTTACCATTGGCTATATCCTGAATCCTAACGGTATATGAGGATTGATCACCCTCTCTCACGAAAGGGTATTTTCATACTCTCTAAGGTTTAAAGGTTTTCACCTTTCTAAGTCTTGGAGTTTATACACTCCCGCCTGTAGCGCATGAAAAATTGGGATTTTCCCCAGGATACAAAGGATTTATCTCCAGTACATCCTTGGGTTATACCCTCGGGACGAGAAAAATTGCTTATGCCATGGAAACTGACATTAAATAGATTTCTAAGATACTTGAAGACATTGTACACAGGGGACATCCCTGCCAATATGGTGGTGTAAGGCTAAAAGAATGAAGTTTGCGACTAATGCATTAAGTACCTTGCACTGGGGACATCTTCATTGGAAGAGTTGCAAAGGGATTGAAGTTCGGTAATAGGTTTATATCCTATGTCTGGTATGATTTTTCCTTTGTAAGCCTCATTTAAATTTCTAGTAACATCATGTTAAGTATCTTGACATATATCCTCAAAGTCCTTTTAAGGATATTTGATTAGGATGTTTGAAACTGGTATTGGCTTGGAACTTTGATCATCATCAAAACTTGGTTTTGAGGAGATAAACTATTTCTTACTTTCTAAAGAAATTTTTATAAAATTGAAAGAACGTCTAGAAGATCCATTTAAAAGGCTTCTGCAGTATGTTTCTAAGCATACTGGTCAGGATATTTTGCAAAATAACAGTATGAAATTTTTACAAAGCTAAGACTTACACTAAACAATGCAAAGTAACAGAAAGAAAAGTCAAAAGATGAAATTATTCTTAAAGCGATCAATACTGGTTGATAACCGAAGGTTTCATCCTGAAACCCAGGACCCATCCGCCTTCGGTTATCAAATTGTTTAGAGATAGAAATGAAAATTGTTCATAAAGACATAAAATTGTTCGAATGAAAATAAGCTCTAGGGGGTAGTGCCTTCTTGCTCCATAGCGGTTTCAGCAGCATCCATTTTGGGATCCGCCTCAGCATCCTTGTCAGCATCGATTGCCTTTTCAACTGCTTTAGAAGGATCATCGACAGTTGATTTGGAAGAGGTACCGCCAAGATTCTTCAGCTTGGTCTCCCAGGCTCCAACATCCCAAGAAGGGCATTCGAAGCCTAATGTTTTGGCTTCGTGAGCCATCTTCAACCTAGCCTGGAGAAGAGAAATGACGACGGAACTTTTGAGGCTTTCTCGGTAACTGACCATATCCCGTTCGTACTGCACATGGGCAGCTTCCAGATCGGCTTGGGCTTGAAGAGTAGCCTTGTTAAGAGCAACTTGGTGTTCCTGGGTCATAGCTTTGTATTTCTCTTCGTAGTGACGAGACTTGGCGGCCGCGATCATGCCTTGGTCTGAAATTGTGATTTCTGCTTCCTTTAGCTTGGATTCAAGTGTTTTGTTAAGCTTGCAGGATTCTTGATATAAGTGAACCAAACGCTCAAGACCCTGTAAAGGTAAAAGGACAGGGATCAATATTATTATTAAGTCTTTGAAAATAGTCTAAATTGCAGGATATGGTATAAAGATACTAACCTGGTTGAGAAAAGAAGTCATAAAACCGCTGGCTTCGATGAATCCATGCTTTTCATAAGGAAATGTGTCAGAAACGACAGGGGAATCGGGTTCTTTCCTTTTGCGGGAACTCGAACTCCAAGGTTTGGTAGCCGGTGAAGGTTTAGGAATGATGATGGCTTTGGAGCTGCTGGGTTTGGATGTAGCAGTGGTCTTGGAGCCAGGTTCTTTCTTGACCTGGATCTGGTCGGAATAGCTATCCAGTTCGTCAAGATCAAAGACTTCAGGGATCTTAGCTGGTGCTGTGTAAAGGGAAAAGTTTTAATCTTTATCATTATATTATTTTGACTAATTATTCTGAAAGGAATTCTTACCAGACATCTCGGATGATGAGTACTGACTTGAACTCGGAACGTGTGTGGTAAAAGTCCTGTCTATTGCAGGTAACCGGTAAACGGTATTGATTCTCTCTTCTGACTCAGCGGTAGGAGGAGCGACTTCCTTAAAGTTCACTGCATAAAGGTCAAAAAGAAGAATATTAATAGGGGATAACAATTAAATTGTCTATAAGGATATCTATGATCCTACCGGTGGTTAACCACTCCACCGGAAGGTTGGCACCCTCAGCAATGGAATCTCGTTTGACAAAGAAGAATTTGCGTTGCCATCCGTCTTCGTTTTTGGTGGCTTTGAGAATCAGGGGTTTGCTGGAGGTTGAAAAAAGCAAGAACCGGCTAGAGCCGTGGGACCGGAGGCGATAAGCAATAGGTAGATCCTCGATGCAGAGGTCAGAACAATGGAGGTTTTTGATTTGGTTGAGTACAATTAGTACTCTCCAAACCATGGGCATGGTTTGAGCAAAAGAGATGCCAGTAATACGAAAGAATTGCATCATAAATTCTGGGAAGGGGTATCGAAGGCCTAGTGAAAAAGGATATGCTGGAAAACAGATCCATTCGGTAGAAGAAACATCCGATCGGATTGACCGATCAAATGGCCTAAAGACTGTGCTATCAGGGAAAGCGCCGGAGGCTCTTAAAGCTGCAATATCTGCGTTGTCAAAGGCGCAGATCTCCTTCTCGGGATTTTTGAGAAGATTCTGCTGGGTGAAGGTTTCGGCGGCCATTGCTAGAAAGATGAAGTAAATTGACAGGAAGAAAGTCAAAAATGAAGAATTACCTGAAGGGTCTGTTGAAGATATCTGCTTTTCAAACAAGAAAAGAGAAGATATAGGGGCATTGTGGATCTCCATGGAGTAAAAAACGCGTTGGAAGTTATGATGTAATCTTGACCGTCGCTTCATTTTAAATGCCTAGAGTTGTGGGATAAGGTTTTTGAAATATATCCGTTGGATTGGTATCCCAACTGATATATTTGGGGACAATTGTTAGGGGTCATTTTCTTAACATATGTATCCTGACCAATATCCTGCCTTTGTTTGTTTATTTGTGACCAGGATGCTGGAAGAGGATATTGCTGACATCTTGGGCGATATCCTGAGGCTTATTGAATTAACCACGTGCAGGTTAAGGGCAGAGGCTTGCTAACGGTCAAGAGGACTTCTTCTCCTCAAGACTCGGACGAATTTGTTGAGAAAGAGACGTTGAGCCCGAAAGACCAGCTCTACAACGTTCCAAGAAGGAATATTCGGTGGATCCCGCAAGTTTAGGGTAGTTAGTTATTTTATCTTTACTATAAATAGATGAGGTCGGATCAGCTTAGAACACATCGTTTCACACTTACACTCTCGAACACAATCACACTCTAGCTAATTGCAAACACCACACTTGTATTTCATTTTCGTTGTAACACTTAGTCGATCCGTACCACATCCTGCACTGTATCCTGATTTTTGAAGCAATTGAAGAACAAGGCAGCTGCGATTGTCAGATCCCGAGGTTTTATGCCGGCGATCTAGATTGATCAAGGGCTTTCCTCGTACATCTCGTGTCATTTACTTTACTTTTTGCTCATTATTTGCTCATTGTTTGATCATCGATACAGCTCAATATCCCGAGCCGTATCCTGAAACTGTTTTTGCAAGTAATTTAATCAACACATTTTTTACACTTACTTCTAGCACACTACCTCACTTAACTAATTTGATCACTTAATTACTTCGGTAATTTTTGACCAAAACAGTATGAATGCATATTTCAAAAAATACGCTTGTCTGAAAAACCGGTATAAAACATAAGCTTTTCGTAAACCATTTGTGTCAGTTAAAACTTGCTTGTAAAATGGTTTATAAGTATTTAATTCTTGTATGCTTTGCATAAAGTGCATGTCTTTCCACCCCAAAAACATTTATAAAAATGTAAAACCATAAAAGGTGGGGTTATGAACTCACCTGAATATTCCTGTACAAAGCTAGCTATATACGACTTTGTGATGTCGTTTCCAAGACTTGACTTGCTAGTGTGTATTCTACAATATTCCTAACACGGAATATCTTATAAGTTTCTAATTAACGCAGTAACTAACTACGTGTAATCGAGCTCTACCGAATCGTTAATCGAACGATTTGACGGTAAATAGTTAACTTAATGAAAATGACTAAGTTAAACTGCCGCGAGAAGTCGTTTGAGTATGTAGGAATATTCGTATGAAAGTATTATATAATAAGCTTGAATTATATATACATTGCGTCTTGTATATTTTTGCCAAAATATATGTATATGCCGTTTCGGCGTTCGTAATAAATATAAAATATTATATTTATTTTATAAGAACTTCATCGAGTCGTTGAATAGATAAACTATATCTATTTTGTAAAAGAATTCGTGTGTTTGAAATAAATATACATCTATATTTATTTTATAAAACAAGATCGTGTTGTTTGATTTTTGAAATAAATATATAAGCTATATTTATTTTATAAAAGCGTTTCTGAGCTTCGATGTTTAAACTAAACATAAATAGTTATGTTTATTTATAAAGGATTTCCGAGTTCGTTGAAATAAATATAATAATAACTATATTTATTTGTCGTCGAAATAATTTCCGTATCGTTGTTTTCGTAAGTTGTAAGTTGTTGTCGAAAGAACTCTATATTTGTATCTCGTTTTATAAAAGTCACTCAAAAGCACATTTTGCTTTATAATAAAACTCGTTTTATTTTACGGTGTTTCTCAAAAAACGGGCAGAGTTTCCTCTGTTTTTGGACGGCCCCGACAACTCAAGTTGTCGTTTTATTTTCAAAATTCAACAATATTCATGTAATTTGTCAAATCTATATCAAATGTAAATTATAGTTAAATCGGTTCGAGCTCGTTATCACTACAAAATAACGAAATAATTCACGCCGTAAAATCTTTACCAAATCTTCGCGTGTCGATATGCCGAACATGCTGACCGAGTTGACTGAGTCAACCAGGTTGACCGAGCTGACTCGCTGAGTTGACCCGTAAGCTGACTTGAACCGATCTATGACTCGAGCCGAACCAAAACCTCATGTTGACCGAACCGAAACTGATCCCCGAACCAACTCTGAAACTTGAACTGAAATAGTCACTGTTTTGGTCAAAAATTACCTAAGCAATTTAGTGATCAAATTAGTTAAGTGAGGTAGTGTGCTAGAAATATGTGTGAAAAATGTGTTAACAAAATTAGATATGAAAATAGTTTAAGGATACGGCTCAGGATATAGAGCTGTATCTGTGATCAAACAATGAGCAAAAATGTAAAGGTGGACACGTAATATACGAGGAAAGCCCTTGATCAATCTAGATCGCCGGCATAAAACCTCGGGAGCTGACAATCGCAGCTGCCTTGTTCTTCTATTGCTTCAAATATCAGGATACAGTGCAGGATGTGGTGCGGATCGACTATGTGTTACAATGAAATTTGAATACAATTGTGGTGATTGCAATGAGCTAGAGAGTGAAAGTGTTCGAGAGTGTCAGTGTAAATTGTGTGCCTTAAACTAATCCGCCCCCATCTATTTATAGTAAAGATAATGTAACAAACTATCCTAAACTTCCGGGATCCAGCGAATATTCCCACTCGAACGTTGAGGACCAAGTCTTTCAGGTTCAACGGCTTCCTCATAACAAATACGCCCGAGTCTTGAGGAGAAGAAGTCCTGATGACCGTTAGTAACTTACAGCCATTAACCTGCACGTGTTTAATTCACTCAAACTTAGGATATCACCCAAGATGTTAGCAAGATCCCCGTCCAGTATCCTGGTCACAAATAAACAATTAAAAGCGGGATATTAGTCAGGATACGTATACTCAGAAAATGACCCATAACAATTGTCCCCAAATATATCGGTTGGTATACCAATCCAACGGATATATTTCAAAACCTTTTCTCGTCGATCGAGGCTATTAAAATGAAACGATGGTTGAAATGACAGTGTGCCATTTTCATTGCAACATTTACTCTTTACCCCTATAATCAGCCTATATTTAGCCAAATCATTTCTGCTTCTTTTTATCTTTCTTCAAGCGATTTTCAGGTAATCACTTTTCTCTCTATCTTCTATCCTTCTTTCTTGAATTTCTTTCAGTTTGCTCAACACCTTTCATGGCATCACGAACAAGATCCCAATCGGACAGACCGGCCTCAAGCCTCGTAAGTCAAAATTTCATTGTTGATCCAGCAAAGGAGATCTGCTGCTTCAACAATGCCGACATCGCTGCTCTTAAAGATTCCGGCGCCTTCCCCACCGGAACAGTCTTTCGCCCTTTTGATCGGGAAGCCCGATCAGATGCGTTATCCGATGAGTGGGTTTGTTTCTTCGCCTACCCCTTCTCTCTTGGACTCCGGTACCCATTTCCACCCTTCATCTCTCGCTTTTTCGAACTCACCGGCCTTAGCTATGCCCAGATTATGCCAATGGTTTGGCGAGTTTTAATAGTGCTGGATCAAATCAAATCTCGTCATTTTCCTGACCTACTTGTTGAGGACCTCCCTATAGCATACCGGTTGAGATCCCACGGCAATCACCGTTTTCTCTTGTTTTCTACCTCCAAGAACCCTTTGGTTCTTAAAGCCACCAAGAACGAGGATCGATGGCGACGAAAATTCTTTTTTGTAAAAAGAGACTCTATTGATAAGGGTTTCGATCTGCCGGTTAAATGGTTAACCAAGGGTAGGATTTAGGGTTTTAGGAATATCCCCAATTATATCTTCAAACTGTATCCCAGACTTATATCCTGATGTTTTTATGCAGCGAATTTCAGAGATTTAGTGCCTCCCAGTGCAGAATCCGAATCCAAGATCAAGGAAATCTACCGACTTCCTGCCAGTGAAAGAACTTTCTCCCTGTCTCTTACAGATTCAAGCCAGAAATCAAGCTCAGAAATGTCTGGTAATCACATTCTCAGCATATATTTTAAATTAATTACTTTTCAAAAGTATGATGAGTTTAAGAATATCTTCCCTTGTGCAGTACCAGTTGTCAACCTTGAAGGTTTCCAACTTGACGAGTTGGATTGCTACTCCAGCCTCGCACCCATCAAACAGGAATCCAAGCCAAAGTCGTCTGCTACACCAAAACCTACCTCTTCAACGACCGTTTCTGCTCCTAAAGCCCCTCCGGCATCTAGGACCCGAGCATCCAGTTCTCGGAAGAGAAAGGAGTCGGATTCTCCAACTGCTTCTGAAACATTCTCTCTCGAGAACCATGGGTTTAACGAAGCCACCTCATTCCTCAAACAGGTAAAATTTTCCTTTCAATATCCTGCACAAGTATGTTAGTCCTTATCCTGCTTATTTTTACATCGATACCTGTGTCTTTATCGATAGGGTTTGGATCGTCTTATGCACTTGTATGAAGACGCCTGCGGGCTTAACAAGATGTTGGAGATCAAGCTGGAGAAAGCTGAAGCCACCATAGCCGACCAAGGAACCATTGCAGCTGCCAAATCCTAGCATTACGAAGACAAATATAAGGCCATGATCCAGGAACACCAAGCTACCCTCCACAAAGCCAATGAGGATGCCCAAGCCAAACTAGATGCTGCCCTCCTCCAGTACCAGCAGAATATGAGTTCCTATCGGGACAGCCTCAAAGCATCCGTGGTCGTCTCTCTTCTCCAAGCCAGGATAAGGATGGCTTACGAAGCCAGGGATTTGGGCTTCGAATGCCCTTCCTGGAACATAAAGACTTGGGAGGCGAAACTAAAGGATCTTGGAGGTCATCCCGTTACTCATCCTGCAAAGCATGCTGGTGAAGAGCCTTCTAAGGCGACAGAGGAAGTGGCCAATGCTGATGATGGTGATGCCGAGAAGAATCCTGAGGCCGATGCTGGTGCAGATGCTGGGAAGGAAGCTGTTGATCAAGAAGGTACCGCTTCTTAAGCGGTGAAGTGGGCGATGATGGATATACGTGCCAAGGCCGGAGCCCACTTTTAAGTTTCATGGTTATGGTTATGTAAACAATTTACTTTTCCTGTCTTCAAACAATTTATATTCCCTGCATTAGAACAATGTGATGACCAAAGGTGGATGGGTCCTAGGTTTTAGGATGAAGCCCTTGGTCATCAATTAGTATAACTTGTTTTGAATCTGGTAACGGTTGTAGGTGGACAGGTCCTGTTTTGAGATATATCCTGCAACCGTTACACAAGTATGGTAAAAACTAATTGTGATTTTGGCGGATGGGCCTTGGTTTAAGGTGAAACCAAAAGCACAACTTTTGACTTGTTAATAATATAACTATCTTTTGATTTGTTTGTTATTGCCTTGCATTACTTAATGTAACTCTTAGCTTTGTAAAAATTTTATCTTGTTATCTTATGAAAATATCCTGATCAGTATACTCAGCAATATATTACAAAAACTTTTTTTTATTAGATAGGACTCCCAAATGCTCGTTCAACTTTGTAGAAAGCTTTTTGAAAAACAATCTATTTTTCTAAAACCAGTTTTCGATAATACTTAAATGATCAAAGTTCCAAACTAATATTAGTTTCAAACACCTTAATCAAATATCCTGAAAAGGACTTTGAGAATATATCAGGATACTTAACCTTCTATAAAACATAGTGTTACTAAAAACTTAGACGATGTTTACAAAGGAAAGATCATACCCGGAGTAGTATATAACCCTATTACCAAGCCTCAATCCCTTTGCAACTTCTTCAATGAAGATGTCCCCTGTGCGAGGTACTTAGTGCATTAGTTCCGAGCCTTATCCTTTTAACTTTACATCACCACCTTGGTAGGAATGTCCCCTGTGTACAATGTCTTCAAATACTTTAGAAATCTTCTGAATGTCAGTTTCCATTGTATAGGCAATTTTTTAAGTCCCAAGGGTAAAACCCAAGGATGTACTGGAGATAAATCCCTTGTATCCTGGGGAAAATCCCAAATTTTCATGCGCTACAGGCGGGAGTGTATAAACTCCAAGACTTAGAAAGGTGAAAACCTTTAAACCTTAGAGAGTATGAAAATACCCTTTCGTGAGAGAGGGTGATCAATCCTCATATACCTTTAGGATTCAAGATATAGCCAACAGTAACGAAATTGTCAGCCACTTTTACATGGACTGGTCCCGCCACCTTGAACTATCCCTGAAAAAATTGCGCTCCAGGCGGGGTGTTTAAACCCAATTCGGAAGAAAGGTGAATACCTTTAAACCTGTGAAGGGATCAGGATCCCTTGTACGTGAGAGAGGGGGCCAATCCTCTAATCTTCTGAAATATCCTGAGTGAGCATCCCGAAGCTATATCCCGAAGCATATACTGCAAAACATCCTTACACTAAGGTGGGTGTTAGCTTGACTAACACCCCTCCGATGCTTAAGTCAGTATTGGGTTACAAAGAACAAATTAAACCAAACATACTTAAAAAAGGTAGAATTCATACCATCCTGAGTTAGAAATTAAATTCTAAACTCACTTGAAATAGAGCTTAAGGTGTATAGCATTCCAAGATCTCGGTAGCATATCCCCCTCCATATTCTTGAGTCTGTATGCTCCTTTCCCTGCTTCTGATTCAACTTAGTATGGTCCTTCCCATTTTGGAGCTAACTTGCCATCGGCAGGATTAGTAGTATTCTGAAAAGCCTTCCTTAACACCCAATCTCCAACCTTAAATCTTCTGGTCCTAATATTCTTGTTATATGCCCTGGATATTCTCTGTTGATATGCTGCCATCCTTAGCCTTGCCGCATCTCTCTTCTCATCTATAGTGTCTAAATCCTGACTCAAGGCTCCAGGTGTGACAACTGGCCCAAACCGGTAATTTCCGTACACATTAATTATTGCTTAATGACTGCAATTATGAGTTTAATTGTCAGGAATGTCTGAACACATGATTAAACAAGTGAATTCATGCATGTTGTATACTACAAAATATTGCTTTATGCATAAACGAGAGCGTTGCGTCAGAATAATAGTAAACTCACCGGTAAGACACACTGTTTCGACTGAACTGCAGAAAGCAGTCAGACATTAGAATTGAGGCCTAGGTGTAGGTCCGACGACAAAAATACATTAAAACCCTAGAGTATATGTAAGGGTTTAATTTATAGACATTGCGAAAGCAAAAATAAGCACTAAAAAGCACCCGAAACGCACTTTAAGTGCAGAATTTATATAATTCAGCTCAATTCAGCATTTAAGCATATGATTATTATGCAGAAATTTCGTTTTATCATCCAGAATATTTCCCTAAGTGTTGGGAATTGAATACAAAAAGGGTACTTAAAAGACACTAAAAAGTGTGATTTAGCACTTTAACGAATCGGTATCTAACCGAACAACCGGACAATACCCGGAACACCAGAATAATGCTAGAAGCATTGTTATTATTTTTCTGAGCTAGTATGGGCTCCTGAACACTTTAATATACTACACCATACAACCTACACATTAAACACTAGATATTACGTTAACCTAACATTAGTTACCTACTTACCATTAAAAGTTACATTTAACCCCCCCTCTCCTTGTTTACGGCCCAAGTAGGCCCCACCAAGATCACCAAGATCTTCTATAATCTTGCTAGAATCTCCTTCTTGGATTGATCAAGATTTGTGTTGTACTTTGGGAGCATTAAACCCCTTGGACAAAACCCAAACTTGGATTATAAATTAACATGAAGGGCCATTAGTTCATCATCTTCAACCAACAAAAACTCCCCTCTCTCTCTCTAAGAAGCTACGGCCAAGCACCCCTTGAACACACAACCATTGCCAAGCTTTGATCTCGCCATTCCAAGTCCATACAAGTGTCGAGGATCGCGTATTAGGAAGCTTGGTGCCAACGGAACGCGAAGGACCTCTTTCTCTAGCTTTTATCCACGCGTTTTTCGCATAGATTCTTCCCTAGCCTCGAGCTAGTGGTATGTTGCTTAAAACACCTTCTTGAACTATTCTAATGTGGTTAAAATGATTCGTAATGGTTAAAACTCGTAAACATACAAGATGAAGCTCAAAAGTCTACTTAAAACACTAAAAATGGTGGTTAAAAGCTCATATGTTGTGTAAATCTTGTAGTATTTGATTTGTGTAATTATTTAGTGCCGATCTATGTTGTGGTAACTCGGGTCATCATCTAACCCGGATTGGTCATGTTCATGAAACATGACATAGAGTATGTTCAAGTGTAAAAAGGGTTAAATGATGAAACCCTACCACACACTAATCATGAACTTGTGTAAAAACGATTTTTCTTATGAAATATTGTTCAAAATTAGTAGATCTACGAATCTACAAGTGGTATTTTGAATAACCAAGTGTATAATGAAACCATGTTTTAAAACCGGATCTTTCATGAACTAGAGGTGTTTTTTTTTTATGAACAAACAAGTGTGTGGACACTTGTGTAACAAAAGTTTTAACAAAGAAATAATTTTCATAAAAACCGACTAGAAGTTGTGAAACTTCATATTCTTTAAAAATAAAGTTTTTAAGAAATTAAACTTATTTTTAAAAGATAACAAGACTTACTAAATGTGCTGGTAAGTTACTACACATTTTTGTAAATATTCAAGTTCATGAAATGGAGAAATTAGTGATTATTGTTGATGAGTATTGTTGATAATTGTTGTTGATGATTGTTGACGATTTAAAAGAAAATAAACACATGTTTTGAAAACATGGGAAACCTCCATTTTTAGGGGAAACTCTGTCAAAATTTTTATAAATTTTGACACTTAGAAAAATATAAGTTTTTGAGAAACTTATCCCCTAAAAATATACCTCAAAACATTACCAAGGTTTCCCTAATTTTTGGTGATAAGAAATGGTGATTTCTTCAAGAATAAAAATGGGTATAAGTATGTATATTTTTGAGAGAAAAATATATATTATTTTATCACCAACTTTTGTGCTAAGTGTGTATAGTATGTGTTATACGTGCTAGTGTATTAAGACTTAAAAATACACTAAATACTCATGAGGAGTATAAACATAAAAATACACATACAAAATACAAGATACATAATTCGGGTGCGAAGTGCAAAACACAAAAGACTTATATTTATTTTAGAGGAAATAATATAAGTAAGATGCGTAGTTAAAAATATGAAATATTTTTAACACAACAATACAAATACAAAAGAGAGTGATTGTACTTGTGCGACGCAAGTCTAGTGACTAACGTTAAGAAAACGCGTATAGGTTACGACGTTAATTAAGCAAATCCGGTGGAGTTTATGACGCTAGGAACGCAAAGTTGTGAGTTCATGCTCCCCCTTTTCTCTTTAACTGTTTTCAGTTTTTATAACTTCGGGGGTGAAATACATGTACAAAAGTACAATATTTATAAATGGTATGATATAAATACAAGAAGTACACTTGGTGAGAACGAGAACCAAGTGTGACAAAATATAAGATAATAAGAAACGCACTTGGTGAGGACGAGAACCAAGTTGGATGCATTATGAGAAATGATAAAAAGAAACGCGCTTGGTGAGGACGAGAACCAAGTTGGATGCGTTATGAGAAATGATAAAAAGAAACGCGCTTGGTGAGGACGAGAACCAAGTAGGAGGCGTTATGAGAAATAGTGTCACGAATAGGGTACAGAAGCACCATTAATCGTGTACATACTTAGACCGCAGAACAAAAGGTTAGATCTAACGGGTGCCTGGCAGCCACACTCTCGGTGAGGGCGAGAATCGAGTAGTGCTTTTGTGTCTCAGAATATACCAATTAAATGCCTTAGGTTTGGTGACTTCCTATGTCGTGCCACATGTTAATGGCTTTGCAACCCATTAACAATCTGATAATTACAGAAATACTGTATTTACATAAAATTCATACCATACTAAAATTGATATATAACTTGAAGTACGTGGGGTACTCAAGAAAAGATTGAATTATACATGGGTACGTGGTGTACACATGAAAATGGATTTATATATGAAAACTTGATTTACTCACAAACTATGTTTTCATACAAAGTATACAAACATGAAATACAAAACTGCATGAATTCACACCAACATTATGTTGACGTTTTTCCAAAACTCACATGTATTTCAGGTAACTAGGTTGGATGTGCGCGCGGTCTTACCCATGCTCGTGGATGTCGCTTATGCTTATCTATAAATAAAGTTGTAAACTTTTAAGACAATGCTTTATGCGACTTAGCGATGTAAACGCTAACGTATGTTTTCAAATTATGGTATTTGAAGTTATTTTCTTGAGCATGTAGTATGTTTACTCTTCGTATGCAATGAGAACCTTTCATGATCACACCTCGTGCTTCCGCCATAGAAAGGGGTGTGACAGATTGGTATCAGAGCTGCGATTGTAGTGAACCATGATTCCTACTCGAGTCTAGTCTACAATCTCTAGGATCCATTCACGAAAACAATTTTCAAAGAGTTTTCATTGCGTAAAACGTCCCGCGACATCCACCACCTGAAACTGTCTACATGAGTCTAGAAAAGACACTACGAGACTTAGAGTGCACTTGAGTAGCACTTGTCGTTGACTAGAAATTACTTGCAATTATGTGTGATAATTAGCATGTACTAGAAGTAGAACGTCACAAGTATACGTGACTCTACCTAAAAGCAATGGCCCATCTGAAGGAAGAAATACGAGGATGAAACGAACTGTGCAGACTGTGCAAGGAGTTACGTAATTATGGATGCATACATAATTATGGAATTCAGTGCACAGAAACCACAGCAAGTCTTGTCACGTATGGATTCCCTCAGTACAAGCCTACTAAGTACTCTGCTAGAGTAATAAATGTTTGACGTCACTTATGTGGTATACATACC
Source organism: Helianthus tuberosus (assembly GCA_030545235.1). NCBI lineage: Eukaryota > Viridiplantae > Streptophyta > Magnoliopsida > Asterales > Asteraceae > Helianthus > Helianthus tuberosus. Next base: position 79,436,021 of record CM060372.1, on the reverse strand, counting down.
TGTGAATATATATATATACACTACTACTGCCTAGTAGGACGATATCAAACAAATGCCTAACCCTGCTGTGTTATGTTCTGTCAGAACATGGCACCCAGGAAAGCTGTGAATGCTCGCAATGACGATCAACCTCCACCTCCCCTACTGCCCAGAACTGCTGATGAGCTGAACGCCCTGCTGGAGGAAAGGATCTCCGCTGCTATCGCCCAGTATGAGGCGAACCGAACTCAAGACAGTGGAGGACCAAGCAACGCTAGGCGTAATGGGAATGGAGATTCGTCTGGAGGCAATGCAGCCCAAGGTAACCTTAAGACACTGTGCTAAGCATGAGGAAATTTATGAACGGTCTTTGTTTCATCATTTCTTCGATTGCTCACATGTGAATTGGTTGAATCAATTCCAGGCTGCACTTTCAAGCAGTTCCTCGACTGCAAGCCGATGAACTATGATGGCACAGGAGGTGCAGTAGCATTTGTGCGCTGGACGGAGAAGACTGAAGCTACTTTCCGCATGAGCAAGTGTACTGCGGATCAACAAGTCACCTTTGCTACTGGGTTGTTTGTCGATGAAGCTCTGACTTGGTGGAACCTGCAAGCCCAAACTTTGGGTGATGATGCCGCTTATGGCCTAACTTGGGAGGAACTGAAGGAAAGAATGAGAGAAAAGTATTGCTCTCGTGCTGAACTCCAAAGGATGGAGACGGAGTTCTGGCACTTGACCATGGAGGGTGCTGACATTAATGGTTATACTCGAAGGTTCCACGATCTGTCCAGAGTGCTTCCCTACATGGTGACTCCCGAATTCAAGCGTGTTGAACGTTACATTTGGGGACTGGCCTCAGAGTTTCGTGGCATGGTGACGTCGGCCAAACCACAAACAATCACCGAGGCTGTAACTCTGGCTGTCAGCCTGACTGAAGATTGTGTTCGTATGAAGAAGTTATCACTGAACCCAACAGAAAAGACCGAGACACATGCTGAGTCGTCCGGTGACAAAAAGAGAAAGCATACAAGTTTGAACCAAGCTACTCGCAACAACAAGGGTTTCAACAAGAAGCGCGACACTAATCCGCCTCAGGAGACGAAAACCCATGCAACCAAAGCATACCAAGGCTCCATGCCTAGATGCCAAAAATGTAAGTATCATCATGATGGAGCTTGTCGCATTCCAAGGTGCGACAAATTGGGTCATCAAAAATGTAAGTATCAAACTGTTCCTTTTTGGCATTATCTGTAGGGGGGTTATCAAGAAATGATATGGAAGAAGGAGCCTTGCCAGAGACACTTTGAATGCTTGCCTTTATAGCCTTGATATCTGCTTGAGTGTCCTTGAACCTTGATTCAACCATGTTGGTCAGCATTTGTACTTGAATGGCATGCTTTTTGTCAGCCATAAGTTGCTGTGCTTCAAGCATGGGTTGAAAAATATTCCAAAGCTCATTTTCAGCAAATGCATGTTGTGCAGGTGCTTGAGCAGGAATAGTAGAGGCTTGTGCTTTCTGAGCTTTTAAAATCTCTTGCACCATCTCTTTTATTTCAGCAACTGATTCTTCAAGTTTTTCCACTCTGCCCGTCAATTCCTGATATCTTGAATCATCACCCATTTTACTGGGATCATCTGAATCCCCACCTGTGGTGGTTATATCAATGTGTGACTTAGGAACAGAGTCCCAAAAATCATCCATTGATGCCCCTTGTTCTCGGTACTGGGGACTTCTTTCTTCGGCACTCGATAAACCTTTGATGGTACCAGTGGTTAGATCCAACTCACTGGTGGTCATCGAGGTTGCCATGGAAGAAATTGCCTTCAAGGGAGTCTTACTTATGAAACAACTGTCCAACTGAGGATCTGTTGATCCACCAGTTGTAGTTGCTGCTCCACTTGAACTACTGACAGGAGTTACTTGTAACCCCTGCAGTGTAACCTCCTCAACTGTTGCTGGGATAGCAGAAGTATAAGCATCAGACCCAGTCACTTGTGGGTGTATACTCTCAGTGATAGGTGATAGAGAGGAACTGGTTTGTGTCTGTGCAATAGCAGCTGCATGCAACAAAGGTAGCATGGATTGTGGCATTATAATTGGTGAGGGGATGGGGGTTGAAAGAGACATGTCCTTGGGATCAGGACTGAGGAAGATGGATCCGAGTGGATTCAGAGCTTCATATTGTGGTGTCCCTGTGCTTACAACCTGATCCTTTTGTGAGGATGCAGGAGGAGTTTCGGTTATGGGTTGAGATCTTTCTTCCAACTGCTGTGAGGAAGAAGCAGCAGTGGTTTGTGGTGACTTTTGTGTTGTCACAGGCATTTCCTCTGGGATCTCATCTTCCAGAGTTGCCTTTGTTTTGGGTTTGGTGGGTTTTCTGGATGTTTTCTTTTTGGTCTTTTTAGTGGTGGCAGGTGTGGGTTTCAAAGCAGTGGGAGTGCTGCTATGATCACCTGGAGCAGTGGGCTCAGCAGCTGATACCTGAGGAGCAGTTGTAACCGCTGAAGTCTGCTCAGGTACCCCTGCTTTTGTTTTTATTGGTGCCATCATCCTTGAAAATGTTTCTTTTGTTATGCTTTTTATTTGACAATGAACACCTTGTTTGAGCAAATTTACATTTTTCTTTTCAAATTTTTGTTCAAAATAATAACTCAAAAATCTTGGAAAAAGTAAAAATGCTTTACTTTCAACGTTTTTCACCATGTCATTGAAAATCTCCTGGGAGTAGTTATAGTCTTTATTATTCAAAATAGCGTAACCCAGGTTTTGGATTTTCAATGGTATTTCGTTGAAGGATGTTGTTTTATTTGAAGCACACATCAAGAGTGTGTGAAATAAAAACCTGGGTGCAGATGGAAAATAACCCTTTTGTAGGGTATCTACCTTTGGTTCTTCTGCATAACCCCTTTTTACGAAATCAGTTTTCATCTCGACTTTTTCAAAAGAGAGTTTACCTTCCTGATCGTTGAGATTAAAGACTTCGGAGATCGACTGTGGGGTTATTAGGACTGCTTTACCCTGTATCGAGGAGTTTATGGCTATGACTTTTCCGTCTTGTTTTTCAAGCGACGCCTTTTTCCAAAACTCTCTCTGGGTTTGCAGATATATGGGAGCGTTCACCGTCAACAAAGTTTTGTACTTTGACCCAGTTATTGCATCAATGATGGTGTCAAAGGTGTGATTATCAGTAGGTTTTGTGAGTAAACCCAGATAATTGTGAGATTGTTTGAATGGTATTTCGATGGGTTCTTCGGCCGTTTGAGCGACCTCTTTGGAAGGCGATGGTGATTTGGGTATTGATTTTGATTTTGTCATTGTTGCGGAGAATACTGAAGGAAGATTTTGAAGATTTTGAGAAGAAGGGTTGGAAACTGCTATGAGAAGAGAATTTTTGGAATTCAATTCGACAGTGTAAAACCCTGTTTGGGGTTTAGGGCAGGGTTTTATTTAAAAATGATCGCTGATGTGGCAGCGGTTATTAAGATCTGAGGGCTAAAAACTGACCACGTGTCAAAACCTGATGAAGCGGATGAAGTTTGGAGAACAGTTGTTTTCAGAGCCACTGACGTATCAATCATCAGTGGTTACAACGGTAAAAATTTTGGCAGTGGATGATTTTAACTATCAGTAGATAGCATATCAGTGGATAGGACACTAATTTTGAGCATCAGTGCTTTTCAAGAGAATGAGGGATCAGTGGTTAACTTTCAGCAGTGGACAGTGTTTAGAGATCAGATGCTAGAACAAAACAGTGGTTAGGGTAAATGGTATAATTCTGTAGAACAGGTGTTTCAGCAACAGTTTTGAGGATTTTCATTCAAGGTTTTGCCACATGTCAATTTTGAAAGACAGTGGTTTAGTACCCCAGATGATGAAAACCTTTTACTAAGGCAACTCATTTTCGTTTAATATTCAATTAAAACATAAGCACCCTAGTAATTCAAGCACAGTTTGTAATCAATTTATGATGAAAGTTTAGGAGCAAGCCTGAGTATGACATGATCATGACATATGTACCATTTCCTTTTGACCCATTTACGAGGACACAGATACCACCAAAAATAAGGTATTGCATCCTCACAGGAGCTGAAACTATTGCCAACAAAAACAAGCAAGAGTTCCAAATATATTATTAAAAAAATGTATAATATATCCTGGTTATTTGAGAAAATCCTTTGAACAACAAAAAATAGTTAAAGAATTTTCTGAGAAGAGTAACAAAAAGGATCTGGTATAATTTTAATAGAGTATATAATCAAATCATTCACAAGTTTTTGAAAATGGTCAGTGGTTTGACAACAGTGGTAGGGAACTTTTGGAAACATTTTGACCACTGTTTGGAACCATTTTCTTTGTCAGTTGATTGCAAACCTGAGGACACATGGAGAAAATTTTTGAACATTTGTCTAGTCCTCTTTGGAGTTCATTTACTGGAATCAAAACCTTTTTCTGAACAGATAAATGCACATAGTTGCTTAATTACCATTATTACCCTAAACTTTGACTCATAAGTGTTTTATGTTTATAACACTTCTGAGTTTTTGTGAAATTCCTCAATGTATTTTAACAAAGTTGATTTTGTCCTTTTGAAGGACTCAACCTGTTTTAACACATAGGATCTAAAAGACTAAAGTGTTAATTTCCCTCTTTTAGTGTTAACAAAAACAACAATGCTTTTATGAACATAGGTTTTGTTAATCTGAGGTTTGTACTTTAGTATTTAATGAAAACAACACAAATTACACATCAACAGTTTAAATCAATTTGGAAGATAAAAATAATCTCATGGTTTAACAGATATTGCTTTCAGATCTAGAAACCATGAGGATCTTGTGCATGAATTTTCTTGTTGTGGGGAATTTGTGTGTCATATGACATCTTGGTTGATTTACAGAGTTTTTGAATAACCATTTTGAACATGATTTAATTGATACTCTGTTTTTCAACAAAATACAACCAACCTTAGTATCAATGAATTTTGAGCCGAACGGTTATGTCAAATTGATTGTTGGATCGAATTTGACTGTCCGGGCTCTGATACCAATTGTTAGGATCGGAGGCTCTCATGATAGTGTTTGTTTGTTTAAGATGAATAATCAATGAATATGAAAACATGTTAGATGCAGCGGAAGTGAAAACAAACTCTGTAAACACAATCAAAGGAGATAATAGTTTGATAAACAATTGCTTCTCATAGAGTCGAATGATTTACAAATCAAAGCAAAAGATTACAGAAATGCTTACAAACTACACTCCCCCTCAGCCTGATACCCCAAGGTTGGTTGCACACAAGATGAAAGGATTAGACATGAGGAGAAGAACCCGCTCAGTCAATCAAATGTAACAGTACAGGGTACTGTTACATTTATAGGCAAACCAAACCACTGAGGTATCTCAGCTGACGTCACCATGAAAGCGACGTCTAACAGCCTAACAACCTGTATCTACTGTCCTTATACAAACTACTGATGTCTAACAACTGATTGTAAATAAAATACAAAACATGAGGAAACAACTGCTTTACGTTCCACTGTTGTAGCCTAAGCCCTGATGCTTAACAACAGCATCAGTGCTTTCTTCAAAGGTGATCAGTCCTTGAATGAGCAGTGTTTGTGTCTTCAGCAGCACTTAAGAGACAGCAGTAGATAGAGCAACAGAGTTTGTCTTCAGCAGTCTTTAGGATCATATCAGCAGTTGAAAGGGCACAACAGTTGATTATGAGCAGCAGTTAGAGACCATCAGATGTTATAACTCACTTTCAAGGGGAGAGCAAAGTATAAACTACTATTTATTGTGAATCCTCTGTTGTGACCTGGTTTTGGCTTTACATTATCTGTTCCTTTGTTACGGTTCAATCCCAACACAAACAGAAGACTGTTGGGGAAAAGGAAAGAACCGAAATGGGAACGGTGCTGGTAACAAGAATGGTAACGGGAAAGGGCAAGGATGCTTCAAGTGTGGAAGCAATGATCATTTCATGAAGAACTGCCCAGAGAGAAACAACGCTCCGGCTCGAGCATTTGTGATTGGAGCAAGAGACGCACGCGAGGACCCTAACGTGGTCACCGGTACGTTTCTCATTAACAATCACTTTGCATCCATATTATTCGACACTGGCGCCGATTATAGCTTCATGTCTGTGGAATTTAAACGCATACTCGGAATAGAATCTAGTAGATTAGAAATTCCTTATTCCATAGAACTAGCCAATGGTAAACTTGTTGAATCGGGCGAAGTTGTTAGAGGCTGCACGCTAGAACTTGGTGAACGAAGATTTAGCATCGACCTCTTACCTATTCAATTAGGTAGCTTCGATGTAGTAGTCGGAATGGACTGGTTGTCCAAGAACGAAGCTGAAGTTATTTGTCATGAGAAAATCATTCGCATCCCTTTAGCGAATGGTGAAACTCTCATCGTGCATGGAGAAAAACGAGACGCGCCTCTACGAATCATCAGTTGTATGAAGGCACAAAAGTGCTTAAGGAAAGGATGTGTTGCTTTCCTAGCACACATTGTAGATAAGAAGGCTGTGGAGCCAGAACTCGAAGACATTCCTGTGGTGAAGGAATATCCTGATGTGTTCCCTGAAGATCTGCCAGGACTACCTCCGCAACGACAAGTCGAATTCCACATAGACTTGGTTCCAGGAGCCGCTCCTGTAGCCAAGGCTCCATATCGACTTGCGCCATCCGAGATGCAAGAATTATCTACACAACTCCAGGAGTTGTTGGATAAAGGATTTATAAGGCCAAGCTTCTCGCCCTGGGGAGCTCCAGTATTATTCGTGAAGAAGAAGGATGGATCACTGCGGATGTGTATCGATTACAGAGAACTGAACAAGCTCACAATCAAGAATCGGTATCCGCTACCGAGGATTGATGACTTGTTTGATCAACTGCAAGGATCAAGCTACTATTCCAAGATCGACCTTCGATCTGGATACCATCAGCTGAGAATCCAAGATGAAAGTGTGCCAAAGACTGCATTCAGAACGCGCTATGGGCACTACGAATTTCTTGTGATGCCATTTGGATTGACGAACGCGCCAGCAATCTTTATGGACCTAATGAACCGCGTATGCAAACCATATCTCGATAAATTCGTGATTGTATTTATCGATGATATCCTGATTTACTCGCGAACGAAAGAAGAGCATGAGCAACATCTCAGAACTATTCTGGAACTACTGAAGAAAGAGAAACTTTACGCAAAGTTCTCGAAATGCGAATTCTGGATTCGCGAAGTACAATTTCTTGGTCACGTTGTGAATGAGAAGGGCATTCATGTAGACCCGTCCAAGATTGAAGCAATAAAGAATTGGGAAGCTCCCAAGACCCCGACCGAAGTTCGTCAATTTCTGGGCTTAGCGGGCTACTATCGGCGATTCATTGAGAATTTCTCGAAGATAGCTCAACCGCTAACGACCCTTACTCAGAAAGACAAGAAGTACGACTGGGGTCACAAACAAGAAGAAGCCTTACAGTTACTTAAGAGCAAGCTATGCGATGCACCGATATTATCATTACCCGAAGGCACTGAAGACTTCGTGGTATACTGCGACGCCTCACGACAAGGCTTGGGTTGCGTGCTCATGCAACGCCAAAAAGTCATCGCTTATGCTTCAAGACAACTGAAGGTTCACGAGAGAAATTATACCACTCACGACCTGGAGCTGGGTGCAGTGGTATTCGCCTTGAAGATTTGGCGACATTATTTATATGGTACTCGATGTACAATCTTCACAGATCACAAAAGCTTGCAACACATATTTGATCAGAAGGAATTGAATATGCGCCAGCGACGTTGGGTCGAGCTGCTGAATGATTATGACTGTGAGATTAAGTACCATCCTGGAAAGGCGAACGTTGTAGCAGACACGTTGAGCCGAAAAGAAAGGGTTAAGACCCTAAGGGTTCGAGCACTGGAAATGACGATTCGAACGAACCTCACAGCACGCATTCGAGATGCACAACAAGAAGCTCTTAAAGAAGAAAACCGTAAAGCTGAATACCTACGGGGTATGCTGAAATACATGGTGCCAAACGAAGAGGGAGCCTTATACTTTAAGAAGCGTATTTGGGTTCCACTCTATGGTGGCATACGAGAAGTCATCCTTAATGAAGCCCACAAATCGAGATATTCGATCCACCCAGGATCGGACAAAATGTATCAAGACTTGAAGGAGTACTATTGGTGGCCGAGACTCAAAAGCGACGTTGCTGTTTATGTTGGAAAATGCCTAACCTGTGCCAAGGTTAAGGCAGAATATCAGAAACCGTCCGGCCTACTACAACAACCAGAGATTCCCGTGTGGAAGTGGGAGCAAATCTCGATGGACTTCATAACGAAATTACCCAGGACCCCGAGAGGGCACGATATGATATGGGTAATCGTTCATCGATTGACGAAGTCTGCGCATTTCCTACCAATCCGAGAAAAGGATAGCACTGGAAAGCTTGCAGAGATATACTTAAGAGAAATTGTGGCACGTCATGGAGTGCCAATCTCAATCATTTCAGACAGAGATGGACGCTTTGTCTCAAGAATCTGGCAATCATTTCAGGAAGCCTTTGGATCTCAGTTAGATCTAAGCACGGCATTCCATCCGCAAACAGACGGCCAGAGCGAACGGACTATACAAACGTTAGAAGATATGCTTCGCGCATGTGTCATGGACCTAGGCGGCAGCTGGGATACTCATCTACCTCTAGTTGAGTTTTCCTACAATAACAGTTATCATACGAGCATAAAAGCCGCGCCGTTCGAAGCTCTGTATGGCCGCAAATGCCGATCGCCCTTATGTTGGGCAGACGCTGGAGATAAGCGTATGGTTGGTCCTGAAATTGTACAAGAGACCACCGACAAGATTGCGCAGATCCGAGAGCGCATTAAGGCGGCTTAAGAGCGACAAAAGAGCTACGCTGATCCAAATAGAAAATCGGTAGATTTCAAGGTGGGAGACAAAGTGTTGTTAAAAGTCTCACCATGGAAGGGCGTAGTCAGGTTTGGAAAGCGTGGAAAGCTGAATCCACGATACATCGGACCATTCAGAATTTTGAAGAGAATTGGTACCGTGGCATACAAGTTGGAGTTACCGGAAGAACTTAATGGAGTACATGATACGTTTCATGTATCCAACCTGAAGAAGAGTCCAACACAAGAAAACGTGATCATCCCGATGGATGAAGTGCATATTGATGAAGCCCTCCGATTTACAGAGCAACCCGTTGAGGTTACTGACTGGAAAGTCAACAAGACCAGGAGGAGCAGTGTGAAGCTTGTCAAAGTACGTTGGAGCTCTAAGCACGGACCCGAGTACACATGGGAACGCGAGGACCAGTTCAAGAAAAAGTATCCCCACCTATTCAAGAAGACTCCAGCGAGAGTGAGTTCAATCTGAATTTCGGGACGAAATTCTTTTAACGGGGGGAGACTGTGACAACTGGCCCAAACCGGTAATTTCCGTACACATTAATTATTGCTTAATGACTGCAATTATGAGTTTAATTGTCAGCAATGTCTGAACACATGATTAAACAAGTGAATTCATGCATGTTGTATACTACAAAATATTGCTTTATGCATAAACGAGAGCGTTGCGTCAGAATAATAGTAAACTCACCGGTAAGACACACTGTGTCGACTGAACTGCAGAAAGCAGTCAGACATTAGAATTGAGGCCTAGGTGTAGGCCCGACGACAAAAATACATTAAAACCCTAGAGTATATGTAAGGGTTTAATTTATAGACATTGCGAAAGCAAAAATAAGCACTAAAAAGCACCCGAAACGCACTTTAAGTGCAGAATTTATATAATTCAGCTCAATTCAGCATTTAAGCATATGATTATTATGCAGAAATTTCGTTTTATCATCCAGAATATTTCCCTAAGTGTTGGGAATTGAAAGGATACAAAAAGGGTACTTAAAAGACACTAAAAAGTGTGATTTAGCACTTTAACGAATCGGTATCTAACCGAACAACCGGACAATACCCGGAACACCAGAATAATGCTAGAAGCATTGTTATTATTTTTCTGAGCTAGTATGGGCTCCTGAACACTTTAATATACTACACCATACAACCTACACATTAAACACTAGATATTACGTTAACCTAACATTAGTTACCTACTTACCATTAAAAGTTACATTTAACCCCCCGCCCTCTCCTTGTTTACGGCCCAAGTAGGCCCCACCAAGATCACCAAGATCTTCTATAATCTTGCTAGAATCTCCTTCTTGGATTGATCAAGATTTGTGTTGTACTTTGGGAGCATTAAACCCCTTGGACAAAACCCAAACTTGGATTATAAATTAACATGAAGGGCCATTAGTTCATCATCTTCAACCAACAAAAACTCCCCTCTCTCTCTCTAAGAAGCTACGGCCAAGCACCCCTTGAACACACAACCATTACCAAGCTTTGATCTCGCCATTCCAAGTCCATACAAGTGTCGAGGATCGCGTATTAGGAAGCTTGGTGCCAACGGAACGCGAAGGACCTCTTTCTCTAGCTTTTATCCACGCGTTTTTCGCATAGATTCTTCCCTAGCCTCGAGCTAGTGGTATGTTGCTTAAAACACCTTCTTGAACTATTCTAATGTGGTTAAAATGATTCGTAACGGTTAAAACTCGTAAACATACAAGATGAAGCTCAAAAGTCTACTTAAAACACTAAAAATGGTGGTTAAAAGCTCATATGTTGTGTAAATCTTGTAGTATTTGATTTGTGTAATTATTTAGTGCCGATCTATGTTGTGGTAACTCGGGTCATCATCTAACCCGGATTGGTCATGTTCATGAAACATGACATAGAGTATGTTCAAGTGTAAAAAGAGTTAAATGATGAAACCCTACCACACACTAATCATGAACTTGTGTAAAAACGATTTTTCTTATGAAATATTGTTCAAAATTAGTAGATCTACGAATCTACAAGTGGTATTTTGAATAACCAAGTGTATGATGAAACCATGTTTTAAAACCGGATCTTTCATGAACTAGAGGTGTTTTTTTTTATGAACAAACAAGTGTGTGGACACTTGTGTAACAAAAGTTTTAACAAAGAAATAATTTTCATAAAAACCGACTAGAAGTTGTGAAACTTCATATTCTTTAAAAATAAAGTTTTTAAGAAATTAAACTTATTTTTAAAAGATAACAAGACTTACTAAATGTGCTGGTAAGTTACTACACATTTTTGTAAATATTCAAGTTCATGAAATGGAGAAATTAGTGATTATTGTTGATGAGTATTGTTGATAATTGTTGTTGATGATTGTTGACGATTTAAAAGAAAATAAACACATGTTTTGAAAACATGGGAAACCTCCATTTTTAGGGGAAACTCTGTCAAAATTTTTATAAATTTTGACACTTAGAAAAATATAAGTTTTTGAGAAACTTATCCCCTAAAAATATACCTCAAAACATTACCAAGGTTTCCCTAATTTTTGGTGATAAGAAATGGTGATTTCTTCAAGAATAAAAATGGGTATAAGTATGTATATTTTTGAGAGAAAAATATATATTATTTTATCACCAACTTTTGTGCTAAGTGTGTATAGTATGTGTTATACGTGCTAGTGTATTAAGACTTAAAAATACACTAAATACTCATGAGGAGTATAAACATAAAAATACACATACAAAATACAAGATACATAATTCGGGTGCGAAGTGCAAAACACAAAAGACTTATATTTATTTTAGAGGAAATAATATAAGTAAGATGCGTAGTTAAAAATATGAAATATTTTTAACACAACAATACAAATACAAAAGAGAGTGACTGTACTTGTGCGACGCAAGTCTAGTGACTAACGTTAAGAAAACGCGTATAGGTTACGACGTTAATTAAGCAAATCCGGTGGAGTTTACGACGCTAGGAACGCAAAGTTGTGAGTTCATGCTCCCCCTTTTCTCTTTAACTGTTTTCAGTTTTTATAACTTCGGGGGTGAAATACATGTACAAAAGTACAATATTTATAAATGGTATGATATAAATACAAGAAGTACACTTGGTGAGAACGAGAACCAAGTGTGACAAAATATAAGATAATAAGAAACGCACTTGGTGAGGACGAGAACCAAGTTGGATGCATTATGAGAAATGATAAAAAGAAACGCGCTTGGTGAGGACGAGAACCAAGTTGGATGCGTTATGAGAAATGATAAAAAGAAACGCGCTTGGTGAGGACGAGAACCAAGTAGGAGGCGTTATGAGAAATAGTGTCACGAATAGGGTACAGAAGCACCATTAATCGTGTACATACTTAGACCGCAGAACAAAAGGTTAGATCTAACGGGTGCCTGGCAGCCACACTCTCGGTGAGGGCGAGAATCGAGTAGTGCTTTTGTGTCTCAGAATATACCAATTAAATGCCTTAGGTTTGGTGACTTCCTATGCCGTGCCACATGTTAATGGCTTTGCAACCCATTAACAATCTGATAATTACAGAAATACTGTATTTACATAAAATTCATACCATACTAAAATTGATATATAACTTGAAGTACGTGGGGTACTCAAGAAAAGATTGAATTATACATGGGTACGTGGTGTACACATGAAACTGGATTTATATATGAAAACTTGATTTACTCACAAACTATGTTTTCATACAAAGTATACAAACGTGAAATACAAAACTGCATGAATTCACACCAACATTATGTTGACGTTTTTCCAAAACTCACATGTATTTCAGGTAACTAGGTTGGATGTGCGCGCGGTCTTACCCATGCTCGTGGATGTCGCTTATGCTTATCTATAAATAAAGTTGTAAACTTTTAAGACAATGCTTTATGTGACTTAGCGATGTAAACGCTAACGTATGTTTTCAAATTATGGTATTTGAAGTTATTTTCTTGAGCATGTAGTATGTTTACTCTTCGTATGCAATGAGAACCTTTCATGATCACACCTCGTGCTTCCGCCATAGACAGGGGTGTGACACCAGGATTCTGCTCAGGATCACTTAGGGTAGATCTTGCAGTAGGTATTGTCATTTCCGTTGGAATCATTGCTTCTGCTCCAAATACCAAGGAAAATGGGGTTTGGCCTGTTGCATTCTTTACCGTTGTCCTATCAGCCCACAAAACAAAGGGTAATTCTTCTGCCCATCTTCCTTTTTTGGCTCCAAGCCTTTTCTTTAAGTTATTGACAATTATCTTGTTTGATGATTCTGCTTGTCCATTCGCTTGAGGATGTACTGGAGTAGATGTTATCATTTTGATTCCCCAACTCTTGCAAAAGTCAGTAGTTCTCTTGCTTATAAACTGAGAACCATTGTCACAGATTATCTCAGCTGGTACTCCGAATCTGGTCAGGATATTCCTCTTTATGAAGGATACTACTTCTTGGTCTCTAACTTGAACAAATGCTTCAGCTTCAACCCACTTAGAGAAATAATCCGTCATTGCTAGCATAAAGACTTTTCCTCCCGGAGCTTTTGGTAGTTTTCCCACTATATCCATACCCCACTTCATAAATGGCCAAGGGGAAACAATAGGATATAATGGTTCAGCAGGTTGATGCAGTATGTTACTATGTCTTTGACATGCGTCACATCTTCGAGCATATTCTACGACATCTTTTCTCATTGTTGGCCAATAATATCCTGTCCTTAATCCTTTTGAGAATAACGACCTGCCCCCAGTATGGTTACCACAATCCCCTTCATGTATATCCTGAAGTACTTCTTTAGCTTCATGATCCTCCAAGCACCTCAAATACGGTCCTGCAAGAGATTTATTGTATAAAATATTATTTACAATAGTAAATCGTGATACCTTCATCCTAAATGCCTTAGGATTTTCATTTCCAGGGATGTGTCCTTCTTTGAGATATCTCATGATTGGAGCCGTCCAGGATTTAGGATCCTCTTCAGGATGCTCTGCTCCAGGATCCTGAATACCCGCTACTTCTTTATCCCGAGGATTCGTTGCAGGATATAAGACATGTAATATTGGTATTTGGGTTCCTTCTGGTATCCTGATCGATGATCCCAGATTTGCTAAGGCATCTGCTTCAGCATTATCCTCCCTTGGTACCTGTTTAAGTGTAAAAACATCGAAATATCCTGCTAATTTTTTGAGAATATCGAGGTATTCGATTAATTTCTCACCCTTGACTGCATAGGATCCATTAAAATGGTTAGTAATTAACAAGGAGTCAACATATATTCGTAAATTCTTGATACTCATACTCTTAGCCAATTCTAATCCTGCAATTAAAGCTTCATATTCTGCCTCATTATTAGTAGCAGGAAATTCACACCTAATAGCCTGGGGTAATATGTCCCCCTGTGGCGATTTTAGTAGTATACCTAAACCTACACCTCTTATACTAGATGCACCATCAGTATACAGCGTCCAGGATTCTGAAGATTATACTAACTGCTGAACTTCTAGATCTGCCTCGTCCTGAATGTCACTACTGAAATCAACCACAAAGTCAGCTAAAGCCTGAGACTTTATGGCATTTCTAGGTTCATATACTAAATCATAAGCACTTAACTTTACTGACCACTTGGCCATCCTGCCTAACATCTCTGGTTTCCTAAGCACATTTTTGACAGGATAATTCATTTTAACATGTATCCTATGCGTCTCGAAATAATGTCTAAGCTTTGTCAATGCCATGACTAGAGCTAATATTAATTTTTCTAAATGAGAATACCTAGTTTCAGCATCTAACAAACTTTTACTAACATAATAAACATGATATTGCTGACCTTCATGGTCTTTTATAAGAACGGCACTTACAGCATTCCCTGATACAGCAAGGTATAGGGATAGTGGTTCACCATTTTCAGGCTTCATCAATAGAGGTGCGGTTGAGAGATATCGCTTCAAATCCTGCAAGGCTGCTTCATGCTTTGCTCCCCATTCAAATTTCTTATTCTTCTTGAGGATATCATAGAATTCCTTGCATTTTTCTGAGGATCTTGAAATAAATCTATTCAAAGCTGCTACTCGGCCTGTCAACCATTGTACGTCCTTCATATTTGAGGGCGATTTAATATCCAGGATAGCTTTGATCTGCTCTGGGCTTGCTTCTATCCCCCTTTTTGTCACCATATATCCAAGAAACTTTCCTGCCCCCACTCCGAAATGGCATTTAGCAGGATTCAGCTTCATGTTGTATCGATCCAGGATATCAAATTCTCCCTTGATATCCTGGAGGTGATCCTCAGCCTTTTTAGATTTCACCACCATATCATCGATATATACCTCCATGGTGTCCCCCAGCTTATCCTTGAACATCATGTTTACCAATCTCTGGTCTGTTGCACCTGCATTTTTCAAACCGAAAGGCATAGCAGTATAGCAATATATACCTGTTGGTGTCATGAAAGCAGTATCACTGTCATCACTATCGAAAGTGATCACTTTATCAGTTGTGAGGGTAGTCATTCTGACTGGTCTGTCTCCCCTCTCGCTCTTAGCTTCCCTTGCATGTCTCTTGGCCGCCGAATACGAAGTCCCACAAATATCGGATCCCCCTGAAATAAAGTTAATTATCTTGGCATCTGCTGGGGGTGATGCTGCTCGTTCAGGATCCTTCTCGGGATCCTGCCCTTTATTCTTCTTTTTTCCCAGCAAGTCCTTCAATTACCCCTTGCTTAACAGGTAACTTATCTCTTTCCTTAAAGCAATGCAATCTTCGGTCATATGTCCGAAGTCTTCGTGGAAGGCACACCATTTGGATTTATCCTTCCAATCAGCTTTCTGCTGGTTCTTTCGAGGCCACCTAGCTTTGTCCCCCAAGCCCTGCATAGCATACATTAATTCGGGTATATTAACAGAAAAGCAGTATTCAGACAAGTCAGGATATTCTTCAGGATCCTCGTCTTCAACAGCATTTACTTTCTTGTTATCATTTCTGCCGTATGGCCTGGAGCGATATGGCTTATACGAGGTCTCCGATTTCCTGTTAGTTGATTCATAGGTCGAGGTAGAGTTCATCCTCTCCTGCATCTTTTTGTCATCTTCCAGACGGATATATCTCAAAGCCCTGTTACGAGCTTCGTCGAGATTCCTGCAGGGATTCATTACAAGATCCTGATAAAACTGGGAATCCTTTTGTAATCCCATCTTAAAAGCTTGCACAACTGTTGCAACATCAAGATGTGGGATATCCAAGGATTCTCGACTGAATTTGTTCACATAATCCCTCAAGGATTCCTGAGGCCCTTGAGTTATCCTGTAAAGATCACTGGTTAGTTTCTCAAAACTCCGGCTACAAGAAAATTGACTGTTAAATAAATTAACTAAATGAGCAAACGAAGTAATTGAGTGAGGAGGAACGTTTAACAGCCATTTTAAGGCTGATCCTGTTAGAGTAGAACCAAATCCCTTGCACAAGCATGCTTCCTTGAGCTACGGAGGGATAGGGTTAATCTCCATTCTTTCCCTATACTGAGCAATATGCTCTTCAGGATCCGTAGTCCCATCATACAACTTCATGTTGGGAGTCTGAAATATTTTTGGGATTTCAGCATCACAGATGGGATATGCAAAGCGAGATATCCTGTGGCTGTCTTGGGATACTTCCGGAATTGGTTGGACCACTCCAGGCACACTGGATATCATGTCCTTCAATTTCTGTAGCTCCCTGGTAAATGTTGACGTCATACCTGCATCCTGCAAAGAGCCATTATTGTTAGTAGCAAGAATATTATTATTTGACACATTACCGTTCTGAGGATTTTGGCCATATCCTGAAGCATATCCTGAACTTCTCACAGTCGATATTCTGACCGAAGAGGGTATCTCAGGGGTATGATTCTGAGAATGGCTTGGGACGATATTCCCCCTATTATCCTCAGTGTAAACTGCGGAACTGAAGTTCAAAGCCCTGGGCTGTATAGGAGTGACAGTTTCTTCAGCGGGTCTACTCGAGCTAGCTTTTAAGAGTTGTATTTCTCTTAATAGCATTTGGTTTGTCTCCTGTTGCTGCCTCATTTGTTCCTGCACACTTCCAAATAAAGTCAAAATTTCATCATTAGAGGCTAAAACAGGAGCAGATCCCTGGACACTCCGAGTAGGGATAACATCTTGAGGTTGTGAAGAAAACGACATCCTTGGAGGAGGTGGTGGAAGCACCGAACCAGTGGTAGCAGAGGTTGTTGCAGACATAGTGGAAGAGCTCATGTTTGATCTTGAGGCCATTGTAAACAATGTGGCAAAAAGTTTAGAAAATAGAAAACCGATTAATGATTTTGCAAAGATTTTTAGTAAAAGTAGCACCACTTGCCCCACGGTGGGCGCCAAATTGTTTTGGTCAAAAATTACCTAAGCAATTTAGTGATCAAATTAGTTAAGTGAGGCAGTGTGCTAGAAATATGTGTGAAAAATGTGTTAACAAAATTAGATATGAAAACAGTTTAAGGATACGGCTCAGGATATAGAGCTGTATCTGTGATCAAACAATGAGCAAAAATGTAAAGGTGGACACGTAATATACGAGGAAAGCCCTTGATCAATCTAGATCGCCGGTATAAAACCTCGGGAGCTGACAATCGCAGCTGCCTTGTTCTTCTATTGCTTCAAATATCAGGATACAGTGCAGGATGTGGTGCGGATCGACTATGTGTTACAATGAAATTTGAATACAAGTGTGGTGATTGCAATGAGCTAGAGAGTGAAAGTGTTCGAGAGTGTCAGTGTAAATTGTGTGCCTTAAACTAATCCGCCCCCATCTATTTATAGTAAAGATAATGTAACAAACTATCCTAAACTTCCAGGATCCAGCGAATATTCCCACTCGAACGTTGAGGACCAAGTCTTTCGGGTTCAACGGCTTCCTCATAACAAATACGCCCGAGTCTTGAGGAGAAGAAGTCCTGATGACCGTTAGTAACTTACAGCCATTAACCTGCACGTGTTTAATTCACTCAAACTTAGGATATCGCCCAAGATGTTAGCAAGATCCCCGTCCAGTATCCTGGTCACAAATAAACAATTAAAAGCGGGATATTAGTCAGGATACGTATACTCAGAAAATGACCCATAACAATTGTCCCCAAATATATCGGTTGGTATACCAATCCAACGGATATATTTCAAAACCTTTTCTCGTCGATCGAGGCTATTAAAATGAAACGATGGTTGAAATGACAGTGTGCCATTTTCATTGCAACATTTACTCTTTACCCCCTATAATCAGCCTATATTTAGCCAAATCATTTCTGCTTCTTTTTATCTTTCTTCAAGCGATTTTTAGGTAATCACTTTTCCTTCAATTTCCAGAACAGCCACCAGCAGTACCAGTTTGTTACCAGTGCGGTTGCCATGAGCCTGAGGGACTTTTAATAAGCTGTCACAGTTGTCGAATTCGTTGCATGCATTCATATTATTTGAACAGTCACACCGCATCAAATTACATCCACTAACCGTACTGTTATTACATCTGAGACGAATCAAGTGAGTCCTATGAAGCAAGTGTCTATCTATTTAATTAAGAGGAATCATTGCATTACATCCCCATTGAAAACAAGCTTGAAAAGGTTTAGCACTAGCAGGGATCATGTTAAAGGAAGGCTGGTGAAGGTTAGCTGACTTTACGGCACGCTTACCTTAATCACATCTTCCATGGAGTCACAGATCTGACAATAGGGCCCACCGATCTTATGCCCACCCGAGATCGACCTCTAGATTACACATTCTCTGAAATTGATTTGGGTCACGTATTGAATGATAGTATTAAAAACCGACCATCTTTCATCAAGAAGGATAATGGAAACAAGTTCTCCACAGTTTGTGCAAATGAAATCCTGAAATCCACTTCATCAATAATCGAGAGAAACTTCTTCGAGCTAACTGCCGATATCTCATCCTTCATATCTATTTCACAATCAAATCAACTCATCCTTCGATTTAAGCGGCGTGTTCTGATCAACGTTTATCGACATTGTTCTGATCAACGTTTATTATGATCCATTAGTATGGTAAAAGATGATGCCTTGTGCCCTTTGATGTATTACTTTTTTGTTACATGATGTCTACATGTGTTTTGAAATAGTCTTTATTCTTGGTTTAATGAAGCTACACCTTCATCTTCAGCCTCTTTGTATCAACATCCTCCTCACTTGACAATCAGTCATTAGTCTTCCTTTTACCCCCCTCGAAAAACACTGGATAACCGTTGAGGGTAAAGTCTGTATATTCTCTAACTTTAAAGGTTCTTCATATGCTTGTTTCCTGATGCATGTCTGTTATAGTCATGATGAGTAATGTAAGGAGAAGCGTTGGAAAGATGACCGAATTGAGATCTGAACCGACCGAAATCCACACATTCCATGGGTTTGTGTGAATTCAGGATCAGATTGAATTCTTGACCGTTGAATGCGAACCGACACGTGATATGTGCGGAATCCAATCACGTGCATGGACAGATGACGAAGATGTAATTATAACTGTTTTCCTTTACTGATTTTGACAACGTTTACACCGTGAAAACAAACGGGCAGAGCTTCGCCTCAAAGTTACCCCAAAAGTTACAAATGACAAGATCCTAGACCTTTATTATAGACAACTCCCATCCGGATGCACCTGATTGGCGAATAGATTCAGACGGGCTTCTAAACTCTCCAAACTTTGTCTTTTCAGCATCAGTCTTGTGACATCTGTTTCAGCTACGGTACGTAATTGACGCAAGCGATAGACATATGCACTCACAGACTCCCCCTTGGATATTGCTGCAGTCAATCTCGTAGCTTTCTGTCTTACTCTGAGTCTTTGAAGAAATGTTGACATTTTCAGCAACCACAAACTCCCTCTTTACTCTAACTACTCTCTAACTTCTCCCCCTTTCAATCTGCTCAGGCTCCCCCTTGCTTTAAGCTTCCGTGCTTTCGGCTACTAGGATCGACACCTGGCTCTACAATCTCCCCTTTACTTTGAACTCGTCTTCAGACTCCCCCTTAAGTTCTGCTATCGGGATTGTAGTCTGGCTCTATCATCTGAAAATTCTTAAACAATCTATAAGATTTTAACAATTTAAAGAATCAAACTAGCTCTTAAACATATATCATGAATAAGTTGGAGCATTTCAAATATGTGACTGCACAGGACATCGTTTGTTCATAGAAATCTGGATTTTATATTTAACATTGAAAGAATTTTAGTTTTCAAATATTGATGACCTGGCCTTTAATCACACATTTATTTGACAATATTAGATTTTCCCAGGAATGATTACCTGGCTCTTAAAATATTTTTGGATCGAGAACCTGGCTCTATTGCACAAATGTAACAATATGTATTTATCCAGGATTGCCCGACTCCACTACACTATCAAATAACTTTATAAATTTGACATTTTTAAGTTTCCAAAACCTCACAAATAATCTTCCAAGTCCATATTAATGACCTTGGAGATCTCACAAAAGGTTTTTGTTTTTTCTTGTAAAATTTCAAGTTTCAAATTAATGAACTTGTTTATTTTCAGAACCACGTTCAGCATACTTAGATTTTGAAACTCAGCACTCAGACATCGGTTGTCGAAAATAAAGTTGAATCAAAATCTTTTTGTATTTTTCTGAAACATAAAGCAGTAAAGAAATATTTACAGACAATATTTTTGTTTGAGTTCATGTTAGAGGATCATATCAGTTTATGACAAATCACTAGCACCGTTGAGCGATAAACACTTTAAGTTCTAAACGATTCACTTAGATTGTCAGTATACTGATCCACTTATATTTTCACACAAAGTTCAACTTATTCGAGATACGAGATTAATGTCTTAAAAACTTAACTTATTCACGTGTCCCACCTCGGAATATACTCCCATATCAAGATTCCCTAGATTCAGTCTTACAGGTGAATATACTATATTGATATCTATTCTCTGGGTTAGTGCGAGACATTAAGAGCTCAGATATGAACTACCGTTCAATCAAAGAGAAGAAGGCTCGAATTGAGGTGTGTTCCCCTTGGGGATCTTCTTTACAACTGCACTTGATTCATATCTTTCGATAATTTTCAATTTTTATGCAGAAGTCTAGGCCATTGCTTCCACAATATCAGAAGACCAGGTATAATACCCCAGATATCAAACAGTATAAAAACCTAGTATCTGAGAATTTGGCAATCTCTCAAACAAGATTTCGGGGGTTACCCATATATCCGAGAGATGTTACCCACGAGATAAGTAAGTTATTGATATTTATGTTTATACCTCGAAATCAATATACTAAGTGTGTAAAAACCTACTGGCATATCATCAATGAGACCATTTATCACATTTTATCTTTCCATATCTTTAGCGTACTGTGATTGTCTACTGATGTACTATCATTTCCTCTTTTTACACAAAAACTCATTTTTGAATTTTATCATGTTTTTGGCTTTTTCAAATATTCAAATGTTTTTGTATTTTCTGAAATTTTTACTCCCCCTAAAATCCAAAACATTTAAAAAAATTTGACAACCCAATGCAGATAGCTTTATCTCGCCATCAACTTTCTGCGTCACATGATCTGTTTCGCATAAAGTACCCCCATGATTTACAACACATTGATTTTTAACAATGTTAAAACCATTTTCAATTGTGAAATAATCATGTTTGTTCAGCCGTGAGGGTTTCGGCATATTCAATTAAAACTTCCTTTTGAAATTTTTGATTTTTAACAAATTTAAAAACAAACATATTATTGTTTTTTTTATTTTTCAATTTTTAACAAAGAAAAAACATATTTTTGGTTTTTAAATTTTCATATTCTTTTAGGAATTATGAATATAGTTTATTTATGTACACGAAATATAAACTCCCTGTTTTTTAGTTGCAGGGTCCACCAGCCTCCTCCGGTGCCAAGCTGCTCCTCTCCTTGATTTGACAATCAACAACTGTCTGGAGCACCTGCACATTCACTTAATTCTATCACTTGGACAAAGCAACCCAAGCCTTGTTAGACTCAGGTAATTGAATGTTTATCTTTCCAGGTAGAACCGGATAGTTTTGTTCGTTCTTTTAAAAAAATATCCTCTTTGATTTTCTCATCAAATTAAAGCTTTTATTGTTTGACCACCCAACTTTGACCTTTTGAAACATTCCTTTTATAAAATAGTGATTCATTTTGAATATTTGGATTTTGAACACCAACTTTTGGTTTCCAAAACTGATTTGCTTTTCTTGCATCAACATTTGTTTTCCAACTTTGTGTTGTTTTAAATCTGGGTGTCACTTGTTTCCAAGTTTGTTGTGATTCAGCTTTTGACATTTTTGGCTTCCAAGTTTGTTTTGATTCAAGCTTGGTTGATTTTTGATTCACAACATCAGACTTCTTTTTCTCAACAATAACAGGCTTCAGATTTGGACACATACGAGCTAGATGTCCAGTTTGATCAGAATTAAAACATATTCTTTTTGAGACATCTTTGGCCTGTTGTTGTTGCTTTTTCTAAGCATAGAACTCTTCATTAGACTGCCGCCTAAATTGGAGTTCTTTCTCTACCTCAGAACTTGTTCCGTGAACAAAGTTCGTCTTTTTTTGATAATTTGGCTTTTCAAATCGTTTCTGATTTTGATTCTTCTTATAACCCAACCCAGCCTTCAAGTTTTTCTTTTTGTAACCAGGTTTGTTATAAAAAGTTTTCTTGCTCTTTCCAGCAAATTTTGAAATTTCAGATTTTTCAACTTCTACCAATTTGAAAACTTTGACAATCTTATCCGAAATCACATTTTGAATCGGGAATTCAATATCTGAGAACAATTTGTCCGATCCAATCATGTTTTAAACCAATCCTTTTGAATCATCATTCACATTTTTCTCAGATTTTGAATTTTTCAAATAACTTTCATGAAAACTTCCCTCATTTTCATCCTGTGACTCAGACTTATCTGTTTTGGTAGAATCATCTTGCAAAACACTTTCAACGACCTTACCTACCACCTCTGAATCACTAGTATCATCAGATTTGGAATAGGTTACGTCTATATTATCTGGCAATTAGTCAACCATGTTGAAAGCTTTTTCCACCTTCTTGTCATCATAGAATGTGAATTTTTCCTCAAACGGTGGTGGAACCTGATGATATTCTGATCCAATTCCTTTCTTGTTTTTCTCAGAATCTTTATCATCCGGTTTTAAATTGTAAATACGTTCTAGAACATATGATGAAGCATGATAACTATGCAACTTGTTATTATCTTGTTCTAAATTAGCTATTTTACGTTTAAGCTTAGCAACATCTTCAATATAAGAATTTACAACTTGTTGCTTTATTTCATACTGTTGCTTAAGCGTATCTGATGTTTCAGAACAATGTTTCAATCTCTACTGAACAAGTTTCATTTGACTTTTCACATCTTCATATGACTCTTTTGTAATATGATATGCAAGTTTTAATGAATCATATTCTTTTTTCATTTCTTGAACCGCATTTTCTTTGTGCAAACATTCTTCTGTCATTTCTGAACACTTTTCTTTCAAAATCTCATTTTCTTTTTCTAAAACTTTACATTTCTGGGTAAGCTTTTCATCATTATCTTTTAAAACCTTTTCATTTTCAAACATTTCTTTACATTTATCTTTGAAAACTTTCTCAATTCTAGTAAATTCCATGTCTCTTGTTCTAAATTTTTCATCTTTTTCAGTACAAGCACTGCACGTTTCCATGCATTTCTTGCACTGTTCAACTGTCACACCCCAACCGATGGCGGAATCATCGGGGCGCGACACTAGGCAAATCAGATTGCTCATGAGAATCCATAACAACTATTCATTACCAATATTTTTAAGGTTCATCATCCCATAGTAACGAACAAATATTCAACAAACAATTATTACAGACAGCAAGTTCTCTTAAACAAACATGATCCGACAACCTAGATTTTTATTTGATGAGTTTCTAGACTTCCTATCTTGATTTCAGCATAACAATCCATCAACCTGTCACATATGTTAAAATAAAAGTCAATACATAAAGTAAAGGTGAGTACACCAGCATGTAACACGTAACGGGCGAAACATGTAACTATCAACAATGATAAAACCTAACCATGTGACTACGGTGTAGAGTATGCGCGACACATGTTCACCGAAGCGAACACGTGAAGTAAAGTAATGTGATCCTTAGCAACCCCTGTCACACAGGTGCTGAGTCCAAAGTATAGTACTATTGTTGCTAAAGGCGGTCTAGTGTAACACTGTGTAAGCTTAGTTAACAAGCATTCAACAAATCACGCATATCATGCGGGAGCGGTTAGTGTTTATAAAGTGTTTGCGTTGTGTGTTGTGTTTTGATAGAGAACGTATGTAACACCCAAAAGTGCGTTAAACGAAATGGGTTCGAGTATACTCACAGAGCGTGTACTAATCAAGAACACGATCCTCAATGGATTGAAGGGAGCGCCGGGTCAGCCTGCGCACGGGAACAAAAGTGTTGAACCGTTTGCGTGACCCTAAACGTCAGTAAAAGTAGTTCATCTCAGTTTACAGAGGCGGAATCAAAGTAAACGGAGTCACAACATCTCGGATCCTATTAACTTCTTTCTATTACTGATTGTGAATCTTTACAAGTGTTCTGAATGAATTTTGACAGAGTTTCGACACCTACACCAAGATCACTGTCCGTTTCAAATGACAAGCACATCACCTATTTATAGTGTTGGCCTGTTCACTTGAGATGACACCTTGTTGCTTCAAGCGAACACACATGAACCTGTTTCAAGCGAACATGCAAGAACCAGTTTCAAGCGAACTTGAAGTTGTTTGTTTCGCTTGAACTAACCTAAGACACCTTCAAGCGAACATACCTATCTAACACATGTAAACTCTAATTCTAACCATCTAGACATTAAAAACGTAGTCATCAGACATTCAGTGCACCAACAGACTCCCCCTTGGATGTTGACGAAGTCTTAGGCGTCAAGTCTTTAGTCTTGGTCTCTTTCCAACTCTATAGTCTTCATTACAAAAACACTTTCTTCATAAAGGTTTAGGATCTTAATCTGGCTCCATCTTCAGTCTCCCCTTTGACTGTTGATCAAAAATTCTGACTCCCCCTTTCACAAACTCCCATTCTCAGAATGCTAGGACTTGAATTCTGGTTCAAACTTTGACTTTTTAATTGCCATGGGGATTCCTGTTACCTGCACAATCTCTACCCAAATATAAGATATATGATAATAACAATTACAAATCAAACTTACCATTCAACCTTCAGTGTTAGAAATCCACTTAAGTACTCAAGTTCAAGTTAATGACCCTGATTACTCAATTAATCTACCAAGTCCAACTTAATGACCTTGGTTGATCAGAGATAATTCACACTGAAATTTAATTCAATTTTAATTTCTGAAAATTACAAGTTTCAAATTAATGAACTTGCTTTAACTTTTTAACTTCTCAAACTTATCAAGATCAGCTCACGACTCATCCTCCAGTCTAGAAATCTCCTGCATCTGCTTTCAATCTTTCGAATCCGAAGATCAACTCCCCACTTTGGTTTGTAAAAAATAAAGCAGAAATGAAAAATATTTTTGGATTTTAATAAAGTTTCTAAACTAGAAATGAAATACAGAACTAAAATGCAATAAAAATAAACTATTTACAAACATATTTTTGATTGAGCGTGTTAGGGAATCATATCAGCTATTCGACAAATCACAAGTACCGTTAAGCTTTAATTACATACACAGAATTAAACAATTCGCTTAGATTGTCGATATACTGATCCACTTAAATTCTCACACAATTTTCAATCTGTTCAGGATACGAAATTAGTATTTTAGAGACTTAAACTTATATGCGTGTCCCACCTCTTGAATATACTCCCGTATCCAGATCCCGATATTCAGTCTTACAGGTAATTATAACACAAATGATATCTGTAAGGGGTTAATAATTTATGAAGAATCATGAGAGCTCAGGTCAGAACTACCGTTCAGCAGAGAGATCATGACTCAACTTTTGGGTGTGTCCCCTTTAGAGGATCTTTTTTACAACAGCATTGCTAAGCAATTTTATTGTCTTATCATATATGCTGAGGGTGATGCTATGTTTCAAGCATTGCGGAAAGTATTATTCGAGGACTAGGTCAAAACTTCCATTCAGCAGAAGTCCTGGAATAATACCCCAGATATCACTGAGTATAAAAACCTAGTATATCAGAAAAAGGAATCTTTCAAACGAGATTTCAGGGGTTACCTATATATCCAAGTAGTGTTCCCCACGAAATAAGTAAGTAAGATTTAAGTTTATATCCCGAACAAACCTACTAAATGTGCAAAAACCTATCGGCATATCATCAGCGAGACTGTTTAACGCATTTAAACATTCCATTTCTTTAGCATACCGTAACTGTCAAGCCGATGTACTATCATTTTCCCTTTTTACACAAGCTCTTTTTCTGGTTTTCTATTGTTTTTGGATTTTGAAAATATCTCATGTTTTTGTATTTTTGTCATTTTTTATTGTTTTTGTATTTTCTGAAAATATTACCCTATACTCCCCCTAAATACCAAAACAAGTAAAAAATCGACAAACCATTGCAGATTGCTTCTCAACATCATCTACAATGTCTCCTTCATCAACGCCAATAATCTCCTCCAACACCGATAAAAACTTCATACCGTTCAATTTTAGCAAATATTGAAAACGTGCTTTATCAAATGCTTTGGTATGTAAATCAGCTTTTTGCTCATCAGTGTGGATTTTCTCAATTCGTATCAACTTCTTCTCAAAACAATCTCTAATGAAGTGATGACGAATCTCAATATGTTTCGTTTTAGCGTGATGTACTGGATTTTTAGTAATATTAATCGCTGCCTCATTATCAACAAAGATAGGGGAGTTTAGAAATTGCAAACCGTAGTCGCGCATCTGTTGCTGGATCCACAAGATCTGTGAGTAGCAACTGCTAGCAGATACATACTCCGCTTCACATGTGGATAAAGCCACAGAGGTTTGCTTTTTGCATTGCCAAGTGACCAATCTTGATCCGAAAAACTGGCACCCTGCTGTTGTTGATTTAGCATTAACTTTGCAGCATCCGAAATCGGAATCGGAATACCCTTCGAGCGTGAAATCGCCTTCCCTTGGATACCACAACCCCAATGATGAAGTTCCTTTCAGATAGCGTAATATCCTTTTGACTATAATCATGTGCGATGCTCTCGGGTTAGATTGAAATCTTGCTGCGAGGCAGGTTGGGTACATGATATCGGGTCTTGAAGCTATCAAATACATCAGCGATCCGATCATGGAACGATACATCGTTTCATCTACCTTCTCTCCGGTGAGATCAGGGTTTATCCCATGATTCGTTGCTAATGGGGTGGAAGCTGGAGTAGAACCTGACATACCGAATTTCTCCAAGATATCATGAACGTACTTCGTTTGATGTATGAAAATTCCTTTGGGTAGTTGATCAACCTGCAATCCCAAAAAGAATTTCATCTCACTCATTGATGACATTTCGAATTTCTGCTTCATAACTCGTTCAAAATCTTTGCATAGATCCTCATTTGTTGACCCAAATATGATGTCGTCCACATAAATTTGAACTTTCAGAAGATGACCATCGACTACTTTGGTGAAGAGAGTGGCATCCACTTTTCCACGAATAAAACTGTTGGCTAGTAAGTGTTGAGACAATGTCTCGTACCAAGCTCTCGGGGCCTGGTGTAAACCATACAGCGCTTTGTCTAGCAAGTAAACCTTTTCTTTGTAAAGTGGATCGGTAAAGCCCGGTGGCTGACCGACATAAACCTCCTCCTTAACCTTCCCGTAGAGAAAAGCCGATTTTACATCTAACTGATATACTTTGAAGTTTTTCCATGATGCAAATGCTAGAAAGATTCTGATAGCTTCTAGTCGAGCTACAGGAGCATACACTTCGGTAAAATCTATCCCCTCCTGTTGACTGAAACCCTGGACTACGAGTCGAGCTTTGTTGCGAACCACAACTCCTCTATCGTCTCTCTTACACTTGAACACCCACTTGGTGTTTATCTTCCTCTGACCATCTGGAAAATCCACTAACTTCCACACTCCCAACTTTTCGAATTGGCTCAGTTCCTCCTGCATTGCATTGACCCAAGAATCTTCAGTAAGCGCCTCTTTGTAAGTCCTTGGTTCAACCTGCGAGATAAAACAACTCAATGAGAATTCAGTTTGCAAAGGAGCAACTGTTGTATAAAAACATGTAAGCCCTTTTTCAATCTGTCTGCGAGTGCGAACGCCAGTCTGCAGTTCTCCAATGATCAATTCCTCTGGATGATATGAAAGAGTTCGTGGCATTACTTCGCCTGAAACATCTACATTACCCTCCAGATTAGTAACATTCTGATTTGCATCTTGTTCAGTGACTGGGTTTGTTTGACTTGAAATCTGAATTTGCTCCCCCTCAGAATCTGAATCACCACGATCAAATACTGGCATGTTCTCAGTTTCTTGATTATCATTCTGTGCCGACTGATCATCTTGAGCAACTTCATTTTGTTGGACATCATCATGTTCACCAGCATTGGTTGGACCTGCTTCATCATCATTTGAAGTTTGTCGAGGTCTTCTTGAATACTCAGCTGGAAACCTTTCCTGCGATTCTTCATACTCTCTCAGAATATCCAACTCATCAAAGAAATCCTCTTCTTCTTCCTTTTCTTCTTCCATATCAAACGAATCCCACAATTTATCATAATTAAAACGCCATGAGTCACCGGGATTTTGAGGCGGCATAGTATACCCCTGACACTCAACATGTTGTGCTTCGATGATCTGCTTCATGCTTGGAACAAAAACACGTCTTTGTGGACTTGAGTAACCCACAAATATTCCTTCAATACTCTTTGGACCAAATTTACCAAATGGCTCTAGAACTGTACAAGGAGACCCAAACGGTTCTAAAAACTTCAGGTTCGGTTTGCGGTTATTGATCAACTCAAAGCATGTCTTGTTGAATTTCTTTACAGTGAGAACCCGGTTGAGTGTATAGCATGCGGCGGAAACTGCTTCTGCCCAAAAATTTATCGGTAGCTTTGAATCAGCAAGCATTGTTCTGGCCGTTTCGATTAGCGTCCTGTTTTTGCGTTTTGCGACTCCATTCTGCTGTGGAGTGTACGGAGCACTAAACTCATGCAATATACCTCTTTCATCACAATATTCTTCCATCTTGTTGTTCTTGAATTCAGTACCATTATCACTTCTAATTCTTCTGATACGCCTTTGGTACAGATTTTCAATCTTTCTGAACAACGCCATCAAACTGTCAAATGTTTCATCTTTCGACTTCAAGAATGATACCCACGAAAATCTGGAATAATTATCAGTAACCACAAGACAATAGAGATCCCCTGTAATACTTTTGACATTCACTGGACCAAACAAATCCATATGCAGTCTCTCTAACGGTGTGGAAACTGAATTGACTTGCTTTTTAGGGTGTGACTTTTTCTTCTGCTTGCCTTTGATGCAACTAATGCACTCCCCTTCCAGATGAAAACCTTTGATATTAACTCCAAGAACCAAATCATTATGCACCAAATGATTCATTTTTCTAAGATGTATATGCCCCATCTTTCGGTGCCACAACTTCGATTCTTTCTCTGTTGCTCTAGACACAAAACAATAAGCCTGACCCGTGGTTGTAGTAGCTACGCTCATGTCCAACACGTACAGATCATTGACTCTTGGTGCCCTCATGATAATCCATTCTTCAGGGATAACAAATCCTGGTTTCAAGATCAAACATTCTTTATCAGTGAAGTGAGTGGTATACATCCTGTCACAAATCTATGAGATACTCAGCAGATTATTCTCCAGCTCAGCAATGTAGTTAACTCTTTCAAACGTAACAATCCCATTGGATAACATTCCTTCACCAATAATTCTACCACCTTGATTTCCTGCGAATCCCACGTAACCTCCATTGAAATTTCTAACATCATACAACAATGCAGTCTTCCCTGTCATATGTCGAGACGCTCCACTATCCATAATCCATCGTGAAATAGCTCTCGGAAGTTCCTGCACATATCACAAACAATTCAACAAAGATGCCGATTCATGCTTCACGATTAACAACTAGGAAGCTCCGGCAAGTCCAAAATCTTTAGTGAGATTTTGATGCCACCCAAGCCTCTTTGGACTCAGGTAACTTGACTTTAATGTGAGTTTTAGCAGTGTAAAGTGGCGGAAAATTTTTATCATTCATTTTCAAGATTTCATTTGATCCAACCTCAACCTTTTTGTATAAGAAAAACTCATCTATTTAAAGTTGACCGGTTGGTTGATTTTTCTTCTGAACATTCTTCTTCTCAGGTGGAGTAGAAGATTGTTTTTCCAACTTTTCATAGTAATCCAAAGGAACATTCATCTTTACCGGTGTGGTAGAAGACAATTGTTTTTCCAACACTAAAACCTTTGGTTTATCAACAACTTTTGGCTTCCATGTTTGTTGAGATGATGCAACCCTTTTGTAAAATTTGTCATTTTTAGTTACCACGTTCTTAATAGGTTCAATTTTGATTTTTGATTTCTCATTTTTCAAAATTAACAACCATTGGAGCTTTGCCTTTTGCTTCAACCTTCTTCAGTCGATTCTCAACAACTTCAGTCTTAGGCTTGAAGTTGGTGCAATTTCTTGCAATGTGACCAACTTTGTTGCATCTAAAACACGTACGAGTATCAACTACCCGACTTGTGCCTTCAGACTGAGGTTGTGATGCCCTCTTCGCAAAAAAATCTTCATTTGATTTCAAAAAGATTTCATTTTCCTCATCAGAAAGTGAACTTGAACCGTTCACAAACACCTTCTTTTCAGCAAACCTTTTGTTTTGAAAACTCCTTTTCTGATAACTCTTACCACCCTGATATCCACCCGACCAATTGTTTCGATTGTTGTTATAAAAACGTGATGGAACTACAGGTTTCTTGTAGTAAGCTTTATCTTTCTCAAAATTCAGTTGCCTTTTTGCTTGTTTTAAACTTTTTACTTCAGACAAATCGATTTCAACCATCTTGAACACATTTGTCAATTTTGAAACATTTACATTCTCCATAGGAAACTCAGAATCCGAATACAACTTATCAGATCCAACCATCTTGTACATCACAAGACCCGGTTCATCACCTAAGTTGTTTTTGGACTTTTGTTTCGGAATGTATTTGTTCAAGAAATATTCATCATCTCCAGCTGAATCACTATTCAAAACACTTTCAGCTGTGCTTTTAACAATCTCTGTCTGAACACTATCATCAGATGATGAAGAAGAAAATGTCACATCAATTGAATCAGGAAGTTTCACTTCATTTTCTTCCTCAAGATTAACCAACCCAGATTGCTTTTTCGAATAATTTTCTAGAACGGGTGGTGGAACTTGATGAAACCCAACCCCAGTTCCGTCACAGTATACATCTTCACCTCCTTTGTCTTTCCCGATGGGTTTAGGAATAATGTGTTGCAAAACAAAGCTTGCAGAGCTGTAACTGTTCAATTTCAAATTAATACGTTCATTCTCAATCTTGGCTTCTTCAAATTGAAGTTTCAATTTAGCAATCTCATCCAATTGTTTGTTGATTAACTCCTCTTTGATTCTCAAAACACATTGCAATTGGCAATTTTCTTTATAAGT
The DNA here is from genome assembly GCA_030545235.1 of Helianthus tuberosus. Lineage (NCBI taxonomy): Eukaryota > Viridiplantae > Streptophyta > Magnoliopsida > Asterales > Asteraceae > Helianthus > Helianthus tuberosus. Next base: position 79,404,448 of record CM060372.1, on the reverse strand, counting down.
TTTACCATTTCGATCATCATTATCTTTAATCGTGCTTTTAAGCTTTTCAAATTTTTCAGTGATCTGACGATTTTCAAGAACTAACCTTTCATTTTCTTTCCTAACCTTTTCCTGATCAATTTTATCAGTTTCAATTTTGTTAGTTAATTCCTTTAATCGTTCAGTTGAAGCTTTCACCATTTTGTCACGATCAAGGATTTGATCCTCAACACTTCTGACTTTAGCAGTCAGATCCTCAATCTTCTTACCTTTGAGATAAGTGTTTGTACTACAAACCTTGCATTCTTTGATGCAATTTTTGCAGTCAACATCACCAATAACCTTCTTACCTGACTCAGTCGTTGACGCGTTTGAATTGACTTGGCTTTTAGACTCAGAAACGGATTTAGAATCTACCTCACGTGCATTAGCAGCCAGCACCTTGTCAGCCATCTTTCCCATGTTTTCAGCATTCAACTCCTGTGTCGTGTCAATGATCCCAGTGTCAATCTTCTTTGACTTCTCTTTCTCTTCTTTCTCCTTCTTCTCTTTCTCTTCATCTTCTCCACTTCCCCACCATTTCTTCTGCCAATAATCATCTTCAATTTTATACTCTTGGATTATGGTTTCCATATCAAGAGTTTTATGATCAACAACAATGTTTCCATAGGGGTCAAGATAACATTCTCTGTCTGGATCCCATCTATTTGCTCTTTTTGCCTCATCAAAAATACCAGATATTCTGATCATTTTGTTTATAGCTAACTGCTTTCTGTAACCATACTTCTGTTCTTCAGTTCTGTCATCTTTCCAAGGAACAGGTTCAGATTTTGCCATGAATGCATATCCAACCGCATCCTCCTCAGGTAACAACTCGCTCCAGTCGTAACCTTCATCGTCGTGAATCACCGCAAGAGCTCTATATTTTTCTTTGTTATCCTCAAGCTGTTTCATTCTTGGTGGTTCTGATTTATTCTGATGATAAATCGCCTTCTTGTAGTAATCTTCTCTGAACGGGTTTTCAGATTCATCAACATACGCGTTTCTGCATTCACGCTTAAAGTGACCTTTCTGTTTGCACTTGATGCAGGTCACCTTGGACTTGTCAAAGCCCAACTTGGTAGATGGTCCACCAATTGACTTTCTCCCGGTTATCTCCATGAAACGTTGTGCTCGACGAACTGCACTGGCCATACACCACCTTATGTCGATTAGTTCCATCTCCTCAGGATCTATCTGATCATAATCTTCTTTCATCAGGTTGGTGTTGCCTATCTTCCCTGCTACAAGACTTTCATAAGATTCTAGCACAGATGCTAGGAAAACCATCTGTTGTTTGGCAGACTCTTCGCTGAAGTTCTGAGCATTCTTTAAATCTACAGCAATGTTGCATTGAAATAAGTTCTTTTCATCAGACTGGTTTGAATTTGATGAAGACCCACTGTGATATCCACTGCTTTGACTTTCTTTGCTTGTTTTGGAAACATTCTCAGCAGAAAACGCAGTCTTGGGAGATGTGTTCTTTGGCATCATACTCTTTGGATAATACAAATCCAAGTTCTGCTGATAAGACGAATGATTGACTTTGTGTGTCTTCTTCAATTCCAACTCGTGACTCTCTAGTCTCTCAATCAACAAGTCTACTGTCAAATCTTCTGGTGGCTTGATAGTATTCTTTAGCATCAACGCATAATATTGCCAATCCATCTCATCTGGTAATGCATCAAACAATTTTTCAACTAGCTCTTCTCGAGAATAGACAATATCATGTCTTGCCAGTTCCAGTTTCAGATGCCCAAACCTCTCTATCATTTTACAAACTGATTCATTCTTTAAACACCCAAACAAATCAAACTCTTTTCTAAGTAGTTTCTTTTTGTTTTTCACAATTTCTTCGCTTCCTATACATTTGTTTTTCAATTTGTTCCAGAGATCTGTAGCACTAGAGTATTCGATCAAAGATATTATATCTTCTCTGACGGACTGAAACAGCAACGCAATACATTTTTGCTCAGCAACAAACAAATCTATCTCCTCATTTGTTGTTAAGGTTTCACCTTTTTTGTTTCCATTTTGGTATCCATTTTTAGACTCTTCCAACTAGGAAAAGCAAAAGCCATCAACCAATCTTCAAACTTCTTGGCCCACCGACTATATTCTTCGATAGCCATCAACTTCGGGGGTTTGTTGTAAGTTCCAAAAGCACTTTCAACCTCCAATGCACCCGATAGCTTTTTCTTTGAATTCGGCGTGTTCTCATTGGTGTTACTCGAAGATGTATCATTTCCACCGTCTCCAGCAAATGCAAAGACATCATAGAACGGATTGAAATCATCCATCTTGTACGTACCTAAAAACAATCAGCAAAACACTTAGAAATTTCTTGATTTTGAAAAAATACAAATTTCAAGTAGACACACTTGAAACGAACTCAGTTTTTAAAGCAAAATAGCTTTTCAAGCGAAACTGATAATGCAATTTCAAACGAACTTGGATAATGCAAGTTCAAGCGAACAACAAACTTTCAAGCGAACTAGAATATTATATCAGTTCGTTCAAGCGAACACAGACTATCTTAGTTCGCTTGAAAATACACAAGTAATTCAAGCGACCACTTCAAGCGAACTTGCTGATAATTTTCAAGCGAACAATGTTGAGATGCACTTTTCAAGCGAACTAAACAGGTTATTTCAAGCGAACAATGTATTTCAAACGAATGACGTCATCTTTTTCACGAACAATTTCAAACGGTCAATCGATTTTGATCAGTTTTAAGCCGTGTTTTAGTCCGAAACTTTCAAGGATTAGTTAACTACGTATTTCGCTTGATATGTATGAAATTTAGTCCATTTCAACGGTGAATTATGTCCGAATCAGAAAAAGAATGAGAAGAAGTAAGTAGAAATGAGAAAATCCGGTATAATCAAGCTGCTATTGTATGAACTCCTCGTCCTGAGCTCTGATACCACTTGTTGGACCGTTTACGTGACCCTAAACGTCAGTAAAAGTAGTTCATCTCAGTTTACAGAGGCGGAATCAAAGTAAACGGAGTCACAACAGCTCGGATCCTTTTAACTTCTTTCTATTACTGATTGTGAATCTTTACAAGTGTTCTGAATGAATTTTGACAGAGTTTCGACACCTACACCAAGATCACTGTCCGTTTCAAATGACAAGCACATCACCTATTTATAGTGTTGGCCTGTTCGCTTGAGATGACACCTTGTTGCTTCAAGCGAACACACATGAACCTGTTTTAAGCGAACATGCAAGAACCAGTTTCAAGCGAACTTGAAGTTATTTGTTTCGCTTGAACTAACCTAAGACACCTTCAAGCGAACATACCTATCTAACACATGTAAACTCTAATTCTAACCATCTAGACCTAAGACTTGATTAAAAACATAGTCATCAGACATTCAGTGCACCAACAAAAAGCATAAGTCCTCCAAAGTGCTGAAACGGTCAAAAATCAGAAGGTGGGTCTTCGTACACGTGCTGCTTCCGTTGTCCAGAATCGAGTGTCTTCGCGCCTGTCTTCAGAAAATTGAGTATTCATCCCTCCAACCTTAAGCTACTGATTAAACTTAGAGTCGGAGAGGTCTTTGACTAGGTCACGAGTGGGAATCGGGCTGTTAAGTGTAAAACCAGGGCCTTCGTACGAAGCTGGCTTCGCACAGAACAGTCCAGTTCGCAAATGTGGCTGTTTTTGGCATTTGGTGTTGTGTTTTCACCTGAATCGGATGTGTTTCCGAGTCCTTTTCAAGCTGGTTTTGACGTTACCTCGTTCCACTATTCAGTGAACGAGATACATGTCGTTTTTGGTCCATTTAGGGTGAAAATCAAGTTTAGACAGGTTTTGAAAGGTTTTTCACTTAGACTTAACACTTGGTGAGTGTGAAATCAACAAATTTCTAACTTGGGAAACCGAAGTTAGTCCCAATACACTCAATTAAGTGCAAATCAGTGATGAAAGAAGAAGTTTTGATGAAAAGATGAAGGGTTTTTGTGTAAAGCAGGAATTTATGAAGAAAAGAAGAAGTTAAGTGAAAATATGAATGTTTCTAAGTGAAAACATAAGAATTTAGATGAAAACATAGTGATTCTTGTGGAAATCGAAGTGGAAAACGTAGTATAATTGAAGAAAACTGTTAAATCTAACTTGAAAATGGCCGGACAGAAATTTGGCAGAGTTTCGGTATGAAATCAGCAAGTGAAAATGAATGAGGAGGGGCTTGGGTATTTATAAAGATTGTGGGTTCGCACAGAAGACCTGGTTCGAACCGGCTGCCTTCGTACGAAGCTACCTGGCTTCGAACAAAGGTGTTGTTTTGTGCAATGAAATCCTTGTTTCGCGTGTAGGATGCTCGTTTAATGCGTTTTGGTGCATTAGTTAGTATTGGTACCTTAAGTATTTTAGTATAACACTGAGTTTCGGGTCGCGTTGTGTTTTAGAGTGATAAATCGAGTTATGTGAGTATCATTGAGTTTGCGTTGCGATAGCGGTTGCGAGTAAACCACACACATAATAGGCACACACAAGTAAGACACATAAGAACTCACGTTATTACATTACTACTACTAATAACACCATTTGCGATTTAGCATATTAGTCGTGATAAGCGAATGCGGAGGCGTATGGTAACCAAACAAACACGGTAATTTAAATAACATAATTCTCTGTAATTCGTATTGCGTAAGCGTTGTGAATATAAAGCGTTTAAACGTGTAGCGGTGTGGTGTGATGAAAAAGGTATTTAGTATAACATAACCCTTTGTTTATATCGAATCTCAGAGTACAAGACGGTTACAAATAGAAGTGACAGCAAACAGGTAACGATTCGAAAAGTCGGGTTGTTACAGCCTCCCCTACTTTAGGATATTTTGTCCCAAAATTAAGGAGCAAGTGTAACAAAGAGTTGTGGATATTTAGCTTTCATATCACTTTGAATTTCTCAAGTGAACTCGGCGCCGCATTTGCCTTCCCAGTGAACCTTCGCTATGGGAATGCATGAGCGTCGAAGTTTCTTGGTCTCTCGATCCATGATTTTCACAGGCTTTTCCACAAAGTGCAGGGTTTCGTTTAATTGTAAGTCTTCGAGAGGTACATGGAGATTCTCTTTAGCTAGGCATTTCTTGAGGTTAGAGACATGGGAAGTCGGGTGTACGTTGCTGAGTTCCACCGGTAATTCTAGTCGGTAGGCCACTTTGCCAATTCTTTCTAGAATCTTAAAGTGACCAACTTATCGTGGCGCTAGCTTTCTTTCTTGTCGAATCGGATCACCCCCTTCCAAGGTGAAACCTTTAGGAGTACGTGATCACCAACTTCAAACTCAAGGGGCTTGCGGCGTTTATCGGCGTATCTCTTTTGACGACTCCAATCTTTCAAGAGATTGTCTCTTATTTGGTGGATGTTGTCTGTCGTTTCTTGTATCAACTCAGGACCGGTGATCTCTGCGTCTCCGATCTCGTGCCATACAATAGGCGATCGACATTTTCTACCATATAATGCCTTAAAGGGTGCCATTTGAATACTAGCGTGATAACTGTTATTGTACGAGAATTCTGCTAAAGGTAAGTGCGAATCCCAATTACCACCAAAATCTATAACGCACGAACGAAGCATGTCTTCAAGGGTGCGGATCGTGCGCTCAATCTGACCGTCGATCTAGGGATGGAATGTGGTACTGAGATTAAGGGTTGTACCGAGAGCGGACTGAAAAGTCTCCTAGAGACGTGAGATAAAACGACCATCGCGGTCAGAGATGATGTCACGTGGCGTCCCGTGTCGACAAATGACTTCATCGGTATCGATTCGTGCTAATCGTTCCACCTTGAAGTCTTCTCGTATCGGTATAAAGTGAGCGGATTTCATAAGACGATCAATGATAACCCAAATGCTATCGTGACCTAAAGGAGTGCGAGGGAGTTTCGTAATGAAATCCATGGCAATACTCTCCCATTTCCACATCGGGATCTCGGGTTGTTCGAGTAAGCTAGAGGGTCGTTGATGTTTGACCTTAACTTTCGAGCAAGTTAGGCATTTTGAAATGTATAGAGCGATATCCCTCTTCATTCCCAGCCACCAATACCTGGAACGTAGGTCCTGGTACATCTTATCGGCGCCGGGGTGAATGGAATATCGAGATTTGTGGGCTTCAGTTACCAAAATCTCTCAGAGATTATTGCGACTAGGGATCCAAATACGGTCGAGATAGTGAAAAATACCATTCGGTTTATTCACTAACTGATTTTCGGTTCCACATATTCTTTCTTCCTTCAAGGTGTTCTCGAGAAAACAGGCGTGCTGAGCGTCGCGAATGAGGACTTCGAGTTCGTGTTAGGCTTGAATGTCGCGAACGCTATACACATAGCTTCGTCGACTAAGGGCATCGGCTATGACGTTCGCCTTTCCTGGATGGTAGCGTATCTCACAATCATAGTCGTTAAGAAGTTCAACCCATCTGCATTGGGGCATGTTTAGTTCTTTCTAGTTCAAGATGTGTTGTAGGCTCTTATGGTCGGTGAAAACCGTACACATGGTACCATAAAGGGAGCATCACCAAATCTTCAATGCAAAGACAACTACACCGAGTTCGAGATCGTGGAACGTAGGTCCTGGTACACCTTGTCTCGTTTCAAAAGAACACAACCGAGACCTAGGTTGGAGGCATCGCAATAAACAATGAAATCATCGTTTCCGTCGGGAAGTGTAAGAACAGGAACGTTGCAGAGCATATACTTGAGGGTTTGGAAGGCCTCCTCCTGTTTGGGACCCCAAACAAAAGGTTTGTCCTTCTGAGTTAAAGCGGTAAGCGGTACGACGATTTTTGAAAAGTCAGCGATTAATCGACGGTAATAACCCGCCAATCCAAGAAGTGAACGGACTTCGGATGGAGACTTCGGCGTAATCCAACTCTTAACTGCTTCGATCTTCGCGGGGTCGATGTGAATTCCTTGACTATTGACGATGTGACCGAGGAATTGAACCTCCTCGAGCCAAAATTCACACTTGGAGAACTTGGCGTAGAGGCGATTTCCTTGGAGAAGCTCGAGAACTAAACGAAGATGTTGCGCGTGTTCGGCTCTCGACTTCGAGTAGATAAGGATATCATCGATAAACACAATAACGAAGCGATCTAAGAAGGGTTTATACACACGGTTCATTAAATCCATGAAGACCGCAGGTGCATTGGTGACACCAAAAGGCATGACCACGAACTCGTAATGGCCATAGCGGGTACGGAAAGCGGTATTTCGAATGTCTTGCTCCTGAATACGAAACTGCTGATAACCAGAACGTAGGCCTATCTTAGAGAAACAGGTAGCGCCTTGAAGTTGGTCAAATAAGTCGTCGATTCGGGGTAGAGGGTAGCGATTCTTGATAGTAAGCTTGTTGAGTTCCCTATAATCGATGCACATTTGGAACGATCCATCCTTCTTTTTCATGAAAAGAACGGGTGTGCCCCAAGGAGACGTGCTAGGGCGTATGAAGCATTTATCAAGTAACTCCTGGAGTTGACTAGAAAGTTCACGCATTTCGGACGGTGCGAGGCAATAATCGGCTTTTGCAACAGGGTTAGCACCAGGGATAAGGTCGATACGAAATTCGATATCTCGGGTAGGGGGTAAACTGGGTAAATCGTCAGGAAAGAAATTAGGAAAATCACGAACCACAAGTACCTTTTCCATTGTTTTCTTTTCCTCCTCCGCTACTACAATGTGGGCTAAGAAGGCCAAGTACTCCTTGCGAAGGTACTTTCTTGCTTGAATGCACGACATAAGTTTCAGTTCTTTCGAGGATACTTCGCCATAAACACATAATTGATCACCGTTTGACAGAGAGAAGCGAATTATCTTTTCGAAACAAACAGCTTCGGCATGATTTTCACGAAGAAAGTCCATGCCTGCTATGACATCGAAACTACCAAGTTGCATAGGAATGAGATCGGTCGGAAAAACGTGATTGTTGAGTGTAAAAGTACAATCACGGAGAACGGAGCTGACGGTGACGGTTCTTCCAGTGGCAACTTCGACGTCGAAGGTCTTTGGGAGAATAGCGCGTTTACGTTTTTGGAAGTTTTTTGAATTCAAACGACACAAAACAGTTATCGGCTCCAGTATCAAACAAGAAAGAGGCATAAATACCATTAACTAGGAAGGTACCATTGACAACATTGTTGTCAGTCTGAGCCTGGCGGACATTGATATTGAAGGTTCTTCCACGGGCTGCTTGCTGTGGTTATTGTGGCTGCTACTGCTGCTGTAGTGGTGGTTGCTGTTGCGGTTATTGTTTCACCACACGCTGTGGGCAGACATTAGCAAAATGACTCGGGTCACCACAATTGTAGCAAGCCCGTGCATGAACAGTGGGTGCAGGAGCTGCTTGGTTGACCTGAGGAGCAGGAAGTTGAGCAGGCAGTGCAGGAACAGCTTGAAGAGTTTGCTGGCGGGGGCCTGAGCGGCAGTGTGCAGTAAAGCGCCCATAGATGTTGCAATTAGCACAAAAATGATAGTTTACCCCTGCTGGGTGATCATAGGTACAGGTAGGACACAGAGGGTGAGTACCAGTGTACGCACGCTTGGCAGGTAGTACGTTGGTAACAGCGACTTGGCGGTTTTGGTTGTTGGGCGGTGCTGGAACTGCGTTGAGCGGTGCTGCGGAGGTAGTCACATAGTTCTTGCTGTTGTTGTTGTTTCTTCGCTTGCGGCTTTGGCGTGAAGACTTTGAACCTTGAGATGCTGCATTATCGATACTGGGAGTAGCAGTAGCCCGATTGAGACTCTTGGTCGAGGTTTTGAAAGCTCCATCCAAGACTCGTTTGTCGTTAATCTCCGCTGTGAGTTGGTAGGTTTCCTCAATAGTAGCAGGTCTCACTGCTTGAACAAAATTGGCTACACAAACGGGAAGAGCGTGAATATACTTCTTGATAGTCTTCTCAGGCGTGTCTACCTGACTGGGACAGATAATGCTCAACCGTTTGAAACAAGCAATGAGACCAGCGTTGTTACCACCTTCTTAATTGATGTACCAGAATTCATATTCCAACTTTTGGACTTCGTGAGCAGGACAGATGTCACACCCCCAAAATCCACACGCGGAGTATCACCGCTTGGAGGCGTGACTGACCAGGATCCAGCCACCAATCATATTGAACAAGTATGTAAGTAATTATAAAAAAATCCAACCAATACAATTGGTGTCCAAACAAAACATAGTTTAAGTTGCAAGCGGAAGCATAACATTTAAAACCAAAACAAAATATAAGTTCAATGTTTCACATGGCACACAGTTGTCCATGTCCCACAACGACTCTTCTCCATGCAAGCTCCAGCTAAGTACCTATTGACCTGCAAAGCATGTAATAACGAGTCAACAACAATGTTGAGCGAGTTCACAGTTGGGTGTTTGTTTTAAGTTGTTTCGAAAACGGTTTCCTTTAACTGGCATCCCTGCCGTGGGGGTTACCCCATAGTTGAAAACGTGATTTGTTTATCCCATTTACTCAGGCAATCCAGCCGTGGGGGCTACCCCATGTTTAGTTATCTCGCTTTTCGGCCGTGGGGGCTACCCCATGTATATACTACTAGACTCGTTACCATATCGACTGCTGACTGTAGTCATGTTTATGTGCCCTGAACTGTCGATGTCTATCATCATTGACGTGCCCAGATCCATTAGTTCACGCCCGTCCTCTACGGTACGGTGTGAGGCTTGTCAGACCTAAATAGCGCTATCTAACTAATGACCCGCTCGCCATTAGACCGGCGATTAAGTCGATATAAAAAGGAGGGACTTCGTGATAGAGTTTTGGTCTAGTGAGAGTTAACTGTCCATGAGGACGAGGAATTATATTCCTGAACCAGTACTGTCCTACCCAAGAAAGGACGAGGAATCCATATTCCTTAACCCATTCCCAACCCCTGGGAATCCCATGCTTTGTAGAAAAGTGTGAACTCACCTTAGGTTAGCTCGGCAGATAATAACGAAAGGTCAATCGAGCTGCTAGAGGTCAACCACGTCCTAACATGGTTACCATACAAGTCAGGTCTAGGTTCAAGTAGTGCACGTATGATTACACATAGTTTAACAGGTTACGAACACGTATTGAACATGGCAAACACGTATAACACATTAACAGTAGCAGTTAAGTACTCATCATGTCCAATTTGTGCGACCCGAAGATAATGCCCAATAACCAACGGCCCAACCTATTGTGCGATCAGCATACTTGTGCGATCCACAATGGGTTGTGCGATCCAGTCATGCCCGGCCCAAATAACATAACAGTCCAACACATAAGCGGCCCAAACAATTAAACATTGGTCTTGTGCGATCCGGACGGCTTGTACGATCCGGTCGACTTGTGCGATCCATTTTGGGTTGTGCGATTGGAAACTAGCCCAACCCAATATGTATACACGGCCCAACAGTTAAAACAAACATTACAACTTGTGCGATCCAATAAATCTTGTGCGACTGGGGACATCTTGTGCGACTGAGGAAGGACTTGTGTGATCGGTTAAATCCTCCACAATTCATGCAATTCAGTTACATTCACAATTATGGCAATTATTTATCTTATTTCCATCTATTGATTAACAGTTTCCATCCTAACCATTACTCGATCAAACCAAGCAATTTAACAATTATTCATAAGAATCCTAATCATATTCATAGCATGAACATCAATTACAACTTCAAACACATTAACAGATTTATGTCCTTGAATTCTAGCATGCATTCTAACATAACCTCACAACCATTTGTCTAACATAAACACATCACAGCCGAGTAAATATATATATTCGATTCTAGATCATCAACAACATCATATGATTAACAATTCCATATAAATCTAAGATGCCATACATGTGCCGATTTCATGAACATTAATCCTATTCGGTTCCTACCCATCTAAATCAACATCAAGCATACATCAATTCTATAGTGATAAGACAGTTTGTTCATCCTATCAATCCGAATATCATATATTCAATCATATAACAACATCAACCAAACCGAAATCAAACAATAACATAACACTAACCGGTTGAAGAATGGAACGAGAGTTTATCCGAAAGATAAAGCTTCGAGAGAGATGGAAGGTTGTTGCCGTCGGGTTTGAGAAGAGAGAAAGAGAGCTAGGGTTTGTGTAAAGTGTTTAGCAACAAATGAGGAGTATACCCTTACTCCTAAATGTTATGCGTGTAAAAGAGAGAGTGGGCCGAACCATCATGGGCTGCCCTTGATCCGAGTATAATGAGTGTAGCCCGAATGGGCTTATGCGATCGGGTTGTGTTGTGCGATCCGAGTTGTCATATATGTATACACATTCAAAGATTCACATAATGCAATATCAAACATAACCTTTCATTTAATCAACCAAGTTCATATAATCACATAAGTACAAAACATGCTACACTTAGCACAAAGATAGGTTCTGAAATACGAGCTGTCACATTATCCCCAAGTTGAAAGAAATTTTGTCCCGAAATTTGGTACGTACTCACTGAGGAAGCTAGTTAAGTTGCATGGTTTTCCTGGGGTGTCACATCCTCCCCCCGTTGATCTGGAATTTCGTCCCGAAATTCCGTAGCTTCAGCCTCAGTAGTGGTTGTATTGTTTGCGAATAGTTGGGGATACTTTTGTTTCATTTGATCTTCGCGTTCCCAGGTGAACTCTGGGCCGCGACGTGAGTTCCAACGAACTCGAACGAGAGGTATTCTGGTGCGCTTGAGGACCTTAACATCCCGGTCCGTGATTTCAACTGGTTCCTCGACGAATCGCAACTGGTCGTCGATAGTGAGTTCCTTCAAAGGGACTATGAGGGTCTCATCTGACAGACATTTCTTCAGATTCGACACGTGGAAAACGTCGTGAACTCCACTGAGTTCTGTTGGTAGGTTCAATTTGTAGGCCACCTTGCCTATTTTCTCTATGATGTCGAATGGTCCGACGTATCGCGGGTTAAGTTTGCCTCGTTTGCCAAAACGAACCACACCCTTCCAGGGTGAAACTTTGAGTAGCACTCGATCCCCAACCTGGAACTCGAGTGGTTTCCTGCCCTTATCGGCGTAGCTTTTCTGACGGTCATGAGTTGCCGCCATTCGTTGTCGTATTTGAGCAATCCGTTCTATTGTGTCTACCACAAGTTCTGGGCCAGTGATCTGACTATCCCCCACCTCTGCCCAACAAAGAGGTGATCGGCATTTACGCCCGTACAATGCCTCAAATGGTGCGGCCCGAATGCTGGTGTGGTAACTGTTATTATACGAGAATTCCACGAGTGGCAGGTGTTTTTCCCAACCATTGCCAAAGTCAATCACACATGCCCTAAGCATGTCTTCAAGGGTCTGGATGGTGCGTTCAGACTGCGCATCCGTTTGCGGGTGATAAGCTGTGCTCATATCTAAACGTGAGCCAAAGGATTTGTGCATTGCTTGCCACAGTTCAGAAGTAAAACGTGCATCGCGATCAGAGATAATGGAGGTGGGCACCCCGTGCCTCGAGACAACTTCCTTAAGATATACGTCTGCTAGAGTGGAGAACTTATCCGTTTCTTTGATAGCCAAGAAATGTGCAGACTTTGTGAGTCGATCCACGATCACCCAAATAGTGTCATTTCCGCGCTGAGATCTAGGTAGGCCAGTAACAAAATCCATGGAAATTTGCTCCCATTTCCATTGTGGTATCTCGGGTTGTTGAAGTAGGCCTGAGGGTTTCTGGTATTCGACTTTGACTCTCGCACAAGTCAAACACTTGCTGACATAAGTTGCTATGTGGGCCTTCATGCTAGGCCACCAGTACGTAGTTTTAATGTCGTGGTACATCTTATCTAAACCAGGATGTACCGAGTAGCGAGACTTGTGTGCCTCATCCATCACAAGCTCTCGTAGGTTGCCGTATAGTGGGACCCAGATGTGTCCTGTTACGTAATAGGCGCCGTCTTCCTTTTGTTCTAACTGTTTCCTTGAGCCGCGTAGGGCTTCAGCCCTGACATTTTCTGGTTTCAATGCTTCTACCTGAGCATCTCGTATCTGTGCAGGAAGACTAGATTGGATAGTGAGTTGTAGTGCTCGCACACGCCTAGGTGTGGTATCTTTTCGGCTGAGGGCATCGGCCACAACATTGGCTTTGCCCGGATGGTAACTGATCGAGCATTCGTAATCATTCAGTAGTTCGACCCGTCAACGTTGTCGCATGTTCAACTCCTTCTGTTTGAAGATATGGTCGAGACTCCTGTGATCGGTGTAAATGGAGCACTTGGTACCGTACAGGTAATGTCTCCATATCTTAAGCGCGAAAACAACAGCTCCCAGCTCTAAATCATACGTAGTGTAGTTCGTTTCATGAACTTTAAGTTGACGTGAGGCGTACGCAATAACTTTATCCCGTTGCATCAATACACAACCAAGACCCTGAATGGATGCGTCGCAATAGACCACAAAATCGTCTGTGCCCTCTGGCAATGAAAGAATAGATGCGCTGCAAAGTCTATCCTTTAGGTGCTGAAATGCTGATTCCTGTGCATTTCCCCATCGATAAACAACGCCTTTCTGCGTTAGTGAGGTGAGAGGTTGTGCAATCTTGGAGAAATCCTTGATGAACCTCCTTTAGTAACCTGCCAAACCCAAGAATTGGCGTATTTCCGTTGGTGTGCGAGGTGCAGGCCAGTTCTTAATCGAGTCTACCTTGGATGGATCAACGTGAATCCCATCCTTGTTTACCACGTGGCCTAGGAAATGGACTTCACGAAGCCAGAAGTCGCATTTCGAGAACTTTGCATAAAGCTGTTCGGTTCAAAGAAGTTCCAAAATAAGTCGTAGATGGTGCTCGTGTTCCTCCTGACTCTTCGAATAGATCAGGATGTCGTCGATAAAAACTATGACAAACTTGTCCAGGTAGGGCTTGCACACTCTATTCATAAGGTCCATGAAAACCGCAGGTGCGTTCGTCAGCCCAAAAGGCATGACCAAAAACTCGTAGTGTCCATAACGAGTTCTAAAGGCTGTTTTGGAGACGTCTTCTTCTCGGACTCTCAGCTGGTGATATCCCGATCTCAAATCAATCTTCGAGTAAAAGCTCGACCCTTGCAGCTGGTCGAATAAGTCATCAATGCGTGGAAGAGGATAGCGATTCTTCACGGTCACCTTATTGAGTTCACGGTAATCGATGCACATTCTGAAGGTACCGTCTTTCTTCTTCACAAATAGCACTGGAGCTCCCCAGGGCGAAGAGCTAGGACGAATAAAACCCTTATCCAAGAGTTCTTGTAGTTGCGTAGAGAGTTCTTCCAACTCTGATGGAGCTAGGCGATAAGGTGCACGAGCTATAGGCGCTGCTCCAGGAGCTAGCTCAATTTGAAACTCGACTTGGCGATGAGGTGGAAGACCAGGTAGTTCCTCAGGAAATACCTCAGGATAGTCGCGTACAATCGTAAAATCTTCTATCTTCTTCTCTTTCTTTGAGGTGTCAGTAACGAGAGCCAAGATAGCAGTGTGGCCCTTACGCAAACACTTCTGGGCCTTAAGGAAAGAGATGATGCTCTCAACAGCACCCCTCTTGTCACCACGAATCATGAGAGGTTCATCACCTGAACCAGGAATACGGACTATCTTCTCGTTGCAAAGAATCTCTGCTCGGTGTTGGGATAACCAATCCATCCCAATGACAACGTCGAAACTACCCAGAACGATAGGAATGAGGTCGGTGGAGAAAGTGTGACCAGCAAGAACAAGACTACAACCCTTAACTACGTGTGTGGCCTCTAAACTCTTACCATTAGCTAGCTCCACAGTGTGCTTGGTGTTCAAAAGTGTTGGGGTACGCTTAAGCATTTGACTAACTTTTAGGGACACGTAGCTAGTATCAGCACCCAAATCAAATAAGACAGTAACATAAAAGTCGTCCAGTAGGAACTTACCCGTCACCACATTGGGATCATTCCTCGCTTCTCCCTGGCCAATAACGAACACACGACCCCTTGCTCCATTGCCGTTGTTGCCCCCGTTGTTCCCATTCCCCTGGTTGTTGTTATTGTTGTTGTTGTTCTGGTTCCTGTTCAGTTGAGGACAATCTCTCTTGAAGTGGCCTTCAGCTCCACACTGAAAGCACCCTTTGTTGATGCCTTGCTGCTGCTGCTGCTGACGTTGATTCTGTGGGGTTTGTTGTTGCTGACAATTCTGGTTTGCGGGGTATAAACTTCTGCAATCCTTTGCGGTGTGGCCTGGCTTGTTGCACCGATGACAGTTATTCCTGGTGCATGGTCCGCTGTGGTGTAGGTTACAGCGATTGCATTTGGGGTGATTTCCCCTGTACCCACCATGACTTTGACTACCAGATGTTTGCTGACTAGGGCTCTTGTAGTCGTCAGTCCTCCTATGCTGAGACTGCGATTAAACAGAAGTTGAACCTTTGCTTGAAGCTCCATCCCATTTATGCTTGTTGTCACTAGGAGCATCCGAAGTAGCTGTAGCACTTATACGCTTTGGTAACCTGTTCTGCTCCACCGCCTGATCAGTGAGACGGTGAGCCAATTGTACAACTTGCTGGATGGTGGCGAGGTTAGCCGAAGTCACATGACTTTGAATCTCTGGCACTAAGCCCTTGCGATATAGTTCAATACACTTAATGGGAGGGTCTACCATAGTAGGACACAGAATAGCTAGCTCATTCGATCTTTTCGTGTACGCTTCAATTTCTGACCCCATCATCTTGAGGTTGAAGAACTCTACTTCCAGTTTGTGAATATCATCACGATTGCAGTACTCTTCCTTGATCATTTCCTTAAAATTGTTCCATGGGGTGGCGTTAGCAGCAACCAACCCCAGCATTTGAACCTGAGCGTTCCACCACGTGAGCGCTAAACCCTCGAGAGTACCGGTAGCATACTTCACCCTTCGAGCCTCAGGGCATTCACACATCTCGAAGACAGATTCGAGTTTCTTAAACCAGTGGAGGAGGCCTACAGCTCCTTCAGTGCCGCTGAAAGTGGTAGGTCGACAGTCCATAAAAGTTTTGAAAGTGCACACAGGAGGCTGTGCAGGTTGACCTGTCGTGGGTGTAAGAAAGGACAAAGTTTAACACAAAGGTTGGTTCACGAGAGTAGGACCTAAAGATCCTAGAATGAGTTTAAACTGCAGGGTATACCTCCTGCTTGTGCGGCTGCAAGTGCCGCAACAACTTGTTGGTTAATCAGAGCCGTCAACTGGGCTTGAGTCATGTTAACGCGTCCCGCCATAATCTTCATATCAAGGGAAACATGAGTGAGAAAGGTTCGCGAAAGTGCGATGACAGAAGGGAGTAAGCACAAATGTGTTTTCAAACTATAGTTGCTACGTTTATCTAAGCATACCAAAAGCAAAGTTCTATGTAATCTAGCAAGTAGGCAATAAAACACAAACCATATCACCTAGAATGTCGAGTCTTGCACGTGGAGCGAAGCGTCGTTGTGGATCGTAGAGCACTGTACAGGTTATAGTCTGGTTTTAACAAAAACGTTTTCCCTTATTAAAACCAAGTTCTCTATAACCAATGGCTCTGATACCAATCTGTCACACCCCCAAAATCCACACGCGGAGTATCACCGCTTGGAGGCATGACTGACCAGGATCCAGCCACCAATCATATTGAACAAGTATGTAAGTAATTATAAAAATCCAACCAATACAAATGGTGTCCAAACAAAACATAGTTTAAGTTGCAAGCGGAAGCATAACGTTTAAAACCAAAACAAAATATAAGTTCAATGTTTCACATGGCACACAGTTGTCCATGTCCCACAACGACTCTTCTCCATGCAAGCTCCAGCTAAGTACCTATTGACCTGCAAAGCATGTAATAACGAGTCAACAACAATGTTGAGCGAGTTCACAGTTGGGTGTTTGTTTTAAGTTGTTTCGAAAACGGTTTCCTTTAACTGGCATCCCTGCCGTGGGGGTTACCCCATAGTTGAAAACGTGATTTGTTTATCCCATTTGCTCTGGCAATCCAGCCGTGGGGGCTACGCTACCCCATGTTTAGTTATCTGGCTTTTCGGCCGCGGGGGCTACCCCATGTATATACTACTAGACTCGTTACCATATCGACTGCTGAATGTAGTCATGTTTATGTGCCCTGAACTGTCAATGTCTATCATCATTGACGTGCCCAGATCCAATAGTTCACGCCCGTCCTCTGCGGTACGGTGTGAGGCTTGTCAGACCTAAATAGCGCTATCTAACTAATGACCCGCTCGCCATTGGCCCGGCGATTAAGTCGATATAAAAAGGAGGGACTTCGTGATAGAGTTTTAGTCTAGTGAGAGTTAACTGTCCATGAGGACGAGGAATTATATTCCTGAACCAGTACTGTCCTACCCAAGAAAGGACGAGGAATCCATATTCCTTAACCCATTCCTAACCCCTGGGAATCCCATGCTTTGTAGAAAAGTGTGAACTCACCTTAGGTTAGCTCGGAAGATAATAACGAAAGGTCAATCGAGCTGCTAGAGGTCAACCACGTCCTAACATGGTTACCATACAAGTCAGGTCTAGGTTCAAGTAGTGCACGTATGACTACACATAGTTTAACAGGTTACGAACACGTATTGATCATGGAAAACACGTATAACACATTAATAGTAGCAGTTAAGTACTCATCATGTCCAATTTGTGCGACCCGAAGATAAAGCCCAATAACCAACGGCCCAACCTATTGTGCGATCAGCATACTTGTGCGATCCAGTCATGCCCGACCCAAATAACATAACAGTCCAACACATAAGCGGCCCAAACAATTAAACATTGGTCTTGTGCGATCCAGATGGCTTGTACGATCCGGTCGACTTGTGCGATCCATTTTTGGTTGTGCGATTGGAAACTAGCCCAGCCCAATATGTATACACGGCCCAACAGTTAAAACAAACATTACAACTTGTGCGATCCAATAAATCTTGTGCGACTGGGGACATCTTGTGCGACTAGATCAGGTCTTGTGTGACCTGATCTTGTGCGACTGAGGAAGGACTTGTGCGATCGGTTAAATCCTCCACAATTCATGCAATTCAGTTACATTCACAATTATGGCAATTATTTATCTTATTTCCATCTATTGATTAACAGTTTCCATCCTAACCATTACTCGATCAAACCAAGCAATTTACCAATTATTCATAAGAATCCTAATCATATTCATAGCATGAACATCAATTACAACTTCAAACACATTAACAGATTTATGTCCTTGAATTCTAGCATGCATTCTAACATAACCTCACAACCATTTGTCTAACATAAACACATCACAGCCGAGTAAATATATATATTCGATTCTAGATCATCAACAACATCATATGATTAACAATTCCATATAAATCTAAGATGCCATACATGTGCCGATTTCATGAACATTAATCCTATTCGGTTCCTACCCATCTAAATCAACATCAAGCATACATCAATTCTATAGTGATAAGACAGTTTGTTCATCCTATCAATCCGAATATCATATATTCAATCATATAACAACATCAACCAAACCGAAATCAAACAATAACATAACACTAACCGGTTGAAGAATGGAACGAGAGTTGATCCGAAAGATAAAGCTTCGAGAGAGATGGAAGGTTGTTGCCGTCGGGTTTGAGAAGAGAGAAAGAGAAAGAGAGCTAGGGTTTGTGTAAAGTGTTTAGCAACAAATGAGGAGTATACCCTTACTCCTAAATGTTATGCGTGTAAAAGAGAGAGTGGGCCGAACCATCATGGGCTGCCCTTGATCCGAGTATAATGAGTGTAGCCCGAATGGGCTTGTGCGATCGGGTTGTGTTGTGCGATCCGAGTTGTCATATATGTATACACATTCAAAGATTCACATAATGCAATATCAAACATAACCTTTCATTTAATCAACCAAGTTCATATAATCACATAAGTACAAAACATGCTGCACTTAGCACAAAGATAGGTTCTGAAATACGAGTTGTCACAACAGAACTCCTTCATCATGAGCTCCCTGAGCTCCTCCCATGAGAGGCCATAAGCTGCATCGTTACCATGCCTGTTGCGCTCAGTGGTCCACCAATCCAGTGCCCTGGACTTGAAGACTCCAGTAGCATTCACAGTGTGGAGATTTTCAGTACATCCGCTTTGACGAAAGATGACTTCGATCGCGTCAAACCATTGAAACATTGCACTGAGCACCGCAGGTCTTGAATTGTTTGAAGCTGAAGGGAGTTCTAGGTGCTTCATTCTTAGAGTCAACAAAAGATTTGCTGCTAACCTCGTTGATCTCACTGAAAATTTGAGGTATGACCTTGGCCATTTCCTTGGCCACAAGTGAGGCGATTCGTTTGTCAACTTTGTTCCTCTGAATATTTCGGTGCGTGTGAGAGCCGAAAGAAGACATTGTCGAGTGTAGGTTCTGCACCAGATATCATCCCAAAGGGATTAGATAAGATTCGATCATATTAGGGTTTTGTTTGAAATCTTTAGCGTTTTTACCACCCTTTTTATTATTATTATGTAAAGCACAGGAACACGTCGGCACATAATCACGTATACACATAATTCACATAAGCACGTATACACATAGGCACGTAGGAACACATAATTCATGTAAACACATATTTTGCTCGTATTCACCTACATATTTTGCACGTATTCACCTATCTTTCAAGTGCGCGTAGCCCGTTCGAGAGTCGCGAGAGATAGCGAGTAGCATAAGCGTTGAGTTTAGCGTATGAGAGTTCTTAGTTTGTTTGTGATTACCTAGTGTTTTAGATAAAGGAGGCTATGCTAGTTTTGTGCGTTTTCTAGAGCAGAAAGCGAGAATTGAAACCATAAATAGTAATTTCAGACACATAACATGATAAAATCGATGACGCGTAAAATCGACGATTGCAGGCTAGAAATTAGAGGGAGTGCCTTGGGTGTTAGACATCGAATGCCCAGAGTGATTCGACTATCCCCAAAAAGTTTGAGTACATGCTTTGGCCTAATAGACTGTGCTCTCACCGGAACACGGCGAACGACACTCATGGGCCGACAAGGTTCTTTAGCTTGGTCTCCCAAGCACCAATATCCCAAGAAGGGCATTCAAAGCCTAATGTTTTGGCTTCATGGGCCATCTTCAACCTGGCTTGGAGGAGAGAAACGAGGACGGAACTTTTGAGGCTTTCTCGGTAGTTGACCATATCCTGTTCGTATTGCACATGGGCGGCTTCCAGATCGGCCTGGGCTTGAAGAGTAGCTTTGTTGAGAGCAATTTGGTGTTCCTGGATCATAGCTTTGAATTTCTCCTCGTAGTGACGAGATTTGGCGGCTGCGATCATGCCTTGGTCGGAGATTGTGATTTCTGCTTCCTTTAGCTTAGATTCAAGCGTCTTGTTAAGCTTGCAGGATTCCTGATATAGGTGAACCAAACGCTCAAGACCCTACGAAGGTAAGAGGACAGGTATTAATATTGATAAACGTTTGAAAATAATGTAAATCGCAGGATATGATATGAGAATACTAACCTGGTTAAGAAAAGAAGTCATAAACCCGCTAGCTTCAATGAACCCGTGCTTCTCATAAGGAAATGTGTCAGAAATGACAGGGGAATTAGGCTCTTTCCTTTTGCGGGAACTTGAACTCCGGGGCTTGGTAGCCGGTGAAGGTTTGGGAATAATGATGGCTTTGGAACTGCTAGGTTTGGATGTGGTTGTGGTCTTGGGGCTAGGTTCTTTCTTGACCTGGATCTGATCAGAATAACTGTCCAATTCGTCGAGGTCAAAGACATCAGGGATCTTGGCCGGTGCTGCATAAAGGGAAAAGTTTTACTCTTCATTTTATTATTTTACTGTCTTGACTAAATATTTTGAAAGTAATCCTTACCAGACATTTCGGATGACGAGTATTAACTGGAACTCGGGACGTGTGTGGTGAAAGTCCTGTCTATTGCAGGTAACTGGTAAACAGTATTGATTCTTTCTTCTGACTCGGCGGTAGGGGGAGCGACTTCCTTGAAGTTCACTGCATAAAGATCGAAAAGAAGGATATTAATATAAGATAAGAATTAAATGGTCTATGAGAGTATTTATGACCCTAACGGTGGTTAACCACTCCACCGGAAGGTTGGCACCCTCAGCAATGGAGTCTCGTTTGACAAAGAAAAATTTGCGTTGCCATCCGTCTTCGTTTTTGGTGGCTTTGAGAATTAGGGGTTTGCTGGAGGTCGAGAAAAGCAAGAACCGGCTAGAGCCATGGGATCGGAGGCCATAAGCAATAGGCAAATCCTCGATGTGGAGGTCGGAACAATGGAGGTTTTTGATTTGGTTAAGTACAATTAGTACTCTCCAAACCATGGGCATGGTTTGAGCAAAAGAGATGCCGGTGGTTCGAAAGAATTGCATCATGAATTCAGGAAAAGGGTATCGAAGACCTAGCGAAAAAGGATATGCTGGAAAACAAACCCATTCAGTGGAAGAAACATCCGATCGGATTGACCGATCGAATGGTCTGAAGACTGTATTCTCAGGGAAAGCGCCGGAGGCTCTTAAAGCTGCAATGTCTGCGTTGTCGAAAGCACAGATCTCCTTTTCGGGATTTTTAAGGAGATTCTGCTGGGTGAAGGTCTCGGCATCCATTGCGAGTAAGGCGATGTAAATTGATAGAAAGTAAATCAGAAATGGAGAATTACCTGAAGGTTCTGTTGAAGATATCTGCTTTTCAAACAAGAAAAGAGGAGATATAGGGGCATTGTGGATCTCCATTGAGCAAAAAGCGCGTTGGAAGTTACGATGTGATCTTGACCGTCGCTTCGTTTTAAATGCCTTGAGTTATGGGATAAGATTTTTGAAATATATCCATTGGATTGGTATACCAACCGATATATTTGGGGACAATTGTTATGGGTCATTTTCTGAGTATACATATCCTAACTAATATCCCGCTTTTAATTGTTTATTTGTGACCAGGATATTGGACGGGGATCTTGCTAACATCTTGGGCGATATCCTAAGTTTGAGTGAATTAAACACGTGCAGGTTAATGGCTGTAAGTTACTAACGGTCATCAGGACTTCTTCTCCTCAAGACTCGGGCGTATTTGTTATGAGGAAGCCGTTGAACCCGAAAGACTTGGTCCTCAACGTTCGAGTGGGAATATTCGATGGATCCCGGAAGTTTAGGATAGTTTGTTACATTATCTTTACTATAAATAGATGGGGCGGATTAGTTTAAGGCACACAATTTACACTGACACTCTCGAACACTTTCACTCTCTAGCTCATTGCAATCACCACACTTGTATTCAAATTTCATTGTAACACATAGTCGATCCGCACCACATCCTGCACTGTATCCTGATATTTGAAGCAATAGAAGAACAAGGCAGCTGCGATTGTCAGCTCCCAAGGTTTTATGCCGGCGATCTAGATTGATCAAGGGCTTTCCTCGTATATTACGTGTCCACCTTTACATTTTTGCTCATTGTTTGATCACAGATACAGCTCTATATCCTGAGCCGTATCCTTAAACTGTTTTCATATCTAATTTTGTTAACACATTTTTCACACATATTTCTAGCACACTACCTCACTTAACTAATTTGATCACTAAATTGCTTAGGTAATTTTTGACCAAAACACATGTAACCTTTGACTTGTCAAATCCCAGCTTTGTGTTTGAACCATCAAGATATTGCCTGCCTGTAATCTCCATAAACCGTTGCGCTCTTCTAATGCCACTTGCTAAACACCATCTGATGTCAATGAGCTCCATCTCTTCTGGATCTATTTGGTCATAATCTTCTTTTGTCATTTTGGGGTTTCCGATTCTCCCCGCCACCAGACTCTCATATGAATCCAGAATTGATGCTAAAAAACTCATTTGTCGTTTAGCAGCATTGATACTCATTTTCCGAGAATTTTCAACTTTAATGCAATATTGCAATGAATCTCTTCAGGTTCTTCTTCATTTGAAGCTGTTGAAGACGAATGATACCCTGGATTGTAACTTGGAGAACTTTTCTGTGAGTTTGTCGACTTTTTGACACTGAAAGCTGTACCAATTTTTAGTGACTGATTAGTCTGCACTGAAGGTACATTTCCCCTATAGTAAAGACCCACATTTTGCTTATATGAAGAACTGCTCATTTTGCTTTGTTTTTGTAGTTCAAGATCATGACTCTCAATTTTCTCGATCAATGCATCCAAAGTAATTTCATCAAACAACACATCATTTTTCAAAATAAACACAAATGTCTGCCAATGATCTGCACGTGGTAAAGCTTCGATAATTTTGTCAATGATTTCTTCACGTGTTTTGACTATTCCAAACCTATCAAGCTTTAAGGTGACAAAATCTTTCAATCATTTTCCTCACAGATTCACCTTTTATACCATCAAACAAATCAAATTCCTTTTTAAGCAATGATATTTTATTCTTTTTAATTTGCTTTCCACCATCGGCTTTCACTCTTAACACTTCCCACACAGATTTTGATGACCCATCATGATTAAGCAATGTAAAAATGTCATCTCTGATCGACTGTTGGATTAAGGCAATCATTCTTTGTTCATAAGAAAAATTCTTTTTATCTTCAATTGATAAACTTTTAAGTGAAATTTCTTCATTTTTATCATTTACCGGCCTGCTATACCCAAATTCCATACAAAACCAACTCTCATGTGTATAAGATTTTGCCCAGTTAATAAATCTTTCTTTCCACCAAGTGTAATCTTCAATACTATCAAGTGTTGGTGGTTTTCAGAAAGTTCCGTAAAAATTATCATGATTAATATTTTCAATTATAGCTTTCGAAATGCTTTCTGGTGCAACAGTTGATGTTTCAAAAGATTTTGAAGTATAAGCTTTGTAGATCGTGTTATAGAACTCTTCAGCCATGCTAACCTGCAAAACACAATCAAACACTTGTTTAAATCTTGAAAATCACTCACAATACACTAAACAACTTCTGGTTCGAATGGCCAATGTCTGGATGGACTTATCCGGATGAGTTGATATCCGAATAAACACTTGTCCGGATGGGCTGTGTCCGGATGGGTTATGTCCGGATGTACTAGTGGTCCGGATGAACAACAATGTAACCAAACACCTTTCTGAAAGTCTATCCGTTCGGATGGAGAACCCTATCCGTCCGGATGGATGATGATGTTAGCAATTTCATTTTCAGAGTTCATGATTTTGACAAATTTGAGTATGATTTTGTTTGAATTTTGATTTGAAACTTTGTAGGGTTTGTTAAAACTGATTTTCGCTCAACATATTGAAAATTTAGCCAATTTTAACCATAAAATCTTGGTGAATCTGAGATTTAAGTTCAAACTAGAAAAATAGAAGATGAGTAGAAGAAGATATAAGGTAGAAAATGATGATATCTGCTCTGAAACTGATGAACAAGCTTGATATTCATGTCTCTGATCCGTGCACTCAAACACCTTGCTCTGATAACACTTGTGAATTCAGGATCGGATTGAATTCTTGACCGTTGAATGTGAACCGACACATGGTATATGCGGAATCCAATCACGTGCGTGGACAGACGACGAAGATGTAATTATAACTGTTTTCCTTTACTGATTTTGACAACGTTTACACCGTGAAAACAAACGAGCAGAGCTTCGCCTCAAAGTTACCCCAAAAGTTACAAATGACAAGATCCTAGACCTCTATTTATAGACAACTCCCATCCGGATGCACCTGATTGGCGAATAGACTCCATCCGGACAGATGGACTATAACAAGTAAATATAAGATTCGGATGTGCAATTGCCATTCGTCCGAATGGACTCTATGTCCATCCGTTTGGATGGGCTTCTAAACTCTCCAAACTTTGTATTTTCAGCATCAGTCTTATGACATATGTTTCAGCTATGATACGTAATTGACGCAAGCGATAGACATATGCACTCACAGTTTGTGGCCAATGCAAGGATCTTCGAATGCGGGCCCGAGAAACGAAAGGGATTTTGAGCAGTTGGTCGATGACATGATAGAAAAAGATATTGCAATGAAAGCCAGTGCAAAAAATGCAGAAACGTTGCATAATTCATTTTGTTGCGTGCATTCATATTGTTGAGACAACAACGGATAATGAACGAATTGTTGGACTTCTTAAAAGATGCAACTTTACGGCACACTTAACTTAATCACATCTGTCACACCCCCAAAATCCACAAGCGGAGTATCACCGCAGGAGGCGTGACATGACCAGGATCAAGCCACCAATCATATTGAACAATGTATTAAAGTAAATATAAACCACCCAACAATATAATTGGTGTCCAAAACAAATTAACTAAGTTCAAGTTATCAGCGGAAGTATAAAGTTTAAAACCAAAACATACGTTTAAAAGTTCAAATGTTTAACATGGAACTCAACAATCCATGTCCCACAACGACCTCTTCCTCCTGTGCAAGCTCCATCTAAGCACCTAACGACCTGCAAGGCATGTAGCAACGAATCAACAACAAAGTTGAGCAAGTTCACAGTTGGTTGTCCATTTACTGTTGTTCCAAAAACCATAAGTTAATTCGAAAACCATGAGTTAACCAGTTCCTTGTTTCCTAAACCATAACCAGCGGGGGCTACCCCATGTTAACCACTAGACCCGTTACTATATCGACTACTGACTGGAGTCATGTTTATGTGCCCTGCGTCAATGTCTATCATCATTGACTAAGTTCCCAGATCCATTAGTCCACTCCCGTCCTCTGCGGCACGGTGTGAGGCTTGTCAAACCTAATAGCGCTATTTAACTAATAACCCGTTCGCCATTGGCCCGATGATTAAGTCGATATAAAAATGAGGGACTTCATGATAGAGTTTTGTCTAGTAAGTTATATGTTGTCATCCTTCCTACGGAGGATGGAGGTACATATTCTACCCAAGGAGAATACGCAGGTTTAATGTTTTCATCCTTCCCATGGAGGATGGAGGTACATATCCTACCCAAGGAGAATTTGCAAGTTTCATTATAGTTCCTTAACCCATTCCCAAACCACCGGGAATCCCATGCCTTGTAGAAAGTGTGAACTCACCTTAGGTTAGCTTGGCAGATAAACAAAAGGTCAATCGAGCTGCTAGTGGTCAACCACGTCCTAACATGGTCACCATACAAGTCAGGTCTAGGTTCAAGTAGGGCACATAAGTTTACACATAAGCTAACAAGTTACGAGCATATAACGATCATGGCAAAACACACACATTTAACACATTAACAGTAGCAGTCATGTACACATAATGTCCAAGTTGTGCGACTCAGATGATTGGGCCGTTGAGCTTGTGCGAGCCCAATCATCTTGTGCGAGTTGGTAAATAAAGCCCAATGACCAACCGGCCCAACCTGTTGTGCGTTCAGCACAATCTTGTGTGACCCACAACGGGTTGTGCGATTCAAAAACATACCCATTAGCTTGTGCGGCCCAACAATTAAACAAACACTTTAAGTTGTGCGGTCCAAATATACTTGTGCGATTCGAAATAACTTGTGCGATTGGGTTTTGGGCTGTTCGGCCCACCAGCATATCATAAATTAATATATTGTGCGATCAGCACAACCTTGTGCGACTCACAAGATGTTGTGCGACTGAGCTTAAAGAAGTTATACTATGTGCTTTAACTGTTGTACCCTAACATATCCTAGCTTGTGCGACTGGCTTGTGCGACTGGCCTTGTGCGATCGGTTATATCATTCCATAATTCATGCAAATTAGTTATAATCATTCAAACAGTTTCCAATTTCCTATGCATTCAATCAAATCAATACTAACAGTTTCCAACTTTGCCTTAAATCGATTAAATCAAACATTCATCCTTAAATTCATATGAACCCTAAACAATTCATCTAATCATAACAACTCATCATCATCTACATCGAATCCAATAGTTTGGTTAACATTAATATGCAATACTCATCATGCAAACATTCCGAATACAGAAACATAATAGCCGATTACATCTAGTCGGTTCTAGATCAATATCATGCAATCCGATTCATATGAACATCATCACATAAACCCTAATTCTAGATCAACACAAATCTCACAATCATCATGTAGGTTCGGTTCAATCATTTAGAAGCATCAACCGAATATACATCACTTGTTCATTTGTTCAAACATTACCACAACATCAAGAATCATTCATCATTCATACGAACAACCCTAGCTATCACATAAAATCATGGCAACCATAATATCATCTATCAAACCAATAATCGTGAAACACTAACCGTGATGATAGAACAAATTGGTTAGATCGATGG
Organism: Helianthus tuberosus; assembly: GCA_030545235.1. NCBI lineage: Eukaryota > Viridiplantae > Streptophyta > Magnoliopsida > Asterales > Asteraceae > Helianthus > Helianthus tuberosus. The sequence goes on along the minus strand of CM060372.1, from coordinate 79,377,219 downwards.
GAAGAGCTCCGAGTAGGGCTGCCGTCGGCCTTCAAAGGAGAGGAAGAGAGAGTAGGGTTTGTATGTGTTCTTGAGTTTGCAAAATATGAGAAACAACCCCAATAATGGGTGCTTGTATGCGTTTAAAAGGAGTGAGCCGAACCCATACACGGGATGCCCTTGGTTTCGAGTACAAGGGTTGTGGGCCGAGAGTGGTGTGCCCAAAAGGGCTTGTGCGATTGGACAAGTTTTGTGCGACTAGTCATACATATACACATAATAGTTTCATATCACATAACACAACATTCCATTAAAATCACGTATCACATAATCACATATCGTTCAAACAAGTTACATCAAACACAAAGATAGGTTCTGAGGTAAGAGTTGTCACATCATCCCCAAGTTGAAAGAAATTTCGTCCCGAAATTTAGCACGTAGTTACCGAGGAAGCTAGTTAGGTTGCGTGGTTTCCTGGTTTTCCTGGGGTGTCACATCCTTCCCCCGTTGGTTTGGAATTTCATCCCGAAATTCCACAGTAACTTCAGCCTCAGTAGTGGTTTCACTTTTCTCGAAAAATTGGGGATATTTGTGTTTCATTTGGTCTTCTCGTTCCCAGGTGAACTCTGGGCCACGACGGGAGTTTGAACGAACTCGAACAATGGGTATCCTGGTACGTTTGAGAACCTTGACTTCTCGGTCCGTAATCTCTACTGGTTCTTTGACGAATAGTAACTGATCGTCGATAGTGAGTTCCTTGAAAGGAACTATGAGGGTCTCATCAGACAGACACTTCTTCAGATTCGACACATGGAATACGTTGTGAACTCCACTGAGTTCTTCAGGTAGATTCAGTCTATAGGCCGCCTTGCCAATTCTCTCAGTGATTTCGAAAGGTCCAACATAATGTGGATTTAGCTTGCCTCGCTTGCCAAAGCGTACCACACCTTTCCAAGGTGAAACTTTAAGTAGCACTCTATCCCCAACCTGGAACTCGAGTGGTTTCCTGCGCTTATCAGCATAGCTTTTCTGACGGTCATGAGCTGCCGCCATTCGTTGTCGTATTTGGGCAAATCTTTTCTATCGTGTCGACAACGAGTTCGGGGCCAGTAATTTGGCTGTCACCAACTTCTGGCCCCGCATAAGGGTGATCGGCATTTCCGTCCATACAACGCCTCGAACGGAGCAGCCTGGATGCTAGTGTGGTAACTGTTGTTATACGAAAACTCCACCAAAGGTAGATGCCTTTCCCAGCCGTTACCAAAGTCGATTACACATGCTCGAAGCATGTCTTCAAGAGTTTGAATGGTGCGTTCAGTCTGTCCATCTGTCTGTGGATGATAAGCAGTTGTAGGATCGTTTTCACGACCGAAACGAGTCGTTCAGAAGAGTTCTTTTCAATACGAGTGGCAGAAACAAACGTATCAAAGTCGTTTCAGCTGAATTGCACAGAATATCACTTTAAACTGTCTCTGTATTGATATCATGTCAATTTACAATGCTGGAGACACTTCGGCAGAGCTTCGCTACCGGAATCAGAAGTCGTACAAATGAAATCACAAGACACCTATTTATAGGCCAGCTATTTCGTACGAAACACCTTCACACGAAAACACATTTCGTACGAAATGACATTCTTCATTTCGTGCGGAATGGAAACTTCATTTCGTGCGGAATAGCTAAACTCATTTCGTACGAAATGGCTTAGTCTATTTCGTGCTTTTATCACATTATCTCGAATATCGTGCCCTGAACTTTCTACACTATTACAAGACTCGATACAAGACGAAGTCGACAAACATATGCACCAACAGACTCCCCCTTGGATGTTGACGAAGTCTTTGGTGTCGAGTCTTCGGCATCTTCAGTCTTTATCAGTCTTTTCGCTCTCTCCAAAGATTCTCCATTGTAAGCATCTTCAATCAATCTCTAACTACTCTTCTCTTTCACTTTCAGAATCGCAACCTGGCTCTTTTCTCTCTTGATCAAGTCTCTTGATTCTTTAAGTTCATCAGCATCAGCAGCTTGCATGGATCACAGGATTCGCACCTGGCTCCCAGCCATACAAACTCCTCCTTGAATGTTGATCTCTCAACCAGAATCTGATGCTTGCTCTTCCATCTTCAGACTCCCCCTTTCAATCTGCTGGGATCGTAGTCTGGAATAGTATTCTTACAGGTTCTAAGATCGTAACCTGTCTCATACCTGCAAAAACTCTACCTTAAACATAAATTTAACAATTTTACAAATTTATATATCTCATGCAGATATCGTTTCAAAATGATTTATTCTCTGATAATCACTTGTAAGAATATCATTTTTATCAATCACACTCTCCCAAACCTGTTCATCATGTTTAGCACTTTGAATTTTGTAAATCAGCTTTCCAACATCAGTTGTCGAAAATATTTTTGAATTTTCAAATAAAAGCTAAACTACTAGAAGGAACAGTATTGAAATGGAAAAAAAATAGTTTACAGACAATATTTTTGTGAGTTTGTGTAAGAGGATCATATCAGTTTTTGAGACAAATCACTAGCACCATTAAGCTTTAAACATTTTAAGCTCTAAACGATTCACGTTGATTAACGATATAGTTGTCCTCTTAAACCCAATCTAAAACTTTCGAAAAGCTTATCGATACGTTAATGTATATTAATATTGCACTAAATTCTTATGGACCCCACGATCTCAGCATATCCCCTCATCATGCAATACACTGACTCAAGTAATGCCTTTAAACTTTCATCAACTGTGATGTGCGAAAACAACGCAGAATGTTTAAACATTAACAATCAGGTCGATCTTTCGATACGCAGAGAAAGTCCAATGTTTAAACAAAATAATAAATAAAAACAAGTTGAAATTGTTTAGGCTTTAACCACCAGCTCGATACTCCCGTATACGCAGAGGTGATCCAAAGCTTAAACGAAACACCAAATAAAATAAAGCAGAACGTTTAGGCACTAACATCCAGTTCGATACTCACATATACGCAGAGGATATCCAATGCTTAAACAAAATAAAGAAATCAAACAAGTTTAAATCTTTGCAAAATAAAATGCACAATCACAGTGACTTTTTCAGAAAGTTACGAAAGTTCACAAACTAACCAGTTTTTATGCTTTTTCAGCATTCAGCGATTACTGAGTAGGCACACAATCAAGAAGGACAAAACTAAGTACTATGCTTTCAATCATGTTTCCCACTAGAACTAGGCTTTTTATTTAGTTTGTATCGTTATCGCAAATCTACTAGTCTAGCTGAGCCTATCGTCACATCTTTAATGAGACCGCTTATCACATTTTAACAATTCATTTCTTTAGCGTGCTGTGATAGTCCACTGATGTACTATCATTTCCTCTTTTTCACAACAAAACTCGTTTTTGAAATTTTTCAAAGTTTTTGACTTTTATAGATTTTATCATGTTTTTGTATTTTTCAAATTTTCTAAATTTTTAAAATTTTTACTCCCCCTAAAATCAAAATATGTTTCAATTTTGATTTTCTGGGAAAATTTGAAACACTGTACAAAGTAAAATGACAAACTGATGTCGAATTGCTTCAATTCGCCATCCATTGTGCATAAACAATCAGAACTCCCCCTTACAACAAACTATTTTCCCATTATGATTTCAAAACACTTAAGTTTGTTTTAATCAAAATGGTTTTTCCGGAAAGTTAGTTTTGTTGAATTCACAAACCATTTGTAGGTTAGGGGATTCATCACATTGTTTTCTTAACCACTTGTAGGTTCTAACAAACAAACACCACTTGTAAGAAAGATAAATCAAGTACAACTTAATGTCCTTAATTAATCTTGTAAGTCGAAATATCACAAATGTGAATTTCTCAAGAAAAATGCCGATTCATGCTCCACACTTACCAACCTGGGAGCTCCGACAAGTCAGGTTTTTTTCAGTTAGAGAAATTCTCCCAAGCCTGACGGTCCTTGGGAGATTCCGAGTCATCCACACTCGGTTTCTTTCCTTTCCTTTTATTCTCATAAAATTCCTTTACCCCTTTGACCTTTCCATCAATCATTTTTCCAAAAATATGTTTTACTTTGGGGTTAAAGGCCTTTTCAATATCAAATTCTTTCTTTTCAGAAAAAAAAATTGATTCGAAATCTCAACCTTTCCAATTTTTGTTTAAAATTTTCAGCCCTCAATGATGGAAAATTTTCATCATCCAATGCTGGAACTGAGTTCTCATCTTTTAGAACAACATTTGGCTCATCTGACTTTGTGGAATCGGATTCATCGCCAGAAGATAGTTCCTCTGATTTTGTCGAATTAGAATCATCGCTAGAACTTCTATCAGATTTCTTAACAACCCACCTTTGGTTGTTAAGCTTCACATTTCTTTTAAAAACACTTTTCGAACACTCACCAACCTCAAATATTGAATTTTCAAACACTTTAAATTTCTTGGTTGGTGGCCTATTTTTCTCAACAACTTTTTCTTTCAATTTTTCAGAAACTCCCTGTTTTGTTTGCATTGCCTTTAGACAATTTTTGGCAATGTGACCAACTATGTTGCAATTAAAACAGATCCTCGTGTCCTTTTTGTGAACAACGCCATTCTTCAATTCTTCTTGCTTCTTTGCAAGGAATTCTTTATTTGATTGTTTCCAGAATGAACTGTTTTGTTCTTCCTCTGCATTTGTACCTGAAACAAATACAGTTTTTGTTTTAGAAATTTCATTATTTTTATAATTTTATGGTGGAATAAAACCAAGTCCTTTCTTTTTGAAATTACTGTTATGGTTTGGTTTCTTTCGATAACCTGAACCAGAACTGTAACCCTTTTTCTTGTTTTCTCTTTGTTGTACTCTTAAGGTGTGTTTTTTAGGTTTTTCAGAAAGATTTACATTTTTTATTTCAGAAATATTAATTTCTTTAGTTTGAAAACCTTTTTTATCATTTCAGATTTAACACCTCTTATTGGAAATTCTTCATCAGAATATAATTTGTCAGAATCATTCAAAGTATAAGCCACTTTGAATGTTTCGTCATTCAAATTAGATTTTGATAGCAGAAATTCTTTATTATAAACCCGTTCGCCCTTTTTGATTGTTGGACTTGATGTTTCAGACTTTGACTCTGAGTTTGACTCCAACTTTGACTCTTCGGTTTCATCTTTATCCAATACCTGATCGACCACTTTCTTTATTAACTCGGACTCATGATCAGTATCAGACGAAGTGAAAGTGACATCAATGTTGTCTGGCAAATTATCTGAAGGTTCAGATTCCCACTGTAAGTTGGTTGCCTTATTGACTCTTTCTGAATTTGGATTTCGTGATGAATATCCATTTTTAAGTGGGGGTGGACACTTATTGTAACTGGTACTATGTTTCTTACCAGGATTCTTCACTCCAGTATCCTTCTTCTTTTCACAATTCTGTTCTTCGGATACTTCCTCTTCTTCAAACGCCTTCATGCCTTCAACAGTTGGATAAATCCTGTCAATAACATAAGAGGTACATGAGTAACTTTTTAACAATCTATTTACTCTCTCTGTTTCTATCCTCTGGGTTTCCAGTTTCTGTTCCAGCACAGCACACTTCTCAATGTAATTGTTTACAATTTTCTGCTTTGTCATGAAAGCTCCTTGAAGTGTTTTCATAGCTGTTGCCTGTTCACTACTTCATTGATTGTATTGATTCATGGCTTTGTTCAAAACATCGTAGGATTCTTTCAATCTGTTCATGTTATGAATCAAAGTACTATTTTGCTTCTTTACTGCCTCACAATTTTCACATATCACCGGAATCTTTTGTGCATCAGCTTCTGCTTCAACTGTGAACACTGGAATTTCTTTTGCCTTTTTCTTTATTACACAAACTTCGTCATCATCACTGTCATCACTGTTAACTTGTTTTTTAACTTTCTTCTTTTTCGCTCGAACTTTTCCATCATCACTGTCATCACTTTCCTCTAGCATTCTTAAGTGCTCTTTCATTCTATTTGCATAATAATCATCATTATCACTATCATCAGCAACTCGAGCAACAAAAGCTTTAGCCAAAAATTCTTTATCTGGACAGTAATTATCCCAGCTAAAACCTTCTGGTAGCCTTTCATCATCTTGATTTATCAAACATGCTTTACTATCAGCTGAAATATATTTATCCCAACTGAAACTTTTAGACGAACTTCCATTAGCTTGATTCACCATATACGCTTTCTTTGATTCTTCAATCTCTTTCCTAGCATGAGCAGTTTGTGGTTGTTGTTGAGGTGGTTGTTGAGCAACTTGATGGTAAATCGCTTTCCAATAGTAATCATTGTTATTGAACGGATTTTGAGCTCCACTTGCTTCGCGATTTATGCACTCTCGTTTGAAATGCCTTTTTTCCCTGCAATGAAAACAAGTAACTTTAGATTTATCAAAACCTAAAGTAGACACATTTGCATCACGGAAATCATCTCTTCCTGTGATCTGTTTGAATTTCTCAGCTCTTCTCAACACACTCGCCATACACCACTTTATATCCATTAATTCCATTTCTTCAGCATCAATCTGATCGTAATCCTCTTTTGTCAGCATTGGATTTCCGATCCGACCTGCAACCAAACTCCCATACGACTCTAACACAGTCACCAACAAAGACATGTGACTTTTTGCAATTTCTTCCGAGTAATTTTGATCATTTTCAAGATTTAGAGCAATGTTGCATTGTAGAACTTTTCCACTCTTGGTTGCTGAAAAATTTGGATCAAATGAAGGATATGAAGAAAAACTCATTTTGTTGTTTGATCCTTTAGATGACCCTCCAGAAGAATTTTTAGCATTGAATGCAGTTTCTATCTTTGGTGACATGTTGGTCTTATCACTGATACCTCCTTTGTAATATAAACCAATATCTTGTTCACCATCAAAATCTTTCATTCTTGAGATCTTCCGTTGTTCCATCTCTTGAGCTTCAATTTTTTTCAATAAACTTACTCAGTGTTAAATTGCTAAAATCTTTTTTATTCCTTAACATCATAAGATATGTGCCCCAAATATCATGTGGCAACGCATCAGCCAACTTTTCAATCAATTCTTCATTATCTTTTGTGATGCTCAACCTCTTCATGTTTGCTAACAGATTGCAATATCTTTCTATGATCTGCTTAGTGTTTTCAGTTCTTAAACCACGAAATAGATCAAACTCTTTTTTCAAAAGTGATTTTTTTGTTCTTGATCATCTCTTTACTTCCAACAAACTTTGATTTTAATGCTTTCCAAATTGAATACGCAGTTCCATTGTGTTGCAATAAAACCAAGATATCTTCTTTAACGGCTTGATGCAATAGACTCGTCATCATTTTTTCATCTTTGTATTTCTTTTTCTCTTCAGCACTTAGATTTTTAATTGCAATGACCTCTTCATCATCATTCACCGGTCTAACATATTTTGTTTCAACACATTCCCAAGCATCCAAGTAATTTGCTTGAACCCAATTTTTGAATCGTTCCTCCCATCCTTTATACTCCTCAATGTTCATGAGCTTTGGCGGTTTTTGCATGGTGCCCGTTTCATTTTCTAACATTGTGTTCTGAGCAATAGTAATCGGAGTAGCAAACGCGTTGTAAAACTCTTCTTCCATAATTCGATTTTTCAAAATTTCACAACTTTTGATTTTTCAAACGAAATAACTCCTTCAAACGAAATACCCTTTGGAGCGAAATCAGCTTCAAACGAAATACCCTACTTAACTGTTTCGTACGAAATGACTGATTTCGTACGGAATGAGATAACTTTCACACGAAATAGACGATTTCGTACGGAATAACTATCTGATGAACACCTTTCAAGCGAAATAGCAATTTCGTGCGAAATAAAACTACTGATTTCGTACGAAATGAAAATTGAACAAACTGATTCACACAAAATAGTGGTTTCGCGCGAAATAAAATCTGATTTCGTACGAAATGAAGGCAATGCACAAACGAAATGATATCAACTTTCGTCCGAAATGACACTTTCGGACAGTTTTTGAACAATTTGATCAAGTTTTACTTTGAATTAAGGTCTGATTCTTTCTAGGGTTTGTTAAAACAGTGTTTCGCACAATATATTTCAAAATCAAGTCATTTTATCCGTGGAAACTTGTTAAATTTTGAAAAGAAGGTGTAGAAATCAGAAATTGCAGCTGAAATGGTAAGAACTCCTCTTCCTGAGCTCTGATACCACTTGTAGGATCGTTTTCACGACCGAAACGAGTCGTTCAAAAGAGTTCTTTTCAATACGAGTGGCGGAAACAAACGTATCAAAGTCGTTTCAGCTGAATTGCACAGAATATCACTTTAAACTGTCTCTATATTGATATCAAGTCAATTTACAATGCTGGAGACACTTCGGCAGAGCTTCGCTACCGGAATCAGAAGTCGTACAAATGAAATCACAAGACACCTATTTATAGGCCAGCTATTTTGTACGAAACACCTTCACACGAAAACACATTTCGTATGAAATGACATTCTTCATTTCGTGCGGAATGGAAACTTCATTTCGTGCGGAATAGCTAAACTCATTTCGTACGAAATGGCTTAGTCTATTTCGTGCGAAATAGCCTTTTATCACATTATCTCGAATATCGTGCCCTGAACTTTCTACACTATTACAAGACTCGGTACAAGACGAAGTCGACAGACATATGCACCAATAGCAGTGCTCATATCTAGACGCGAGCCAAAGGATTTGTGCATCGCTTGCCACAAATCAAAGGTAAAACGTGAATCACGATCAGAAATGATGGAGGTTGGCACTCCGTGCCTCAAAACTACTTCCTTCAAGTAGATGTCTGCTAGAGTAGAGAACTTATTCGTTTCTTTGATAGCCAGGAAGTGTGCAGACTTGGTTAGTCGATCCACTATCACCCAAATGGTATCGTTTCCTCGTTGAGATCTTGGTAAGCCAGTAACGAAGTCCATGGAAATTTGCTCCCATTTCCATGTCGGGATATCTGGTTGTTGAAGTAGGCCTGATGGCTTCTGGTATTCGACCTTGACCCTAGCACAGGTCAAACATTTACTGACATAGGTTGCTGTGTTAGCTTTCATGTGGGGCCACCAGTACGTAACTTTGAGATCGTGGTACATCTTATCAGAACCAGGATGTATTGAGTAACGAGCCTTGTGTGCTTCATCCATCACTAGCTCACGTAGATTACCATAAAATGGAACCCAGATGCGCCCCGCCAAGTAGTAGGCACCGTCTTCCTTTAGTTCTAACCGTTTCTCCAATCCTCGCAGGGACTCAGCCTTGATGTTCTCTTCTTTCAATGCTTCGACCTGAACATCACGAATTTGGGAAGGAAGACTAGAGTGAATTGTAAGCTGTAACGTACGTACACGCTTAGGTTTGGTTTCCTTTCGACTGAGGGCGTCAGCCACAACATTGGCTTTGCCTGGATGGTACTTGATTGCGCATTCGTAGTCGTTAAGGAGTTCGACCCATCGACGCTGTCGCATGTTCAACTCCTTCTGATCGAAGATATGCTGGAGACTCTTGTGATCGGTGTAAATGGTGCACTTGGTACCGTACAAGTAATGTCTCCATATCTTAAGAGCAAACACCACTGCTCCCAACTCCAAGTCATGAGTAGTGTAGTTCTTTTCATGAATTTTAAGTTGGCGCGATGCGTATGCAATGACTTTCTCACGTTGCATCAACACACAACCAAGTCCTTGTATTGACGTGTCACAATAAACCACAAAATCGTCTGTGTCCTCAAGCAACGAGAGAATAGGTGCGCTACAAAGCTTCAACTTCAGCTGCTGAAATGCGGATTCCTGAGCATCACCCCGATAGTAGGTGACACCCTTCTGAGTAAGAACAGTAAGAGGTTGCGCAATCTTCGAGAAATCCTTGATAAACCTTCTATAGTAACCCGCCAAACCCAAGAATTGACGGATTTCAGTTGGAGTTCTAGGTGCAGGCCAATTCTTGATCGAGTCAACCTTGGATGGATCAACGTGAATCCCATCCTCATTAACCACGTGGCCTAGGAAATGTGTAGGATCGTTTGCACGACCAAAATGAGTCATTCAGAAGAGTTCTTGTCAATACGAGAGGCGGAAACTAACGTATCGACTTTGAAACAGCTTGATATACACTCTAATTGTCTTTTTCATTGATATAACAGCTTTTTACAGCGAGTAGACACTTCAGCAGCACTTCGGCTCTGGAATCGGATCGTTACAAATAAATTGAAATCACATGTAATTATAGAGTATGCATTTCATACGAAATGGTTAAGACTCGTTTCGCGCGAAATAGACAATGTCCATTTCGTGACAAATGGTCTTGTTCCATTTGGTGTGAAATGGTCACAATCTATAAATTCCTCGTTTTTCGTGCCCTGATCTATCATTCTATTACAAGACTCGATACAAGACGAAGTCGACAGACATATGCACCAACAGACTCCCCCTTGGATGTCGACGAGTGTTCAGTACAAATATTCAGAAAGTCGAGTCTTCAATCTTTATCAGTCTTCGTGCTATTTTAAAGTATCTGACAGTATAAAGCATCCTTCAATCTTTTCTCTTTTCCAGAATCTCATCTTGACTCTATCTTCTCTAGATCAGATCTCTTGATTCCTTAAGTTCTTCAGCATTAACAGCTTGCAAGAATCTCAGGATCGATCTTGGCTCTACTAACTTCAGACTCCCTTTTGCTAGCAGACTCCCCCTCAAATTTTTCCGGGATCGTAATCTGACATAGCTCTTGTTCTAGAATCGTGACCTGGCTCTCATTCAGCTCAGGTTTAAACATGGGGACCTGCACAAATCTCTACCTAACAATAAGATTTTTCACAATTTAAACAGTTTTGACAATTTTATTCTATGCTTACCACTTGTAAAACCAATCTCAAAATGATTTAACATTTAAAATCTCTGATGACTACTTGTATGAAAAACATTCAGATTTGACATTTTTATTTCGAAATCTTTTCTTATTTCAAACAAACTCCCAAACCTGTTCATCATGTTTAGCATTTAGAATTTTGAAAATTAGCTCTCCAACATTAGTTGTCGAAAATCTTTTTGAATTTTTAAAAACTTATGCTAAAACACACTGAAAATCTTTTTGGATTTTAGATTTTAATGAAAAACAGTAAAGAAATATTTACAGACAATATTTTTGTGAGTTTGTGTAAGATGATCATATCAGTTTTTGAGACAAATCACCAACACCGTTAAGCTTTAAACATTTTAAGTTCTAAACGATTCACGTGGATTGACGATATTGTTGTCCTCTTAAACTCAATCTAAAACTTTCGAAATGCTTACCGATACGTTAAGGTATATTAATATTGCACTAAATTCTTATGGACCCCACGATCTCAGCATATCCCCTCATCATGCAATACACTGACTCAAGTAATGCTTTTAAACTTTCATCAACTATGATATGTGCGAAAACAATGCAGAATGTTTAAACATTAACAATCAGGTCAATCTTTCGATACGCAGAGAAAGTCCAATGTTTAAACAAAATAAGAAAATAAAAAACAAGTTGAAATTGTTTAGGCTTTAACCACCAGTTCGATACTCCCGTATACACAGAGGTGATCCAAAGCTTAAACGAAACACCAAATAAAATAAAGCAGAATGTTTAGGCACTAACATCCAGTTCGATACTCACGTATACACAGAGGATGTCCAATGCTTAAACAAAATAAAGAAATCAAACAAGTTTAAATCTTTGCTAAATAAAATGCACAATCACGGTGACTTTTTCAGCAAGATGTGTAATTTCACAAACTGACCGGTTTTTATGCTTTTAGCGTTCAGCGATTACTGAGTAGGTACACAGTCACGAAGGATAAAACTAAGTACTATGCTTTCAACCATGTTTCCCACTAGAACTAGGCCTTTTCATTTAAGTTTGTATCGTTATCGCAGATCTACTAGTCTAGCTGAGACTATCGTCACATCTTCAGTGAGACCATTTATCACATTTGACATTTCATTTCTTTAGCGTGCTGTGATAGTCCACTGATTTACTATCATTTCCTCATATTCACAACAAAACTCATTTTTGCTTTTTCCAATGTTTTTGGCATTTTCAAATTTTCTAATTTTTTAAAAATTTTTTACTCCCCCTAAAATCAAAAATATGTTTCAATTTTGATTTTCTGGGAAAAATTTGAAAGTAAAAGAAGTAAGCTGTACAAGTAAAGTAACAAACTGATATCGAATTGCTTCAATTCGCCATCCACTAGGCATAAACAATCAGAACTCCCCCTGACAACAAACTATTTTCCCATTAAGATTATAAAACACTTAAGTTTGTTTTAATCAAAATGGTTTTTCCTGAAATTGAGTTTTGTTGATTTTACAAACCACTTGTAGGTTAGGGGTTTCATCACATTGTTTTTCAATCACTTGTATGAAAGTTAAATCAAGTTCAACTTAATGACCTTGATTAACCACTTGTAGGTACAAACACTTATTTCAACCACTTGCAGATTCTCCTATCAATACCACATGTATATGACAATTTTCAAGAATACTACCACTTGTAGATCGAAATATCAATTAACAACCACCATCCACAACTGTGATATTTCTCAAGAAAGATGCCGATTCCTACTCCCCAATTACCAACCTGAGAGTTCCGGCAAGTCAGGATTATTACATATGGAATATAGACACCCAAGCCGGACTGTCTTTGGGTGTGACCTTTTCAGTTTCACTTGGGGTTTGAACATTTCTTTTTTCTTTATAAAAATCTTTCACCCCTTTGGCCTTACCTTCGACCATTTTCCCAAAAATATGTTTTACTTTTCCATTAAAAGCTTTTTCGACATCAAATTCTTTCTTTTCAGAATAAAATTGATTCGAGATCTCCACTTTACCAACTTTTGATTTTAAATTTTCAACCCGCAATGGTGGAAAGTTGACATCATCCATTGGCGGTACTGAATTTCCTCCTTTTACCTCAACTTGTGGCTCCTCTGACTTTGACGAGTCAGGTTCATCGCCAGATTTCACATCTGATTTCTTAACAACCCACATTTGGTTGTTAAGATATACTCTTCTTTTGTAAAATCTTTTTGAACACTCACCAACTTCATATGTTGAGTTTTTAAAAATTTTGAATTTTTCAGTTGGTGGTTCAGTTTTGTCAACAACTTTTTCTTTAAGTTTAGAAACAACTTCCTATTTTATGTTGGTTGCCTTTGGACAATTCTAGGCAATGTGACCAACTTCTTGACATCGGTAACAGGTTCTTGTCTCCCTCTTCTTTTGATTAGCTCCATTCTTCATTCTCTCTTGCTTCTTAGCAAGGAATTCTTTGTTCGATTGCTTCCAGAATGAGCTCTTTTCTTCTTCTTCTGAACTGGACCCTGAAACAAATACTGTTTTTGTTTTACAAATTTTCTCATTTTTATGATTTTTCGGTGGAATAAAACCAAGACCTTTCTTTTTGAAATTACCGTTATGGTTTGGTTTCTTTTGAAAACCAGAACCAGAACTGTAACCCTTTTTCTTGTTTAACTTTTGTTGAACTCTTGAGGTGTATTGTTTAGGTTTTTCAGAAAGATTTACATCTTTTATTTCAGAAATATTAATTTCTGTTAGTTTGAAAACTTTTTTTATCATTTCAGTTTTAACACCTCTTATTGGAAATCTTCATCAAAATATAATTTGTCTGAATCATTCAAATTATATGCCACTTTGATTGGTTCGTCATTCAAATTAGATTTTGATAACAGGAATTCTTTATTATAAACCCTTTTGACCGATGATTTCGAAATGTTGACTGACGAACTCGAACTTCTAGACTCATACTTTGACTCAGACTCCTCATCCTTATCCAACACCTGATCGACCACTTTCTTTATTAACTCAGACTCATGATCAGTGTCAGACGATGTGAATGTAACATCAATGTTGTCTGGTAAATCATCAGTTGTTTCGGATTTTAACTTTATATTGACAGCCTTTTTGACTTGCTCCTTATTTGGTTTTCTGGGAGAATACCCTTCCCAGATCGGAGGCGGACACTTGTTATAATTTGCACTTTGTTTCTTACCAGTATCCTTCTTTTCAGGCTTCTTGTCCTGAAAGGCTTCAAAACCTGCAACAGTTGGATAAATTCTATCAATCAAATAATCAGAACTTGAATAACTTTGCAGTAATCGTCTGATTCTTTCATTTTCTATCTTTTCTATTTCCAACTCCTACTTCAATTTTGCACATTCTTCAATATAATGGTTGATGGCTTTTTGCTTAGACATCATCACTGCATTCATCATGGTCAAAGCATCTTCTCTTTCCGAGTTTGTTTTCTGCAAACTATTCACCGTTCTATTCAACACATCATATGACTCTTTCACATAATTGACATCGAACAACAATTTTTCTTTCATCTTGTCGAGCTCACTATACTTCTCATCCTTTTCTTCACACTGCTTGCAAGATTCCAAACACTTTAGACACGGTTTTGTGACTTCAACAATCTTTTCAACTTCGATAATCTTTTCAACTTCGACTATCTTCTCAGCTTCAACCATTATCTCAGCGACTTTAACTCCTTCACTTTGTTCAGAATTCTCTTCCTGCGCATCATTCTCGCATATTTTCTTTTTCTGTTCTTTTCCTGCTCTCTTCTCCTTCAGCTTCTCCAATCTATCTGCAAAATAAAATTTAAAACTTTCAGGAGATAATAGATTTTTTCCAATGTTTATTTGTGTTTCTTCTTCATCATCACTGCTATCAGATGACGATTGATCAAACACTTGGGTTTTTTCTGAACTATCGTTTGAAGACACAAACTCTCCATCTTGGCTTTTCTCACTGTTATCAAACATACTCATCCATTCTTTCATCAAATCTGGTTCTTGAACTATTTGTGCAATGAATGCTTCTAATTTTGAATCAGGTGGAACGTATTTGTCCCAGTTAAAACCTTCTGGCATTTTTTCATCATCTTGATCTATTATACCATAATAAGCTTTCTTTTTTGATTCTTCGATCGCCTTCTTAGCATGTGCAGTTTGTTGTTCTTGCTGTTGATACGGTTGTTGAGCAACTTATTGATATATGGCTTTCCGATAATAATCATTATTTCCGAACGGATTATGTGCTCCTCCTGCTTCTCGATTGGTACATTCCCTCTTGAAATGTCCTTTTTCCCTGCATCGAAAACAAGTAACTTTAGATTTATCAAAACCCAAAGTAGAAACATTTGCATCCCGGAAATCATCTCTCCCTGTAATCATCTTAAACTTCTCAGCTCTCCTTAAAACACTCGCTAAACACCACTTAATATCCATAATCTCCATCTCCTCAGCATCTATCTGATCGTAATCCTCTTTTGTTAACATAGGATTTCCGATCCTTCCTGCAACCAAACCCTCATATGATTCTAACACTGTAGCTAGTAATGCCATATGACCTTTAGCGACCTCTTCAGAGAAATTTTGACCATTCTAAAGATGCAATGCGATGTTGCAGTGTAACACATGACCATTACTGCTGTTTGAGCTTTGAAACTGATGACTTGATGTTGAAACATTCGGACTAACACTCGGGTATGAAGAAAAACCACTGTTACTGCTTGGACTTTGATTAACTGATCCAGATGAATTTTCTATGCTGAAAGCAGTTTGGATCTTTGGACTTGCTTCAACATCCTGAACACTCCCTTTGTAATACATCTTGATGTCTTGTTGACCACTTGGATTGTTCATTCTAGCAATCTTTTGTTGTTCAAGATCTTGTCCTTCAATTTTTTCAATGAACTGAGAAAT
Organism: Helianthus tuberosus; assembly: GCA_030545235.1. Taxonomy (NCBI): domain Eukaryota; kingdom Viridiplantae; phylum Streptophyta; class Magnoliopsida; order Asterales; family Asteraceae; genus Helianthus; species Helianthus tuberosus. The sequence continues at coordinate 79,361,476 of CM060372.1, read as the reverse complement.
TATCAATTTGTTATATTCTCCAGTATTCTTTAAGATCATCAGATATGTACCCCATTCTTTGTGAGGTAAAGCATCAGCTAATTTGTCAACCCATTCTTCTCGATCTTTGTTGATATCCAAAAGAGACATTGATCTCACTAAATGACAATATCTTTCGATCAGTTTCTTTGAAGTTTCACCCGGCAAACTTGTAAACAAATCAAATTCTTTCTTTAACAATGATTTCTTACTCCTGATCATCTTCTCACTTCCTTCAAACTTAATTTGAAGAGCTTCCCAAATCGAACGTGAAGTATTATCATGTTGAAGTAATATGAAGATGTCTTCTTTCACAGCTTGCTGGAGTAGACTAATCATCATCTTTTCTGCCTTGTACATGTCTCATTCTTTGTCCGACAACTCAGAAATATTTTTAATAACACCCACATCTGTACGAGGTTTAACATACTTCTTCTCAATACATTCCCAAGACCTCAAATGATTAGCTTGAACCCAATTTTCAAATCTATCTTTCCAACCATAATATTCCTCAATGCCCATTAGCTTCGGGGGTTTTTGCAAAGTTCCTGTTTCATTTTCCATGTCCATGCTCTGAGCAATAGCACCAGGAGTACTCGGGGAGTAGCAAATGCGTTATAAAACTCTTCTTCCATGATTCGGTAAAATGTTTCACAAAAACAGTTTTCAAACGAAATTCCTTCAAACGAAATGACCCTTTTCAAACGGAATGAACTCTTCACACGAAATGGACCCAGTTACCCAATTCGTGCGGAAAGGACCTTTTCAAGTGAAATGATCCGCTGAACAACTTCGTACGAAATGACTAACATGAAATGGATGATTTCGTGCGAAATGACTTAATCTCAAGCGAAAAGAACGATTTCGTACGGAATGACACTCTTTCAAACGAAATGGGTGATTTCGTGCGAAATGAAGAATCCGATGCACAGTTTCAAGCAAAATGGATCACAAATGTGATTTCGTGCGAAATGGAGGGTTTATTCCGTGCGAAATGATGTTGATGTCATACTTTCGATCAGATTTTTGTCCAATTGAACAATGTTTAGGTCGATTTTAGGTCTAATTCTTTCAAGAATTGATTAAAACAATGTTTCGCTTATAATGTGTGAAAATCAGTCCATTTTAACTGAAAAATCTTGTTAATTTAGAAAAAGAAGTTGTAGAAGTCAGAAATTTGATGAAATCAAGCTGAATTTGGTAAGAACTCCTCCTCCTGAGCTCTGATACCACTTGTAGTATCGTTTGCACGACCAAAATGAGTCGTTCAGAAGAGTTCTTGTCAATACGAGAGGCGGAAACTAACGTATCGACTTTGAAACAGCTTGATATACACTCTAATTGTCTTTTTGATTGATATAACAACTTTTTACAACGAGTAGACACTTCAGCAGCACTTCGGCTCTGGAATCGGATCATTAAAAATAAATTGAAATCACAGGTATTTATAGAGTATGCATTTCGTACGAAATGGTTAAGACTCATTTCGCGCGAAATGGACAATGTCCATTTCGTGCGAAATGGTCTTGTTCCATTTCGTGCGAAATGGTCACAATCTATAAATTCCTCGTTTTTCATGCCCTGATCTATCATTCTATTACAAGACTCGATACAAGACGAAGTCGACAGACATATGCACCAACAAAATGGACTTCACGAAGCGAAAAGTCGCATTTTGAAAACTTAGCATAAAGTTGTTCTGCTCGAAGAAGTTCCAGAATGAGTCGCAGATGACGCTCGTGTTCTTCCTGACTCTTGGAATAGATCAGGATGTCATCGATAAACACAATAACGAACTTATCCAAGTAAGGTTTGCACACTCGGTTCATAAGATCCATGAAAACCGCAGGTGCATTTGTCAACCCGAAAGGCATAACCAGAAACTCGTAGTGGCCTTAACGAGTTCTAAATGTTGTCTTGGAGATGTCCTCGTCTCGGACTCTTAGCTGATGATAGCCCGATCTCAGATCAATCTTAGAGTAAAACCTCGACCCTTGCAGCTGGTCGAACAGGTCATCGATACGAGGGAGAGGATAACGATTCTTCACGGTCACCGTGTTGAGTTCACGATAGTCTATGCACATTCGAAAGGTACCGTCTTTCTTCTTCACAAACAAGACTGGTGCTCCCCAGGGCAAAGAGCTAGAACGAATGAAACCCTTGTCAAAGAGCTCTTGCAGTTGCGCGGACAGTTCTTCTAACTCTGATGGGGCTAAACGATAAGGTGCACGAGCTATATGTGCTGCTCCAGGAGCTAGCTCGATTTGAAACTCGACCTGACGATGAGGCGGAAGTCCAGGTACTTCCTCAGGAAATACCTCAGGAAAGTCGCGTACGATTGGAATATCTTCTATCTTCTTTTCCTTCGTTGAGGTGTCAGTAACGAGAGCTAGAATAGCAGTGTGGCCCTTTCGCAAACACTTCTGGGCCTTAAGGAAAGAGATGATGCCTATGACAGCACCACTCTTGTCACCATGAATAACGAGAGGTTCTTTACCAGAACGAGTGATGCAGACAATCTTCTCCTTGCACAGAATCTCCGCTCGATGATGGGATAACCAATCCATCCTAATGACGACATCGAATCTACCAAGAACGATGGGGATAAGGTCGATAGAGAAGATTTGACCAGCTAAAGCGAGATTACAACCCTTAACTATGTGTGTGGCCTCAAGACTTTTACCGTTTTCTAGATCTACAAAATGCTTGGTGTTTAAGGGGATTGGGGTACGCTTAAGCAACTGACTAACTTTTAAGGACACATAACTAGTATCGGAACCCGAATCGAATAAAACATAAACAAAGAAATCATCCAGTAGGAACTTACCCGTCACAACTTGGGATCGTTCCTCGCATCACCCTGACAAATCACAAAAGCACGTCCCCTGGCACCATTGCCATCGTTGTTATCCCTGTTGTTTCCATTACCCTGGTTCTTGTTGTTTTGATTCTGATTCAGCTGTGGGCAGTTCCTTTTGAAGTGGCCTTCAGCCCCACATTGAAAACACCCCTTATTATTACCCTGTTGATGTTGTTGTTGCTGGTTCTGTGGAGCTTGTTGCTGCTGCTGACAATTCTGATTCGCAGGATAGGGGCTCCTGCAATCCTTCGCTGCGTGACCAGGTTCGTTGCATCTATGACAGCGACCCTTGCTACACGGCCCGCTGTGGTGCAAGTTACAAAGGTTACACTTAGGTTGATTTCCATTGTACCCTCCCTGTTAACTAGGGCTCTTGTAGTCGTCAGTCCTTCACTGCTGAGACTGCACAGAAGTTGAACCCTTGCTTGAATTTCCATCCCACTTGCGCTTGTTGTCGCTAGGAGCAGCAAAATTTATGGTAGCACTAATACGCTTTGGTAGCCTGTTCTGCTCAACTGCCTGATCAGTGAGACGGTGGGATAGTCGTATAACCTGCTGAATCATGAGAAGGTTAGCTGAAGTCACCATACTCTGAATCTCTGGCACTAAACCCTTGATGTATAGTTCGATACGTTTGCAGGGAGGATCCACCATGGTAGGACACAAGGCAGCTAATTCATTCGATCTTTTAGTATACGCCTCGATTTCCGACCCCATCATCTTCAAATTGTAGAACTCCACTTCTAGCTTGTGAATGTCATCACAATGACAATACTTTTCTTTGATCAGATCCTTAAAGTCGTTCCATGGGGTGGCATTAGCAGCTGCTAACCCTAGCATTTGCATCTGTGCGTTCCACCAAGTGAGCGCACCACCTTCAAGAGTTCCCGTAGCAAATTTCACCCTACTAGCAACAGGGCATTCACACATCTCGAAAACGAATTTAATCTTCTCGAACCAGTGGAGAAGACCTACAGCTTCTGTACCACTGAAGATCCTAGGTCGACAGTCCATAAAGGTCTTGAACGTACACACGGGAGGTTGAGCATGCTGACCTGTCGCGCGAGAAAGAAAGGATATGGTTAAGCACGAGAGTAGGTTCACGAGAATAGGATCTAAACATCCTAGGATAGGTCGAAATGGCAGGCTATACCTCCTGCTTGAGCTGCTGCGAGTGCCTCAGCAACTCGTTCGTTGATTAGATCCGTCAGCTGGGCTTGAGTCAAGTTGAGACGTCCACTCATGATCTTCACATCGAAGAAAACACAAGTGAGAAAGGTGTCGCGAAAGTGCGTAGGTATGGGATGACAGAAGAGAGTAAGCACACAGGGTTTCTATCAGTCACTATATCAACTAAGCGTACCATGATCAATGCACAACTTAAACTAACAGGCAGGCAATACAAACACAAACCATATTACCTATAGTGTTGAGTCTTGCACGTGGAGCGAAGTTTCGTTGTGGATCGTTGAGCACTGTACAGGTTATAGTCTGGTTTTGTCAAAAAGCTTTTCCCTTTTTAAAACCAAGTTCACTATAACCAATGGCTCTGATACCAATCTGTCACACCCCCAAAATCCACAAGCGGAGTATCACCACAGGAGGCGTGACATGACCAGGATCAAGCCACCAATCATATTGAACAATGTATTAAAGTAAATATAAACCAACCAACAATATAATTGGTGTCCAAAATGTTGGTGCATAGATGTCTGTTAACTTCGTCTTTATAGAGTCTTGTGTCTAGATAGGATAAACCAGTGTTCAGCAGGTCGGAAAACAGGTTTTAGATGTTAATGGGTAATTTCGCACGAAATTACACAAGGGTAATTTCGCACGGAATTAACAAGTGTAATTTCTCACGAAATTAGATTTGCTTATTTCGTACGAAATTACTCGCCCGATAAATACTTGACCTGCTGATTCATTTGTAACTTTTCCGATTCAGAGCCGAGGTGCTGCCAGTTTGTCAAACGATCTGTAAAAGCTTTGGAATCATTAATAAAAAGATAATTAAGAGAATCTAGCTGTATTCACGTCGATATCATTGATTCCGCCTTTGATATTGATGTTAAACTCTTCTGATTGACTCGTTAGGGTCACACGACGATCCAACAAGTGGTATCAGAGCTCAGGAAGAAGAGTTTATACCAATTCAGCTTGTTTTCATCACTTCTACTCCTTCTTTTCAAAATTAAGCAAGATTTTACGGTTAAAATGGCTTAATTTTCACACATTACACGCGAAACATAGTTTTATTGAATCCTTGAAAGAATTGGACCAAAATTCGAACAAAAACCGGATCAATTTGACAAAATGGTGGCCGACATGCTGATGTCATCCTGATTTCGCATGAAATAGCTTCTTAATTTCGCACAAAATTACAGTTTAGGATTAATTTCATTTGAATTTGATGATTAATTTCGTACAAAATTAGATTTCGTTTGAGGATTTCATACGAAATCACTATTTCGCACCAAAGAGGCTATTTTCGTTTGAAATCAAGCTAATTTCGCACGAAATCATATTTCGTTTGGTCAGTTCGAACGAAATCACTATTTCGTTTGAAAACTAATTTCGTTTGAGTTGGTATTTCGTGTGAAAGCTTATTCCGTTTGAAGTTGGTATTTCATGATTCATCGGTCCTCAATAACCGCCATTAACAGCCAGCCATTATCACGCATAATCACCAACACAAACAACATCACATAAGCGTATACTATTTGTTAATCAAATCCATGTATAATCAGAAATGAGCAAAACAAGAAACAATATAATGTCCGATCCACTAACCGAGAGACTCGATCGGCAAAGATGATGTTGCCTCTAGGGGGTTTTGTCTCCACTGCCGTCGCACACAGGGGGAAAACTCTAGGGTTTGCCGATTGAAAACTTATCCGAGAAGATTGTGATAAAAAGAAAGAAATATATATAATTCCCCACTGGGCCTAAAGCCCATTTGTTGTTTTCGTCAGCCATATATGGACGAAAACACCAAGTGTGTTTTCATCAGGGAGGGTGTTTTCATCTATTACTCCCATGTTGATATTAAACATATTATTAACACAATCAAATATATACATACAACACACTTAAGATGCACACCAATTATAAATAAAAAAAATCAAAACATTTTGCAAACAATTACTAGGTTAAGTCGAGCAGGAACCTTGGAAACTCGGGTTGTCACATTATCCCCAACTTGAAAGAAATTTCGTCCCGAAATTTAACACGTAGTTACCGAGGAAGCTAGTTGTGTTTCGTAGTTTACTAGTTTTCCTGGGGTGTCACATCATCCCCCCGTTGATTTAGAATTTCGTTCCGAAATTCTGTAGTAGCTTCAGCCTCAGCAGTAGTTGCATTGTTTCCGAACAACTGGGGATATTTGAGTTCCATTTGGTCTTCGCGTTCCCAGGTGAACTCTGGGCCACGACGGGAGTTCCAACGAACTCGAACAAGAGGTATTCTGGTGTTCTTGAGGACCTTAACATCCCGGTCCGTGATTTCAACTGGTTCCTCGACGAAATGCAACTGTTCGTCGATAGTGAGCTCCTTCAAAGGAACTATGAAGGTCTCATCTGACAGACACTTCTTCAGATTCGACACGTGAAAGACGTTGTGAACTGCACGGAGTTCAGCTGGTAAGTTCAGTCTGTAGGCCACTTTGCCTATTTTCTCAATGACTTCAAATGGTCCAACGTATCGTGGATTGAGTTTGCCCCTTTTGCCAAAACGAACGACACCCTTCCAGGGTGAAACTTTGAGTAGTGCTCGATCCCCAACCTGGAACTCGAGTAGTTTCCTGTCTTTATCGGCGTATGCTTTCTGACGGTCACGAGCTGCCGCCATGCGTTGTCGTATTTGAGCAATCTTTTCAGTAGTATCAACTACCATTTCTGGACCTGTGATCTGACTGTCACCCACCTCTGCCCAACAAAGAGGTGATCGGCATTTATGCCCGTACAATGCCTCAAATGGAGCAGCTTTAATGCTGGTGTGGTAACTGTTATTGTATGAAAATTCCACCAGTGGCAGATGTTTTTCCCAGCCATTGCCAAAGTCAATTACGCACGCCCGAAGCATGTCTTCTAGAGTTTGAATAGTGCGCTCAGACTGCCCATCTGTCTGAGGATGATAAGTTGTACTCATGTCTAAACGAGAGCCAAAAGATTTGTGCATTGCTTGCCACAGTTCTGAAGTAAAACGTGCATCACGATCGGAGATAATAGAGGTGGGCACCCCGTGCCTCGAGACAACTTTCTTAAGGTATACGTCTGCTAGAGTGGAGAACTTATCCGTTTCCTTGATAGCCAAGAAGTGAGCAGACTTTGTGAGTCGATCCACGATCACCCAAATAGTATCATTTCCACGTTGAGATCTAGGTAGGCCAGTAACAAAATCCATGGAAATTTGGTCCCATTTCCATTGTGGTATCTCAGGCTGTTGGAGTGGGCCTGATGGTTTCTGATATTCCGCTTTAACTCTCGCACAAGTCAAGCACTTGCTAACGTAAGTGGCTATGTGGGCCTTCATGCTAGGCCACCAATATGTAGTTCTGAGGTCGTGATACATCTTATCCGAACCAGGATGTATTGAGTAGCGAGACTTATGAGCTTCTTCCATTACAAGCTCGCGTAAGTTGCCATAGTGTGGGACCCAAATGCGTCCTGTTACATAGTAGGCTCCGTCTGCCTTTTGTTCTAACCGTTTCCTTGAGCCGCGTAGAGCTTCAGCCCTGACGTTTTCTGGTTTCAATGCTTCTACCTGAGCATCTCGTATCTGTGAAGGAAGACTAGACTGAATAGTGAGTTGCAACGCTCGTACACGCCTAGGTGTAGTATCCTTTCGACTGAGGGCGTCGGCCACCACATTGGCTTTGCCCGGATGGTACTTTATGGCACACTCGTAATTGTTCAGTAGCTCGACCCATCTACGTTGTCGCATGTTCAATTCTTTCTGCTTGAAAATATACTCAAGACTCCTGTGATCGGTGTAGATGGTGCACTTGGTGCCGTACAGGTAATGTCGCCATATCTTGAGCGCAAAAACAACAGCTCCCAGCTCTAAATCATGTGTAGTGTAATTCCGTTCGTGAATCTTAAGTTGGCGCGAAGCATAAGCAATAACTTTATCCCGTTGCATCAACACACATCCAAGACCTTGGATGGATGCGTCACAGTAGACTACAAAATCGTCCGTGCCTTCAGGCAATGAGAGGATAGGTGCACTACAAAGTCTATCCTTTAAATGCTGAAACGTTGTTTCCTGTGTATTACCCCAACGGTAAGCAACACCTTTCTGTGTCAGTAATGTGAGCGGTTGTGCAATCTTAGAGAAATCTTTGATAAACCGTCTGTAATAACCCGCCAAACCCAAGAATTGGCGTATTTCTGTCGGTGTGCGAGGTGCAGGCCAGTTCTTGATCGAATCTACCTTGGATGGATCAACATGAATCCCATCCGTGTTTACCACGTGGCCTAGAAAGTGGACTTCACGAAGCCAGAAGTCGCATTTTGAAAACTTAGCGTATAGCTGTTCCGTTCGTAAGAGTTCCAAAATAAGTCGTAAGTGCTACTCGTGTTCCTCCCGATTCCTTGAATAAATCAGGTTGTCGTCAATGAAAACAATAACAAACTTGTCAAGATAAGGTTTGCACACCCTGTTCATAAGATCCATGAAAACCGCAGGTGCGTTCGTTAGCCCGAATGGCATGACTAGAAACTCGTAGTGGCCGTAGCGAGTTCTGAATGCTGTTTTGGAGACGTCCTCATCCCGGACTCTCAATTGATGATAGCCTGACCTCAGGTCAATCTTCGAGTAATAGCTCGACCCTTGCAACTGGTCGAATAAGTCGTCGATGCGTGGAAGAGGATAACGATTCTTCACAGTCACCTTGTTCAGTTCGCGGTAGTCTATACACATGCGAAAGGTACCGTCTTTCTTCTTCACAAATAATACTGGAGCTCCCCAGGGCGAAGAGCTAGGACGTATGAAACCCTTTTCCAAGAGTTCTTGCAATTTCTTAGACAGTTCTTCCAGTTCAGTTGGAGCTAAGCGATAAGGTGCTCGAGCTATAGGTGCTGCTCCCGGAGCTAGCTCGATCTGAAATTCGACCTGGCGATGGGGCGGTAGCCCAGGTAACTCTTCAGGAAACACTTGAGGAAAGTCGCGTACAATAGGAATATCCTCTAACTTCTTCTCTTTCGTCGATGTATCTGTAACAAGTGCTAGTATAGTAGTGTGGCCCTTTCGCAAACACTTCTGAGCCTTCAAGAAGGAGATGATGCCACTCACGACACCACTCTTGTCGCCTTGAACTTCGAGAGGTTCTTTGCCAGTACGGGGAATGCGGATGATCTTCTCCTTACATAGGATCTCTGCTTGTTGTTGGGATAACCAATCCATACCAATGACGACATCAAAACTACTCAGAGTTATAGGAATGAGATCGATAGAGAAAGTCTGACCAGCGAGGATAAGATTACAACCCTGAACTATGTGTGTGGCCTCTAGACTTTTTCCATTAGCTAACTCTATGACATGTTTGGTGTTCAAAAGTGTTGGTGCGCGTTTAAGCATTTTACTAACCTTCAGAGACATGTAACTGGTATCCGCACCCGAATCAAACAATACAGTAACATAAAAGTCGTCGAGAAGAAACTTACCCATAACCACATGAGGATCGTTCCTTGCATCACCCTGACCAATCACAAATGCACGACCCTTAGCACCATTGTTGTTGTTTCCCCCATTGTTGTTCCCAGTGCCCTGATTATTGTTGTTATTATTCTGATTCTGGTTTAACTGGGGGCAGTTCCGCTTGAAGTGACCTTCAGCCCCACACTGAAAGCATGCCTTATTTCCTTGTTGTTGTTGCTGTTGTGGCTGGTTTCGTGGAGCTGGTGGCTGTTGTTGCTGGTTCTGATTCGCAGGCCTTGAGCTCCTGCAATCTTTAGCTTCATGACCTACCCTTAGACATCTCTGACAGCGGCCTCTACGACACTGACCACTGTGGTGTCTGTTGCACTTGTTACACAGTGGGTGAATTCCCCAATATCCACTCTGCCCCTGACCACCAGACGATTGCTGGCTCGGACTCTGGTAATCACTAGTCTTGCGCTGCTGCTGTGCTTGAGACTGTACGGTAGCTGAACCCCTGCTGGAATCCCCTTCCCATTTCTGCTTGTTGTCACTGGGAGTAGCAGGAGTAGCTGGAGTGGTAGCGGTAGTAGTAGCGCTGATACGTTTAGGCAGCCTGTTCTGTTCCACTGCCTGATCGGTGAGGCGATGAGCTAGCTTGACGATCTGTTGAATGGTGCCAAGATTTGCTGAGGTTACATGACTTTGAATTTCCGGTACCAGACCATTGAGATACACTTCGATACGCTTAATGGGAGGGTCTACCATAGTAGGACACAGAATAGCCAACTCATTCGATCTTCTGGTGTACGCTTCAATTTCTGACCCCGTCATTTTCAAGTGGTAAAACTCTACCTCCAGCTTATGAATGTCATCACGGCTACAGTATTCCTCTTTGATCAACTCCTTGAAATCATTCCAGGGTGTGGCGTTAGCAACAGCCAACCCTAACATCTGAACTTGCGCATTCCACCAAGTCAGCGCAATGCCTTCTAGAGTACCAGTGGCGTACTTCAACCTGCGAGCCTCAGGACATTCACACATTTCAAATACGGACTCAAGCTTTTCAAACCAATGGAGGAGTCCAACCGCTCCTTCCGTGCCACTAAAAGTAGTAGGACGACAGTCCATGAAAGTTTTGAAGGTGCAAACAGGTGGCTGAGCGTGTTGACCTGTTGTGTATAAGAACCAGGACAAGATTAAGCACAAGAGTTGTTTTAGGAGTGTAGGATCTAAAGATCCTAGTGTGAGTTACAACTGCAGGGTATACCTCCTGCTTGTGCGGCTGCAAGTGCCGCAGCAACTCGTTCATTAATAAGAGCCGTCAACTGGGCTTGTGTCATGTTAATGCGTCCAGCCATAATCTTCATAGCAAATGTAACATATGTGAGAGAGGTTCGCGAGTAGTGCGATGACAGAAGAGAGTAAGCACACAAGTGTTCTCATGCAATAGTGTTACGTTAATCTAAGCATACCCTGAGCAAAGTTCTATGCAATTCTAGCAAGTAGGCAATAAAACATATACCATATTACCTAGGATGTTGAGTCTTGCACGTGGAGCGAGGCGTCGTTGTGGATCGTTGAGCACTGTACTGGTTATAGTCTGGTTTTAATAAAAACGCTTTTCCCTTATTAAAACCAAGTTCTCTATAACCAATGGCTCTGATACCAATCTGTCACACCCCCAAAATCCACACGCGGAGTACCACCGCTTGGAGGCGTGACTGACCAGGATCAAGCCACCAATCATATTGAACATATAAGTAAATAGTAAAAGTCATTCATCAATACGATAGGTGTTTTCAAAACCAAACATAAACAAGTGTGTAGCGGAAGCAATAAGGTAAAACCCAACATAAGTTTAAGTACAAAATGTCATAATGTTTAACAACACATTCACGATCCATGTCCACAACGACCGTGCCTCCCGTGCAAGCTCCAAAAGTACCTAAGGTCCTGCAAGGCATGTAACAGAGAGTCAACAACTAGTTGAGCGAGTTCACAGTTGGTTATTTAGTTATAATGTTCGCATCGTAAATCGTATGCTCGTTTTGTAATCATGTATCGTATGTAATGTTATCGCGGCCCTCTAGGCATGTTTGCGAAGTTTAGTGGGGGCTTCCCATATGTTCTCTAGACTAGGTATATTTGTATCGCGGCCCTCCAGGCATGTTTGTGAAGATTAAAGTATAGTTCGCGGCCATTCCAGGCATGTTTGCGAAGATTGTTCTAGTATCGCGGCCGATCCCGGCATGTGTGCGAAGAGGAGTATATGTATCACTAGTCTAGTAGTATCTACCATTAACCTTCCTCTCCCGAGGCCTATGGTATGTAATTCCGATAACTCTTAAGCATAAATGATCAATCAACCCATTCCCAACCCCGGGAATCCCATGCCTTGGTAAAAGTGTGAACTCACCTTGGTTTGCTCGGTTATGCTAAACTATGTGCTCACAATAAATCAGTCAAGTCCTATAGTAGGCACGTATTTTTAATCAGTACATGTTTGTAAAGCTTCACATGTAACTATCATCAAAGTAACATCACAGAGTGTGCCTAGAAATTAGTATCTTGTATCTTGTAACCAGTTAATCCAATTTATGCAATTCATGTTTCACATAAAAGTTTTCACAGTCCATTATGACAAGATTATCCATTAACAGACTAACAGAAGTAATAGACCTAACAGAGTTTCCAACTTAACAAGGTTAACTAGTTTATTAAGGTTAGCCTATCTAACCAAGTTAATAAACTAAACAGTCATAACATACTTAACCTGATTAATATAACATACTTAACAGTATCATGATAAATAGAATTTACAACTAACACAGTTAGTAAACTAATATTGTTTACTACTTTCATAGAGTTAACCATTTAAAAGTGACAATAAACTAAACAAAGTTAATCAATTATTTGAGTTAACTAAACTAACAGAGGTTAAATAACTAACAGAGTTATTTAACTAATAAAAATAAACTATGCAGCCCATATTGACAAAATCCAATAACGCCGAAATCACTTATGCCAAACACTAAGTGGACGAAATCCCCCCTTGGGCCGAAAACCCCTTATGGGCCGAAAACACTTATGTGGGCCGAAATCACTTATGTGATTTCGTCCACTTTATAATTGTGGTGGGTGATTTCGTTGGTACATCATCATCAACAACAGCAGGTTTTAAATCCCCAAAATCCTTAAATAACTAACAGATACATCGGCTATTGAAATCATCAAGTTCCAGACTAACATTAATCGAGCATTTATGGTAATAAAAATACACATGTTCAAGAGTTACCCACTATGTCAGATCACATGCCATCAAATGTATTGGACCCCCAACATTTAGTTATATTGAATTATGTATTAATATCACATGACTTCTGATATGATCAGTTAATGCAGTCTGCACAGGTTCACTTTCAAAAGCATTTAAACCACTTTGACTATGTTATGAGTGCTATACTTAAAGCCATTTCATGATTCATCGGTCCTCAATAACCGCCATTAACAGCCAGCCATTATCACGCATAATCACCAACACAAACAACATCACATAAGCGTATACTATTTGTTAATCAAATCCATGTATAATCAGAAATGAGCAAAACAAGAAACAATATAATGTCCGATCCACTAACCGAGAGACTCGATCGGCAAAGATGATGTTGCCTCTAGGGGGTTTTGTCTCCACTGCCGTCGCACACAGGGGGAAAACTCTAGGGTTTGCCGATTGAAAACTTATCCGAGAAGATTGTGATAAAAAGAAAGAAATATATATAATTCCCCACTGGGCCTAAAGCCCATTTGTTGTTTTCGTCAGCCATATATGGACGAAAACACCAAGTGTGTTTTCATCAGGGAGGGTGTTTTCATCTATTACTCCCATGTTGATATTAAACATATTATTAACACAATCAAATATATACATACAACACACTTAAGATGCACACCAATTATAAATAAAAAAAATCAAAACATTTTGCAAACAATTACTAGGTTAAGTCGAGCAGGAACCTTGGAAACTCGGGTTGTCACATTATCCCCAACTTGAAAGAAATTTCGTCCCGAAATTTAACACGTAGTTACCGAGGAAGCTAGTTGTGTTTCGTAGTTTACTAGTTTTCCTGGGGTGTCACATCATCCCCCCGTTGATTTAGAATTTCGTTCCGAAATTCTGTAGTAGCTTCAGCCTCAGCAGTAGTTGCATTGTTTCCGAACAACTGGGGATATTTGAGTTCCATTTGGTCTTCGCGTTCCCAGGTGAACTCTGGGCCACGACGGGAGTTCCAACGAACTCGAACAAGAGGTATTCTGGTGTTCTTGAGGACCTTAACATCCCGGTCCGTGATTTCAACTGGTTCCTCGACGAAATGCAACTGTTCGTCGATAGTGAGCTCCTTCAAAGGAACTATGAAGGTCTCATCTGACAGACACTTCTTCAGATTCGACACGTGAAAGACGTTGTGAACTGCACGGAGTTCAGCTGGTAAGTTCAGTCTGTAGGCCACTTTGCCTATTTTCTCAATGACTTCAAATGGTCCAACGTATCGTGGATTGAGTTTGCCCCTTTTGCCAAAACGAACGACACCCTTCCAGGGTGAAACTTTGAGTAGTGCTCGATCCCCAACCTGGAACTCGAGTAGTTTCCTGTCTTTATCGGCGTATGCTTTCTGACGGTCACGAGCTGCCGCCATGCGTTGTCGTATTTGAGCAATCTTTTCAGTAGTATCAACTACCATTTCTGGACCTGTGATCTGACTGTCACCCACCTCTGCCCAACAAAGAGGTGATCGGCATTTATGCCCGTACAATGCCTCAAATGGAGCAGCTTTAATGCTGGTGTGGTAACTGTTATTGTATGAAAATTCCACCAGTGGCAGATGTTTTTCCCAGCCATTGCCAAAGTCAATTACGCACGCCCGAAGCATGTCTTCTAGAGTTTGAATAGTGCGCTCAGACTGCCCATCTGTCTGAGGATGATAAGTTGTACTCATGTCTAAACGAGAGCCAAAAGATTTGTGCATTGCTTGCCACAGTTCTGAAGTAAAACGTGCATCACGATCGGAGATAATAGAGGTGGGCACCCCGTGCCTCGAGACAACTTTCTTAAGGTATACGTCTGCTAGAGTGGAGAACTTATCCGTTTCCTTGATAGCCAAGAAGTGAGCAGACTTTGTGAGTCGATCCACGATCACCCAAATAGTATCATTTCCACGTTGAGATCTAGGTAGGCCAGTAACAAAATCCATGGAAATTTGGTCCCATTTCCATTGTGGTATCTCAGGCTGTTGGAGTGGGCCTGATGGTTTCTGATATTCCGCTTTAACTCTCGCACAAGTCAAGCACTTGCTAACGTAAGTGGCTATGTGGGCCTTCATGCTAGGCCACCAATATGTAGTTCTGAGGTCGTGATACATCTTATCCGAACCAGGATGTATTGAGTAGCGAGACTTATGAGCTTCTTCCATTACAAGCTCGCGTAAGTTGCCATAGTGTGGGACCCAAATGCGTCCTGTTACATAGTAGGCTCCGTCTGCCTTTTGTTCTAACCGTTTCCTTGAGCCGCGTAGAGCTTCAGCCCTGACGTTTTCTGGTTTCAATGCTTCTACCTGAGCATCTCGTATCTGTGAAGGAAGACTAGACTGAATAGTGAGTTGCAACGCTCGTACACGCCTAGGTGTAGTATCCTTTCGACTGAGGGCGTCGGCCACCACATTGGCTTTGCCCGGATGGTACTTTATGGCACACTCGTAATTGTTCAGTAGCTCGACCCATCTACGTTGTCGCATGTTCAATTCTTTCTGCTTGAAAATATACTCAAGACTCCTGTGATCGGTGTAGATGGTGCACTTGGTGCCGTACAGGTAATGTCGCCATATCTTGAGCGCAAAAACAACAGCTCCCAGCTCTAAATCATGTGTAGTGTAATTCCGTTCGTGAATCTTAAGTTGGCGCGAAGCATAAGCAATAACTTTATCCCGTTGCATCAACACACATCCAAGACCTTGGATGGATGCGTCACAGTAGACTACAAAATCGTCCGTGCCTTCAGGCAATGAGAGGATAGGTGCACTACAAAGTCTATCCTTTAAATGCTGAAACGTTGTTTCCTGTGTATTACCCCAACGGTAAGCAACACCTTTCTGTGTCAGTAATGTGAGCGGTTGTGCAATCTTAGAGAAATCTTTGATAAACCGTCTGTAATAACCCGCCAAACCCAAGAATTGGCGTATTTCTGTCGGTGTGCGAGGTGCAGGCCAGTTCTTGATCGAATCTACCTTGGATGGATCAACATGAATCCCATCCGTGTTTACCACGTGGCCTAGAAAGTGGACTTCACGAAGCCAGAAGTCGCATTTTGAAAACTTAGCGTATAGCTGTTCCGTTCGTAAGAGTTCCAAAATAAGTCGTAAGTGCTACTCGTGTTCCTCCCGATTCCTTGAATAAATCAGGTTGTCGTCAATGAAAACAATAACAAACTTGTCAAGATAAGGTTTGCACACCCTGTTCATAAGATCCATGAAAACCGCAGGTGCGTTCGTTAGCCCGAATGGCATGACTAGAAACTCGTAGTGGCCGTAGCGAGTTCTGAATGCTGTTTTGGAGACGTCCTCATCCCGGACTCTCAATTGATGATAGCCTGACCTCAGGTCAATCTTCGAGTAATAGCTCGACCCTTGCAACTGGTCGAATAAGTCGTCGATGCGTGGAAGAGGATAACGATTCTTCACAGTCACCTTGTTCAGTTCGCGGTAGTCTATACACATGCGAAAGGTACCGTCTTTCTTCTTCACAAATAATACTGGAGCTCCCCAGGGCGAAGAGCTAGGACGTATGAAACCCTTTTCCAAGAGTTCTTGCAATTTCTTAGACAGTTCTTCCAGTTCAGTTGGAGCTAAGCGATAAGGTGCTCGAGCTATAGGTGCTGCTCCCGGAGCTAGCTCGATCTGAAATTCGACCTGGCGATGGGGCGGTAGCCCAGGTAACTCTTCAGGAAACACTTGAGGAAAGTCGCGTACAATAGGAATATCCTCTAACTTCTTCTCTTTCGTCGATGTATCTGTAACAAGTGCTAGTATAGTAGTGTGGCCCTTTCGCAAACACTTCTGAGCCTTCAAGAAGGAGATGATGCCACTCACGACACCACTCTTGTCGCCTTGAACTTCGAGAGGTTCTTTGCCAGTACGGGGAATGCGGATGATCTTCTCCTTACATAGGATCTCTGCTTGTTGTTGGGATAACCAATCCATACCAATGACGACATCAAAACTACTCAGAGTTATAGGAATGAGATCGATAGAGAAAGTCTGACCAGCGAGGATAAGATTACAACCCTGAACTATGTGTGTGGCCTCTAGACTTTTTCCATTAGCTAACTCTATGACATGTTTGGTGTTCAAAAGTGTTGGTGCGCGTTTAAGCATTTTACTAACCTTCAGAGACATGTAACTGGTATCCGCACCCGAATCAAACAATACAGTAACATAAAAGTCGTCGAGAAGAAACTTACCCATAACCACATGAGGATCGTTCCTTGCATCACCCTGACCAATCACAAATGCACGACCCTTAGCACCATTGTTGTTGTTTCCCCCATTGTTGTTCCCAGTGCCCTGATTATTGTTGTTATTATTCTGATTCTGGTTTAACTGGGGGCAGTTCCGCTTGAAGTGACCTTCAGCCCCACACTGAAAGCATGCCTTATTTCCTTGTTGTTGTTGCTGTTGTGGCTGGTTTCGTGGAGCTGGTGGCTGTTGTTGCTGGTTCTGATTCGCAGGCCTTGAGCTCCTGCAATCTTTAGCTTCATGACCTACCCTTAGACATCTCTGACAGCGGCCTCTACGACACTGACCACTGTGGTGTCTGTTGCACTTGTTACACAGTGGGTGAATTCCCCAATATCCACTCTGCCCCTGACCACCAGACGATTGCTGGCTCGGACTCTGGTAATCACTAGTCTTGCGCTGCTGCTGTGCTTGAGACTGTACGGTAGCTGAACCCCTGCTGGAATCCCCTTCCCATTTCTGCTTGTTGTCACTGGGAGTAGCAGGAGTAGCTGGAGTGGTAGCGGTAGTAGTAGCGCTGATACGTTTAGGCAGCCTGTTCTGTTCCACTGCCTGATCGGTGAGGCGATGAGCTAGCTTGACGATCTGTTGAATGGTGCCAAGATTTGCTGAGGTTACATGACTTTGAATTTCCGGTACCAGACCATTGAGATACACTTCGATACGCTTAATGGGAGGGTCTACCATAGTAGGACACAGAATAGCCAACTCATTCGATCTTCTGGTGTACGCTTCAATTTCTGACCCCGTCATTTTCAAGTGGTAAAACTCTACCTCCAGCTTATGAATGTCATCACGGCTACAGTATTCCTCTTTGATCAACTCCTTGAAATCATTCCAGGGTGTGGCGTTAGCAACAGCCAACCCTAACATCTGAACTTGCGCATTCCACCAAGTCAGCGCAATGCCTTCTAGAGTACCAGTGGCGTACTTCAACCTGCGAGCCTCAGGACATTCACACATTTCAAATACGGACTCAAGCTTTTCAAACCAATGGAGGAGTCCAACCGCTCCTTCCGTGCCACTAAAAGTAGTAGGACGACAGTCCATGAAAGTTTTGAAGGTGCAAACAGGTGGCTGAGCGTGTTGACCTGTTGTGTATAAGAACCAGGACAAGATTAAGCACAAGAGTTGTTTTAGGAGTGTAGGATCTAAAGATCCTAGTGTGAGTTACAACTGCAGGGTATACCTCCTGCTTGTGCGGCTGCAAGTGCCGCAGCAACTCGTTCATTAATAAGAGCCGTCAACTGGGCTTGTGTCATGTTAATGCGTCCAGCCATAATCTTCATAGCAAATGTAACATATGTGAGAGAGGTTCGCGAGTAGTGCGATGACAGAAGAGAGTAAGCACACAAGTGTTCTCATGCAATAGTGTTACGTTAATCTAAGCATACCCTGAGCAAAGTTCTATGCAATTCTAGCAAGTAGGCAATAAAACATATACCATATTACCTAGGATGTTGAGTCTTGCACGTGGAGCGAGGCGTCGTTGTGGATCGTTGAGCACTGTACTGGTTATAGTCTGGTTTTAATAAAAACGCTTTTCCCTTATTAAAACCAAGTTCTCTATAACCAATGGCTCTGATACCAATCTGTCACACCCCCAAAATCCACACGCGGAGTACCACCGCTTGGAGGCGTGACTGACCAGGATCAAGCCACCAATCATATTGAACATATAAGTAAATAGTAAAAGTCATTCATCAATACGATAGGTGTTTTCAAAACCAAACATAAACAAGTGTGTAGCGGAAGCAATAAGGTAAAACCCAACATAAGTTTAAGTACAAAATGTCATAATGTTTAACAACACATTCACGATCCATGTCCACAACGACCGTGCCTCCCGTGCAAGCTCCAAAAGTACCTAAGGTCCTGCAAGGCATGTAACAGAGAGTCAACAACTAGTTGAGCGAGTTCACAGTTGGTTATTTAGTTATAATGTTCGCATCGTAAATCGTATGCTCGTTTTGTAATCATGTATCGTATGTAATGTTATCGCGGCCCTCTAGGCATGTTTGCGAAGTTTAGTGGGGGTTTCCCATATGTTCTCTAGACTAGGTATATTTGTATCGCGGCCCTCCAGGCATGTTTGTGAAGATTAAAGTATAGTTCGCGGCCATTCCAGGCATGTTTGCGAAGATTGTTCTAGTATCGCGGCCGATCCCGGCATGTGTGCGAAGAGGAGTATATGTATCACTAGTCTAGTAGTATCTACCATTAACCTTCCTCTCCCGAGGCCTATGGTATGTAATTCCGATAACTCTTAAGCATAAATGATCAATCAACCCATTCCCAACCCCGGGAATCCCATGCCTTGGTAAAAGTGTGAACTCACCTTGGTTTGCTCGGTTATGCTAAACTATGTGCTCACAATAAATCAGTCAAGTCCTATAGTAGGCACGTATTTTTAATCAGTACATGTTTGTAAAGCTTCACATGTAACTATCATCAAAGTAACATCACAGAGTGTGCCTAGAAATTAGTATCTTGTATCTTGTAACCAGTTAATCCAATTTATGCAATTCATGTTTCACATAAAAGTTTTCACAGTCCATTATGACAAGATTATCCATTAACAGACTAACAGAAGTAATAGACCTAACAGAGTTTCCAACTTAACAAGGTTAACTAGTTTATTAAGGTTAGCCTATCTAACCAAGTTAATAAACTAAACAGTCATAACATACTTAACCTGATTAATATAACATACTTAACAGTATCATGATAAATAGAATTTACAACTAACACAGTTAGTAAACTAATATTGTTTACTACTTTCATAGAGTTAACCATTTAAAAGTGACAATAAACTAAACAAAGTTAATCAATTATTTGAGTTAACTAAACTAACAGAGGTTAAATAACTAACAGAGTTATTTAACTAATAAAAATAAACTATGCAGCCCATATTGACAAAATCCAATAACGCCGAAATCACTTATGCCAAACACTAAGTGGACGAAATCCCCCCTTGGGCCGAAAACCCCTTATGGGCCGAAAACACTTATGTGGGCCGAAATCACTTATGTGATTTCGTCCACTTTATAATTGTGGTGGGTGATTTCGTTGGTACATCATCATCAACAACAGCAGGTTTTAAATCCCCAAAATCCTTAAATAACTAACAGATACATCGGCTATTGAAATCATCAAGTTCCAGACTAACATTAATCGAGCATTTATGGTAATAAAAATACACATGTTCAAGAGTTACCCACTATGTCAGATCACATGCCATCAAATGTATTGGACCCCCAACATTTAGTTATATTGAATTATGTATTAATATCACATGACTTCTGATATGATCAGTTAATGCAGTCTGCACAGGTTCACTTTCAAAAGCATTTAAACCACTTTGACTATGTTATGAGTGCTATACTTAAAGCCATTTCATGATTCATCGGTCCTCAATAACCGCCATTAACAGCCAGCCATTATCACGCATAATCACCAACACAAACAACATCACATAAGCGTATACTATTTGTTAATCAAATCCATGTATAATCAGAAATGAGCAAAACAAGAAACAATATAATGTCCGATCCACTAACCGAGAGACTCGATCGGCAAAGATGATGTTGCCTCTAGGGGGTTTTGTCTCCACTGCCGTCGCACACAGGGGGAAAACTCTAGGGTTTGCCGATTGAAAACTTATCCGAGAAGATTCGGATAAAAAGAAAGAAATATATATAATTCCCCACTGGGCCTAAAGCCCATTTGTTGTTTTCGTCAGCCATATATGGACGAAAACACCAAGTGTGTTTTCATCAGGGAGGGTGTTGTCATCTATTACTCCCATGTTGATATTAAACATATTATTAACACAATCAAGTATATACATACAACACACTTAAGATGCACACCAATTATAAATAAAAAAAATCAAAACATTTTGCAAACAATTACTAGGTTAAGTCGAGCAGGAACCTTGGAAACTCGGGTTGTCACAATGGATGAGTTTATGAATCCTTTCAGTGACATGTTTGCTTTCACGGGAAACACCGGAGATGATACATCAAACAACACAAATGAAAATGTTCCTAATCCAAGTGCAAAGAAAACTCTGTCTGATGCTTTGAGTGTGGAGAGTGCATACGGCACATACAACAAACCTCCCAAACTGATGGCGATTGAAGAATACAATATATGGGCTAAAAGGTTTAAAGAGTGGCTAAAAGCTTTTGCGTACCCAAGCTGGAAGAGCTTGAAGAATGGTTTCAATATCGGAAGATCAGATTATGAAAATTTAGAAGGCACTGATCATGTAGAAAGTTGTGTTGCTGAACAAAAGTGCATTGCATTGCTTCATCAGTCTGTGAGAGACGACATAATATCATTGATTGAGTACACAAATGCAAAGGATCTATGGGAGAAACTTAGAGTGAAATGTGTGGGTAGTGCTGAGATAGTCAAAAACAAAAAGAAGTTGTTAAGAAAAGAGTTTGATTTGTTTAGATGTTTGAAAAATGAATCTGTTTCTAAGATGATTGAAAGATTTGGGCATTTGAAGTTGGAGCTGGCAAGACATGGAATCATTTATTCTCAAGAAGAATTAGTTGACAAACTGTTTGACTCGCTGCCGGATGAGAAAGACTGGCAATACTTTGCTTTGATGTTGAAGAATACAATCAAGTCGGAGGATCTGACGGTTGATCTGTTAATTGAAAGACTGGAGAGTCATGAGCTGTAGATTAAGAAATCAAACAAAGTCAATCATTCCTCATACCAGCAGAATGTGGAGCTGTATTATCGAGGAAGTGTGATCCCAAAGAATGTGTCTCCTAAGACAGCTTTCTCAGCAGAAAATTCTAACACATCAAATCAAGAGAGTTCAAGCAGTGGTTTTCATAGTGGTTCATCGTCAACAACTTCAAACCAATCAGCTTCGAAGAATCTGTTCCAATGTAATATTGATGTGGATCTGAAGAATGCTCAAAATTTCAGTGAAGAATCCGCAAAGCAGCAAATGGTGTTCTTAGCTTCTGTCCTTGAATCTTACGAGAGCCTTGTGGCAGGAAAGATTGGAAACACTAACCTCACCAAGGAGGATTATGACCAGATCGACCCAGAGGAGATGGAATTGATCGATATCAGGTGGTGTATGGCTAGTGCAGTCAGACGAGCGCAAAGATTCATGGAGATTACCTATAGAAATTCTATTGGTGGACCTTCAACCAAGCTAGGGTTTGATAAGTCGAAGGCCACGTGCTTTAAATGTAAACAAAAAGGTCATTTTAAAAGAGAATGTCGAAATGCATATGCTGATGATACGGCAAATCCATTCAGAGAGGATTATTACAAAAGAGCAATTTATCATCAGAACAAATCTGAACCTCCCAGAATGAAGCAGATAGAAGAAAATCCCAAAGAAAAATCCAGAGCACTTGCTGTTATCCATGATGATGAGGGATATGATTGGAGTGAAGTGTTACCAGAAGAAGACGCAGTGGGCTATGCGTTTGTGACAAAGATTGTTCCTTTCAAAGACTCCAGAACAGAAGAAGTGAAATGCATCAACAGAAAGATGCTAGCTCAAAACAGGATTAGTAGAATCTATCGTACATACAAAGAAGCTAAATAGGTGAAAAGATGGGATGCTGATAGAGAATGTTACCTAGATCCCAAGGGAAACATTGTTGTTGATCCAGATACTGTTGATGTCGAAACTCTTACCAAACAAATTGCTGAAGAAGAAGAAGCCAGACAGAGAGAGTGGTGGGGAGGAGGAGAAGCTGAGGAAAAAGAAAAAGAGAAGGAGCTGCAGACAAAGAAAGCTGATGACGGAATTATTGATACGTCACAAGAATTCACAGCTGAAAATTTGAAGAAGATGGCTAACAAAGTACTTGCTGCAAAAGAGCTAGAGGTAGTTTCTGGTTCTGGAAATGAGTCTAAAAGCAAGGTCAGTCAGAATGATGCAATCAATGAGTCAGGTAAGAAAGATAAAACTGAGAGCGACTGCAAAAATTGCATGAATGATGTGTGTAAAATGCAACATATAAATTACATCAAATGAGGCATAAAACTAACCCTTTTTTAGTACTAATATTGGAAAAAGAGTGTTTTTGTCTTCCTTTTGTATTTTCAGGATTAAATGAGCTCAAAAACGCAAAAGAAGCAAAAAGACAGCTAAATCCAACATAAATACAAGAAAAGGAACATTAGTGGACTGCCCGAACCCTCAACGGCACCTTCCAAAGCAAAATAGAGAAAACAGAAGGCTGAACACGCCCCGTGCTCAGCAAGCACGGGGCCGTGCCCAAGAAGCAGCAGAAAAGACAAACCTATAGAAGCTTCTATTGCCCATCACGGGGCCGTGCTCAGCGGACACGGGGGCGTGTCGAAAGTACAGCAGGCGCATTTATTGTAATTGCGAATTACAATTAATGAGGAGAGAGAGTGTCAGACGGACACGGGGCCGTGTCCAGCTCTCTGTTCAGCCTATAAATAGGAGTGCTTGGATTCATTTCATCTCATCCCTTGGCACACCACCTCTCTCACACTTCATCCATCACCCACCACCATCACAACACCATCATCCACCACCATCATCCATTGTCCATCATAGAGTGTGTGAGTCGTCTCGGGATCCAAGATTGATCGTAAGAGTTCTTGACAATCAAGGCCATGTTTGCCTAAGTCTCTTACATCACTTGGTGAAGACAAAGTGTCTAGTATAATACTTTTTATTTCTAATCTTTTGCACTTTTTATTTGGTTTTGTATTAATGACTTTAATAACTAGTTACTTATGTTGAAGGTGATCTTTCCTTATCGTTTGTCCGTGGTGTCTTGGCATTATTTTACTGTCTATATAAAATAAAGGATTTTCACCATTCATATCTCCACGGTCTATATGGAGGTATGTTGGCTACCTGGTAGGGGGTTAAGGGAACGGTTTGGTAAAGGTCTTGCCATTGTTCAGCGTTTAGAGGTCCTGCAATGGACCTGGGTCAAATTTAGTAGGACCTCCTTCAATACTTCACGGTATTGGATGGCGGGGGTCCAAACTCTTTGATCCCCTCATAAGTTAACTACTATTAATACTATAACCCGGCTATTTAGGACTGTATCCCTGCTGACTCAGACTACTTAGTCGAGGGTAACGTCACCGCCAAAAGCGGGGCCTACCACAATACTGCATTAATAACTTAATTCATTATCTTCCAATAATCCACCCTTTTAGGATTGTATCCCTGCTGACTCAAACTACTGGGGTGAGGGTAACGTCACCTTCAAAAGAGGGGCCTACTACAATAACTAAGATAATCTCTTAATTATGTGCAAAAGTGCGGAAATAATCAAAGGTTATACTAGATACGAGTCGGAACCAAGTGATTCATCTTGTCTATCTGTTTTTATTTTTATTTTTATTTTCAGCATTTTAGTTAGTTTTATTTTTCTTAGTTTAAAACATTTTTCTAAACTTTTGTTTTGGTTAGACGTTGAGGATAAACCGGTATTAAAAGCTCTTGTGTCCTTGGACGACCTCGGTATCTTACCAACGCTATACTACACTCAACGATGGGTGCACTTGCCCATATGTGTGTTTAGTGTTAGTGAAATATCGTGTTTTATAAATTTAAAACTTGGCTAAAATAAGTGTTAAAAAGGGCTTAAAATATACACCTAAAATAAGTAACACTTCGCACGCATCAAGTTTTTGGCGCCGCTGCCGGGGACACAAGGATTTTAAGAAAGTTAGGAATCAACGGCCTAATCATCTTTTATTTTTCTTTTTATTTTTTTTTAGGATTTTCTTAGTTTTTCAGCTTCTGCAGAGCTCAGCACGGGCCGTGCCCGCTGAACACGCCCCCGTGCTCAATCATTGGAACTGGCAATCCTGTTTTACATCAGACAGTAAGCTGAACACGGGGCCGTGTCCACTCAACACGCCCCCGTGCCCAAGTTTCAGTTACTGAAAACAGAACCGTTAGATCCCGACGGTTGGTAATTTCTGACATAAACATGAGTGATAGTAATTATTTTTACTTTCGGCACTCTTATGGTAAGTGGTGTCAATTATGTGGTGGCGAACATGAAGAAGTAAAATGCTACTTCCTAAATTATAGGCCCCACTACATGGACCCACCATCTTCTCACAACCTTAAGAGGGGCGAAAGTAAAAATAAGCACTATTTCTCCCTCGAATGCGCCCAGCCAGATATTCTAGGGGAAATGCTCCTTAGCGAGTTATTTCAACTGGAAGAGCTAATTCTGAAATGGATAGAAGAGCTTGGGAAGGATTTTATTGATCCACCCCAAGACGATACCCATGAAGAAATGTTGGAACCGCATTCCGACAACCTCGTTGCTCCCGAAAATACCTTCGTACCTAGCAAAGACTTGGACGATAGTCGTCCCTGTGTCGATTGTGCCATGAAGGACTCACCATCGACTTCGTTCGATGCATACATAGACCTGAGCGATTCGGCATATACCTTCTTTAACAAGAGCCCGGGAAAGGGTTGGACTTGTCCACCTAGAATAAAAATAGGAATTACCCTCACCGACAACCTCTTGCGTTCTCGCCTTAATCTAGGACAATTAAGGTATATTAGGCACTTTGGGGTTGTTCCAACCAGTAAGGAACCACCCGATATCGGGGAGATCCTTGAAATAGCAAAACTCCATAAAGCAGCCTCCAGACACGGGGCCGTGTCCAGGTCAACACACCCCCGTGCTCACTAAAAAGATTCTCTGCTGATTTGGTCAGAATACGGACAAAATGTGTCAGGATTTCCTCTGAACACGGGGCCGTGTCCAGTCAACACGGGGCCGTGCCCAGGGCGCTGTCGTTTTCTTTAAATGCAGCCTGATTCCTGCTCATTTTGACCACTTCAATTGACAGAGATCCCTGGGATTTTCACTCATACCATCCTAGGTAAGTGTTAAAAGAAGGTTCCAAGGGACCCTCTTGTCCCTTCCACTTTTATTCATTTCCTCCTCTTTCAAAATTTTTTCAAAAGTTCCTCCATGGAAGCTTGGAAATCCCTTGATTCCAATCCTCTATGTGAAGTTTGTAAGATTATTTGCTAAAGATTCTGGGCTAAAGTTAGTTGTATAACTTTATTTTAAATTATCTGAGCTTAAAACCCAGATAGAAATCATAAAAATAATTTAAAACTCCAAGATTCTTTAGCCAAAAATCCTGCAGACAAATGGACACGGGGCCGTGCTCAACAAGCACGGGGCCGTGTCCAGGGGCTCTGTTTTGTAAAAATTTAGCTTTCTTCGGTTTTCTTCGCAGAAAATGGCAAGCAGAACAAGTGGATCATCTTCAAGGAGTAACCGACAAGGGAGGAGATCTTCAACGGCAGAAGACTCTCTTGTAAACTATGTTTACGCTCTAAGGGAGGCTATTGATGAAATGACGGGAGTGGAAGAAGCATTGGTCGACCGTATCAACCATCTTACTGTGGGGCTGGAGGGCTGTCTCCATGAAGTAAACCTCTTGCACCAGAGGTTGAACCTTCTCGCCTCCCCGCCTTTGGTACCCGTAATAACCCAAAGGGCGTGGAACATGGTGCCCGAAGTTGTCATTCCAGCCGAATGGTACGCCATGCACCAAGAGCTCCCGCGAAGAGTGGTGCAAGGAGTCCCGGTGAATGTTCCCCCTCAACCACCAGCAGCAGAAAACGAAGCCGCATTCTTCCTCCCTAGAGAGATCGAAGAATGGCTTTGAACAAAGTTTAGGGAAAAATTCGTTCGGCTAGAAGTCCTACTATATCGGGAAATCATTCTCGAAATTTTCTTAAAATAGTAGAACTCCTTATGATAACCTCGTGTACCTGCTGACCTATCTAGATAAGTTTTAATTTTATTTTAATTTAGGATTATGTAAGTTCTCTCTATGATAAAATAAAATGATGGTTTTAAGGTTTGGATGGTTTAAAATGAGTAAAACACACTCATGGCAGTAAAGGATGAAAAGGGGAACGAGAAAAAATGATCCCATGCACAAGAACGAGGCAACCCGACAATTTTCTCCATTTCAGAAGGTTCAACACGGCCCCGTGTCGAACCACCTGCAGAAAACGCCCAGTACAGGTACCTGGACACGGGCCGTGTTCACCCAACACGCCCCCGTGTCCAGACTTCTGTTTCTCTTATTTCAATTTTGTTACTGGCACTTGAACACGGGGCCGTGCCCGGATAACACGGGGTCGTGTTCAGTGCCCAGTAACACAAATTTTTGCTTTCTAAACACTATTTTACACATCTAATCAACCTAAAAATTTATTTTTGGGACACATTGAGGACAATGTGTAATTTAAGTGTGGGGGGGATGCTAAAACCTTGAATTTTGCAAGTCCTAAATACAAGCCTTACACAAAACTCTATTGGAACCGCTAATCACCCCAAATTTTTTCAAAAATTTCATTTTTTTTTTACTTGTCTAGGTTTAACTCGGGAAATTCAAGTTCTCAAAAAGGTTATATTTTTACAAATTTACAACCGATAGCGTAGTGATAAAAAGAACCAACATAAGAAAATTATGAAAAGGCATGACAAACTTATTTAAAATTTGATTATATATACTTGATCACATAAAAACCCATTCCCACAAAAGTGAGTTTTGAGCCTTTATTGAGCACACAATTTCATATCATTTGACTAAATGCTCATTTTTCGTTTCTTGTGTGAATAGCCGCTTGGTTCTTACGACTCTAGAACTTGCCATGACAATACATTCCCGGTCCTTATCAACTTAAACCCGAGTAAGTACATGATGGAGGCATTAGGACTAACCTTTTTCATTTTTACACCATTATTTTTCTTTTTCTTTTACCACTTACCCAAAAATCTCCCTAGTTAGCCCCTTTGAGCCTAAACCTTTTCGTTTCATCACCCAAACAAAAAACCCTTTCATCCACCAAAACCTTTTTCATTTTTAACCTTTTATTTTAGTAACAAGTTCGGTTCTTCGTAAAAAAAAATAATAAATAAAAAATAAATAAAATAAAATAAAATAAAAAATAAAATAAAATAAAAAATTTTGACAATAATGAAGCAAAAATAAACAAACAAAGTAATCAAAAATAACTTTGTTTGAATAAAAGCTTCATTAAAAATAAAAATAAAAAAAAAATTGCAAAAATACGAAAACCGACACTTGTTACGCTTTTAGTTTTTTTTACGAACCACAAACCCAACCACCTACCTTTAACCCTAGCCAACCCTTAACCCACAAAGTCCTCTTGATATCTACAAAGGTATAAAAGTTAAAAAGGAGGAGGATTGATTTCTTGGCAAGCCTATGGTAGGAATAAGTTCCGTGCCGCTCTCGAGTGATTCACTAAAAATACACCTTCGGCCGAGTGTGAGTGATTTCCCCGCGAGGTATGTGAACTTGTATATAAATAGAATTTTAAAAAGGCATGTTATGCCCAAATAAGTAATTTCTTTTATGAACAGTTCTAAATAAATCATTACGAATAGGAGTGTAAATAAATAAAAATAAAACCCAAAAAGATCTTGGAAATCCCGACACTCTACGACAAGCCCAAAACCTTCTCTTCTACCTATTCCATTTGGGAGTGTAAGCCACATATTAAAGAGTTTTGCTTGAGGACAAGCAAAAGTTCAAGTGTGGGGGTATTTGATGTGTGTAAAATGCAACATATAAATTACACCAAATGAGGCATAAAACTAACCCTTTTTTAGTACTAATATTGGAAAAAGAGTGTTTTTGTCTTCCTTTTGTATTTTCAGGATTAAATGAGCTCAAAAACGCAAAAGAAGCAAAAAGACAGCTAAATCCAACATAAATACAAGAAAAGGAACATTAGTGGACTGCCCGAACCCTCAACGGCACCTTCCAAAGCAAAATAGAGAAAACAGAAGGCTGAACACGCCCCGTGCTCAGCCAGCACGGGGCCGTGCCCAAGAAGCAGCAGAAAAGACAAACCTATAGAAGCTTCTATTGCCCATCACGGGGCCGTGCTCAGCGGACACGGGGGCGTGTCGAAAGTACAACAGGCGCATTTATTGTAATTGCGAATTACAATTAATGAGGAGAGAGAGTGTCAGACGGACACGGGGCCGTGTCCAGCTCTCTGTTCAGCCTATAAATAGGAGTGCTTGGATTCATTTCATCTCATCCCTTGGCACACCACCTCTCTCACACTTCATCCATCACCCACCACCATCACAACACCATCATCCACCACCATCATCCATTGTCCATCATAGAGTGTGTGAGTCATCTCGGGATCCAAGATTGATCGTAAGAGTTCTTGACAATCAAGGCCATGTTTGCCTAAGTCTCTTACATCACTTGATGAAGACAAAGTGTCTAGTATAATACTTTTTATTTCTAATCTTTTGCACTTTTTATTTGGTTTTGTATTAATGACTTTAATAACTAGTTACTTATGTTGAAGGTGATCTTTCCTTATCGTTTGTCCGTGGTGTCTTGGCATTATTTTACTGTCTATATAAAATAAAGGATTTTCACCATTCATATCTCCACGGTCTATATGGAGGTATGTTGGCTACCTGGTAGGGGGTTAAGGGAACGGTTTGGTAAAGGTCTTGCCATTGTTCAGCGTTTAGAGGTCCTGCAATGGACCTGGGTCAAATTTAGTAGGACCTCCTTCAATACTTCACGGTATTGGATGGCGGGGGTCCAAACTCTTTGATCCCCTCATAAGTTAACTACTATTAATACTATAACCCGGCTATTTAGGACTGTATCCCTGCTGACTCAGACTACTTAGTCGAGGGTAACGTCACCGCCAAAAGCGGGGCCTACCACAATACTGCATTAATAACTTAATTCATTATCTTCCAATAATCCACCCTTTTAGGATTGTATCCCTGCTGACTCAAACTACTGGGGTGAGGGTAACGTCACCTTCAAAAGAGGGGCCTACTACAATAACTAAGATAATCTCTTAATTATGTGCAAAAGTGCGGAAATAATCAAAGGTTATACTAGATACGAGTCGGAACCAAGTGATTCATCTTGTCTATCTGTTTTTATTTTTATTTTTATTTTCAGCATTTTAGTTAGTTTTATTTTTCTTAGTTTAAAACATTTTTCTAAACTTTTGTTTTGGTTAGACGTTGAGGATAAACCGGTATTAAAAGCTCTTGTGTCCTTGGACGACCTCGGTATCTTACCAACGCTATACTACACTCAACGATGGGTGCACTTGCCCATATGTGTGTTTAGTGTTAGTGAAATATCGTGTTTTATAAATTTAAAACTTGGCTAAAATAAGTGTTAAAAAGGGCTTAAAATATACACCTAAAATAAGTAACACTTCGCACGCATCAATGAAAGACTGCAAGGTTTGTAGTACACTTGCTTACCTTAACGGTAAAAAGACCGAAGAACTGACAGGAAGAGTCAGAGATGTTGAAGATCAGATCTTGAACCGTGACAAACTGTTAAAAGCTTCAAATGAACGATTAAAGGAATTAACTGAGAAAATCGAAAATGATAAAAGTGACGTAGAAAGAATTAGGAAAGAAAACGAAAAGCTAATTCATGAAAATCGTCAACTTTCAGAAAATTTTGAGAAGCTAAAACGAACTGGTAAAAGATTCTGATGAAAGAAATGGTAAAACAACCAAAGAGAATGTTCAACTGTCAGGAGTTCTTAGGGTAAAAGAAGAATTGATCAATCAGCAACTGGATGAAATTGCTAAGTTGAAGCTTCAGTTTCAAGAAGCTAAAATTGAAAATGAGCTCATCCAATTGAAACTGAACAGTTACAACTCCGCAAGTTTTGTTCTTCAACATATAGTTCCTAAACCAATTGGAAAGAACAAAGCAGGCGAAGATGTATACTTTGATGGAACCGGGGTTGGATTTCATCAGGTTCCACCACCAGTTTTAAACAATTTTTCAAAGAGAAAATCAGGGTTGGTTAATGATGAAGAAGAAAATGAAGTTAAGCTTCCAGACACGATCGATGTCACATTCACTTCATCTTCCGATGAAGATAGTGTCCAATCTGAAGTTGTGAAAAGCATGTTTGAAAATGTTTTAAAGTCTGAAAGTGACACTACTGAGGATGATGAATGCTTTTTGGATAAATACATTCTGAAATCAAAATCCAAAAACAACTTAAGTGAAGAACCTAATCGTGTGATGTACAAGATGGCGGGATCTGATAAGTTGTATTCGGATCGTGATTTTCCTTTGGAGAATGTGAATGTTGGTAAATTGAGAAATGTGTTCAAGTTGATTGAGATTGATGTGTCTGAAATCGAAGGTTTGAAATGTTCCAAACGGCAATTAAACTTTGAAAAAGATAAAGCTTACTATAGAAAACTTGTTCTACCGCCGCGTTTTTCTAACAACTATCAAAACAAATGGTCGGGCGGTTACCAGGGTGGTAAGAATTATCAAAGAAGGAACTTTCAAAACAAGAAGTTTATTGAGAAAAAGGTGTTTGTAAAAAGCTCGAGTTCTCATTCCGAGCAAGAATCTGAGATTTTTTCAAAAACAAATGAAGAGTTTTTTGAAGAAAAGGCCTCACAGCCTCAGACCGAAGGCACAAGTCGGGTAGTTGATACTCGTACATGCTTTAAGTGCAACAAAGTTGGACATATTGCACGAAAGTGCACCAACTTAAAGCCTAAGTCTGAAGTTGTTGAGAGTCAAAAAAGGAAAGCTGATGCAAAAGGCAAAGCTCCAATGATTGTTGAGAAGAAAGTTTTGAAAAATGAAAACACCAAGATCAAAACTGAACCTGTAAAGAATGTGGTAACTAAAACTGACAAATTTTACAAACGGGTTGCTGCGTCTCAACAAGCATGGAAGCCAAAATTAGTTGAAAAGAAATCAAGTCCTCCAGAACCAAAGGTTTCTGAGACGGAAAAACAAACATCCTCTACCACTTCGGTAAAGATGAATGTTCCTTTGGATCACTATGAGAAACTGGAGAAACAAAAGTCTACTACTTCGGAAAAGAAGTATGTACCAAAGAAAGACCAATCATATGGTCAACCTCCTAAAAATGATGTTATTTTATACAAAAAGGATGAGATTGGGTCTGAAGAGAGCTTAAAGATGAATGACAAGAATTTTCCGCCACTATACACTGCTAAAACTCACATCAATGTCAAGTTACCCGAGTCGAAAGAGGCTTGGGTGGCATCAAAATCTAATTAAGTATTTGTGATATGTGCTGTCACACCCTGTCTTTTGCGGAAGCGTATGATGTGTGACTAGCTTGTTATCATTGCATTCAATCGTAATAAACAACTACATGATCAAAACGATGTTCATCCATTCATGAAAATTTGAGTATTACAAACACGTGTTATTTAAGTTTTCAAAACACGACCTTTGACAAGGTTACAATTCAACAAAAGTGGATGACATCTAAACTTGTAGTCTACTTCTAGTTATGACACTTGCGCCCAAGATCCATCCTGTCACCTGAAATACATGTAATTTTGGAAAACATCAACATAAAGTTGAGCGAGTTCATGCATTTTGCATATCTTGTATGAAAACATTGTATGTATCTTGTATAAATAAAGTGTTCATGTATAAATCAAGTTTTCTTGTGTACACCACGTACTAATTGAATGTTTGTACAAGGACATTAAGGCATGTGAGGACATATGGAGCATTAGTGTTGGCTCCTTTAAGGCATGTGAGGACATATGGAGCATTAGTGTTGGCTCCTTTAAGGCATGTGAGGACATATGGAGCATTAGTGTTGGCTCCTTTAAGGCATGTGAGGACATATGGAGCATTAGTGTTGGCTCCTTTAAGGCATGTGAGCATATGGAGCATTAGTGTTGG
The DNA here is from genome assembly GCA_030545235.1 of Helianthus tuberosus. Classification (NCBI taxonomy): domain Eukaryota; kingdom Viridiplantae; phylum Streptophyta; class Magnoliopsida; order Asterales; family Asteraceae; genus Helianthus; species Helianthus tuberosus. The sequence continues at coordinate 79,328,611 of CM060372.1, read as the reverse complement.
CTCCTTTACTGTGTCGATTACCCTCGACTGTGTCAATTTCCCTTGACTGTGTCGATTACCCTCGACTGTGTCAATTAACCTCGACTGTGTCGATTTCCCTCGACTGGGACACCGAAGCACTCAAGAGGTCACATAAGGACCATGAGTGGGGCTCGGCCGTACCCGTTAGATCTAACCCTCGTCCCTAATTAAGTATTAATGGCATCTCAATATCTAGTTTAAGCTCACATGATCTAGTATTTTCTAGGCTTTTCTTAAAGCTCATCATATTGCACTCACCACGAGTGCTTCTCGTATTCTCAAATCATATTGCACTCGGTTCTCGTTCTCACCAAGAGTGCTTCTTGTATTTTTACTCTTTGTAAAAATTATAATATTTGTAACATGTATTTCACCCCCGAGAGTTATAAAACCAAAAACAGTTAGAGAAAAGGGGGAGCATGAACTCACAACTTTGCGTTCCTGCGTCGTAAACTTCACCGGATTTGCTTATCTAGCGTCGTGGCCTATACGTGTTTTCTTAACGTTAGTCACTAGACTTGTATCGCACAAGTACAGTCACTATCTCTTGTGTACGTATTCTTGTGTTAAAAATAACTTATATTTTTAACTAAGTGTCTTACTTATATTATTTTCTCAAAAATTAATATAAGTATCTCGTGTTTTGCACTTTGCACCCGAATTATGTATCTTGTATGTTGTATGTGTATTTTTATGTTTATACCCCTCATGAGTATTTAGTGTATTTTTAAGTCTTAATACACTAGCACGTATAACACATACTATATACACTTAGCACAAAAGTTGGTGATAAAATAATATATATTTTTCTCTCAAAAATATACATACTTATATCCATTTTTATTCTTGAAGAAATCCTCATTTCTTATCACCAAAAATTAGGGAAACCTTGGTAATACTTTAAATACATTTTTAGGGAATAAGTTTCCCAAAAACTTATATTTTTCTAAGTGTCAAAATTTATAAAAATTTTGACAGAGTTTCCCCTAAAAATGGAGGTTTCCCATGTTTTCAAAACATGTGTTTATTTTCTTTTAAATCGTCAACGATCATCAACAACACTTATCAACAATAATCATCAACAACAATCACTAATTTCTCCATTTCATGAACTTGAATCATCATCATCATCATCATCATACTCAGTATATCCCACCAATAGCAAAGCTAAGGTAGGGTCTGAGGAGGGTGAGATGTAGACAGCCTTACCTCTACCCCGTAGGAATAGAGAGGCTGCTTCCAATGAGACCCCCGGCTCGATTGTGGTTTTGCATCAAGCCTTGGACATAAGGCACATAACACTCAGCAATTGAGACAAACGCCGATTAGTGCATGCACCCCCTTGTCTTTTGGCTATCAACGCCACCACATGATGCATGATTAACCGTCCCCCTCTTTTAACGTTATTTTCACGAAATTAGTAAAATAACGTTAAAATTAATGCACTTTCACTTTTGCCCCCCGAGCGCCCACGCATATATACATTATATACATTTCATGAACTTGAATATTTACAAAAATGTGTAGTAATTTACTAGTACATTTAGTAAGCCTTGTTATCTTTAAAAATAAGTTTAATTTCTTAAAAACTTTATTTTTAAAGAATATGAAGTTTCACAAGTGTCCACACACTTGTTTGTTCATAAAAACACCTCTACTTCATGAAAGATCCGGTTTTAAAACATGGTTTTGTCTTACAGTTGGTCTTTCGAAAATACCACTTGTAAATCTTTAGATCTACTAGTTTAGAACTCCATTTCATAAGATAAACTGTTTTTACACAAGTTCATGTTTAATAGTAGTAGTGTTCATCATCTAGTCCTTTTTAAACTTTAACATACACTAGCTCATGTTCTAAGAACATAACCTAGCCGGGTTAGATGACGATCCGAACTACTACTAGCATTAAACAACACAAAATAATCATCACAAAACAAGTTTAACAAGTTTTACACAATTATCCATCTATTAACCATCATATTCATCACTTTAATAGACTTTTAGTTGGTGATTTAGTATGTTCATGATTTTCAACCGACAAATCTCTTATTAACCACTCTAGACAAGATCAAGAAGGTGTTTTAGAACACTTACTACTAGCTCAAGGCTAGGGAAGTTCAAGAGGGCAAATGAAGTGGATAAAAGCAAATGATGAAGGTCCTTCAAGTTCCGTGAGCACCGAGCCTCGTTAGCGACCTTCTTACACCATAATATCACCTTAGAATGGATGAGTGTGGATCGAAAATTGATGTGTGGGGAGGGGGTGCTTGAGCCGTGAGCTAGGGAAGGAAGGAGAGAAGGTTTTGTTTTGTTGGAGGTGATGAATGATAATGGGTTAAGACCTTGTGGTTTATAAGGACAAGTTTCCAACATTTCCTAAACCAATGGTCCATGTGTTCCAAAATAAGCAACAAGATCTACTAGACAATCTAAATAAAATCTTGGTGTTTCCCCCATGTTGGTAACCGTAAGTGGGGAGGGGGGGGGGGTCTTCGTTACATTTCAACTTCCAAGTTACTTATCCTAGTTACACATAAAGTGTTAGTTTAGGGGTTAATTGTGTGTAGTATAATGTGAGGTGTGTTAGGGTGTTTGGGGACCCTAACTAGCTTAGAAAAATAAAAACAATGCTTCTAGCATTATTTTGGTGTTCCGGGTAATATCCGGTTGTGCGGTTAGACACCGGTTCGTTAAAGTGCTAAATCACACTTTTTAGTGTCTTTTAAGTACCCTTCTTGTACCCTTTCAATTCCCAACACTTAGGGAAATATTCTGGATGATAAAACGAAATTTCTGCATAATATTCATGTGTTTAAATGCTGAATTGAGCTGAATTATCTAAAATTCTGCACTTAAAGTGCGTTTCGGGTGCTTTTTAGTGCTTATTTTTGCTTTCGCAATGTCTATAAATTAAACCCTTATATGTACTCTTGGGTTTTAATGTACTTTTGTCGTCGGACCTACACCTAGGCCTCAATTCTAATGTCTGACTGCTTTCTGCAGTTCTGTTGACACAGTGTGTCTTACCGGTGAGTTTACTAATATTTTTGACGCAACGCTATCATAACGTAATTCTTGTAGCATATATCATGCATGAATTCACTTGTATGGAATTCAGAAATTTATTTTTCTGGTAAACCAGATCATGCACAGTCATTTAAGCACAAATTACTGTTCATTTCGTGTACGGAATGTACGGAAAAGTGACGGTTGTCACAGTCTCTCCCTGTTAAAAGAATTTCGTCCCGAAATTCAAGCGATGCCATCGGTCGCAGGGGAGTTGTGAAACCAATATGGTCACTTAGATTCATGATTTGTCTTCATGTTCCCATGAAATCTCTGGGTCATGTCATGAATTCTATCATACTCAAGTAAGTCGCTCATGACTTTTGTGTGTCTTGTGGGCTCTTGGTCCCTAACCTCAACAGGTTTCTATAGTATTGCAGACTCTTGGTCCAAAACCTCAACAGGTTTCTATAGTAATTCTTGTCGTTTGTCATTGACGTGAATCTTATTTGTGGGAACAACGACTGTTCCTTAAGTCAGACTCCTCTACAGACTAGACACATGAATGTGTCGCGATCACTACTGATCTTTTTCTGGGAGCTTCATCTTGAGAGCAATGGTTCTGATCCCTACACCGGGGATTCAATCTTTTCGTTTTCCAAAACACACTACGCCTTCTCTAGGCGAGGCTCTCATTTTAGTCATACTTCTTGTCTCAAATTCATACGATTTCTGCCGCTCATCGGCGTAATCTTTCTGTATTCTGCGGGCTGTCCTGATATGATCACATATCTGAACGATCTTGCCTCTAGTTTTCCCTGGGCCATCTCAGGCTAGTTGATTGTTTATTTCTGGTATCCGTTCGACATGACGGGAATTGACTCATTATGTTCCGTCTAAAGCTTTACACGAAGCGGTTTAGACGGCGGTGTGATAGATACCATTGTAGGAAAACTCCACTAAGGACAAGTGAGTGTTCCGACTTTTCATTAAGGTTTATCACACAAGCACGTATTGTGTTCATACAGTCCGCATTGTTCAGCAGCTCAGTTCATAGTTGAGTTCTTACGATCATCGGTGTGCTGCAACCCTAGTGATCAGTAAAGATCGTGCAGCGTTTTCTTTCAGGTAATGACGTCCAGTTTACGGCACGCAATTACTGTATCTATCTCAAGGTCTTTTCTCATGATTCCTTAATCAATGTGCCGCGTACGCAATGTTGTGGTCTCGTTGCATCGACGTACAATCGAGGCTTTGTCGAGAGACGTCACATAATTGCAACTCTAGCTCCTTAGCTCTTGGTTGCAGGGTTGGCATGAATTTCGTTCTTGGTTATGGTTCTCACCTTGCGAATTTGAAATCCGCTTTTTGTCATCTTGCACATAATTGTGCTTTCTCTAAGAGTTGCAGGGTAAATTGCAGCTGTTGTTTATGACCTTCCTTGGTCGTTGGCCATATAAGCATGTAGCCAATAAGTATGATCGTAATCCATCCGGGCATGGCTTACACGTTCGATTCCTGAGGTCCATGAATATTGTCGATGCATGTGTTAAGCCAAATGATACGACAAGGATCTCGCAATGCTCGAAGCAAGTCCTAAAGGTTGTTTTAGGGATATTTCCTCTTGTATTCACAGTGGAGGACCTCTTGTCCTCAAGTTGATCTTTGAGTGGTAACTGGAACCTTACGATTTGTCTGTTTTATGTCATCAGTCCTTGGCAAAGGATTCTGAATTTCAATTCTCTGGAATTTATGCAAAAATGGAACTGTCAACTTTCTCCTCAAGTCCTTATCTAAGGATTTTATGTCCCTAATTTCCTCTGCCTAGCCGCTCTTGCGGTTATATCAGAGGTTTATGCTTCGCGGACGAAGCCAGTCGGTAAGGCGTCATTCGGCGCTGATGCCGCTTCTGACACGAGGTTCATCACAAACTTCTCTTGTCGTTGTAGAGGTATTCCTGGCAGGTCTTCAGAAAAGGCTCCTGGAACCTCTTCCGTCACGGGGATGTTCTCAGGCTCTATAGTCTACTCGGAGGCGTTTCTATGCCTCTTCGACCAATGAGGAATGTCGTAGATCTGCCGCCTTGTGGGGTCTAGTATCCTTGCACCTATTGCAGGAAAGTTAGGTTTCATCATCCGCAAGAGGGATGCGTCTGATTTTCTCATATCGAACTACTTCAGCTCTATACTTGGATTTCTGATCCATGCTAACTATCATATTATGACTTCGCGAGTCAATGGTAATAGAAGGTTCCGGCCTTCTGAGTCCCTAAATACGATCCTTAATCACTTCGACTGTTTAAACTAGCCTTCAATATGCCCATTTCTAAAGAATACGGGGCGTCTATTTTACTCGAAACTAGGCCAAGCAGTTTCTTATGTTCTAGGCATGCAAGGTTAAAGTTGGTGCTAGTATTATTTAAAAGTAGATGCATTAGGTTGGTTAATAGGGAACGTACCCGTAACCGCATCTGGATCCTGGCGTGCTTCACGAGTTTTGATCGTGAAAACCCTTCCTTGCTTGTTTCTTCCTAGGGCAATCTTTCCTAAAGTGCCCTACTTCACCACATTTGTAACAACCTAGTATTCTCTTATTTCTTCCATCTGGGTCCTCCGCCCAACAGGCATCCTTGTTGTGCCCTTCTTTACCACACTTTCTGCACTTAGTCCTCAGACATCGACCTTTGTGGTGAAAAGTGCATTCCTCGCACCTCGGCTTAGTTCCCGAGTAAATCTTATCACCAGCCTTATTAGTGGCTCCAACAGTTTTCCTTCTAGGCGGCGGGTTCACTTTCTTTCTTTTGCCTGTTTTAGAGCTTCCATAGTTGACTTGGGTGCTCATCTTTAGGTTTGAGGACTTCCTCTTCTTGTTGCTTGATGACTCCACATGAGTCTCTTTCTTGTTATCCTTAGATTCCGAAAATTTTCCCGCACGTAGAGCTTCTTCAGTAAGAGTGACACTCATATCGATAGCCTCTGCAATGGTTGAGGGCTTTGAGGTAGTAACCATGCTCCTGATCTGAGGTGCAAGTCCCCAAATGAATCGTTCAACCCTTTTGAATTCCGGTTTGACTAAGTAGGGGACGACCCTAGATAAGTCGTGAAATCGTTGGACGTATTCAGGAATCTTCGGTCCGTCCATTTTCAAGTTCCAGAACTCCACCTCAAGCTTCTGGATTTCAGCCCTAGAACAGTATTTCTTTTCCATCATTTCCTTGAGCTCGTCCCAGCTTAGTGCATAAGCAGCATCCGCACCAAGGGTTTGAACCTGAAGGCTCCACCAGGAGAGTGTGCCATCTACGAATAACCCTGAGATATAAGTAACACTCTGTCGGGGTGAACAGTTACTCATTCTTAGAATGGAGTCAGTCTTTTCTGCCCATAGAACAAATGCAACGGCACCTCCTGTGCCATCAAAATTCAATGGCTTGCAGTCCAGGAATTGTTTATAGGTGCAGCCAGTTGGAGGGTTACTTCCGGTAGTGCCACCGCTGTGCTCAGAGCGGAGGGCTTCATGCCGTGCAATTGCCTGTGCAATACATTCTTGAAGCTCGGCTTCTGTCCTTGGCAACGTACTGGTGTTTGAGTCTTGCCTGGGCGGCATTCTCTCCTGCCAAAATGGTATGGAGTAGGTTAGACAATATTCCATAATTGTCTATGAGATACATAGCACCATAAGCCATCATGTAGTCACCCAATTTCACATGTATATATAATCAACGTATGAGCGAGGAAACAGTTATTGAGCCTTCACATAGGCTTGCCAACTTGGCTTATTGTTTGAAATGAACTCGAGGCTACATCGCCTTGGTCATTCAAGTTTTAGTTATTTCCTGCTACATTGGTTTTCTTAGGTCTTTAGCTTTACTGGTGCGTATATTTCCCCTTTGATGGGGTTGTTTGTGTAGAGGTGGTAGAGAGTGTATCGTCGCTGATTCTTCCTCAATGTCATTCCACCTCTCTTGCTTAAATATCGTTTTCTCAGACGTCTCGTATGCAGGTAGATGTGTCAGTCACGAAGTAGGCTAAGACAGGCTTCCTACTTTCTAACGTGCTAAAGCACTGATCTATGTGTTGTTCTACCAGATGAAGGTGAGGACACCTACAGATAAATTTTGTGTGGTTTTCATTAGCTCGGCCCGCAGAGTCCACCAGGATTCCTGTGCACTACAAGTCGTTATTACGTGGGCCCCCGTAATAATAAATTGTCTTGCACAGTTACCCAAATTTTCTCTCGTCCAAGCAGATGATCAATCAAAGAGGGGACACTACTGTCCTTATACCTCTTGTCATGGAAAGGACCTTTGCGATGGTCCGCGCGCTAACATTCGTTATCATTACGCGCGTATAGGCACGATGATTAGATGGAATAGGAATAGAGAGAATTCCTAGTAGTTGGAGGGGCACCTTCGAGATGAATACTTCATCTCCCTTTTCTGGTTAAGCATATCATCAATCTTGCTTCACATAAGCCGCAGGGATCTCGTCCCGTTGATTGAGAATTCGTTCAAGGTTGCCGCCTCTGCCTCATCATCATCACCGTAGTTAGGCACCTTCACGATCGAGAGGGAAGAGCAGCCATCTCCTACGGAAGCAAGCTCAGCATCTTGTTTGGTAATCACTCCCAGCCATGAGCTTTGCAAAGGACGCGAGGTCGGTAGCTTCATCGTGCGAGTCACGTATAGTAATAGGAGTTAGAGTCGAAAGTATCTCATTCACGTCAATAATCATTCCGTACACTTATTTGTATGTATGTATATCAATAACATATATGCTACTTAGCATAATCAAGCAATTTAATGCATTATATCACGTATAACTCTCGTTTTTTGGGGGGGGTCATTTTGTTTTTTTTTTTTTTGGCAAGTCTAACTCGTGTAGACTATGCTTTGGTTGGCACCTTATTTTAAAGGTATTCCTCACTAATGTCCTTGCCTTGTCACTTTTTGAAAAGTGTCTGACTTGTGGATCTTGGCGCTTTCGTGAATGCAATGAAAACCTTTTCGTAGAATGTTTTTGTGAGAGAACTCTAGTGATTGTAGTCTAGACTCGAGAAAGAATCCTAGTTCACTACAATCGAAGCTCTGATACCAAACTGTCACACCCTGTCTTTTGCGGAAGCGTATGATGTGTGACTAGCTTGTTATCATTGCATTCAATCATAATAAACTACATGATCAAAACGATGTTCATCCATTCATGAAAATTTGAGTATTACAAACACGTGTTATTTAAGTTTTCAAAACACGACCTTTGACAAGGTTACAATTCAACAAAAGTGGATGACATCTAAACTTGTAGTCTACTTCTAGTTATGACACTTGCGCCCAAGATCCATCCTGTCACCTGAAATACATGTAATTTTGGAAAACATCAACATAAAGTTGAGCGAGTTCATGCATTTTGCATATCTTGTATGAAAACATTGTATGTATCTTGTATAAATAAAGTGTTCATGTATAAATCAAGTTTTCTTGTGTACACCACGTACTAATTGAATGTTTGTACAAGGACATTAAGGCATGTGAGGACATATGGAGCATTAGTGTTGGCTCCTTTAAGGCATGTGAGGACATATGGAGCATTAGTGTTGGCTCCTTTAAGGCATGTGAGGACATATGGAGCATTAGTGTTGGCTCCTTTAAGGCATGTGAGGACATATGGAGCATTAGTGTTGGCTCCTTTAAGGCATGTGAGGACATATGGAGCATTAGTGTTGGCTCCTTTAAGGCATGTGAGCATATGGAGCATTAGTGTTGGCTCCTTTACTGTGTCGATTACCCTCGACTGTGTCAATTTCCCTTGACTGTGTCGATTACCCTCGACTGTGTCAATTAACCTCGACTGTGTCGATTTCCCTCGACTGGGACACCGAAGCACTCAAGAGGTCACATAAGGACCATGAGTGGGGCTCGGCCGTACCCGTTAGATCTAACCCTCGTCCCTAATTAAGTATTAATGGCATCTCAATATCTAGTTTAAGCTCACATGATCTAGTATTTTCTAGGCTTTTCTTAAAGCTCATCATATTGCACTCACCACGAGTGCTTCTCGTATTCTCAAATCATATTGCACTCGGTTCTCGTTCTCACCAAGAGTGCTTCTTGTATTTTTACTCTTTGTAAAAATTATAATATTTGTAACATGTATTTCACCCCCGAGAGTTATAAAACCAAAAACAGTTAGAGAAAAGGGGGAGCATGAACTCACAACTTTGCGTTCCTGCGTCGTAAACTTCACCGGATTTGCTTATCTAGCGTCGTGGCCTATACGTGTTTTCTTAACGTTAGTCACTAGACTTATATCGCACAAGTACAGTCACTATCTCTTGTGTACGTATTCTTGTGTTAAAAATAACTTATATTTTTAACTAAGTGTCTTACTTATATTATTTTCTCAAAAATTAATATAAGTATCTCGTGTTTTGCACTTTGCACCCGAATTATGTATCTTGTATGTTGTATGTGTATTTTTATGTTTATACCCCTCATGAGTATTTAGTGTATTTTTAAGTCTTAATACACTAGCACGTATAACACATACTATATACACTTAGCACAAAAGTTGGTGATAAAATAATATATATTTTTCTCTCAAAAATATACATACTTATATCCATTTTTATTCTTGAAGAAATCCTCATTTCTTATCACCAAAAATTAGGGAAACCTTGGTAATACTTTAAATACATTTTTAGGGAATAAGTTTCCCAAAAACTTATATTTTTCTAAGTGTCAAAATTTATAAAAATTTTGACAGAGTTTCCCCTAAAAATGGAGGTTTCCCATGTTTTCAAAACATGTGTTTATTTTCTTTTAAATCGTCAACAATCATCAACAACACTTATCAACAATAATCATCAACAACAATCACTAATTTCTCCATTTCATGAACTTGAATATTTACAAAAATGTGTAGTAATTTACTAGCACATTTAGTAAGCCTTGTTATCTTTAAAAATAAGTTTAATTTCTTAAAAACTTTATTTTTAAAGAATATGAAGTTTCACAACTTCTAGTCGGTTTTTACGAAAATTATTTCTTTGTTAAAACTTTTGTTACACAAGTGTCCACACACTTGTTTGTTCATAAAAACACCTCTACTTCATGAAAGATCCGGTTTTAAAACATGGTTTTGTCTTACAGTTGGTCTTTCGAAAATACCACTTGTAAATCTTTAGATCTACTAGTTTAGAACTCCATTTCATAAGATAAACTGTTTTTACACAAGTTCATGTTTAATAGTAGTAGTGTTCATCATCTAGTCCTTTTTAAACTTTAACATACACTAGCTCATGTTCTAAGAACATAACCTAGCCGGGTTAGATGACGATCCGAACTACTACTAGCATTAAACAACACAAAATAATCATCACAAAACAAGTTTAACAAGTTTTACACAATTATCCATCTATTAACCATCATATTCATCACTTTAATAGACTTTTAGTTGGTGATTTAGTATGTTCATGATTTTCAACCGACAAATCTCTTATTAACCACTCTAGACAAGATCAAGAAGGTGTTTTAGAACACTTACTACTAGCTCAAGGCTAGGGAAGTTCAAGAGGGCAAATGAAGTGGATAAAAGCAAATGATGAAGGTCCTTCAAGTTCCGTGAGCACCGAGCCTCGTTAGCGACCTTCTTACACCATAATATCACCTTAGAATGGATGAGTGTGGATCGAAAATTGATGTGTGGGGAGGGGGTGCTTGAGCCGTGAGCTAGGGAAAGAAGGAGAGAAGGTTTTGTTTTGTTGGAGGTGATGAATGATAATGGGTTAAGACCTTGTGGTTTATAAGGACAAGTTTCCAACATTTCCTAAACCAATGGTCCATGTGTTCCAAAATAAGCAACAAGATCTACTAGACAATCTAAATAAAATCTTGGTGTTTCCCCCATGTTGGTAACCGTAAGTGGGGAGGGGGGGGGTCTTCGTTACATTTCAACTTCCAAGTTACTTATCCTAGTTACACATAAAGTGTTAGTTTAGGGGTTAATTGTGTGTAGTATAATGTGAGGTGTGTTAGGGTGTTTGGGGACCCTAACTAGCTTAGAAAAATAAAAACAATGCTTCTAGCATTATTTTGGTGTTCCGGGTAATTTCCGGTTGTGCGGTTAGACACCGGTTCGTTAAAGTGCTAAATCACACTTTTTAGTGTCTTTTAAGTACCCTTCTTGTACCCTTTCAATTCCCAACACTTAGGGAAATATTCTGGATGATAAAACGAAATTTCTGCATAATATTCATGTGTTTAAATGCTGAATTGAGCTGAATTATCTAAAATTCTGCACTTAAAGTGCGTTTCGGGTGCTTTTTAGTGCTTATTTTTGCTTTCGCAATGTCTATAAATTAAACCCTTATATGTACTCTTGGGTTTTAATGTACTTTTGTCGTCGGACCTACACCTAGGCCTCAATTCTAATGTCTGACTGCTTTCTGCAGTTCTGTTGACACAGTGTGTCTTACCGGTGAGTTTACTAATATTTTTGACGCAACGCTATCATAACGTAATTCTTGTAGCATATATCATGCATGAATTCACTTGTATGGAATTCAGAAATTTATTTTTCTGGTAAACCAGATCATGCACAGTCATTTAAGCACAAATTACTGTTCATTTCGTGTACGGAATGTACGGAAAAGTGACGGTTGTCACATGTGCAGGAGCTTCCAAGATCCGTTTCACGTTGGATTATGGATAGTGGAGCTTCTCGGCACATGACGGGGAAGAAAACCCTATTGTACGATGTTCGTGGATTTAATGGAGGATATGTGGGATTTGCAGGCAATCAAGGTGGTCGAATAGTTGGTGAAGGAACTCTATCGAATGGTATTGTCACGTTTGAAAGAGTGAACTACATCGCCGAGCTTGAAAACAATCTTCTGAGCATCTCTTAGATCTGTGATCGTATGTATACAACGCACTTTACAGACAAAGAATGTTTGATCTTGAAACCAGGATTTGTTGTTCCCGAAGAGTGGGTTATCATGAGAGCACCCAGAGTCAATGATCCGTACGTGTTGGACATGAGTGTAGCAACTACTACCACGGGTCAGGCTCACTATTTTATGTCAAGAGCAACAGAAAAAGAATCACAATTGTGGCATCGAAAGATGGGCCACATTCACCTGCGAAAAATGAATCACCTGGTGCATAACGACTTAGTTATTGGTGTTCATGTGAAAGGTTTCCATCTTGAGGGGGAGTGCATTAGTTGTGTTAAAGGCAAGCAAAAGAATAAATATCACCCTGGGAAGAAGGAAAACTCAATCTCGAGACCGTTAGAGAGACTTCATATGGATCTTTTTCGTCCAGTGAACGTCAAAAGCATAACTGGTGATCTCTACTGTCTAGTAGTAACAGACGACTACTCGAGATTTTCGTGGGTATCTTTTCTGAAGACTAAAGATGAGACGTTTGATAGTTTGATGGCGTTGTTCAGAAAAATTGAAAACTTGTACCAAACTCGAATTAGAAGAATCAGGAGTGACAATGGTACTGAGTTTAAAAACAACAAGATGGAAGAGTATTGTGATGAGAGAGGTATACTGCAAGAATTTAGTGCTCCTTACACTCCACAACAAAATGGAGTAGCTGAAAGAAAGAATAGGACGCTAATTGAAACGGCTAGGACGATGCTTGCTGATTCGAAATTACCTGTCAACTTTTGGGCAGAAGCAGTGTCAGCCGCATGCTATACGCTCAACCGGGTTCTTACAGTGAAGAAATTCAACAAGACATGTTTCAAGCTAATCAACAACCGCAAACCTAATCTGAAGTATCTGGAACCGTTTGGGTCTCCCTGCACAGTTCTAGAGCCTTTTGGAAAGTTTGGTGCAAAGAGCATTGAAGGAATATTTGCGGGTTACTCAAGTCCATTAAAGCGAGTCTTTGTTCCAAGCTTGAAGTGGATTATTGAAGCACACAATGTTGAATGCCAAGGTTACACAATGCCACCTCAGAATCCCGGCGACTCATGGCGTTTTAATTATGATACATTGTGGGATTCGTTTGACATAGAAGAGGAACCAGATTTCTTTGACGAATTAGATATTCTGAGGGAATATGAAGAATCACAAGAAAGGTTTCCAGCTGAGTATTCTAGACGTCAATTTCGAGCTTCCAATGACGATGAAGCTGGTCTGAGTAATGCTGGAGAGCATGGCGATATTCAGCAAACTCTTGACAATCAGACAGCAGTCAATGATATTCTAGAATCTGATAATATGCCTGTATTTGATCATGGTGATTCAGATTCTGAGGGGGAGCAGATCCAGATTTCAAGTCAAACAATTCCAGTCAGTGAACAAGGTGCAAATCAGAATGTCACAAATTTGGAAGGCGAGGTAGATGTTCCAGGTGAGGTGATGCCGAGAACTCTTTCGTACCATCCAGAAGAGTTGATAATTGGAGAATTACAATCAGGCGTTCGTACAAGACGACAAATTGACCAAGGCCTTACTTGTTTTTATTCTACAGTTGCTGAGTTACAAACTGAGTTTTCACATAGTTGTTTTATTTCGCAGATTGAACCGAGAACATATAAGGAAGCACTAAATGAAGATTCTTGGGTCAACGCGATGCAAGAGGAGCCGAGTCAGTTTGAGAAGTTGGGTGTGTGGAAATTGGTAGACTTGCCTGATGGTCAAAGGAAGATAAACACCAAGTGGGTGTTCAAGTGCAAGAGAGACGATCGAGGGGTTATTATTCGTAACAAAGCTCGACTCGTAGTCCAGGGCTTTAGTCAGCACGAGGGTATAGATTTCACTGAAGTGTATGCTCCGGTTGCTAGACTTGAAGCGATCAGAATCTTCCTGGCATTTGCATCTTGGAAAGGATTTAAAGTTTATCAGCTAGATGTTAAATAGGCTTTTCTCTATGGGAAGGTAAAAGAGGAGGTATATGTCGGACAGCCACCGGGTTTCACCGATCCAATCCACAAAGACAAGGTTTATTTGCTGGATAAAGCGCTGTATGGTTTACACCAGGCCCCGAGAGCTTGGTACGAGACATTGTCTCAACACCTGCTAGCCAACAGCTTCATTCGTGGAAAAGTGGATGCCACTATCTTCACCAAAGAAGTCGACGGACATCTTCTGATAGTTCAGATATACGTGGACGACATCATATTTGGGTCAACAAATGAAAATCTGTGCAAAGATTTTGAAAGCGTTATGAAGCAAAAGTTTGAAATGTCATTGATGGGTGAGATGAAATTCTTCTTGGGACTCCAGGTTGATCAACTGCCTAAGGGAATTTTCATACATCAGACGAAGTATGTTCATGATATCTTAGAGAAATTTGGGATGTCAGGATCTACTCCAGCTTCCACCCCATTAGCGACGAACCATGGGATAAATCCTGATCTCATCGGAGAGAAGGTAGATGAAACGTTGTATCGTTCCATGATCGGATCCCTGATGTATTTGACAGCTTCTAGACCCGATATCATGTATCCAACCTGCCTCGCAGCAAGATTTCAGTCTAACCCGAGAGCTTCGCATATGGTAATTGTGAAACGGATATTACGCTACCTAAAAGGAACTCCATCACTGGGGTTGTGGTATCCAAGAGAAGGCGATTTCATGCTCGAAGGGTATTCCGATTCCGATTTCGGATGCTGCAAAGTTAATGCTAAGTCAACAACAGCGGGGTGCCAGTTTTTTGGATCACGATTGGTTACCTGGCAATGCAAGAAGCAGACCTCTGTAGCTTTGTCCACATGTGAAGCTGAGTATGTATCTGCTAGCAGTTGCTGCTCTCAGATCTTGTGGATCCAGCAACAGATGAGAGACTACGGTTTGCAATTTCTTAACACCCCTATCTTTGTTGATAATGAGGCAGCTATAAACATCACTAAAAATCTTGTTCATCACGCTAAAACGAAACACATTGAAATTCGTCATCACTTCATCCGAGATTGTTTCGAGAAGAAGTTGATATGAATTGAGAAAATCCACACCGACGAACAAAAAGCTGATTTACATACCAAAGCGTTTGATAAAACTCGTTTTCAATATTTGTTAAAATTGAACGGTATGAAGCTTTTATCGGTGTTGGAAGAGATTCTTGGTGTAGATGAAGGTACCACTGTAGATGATGTTGAGAAGCAATCTGCAATGGTTTGTCAATTTTTTACTTGTTTTGGTATTTAGGGGGAGTAGGTTATATTTTCAGAAAATACAAAAACAGTAAAAAAATTTCAAAAATCCAAAAACATGAGATATTTTCAAAATACAAAAACAATAGAAAACCGGAAAGAGCTTGTGTAAAAAGGGAAAATGATAGTACATCGGCTTGACAGTTACGGTATGCTAAAGAATTGTAAAGTTTAAAAAGCGTTAAGCAGTCTCGCTGATGATGTGCCGATAGGTTTTTACACATTTAGTAGGTTTGTTCGGGATATAAACCTAAATTCAAACTTGCTTATTTCGTGGGGAACACTACTTGGATATATAGGTAACCCCTGAAATCTCGTTTGAAGGACCCCTCTTTCTGAAATACTAGGTCTTTATACTCAGTGATATCTGGGGTATTATCCCGGGACTTCTGATTTTGCGGAAGCAATGGCCTAGTCCCCGTATAATACTTTACGCTTGCTTGAAATATAGCACCGCCCTCAGCATAAAAATGATGAAACATTGAAAAATGCTAACCATTGCTGTTGTAAAAAAGATCCTCTAAAGAGGACCCACTTAAAGTCGAAGCTGTCATCTCTCTGATTTTGCGGAAGCAATAGCCTGAGCTCTCACGGCCCTCGCATTTAACCCCTTACAGATATCATCTGTGGTATACTCACCTGTAAGACTGAATATTGGGATCTGGATACGGGAGTATATTCAAGAGGTGGGACATATGATTGAGTTAAAGTTCTTAATACACCTAACTCGTATCCTGAACAGATTGAAAATTGTGTGAGAATTTAAGTGGATCACTATATCGACAATCTAAGCGAATTGTTTAATTCTGAATATGATATTAAAGCTTAACGGTACTTGTGACTTGTCGACAGCTGATATGATTCCCTAACACGCTCACTAAAAATATATTTGTAAATAGTTTACATTTACTGCATTTCATTTCTATTTAGCATTCTAGTACAGAAACTTTATTCAAAATCCAAAAAGATTTTACATTTCTGCTTTATTTTCCGACAAACCAAAGTGGAAAGCTGATCTTCAGATTCGTAGTTTGAAGCTGATGCAGGAAGAAGTTTCTGAGCTGGACAGAAGGGTTGTGAGCTTATCATGTTAAACCTGTAAATGAAAAGTCAAAACAAGTTCATTAAGTTGAAACTTGTAATTTTCAGTAAAATGATTTGAAAAATGTTGAACATAAGTCAGTTTTGTTTCGTCTTGGATCAACCAAGGTCAATAAGTTGGACTTGGTAGATATATTGAGTACTCAGGGTCATTAACTTGGACCTGAATACTTAAGTGGATTATTAAAACTGATAAAAACGAGAAAAGATGTTAAAAGTCAATAGATTGTAATGTTATATTCTTGAGAAGCAGGAAACAAGATCCCCATGGCAAAGATAGTGTAAAGATTGAACCAGAATTCGAGCTCCAACATAGTGAAAGGGGGAGTCTACATTCTGGATCAACATTCAAAGGGGAGCTTTGAAGATAGAGATTGAAGGATGCTTACAGTGTCAGACAAATTGGACAGAGAAAAAGATAGATCAAGACTAAAGACTGAAGATTTGATGCTAAAGACTTCGTCAGCATCCAAGGGGGAGTCTGTTGGTGCATAGATGTCTGTTAACTTCGTCTTTATAGAGTCTTGTGTCTAGATAGGATAAACCAGTGTTCAGCAGGTCGAAAAACAGGTTTTAGATGTTAATGGGTAATTTTGCACGAAATTACACAAGGGTAATTTCGCACGAAATTAGCTTTGCTTATTTTGTACGAAATTACTCGCCTTATAAATACTTGACCTGCTGATTCATTTGTAACTTTTCCGATTCAGAGCCGAGGTGATGCCAGTTTTTTAAACGATCTGTAAAAGCTTTTGAATCATTAATAAAAAGATAATTAAGAGAATCTAGCTGTATTCACGTCGATATCATTGATTCCGCCTTTGATATTGATGTTAAACTCTTCTGATTGACTCGTTAGGGTCACACGACGATCCAACACAAAACAAATTAACTAAGTTCAATTTATCAGCAGAAGCATAAAGTTTAAAACCAAAACATAAGTTTAAAAGTTCAAATGTTTAACATGGAACTCAACAGTCCATGTCCCACAATGACCTCTTCCTCCTGTGCAAGCTCCATCTAAGCACCTAACGACCTGCAAGGCATGTAGCAACGAATCAACAACAAAGTTGAGCGAGTTCACAGTTGGTTGTCCATTTTACTGTTGTTCCAAAAACCATAAGTTAATTCGAAAACCATGAGTTAACCAGTTCCTTGTTTCCCAAACCATAACCAGCCGGGGCTACCCCATGTTAACCACTAGACCCGTTACCATATTGACTTGACTGGAGTCATGTTTATGTGCCTTGCGTCAATGTCTATCATCATTGACTAAGTGCCCAGATCCATTAGTCCACTCCTGTCCTCTGCGGCACGGTGTGAGGCTTGTCAAACCTAATAGCGCTATTTAACTAATGACCCGGTTCACCATTGGCCCGGCGATTAAGTCGATATAAAAATGAGGGACTTCATGATAGAGTTTTGTCTAGTAAGTTATATGTTGTCATCCTTCCTACGGAGGATGGAGGTACTTATTCTACCCAAGGAGAATACTGGTGACGTGCGAAGTGCACAAAATTTATACAGTTATTTACAGTGAACTTCGCACTCACGTGGGTTTTAATATTTATAAAAATGGTTTATACCTTAACATTAAAACACACACAACAAAGGACAAGTGTATCCCGTCATATATGCAGCAAAGTATTGGTAAGAGCCAGATATCGATCCATGGAACACGGGCGTTATAATGTACTAAATCTTTGTCAGTATTTTACCAGATAAAAGGATAAGTGAATGATTGCTTAACTAAATTGTCTAAATTACAACTAAAATAAAAATATACTATTATCTTGTTTCACAAACAACCTAAACATGTTATTTATCAGATATGTTACAAAAGCACTTAATCAATTTTCCAATTTCGAGACAGCTAGTTACAGGGTCTGGATTTCTAGCATTATGATTCTTCGGAAAGTTAACGCGATGGTCACACGTTAACCACCTAAAATCATTCATTAGCGAGCTATTGATATTCATTCATGCGAACCTTTAAAGATAGGTTATTTACCGGGTCTGGATTCATAACCTCACTTATCGAAGAAAGCAATACCAACGGTCACAATACAGCCACGAGGATAAGCATTATGTAGATCATATAACAAACAGTTTCACCTTTACATGTCTTAAACACAAATCTACCATGTCAGCAATTTCAGACCAAAACTACTAAACAAGGATCATAAACCGCATCTAAGAACATGCAATCAACACCATATAATTCATTAGAACCCTTACGTGCAAGAAAGTATTCCTAATCAAAATAAGATATATCTTGTATAAAACCAATACCCTGGTCTGGTTTCATTGTGTAAACAAAGTCTACAAACAAGTGATTAATCAAGAAATAGTTACCATCCCACTAACCACAGATTCATTATCCAAGATAATCAAACATAATCAGGAACTCCACATCAATGAAACATTCGTTATAAGATCATGAAGATTCAAACATGAAAAAGTACTAAAGCTTCATACAAATAAGATTACAATGTAACGAATATTCAAGAAACAAGTTTATAACTATTATTACATAAACTACATTAAACATAAACTAACATCAGCTCATAACTTGCAAAATGATCAGAATACATGTTTTAAGAACAAGGAATCGAACCATAAACAAGCAAGGAATTGATGGGTTGGATCGGTTATGCTTCCACTCGATCTTTAAGCTTTAAATGGGTCTGATCAGGACTGCTTCGTAACCTAGAAATTGCCCAGAAACATGGAGAAAAACCCAACACTTGAACCAGTAGCGAATGCTGCTACTTATAGGAGATTTTCAGATCGGCACGGTCGTGCCACTGGTCGCACGGTCGTGCCACTGGTCGCACGGTCGTGTGACAGGTGTTGTCGGGTGACGTCAGTTTAGCTGATCCCAGGTCAGCTAAGTGGACTAGTGGACAAGTTGCTGGGTCATCAGATTGGCACGGTAGTGCCGCTGGTGGCATGGTAGTGCCACATCATCAGAAATGTTGGTCAGAAGCCTTGGTTAAGCCTTGGCACGGTCATGCCTCGGATGGCACGGTAGTGCGGCCTGATAAACAGTTGGCACTCCTGATCACACTGGCAGTGCTTCCGAGATCGGAGCATCGGCACGGTAGTGCCGTTAGATGGCATGGTCGTGCCATACCTGGCAGTCATCAGAATTTTGTTCTTTTTATCAGAAATGCATCAGATTTTGTCTGTTTTCATCAGAATTTTCCTTTAAGCTCTGTTTAAGACCTGAAAATATAAAAGTACCAAATTTGGCACCTAACCGTAGTATTTTCGGTCAAAAATGCTTAAAACGGAAGTGTTTTGGGGTATAAGAACATGTATAATTTAACGTATATCAAATACGCAGGTTTAATGTTTTCATCCTTCCCATGGAGGATGGAGGTACATATCCTACCCAAGGAGAATATGCAGGTTTCATTATAGTTCCTTAACCCATTCCCAAACCACCGGGAATCCCATGCCTTGTAGAAAGTGTGAACTCACCTTAGGTTAGCTCGGCAGATAAACAAAAGGTCAATCGAGCTGCTAGTGGTCAACCACGTCCTTACATGGTCACCATACAAGTTAGGTCTAGGTTCAAGTAGTGCACATAAGTTTACACATAAGCTAATAAGTTACGAGCACATAACGATCATGGCAAAACACACACATTTAACACATTAACAATAGTAGTCATGTACACATAATGTCCAACTTGTGCGACTCAGATGATTGGGCCGTTGAGCATGTGCGAGCCCAATCATCTTGTGCGAGTTGGTAAATAAAGCCCAATGACCAACTGGCCCAACCTGTTGTCCGTTCAGCACAATCTCGTGCGACCCACAATGGGTTGTGCGATTAAAAAACATACCCGGCCCATTACATCATAACCCATCAGCTTGTGCCGCCCAACAATTAAACAAACACTTTAACTTGTGCGGTCCAAATATACTTGTGCGATTCGAAATAACTTGTGCGATTGGGTTTTGGGCTATTCGGCCCAACAGCATATCATAAATTAATATATTGTGCGGCCCAACATCTTGTGCGACTCACAAGATGTTGTGCGACTGAGCTTAAAGAAGTTATACTATGTGCTTTAACTGTTGTACCCTAACATATCCTAGCTTGTGCGATTGGCTTGTGCGACTGGCCTTGTGCGATCGGTTATATCATTCCATAATTCATGCAAATTAGTTATAATCATTCAAACAGTTTCCAATTTCCTATCCATTCGATCAAATCAATACTAACAGTTTCCAACGTTTCCTTAAATCGATTAAATCAAACATTCATCCTTGAATTCATATGAACCCTAAACAATTCATCTAATCATAGCAACTCATCATCATCTACATCGAATCCAATAGTTTGGTTAACATTAATATGCAATACTCATCATGCAAACATTCCGAATACAGAAACATAATAGCCGATTACATCTAGTCGGTTCTAGATCAATATCATGCAATCCGATTCATATGAACATCATCACATAAACACTAATTCTAGATCAACACAAATCTCACAATCATCATGTAGGTTCGGTTCAATCATTTAGAAGCATCAACCAAATATACATCACTTGTACATTTGTTCAAACATTACCACAACATCAAGAATCATTCATCATTCATACGAACAACCCTAGCTATCACATAAAATCATGGCAACCATAATATCATCTATCAAACCAATAATCGTGAAACACTAACCGTGATGATAGAACAAGTTGGTTAGACCGATGGGAAGAGCTCCGAGTGGGGCTGCCGTCGGCCTTCGAAGGAAAGGAAGAGAGAGTAGGGTTTGTAGGTGTTCTTGAGTTTGCAAAATATGAGAAACAACCCCAATAATGGGTGCTTGTATGCGTATAAAAGGAGTGGGCCGAACCCATACACGGGCTGCCCTTGGTTTCGAGTACAAGGGTTGTGGGCCGAGAGTGGTGTGCCCAGAAGGGCTTGTGCGATTGGACAAGTTTTGTGCGACTAGTCATACATATACACATAATAGTTTCATATCACATAACACAACATTCCATTAAAATCACGTATCACATAATCACATATCGTTCAAACAAGTTACATCAAACACAAAGATAGGTTCTGAGGTACGAGTTGTCACAACATCTTCCACGGAGTCACAGATCTGAAAATAAGGCCCACAGATCTTATGCCCACCCGAGACCGAATTTTTGAAGTACACGTTCTCCGAAATCAATTTGGATCACGTGTTGAATGATCGAGAGAAACTTCTTCGAGCTAACTGCCGATATCTCATCCTTCTTATCTTGTTCAAAGTTTGTACGACGAAGTTTTCTCCGTTGCTAATTTCTCCACTCACCGTGAAATAGAACAGTTTCTTCATAGATTTCGTCCGGTTTCAAATTCGGTTGAGGATTACGAGTGTTCTAGACTCGTTCAAGGCATGCTTGTTTGTGCGATTTACAGTAATAAGGATGCAAGCTTGTTTGTCAAATTCGTTGCGTGCATTAATATTGAATGAACAGTCACACCCCAGCAATTTACATCCGAGACGATTCAAGTGAGTCCTATGAAGCAAGTGTCTCCTTTTCCTTCAATTTTCAAAACCTTCATTGTGAACTTGAGAATAGGAAGCTCAACAAAAGATATTGGTGGTGAAGGTTAGCTGACACTCGCCATTCTTTTGCACCTTCTGCAGACATGCATCTCTTGTAGTGGCAATTTACATCCACTAACCGTACTATTATTACATCCGAGACGATTCAAGTGAGTCCTATGAAGCAAGTGACTGTCTATTCAATTAAGAGGAATCATTGCGAAACAAGAAATCCAGATGTTTTGAAACCAAAACCTAAATTCATTGTGATAAGTGGTAAAATACACATATTTGTCCTGTGTAAAGTGTATAATTTTTGTATATGTTTTATTTATTTTTATTTAGTTTTTAGTGTATATTATATTATTTTGTGTTTTGGTAGGTGCTGGTGCAAATGGAGTGAAAACTAGTAGTATGGAAATGACCAGCCAGTTGAGTAGAGTAAAATGCCAGTGCCCAAATTAAAATTACCGCTATTTTTCTCGAGTGGATCGAGCCCGCTATCTCTATGTTTCTATTAGTGGCTGCCACATAGGGTTCGAATTTATTATTATTATGGAAGTCACGACAAAAAAATAAGAAAGGTGGTTTTTGTGAATTATGAATTGAAGTCGTTGACCAAGGTTGATTTAAGTTGACCGCTTTATCCTAAAGGCCATGTGAAATATCATTATCACAACCTGCCACCGCTGCTTTATATTCTTTGAATGAATTGAGGATGATTTCATGTTTCATAAGGCAATTGGGCCAGGCCACTTCACCTTTCAGCAAATCTCCTGAGGCCCAGACGTGAATACTTGTGTTTGAGTCCAATATGGATACCCGCATCATTACTATCTATATAAAAACGATTATTCTAAGACGGCAGAAAAGGGGGACATCGTGCAACATCAGACGGACGGCATAGGCATAGGAGGGACGCACGAAGACATCAGTAGCAACGCACGGATAGGAATCATCGGGTACGAGTTCGGGAGCATTCGGAGTGAAGCATTCGGGTTTAATCTTCCCGTCTTTTTCTCGTTTCGTTTAATTCCAACTTGTTTCATGATGAATTCTGTTATGTTTAAGATTTTTATGATGTTTGAAACCATGATTATTGGCTAAACGTTTAAGCCACCTAGACTATGATGAATGGATTGATATAAAGATTTTACCTTTTTCGTTATTTGCACGATGTTTATGGGTGATTGTGTGTAGTAAGAGGTTTGATTTAATGGTTTGATGTGTATGCGTACTTTGAATTGGTTTATTGTTATTACTTGCTTCATATGATTCTTAGTGACGGTCTATATCACAACATAGAGTCATATTAGGGTTTAGGGTTTCGGTGAGTGTCTATATCACATAAGAAAACCTTCACTCTTTAGGGAGAATCGGCCGATAACCTCTAGAAGTAAGTGGTAATAATTTACTAAGTCTTAGTGTTCTGCTAGTTCCAATACCTGGGAAGTGAGGGGCTATTGGTAGGTCTTACCCGGCGAATTGCTTTAGATAGGCCTTGGGAAAGGTTATGTCTTGGTTTACCTGTCGGTCTTATTAGTCTATCAAGTCAAATCTATTACTTCAAACTACCCTAGATCTAGGATTGGGAAAGAATAGGTCAACATTAGGGTACTTACATAATAATTAGAGGACTGGGAAGAAATCTAATAACCGGTAGGATTAACGGCCTAGGTAGTGTCACAGGTTTCTCCTTGAGAAGGGTCGAGGGGCCTCGATGGTTCTTAATAGGTTTAGTATCATACGATCCCGGTTCCATAACTCGTGCATTTAACTTAATCGGTAATCTCTTAAAAACAATCCAGGATTCTTGTCTAGGTGGTCCAGTTCTCATATAAGAAAAGTTCACAGTCATCTTTCGTCTTTAGTTTAGCTCTAGTTAATTTAGTAGTTTAACATAGATTTCATAGTTTTCCGTAACCCCCCCCCCCCCAAACAATTAAACATAGTTTGAGTCGTGTCTGTCAGTGTCTAGTCAGAGTCTAGTAAACGTGATAAATAGAGTCTCGTGGTTCGATATCCGGACTTCCTAGGTTATACTACATTGACCGGTACACTTGCCGGTTGTGTGGTTTAGGTTTTAGAGAGTCCTAGTTTATAAATTTAAAGCTTATAGTGTCTAGAATAGAGAGTCTAATTTAGGTTGTTTTTATAGTCTGTTTAGCACACATCAAGTTTTTGGCGCCGTTGCCGGGGACTCTTGGTAATTGCGTTTTTTAGCTTTGATTAGACTTAATTGACATAATCTGTGCTACTTGTCTTTTGTTTTATGTTTTCGTGGTGAGTCTTGTGAGTCTATCTGTGTTCTGTATATTGAGTCGTAGGAGTCTAATTTTTTGTGTCTTCTATTTTTTCTGAGTTTTAAATATGTGTGAAATTTGTGGAGGGCCCCATTTTACAGTTAAATGCCCACAATATGAGGGGTCCTCTTCATATTATTATGCTAACCCCTATGTGCAGCCGCAGTCATATTTTTCACAGGGGTATTCCTCGTACCAGTATGAGGAACCGTATCAGCAGCCTCAACAACAAAATTTTGGAGTAAATGAGCAGGACCAGCTGAATAGGATAATGGGGTTGTTAGCTCAACTGGTAGCTACGGATGAGACTACTCATAAAATGATTCAAGAACATGAAGTCCTGTTTCAAAATCACCAGTCTATACTCTCAGACCTTCGATGTTCAGTAGAAGAAATGTCTAGGAGATTAGATGAAGTAATAGAAACTGAGAATAAGGGCATCATTGATTTTGGTTGTGAAGAAGAGGAGACTATGATGCAAATGGCTAATTGCGGGATATTGAGAGACAGCGAGGAAGAACAAGAAGAGTGGCAAGTCTACCAGGAATCATTGGTTAAGGAAGTAGATGTTGAAGAGGAATTAGATTTAGGAGATTCCTTAGGTAGTCTGTTTGATGATGAGGCAGAAGTTGAGGTAGAGAAAAAAGTGTTAAGTTGGGAAGATGGGTTTTTAGGGGAGTTAGAAGGTTTATCAGAATCTGAACCATTAAGTGATTTAGCAAATTTAGAAGCCCTACTAGAAGGTAAACCCGAGAAAATAGGTGAACCCACACCGCACGTAGAAATTAAGTGTGGGGATCTTCCCAAGGAAGTAGAGGAAATGGTGGAAGATGAAGAACATCATAGCTGGCCCGTGGTAGGGGTAACTGAAGATTTAAGGCCACGGGAAAGGGCAAGAAAGAAAGAACCTGGAAACCGGAGATGGTTCTGGGTCGGAAGATGGGCGAAACAGAAAATGGAGCAATTAAAGTGCAAGCACGACCGCTCTTATCGTTACATGCCACGCATCCGGTCCATTCCAGGTAAGTTTAAATATTGGTGGTCTGACCCGTTTAAAATTTTCAAGTTTAAAATTTTCAAAATATTTCGTTATTCCGCCCTTAAATGTTTAACTGTTTTCGAGGATCGGGTGGAATTCAATGGGTTAGACCGGGTTCAAATCAAAGAGAAACCTCCTGATTAAGTTCAAGTATGGGGAGGTTTTGTAGAGTTTGTATTTTTGAGTCTTTTATTTTGTATATTGAGTCTTAGTTAGTAGTTTTTGAGTCGTATTTTGTTTAGAGTCGGTACTGTTTTGGGTTTTGCTTGTTTTTGTTTATGCAGGTTTGAATATGTACCACCCGTACTCAATCTCCATTCGGGTGAGTTCGAAACTGCCATATTGATAAACCCAAGCAGGCTAGGCAACGATCGCGAATGAAATGCTATACGATCGTTCGTTGGATTCAAGACTCGTACGGCTGGCACTGACTTTTGTCCTAACCAGCTAAGTCTTTTCCAACTCTCTCTGTATTTTTTTTTTATTGCTTATTTTTAGTTTCCGTCTCTGCATTGGGGACAATGCAAATCTTAAGTGTGGGGATGGGTAACTGCTTTTTAGGTTAGTTTGAGTAAAAAAAAAATTAAAAAAAAAACTTGAAAAATCAGAAAATGTCTTTCGAATAAAAAAGAAGTTTGCAATTAAAGCGGAAAGTGATAGAAAAGATGAATTTTTGCTCGGGTTCGAATAATAATAATATGAGATTATAATAAACCGAGTTTGCGTCTAGTTTGGGATATGTGGATAGGCCCGGGTTTGGTTTTAAGTCCCTTTGAGCTAATATACCTTAATTGTCGGTCTGCTAGTGGGTTTTCACCTGGGAAATATGGGAAACTAAAACCGCCAAAAATAGTATAAGGGGCACCGTTATAAGCTAAGATAGTTAGAGTTTTTTGTCATATCTCGCTGAAAAAGAAAAAAAAATAGAATAAAAGTGGGCTAGAAACTAAATGAAAGTAACACAGGTCTATGTATTCCGAGTTGGGGATAGCGACTCTACAGCCGGTTTACCTCTGGGATGTGTGAAATCGACTTGCCGAATAAAAGTACCGAAACCTATGTAATCTGTGATTGGGGATAGCGACTCTACAGTCGGAATACCGCTGGGTTAGGGAAAGCATCGTCTAGTCTCACGAATGAAAAAAAAAAAAAACAAGCAAAGAAAAAAAAAAAGAAAAAAAATAGATTTGATTTCAAACTCTCTTTATCTTGGTATAAAACAGTTAGGAAATAACCCAGTGGTTGTTCCTTTTGTCCTATAAGCTTGAGGTGGGAGTAGGTGGACTGTAGATTCTAGTGTGAGACCCTAGGTAGACTGACCGCACTTAAATTAAATTCACATGATAAGTGCTTAGGATTGGACTTGGGTTTAAAGTGGACAAGTATATTCGCAATCGCGGCTAACGCAAATCTTGGTTTTAATTAATTATACCTAATCTTTTGACCCGGGTGATTGTTTGTTTCTGATTCCGTTGCATAATTCTTTTTCGAGGACGAAAAAAGAGTAAGTGTGGGGATATTTGATAAGTGGTAAAATACACATATTTGTCCTGTGTAAAGTGTATAATTTTTGTATATGTTTTATTTATTTTTATTTAGTTTTTAGTGTATATTATATTATTTTGTGTTTTGGTAGGTGCTGGTGCAAATGGAGTGAAAACTAGTAGTATGGAAATGACCAGCCAGTTGAGTAGAGTAAAATGCCAGTGCCCAAATTAAAATTACCGCTATTTTTCTCGAGTGGATCGAGCCCGCTATCTCTATGTTTCTATTAGTGGCTGCCACATAGGGTTCGAATTTATTATTATTATGGAAGTCACGACAAAAAAATAAGAAAGGTGGTTTTTGTGAATTATGAATTGAAGTCGTTGACCAAGGTTGATTTAAGTTGACCGCTTTATCCTAAAGGCCATGTGAAATATCATTATCACAACCTGCCACCGCTGCTTTATATTCTTTGAATGAATTGAGGATGATTTCATGTTTCATAAGGCAATTGGGCCAGGCCACTTCACCTTTCAGCAAATCTCCTGAGGCCCAGACGTGAATACTTGTGTTTGAGTCCAATATGGATACCCGCATCATTACTATCTATATAAAAACGATTATTCTAAGACGGCAGAAAAGGGGGACATCGTGCAACATCAGACGGAAGGCATAGGCATAGGAGGGACGCACGAAGACATCAGTAGCAACGCACGGATAGGAATCATCGGGTACGAGTTCGGGAGCATTCGGAGTGAAGCATTCGGGTTTAATCTTCCCGTCTTTTTCTCGTTTCGTTTAATTCCAACTTGTTTCATGATGAATTCTGTTATGTTTAAGATTTTTATGATGTTTGAAACCATGATTATTGGCTAAACGTTTAAGCCACCTAGACTATGATGAATGGATTGATATAAAGATTTTACCTTTTTCGTTATTTGCACGATGTTTATGGGTGATTGTGTGTAGTAAGAGGTTTGATTTAATGGTTTGATGTGTATGCGTACTTTGAATTGGTTTATTGTTATTACTTGCTTCATATGATTCTTAGTGACGGTCTATATCACAACATAGAGTCATATTAGGGTTTAGGGTTTCGGTGAGTGTCTATATCACATAAGAAAACCTTCACTCTTTAGGGAGAATCGGCCGATAACCTCTAGAAGTAAGTGGTAATAATTTACTAAGTCTTAGTGTTCTGCTAGTTCCAATACCTGGGAAGTGAGGGGCTATTGGTAGGTCTTACCCGGCGAATTGCTTTAGATAGGCCTTGGGAAAGGTTATGTCTTGGTTTACCTGTCGGTCTTATTAGTCTATCAAGTCAAATCTATTACTTCAAACTACCCTAGATCTAGGATTGGGAAAGAATAGGTCAACATTAGGGTACTTACATAATAATTAGAGGACTGGGAAGAAATCTAATAACCGGTAGGATTAACGGCCTAGGTAGTGTCACAGGTTTCTCCTTGAGAAGGGTCGAGGGGCCTCGATGGTTCTTAATAGGTTTAGTATCATACGATCCCGGTTCCATAACTCGTGCATTTAACTTAATCGGTAATCTCTTAAAAACAATCCAGGATTCTTGTCTAGGTGGTCCAGTTCTCATATAAGAAAAGTTCACAGTCATCTTTCGTCTTTAGTTTAGCTCTAGTTAATTTAGTAGTTTAACATAGATTTCATAGTTTTCCGTAACCCCCCCCCCCAAACAATTAAACATAGTTTGAGTCGTGTCTGTCAGTGTCTAGTCAGAGTCTAGTAAACGTGATAAATAGTCTCGTGGTTCGATATCCGGACTTCCTAGGTTATACTACATTGACCGGTACACTTGCCGGTTGTGTGGTTTAGGTTTTAGAGAGTCCTAGTTTATAAATTTAAAGCTTATAGTGTCTAGAATAGAGAGTCTAATTTAGGTTGTTTTTATAGTCTGTTTAGCACACATCACATTGCAAAAAAATGAGAAAGAAGTTGGATTTTAAGGTAGTTGTAAAAGAAAATGACAGAAAGAGAGAGTGTATAAGTTAAGCTATGTGCTTGTGTGTGTCAGATACAAAAGCAACATGCAAATCTCTCTCGTTGTCGTCGTGCTCACACCCTCACGAAACGAGGTTTCATAATCATGGGACACGAAGAAATTTGATCTTGGAAGAGATCGAAGATTTGGGTACAACTTCAAGTCACGAAGATCACTCGGCAGTAGTTGATCTTGATGACTGTAATAAAACAGAACATAATTTCAGATTGTCTAGAGAAGAGTCGCATTGCCGGTGCTGGAGAGATACGATGTTGGTGGGTTTGAGGCGATTCCGGTCCAAGTTCAACGACCGACGATCAAATCGATCGTTGTTAAGCAAACAAATGAGGAAAAACAGGAAATGATCGGTTTGGTGAGACAACAACAGATAATGAACGAATTGTTGGACTTCTTCTGCTAATTGTTTTTTTTTTTAATTTTTTTTAAATCAATTTAATTCAAAAAACGCACCTGCAACTGTCGTAACGTGACGTGTTTTGCCATTATAATTCATAATGCGAAGTTTATGGTCTATACGACATGTTCCGAGTAAGTTTGGTCATACGTGTTGCCATATTACCTGATTTCGTGCGATTCTGTTTTGATTTCACTTGTAGTTCACTAATTCATTTTTCCTATCAATTGATTTCGAAAATACTTCTCGCACTCCAAAACGCCCCGTTTTACAAAACTTTAGCAATTTACATCCACTAACCGTACTGTTTGGCACTTTCAATCTTCGTTGCTTCACTAAAATTAACAATAGTTTCTGTTTGGCACCTTCAATCTCTGTTGCTTCATTAAAATTACGAAGCGGTTTCTGTTGAAAAGTTATAGATTTTTGTTTTATTTTAGAGAAAGCACACCAGGTATACAAAATCATCAATAACATTTGGTTGTGTTTTTTTTTTTTTGTTGAAAAGTTGTAGATTTTTTGTTTTATTTTTATAAAACATATATAATTTAAAGTTGATTTATAACGGTCCTTTAAAATGAGTGTACCGGTTATAGTTGATTTAGTCGTTCATAAGATACGTTTCATTATGCCATTGTTTTTAAATGTTAACCGAATTTATTCTGTTAAATTACACGAACATGTTTAATTAAAACACCGTACAATAAGTTGCGAAAGAGTCGTATGAAATAAACGCAAATAATCCAAACAAACATCGTGTAAATAAAAGATAAACTGCATAAATATATAAAAAAATCAGTTTGTATATACAAAACAAAAGTACAACTGAATGTCTAATACAAAAGTACAACTGAATCTCTAATAAAAAAAATAAAAAATAAAGCTACTGATCCTCTAGCGATGGGGACGGTGGCAGTGGATGGGGCGGCAATCCCGCGTGAGCCCGGAGCTCCATCAGCGTCTTTATAATCCACATCTGGTATTGCTCAGAACGTAGGAGGCGCCGATCGAAGTCCTGGGCCACGGCCTACGCAGCAGGAGGCAAGTCTGCAATGACGTGATGTGGGTACTGCGGAGGTGGCGGTGGTGGGACTCCCTCATTAGCGACGTGATCAACCGGAGGCGAACACGAAGAAGGCTAAACCTGAGCCTGAGCATCAGGCTCAGGCTCAGGAATACCCAAAGCCTGTCGTTGAAGTCGCTGAGCCTCCTCCTGAACAGCCCTCGGCGCTAGTTTGTCGGGCCTAAGCTCAACGACTACTTGGATAAACTCTGGCATCACCTCAGGCACCCAAACATGGTAATCCGGGTCTCGACAGCACAGGCCTTGGGGGAAGTGCGCGTCATACGCATGTTGGATACTGACGCCCGACCTAATCTAGTCGAGGGAATGGTCGGGGACAGGTTGGGGTCACTTTCGGGCACCATCCCTAAAGAGCGCACGATCGCTGTAAAGGACCTGCCGAAGAGCATACCGCGCTCCTGCCTATGATAAGCAATAGCAAAGTACTCTGCTAGGCAGGCAGCGAGCGCACACGTCCGAGGCCGCATCAGGCAGTAGAGAAAGAAAAGGTCACCCATGTTGACCTTGTCCCGGCTGAAAAACCGGGGCACGATCGAGCACGCAATGATGCGGCGGAGGTATCTGTACAGGGGGTCTCTGATGGTGCTGGCCTTTTGCGAGGATTGCCCAAAGGGCGTCATCGCAATAGAACGCCAGAAATTGATAAGGGTATGCTTGTCCAAGGTTGTAACCCCCTGCGTATAAATATCCATATCAAGCTTGGCCTTAGTGTATAAACCTGAACGGACGGCAAAGTCCCGCAGGCTCATCCCAAACTCCTGCCCGACCAGACGAAAAGTGAACTCGTGCACGACATGGTCCGGGTCCTCCACGTAATCCTCCGGATGCGACGCGTATGTAAATGAGGAAATGAACTCGACCGTAAGCTCACGATACGAGTCCTCCAACACTATCTGGAACAAGCGTGCAAACGGGCTATCCAACCCAATAATATCCCTCGCCCTCGCGGCCACTTCCACTGTCTCCAAAAGCCCCCAATCTATCCCGACATGCGCCCCTATCTCCATGGTGCGCAACTTCTTGCACCTCTTATACCTATTTGACCCCCTCGGGAACACCAGGTAAATGTGACCGTCTAGTGGACCAACGTCAGCTGGGTTATAATCCAAATCATCAACGTCCATATCCGAATCGTAATCGAAATCGGGATCCATACCTGTGTGTTAAAAAACAATTTAGTAACAAATTTAAACACAATTTTATAACAAATTTTAAAGTATTATATATTTACAACTTGTTATGGATGAATTCAAGTAATAATAAAAAGTATTATATATTTATGACCGTTTACGGATTCGACACTCGTTACAGACCTACGCGCGTTACAGACGACTTCGACTAATAATAATAATATAATATATTTACGACGTGCTGTATTTCGACGCTCATTACAGACCTAAGCGCGGTACGGACGATTTCGACTAAAAATAAAAATATTATATATTTACGACAACTTACGTTTCGACGCTAGTTACGGACCTACGCGCGTTGCAGAAGATTTCGACTAAATAATAAAAATATTATATATTTACGACGTCTTAGGTTTCGACGCTCGTTACGGACATAAGCGCGTTATGAATGACTTCGACTATATAATATAAATATTATATATTTACGACGACTTAGGTTTCGACGCTCGTTACGGACCTACGCGCGTTACGGACGATTTCGACTAAAAATATAGAAAATTATATATTTACGACGACTTACGTTTCGATGCTCGTTACAGACCTAAGCGCGTTATGGACGATTTCGACTAAAAATATAAATATTATATATCTACGACGTCTTAGGTTAAACCGTTGCGTTTAAGGCCCGTTCGCAGCCTTTATACGGCTGTAAACGCAGCCGTATAATGACTGCGAACGGGCCGTAAACGCAGCGGTTTAACTGCTGCGTTGGCAGCCCGTTTATTTTTATTTGTTAGTCGATGTCGTCATAACGAGCATATTTCCGTAACGTTTGTCGAATCCGTAATGAATCCTAAATATATAATACTTTTATTTTTTATTCATAGTCGACGTAACGAGCGAATAATAATCATTAAAAAATAATAATAATTTCGACGTCGAAGTCGTCGCAACAGAATATATGGATGGAAAGCCCGCATAGTTTGTTCAAAGTTTCTACTCTTTTATCATGTGTCATTTGTTGGACGGAATATATGGATGGAACGCCCGCATAGTTTGTTCAAAGTTTCTACGACGAAGTTTTCTCCGTCGCTAACTTCTCCACTCACCGTGAAATCGAACAAGTTATAAGCACCAGCAGCAGCAACAACACACCCACTTTTCCGACCACCCCATCATCGGTATGCGATCACTAATGTTCAATTTGTTTTTTTATAATTTTACAGACGATTTAGAGAAACGGGGAATACGTTACAAGATTCTTCGAGAATTAGAAAATGAGAAAATACGGAACGAGATTCATCACCTATAACATTGTCGATAAACGTTGATCGGAACACGCCGCTTAAATCTCAGTTATGTGTCATTGCATTATGACAATACGGACAAGGGTGCTGGTCTTTTCTCCCACTGTGCAAACTTGAAGAATCTCACCATAACACATTGTAGACTGGTGGGCTTGAATGGTTTTAATATATTTCATCTTGGACTATCTAGTCTAACACTTGAAATGGATATGATCGTGTAAAGATCTTTATCTATCATGTCATCGACCAACTGCTCGAAATTCGTTTCGTTTCTCGGGTTCGCTTTCGACACAACACACCAAAAAATAAACTTCAAAAATTCAGTGCTTTGATACGCATCGTATAGGCCTATACGATGCGTATTAAGCTCGCCGCCAGACAACACCTGCACCTATCAGTCTGCCAAGTCTTTTACTTTATTCAATACGCATTGTATATGCCTATACGATGCGTATTGAATTGGAAAAGTGTGTTGATAGATGGGTTGGGTGTGCCAGATGCATGAAATGAGGGTCGAAGCGACGCGCTTTGGCCAAAGCGCCGCGCTTAGGTTTCAAACGTACCACTTTCTCCGACACCGTACAGAATATAAAATCCCATCAAGTCTCATCACCCTTTGTTTGTAGATCGCACCCTAAACGTCCCGTTTTGGCCAAAGCGGGGCGCTTCAACTGACATCGTACACCATCACATCACCAATTGTCTGGAAAGCAGGCCAAAACGCCCCGCTTTGGCCAAAGCAGGGCGCTTTAGGGGGGTGTTGAAATAAGGTTTGGGGTGTGTGAATATCAAGGTCCAAGATACAAAAAGGGATAAGGATAACACAGGATAAAGAGCATCCAAGGATAGTACCCTTGCCCTGAACAGTTAAATCTGGATAACACATGGTAAAGGGCATCCAAGGATAGTACCCTTGCCCTGATCAATCAAAACTTGCCATGTCAAAAATTTTAAAAACTACCATTTAGCCATAAAACACTGACGGCATCTTACCCCTGACATAAACTCTTTTTTTTGTTTTAATTAATTAAACATTAAAATAATTTGACTTAAAACTTAAACATTACATCATTCAACATAAAAATTAAACAAACATTCTTATAATTTGTCATGCCGAAACGTGTTCAAAGTCACAGCCGTACGTATGTTTGTAGTCGACGAGGGCCACTTCAATCACGTCCTCTTCCGTGAGCTCATTATCGGGATTTTCCACATTGTTGGACACCACATCAAATCTTGCACTTTTCAAACGGATATTCGTGAAACGTGAATTAAGTTCATCCGCGATTCGATTGGTCTCACCAACATAAATACAAAAAGGTTGAAAACCCTGTTCCAAAACGAAGCCCTTAAATTAGGAGGCACTCCCTTGTGTAGTATCATCATATGAAACATTTTTACTATTTTAAAAGTTTTAACACAAACTAATGATTAAAAAAGATACGGTCATACCGCCAAAGTGCCAAAACCGAAGTGTAAACTTAGGTAAAACCTGTTGGTCAGCTACCAACCCACCCACTCCAACCGGTTCGATTTGTTGTTTCTTAAAATCATAATTAATGTTTCGGCTCATATTTTTTTTGTCAAAATTTAGTTGGAACAGGCTAGGAACATCCATGATTTCATAGTCTATATTAATCATATGGTTTAGTATATGCTAAATATTTCTATTCTAGGGCTATTCATGAGCCGAGCCGAGCCGAGCTGAGCTAGGACAAGCTCGGGCTCGGCTCGATTATAAACCAAGCTGGCTCGGCTCAGATTCAAAACCGAGATAAAAATCAAAGCTCAGGCTCGGCTTGGTTTTAAACCGAGCTGGCTTGGCTCGGGTCGGCTTGATTTAGCTCGATTTTAAAAATAAAAATTAGTACATAGCTCTAAAATATAATTAGTCTAGAATATTATTCAAAAGAACATATTTCAAGTAAGTTTAACCTAATACATCACAAGCCAAAATCAAGTTAAACAACACAAAATAAGTTTTAAACTTCGACGAAATACAATATTAGTTCATTAGCATGTAATCAACCTTTAAATAAGTCATAAATATCAATAACAAACCTAAATACATGTAAATAATAATTAGTTTTTTGTAATATATTATAATGCATATAGGGTAGAGTTATTGTAAAAAGAGTGTGTTTTGTGAGAAGTGTAGGAAGGAATCTACACCCATTGATCTATAATATAATGGTTGAGATTATAATAGCAAAATTGTAAATAGTGTTTACCATTAAAATAATTAATTTTCTATATTAAGGGTATAAAGATATATTTAATATTTTTAAATTCAAAAACTCACATGCAAATTCCCCCAGTCTTTTTTAAACGTCAATAACTTTTTTACGTAACTTTTTTTTCAAAAAAAAATTACACCATAATAACGAGAGTTTTTTATCTTTAATATCAGTACCATATTGCTATACTTATATAGATAAAAAAAGATTTACGTTTCGATCGTATTTTTAGTCCATGGTGTTTTGTCTATGTTGTTTTAATTGTATAGTGATTCAAGGTGTTGTGTTTTACAGAAAAACACCATGAACGTATATAAGACACCATAACATTGCAAATACAATTTACATTCAGTTTTGTTTTCTATTCAATTTTGTTTTCTATGGTGTTTTATTTTACAAGACACTATAATATGTTTTGAATTCCTAAAATAAAACACCATAGAAAACAAGACTGAAAGATTGAATGTAAATGGTATTTGCAATGTTATGGTGTTTTATATAGTTCATGGTGTTTTACTGTAAAACACAACGCATTGAATCACTATACAATTAAAACAACATAAAGAACACCATATGGACTAAAACATCCGATTAAAACGTAATTTTTTTTCTCTATATAAGTATAGCAATATGTTGCTTATACTACAGATAAAAAAACGCTCGTTATTATGGTTTAATTTTTTTTAAAGTTACGTATAAAAAGTTATTGACGTTTAAAAACGACGGAGGGAACTTGCATGTGCATTGCATGTGAGTTTTTGAATTTTATCTTTAATTAAGTTTTTTTATTAAATTACTTATTTGCCCTTATCCTAATAAATTAAATAATGACATGTGTGCTCATCATGTTCTTTCTTATAATTCTCACAAATTTCATCTTTTTTACAAGATCCTAAACCAACGTATATATAAATAAAATATATTATAAATAAAATGATCCGAGCTAACAAGCGAACCAAACCGAGCCAATCCGGCTCGTTACGAGCCAAGCCAAGCCGAGCTAGACTCACTTTCTAACCGAGCCGAGCCGGCTCGGCTCACTTTCAAACCGAGCTGTATCAAGCGAGCCTTTTCCGAGTTAAGTCCAAGCGGGCTCCGAGCCATGAGCTTTCTGAACAACCCTAATATATTCGTTATATGTTTGCAAATATAAAAATAATAAAATTAACAATTTTTTTATTATAAAAGTGGCGTAGGCATGCCTTAATAATTTTTAAGTAAAGGTTGAGATTTTGTGAAAATGTGAAGCAAGTTTTGTTAAAAAGAATGATATGGATGTCTTTCCAACCCCCACTCTCACACATCATGATTTCATGCACCCAAATCTTTTGAGGGGTTGCTTAACACACACACCGGTTTAAATGAAAACAATTAATTTGATTATTTGTTTGTTTAGGCCGACCTGGAAAACATAATCTAATTATTGAAAATAAAGTGTAATATAAGATTAAATGATGGAGATCCATATAAGATTAATAAGTCATACATGATGGAAAATCAAATCATTTGTACAAAATAAGCTAAACTAATATATACTTCTATAAAAGTTCCAACATTTATGAACATTTTGGTTAAAACAAGATTTGTTTGTGATATCTTAAGACATATTCAACCTAACTCCACATGCAAAACATAATTCCCAACCTTTTTTTTTCTAAAGATAAGTATTTTAATTTGTAAGCACCTTTAGGCTGGGTGGTATGGGCGTTATTGCCCCTCCACCTCAACCCCCCTCCCCCAGTTCCCTAGACGCCATTAGGGGACATTATTGAATGTTTGCGGGTGCAATAACACGAGATGTTTGTGGGGCCAGGTGAATATTAAAATTAATAAAGGGGCGTCATTGACCTTTTGGGAACTTTATCTCATTTCTTAGTTGTTAAAGAGGGGGGAGCCATTAGTTGACGTGGCGTAATGTGTCTTAGGTGGCACAATAAAACCCCTAGGGGCTGCATTCCATACTATCCAGTCTTAGTATTTTTTTTACTTTGGTACACTAAGCAATCACACAAATTATGTACCAAAGTTCTACAAGTCAAAATGGATGTTATAAGATAAAACTGTATTGGTACTTAGAAATAAGCCTTAACTGTGTTTTGTACAAAGAGAAATTACTAGTTTTGCAAGACCAAGTGATGATCAGTTCTGTTTTATACATAATGGAAAACATGAAAACATACCTTTGATTGCAACAGACAGGCCAACAGAGAATCCAGATGGAGACGGAGCAATAGTGTTTGACATGATTGTCATCTTGGTCCGGTTCCTCCTTAGGGTGCAATCTAATGATGGTGATGAAGAAAATCGATAAAGGGTAATCGGCTATGGAGAGGAGGCGATTTGATGTTATGAGTAATTAGGTTATCTTGAAGTCTAACCCTTTAACCTCTACATTAGTCACCTTATATATGCACCAAAGAGGAAACCCTAATTAGTTAATAAGGGTAATAAGGCCCATCAACAATTACCAACTAATTATTTAATAGGTTGTTATATATTTTGATCTATATAATGTAAATGATTATAATGGCTACTAGATTAAATACAACATAATATATTTAATCTTACATTCTCCCACTTACCTGAGTAATCATTTACTATGAGTATTAGATAAGCCTGATCAGGAGTTAAAACTCATTTTAGCCTTAAACAAGAACTATAGCAGAGAATTACAGCCGTTGAATCATCATGCGACTCAGGACCCCCATTAGTCATACTATAGCCTTAATTTAAAACCTAATCGTTATGATCAAAATACGCATAAGCCCTTTGTTTGATTTGTAACTTTATTTGCCTATATGCCATTATACCGGTTTAACATATTCTTATAGACATACAAAATCAAACTGGTGAGGAAAATTAACTAATACTTAGTCATTCATAGTACGATATGCAGTTGCGCACGGCCATCAATTAATACCCGTCTATGAGCTCTCTTAATAAGACTTATGGGTAATAGCCCTTCAGTTATAGGATCCTTAAGCATATCATGAATGTTTTCGATACAAAGACTTAGTTTCCTCAATTCGTTCATAAACGAATAATTAATTTGTGTATTGAAATTTAATGCAGCACCTCTCAAACTGTTACTGTTCAAGGAGTCATGGTAGCTGACTTTATCACAATAAGTCTTCAATGTATAATTTATATGGAGTTAATAAACTTTGTCCGCTGATAAATTTCCAACAACATTTAGTGACTATATTATGTCGTTATAACTTAGGTTGTTATTATCAGTCCATTATGACTCCTCCATGAGATAGGTTTTGTCTGCTGACATGAAGATATACCCTACATTACATTTTGTCATCTTTGAATATTACAAAGTTAGAGCAATCAACCGGTTTTAGTTCTCACTTCTTCTTCAAATTATAGCCTCTCGTTTCTTTTAAAGATATTGTAATACTCCATTAGATGCTTCACATTAATCTAGACATATCTAGTATGTTGCAATGTGAGTAATATCTAAACGAGTATAGACTTAAACTTACATAAGGCTTCTAACTAATGAAGCGTAAGGAAATAATCTCATTTATCCTATTATCCTCTAAAGGAGAGCAGTATTATTTGTTACATATATAAGGACCCATTTAATGTTAAACTTATGGAATGGAACTAATGTCCCATTGGGTCTATCTCGGCATGTTATGATATCTATCCCGTAAGAGATATCTCTGAGATCTATTATATCAAAGTTTGTGTTAACAATGCTTTGACTTATGTAACATATACTTGTCAAAAGAATATCATCTATATAGACAAGTTTAATTTAGTTGCTCCCACTCATTTTGAGGTAGGTACATTAATTCACTTGATTCTTGATGAAAATAATTGCTTTAAGATTTCATCACATTATGATGTTTGCATTAAACCCATACATGGATTTTATTGGCTTACAAATAAAGTGTTCTTTAACCTTCAGTTTGAATCTTTCAGGTTGTTTATGAACATGTAAATATGACAGCCATTTGTTAGGGAAAATTGTTTTTAATGTTCATCTAATATAGTTTTAAACTATTATAAGCTACTAGAACAGTGATGATCCTTAAAGAAATCTTTGATAATTTATCTCTTCCTGAGTATACCCTTTGACAATCAATCATGCTTCTTCGTGTCTTAACGCTTATATTAGGATTTGGTTTAGTTATGAACACTCTTAGGTAATTCAATCAAATCCCAAACGTTATTCGAACACATAAAATCAATTTTACTAGAAAACTGTTTTATTCCATTTAGAAGATTAATTGACTCTAATGGCTTAATTAGAAGAGATAGGATCAGTAAACTTTTCCAAAATTCATTTCAACTTCAGTTAGGGAGGTTATGTAATCATCAAAGTTAGTAGGTTTTTAAACCTAGATGACCTCCTGAGTTGATTATTGGGTTTTAAAAGTTTCAGTTTTATGGATTAGCTCTTGGTTAGGTTGCTATCATTTTCAGGATGTTGGTGCAGTATGGTGTACAAGATGTGTAATCGGAGTTAAATTCGGAGTGAAATTTAATGACACTCTTCCCCCCGCCTCTTGTATTCCTTGCAAGTCATGATAAGGACTTTTACTGCTCCCACTGACCTTAGAAATCTTTAGGAACTCAGCATGCTTAGGGTCAATATTTAACGACCAACAAATTCTAATAGAGAAAAAACAAATTAATGACGTTAGTCGTTGTAGTTTCTCTTGTTGAGGATTATGTTAGTTTAGGTTAGAAATCTAAGTGTGCCCACAATTAAGCAACAATGAAACTTTTGTAAGAGTAGCATTAGATTTTAAGGAGACAAGTTTTGATGGAACAATGTCGTGATGGAGCGGTGTCTTGTACAAGAGGTGTAAATTGAAGTAATATAAAGTTTTCACTCCCCCACCTCGTGCAACTATTGCAAGTTATTATTAAGACACTTAATGCTCCCACTGATCTTTAATATCTCTAGAAATGCTACAAGAGAAGTTTCAATGAGGTACGTGACGTGGGAACCTATCATATATATGTTAGAATTTATTTGATTCCCTTAATGTCCAGATGTCATAAGAAAAACTCAGGGACAAATCTGATAGAAATCTTATTAAGTATATATGAATAGATTTCTTCTAAGACCGTGGGCCATATGCGACAAAATTTAGATACAAGTAAATAGTCTTTAAATGATAAATGAATCATGTCTGAATATTCTAAGTTCCACGAATGTCAATGAATGACTTATGATGGACCCATACTTATTCCTTAAGCCAAGTCATATTTTAGGGCTTTAACATCATGATTTAAAATCACTTAGAATGAGATCAGATGAAAAAAAATCATCCTCATTAACCATGTCATGATTTCTCATGAATTTCGGTTATAATGGATGGAATTTATAGGTCTCATTTTCCTTTTGTCAAATTCTCATTTGCATGATAACAAAAGTTGTGAAAATGTAAGGTATCATCTAGTTTCATCTTAGTAATGTTTCTATCCATATATTTAGAACAAATAAAATGAGAGTTTAAGGTAAGTGTGACTTTATGTTGGCTATGCAAACCTCACAACCTTCATAACATTGCTTAATTATGATACTACATTCTGACTAATCTTCAGAATGCATATAAGGTATCGAAAAAACGTTGTTAGAAGACTGTTTATTATGGTTCTTATAGCCTTAAATTTTTTTATTTTTTCACTAACTCTCATGTTAGTTATTTGTCGAGTTCTGGTAAGGAAACATATGGAACTAGAGTCAACTAATCATGTGTTAATAGGAATATTAAAGTTAACAGACTCAAATTTCTTTAGTAAGTGACTACCTAATTAACTTATCCAACTGTTCTTTTGAATAATGGATAGTCTCGTTGTTTATGCCTAGTCTAATGGCATAATTATGCAGTGAGATTCTCCCTTGAAGAACCTTAGAGTTGGAATTTTGTACTTGTATTTTGACTATGGACCTTAGAACAATCCTCTTTTAGGGTGTTAATGGTTGTAAGGTGAATAACATCCTATTTTCCAGTTTCGAACATTTATTTCTTTGTACATATGTTGCTTGTCAACACACTCATTATACTTTGGTATTTTTGAGTGTTATAGTGTCACACCCCGGATTTCCACGTGTCACCGGTGGGCCCGGTGGGGGAGTATCGTGACGTGGTTGGCAACATAATAGTCAAACAACACAATATTTAAATGCACAGCGGAAGCAATATATAGATTTAATTCAACCAAACGATATTGTAATATGAAGTATCACAAGTAGTCGAATATAATCCACAGGTAGATCAAATAAAATAAAAAGGAAACAAATGTTCAACAGATATGACATCCAAGCTGGCGAGACTTAATGTGGATGCTAGGAGACAGGCCAGCCTATTTCGCGTAGTACCTGCGCTCAATCTTTTTAAGAAAATACGTCAGTTTACACTGGTAAATACAATCAACCGACTCATTTTGAAAAGAGTTTAAGAAATGCATTTAAGGCACAAGGCACAAATATTTTATAACTTGGGATAATTATTTAATATATAAACTTGTAAAGGATTTACATGTTCCTTATGCGTTCAGTAGCCCGGATCGAGCCGGGTTAAAGATCAATTAACACACCACTTAAATTATGAGACACTACAGGTGTACGCCTACACCAGAGTGCTAAGGTCGTGGCCATTTCGTAAAATGATGCCAGGGATATCCGGGACACGGTCATTAACCCCCCAAAGGCTTTAAGCAACAAAACAAATTAAACGGAGACATCTCAATAATTTAACCATAATAAGATTAAATATTCAACGCCCGACCAAGCGGTATTTTATATACCTTACCCAAGCCCGTATAGGGAAATAAGTTAAAAGTATTTACCTGAGCAAGTATAGTTCAAAATCAGCGAGTGCGGGTATCTTTTACTGGTTCTCCTAATCTGGAACGAAGGTTTATAATAACCTATTAGAATCCTAACGGGTCTTTAGTTAAGCTTACGCTTAGACCGGTTAGTTTTAAAGATACGGTTCGTACGCACGATTAAGCGAAGACCGGATAGAATGTGATTTAGACCCGACAAGTTTGAAGACTTGTTTAATATGGGTATATGATACACATTCTAGATTTTGAGAATAAACCGATAAGGTTTGACCCGTTTCGGCTAATTTATGTAAACTAGTTACATAAACCGAACCGAACGCGCATATAGCGTAACGGGTATCCGTAAGAGTCCTAAACAGGTTCCCTAAATTAATACACCTTAAATAAGTTGTGATATCAGTAGGATATCACCCATGATGCCCAAAACGAGTTTAATCTCTTAATAAGCCCCGTAGGGGTATTTTGGTCATTTTAAAGATTATAAAAGGATTAAATTAGGTTTCTATGAACCGGGTCTGATTACATCAGTAAAATAGCTTATATTAACAGGTTATAACATTTGGTTATAAGTCTTATTTGTTAAAATAGTTTTAAACCCAAACTATGCGTATAATACGCGTATAAAGCCGTTTTAAGCGACGTACGGTTTAAAATAGAATTCTGAGTTTCCAGGTCAGTTTAATAGGCTCAAAATACTATAATTATTATTTAAAATCAGTAGCAATTGGATTGGCGCCATTTGGATTTGTAAAACTCGTTTTATGGCCTAAAAGGGTATATTCGGTATTAACCGAATTAAGGCGCTAATCCAAGCTTATGATCAGTTTAAAAATAATTAAAAATCTTCAAAAATCCCAAAATATTATATTACATCAGTGAGTAAAAGGTTTGGTGTCAAAAATTGGGTTTAGATAGGCTTTACGCTAATGACGTCATTTATGTATTAAGAATCGCCATAATTACATCATTAAGCATAAGTCCTAATCTAGACCTCCGATTATCGTGAAATTTTCGGGACATGCATAATAATCAATAACTAAGATTATGGCATTTCCACTTTTCCCAAAATCTCGTTTTATGGTCATAAGGGCATTACGGTCACTATTTAGGCGATTAACGGAAACATCGGACGATTAGGGATTTGAGTGGTATAAACGCAGAGGTTTATACACACGTGTATCTAGGTCCTAAAGGAACCTTAAGGCATGTCTAAACCTATAAGAATCGGGTCAGAACTGAGGTCAACGCAAAAGTCAAACTTTTGCGTCTTTCGGCTCCGAATCGGTTCTAAATAGAAAGTTGTCGAATCAAACAAGCGTAGACAAGTTTTTATACTTATTTTCAGTTTATATGAGTGTTAAAACAGATTACACGCCCTTCGTATCATTAAATATGCGATTATCATTTCTGTTGACTTTTTCGAATAAGGTTTGACTCGACGAACGCTATAGTTAGGATCAAAATCAGTGAGTGCCCTTTTAGGGTTTTAATACTCATATAATTACCAACTCGGAACAACTTTCGTTTCGATAAATCTCTGGATCGTTTGTGATTTATCACTAAATCAAACCGTAGTTACGACGGTTTGATTTCTAGGCTAAATAAGCATCAAAACTGAATTGAGAAGGGATAGACACACTTACACGTGATTAATGGATGTTATGGAATGCTTGGTATCAGCTTGAAAGGCTCAGAAAATGATCAGGAATGAAGTGTGCACATATGTTGCAACTTTGTGATATTTAGGGACTTTTGATCTTACTAGATGATTGACAAATGGGTCCAGGGTTGTTATGGGATGATCACATGTGTCCTACAAGGCTACAAACCAGTATAGCAAGCCCCTTGTTTCGAAAACTAGACATTTAAGTCGGTTACACAACAACAGGCAGCTGTCTGTTGGTTTTTCGCAACTGGGCACCCCCATGCGCATCGTAGGGGTTTAAGCCCTGCGATGCGCAGGGCATCATACGATGCGCAGCAACATGTTGCCTACGGTGCGCAAGCCTACAATC
Organism: Helianthus tuberosus; assembly: GCA_030545235.1. NCBI lineage: Eukaryota > Viridiplantae > Streptophyta > Magnoliopsida > Asterales > Asteraceae > Helianthus > Helianthus tuberosus. Next base: position 79,284,915 of record CM060372.1, on the reverse strand, counting down.
AGTCTTCTTTAATTTGCAATTTAGTCCCTGGTCCCCCGTAACATCGCTTTCACATCCCAATCTTGCATATGAAGCTTTGATATTTAATATTTGGGGCTTTAAGACTTATACCCACTTTGTTAAGTCCTCGGGTAACTTTGTGATCACCCGAAAAGCCCTAACTTTCAACGTTGACACTTATAACCCCCGTACACGAATTTTGTCACAACTTGCTCATACGATATCGAAACTCCATGAAATTTTTGTGGTACATTCTAGTGAGCATAAATAATCGTTACAAAGCTTCGGGTTTGTCAAAAGGTCACTCAGAGGTATAATTTAAACATGTTGGCACATTTAACCCCCGTAGTTTGTAATCTCTCACCTTCTTTCACAATTCGCCTCGTATGATCCATGATCTATTCGTTTAAGGTTATAAACATCATGTAGGGTTATTGCAAAGTGTAATTATTCATTGTTGACACTTTGAACCCTTCTACTTACACAGTTTCACTGTTTGTCAACTTTGGTCCTCCAAGAGAAATCTTTCACACGTTCAAACATTATGACACGTGTCAAGACCTTATAGGACGTAAATTTTCGAGGTGTTACATCCTCACCCCCTTAAAATAAATCTCGACCCGAGATTTACTGAAACAAGTAAGGGTACTTTTCTTTCATCGTGGATTCAACTTCCCACGTGAATTCGGGACCTCTTCGGGCATCCCATTTGACCTTTACAAAAGGTATATGCTTCCTTCGAAGCTTCCTCACCTGTCGATCTTCGATCGACAAAGGTTTTTCCACAAATTTCAAGCTCTCATCGATATGCACATCTGTATAGGGTATAATCACTGATTCGTCAGCGGAGTCAGCGAAACACTTCTTCAGATTGCAGATGTGGAACACATTGTGTATACTACTGAGCTCTTCAGGTAAGTTTAACTTGTAGGCAACTGACCCGATACGTTCGATAACCTCGAAAGGTCCTATGTATCTCGGGCTTAGCTTACCTTTCTTACCAAATCGCATCACCCCCTTCCAGGGTGACACTTTAAGTAGGACTTTGTCACCTACTTCGAAGTGAAAATCCTTACGATTTGGATCAGCATAAATCTTCTGCCTATTCCGGGTAGCCTGGAGATTGTTACGAATCTGGACAATCTTGTCCGTCGTTTCGAACACGATCTCTGGTCCTGATAACTGGACTTCTCCAACTTCCGCCCAACAAACAGGCGATCTACACTTTCTACCGTATAATGCCTCAAAAGGCGCAGCCTTGATGCTGGTATGGTAGCTATTGTTGTAGGAGAATTCGATCAATGGCAGGTTCTTATCCCAGCTACCTCCCAAGTCGATTGCACATGCACGTAGCATGTCTTCTAACGTTTGAATAGTACGCTCACTCTGACCGTCTGTCTGTGGATGGTAAGCCGTACTAAAGTTCAAACGTGTGCCCAAAGATTGTTGGAAGCTTTTCCAAAAATGCGACGTGTACCTAGTATCTCGGTCAGAGATAATAGCTACAGGTATGCCATGTAAGGCTACAATCTTATCAACGTACAGTTGGGCTAACATATCGGAGCTGTAAGTCTCCTTGATGGGTAGGAAATGTGCTGACTTAGTCAGTCGGTCGACTATCACCCAGATGGTGTCATTTCCTTTCCTTGTCTTGGGTAACTTGGTGATAAAATCCATAGTTACCATTTCCCATTTCCAAGTAGGAAGTTCAGGTTGTTGCAGTAAACCTGACGGTTTTTGATGTTCTGCCTTGACTTGCGCACACGTCAAGCATTTAGCTACATAGGTAGCTACAGACTTCTTCAAGCCTATCCACCAATAATTTGCTCTAAGATCCTGGTACATTTTATCAGCTCCAGGATGAACAGAATATTTAGAGCTGTGGGCTTCCTGGAGGATAACATCTCGGAGTCCTCCATAAACTGGAACCCATATACGTCCATTCAATCTAAGAATTCCATCCTTACTAAGAGATAACTGCTCCTCAGTTACTCCGAGCTTTTCGTTAGGATAGTTAGCTTCCAACACAGCTTCCTTCTGTGCAGCTAACAACCTTTCCATCAAGCTGTTCTTTAATTCCATGCTCTTGGCATTGATTCGGATGGGTTTCACCCTTTCTTTCCGACTCAAGGCATCGGCGACTACATTCGCCTTGCCGGGATGGTATCTTATTTCACAATCGTAATCATTAAGAGTTTCCATCCAACGGCGTTGCCTCATGTTCAAGTCCTTCTGGTTGAACAGATGTTGAAGGCTCTTGTGATCTGAATAGATCACACATTTGATTCCATATAAGTAGTGCCTCCACAGTTTTAGTGCGAATACAACGGCACCCAACTCTAGGTCGTGGGTGGTGTAATTCTTTTCGTGCACCTTTAACTGACGTGAAGCATAGGCAATGACTTTGCCTTTCTGCATAAGCACACATCCCATCCCGGTGTGTGATGCATCACAATAAACTACAAACTCCTCTATTCCGTCAGGCAATGTCAACACTGGAGCATTGCTCAACTTTTGTTTCAGAATATCAAAGGATTCCTGCTGCTTAGGACCCCAGTCAAACTTAATCTTCTTACGTGTCAGCGAAGTCAGGGGTGCAGCAATCCTTGAAAAGTTCTCTATGAATCGCCTATAGTATCCTGCCAAACCTAGGAAGCTACGAATTTCTGTAGGCGTCTTTGGCTCATGCCAATTCATGACAGCTTCAACTTTAGCGGGATCTACTTGGATGCCCTGCTCACTAACAACATGTCCAAGAAATTGGACTGCTCGAAGCCAGAATTCACACTTTGAGAACTTGGCATAGAGCTTCTCTTTATGAAGTAGTTCCAAAATACAGTGAAGATGCTTCTCGTGGTCAGCTTGGTTCTTTGAGTAGATGAGGATATCATCGATGAAAACGATGACAAATTTATCCATGTAAGGCTTACAGACGCGATTCATGAGATCCATGAATGCGGCTGGTGCATTTGTGAGCCCAAAAGGCATCACTAGGAACTCGTAATGACCATAGCGAGTCCTAAATGCAGTCTTGTGCACATCTTCATCTCTAACCTTCAATTGATGGTAGCCTGACCTCAAGTCAATCTTTGAGAAGAAACTTGCCCCTTGAAGTTGATCGAACAGATCGTCGATTCTGGGCAAAGGATACCTATTCTTGATAGTAACCTTATTAAGCTCGCGGTAGTCGATGCACAGACGCATCGATCCATCCTTCTTCTTGACGAATAAAACTGGTGCTCCCCAAGGAGACGAACTAGGTTTGATGAAACCTTTGGCTAGAAGATCATCTAGCTGCGTCCTCAGTTCCTTCATCTCCGTTGGTGCCAACCTATAAGGCGCCCTTGCAACTGGTGCTGATCCAGGAATAATGTCAATTCTGAATTCCACTTGCCTATCTGGTGGCAAACCAGGTAGTTCTTCAGGAAATACTTCGGGGTATTCAGAAATGACTGGGATCTCTCCAATCTTGGGTTTCGGTTCATCAATAATCACTTGTGCCATGTAGATGACACAACCCTTCTTCAAACACTTTGAGTCTTTGAGTATTGACATCTTCTCGGGCAGCCCATACTGGGTATCTCCCTGAATAGTAAGTGATTCACCAGACGAAGTCTTGATCCTCACTTGCTTCTTATTGCAAATAATCTGGGCCTGGTTATGAGATAACCAGTCCATACCCAACACTATGTCGAAACCGGCTAGTTTTAAAGGAAGTAGGGATAAAGGAAAAGAGTGATTCCTAATGGATATGAAACATCCATCTAATAAGGTTGAAGCGGTTTCTATTGTGCCATCGGCTAGTTCCACCTCATACTTCACACTTAAAGTTCTAACAGGTAGTTTTAACAATTCACAAAACTTATTATCTACAAACGACTTATCAGCGCCCGAATCAAATAACACTCTCGCATAAACATCATTTACGAGAAAGGTACCTGTTATCACGTTGTCGTCCTTGACGGCTTCCTTTGCATCCATTCTGAAGACCCTTGCATTGGTCTTCCTAGCCTCTTCCGGCTTCTTGGCATATTTTGGGCAATTGCTCTTGATGTGCCCTTTTTCATTGCAACCATAGCAAGTTGCATCCTTTATTTTCTTGCAATCCACGGTTTTGTGTTCCCTGGATTTGCATAAACCACAAGCAAAAGGCTTCGATTGTGATTGAGAGTTGGATTCAAACCTGCACTTGCCAAAGTGCTGCCTCTTGCAGATTTTACATTTGGGTTTTTCACCCGACTGCTGGCCATCCCTTCTAAAACCTGACCCTTTCTTCTGGTCATTGTTTCCTTTCTGCTTCTTGTCTGTACGACGTGAGTTGTCATCCTCACGCTTCCTCTTTTCGGTGTCACTTTTCCTCTGTGACCTTTGCCTAACAGCATCCAAGGTAAGGGACAATGAAATGTCCGTTACTGACCGAAAAGTAGTTGGTCTCGAGGCCTTCACATTCGCCTTGATCTCCGGTTCCAACCCTCCAATGAAACGAGCTATACGTTTAGGCTCCGGAGTTACCAAGTAAGGAACCAACCTCGACAAAGTGTTGAAACTGGTTAGGTAGGCCTGACAGTCAAGGTTCTTCATGACCAGCGCCAGGAAGTCAGATTCAATTCTCTCAACCTCATGTTGAGGGCAGAAATTTTCTTTGATTTGTGCCATGAACTGCTCCCAGGTCATGTTGTATAATGGAACCTTTCCTGTAGCCTGGATCAATGATCTCCACCAGGCTAGGGCTTCTCCTTTGAACGACTGTGAGACAAACTTCACAATATCCCTTTCATGGCAACCACTAATATCCACCACAGTATCCATTTCATCCATCCACGTCATGCAATCAACAGCTCCTTTTTCCCCATTGAAGTCTCTGGGTTTGCACGAGACAAAGTACTTATATGTGCAACCCCTATTACGAGGTTCTTGGTTCCGCACGACTCTTTGGGATCGATTACTCCTTTGATTCGAGGAGTGGTGAGTATTACTGTTGTGGGCAGTGTGGGTCCTGGAGGGTGTTCTAGTGTGTGATGCAGAATGGGTCCTCGTATGGGTACCACTTGATCCATGGTGCTGTCTACCCATAGCTATATTAACCGCATTATTTATCATAGCTTGCAACTCTGGACCTGCTACGTTAACTTGGGCATTTTCATTCACTATCCCTGGGTGACTGTTGACCTCGTTTGAGTCTGCCATGTATCTAGAACTGTCACATATCGATAACAATTCATTGGTGAGTTTATTATAAAATTGTCTTTTATGGCAATTTGTTAACCGTGGTAAACTTAGACCAAATATGGTTAATTTATTACTCACATAAATTTAGGATTTCTAATATAATTTATCCTAATTATAAAACAATAATAGTTTTATTAGCACATAAGGCCTAGTCACAGGGACAATTTAAATTATAAGCTATGAATTCAAAGAATCAAGGCTTTTTAAGGTTTGAACCTAGTTCATTACCTTTATCAGACAGGGAGTCATAGCTACCACTGTATTTTGGCTCATGTAGAAATGAGCAAGGCCCGTAGGCACTATATTACCACGTATGGTTAAAATATGATCATCTTAATTGATGATGTAAACCCAGGATTCAGAGATCATTAAACTGGGTTAGGAATCTTTTGAAGAATCCTTAATAACGTGTGTGATTTCCAACGAATCACATCTGTCGGGAGTGTTAACATGTTTTCAGATGTTAACTGAGATACGAATCTTTTAAACAGGTCTTACCACCTTGGCCAGGTCTTTATAATGACACTCAGGCTAGGTTTCACACTTAAGATTCTTAATTGATGATTTGAATCTTTTTAACAGGTCTTACCATCTTGGCCCGGTCTTATAATTGACCCGTAGGCTAGGTTTCACACTTAAGATTCTTAATTTATAATTAACGCAGAACAATTTTAAATTGAGGTGTTCATATGGATCTAAATCTAATTATGGAACTACCATCTTGGCCCGGTCTTAAAATGACACGTGGCTAGGTCTTGTCCTTTTTAGACTTTGCCATTTTATTATAATGGTAGATCTTGCAAAAGGAAATTTTATTTTCCATTTATTTAATATTTCTTGTTTAGAATGAAAGTTTAAACTTAATAATTCCACTATATAAAAATAAAAGTATAAAGTTGCCCTAAGCGGGACTTGAAAGGAATAATGTTGTCCTCGTAGGGACTGAAAGATAATTATGTCCTTATAAGGACTACTAAGGAAACGATCTTCAATAAAAGGAGTTTCTTCTTCATTTTATTTCTGAATGCTTTCTCCTTGGATGCTCGTTTCATTCTAGCCGCGGTACGAAGCTCAGCATCTCAGGGATCCGGGTGTGGAGAACTCCTATTACGGCTTCTTCGCTTGGCGACGTATCCAATAAAATTTGGAAGTAAAAATTTCTTAGATTAGTATTGAGAATATTCCTAAGTTAAGTCTAGACTCAGAAGTTTAGATATGTGCTATTGTGTAACTGAGATTAAACACAAAAGGCTAGTGTTTAATTCACTCAGTGTTGGCTCTGATACCAACCTGTCACACCCCGGATTTCCACGTGTCACCGGTGGGCCCGGTGGGGGAGTATCGTGACGTGGTTGGCAACATAATAGTCAAACAACACAATATTTAAATGCACAGCGGAAGCAATATATAGATTTAATTCAACCAAACGATATTGTAATATGAAGTATCACAAGTAGTCGAATATAATCCACAGGTAGATCAAATAAAATAAAAAGGAAACAAATGTTCAACAGATATGACATCCAAGCTGGCGAGACTTAATGTGGATGCTAGGAGACAGGCCAGCCTATTTCGCGTAGTACCTGCGCTCAATCTTTTTAAGAAAATACGTCAGTTTACACTGGTAAATACAATCAACCGACTCATTTTGAAAAGAGTTTAAGAAATGCATTTAAGGCACAAGGCACAAATATTTTATAACTTGGGATAATTATTTAATATATAAACTTGTAAAGGATTTACATGTTCCTTATGCGTTCAGTAGCCCGGATCGAGCCGGGTTAAAGATCAATTAACACACCACTTAAATTATGAGACACTACAGGTGTACGCCTACACCAGAGTGCTAAGGTCGTGGCCATTTCGTAAAATGATGCCAGGGATATCCGGGACACGGTCATTAACCCCCCAAAGGCTTTAAGCAACAAAACAAATTAAACGGAGACATCTCAATAATTTAACCATAATAAGATTAAATATTCAACGCCCGACCAAGCGGTATTTTATATACCTTACCCAAGCCCGTATAGGGAAATAAGTTAAAAGTATTTACCTGAGCAAGTATAGTTCAAAATCAGCGAGTGCGGGTATCTTTTACTGGTTCTCCTAATCTGGAACGAAGGTTTATAATAACCTATTAGAATCCTAACGGGTCTTTAGTTAAGCTTACGCTTAGACCGGTTAGTTTTAAAGATACGGTTCGTACGCACGATTAAGCGAAGACCGGATAGAATGTGATTTAGACCCGACAAGTTTGAAGACTTGTTTAATATGGGTATATGATACACATTCTGGATTTTGAGAATAAACCGATAAGGTTTGACCCGTTTCGGCTAATTTATGTAAACTAGTTACATAAACCGAACCGAACGCGCATATAGCGTAACGGGTATCCGTAAGAGTCCTAAACAGGTTCCCTAAATTAATACACCTTAAATAAGTTGTGATATCAGTAGGATATCACCCATGATGCCCAAAACGAGTTTAATCTCTTAATAAGCCCCGTAGGGGTATTTTGGTCATTTTAAAGATTATAAAAGGATTAAATTAGGTTTCTATGAACCGGGTCTGATTACATCAGTAAAATAGCTTATATTAACAGGTTATAACATTTGGTTATAAGTCTTATTTGTTAAAATAGTTTTAAACCCAAACTATGCGTATAATACGCGTATAAAGCCGTTTTAAGCGACGTACGGTTTAAAATAGAATTCTGAGTTTCCAGGTCAGTTTAATAGGCTCAAAATACTATAATTATTATTTAAAATCAGTAGCAATTGGATTGGCGCCATTTGGATTTGTAAAACTCGTTTTATGGCCTAAAAGGGTATATTCGGTATTAACCGAATTAAGGCGCTAATCCAAGCTTATGATCAGTTTAAAAATAATTAAAAATCTTCAAAAATCCCAAAATATTATATTACATCAGTGAGTAAAATGTTTGGTGTCAAAAATTGGGTTTAGATAGGCTTTACGCTAATGACGTCATTTATGTATTAAGAATCGCCATAATTACATCATTAAGCATAAGTCCTAATCTAGACCTCCGATTATCGTGAAATTTTCGGGACATGCATAATAATCAATAACTAAGATTATGGCATTTCCACTTTTCCCAAAATCTCGTTTTATGGTCATAAGGGCATTACGGTCACTATTTAGGCGATTAACGGAAACATCGGACGATTAGGGATTTGAGTGGTATAAACGCAGAGGTTTATACACACGTGTATCTAGGTCCTAAAGGAACCTTAAGGCATGTCTAAACCTATAAGAATCGGGTCAGAACTGAGGTCAACGCAAAAGTCAAACTTTTGCGTCTTTCGGCTCCGAATCGGTTCTAAATAGAAAGTTGTCGAATCAAACAAGCGTAGACAAGTTTTTATACTTATTTTCAGTTTATATGAGTGTTAAAACAGATTACACGCCCTTCGTATCATTAAATATGCGATTATCATTTCTGTTGACTTTTTCGAATAAGGTTTGACTCGACGAACGCCATAGTTAGGATCAAAATCAGTGAGTGCCCTTTTAGGGTTTTAATACTCATATAATTACCAACTCGTAACAACTTTCGTTTCGACAAATCTCTGGATCGTTTGTGATTTATCACTAAATCAAACCGTAGTTACGACGGTTTGATTTCTAGGCTAAATAAGCATCAAAACTGAATTGAGAAGGGATAGACACACTTACACGTGATTAATGGATGTTATGGAATGCTTGGTATCAGCTTGAAAGGCTCAGAAAATGATCAGGAATGAAGTGTGCACATATGTTGCAACTTTGTGATATTTAGGGACTTTTGATCTTACTAGATGATTGACAAATGGGTCTAGGGTTGTTATGGGATGATCACATGTGTCCTACAAGGCTACAAACCAGTATAGCAAGCCCCTTGTTTCGAAAACTAGACATTTAAGTCGGTTACACAACAACAGGCAGCTGTCTGTTGGTTTTTCGCAACTGGGCACCCCCATGCGCATCGTAGGGGTTTAAGCCCTGCGATGCGCAGGGCATCATACGATGCGCAGCAACATGTTGCCTACGGTGCGCAAGCCTACAATCAGTCTTCTTTAATTTGCAATTTAGTCCCTGGTCCCCCGTAACATCGCTTTCACATCCCAATCTTGCATATGAAGCTTTGATATTTAATATTTGGGGCTTTAAGACTTATACCCACTTTGTTAAGTCCTCGGGTAACTTTGTGATCACCCGAAAAGCCCTAACTTTCAACGTTGACACTTATAACCCCCGTACACGAATTTTGTCACAACTTGCTCATACGATATCGAAACTCCATGAAATTTTTGTGGTACATTCTAGTGAGCATAAATAATCGTTACAAAGCTTCGGGTTTGTCAAAAGGTCACTCAGAGGTATAATTTAAACATGTTGGCACATTTAACCCCTGTAGTTTGTAATCTCTCACCTTCTTTCACAATTCGCCTCGTATGATCCATGATCTATTCGTTTAAGGTTATAAACATCATGTAGGGTTATTGCAAAGTGTAATTATTCATTGTTGACACTTTGAACCCTTCTACTTACACAGTTTCACTGTTTGTCAACTTTGGTCCTCCAAGAGAAATCTTTCACACGTTCAAACATTATGACACGTGTCAAGACCTTATAGGACGTAAATTTTCGAGGTGTTACATATAGGCATCAAATTGTACAAGTGAAGATCTTAGTATGTAATGTACTGAAAAATGTACTTATTTCCATGTGTAAGCCCTTAACTTTATGGGTTATGGTATTGTACATTATAATGTATTCACATATACCACTTAACTTTATAGTTTAGAATTTTAAATGAAGGCATGCATCTTAGGAATTCTTGTAATTATTCCACAGATAATAGATTAGTCTTAGAAAAAACTTAATCTGGAATAACCTTTTAGTGATAGCATTTATGTTAGAGAGATCTTGATTATCATAAGAGACATCATGTTCGATTTGTCCTGTTCATCATGCTCTACTTTTCTTCTGTAGTACCTTTATCAGAAGATAGCAGTAGGATTATCGTGTCTTAAGAGATAATCAAGGATTTAATTTAAGAACTAATTCTTATAGAAACTTTAAATAAAGCAAAACATTTTAGGTTTAAGAATTAGAGTGGGTGAGATATTGATTTATAGAAGAAAGTTATAGTGAGTAAAGTTATGGGTACTTAAAAAATTAAGGCAGACAAAATGATCATAAGATTAATGAAGGATCATTAATGTGAGGATCATTATATGAAGAAGTTGTGATATGTCTATTACTAACATTAAAATAATAGACTTATTTAAAGTTCTACTTAAACGAAGACAAATCAGCTTTGGCCAGAAGTGTAATCATTTAAGCATGTGTGCAAAGTGATTGTGACAAATCAGCTTTGGCCAAGATAATCACTTTAGTTATGCACTTGTTAAGGATGCTAGACATAAATGAATTAAATCAACTTTGGCCAGAAATAAGACATTCACGTTTGTAATGCATACTTAACATAGCTTTCGTAATACTTGAATGATAAGCAGATCTATCAAATCAGCTTTGACCATAAATGATATATAAGAAGCTCATTCAAGTTAAGCTATTTTGGTTTTGTAAAACATTATCTGATTCTGATTAATTAACTAAGTATTTACAAAACCCAATTATTTAATAGCAAACCACCTGACAGCGTGCCCCTGCACTGGGTTCGGGGCGGAGCCCCGAGCCAAATTTTAGTTCACATTAAACAGCCTAATAAAGTAATGAGGTTGAGATTTCGAGTTAGTCTTAGGTTTCGAGTGAGATCTCGACTCAGTTATGAGGTCTCGAGTCATTAAGGTCTCGAGTCGCAACCATCAGATTGCGAGTCACTAATACCAGTTGATACCTCAGTCGAAATCTCGAGGTCTCGAGTCGCAACCTTATGGTCTCGAGTCGAAATCATGGTCTCGAGTTGTAAAGATTTGAGACCTTTATGATTTCGAGTCGCAATCATGGTCTCGAGTCATGAAAGACTGAAAAAACCTTATGATTTCGAGTCGAGAGCTTGGGGTCTCGAGTCAGAATCTTGGTCTCGAGTCGCAAACATGGTCTCGAGTCATGAATCTTATGGTCTCGAGTCGTTAAGGGTGATCTCAAACCTTATGTAAACAGCTGTTATTGTGAAAATAACTGAAAATTCGAATTCTTAGGGATTTTGAGATGTAATTTCCTATTTTAATGCTGATCTAGTTTTATCAAATATTTTGAAAATTTTATCTGTTGATCTAATAACAGTTTTCGAAAAAAAAATTTAAGAGTTAAAATAGATCAAAACATGGAAAAACACTCAATAATCCAAATCATATTCCAAAACATAAAGGAATTTTGAATTTTCCTAAGAACACATGATGAACCCTAAAAAATAAAAACATGATTCTGGAACCCGAAACCTGAAAATTAAGGCTTTTCTAAACAGATTTCGAACATAATTTTACCCGTTTTGATTTTGAGTCACATGATAAACCATTCTTTTCGTTTTTTCTCAAAACAGTAATTTCGAGAACAATGACCTGAAACATGGTTGTTAATTTTATTAGGCTTTCAAAAATTTCTGTTTTCCAGATTTCAATCCCATAATAATGGATAGGAAAACATAACTGATTAATCAACATATTCTCTGATACCACATGTTGATCAGTTCTGTTTTATACATAATGGAAAACATGAAAACATACCTTTGATTGCAATAGACAGGCCAACAGAGAATCCAGATGGAGACACAGCAATAGTGTTTCACATGATTGTCATCTTGGTCTGGTTCCTCCTTAGGGTGCAATCTAATGATGGTGATAAAGAAAACCGATAAAGGGTAATCGGCTATGGAGAGGAGGCGATTTGATGTTATAAGTAATTAGGTTATCTTGAAGTCTAACCCTTTAACCTCTACATTAGTCTCCTTATATATGCACCCAAGAGGAAACCCTAATTAGTTAATAAGGGTAATAAGGCCCATCAACAATTACCAACTAATTATTTAATAGGTTGTTATATATTTTGATCTATATAATGTAAATGATTATAATGGCTACTAGATTAAATACAACATAATATATTTAATCTTACACACAAGTGCATAGCCGACGATAAAATTTCGCCTTTTGGAAATTAAACAATCCCAACCTATACACTCTTAGGTTATCTTTAACTTCTTATATGTTTATATGTTTGAATGTTTCATCATCAACATCAAAAGATAGCGAGAGATGTAATGTCGTGGCATTAATTCATGGTCGGCTAGACTATGTTGCTAAACCAAGCTAGGCCTTGGGGCCTAATTTTACAAAATATATATATAGGGTAAGGTTCCTGTGAAAAGGACATTTTTCGTGAGAAGTCTGAGAAGGCATAGAATTGACATGTAGACATCATGTTTTGGACTTAGGCATGATGTTTTGGGTTGTTTTGGCATAAAAAATACCAAACATAACTATTTAAAACACAATGCAACATATTATGGGCGTGAAATTTTAAAACACTGCTTAACACTTAAAACACACTACTTAATATTCTTGGCATGGTGTTTTATGTTTTAAGTCTAGAATTCATTGCATTGTGTCTTAAATTGTTATGTTTAGTGTTTTTCTTGCCAAAACAAAAGTTCTTCTAAAAATAACAACGTATGCTTCAAATAAAGCAAGAAATGTAAGTTTTATCTAAACATATTTATCCACACGGAATATAATTTTTTTTTTTTATTTTTAACTCTATCAACTATAAACTTTTTAATTTATTATTGCTGGTCCATGTAAAGGATAACGACTTATATCAAAAAGTTTTTGTCTTTTTGAAAAGGCCCCAACATTTTATTTTGCTTTGGGCCTTTGAAAACGTTGAGTCGCCTTGCTCTAATCATGGTTGTAAAAACCCGATAGCATCCAATTAATCATTATTCAGAGGTTCATCAAGTAATTTTCTCTAATCGGCTAATTAATCGCTAGACACTCAAAGAAGGCCCTAGGCAATCCAAATTGGCCAAAAATTGGCGGTTCCGAGCAAATTCCGTCCATTTTCAAGTCAAACCTTGTAAATTTCGGTGATTAATCTTGTCCACTTAAAAAATGAGCCGATAACGATTAAAACTTGTCTTATTAAAGAAATCACATAAAAATGTGTTTGTGTATATAACAACCCTTCAAAATAATTCCAACACCCTAAATATATTTAAAATGTCCCTATACGTCCTAAAATACATCCCGTATACGAAAAATGGACCCGAATACCTTCATATAATTAAAATAAAATAAAAACAAAACTTTAGAGGTGCTCGCGTAGCGCGACGCCCCTAGCCACACCCGCCGCGTGGCACGACAGCCTGGCTACGAGTTTTGGTATCACTGTCTTGAAGACACCACTCATGTTGGACAGTCAGGCAGCAGAAAATATCATCAAAAATCCAGTTTCCCATTCAACCACCAAACACATCGACATCAGACATCACTTTGTGAGGGATTGCTATGAAAAAGGTTTGATTTCTCTGCATCATGTCCCAACTAAAGACCAGCTGGCTGATGTGCTCACAAAAGCACTTGATACAGCCACTTTTGAAAGCTTGGTCTCTAGAATTGGAATGCTGAACATGGAATAACTAGCAACACCTTGTTTTTCTATGAATAAAAGCAACAAAATGTTTTCAGAAAATCAAAACTCCATCCTTAAAAATAGCTAAAAATGAAAATTTTTCATTAAAATCCTTAAAAGTCTGCCATTAACCACTGATTGTTCAAAATTCTGCTTCCTTCAAAAGTCTGTCCACTGCTGAAAGTCAACCCCTGCTCTCTCATTACTTTGATAAACTCTGTTGTTCAAAAGCAGTGTCTTATCCACTGATATGCTATCCACTGATAGTGAAAATCATCCACTGCTTTCATACCACTGCCTTCATCAGTCACTTTCACAAAAGTACTGTCCTTCACTTTCAACAGGGGTTGTCACGTGGGCAGTACATATTGGTCAGACCTTTTGTAACGGCTGCCACCTCAGCATTCACTTTCTTCCCTATAAAATCCCCCACTCACCACCAAAACAGGGTTTTACTGTCGAATTGAATTCTTAAAAATTCTCTTCTCAAAGCAGTTTTTCTTCTCATCTTTCACACCTTTCTTCGATCATTCATCTTCAAAATGACAAAATCGAAGTCATCCTCAAAACCCTCATCCAAATCATCATCGAAAACAGCCTCTCAAAAGGCAATCTCCACTGAAATTCCACATAAACCATCTCACAATCTCCTGGGTCTTCTCACAAAACCAGGAACCACCAAAGTTTTCGATTCCATCATTGATCTCATGGCAAAATCAAAGTACAAAACTTTGTTCACTGCCGATGCGCCAATCTATTTGGCGACCCAAAGGGAGTTCTGGAAAAATGCAACCCTTGAAAAACAAGGAGACACTGCAACCACCATAAACTCTTCGATAAAGGGTAAAGTTGTCCAAATCACGCAACAATCCATTTCAGAGGTCTTTCAACTCGGTGATCAGGAAGGTAAAATTTCTTTCACTAAAAACGAGTTACAAACTGACTTCATTGAGAGAGGGTATGAAGCCACAATGATGAAGAAAATTACCTTAGAAAAAGGTTATTTTCCGTCTGCAACCAGATTTCTATTTCATACCCTCCTACTATGTGTTTCAAACAAAACCACTTCTTTCAATGAAATCCCTTTAAAGATTCAAAATCTGGGATATGCAATTCTTCAAGGAGAAAATTTTAACTATTCTCGGGAAATTTTTAAAGATTTGGTTAATAATGTTGAAACAAAATCATTCTTACTGTTTCCAAGGTTTTTAAGTTACTATTTTTCAAAGAAATTCAGTAAGGATGATTTAGCTATAATAAACCAAGGTGATTTTACTCAAATAAACAGTTTAACAACTGAAACTTTTTCCAGAATGTTAGCACCTTGCAAAACACAAGCAGAGGTGCCTGAGCAGATTTTAGCAGTTACAACTGCTCCTCAGGTATCTGCTGCTGAGCCCACTGCTCAAGGTGATCAAAGCAGCAGCACAACTGCTTTGAAACCCACACCTACTATCTCCAAAAAGCCAAAATGAAAAACTCAAAAACCCACAAAACCCATCAAAAAGGCAACTCTGGAGGATGAGATACCAGAGCTCCTGCCTGTGACAACACAAAAGTCACAAGAAACCACTGCTGCTACTTCCTCACAGCAGTTGGTACAAATATCTCAACCCATAAACGAAACTCCTCCTGTTTCTTCACAAAAAGAACAGGTTGTACAAATAGGGTCTCCACATCATGATGCTCTGGAAACACTCGTCTCTATCATCCACAGTCCAATGCCCGGGACACATCCTATTTCTACACCAATCATCACATCCACAATTCCCTCACCAATAAAACCACTGTTGGATGCAATTGATTTGAACCAGGCATTAACCAGTCCTTCTCAATCACCTACTAATGAGAATATACCTCAACAACTGACTGGGTCTGATGTATCAATCTTTGCTAACCCACCAACACAACCTGAGGAGGTTACACCCCATGAGTTCCAAGTAACTCTTGGTGGTAATCCAAGTGAAGCAGCCACTACAACTGTTGAACCTACAGGTTTACAGTTGGACAGTGGTTACATTAATAAGACTTCCTTGGAGGCAATTCCTTTTATAGCACCTCTGCCAACCACCAGTGGATTTATTTATCCTACTGGCAACATCAAAAGGTTGTCAAGTGTTGAAGGAAGAAGACCCCAGTACCAAGAAAAAGGGGCATCAGTGGTTAATGTTTGGAGTATACTCCCTACATCTACCACTGATAAAACCACTACTAGTGGGAAATCAGATGATCCCATTGACTTGGGTGATGGTTTAAAGTACCAGAAATTGACGGATCGTATTGCAAAGCTTGATAACTCTGTTGCAGAACTCAAAGATATACTACAACAGGTGTTACAAGTTCAGAAGGTACAATCAACTGCTGTTCCACCTCAAGCACCTGCTCCCCAAAGGGCACCTGCTACAAATGAGCTCTGGAATCTATTTCAATCTTTTCTCCAACAACAAGCACAATTAGCATATCAGCAACATGAAAAACATGTACAACAGCTGAGAAATGCAATGGAGTCAAGGTTCAAGAACACTCAGGTTGATTTAAAGGCTCTCAAAACTCAGATCTTGCACACCACTGGCAATGCTCCTCCAAAAGTCCGCTACATTTATCAAATCCCCGAAGATAATGCCAAAAAGGGGGAGAAAATTAAGGAGTGGAAAAAGAAGGGTATAGAGGATGGTCTCTATCTTGAACCAGAAAATTCAAACATGACCAAAAAGATCCCTTTGCCAGATGGCAGCAAGAAAATTGATGTGACAACAAATGCACTAGCAGAAGCAGCTGCAAGTGTAAAAAGGGATAGAGAGGCCAAAAGGAAAGCCAGGGTGGACAGAATGGATCATCCAGATCAGGGTACTTCTGGGTCAAAGGATCATGAAAATCCTGTTGAGGAAAAGAAGAAGCCTACTAGAAAAGTGAGGCAACCCAAATCCATTCCAACCAGACGTTCAAAGTCTGCTCAAAAACCACCATACAAAATAGCTGATGCAACAGGAGTTACAAAAACTACTGCTTGCCAAACAGTTGTTCCATCAACACACACCACTTCAACACACACAACATCCACTGCTTTACCATCATTTCCACCAAAAACAACACCTGCTGACATACAGCAGATGTTATAACATCTGTTGTAATGACAACAGTGGTTGAAACACCAGTTGTTTCAACAGCTGTTAGTCAATCACAATCCACTGCCACTACATCTACCACCACTGTTCCATCCAAAACATCATCAGTCCCTCCTACAAAAAGGAGAAGACTAATTCTCAAAGATGATGACAATTCACCACCACAAACATCTTCAAAATCTTTAGCACTTGTCACAATTCCAAAACCTATTCCTCTCTCTTCAGTTAAAATGTACAAGCCCTTACCTCCTGCAGGTGTTCAATTTCCTCTTGAATTAGCAGCTGTTAGAGAAGAAATAAAATCTTTTTACTTTGAGGATGACCCTGCCAAACGGAGTCTGCCATCAATAAAAGGATATCCCTGGCCTAAAAATGTTGATGAATATTTGGAAATCAAGGCCAAGCAAGCAGAGGATATCTCAAAGAAAAACACACAAGGGAAATCTGACAAAGAAATTGCACAGAGAAGTCAATATTTGCTCACACAAGTCAGATCCCTTGAGCAATTTGCAAAAAATGTTAGTCAACAAATTTCTGAAAGAGCAGCTGAATCTCTGAAGAAAGACTACATTGAAAGCATCATGGCTCACAAGAAGTACAAAGGAGAGAGATACATGTACAAAGAGTGGACTATTCCTGAACTTGAAAACGAAGCAGCACGAATTCAAGACATGATAAAAAGGAAAGTCACTCACACTCCTCCTAACTGGGCAAAGTTTAGAAAGAATGTACCTGACAAACAGGAAGAGCTGAGGAGAATGAAAGAGGAACTGGTAGCAGCTGATTATGGAAACAAAAGACAAGTTGCTAGATGGAAAGAAGATGTGGTCAGGGCTACTTACAAAAAGTTGGAACTATTAAGAAAGAAAGATCCCACAGTTCCTCAAAAGCCTGACTATCCTGAAGCAGCGGTTTCAAAAAGACCATCAAAGCTGCAAATCAGGAGATCCACAGCTCCAGTTGGTGCTGCCATCTACAAAAGAAGGCCACACAAACAGCTGATTGCTGAAACCATCAAAGAGTTAATGGAAGGTGAAGACCTTGGAAAAGAGGGTATAAAGAAAATGATCATGGAAACTCTTGGTTTGGATCAAACTGCAAGTACTGCTCAGCCAGTCATGAATAGGCCAGCCTCTCCAAATACTTCTGCAAATAAACATCTCCCAAGAAACCCACCAGGCTCAAAAATACAAAAGTGGGAAACTGACAAACAGACCTGCGTATTGACTTTGCTCAGGTCTGGTGGAGAAGTGGAGAAAATATCAAGGGAACAAGCTCTTGGCCTGATTCTTGAAGATTTGCAGGATCTCCTTGATCTTCCACTTAGCAGGGATGATGAAGATACAGATGCCCTAGACTTTGAATTACAATTTAAAGGTCAGATAAGGGAGCTGTTTATGAGGCAATAAAGAATTCCACAAATAATGAAGAGTTTTGGCATTATCTGTTCCAGGGGGAGATTGTTGGGATTGAACCCTATCAGAGGAACAGATAATTAAAGCCAAAACTGGATCAGAGCAGTGGATCCAGAATAAGCAGACGATTACAGTTAGTTCATGCAAATCTCTCCCCTTGAAAGTGGTTTTATATCTGCTGACCTCCTATCTGCTGATCTTACTAAGTGATGTCCTACAACTGCTGCTTTGCATCTACTGACAAATGTCAAAGACTGATGGAAGACCAAAGCTCTGCTGGCTCAATCTACTGCCTTGAGTCAAGTACTGCTGATCCGGACAGGCACTGCTGGGTTCACAGCAGTGGAAGGATGCAGCAGCTGTTTAAAGTGTCTTTTATGTAATGTAATGTAATAGAAATAGTTTAGTACATCAGTGTTTATAGATCAGAGGTTAGAGTTTGTTAGGAGGTTAGATGTCACTTTCATGGTGACGTCAGCTAAGATGCTCAGTGGTTTGCAAGTGCCTATAAATAGTTCAGTACTTTGTACTGTTCTATCAGCTCTTTTACAACATTGTCTTCTTTGCACGAACAAACTACTGAGCTCTGGCTGAGGGGGAGTTTGCATTCATTCATCAATCATTGTAATCGTTGTTGAAACAAATTCAATCTTTCGATTCATTGTGTAAAGATGTTTGATTAAAGTATTACTCTCGTTTGATTGTATGCAAAGTTTGTTTTCATCTTAATTCCGCTGCACAACTCTTTCATTTTCATCTTAATTTCAAACGAAAATACAATCAAAAAGAAACTCAGATCCAACAGGCGGCACCCTGAGCTGCCACGTGGCAGCCCCGTGTCAAGCCTAGTTCCATGAATCAGCAAGCCTACGCCCTACACCCCTACGCCGCGTTACGCGAAGCCCCCCTGTCTCCGTCGCGGGGCGCGACGCCCTGTCTGATCAGCCTATAAATTGACAGTCTCGGCTCTCATTCCAAATCGTTCAACACAATTCTCTCTCTCTAATTTCTCTATAGTAGGCACTATACCCGGGCATTATACCCCCTAATTAGCGAAGCCCTGCCTCGTTGTAAGTATCATAACCCCGGTTACGTATTAGATACGCTGCCTGATTGATCTAGGGTTCCGTAACGGCTGTCGTGGTTCTGCCCGACGTAGTCGTTGGAATGCCGTCTCGGGGAGGGTATTACTAATGTAAATATTGGGTTATTATACTAACGCGTGTGCATTTGCGTAATTAATAGATAATCACCAGGAAATCCTTAAGGAAAACCCTAAGTCAGCAATGTGAGTAATCCTCCTTTTTGCAAACTATTTTTACAAAACCTCAAATAATTAACATTATATTAAACAGTGATTGAGTATTTGTATTCTACAATTATCGTCGGTATGTTGGGGTTTTGTATACAAAATTTGTTACTACATTGTGAGTAGTAACATGACCACAACTCGGGTTGACAGTACCGTGGGTAGTAATTAAAGTAGACGGAAACAAATGTAATTGCGCGACCGCCCTCAATACTGTAAAACGATTTTACATGTCTTGATTAAACTGGGATTCACTCACCAGTATTTCCCACTGACAAAATGTTTTTAAATGCGTTTCAGGTAACAAAATGTGAAAGCCAATTAGAAGCCAGCTGGACAGCACTGAAGGCTTGGAAAAGTGGCTATAAAGTTACCTAAAATAAAGAGATGTTTATTTAAATAAAATAGGGTTTATCCCTATAAAAATGTGTGTACTTGAAACTTGGAATTTTCCCATGTGTTTAATATTATAAAAGCGTGGTATTTTACTCTGATAAAATATTTCCTAACTACGGTCCTGATGTAAATTCCGTTGCCAAATTGATAAACACCGATACCACTGAAACTGGCCGCGGCCGCCCGTTCCCGGGTAATTAGGGGACGGGGGTTGCGACAGAAGGTTGTATCAGAGCTAAGCCACTGATTCAGCCACAGAAGTGTTCCGCTGACACCAAGATATTATTCAATATGTTAGGAAATTAATTACGGAACTACGTGCATATCTGTATTTTATTGTTGTGTGTTATTTGACTATTTGTTAGTTTACAGTATGAGCGACCAAGGACCTTCCGACGCCTACCGTCAGTTGTCCAGCTCACCTAGGGACGAAGGCACCTCTTCACAGCCTACCCTCTCAGGGTATTCAGCTGACAATGAAGATGGGATACTCGTGCTAAAGGCCCAATCTGAAGAGCCATTCACTCCCAAGAAGAGAGGATGGTTCAGCAGAGGAGCGCATAAACGTAGGAAAAGGATGAAAAAGTTACAACAACAGCGTGCTTTAGCAGCCATTAAGAGAGAAACAGATGCTCACACTCAGGATATGCTCAATAGGAGTCTAGCAAATTTTCATATCTTAGCAACTACAGTTGCAGACCCTAATTTAGAGCAACTCATAGCACCCCAACCATTACCACTGTTTCCCACACAACCAATGGAAATTGAAGTCAACTCGGAAAATCAAATCCCAATGCCTGATTTTGACCCCACTGAGATACCTAGAGTACCAGCACCCAATCCCTTAGACCCAGACTACGACCCGTGGTTTGACGACCATAGGGATTACCAACAACGCTACCCAATACCAGAGGAACCCATGCCAAACCTAGCAGCCTACCCAGACTTGGACCCTCTAGATCCCTATTATGATAACGATCAATACATAGGGAAATTCTAGAAAACCCGTACCCTTACCAGGAACCCATGCTTCAGTTCCCAAACCCAGTACCAGCTCCTGCACCCCCAATGAGTGCAGAAAATGTGCAAGAACTCCGAACCTTTGGTGAGGAGATTTTAGAAGGTAGTGAGAGGATGAGGCAGATAGGAGAACGACTCGTCTGGAAGTATGACGAGCGTAATATGGAGTTCTGGATGAACCCATACCAGTGATAGTAATAATATATATATAGGGGAAGGTTCATTTGAGAAGAAATTTAATGTGAGAAGAAAAAGAAGAAAGGGCATATTAGTAAAATACTAATTCATTTATAACTCATATCATTAATTATTCTACACATAATCTACAAAACCTACACATATCAAAATTTTCCTACATATACCCTACACATTATAGAATTTTATCCTACACGGCCGAAATTTATCCTACACACCTCGAAATATATCCTACACAACTCGTACTTTATCCTACACAACTACTAATTTATTCTACACTTTAAATTAAGTTGTTTTTTTAATGTGGAAAAAGTATATATTTTGAAAAAGAGTTACAAATTTAATT
Source organism: Helianthus tuberosus (assembly GCA_030545235.1). NCBI lineage: Eukaryota > Viridiplantae > Streptophyta > Magnoliopsida > Asterales > Asteraceae > Helianthus > Helianthus tuberosus. The sequence continues at coordinate 79,263,282 of CM060372.1, read as the reverse complement.
TAGTTAGTTATTAAAGGGGAAGAATACAAATTAATGATTTATATAAGTTTACCAATATACCCTTATATTAAAATTAAATGTAAATATTAAATGAAGTAAAATTAAGCATTCTTATTGGTTGAAACTTCTTCTTTTTTCTTCTTACAAAAAAATTCTTCTCATTTGAACCCTTCACTATATAATATATATATATATATATATATATATATATAATTTGTGTGTATGTTTGAAAAAAAAATCTAGATAATAGCTATGGATGCATAATAGTATTGTAATTTTAAATTCCAGTTCCAGTTTGTATTAGATGCATAATATATAAGAAAGAGTAAAAGTCGCAATGTTCGACGATTTTGATCAATATGTGTGTTGTGTGATTGTTTGCATTAAATATTATCTTGTGATATTAATAATTGGCAAATGTTTAAAATTCAGATGGACAATGAAGTGAACCAGGAAAACCAGAGTAACAATAACCAGAATAAAGATAACCCGAACAATAATAATAATGGAAACCAAGTGGACAACAGTGCCATCCAACACATAGTGGCACAAGGAATTATAGATGCGATGCCATATATTATCAAAACGGTTAAGGAAGCGGATAATAATAAAAGCAATCATGGCCGTAAACGACCTACTGAACTTGAACACAGCGTAAACAATGGACCCATACTTCAAGTGCCCATTCCCAAAAGAAGAAGAACCATGTCTTATGGTTGTTCTTATAAGGAATTCTGGTCTTGTAAACCAATGGAATTCTCGGGCAATGAAGGGGCCGTTGCAGCCTTACGCTGGATAGAAAAGACTGAGGCAGTCTTAAAAATAAGCAAGTGCGTGGAAGAGGATAAGATAATGTTTGCTTCCAATCTATTTAAGAACTCAGCACTAGAATGGTGGAACACTATCCTCCAGTCTAGGGGAAGTGACAGGGTTTACAATATGGAATGAGAGGAATTTAAGAACATGGTGGAAAGGAAATTCTGCCCTCCCAATGAAAAAGAACAGATAGCAAATAAGTTCTTAAACCTTAGGATGACTGGAGTGGATAGTAAGGGTTATACTACTACATTATTTGAATATGCTAGAATAGTACCAACCCTTGCATCACCAGAACCAGTATTAATCTCCCGTTACATCTGGGGATTAATCAGTGAGATTAGGCATGTAGTCAAGGCAGCTAGACCCCAAACCATAGAAGAAGCTGTAGAACTAGCAAACACCTTGACTGATGAATTAGTGCGTACACGAGAAGAGGACCAGAGGAGGAACCTAGCTCAAAGGCTTACCCAGCAATTTCGTTATGGAAATTCCAACCGTGGGAAAAAATGTAGGTTCTACCTCTGCACCTTATTGTAAGGCTTGCAAGAAGAAACATTCAGGAAGATGCTCCACCTACTGTAATTTTTGCAAGATACCAGGACACAAGGAAGAAGATTGTAGGAAGAAATCTAATAATGGAATGTGCTTCAACTGTGGAGAAAAGGGTCACATCAAGCCGAACTGTCCGAAACTAGCTCCAGCCATGAATAACAAGACTACTAAAAATGCTAGAGCATTTGTTCTGACTGCAGAAGAAGCAAAGATGATTCCGGACGTGATAGCCGGTATGTTTTTAGTTAATGATGTTTTTGCTAAAGTATTATTTGACTCTGGTGCAAACCAAAGTTTTATTAATACTTCATTTTGCAAACTTCTCAACCAACCATTAACTAAACTCCCACAAGAATGTCTAGTAGAAACAGCAAATGGAGAAACCATTAAGATTTCTGAAATCTTGCAGGGAGCAAGAATAGAATTTTTAAATCAAAAGTTTATTGCAAACCTTTATCCAATGAATCTGGCAGGATTTGATATTGTACTAGGAATGGATTTGTTAATAGCCAATAAAGCCAGTATTTTATGTGATCAAAAGTCGATTCAAGTAAATTCACCAAGGGGTGAAAAGATCATAATTAAAGGAGATAAGTCCTCTAGATCCACGAAATTCATCTCTGTGATGAAAACAGCTAGTTATATAAGAAAAGGATCATTAGTGTATTTGATTTCTATAATCACTAACACTAAAGGAAAAGAACTAAAAGATATTTCAGTAGTATCTCAGTTTCCAGATGTGTTTCCAGAAGAATTACCAGGACTACCACCGGACAGGGAAGTTGTGTTCAGAATCCATCTGCTACCAGGGACAGCACCAATTGCCAAAACACCTTACCGTTTGGCTCCTACAGAAATGCAAGAATTGAAGAAACAGTTAGACGAACTACTGGAGAAGGGATTCATACAGCCAAGTTCATCGCCATGGGGAGCGCCGATCTTATTCATTAAAAAGAAAGACGGATCAATGCGTATGTGCATTGACTACTGCGAATTGAAGAAGGTCACAACTAAAAATCAGTATCCATTACCAAGAATCGATGACCTGTTCGATCAGTTGTAAGGAGCTCGATTTTTCTCTAAGATCGATTTACAGTCAGGATATCATCAATTAAAGGTACAAGAAGAGGACATTCCTAAAACCGCATTTAGAACAAGGTATGGCCATTATGAATTTACTGTCATGCCATTTGGTTTAACCAATGCCCCAGCTGCATTTATGGACATGATGAACCGGATATGTAAGCCATATTTGGATAAATTCATAATTGTCTTTATAGATGATATTCTCATTTACTCCAAGAGTAAAGAGAAACATGCAGCGCATCTGCATGAACTTCTAAGTTTATTGAGAAAAGAAAAGTTTTATGCAAAGTTTTCAAAGTGCGAGTTTTGGTTAGAACAGGTACAGTTTCTTGGACATTTAGTCAATCATGAAGGAATTCATGTGGATCCCACCAAGATCGAAGCGATTACTAAATGGAAAACCCCTGAGTCACCAACCGAGGTTAGAAGTTTCTTAGGATTGGCCGGTTATTATAGAAGATTTATTCGAGATTTTTCTAGAATAGCCATTCCCTTAACTAAGCTAACCTGTAAATTCGTTAAGTTTGAATGGGGACCAAAACAAGAAGAAGCATTTAGAATTCTTAAGCAAAGGTTAACCAACGCACCCATACTAGCGTTACTAGAAGGAACTGAAGATTTTGTAGTCTATTGTGACGCTTCTAAGTTAGGTTATGGATGTGTATTGATGCAACGTCAAAAGATTATAGCTTACGCCTCTAGACAACTTAAGAATCATGAAGAGAATTATTCAACCCATGATTTGGAATTAGAAGCCATAATTTTTTCCCTTAAGATTTGGAGACTTTACCTTTACGGTAGTAAGTTTACCATTTTCACTGATTATAAGAGTTTAAGGTAGGTTTTCGGACAAAAGGAGTTGAATAGGAGGCAAAGACGCTGGATGGAGATACTTAGTGATTATGATTGTAATATCCAGTATCATGCAGGAAAAGCTAATGTAGTGGCTGATGCTTTAAGTCGAAAGTATCATTAAGAGCCAAAAAGAGTACGTTCTCTTAAATTAAATCTACAAGTAGATTTAAATGAACAGATTAGACAAGCACAAGAATCAGTAATCAAGAATGATACTGAAAAATTGAAAGGAATGATTAAGGAACTAGAAAAGGGGACATATGGAATTTGGAGATTCCATAAGAAAAGAATGTGGATACCCAAATTAGGAAACCTACGCCACCGTATATTAGAAGAAGCCCATAAGTCTAAGTATACGATGCATCCTGGAAATGATAAAATGTATCAAGACTTAAGGAAAAATTTCTGGTGGATAGGAATGAAAAAGGATATAGCAGCATATGTTTCTAAGTGTCTAACTTGTTCGCAAGTTAAAGCTGAACATCAGAAACCCTCAGGTTTATTGCAGCAGTTAGAAATGCCAGTATGGAAATGGGAATTGATAACAATGGATTTTGTTACCAAATTACCCAAGACAAGAAAAGGTAATGATACAATTTGGGTGATTGTAGACAGGCTAACTAAGTCAGCTCATTTCCTACCAATGAAGGAAACTTTCAGTATGGATCAATTAGCTAAATTGTATGTGAATGAAATAGTTTCATTACATGGAATTCCTTTATCAATTGTGTCTGATAGAGATAGTCGTTTTACCTCTCATTTTTGGACAAGCTTCCAAAAAGCAATGGGAACCAAGCTAAATCTAAGCACAGCTTATCATCCTCAAATGGACGGACAAAGCGAAATGACAATTCAGACGATGGAAGATATGCTTAGAGCTTGTGTAATTGATTTCGGAGGTAATTGGGACGATCACTTACCGTTAATAGAATTTTCTTACAATAACAGCTATCACACAAGTATCAATGTTGCACCATTCGAAGCACTTTATGAACGAAAGTGCCGAACTCTAGTCAGTTGGGCAGAAATTGGAGAGAAGCAACTATCAGGACCTGAGATAGTGCAAGAAATAACCGATAAGATTGTTCAAGTGAAGGAAAGACTAAAAGCAGCACGTGATCGACAGAAGAGTTATGCAGATAACAGGCGAAAATCGTTGGAATTTCAGGTAGGAGACAAGGTGTTATTAAAAGTTTCTCCTTGGAAAGGAGTGGTAAGATTCATAAAAAGGGGAAAGCTAAGCCCCAGGTATGTGGGACCTTTTGAGATTATTAGAAGAATAGGACATGTAGCCTATCAGCTACAACTGCCAGAGGAAATGGCAGGAATACATGATGTATTTCATGTATGTAATCTCAAGAAATGCTTAGCTGATGAATCACTGATAGTGCCTCTTAAGGATATAGAGGTAAACGAGAAGCTTAATTTTGTCGAAAGGCCTCTGCAAATTGAAGACAGGAAAGTCAATAATCTCAAACACAAGAGATTAGTTCTAGTCAAAGTGAAATGGGATTCCAAAAGAGGACCAGAGTATACATGGGAGCTTGAATCCGAGACGCAGAGGAAATATCCACACCTGTTCTAGTAGACTTCGAGGACGAGTTCTAAAACAAGGTGGGGAGGATATAACAACCCTCCAAAATAATTCTGACACCCGAAATATATTTAAAATGTCCCTATACGTCCTAAAATACATCCCGTATATGAAAAATGGACCCGAATACCTTCATATAATTAAAATAAAATAAAAACAAAACTTTAGAGGTGCTCACGTAGCGCGACGCCCCTAGCCACACCCCTCGCGTGGCGCGACAGCCTGGCTACGAGGCGGCACCCTGAGCTGCCACGTGGCAGCCCCGTGTCAAGCCTAGTTCAATGAATCAGCAAGCCTACGCCCTACACCCCTACGCCGCGTTACGCAAAGCCCCCCTGTCTCCGTCGCGGGCGCGACGCCCTGTCTGATCAGCCTATAAATTGAGAGTCTCGGCTCTCATTCCAAATCGTTCAACACAATTCTCTCTCTCTCTAATTTCTCTATAGTAGGCACTATACCCGGGCATTATACCCCCTAATTAGCAAAGCCCTGCCTCGTTATAAGTATCATAACCCTGGTTACGTATTAGATACGCTGCCCGATTGATCTAGGGTTCCGTAACGGCTGTCGTGGTTCTGCCCGACGTAGTCGTTTGAATGCCGTCTCGGGGAGGGTATTACTAATGTAAATATTGGGTTATTATACTAACGCGTGTGCATTTGTGTAATTAATAGATAATCACCAGGAAATCCTTAAGGAAAACCCTAAGTTAGCAATGTGAGTAATCCTCCTTTTTGCAAACTATTTTTACAAAACCTCAAATAATTAACATTATATTAAACAGTGATTGAGTATTTGTATTCTACAATTATCGGCGGTATGTTGGGGTTTTGTATACAAAATTTGTTACTACATTGTGAGTAGTAACATGTCCACAAGTCGGGTTGACAGTACCGTGGGTGGTAATTAAAGTAGATGGAAACAAATGTAATTGCGCGACCGCCCTCAATACTGTAAAACGATTTTACATGTCTTGATTAAACTAGGATTCACTCACCAGTATTTTCCACTGACAAAATGTTTTTAAACGCGTTTCAGGTAACAAAATGTGAAAGCCAATTAGAAGCCAGCTGGACAGCACTGAAGGCTTGGAAAAGTGGCTATAAAGTTACCTAAAATAAAGTAATGTTTTATTTAAATAAAATAGGGTTTATCCCTATAAAAATGTGTGTACTTGAAACTTGGGATTTTCCCATGTATTTAATATTATAAAAGCGTGGTATTTTACTATGATAAAATATTTCCTAACTACGGTCCTGATGTAAATTCCGCTGTCAAATTGATAAACACCGATACCACTGAAACTGGCCGCGGCCGCCGGTTCCCGGGTAATTAAGGGACGGGGGTTGCGACAGTGTATGTATATATATAATACTAAATATTACATATAAAAATCACAATTTGATTAATCACTAGTTTGTACCCCACCGATAGACCAGCGCCTAGCAATTCTTACCACTCTAATTGTAAATTGTATTATACGCTCATTTGTATCGGTGATCATTGCCATACATGCCTGGAAAATGGGTCGGGTGGGTTTGGGTTGCGGGTTTGAATGGGTTCGGGTCCAAACGGGTTAGGGTCAAAATGGGACAATTCAAAAAAGGGTTATTTTGGTTCGAGTCGGGACGTGTTTAGATTAAAACGGGTTTGGGTCAAGATGGGTTTCAGGCCAGAGAAGGTTCGGATCAGAACGGGTTGCTTTTAAAATATGGTTTTTGACTTTCTGGTTTTCAAAACTGGTTACGCGCGATCTTTTGTCGGTTTACGCATGTTTAAATGTCGATTATGCATGCGTGCCCCGTTACAGTGTTACATGTACTGGAGCCAAGAAACGTGCGTCTGACGCCATGTTACTCGGTCCGGCATGCACTTAATAAGCGCTCGACTCATAACCAGCGCCAGTACGCGTCCGATAACGTGTTACACGTGTACCAATGCTGGCTTACGAGTCTAATTCCGTGTTACGCCGATACCAGCTCTGGGTTACGAGTCCGATTACGTGTTTCGCTCGTACCGACGTAGGGTTACGCATCTGATTATGTGTTTCGTGCGTACCGATGCTCGGGTTACGCATCCGATTCAATGTTACTCGCGTACCTTTGCTGATTTACGCGCCCAATTTCGTGTTATGATTGTACCGGCGATGGGTTACTTGTCCGATTACGTGTTACGCGCGTACCAACGCTGACATACACGCCCGATTACGCGTTTTGCTCATATTGACGTTGAATTACGCGTCTGATTACACGTTTTGCTCGTATCGACGCAGGGTTACGCGTCTGATTTTGTGTTTCGTGCGTATCGGTGCTCGGGTACGCATCTAATTCAGTGTTACGCACGTACCGTTGTTGATTTACGCGTTACGCACGCACGGGCACTTACTATGCGTCCAATTCCGCGTTACGCTCGTACCAGCGCTGTACAATTTCGTGTTACGCACGTACCGGTGTTGGGTTATCTGTTCGATTTCTTGTTACGCACGCACCGACACCCGTTACGTGTTTATCGGTGTTGGGTAATGTTGGGGTTCGGGTGCAGACGCCGGGGTGGTTGGTGTTTTGCCTCGTTGAATAATTTTGGATGACATAAATTGACCCGTTTAACTTTTAGAGATGACTCAAATTGATCCGTTGAATTATTTGAGATGACCCAAATTGACTCATTGACTACTTTGAGGAGACCCAAATTAACCTAGAGAAATGATTTTTACCCAAATTAACTCATTCTTTCAAGAACGGGTATATTGTCATATTGTCGAAACGTTATTTCCTTGACTTTTAGTTAATTACCAATTTAATTGTGATAGGCTTAACAAAATTTACAAATAATATTTTTATAATAATGTAAAGATTATTTGTCTCTGCACTGAATGGCAAATGCCCACATTTGTATGTATAAATTAAGGGCAACAAATCACAAATTCACAACAAAAACTCTTTAAACTTTTTAAAATCAAGAAATCATCTGTTGAACGATTCAACGGCATTGTTTCCCGGCAAAACAAAGGTCCTCTCATTTCTTTCAACAACCAAACAATTCCCACCAAAAAAAAAACAAAATGGGTCCTTCAAAATTTCACTAGGGTTTGTTCTTGGGATTTGGCTGCAAAATTTCATCCAATTCTTCAAACAAAAAAAAGGGTAAATTTGATTTTGTGAAAAGGGGAGTTATTGGGTGATCAGATCAGGTCTTCTGAGTGTAGAAGAAGAAGATCTGAAGAAAAATGAGTGCATCAAAGTTCATAAAGTGTGTGACAGTTGGTGATGGGGCTGTTGGAAAGACATGTTTGTTGATTTCTTACACCAGCAATACATTCCCCACGGTCAATCTTTCTCTTCTCTTTTGTTTATGGGTTATGTTTGATTTTCTTGTTCTTCATTTTTATAGGTTAAAGATTTTAATCTTGTTGAAAAAAGGTATAATCTTGATTCACATTCTTGATAAAAGATGGTTAATTTTCCTGGATTTCATGTTTTTTTCTTCTTCTTGATATGATTGTTAAAAATAATTTATTGCTGTTTATATTGATTCCTGATTTTTGGGTGTATAATTTGGGTTATTCTTGATGATGATGATGAATTGGTTGATGGTTATCTTATTTACGAAATCGGTACAATGAGATATCTGTGTTGGTATCTAATCTTGTCTAATATTTTCGCGATGCAGATGAAGAATTTGCATGAATTTTTTTTATTTTGTCGGTTATTTCTCTAGAGTTTTTTTTTTTTTTTTAAACTTCTTTCGTGTTCTTGATGCTATTGATCAAAGATATAAAAGCTCCTAGCTATTTAGAGGATGTAGCGTAATGATCACATTCGTGTTGGGTATCAATTTGGTGAAAGATTCAATTTTTTTGCTGTATTTGGTTTTATAAACAGAAGATTTTGATTCTTCATTTCATATATTTTTGTCATTTTTTTAAAAAGAATAACCAGTACATTGATGGTATTTTATAAAGCATTTTCCGGTTTTTTACTTTCATATTCTTCTGCATTGAATTGAGCTTTAAAGCAACCTTGTTTAGTAATTTTCATTTATTTGGAAATTGCTCATTTGAAAGTTAGAACACAAGCATGTTTTGTAGTTAAACCTCACATTCAGTTCATCGCATCTGAGCTAAAACCCTTTGTTGAATGTGGTTTAAACAGGATTATGTCCCAACGGTATTTGATAATTTCAGTGCCAATGTGGTTGTCAATGGCGAAACGGTTAATCTAGGCTTGTGGGACACTGCAGGTAACCTTTTGAAAATCTGTATTATTCAACTTCATAATATCTGTTTGATTCACACACATGGTTTTAAAAAACGTTTGAGGCGTGCGCCTCAAGGCGCGCCTCGAGGCGAAAGGGGCCAAAAAACGAGTATGAGGCGTGCCGCATGGTGTTTTTAATGTATATGCTCCTCAGAGGGGCTGAGGCGCTAAGAAAGCTGCGCCTCAGGGGATTTTGATAGCTGTTTTTGACTTTTTGTGTCAATTTCAAGCATTTCATGTCTTTTTTAAGTGTGTTTTTGATGATTTTGATGAATCTGATGATGAAATTAGTTAGTATTATTATTTTTATAATATATATAATTTTATATTTATTTATTAATACCGCCTTGGCCTTACGCCTCGTTTCGCCTCGAGGCTTACGCCTCGTGAGGCGAAGGGAAAACGCCTCGAAACTCGTTTCCGTTCTTTTAAACCTTGTTCACACATTGATCATGTGTTGTATGAAACAGGACAGGAGGATTATAACAGATTAAGACCGTTGAGTTATCGTGGGGCCGATGTTTTCATTTTGGCGTTCTCTCTCATTAGCAAAGCCAGCTATGAAAACGTCTCCAAGAAGGTGAAAGTCCTTTTTTTATATGTCTTTCTGTAGCTCCTAAAATAACTGATAATTTGGACTTAAAAGTTATTGCGTATTTTTGTTATTTATGTTATCAGTGGATTCCAGAATTGAAGCATTACGCCCCTGGTGTCCCAATCGTTCTTGTGGGGACGAAACTCGGTGAGTCATTTTTTCAGCCATAAAACTTTTCATTCGTATAATAGGGGTAGGGTTGTAAACGAGCCAAGTTACTCGAGGTTGGCTCGCTAAAAGCTCAAATTGAGCCGAGCTTAAACGGGCCTGAACCTAGGCTCGAGTCTGAATTGAAACTTGTTTAATAAATGAGCCCGGGCCAGACCTTATATATTGAGCTTGATTAGACTCCCGAGCCTAAATGAGCCTATTCTTTTTGTAGATATAAAAGTTTAGTATTTAGTATAATGAATTTAGAGTTAAATGTCATTTTAGTCCCTGTGGTTTGGGCCATTTTGCCAGTTTAGTCCAAAGGTTTCATTTTTCACCTGTGGGTCCAAAAAGGTTTCACCGTTGCCATTTTAGTCCACTGTGTTAACTTCATCCATTTTTTTTGTTAACGAGAAGGGCATTTCGGTCATTTTATATGTAATTCTGTTAACTAGAAGGGCAATTCGGCCATATAAAATGACCGAATTATCCTTCTTGTTAACAGAAATAATGGATGAAGTTAACCCAGTGGACTAAAATGGAAACGGTAAAACCTTTTTGGACCCACAGGCAAAAAATGAAACCTTTGGACTAAACTAGCAAAATGGCCCAAACCACAGGGACTAAAATGGAATTTAACTCATGAATGTATATTACATAGTTAATATTAGAGTAAATTGCCAAAATCGTCCCTGAGGTTTGGTTACGTTTGCCAGTTTCATCCAAAACAACTTTTTTGTACCATATTGCCCTTCACTTTTAGGATTTTTCGCCATTTTCATCCAAACCTCTAACTTTTTTTCCAACATCGTCCTTAAGGTTTGGGATTTTTTGCCATTTTCATCCAAATATTTGATAGAAAAAATAACCCAAATTAGACGTTTGGATGAAAATGGCAAAAAGTCTCAAAAGTGAAAGACAATATTGTACAAAAAAGCTGTTTTGGATGAAATTGGCAAACATGCCCGAACCTCTGGGACGATTTTGGCAATTTACTCTTAATTTTATTATGTAAAATTATAAAAATAATATCTAGAGCCAAACTCAAGCTTTAAAAATTACACATGAGCCGATTTCGAGCTTTGGATGTAGAGCGAGCTCAAATCACGTTATGTATTCGGCTTGTTTACACCTAGGGTATTGAATTGATTTGGGTCGTACAAGATTTTATTTGTTCTTCTCTTTTTATGATTTTTTTTTTATATATTTCTCCCATTACTATTGCTTCAAACATATCTTCTTTTTAATAGAGTTGAATTTCAATGAACTGTAGATCTTCGAGACGACAGTCAATTCTTTGTAGATCACCCTGGGGCAACTCCCATTACTAATGCTCAGGTGCTAAACTCATACCCAAAAATTCGTATAACTTTTGACCCGTTAACATATGAATGGGTCGACGCATATCAGAATTCTGACCCATTTACCCACCTGTACATAAAAGCTTAAGTTTTTCCTAAATATTGTGGCTTTTTACAGGGAGAGGAATTGAAGAAAACAATTGAAGCTCCTGAGTACATTGAATGTAGTTCAAAAACACAGTTGGTAAGTTCTGTCTTGCTCTGCTGCTTCTTTTTTTAAGAGAATTTGTTATGTTAAACCGGGGTTTTTTTTTTTTTTTCCTTGTTCAAGAATGTGAAGCAAGTTTTCGATGCTGCCATTAAAGTTGTTCTGGCGCCTCCAAAGGCGAAGAAAAAGAAAGGAGGAAAGGGTCAAAAGGCGTGCTCGATATTGTGATCGAAAAAAAAAAACGAGTTGTATTTCACTGTTCTTCAACCCTTGGACTCATTTTCATCTGTTTGTTGATTGATTTGTATTTTGATATTTTTAAGTACTTGAAGATGGTGATGTACTAATCCTGTAATTTGGCCAAAAGGTGTTTTTCAATGAAAGTTATACTGGCTCATATCATCTCAAAAAAAAAAAAGGGTGATGTTTATATATGAATTTCAGACTATTCAAATCAGAGCTTTTTATGAATTTTGTGTTAACACGCATTGGATCTATGGCGGCGGAGGCAACGTCATTGGCCAACACAAAATGAACATGGCGTGGAAAAAACAACGGCAAAACAAATTTTTTTGAGAAAAACGCCCATGTGGGTGGTTTGGGGTGTGGAGGGGCGTGGTTTTGCCATAAAACGCCCAAATTTTTCCCACTACGGGTGGTCTAACGTGGTGGTACATTTTGGTGGTGGTGTCGATTGGTAGCTTTTTCTTTGGAGTATAGAGAGAAAGACCGGTACTCATCACCAGTGATTTTGAAATCAATTTTTTATAAATTGGATTGAAATCCAATACGGACAAAAAATAACCTCTTAGAAATAACAATATAAACACATTAGAGTAGTTTTATCGTTAATATCAATATTAATAAACATGATAATCAAAAGTATGTGAAATAAACACATTAGTTAAAATACATTTTAACACACTATAGATTAATAAGAATCTTAAAATATAGCATCAAGTATATATTCTATATATTAACGAACAATCTTTTAAATTTCAAAGATTTGATACGGATAAATAATATTAAAGAAAAAGAACGGCTCCACTATTTTGACGTCTATGTTTCGAAAAGAGTTTCATTCAAGATTTAACGGGTCAAATACAATCAGTACCATAAAGAATCGAATTGATAAAATCATTTCTTTTTGTACCTTCTTTAATATTTTTTTAACTGTTTTATTTGTATTTACTTATTTATTTTTTCTCTTTTATCTTTTTAAGAATTGAACTATGTTTCCTTTGCTATAGCAAGTGCATCCAAATTTTATTAAAACTGAATTTTATTCAATATAAAATGTTTTTTCTACATATTACAGCACAGAAATAAAATTGAATATAGGTTAGGTTTCATAAAAGGTTATACTAAATATATATACAGGAAGCCGAACAGAAATGTATTTAGATTTTAATTAAATACTACAATTTACAAATGAAAAACTTTTAATTATCTTAAATGAAATTTAAAAATAACTTTCCCGTTTATGTTAAATCGACTTAGAAAGTCTTATAATTTCGGGTTATTGGATTTTAATAATCCTAAGTTTCATCTCTTCGCCGATAATAATCCCAACTTTAAAAATTATCTCCAACGTTCCCAACTTGTAAGAATTTGGCCTCATTGATCATTTTATAACATAGGTGCACTTAAATCAATTAAGGAGTCTACAAATGCACTTGAATCTATTGAGGATATCAAATTCTTATATGTTTGAAAATGATCACTGGGGGCCAAACTATTACAAGTTGGGATCGTTGGATGAATTTTTAAAGTTGGGATTATTATCGGCCAACAGGTGAAACTTATGATTATTAAAATCCAATAACCCTATAATTTAAGAAAAAAAAAGGCTTCTATAAAAACGTTGCTAGAGGCATTTGCCTAGGGAGGTTTAGGCAGTGGCTTAGCTTTTAAGGGACGGGGGTGCATCCGCCCCCGAATGTTTTGGTTAGAAGTGTAATATTTCTGATTTTTAGTCTGAAAATATTAAATTATATAGATCCGTCCCCGCCAATTATTTTGCCTAAAAATCTCTTGCCCCTACCAAGTTTATCGTCTAAAGTATTTATACATATTTTCGTATTGAGTTAAAAAATGTGAAGAACCGGCTATTAGTAAGTTTTATAATTGTTTATTTTGTTACTACTTTATATATAAATCAAAGTTGAGAGTTCTTTTTTATCTTAAAGATCGTTGAGTTGAGTTGTAATTATCTGTCCAGGTACTTAACATTTATCTTGCATCATTATAAATATTTGGTCTTTATTTTTGTTAAACAATATTTATCCTTTTTTATGTGTAAAAACGTCTCATTTGAATGAATGAAGATTATGTAGTTTTATTTGGAGTTATTATTGTTTGACCCTACCCGAATCGAACATCTAACCCGAACATATGACCCGAAACATAGCGATAGGAGAAAAAAAATTGGTCCCATGACTTTACGCTCTCCTGAAACTTTTGATCAAGTTCCGCCACTGGATTTAGGCCCAAAATAGGGTAAAATAAAGTAACATTTACTGTTTAGAGAAAAAAAGAGTAAACTGTCATTTTGGTCCCTGAGGTTTGGCCAGTTTTGCCACTTTAGTCCAAATCTCAAAGTTTTTGTATCTGGGTCCCTGTGGTTTCATTTTTGTTGTCATTTTGGTCCAAAAGTGAAATCAGTTCATATTTGTCTTATAAAATCCTACTATTTTGTCTTTTTCCTCATGGGCAAAATAGTCATTTAAGCATTAATATATTATATAAATAAAATAACAAAACCTGAAGAACATCAAATTTCTAAAATCATCACAAAAATCAAAAGCATGATCCAACAAATTTCATCCACTAATCTGAAAACATAGAGCAAATTAAAAAGCCCCCAAACAAACATTATCCAGCATTCACATAAACCAAACAAACAAATGGAATATTTAATATGAATTCAGATAAACTACAACAAAACGTCGGATAATTGTAAGAATATTCCGATGAAGATGAAGGATTATACCTGTACCCTCAACCTCTGCTCTCTCTCTCTAAACATGTAAGACCCTTAACAATTTAAACATTTCTATACCATTAAAGTAAGCATTTTATAAGAAAAATGCCACTTAACAAAAACTTTTACATTGAAAGTAATTAGACATGTTTAAAACATTCAAACATAGTTAAGAGTGTTAACATAATACACTTTGTATAAACAAACAAGATCAAATGCGGAAGCTTTGTTTAGTAGTGTGTTCGGTTCTTGTTCTTCGCTTAATCGTCATCCGGAGACCCATAACGTTCACCTAAGTTCAAAAGCAACATAAACATTAGTTATGTGGCCTTGAAAACCATTTAAAACAAGTTCCATGATCAAAACAACAATAATTAAAGATTTTTTTTTGCCAGTTCAGAGGTCCCTCGCGCACCACGAGAGACTTGAGTCACTTTGTCGCGGGCCGCGACTAGGGTCGCGTGACGCGACTGAGATCCCGGCTTGTGGTCGTGTAGCGCGACAGTGCCATTTCGACAGAAGGTTCCTTTTGTTGAGCTGCATTTTACCCAGCTATACATCCTTCCCAACTATTAACTTAAACTTTCATAATTTTCAATCTACAAATCCGTTTTTCGACCTGTTTCTTCCTACGTGATCGTAATTTAATTCTCCATCATATGGATTCATAACCCGATATTTGAATGCACAAAATTCTGGAATTTTTAAGCTCTCGGCTTGAAATTCATTTATAACCCTTTTGACTCGTTTCATGATTTATCAAACCACTTGCGTCTAAATCGTTATAAAACCTTGGAATATTTCTTATCTCAAAATCTTTAACTCGTGAGTTATAATTTTCATGAATTAGGCGACCAATAATCAAGCTATGCACAATACTTCATTTTGACCCGTTAGAGAGGATTTAATCATTTAAGTTTAAATCTCACTCTCTACTTTCACATGTCATTTTTCTACATTAAGGTATTCACATATCTTCCACCAAATTTACGCGTACCTGGCTTGGGTCAAAGTATTGACCCGTTTTAATACCTTGCCTTAATAATTTGCTGATTCATAGCCACGTAAATTCAATAAGCCGTTTTACCCTGTGAGCATTAGACTCGACAAGCACTTGTTAGTCGTTATTCGTCAAATGGTGTTAACATTACCATTTGACCTGTTTAGTCTAAACGACCAAACATCTTGCACTTATATTTGAATGGTATTTAATTACCATTTCATTATTTAACCCATTTCGCCCCTTTTTGCCATTAAACATGGTTTTTATCCTTTTATTCGTCCCGACCTGTATCATTTCGTGTCGGAACCCATATTTCGGATATAACCTTGGTCGTGTTTATAATCTATAAAGTAAATACGTATCCTAAAAAAAAGTGTAAGCTTTACTTACCTCGCGTCCGCGCAAACATTCTTGGCATCCATGATCCGTTTGACCCGTTCCTTTCCAAGCTCCCACCTAGCTTGTTTAGAGTCAACTATATCATAACATCCATAAGATGGTTAGATTGGTCATTCTATATAATGGCCATCACCCTATGGACCCCTTTTTTTACACACTTATCAATCAAAGCATGCCATATATTCAACAACTAGTTTCATACCATAATTATTTTCATTCACTAACCGTTTGACCCGTTAGTGAAATTACTTATATAACAAGTTAGTAAGTGATTTTAAACACTTTAAGCATGTCACATAAAGTGCTATTTGTTCCCAACAATCAATACTTGATGCCTAAAGCAAGTATATGCAATCCTATGCCTTTTTCTTGGTTAATAAGAACATTATTTATGTGCAGCGATTTTTATATTTAGCTGCTGTAATTGACAATTTTGACCCGTTTAAAATCTGAATTAGATCAACATGTTCAAAGATGGATCGTAGAACACTCCAATACCTTCGCAAGCATATAAGGTACACCTTCTAGCGAATTTTCTATGATTTTATATGATTTTTATAAAATCAGCTCAGCAACTATATTTCCATTTTTCAACAGCTTTCAAGTTCTGAACAGCAGGTTTAATTCGCCTTTTTGGCCTATTTAACAACCACATTTGTTTCTTATGATTGAAAACAGTAAAAATTTACTTCATAAGCTTTCCGAAAAGGTATAGAACACCCAAATCGGATAAACGGTTGATTTTATATGATTTTTTTAAGATTGGTCAAAATCCATATAAAAAGCTACGGAAATCATGTTTAGGGTCCTTTCAAATTCGACCCAAATCATCAAATGCAACCCATTTCCATGGCTAAAACCCTTATTAAACTCTTGGTAATGGTTAGAAACCTATAACACAATGATTGTAGGCTAAGAGATGTCAAAAACATCATCTATTTCAAGAAGTCATCATATGAATCCTAATTTTACCATCTTCTCAACTTCATCTTTGTCAATTTAAGAACTAGAACTAAAATTAACATATATTCAAGTCCTATTTGGTGATTCTCATACACCATCATGTTTAATTTCATACATATCAAAGATTTGTCATAAACCCACTACTCATGAAATCATCAAATCAAGCTCTACATACGAACTAGTAGACAACACGGTTTCACTTAGTCATTTTAACGGGCACCTCGTGGGCATGATTTTTATACCTCTTCTATTTAGTTCATGGCTAATCTTTTTAACCAAGTTTCAATCATTAAATCAAACCCTTATGTCTAGCACTTATGAACAATATCAAATCTTGCATCATAACATCAATTTTTCACAATCTAGCATACAAATTCTTGTGTTCATCACTTTGTTCTAAAAACCCACTACACACATATATGGGTGATTATCAATTTCATAGTTTTTGTCACTATATCATCAAACTTTTAACTAGGGTTTGTTCCTAGACATGGTTTCAACATAACAACACTAATACATTCAACATTCAAGCATGAATTTCAATTATGAGTGTTTATCGAAATTTCAAGATAACACCAAATGATGAAATTGAACATACCTTGTGATCTCCTAAGCTTGGTGATCACGAATTTAGTTAAAGCCCCAAAATCTTGGCTTGATTTCCCTTGATTTTGATCCAATTTGTGAGTTTAGGGTTCACTTGGAAGAACCCCTTTTTGCTCCTGTGAAGATGTCGACCAAACACACCTTTTTGTGTGTGTTTTGGTTTTTTTTTTCTTTTAATTAAACTTCATTCACATTTTGCCCCTTTTAGTCCCTCTAGTTTCGATTTTGTAAAAAGGCTACTAGTTCATGCTTCTTTATTGTTTTAAAACAATTTAATTAACTAGGTTAATCTTTCCTAGTTACTTAGTGTGTTCAGGGGAGTCATAACCTGTTTTATTTTTTTAAGTCCCGTTAACTCGGGCTTCTTATAAACTTTGTTTTCTCAAAGCGTTTATTCTTTTTTTTTATTAATATAGGATTATTTATTTAAATCCAAATAATTACCGGGTTAATTATTTTTTTTATCACTCACGGTATTTACCCGTCCATTAATATTAACGTGGTTTGATTACCAAACCCGTTTTTTGGGTGTTACAAGTCTACCCCTCTTAAGGAGGTTTCGTCCCCGAAACCTTTCTTACATAATTCCCACAGATTCTACGTTAATCCTGAAATGTTAAGCGCTTTTATTAAGTTATAATTACTATTTTGACCTTAAATGGTCTTTACGACTAGACTTACTAGTCACCGGCTGCTTTATACCTCCTTGCTCAGGTATATATCCATATCACCATCCTCGGCCTTATGTGTGTTTAGGATTTCATATTCCGTAACTCACGTTAAATCATGATCATATTCTACATCACTTTTCTTGACCGTGTTCGCGTCACGTCACGTTTAAGTTTTTATCAACTTTTCTTTATCATATTTCTCCTTTTCGAATGTATGGTCTTGCACCTATCAATGTTAAGACCTATATCCTTTAATATTAATCATTTCCAAATTCGTCTCATAATATTCATATTTGTTAAAACGTCTATTCTTACTAAAACTGAATTTTAGTTTAACGTTTTATCTTAAACTTATGTCAATTACTTATACCAAGGAAATTGACATCCAGTAATTTATTCTTTTCCGTTCTCGTTTTACACGGGGAATAATAACCAGTTCCCTCGCTTTACACTATTGACCCGTAGGTTCTTTCACTTAGTCTCGTAGGCTATTTCCTTAGATTTTTTCACCTTTTTACCTTATTAAGGTGAGACCCCAACAGTTCGTTTCTTTCTATCTGTGACCCAAGGGTCTTTTTGGTCCCGTAGACCTTAACACTACTTGTAATCCTGAAGGTTTTGATGATCCCGTAGATTCATCTTTTACTCGTGTCATTATTAAGAATGTGTGTGTATATATATATAGCATCAAGGCACCCCTTGTTATGTTTGGAAGCATTTATTTTCGCTTTTGAATTTCAATTGACCTTGACCGTAGTCTAAGGCTTCATTCATTTATTTTTGGACTAATCTTCCGACTTTATGACTCCTTACATCATTTACACGCCGGTTTGTTCTACACTTACCGTTTCTCGGTTCATACTTATACTACTTTACAACCCATTACCTAGGTTCTTTTATCTTAATGTTTTTACACTTTACATAGGTTTATTAATATTTCACGCTTTTATTTATTCGGTTCGCGCTTACTTACATTAGCAAGTGTTATTCTTTATTTAACTCGTTTGACTTGTTCGTGTGAAATTTCATCACTTATGACAGTCAAACTTTATCCCTACGCCTTAGCATTCTTACTAGTCGGTTTGTATTTTCATTTATTTTGATTCTTGTCCCTTTTCTTGGGCTCGTTATTCCGACGTAATATGCTTCCGTTACCCGGCTTGCGTTTACATTTATTATCAAATATCTTACTTGTTTGATCTGTTTTGGGTACTTTTTTTTGTCCCATTCACCCCGTCCTTACTACATCGGACGTAAATGTGTCCATCATAAGAAGTTCATGGTATCATATGTTCACTACTTACTTGGCCAGAGCAAGCGATCAACACATGACACACATGACATTTTTATAATTTTCACATCACGCCCTATGTAAGTAACACCTTTATTTATTTCCATATCTTTGATTTCATTCAGTAAAACTTTATTTAATTACTAAACAACAATCATTAGTTTTACTCGTTTTGCACTAGAACATATAAAATGTTTTTTTTTTTTTTTTTATCAAACTATTATGTAATCATATTCGTTAATGTAATCGCTACTTTTCCCAATAGCATTTTATTGAGAATTATTCACTTGGATAATTATTCCCGTCCAAGTTTCCACATAAACTATTTCTATTATTGTCTTGTTATTCACAATCGTGAATAAAACATGTTTCTATTTGATTTTTCTTGGAAACATCATCCTAAATAGATATCCTATTCAGGTTTTCCAAGTTTTATTCTACATATGCAACCGTCATTCTCTACGTGTTTGTTGCATATTACTATTTGTGCGATTAAATGTAAAACGTGCACCTGGTAATGCTTGCCTTTACGCGATTTTGTCCTTGGTGAGCATGCTCTACTTGTCATACTTCGGACCGTTCCTCTAGCATATCCGTCACTTGTTACACTCTCGCCATCTTTAGATGCGAGTATCCTTCAATTAAAACATTTACAAGGATTAGTAATGTCGACTTCAATAAATGCCCGTATCATAATACAAGGCTTTTCTTTTATACGTGTCAACGTACGTAATTTCGTTAACTATATCTATCATTTTAATTGAGGTAACGTGTATTACACGATAACCCTATGTGTTGTTTTCAACACTTTAACATGCTAAACCATTAATATACATATAACTTACCGGATTATGCGATCAAGTCTCGAACCGAACACACTTTACTCTTAAACCATGAGCTCTGATTACCAACTTGTAAGACCCTTAACAATTTAAACATTTCTATACCATTAAAGTAAGCATTTTAAAAGAAAAATGCCACTTAACAAAAACTTTTACATTGAAAGTAATTAGACATGTTTAAAACATTCAAACATAGTTAAGAGTGTTTACATAATACACTTTGTATAAACAAACAAGATCAAATGCGGAAGCTTTGTTTAGTCGTGTGTTCGGTTCTTGTTCTTCGCTTGATCGTCATCCGGAGACCCATAACGTTCACCTAAGTTCAAAACCAACATAAACATTAGTTATGTGGCCTTGAAAACCATTTAAAACAAGTTCCATGATCAAAACAACAATAATTAAAGATTTTTTTTACCAGTTCAGAGGTCCCTTGCGCACCACGAGAGACTTGAGTCACTTTGTCACGGGCCGCGACTAGGGTCGCGTGACGCGACTGAGATCCCGGCTTGTGGTCGTGTAGCGCGACAGTGCCATTTCGACAGAAGGTTCCTTTTGTTGAGCTGCATTTTACCCAGCTATACATCCTTCCCAACTATTAACTTAAACTTTCATAATTTTCAATCTACAAATCCGTTTTTCGACCTGTTTCTTCCTACGTGATCGTAATTTAATTCTCCATCATATGGATTCATAACCCGATATTTGAATGCACAAAATTCTGGATTTTTAAGCTCTCGGCTTGAAATTCATTTATAACCCTTTTGACCCGTTTCATGATTTATCAAACCACTTGCGTCTAAATCGTTATAAAACCTTGGAATATTTCTTATCTCAAAATCTTTAACTCGTGAGTTATAATTTTCATGAATTATGCAACCAATAATCAAGCTATGCACAATACTTCATTTTGACCCGTTAGAGAGGATTTAATCATTTAAGTTTAAATCCCACTCTCTACTTTCACATGTCATTTTTCTACATTAAGGTATTCACATATCTTCCACCAAATTTACGCGTACCTGGCTCGGGTCAAAGTATTGACCCGTTTTAATACCTTGCCTTAATAATTTGCTGATTCATAGCCACGTAAATTCCATAAGCCGTTTTACCCTGTGAGCATTAGACTCGACAAGCACTTGTTAGTCGTTATTCGTCAAATGGTGTTAACATTACCATTTGACCTGTTTAGTCTAAACGACCAAACATCTTGCACTTATATTTGAATGGTATTTAATTACCATTTCATTATTTAACCCATTTCGCCCCTTTTTGCCATTAAACATGGTTTTTATCCTTTTATTCGTCCCGACCCGTATCATTTCGTGTCGGAACCCATATTTCGGATATAACCTTGGTCGTGTTTATAATCTATAAAGTAAATACGTATCCTAAAAAAAAGTGTAAGCTTTACTTAACTCGCGTCCGCGCAAACATTCTTCGCATCCATGATCCGTTTGACCCGTTCCTTTCCAAGCTCCCACCTAGCTTGTTTAGAGTCAACTATATCATAACATCCATAAGATGGTTAGATTTGTCATTCTATATAATGGCCATCACCCTATGGACCCCTTTTTTTTTACACACTTATCAATCAAAGCATGCCATATATTCAACAACTAGTTTCATACCATAATTATTTTCATTCACTAACCGTTTGACCCGTTAGTGAAATTACTTATATAACAAGTTAGTAAGTGATTTTAAACACTTTAAGCATGTCACATAAAGTGCTATTTGTTCCCAACAATCAATACTTGATGCCTAAATCAAGTATATGCAATCCTATGCCTTTTTCTTGGTTAATAAGCACATTATTTATGTGCAGCGATTTTTATATTTAGCTGCTGTAATTGACCATTTTGACCCGTTTAAAATCTGAATTAGATCAACATGTTCTAAGATGGATCGTAGAACACTCCAATACCTTCGCAAGCATATAAGGTACACCTTCTAGCGAATTTTCTATGATTTTATATGATTTTTATAAAATCAGCTCAGCAACTATATTTCCATTTTTCAACAGCTTTCAAGTTCTGAACAGCAGGTTTAATTCGCCTTTTTGGCCTATTTAACAACCACATTTGTTTCTTATGATTGAAAACAGTAAAAATTTACTTCATAAGCTTTCCGAAAAGGTATAGAACACCCAAATCGGATAAACGGTTGATTTTGTATGATTTTTTTAAGATTGGTCAAAATCCATATAAAAAGCTACGAAAATCATGTTTAGGGTCCTTTCAAATTCGACCCAAATCATCAAATGCAACCCATTTCCATGGCTAAAACCCTTATTAAACTCTTGGTAATGGTTAGAAACCTATAACACAATGATTGTAGGCTAAGAGATGTCAAAAACATCATCTATTTCAAGAAGTCATCATATGAATCCTAATTTTACCATCTTCTCAACTTCATCTTTGTCAATTTAGGAACTAGAACTAAAATTAACATATATTCAAGTCCTATTTGGTGATTCTCATACACCATCGTGTTTAATTTCATACATATCAAAGATTTGTCATAAACCCACTACTCATGAAATCATCAAATCAAGCTCTACATACGAACTAGTAGACAACACAGTTTCACTTAGTCATTTTAACGGGCACCTTGTGGGCATGATTTTTATACCTCTTCTATTTAGCACTTATGAACAATATCAAATCTTGCATCATAACATCAATTTTTCACAATCTAGCATACAAATTCTTGTGTTCATCACTTTGTTCTAAAAACCCACTACACACATATATGGGTGATTATCAATTTCATAGTTTTTGTCACTATATCATCAAACTTTTAACTAGGGTTTGTTCCTAGACATGGTTTCAACATAACAACACTAATATATTCAACATTCAAGCATGAATTTCAATTATGAGTGTTTATCGAAATTTCAAGATAACACCAAATGATGAAATTGAACATACCTTGTGATCTCCTAAGCTTGGTGATCACGAATTTAGTTAAAGCCCCAAAATCTTGGCTTGATTTCCCTTGATTTTGATCCAATTTGTGAGTTTAGGGTTCACTTGGAAGAACCCCTTTTTGCTCCTGTGAAGATGTCGACCAAACACACCTTTTTATGTGTGTTTTGGTTTTTTTTTTCTTTTAATTAAACTTCATTCACATTTTGCCCCTTTTAGTCCCTCTAGTTTCGATTTTGTAAAAAGGCTACTAGTTCATGCTTCTTTATTGTTTTAAAACAATTTAATTAACTAGGTTAATCTTTCCTAGTTACTTAGTGTGTTCAGGGGAGTCATAACCTATTTTATTTTTTTAAGTCCCTTTAACTCGGGCTTCTTATAAACTTTGTTTTCTCAAAGCGTTTATTCTTTTTTTTTTATTAATATAGGATTATTTATTTAAATCCAAATAATTACCGGGTTAATTATTTTTTTATCACTCACGGTATTTACCCGTCCATTAATATTAACGTGGTTTGATTACCAAACCCGTTTTTTGGGTGTTACAAGTCTACCCCCCTTAAGGAGGTTTCGTCCCCGAAACCTTTCTTACATAATTCCCACAGATTCTACGTTAATCCTGAAATGTTATGTAATAACTCTCATCAAAAGTCCTAATTATTCTATTATTTTATCTAATAGGAAACCCTAATTGAGACACCCAAGTGATTCTGCACAAACCCTAAAATTTTCAGAACAATCGGAATCAGGATCAGGGCCCCTAAAACTCAAGGGGGGTATACCCTAGTTAACGATTATCTAAATTACTCGCTGTCAAAATTTGAAATTAAGAATCTGTCAAGTCAGCAAAGCTAGTCCCAACCGTGGCTACTCTATAAAAAATAGGTGACCCTTACGGACCGTAAGGGTTGAGTCTTACGGTCCGTAAGGGGGGGGGGGGCAAAATTCGGGTATAAATAGCTGGGTTTGGCACTAGATTTCTGGAATTAAAACGAGGCACAAAGTCGAAATAGGCACTGAGTTACGTTCTGTTCACTATTAAAACACACACGGATCACAAATCGACGCCACAATCAGGGTAATATCTCGATCGCTGATACGATTCAATGTCCGATTGATTAAAATATCCAATGGATGTTTAAGTGCTGCCCACATTAGGGTTTATGCTTTGTCATTCGTCGTTAAATCGATGGATGTTTAAGTATCGCACTTTGTCATTCGTTGTGATGATTGTTCTCGTGAGTTATCGTAAATGCTGTATTAAGTTACTAACCGAATTGTGTGCATGTTGTTAATCGTAGGTTAAAAGGCTAATCAGTAGGCTAGGCTCTGCTCAAATTAAATCTGCAATGTGAGTCATTCTCTTTTTATCAAACTACTTTCAAAATCATGTTTATTTTCAAGGTTATAATTACAGGGATTAAGTTTATGTAATCACCAAGTTATAGCCGGTATGTGGGGTTTTGTATACATTACTTGATAATCTTCACCATTGGGGCAACCAATGGGTGATATGACCATAATCACAGACACCATTGGACACAAGAGGGCCAATGGGTCGAGTGACAAAGTACTGTGGGTAGTTGGTTGATATCAGAAACATTGTAATCTTCCTTAATACTGTATATTATAACAAACGTGTCATTTTAGTAAATGGAATGATTCACTCAGTATTTCCCGCTGACAAAACCTTTTTCAAACATGTTTCAGGTGATCTATTGTGATCCAGGAAAAGTGCCGAGAAGCATTACAAGCTTAAGGAAGTGGCTCTATATAAAATAAAGAAACATGTTTTGTAAAATAAAAGATTTCTCCGTGAAATCTTATGATTGTAAATTAACGGGTTTTATTCCGAATTGTGAAATAAATAATCGGGAAATATTTCAGTTTTAAAAAGATCCTGAAGAAATCTTCCGCTGTTAAAATCAATTAAATAAATACCACGGGAATTTCTGTCTCGCGGCTTCTGAAACGGGTCAAACTGGGTCGGGGGCCGTGACAGAAATAAGGTGGTATCAGAGCCACCAAATCAGAGCCACTGATTTAAGCCAATTAAGTATTTAGAAAATACTTAATTTTATTAATTGTCAATTATGTGATTATTATTTGATTATTTGTTCACAGTATGGGTAAGCAAAAGTTGTCAAACATCTATCTTAAATTAGATAGGTCATCTCACGAGAAAGGAAGTTCATCCCAAACCAAACCCTCAAATCAGTCGGTAATTCCTGATGAAGGAATATTTGTGCGGAAGGCACAATATGAGGAACCACTTTCTCCAAGTAAAAGAAGTCTGATTATTAGAAAAAGTAAGGAGAAAATAAAGAAATCTCGAGAGAAGAAAGTTAAACAGGAAACCCAGGAATTAATCAATAAATCACCTTGGGAAGACAAGCTAAATGAGAAATGGGCAGATCTATATATGCTAGCCACGGTAGCAGAAAATGCAAATCTCTAAATATTTTAACTCAAGTTTTAGCACCTTATCCCCTACAATCTAGAAACCTTATGCAGTAAATAAATAAATTTACAATAAACCCTAGTATGTTTTCCAGTTATCGTTGTAATAAATTAGTACGCAGTGTGCAATAATATTTAAAGGTTAATTATGAAATTTGTTACAAGATTTTAACTTAGTATTTTATGCATTTTGCATATATGCTACACCATCATGAGTGAGCTATCTGAAGCC
Source organism: Helianthus tuberosus (assembly GCA_030545235.1). Classification (NCBI taxonomy): domain Eukaryota; kingdom Viridiplantae; phylum Streptophyta; class Magnoliopsida; order Asterales; family Asteraceae; genus Helianthus; species Helianthus tuberosus. The sequence goes on along the minus strand of CM060372.1, from coordinate 79,237,486 downwards.
CTTCAGAACCTCAATCTTTACCCGGTGAATATAGAAGTTTCTAAAGAATTCACTGGTTACTTCGCTGATAAAGAAGAACCCATGGAATTTCAATCCAAACCACTGGCGAAACCTAAACCCAAGAAAAGAAACAGATTTGTGGGCTGGAGGCGTGTACGCAGGAAAAAGCCAGCAACAAGAAAAGTTACAAAAACTAAAGATCCAAAAGACAAAGGAAAAGGGGTAGAAATTGAGGAAAATGTTAATCAAGTAGAGATAAAAGATGAGGAGAGTTTTAAGCAAACAGAAAGAGAAGTCGGAGAAAGTTCTAGACAGAAACAGAAAATGACTCCCTGGGAGGTTTTAGACCATAAGCTAGTAATTAGTGACCTCATAGGACCTGCCGATGGAAACCTTGAACCTGCTAATCCAAACCTCATATTCACCGAAGAAGATCTCTTCCACTACCCACTAGAAGCTCCACTTCCAATCAATCTGGAACCTGCTATTCCAGATCCTATTGTCCAACCTCAACCACTACCAGCAGAATTAGATGAATGGTGGACAAATGATTGGCAATTCCAAAACATTATCAATAGTCCTTATTCCTTTCTTCCCCAGTTTGATCCAGAACCTCTACCAAATCCACCAATGAGTAACGAGAATATGGCTGAACTTCGCCATTTTGGTGAAGAACTGATGGATACTGGGAATAGAATCCGGGAGATAGGGGGACAAATTGCCTGGAAATATGGTGAAAGGGAGCTTTGTTTTTAGGAAAACAAATGACGAAAGATAGTAGGTTTATGAAACTGTGGTTGTATAATAGTAATAGTAAAATCAGTATGTGTAAAATAAATAATAAAACGGTTGTATATAGAAGCATGATATAATCTATAAAATAAATGACATATTAGCAAATTACAATTTTGTTTGTATATTTGTTTACGTGATTATATGCAATTAATTATGACAATGGATTGTTTCTTATTTTACTAATTATTTATCTATAAATTAATTATCAGATGGCAAACGTTGGTAATGAACCAGTTAACGAAGATAATCAATCTGAACAACATCCGGGGGATCAATATATGACTAGGCAGGATATAGAAAATATCGTTGCTCAAGGGATAGCCAATGCTATTCCAGCAATTGTTGCTGCTGTTAAAAATCCAATAGAACCACAACAAATTGTTCCTAGCAAACGTATTTCTGAAGATAACTCCAGTAATAGCGTAAATGGAGGCGGTAATCATGCTAATCATGATGATGAACTAAGGCAAGCTCCGCTCCCTAAGAAAATGAAAGTTACAACGCCTGGTTGCACCTATAAAGAATTTCTTGCTTGTAAACCGCTGAATTTGCAGGCAATGAAGGAGCGACTGCTGCACTGCGTTGGTTAGAGAAAACCGAGGCAGTAATTGCAATAAGTAAATGTATTCAAGAAGACCAGGTTATGTATGCGTCGAATCTTTTCAAAGAAGGAGCGCTAGAATGGTGGAACACAGTGTTACAAGCCAAAGGAAGAACAGTGGCGTATGCCCTGAACTGGGAAGAATTTAAAAGTCTTGTCGAAAGAAAATTCTGTCCCGAATATGAAAAGGAACAAATGGCAAATAAGTTCCTTACCCATCGGATGATGGGTGTAGATTGTCGCGGTTATACTTCGACATTTTTCGAATATGCTAGAGTGGTACCAACACTGGCTTCGCCAGAACCGGTACTCATTTCTCGTTATATTTGGGGATTGATTGGTGAAATCCGCAATATCGTTAAAGCTGCGAGACCTCGAACTATTGACGATGCAGTGGAATTGGCCAACACCCTAACGGATGAATTGGTGCGCACAAGAGATGAAAATAAGAAAAAGGAATTAGCTCAGAAAATTACCCAAGGCTTTCGTACGGGTAATATTAGTAGTTTCAAGAAAAGAGGAACAGGGCAATCTTCAACTCCGCCCTTCTGCAGGAATTGCAAAAGAAAACATTTTGGAAGATGTAATGTAACTTGCAATATTTGCAAAGCTATAGGGCATAGTGAAGAAAACTGCAGAAGGAAAACCATAGTTTGCTTTAACTGTGGAGAAGCGGGGCATTTCAAAACAGAATGTCCTAAGTTGGCTAAACCAGCAGACAACAAAGCCAAGACAGCCGATGGAGCTACTAAGAAGAATGTTCGAGCTTTTCAGTTAACTACTCAGGAAGCCAAACTCATTCCAGATGTAATAGCTGGTACGTTTCTAGTTCACAACGTGTATGCAAAAGTATTATTTGACTCTGGTGCAAACCAAAGTTTTATCAATACTTCATTCTGCCACGTTCTTAATATACCCTTAACCAACATTAGGCAGATTTTTACCGTCGAAACGGCTGATGGGAATTCAGTTAAAATAGATAAGGTTTTGCAAAATGTAGAAATAGAACTTTCAGGTCATAAAGTCTTTGCAACCCTATTACCTATGAAATTAGCCGAATTTGATGTTGTGTTAGGAATGGATTGGTTAATAGCCAACCATGCTTGAATTCTTTGTGATAAGAACTCTATAGAAATTCAGGCACCCACCGGAGAAGTAATTATGGTTGTAACACCTGTGCCTCCACGGCCATCAAACAAATACCAAACCAATGAAATATTATATTTCATACTTGGGATTTGTAAAAATATGTGTATCATTTGCACATATCAATTCATGTTCGATTTCAAACTCTAAATCGCTTTCTGGAAGGTTATATGCGCACCGATGCGTAAATATAACCAGTTTAATGCAACAAACACTCCGGAATAGTGACATAGGCTTAACATACCTCAAATAACCTTTACATAACTTATATATAAGTTTTGGAAGGTTTGGTGTGGTGAAATCAAGTTTAATCGCTTACAGGGACTAAAGTTGACAAACTGCGAAAGTATGCCAATTTGAACTGTAACAGACATTCCGGAACATGACCATAAGTTAAACATACCATAAATATCCTTCACATAGCTTAGAAATAGGCTTTGAGGTGTTCGGTATGCTAAAATAAACTTTTGTGTCATTCAGGGACTAAAAGTGTCAAAAAGTGCACAAGTTTGCATTTTCGCGCATAACTTACGTTCTGAATACATCCGGACATCCAAAAATTTATATAAGCATGACTATATTATATTTTAGTGTTCGCCATAAGAAAAATCCATTCGTCGCGTCATTTGGATCGTTTTTCGCGCTTGTGCGCATTCCGTCGTAATTAAGCGAACATCGCGTTCGTACGACCAAACGAACCGACATCCGAGATATTTTTGAACACATTTTAAGTTCCCTATACTTTAACTTCATTTTAGAGCTTTGAAATGGGGTTAACGGGCCTTAAACGTGTCGAAAATGGGCTGATTGCACTGCAGGGACCAAAATTGTAAATCTGCCAAAGTTGTTACCATACGGACCTCAACATTGGCAGCTTTGAGGTCCGTAAGGCAACCTGCAGACCAGATGCAGTGTATTAACAGCCTGTTTGCAGCTGTTTTAACCACAACCACACACTCACCACTTGCCTAATCAGCTGATAAGGACCAATTTAAGCCACCACAACTTTCCGACACTTGTACGGATGGGATCATGGCACGTTTTCCATGAAACGATCCTAACGGTTACCCGAAAACTATATATACCCATCCACCCCCATTGCATTTCTCACTAGAATTCTGATTTTGAGAGCTCTAAGTTGAAACCATTGTTTCATACCTGAGTTCTTGGATCGGGATTAGCATTCGGGGACCCTTCGTAAGTATTCTTTCGTTCTTTTCCTTATTTTACTGCTTTTCGAGTCAGAAAGTCAAACTTTGTTTGACTTTCAGCGTTGACCAGTAATGGTCAATGCGAAGTTCGTTTGAACTTCGCAAGGTGATTGTAATCACGATGGTTATAGTCCTTTGGGACTATACCTACTGATTACCACGTTGTCTAGGGTCGTAGGGTAAGCGATCTAATAAATCGCCTATACCTTCGAACTCGACCCATTTGGTCGATCATTAGGATCCGACCAAATACATTAGGTGACCATAGTATATAGGGAATAACCTTCCGAGGTTATACCCGATGGTCACATCGTTTAAGTAGTTGTATGATAGGTAGTTTATATGCCTTAAGTAAATTACCAGAATACCCTTTTTCATGTATAATTGGTAATTAAGCATATGTAACCTAAACTTTTGTCACATAACTGATTATGTAACATGTTTAGGCATATAACACTTATCATAGGACTAGTTAGACGGTCCGAACGCGTTTCACGCGCACGACGCGTTAAAGTAGCATAAGTTACCTTAATGGGTCGCGATGGGTCGATAATACTTAGGTTTGGTTTCATTGTAGTATGTAGGCCTTGTTAAAACCATATCATATGAGTTCCAACACTCATTTGGTTTACCAAGCCTCATCCTATCCGATCTCCCGATTTAAGTCCGGTTTATTTATATAGTTTTAGATTGCCGACTGATTCCGTGCTCCCTCTAGCTTTGTTTGGTTGTTGTTGAAGACCTCTAAGCATTCTCAGGCGAGTACATTCTTCCCCTATTTTACTGTTTTCAACTGTTTTGGGGTGACTCATATGTGCTAAATGTTTTCGATGTTATAACGATGGTTTCAAAAACAATTAAGACGATTTATACAAAACTAATAACGATTTCATAAAGTGAACAAACTTGTTGGTTGTAGTTACATAACAAATGACATTCATTAGCAATGATCAAGCCGACCAGTATTAGGTTATGGTACCATAGGATCTGACAAATCCCGTTATTTACTACACCCGTGGTTATGTGTGGGTATGGTAGGTAGCGACTGAATCTGTAATTGTTAACTTACCCTATGGAGGTTTGTTAATACGAAAACGAGAAGCGACGAAAACGAGAAGCGACAAAAGTCACGAAGGTTTGAATGTTATTAGCGAGACGACCTTATAAGTAGTTTCACGACCTAAAACGAATTAAACGATTTACGATTGGTTTTCACACGATGTTTTAACGATTGGGTAACGATTGGGTTTCACACGATGTTTTAACGATTGGGTAACGATTGGGTTTCACACGATGTTTTAACGATTGGGTAAACGATTGGCTTCAAAGCGATATACGATATTATTTTGGTTATACATATTACATGATTTACATTTGGGCATGAACATTACTTTGGTGGTTTGGTTTGGATTAAGTGATTAAGTAACAATGCGTGTGGAATATGATACAAGCATGGTGGATACGCCGCTGGTACTTCCTATATATAAGTGTTTGTATGGTATTACATATTGTAGCGTTATTTGAATCATTTCAGTTTGAGAAATAGAACATTTTATACAAGTAACATACTTTTCACAAGACAATTATTTACAAACAACTTATCTTATACAAACTCATTTTACATGGTTATTCATTTAATCATGCATTATTCTCTTATTTATACATATCACCTGAACTTATCATTGTTTTTCAAATAATTTACTAAAACAAATGTTTTTGGGTTAAGAGTCATGGCTACGAGGTTTTACAAATTATAACCCGCTTGATTTGAGTTGGTTAATTAAGTTGCAATATTATACTCTTTTCAAAACAAGGTTTTTAAATAAAGTATTGCAACGTCTAAACTAGCCATGATTTCGACACTCCTACAAAACCTATGTACTCGCCAGCATTTCTTTGCTGACCTCGTTTTCACATATGTTTCAGGTATTGTTGAATGATAACGATTGATAAGATGCATGCTCACATAGGACTGGACAAGGCCTTAGTGACTCAATAACAATGATAGACTATGTTTAAATAGTGTATTTAGATTTCAAGACGATGTAATTATTCAATGTTTAATAAAACGAAACACTTTTGGTATCCATGGTTATGAAACATTAATTCTGTTGCAACACGCCCCGATGTTTCCGCCGCGATTTGTTGTTTTACGCGGTCGGGGTGTGACAGAAAAGATGGTATCAGAGCCAATGGTTATAGGGAATTAGGTTATTAGTAATTAGTAATGCTTTGACCTAGTCTATAACCTTCTTAGGACCCTAACGCGAGTTTACTTGCGTTTAGTCATAAAACAATACCGTCACCTATCCATAGGCGACGACCACAACAAGAACATAAATTTCAAAACCGCTTTGAAAACTAATCATCTGTTCTAGGATGATTGATTACTCGGTTTTGAACCCTCTATTGTAAGGTTTTGAACTCTCTATTATATGGTTTTGAACCCCTTTGAGTTTTCAAAATCTCGTCAAGGTTTTGGGTTTTTAAATAATGTGAACACGTGCAAACTGGAAGGGTAAATGCCTGTATTCTGGGTTTTCTGTCTAGGCAAGCACTTCGTATACATCTCATCACGCGAGACCAGTTGTGCTTACCTGGGAATTCTTGGGATGAGTGTTCACTTATAGGCGAGCATGTCTTCGCGATACATTATTTTTGACCCATTTACTTTGAATTGTCACCATCTCATTTGTTTGCCTTAGGTAACAAACAAATGATCACAATTTTCATTCGTTACCATTCTGTTTTGATTGTCCAATAATCTTTCACCTGTTTCTCCCTATGCCTTTCTTTTTCTTCAAGAATGTCTCTTCATCACGATGACTCCCAGATATCTGAGCAAGCAGCCAAAATTCGCTCAGCGAATAGGCGAAGTAGCCCTGAAGACTGTTGAATTAGCTACTGCCATGTATCATCTCCAGGATGAAGCCACTCAAGAGTCACCAAGACAGGCAGGACCTAGTCAGGTGACAGCACCATCAGCCAAGAAACCAATCGAGGAATCAAAGACCATGGATGAACGATCCCCTAAGAAGTCAAAGAAGCGAAAGGCTTCTCAGAACTTCGCCATGGTCGCTCACAATGGTAAAGCAGTCCCCAACCAACCAGCTCAACCCCCTGCTAGGTGTGTATGGCTTTTCCTATGATACCTACATCAAGGAACTATGTACCTTACAACCTACTCTTGTGATTTCTCTCTTTCAAATGATTGCTCATGATTCCATCGAAAATTTTAAGTACTCGTTTCACTCTAAGAAACAAAGTACAGAAAATTAAGTGACATTATGAGTAATCGTGCTTTTCGCACATCTGTGCCTTTAAATCCTTGGTTAGATAACTAAGGGTATTTTCAAATCTCATACCCATTACGTTTTGATTTTTCAACATACACAGTACAAGTATTTCAAAACAATCTTCATGATCTCAAAACATTTCATATAGTTTGAAAACAAATTTTTTCTAGATGCATTGTCTATGTTATTTCAAAAACATTGACCATGTTATCAAAACCAACCTTCCTAATTTCAAAATATTTCATATAGTCTGAAGACAATATTAACACAATACATTTTATTATCAAGTGCATGATTTCGAAAAGCATCATTCATGTCTTTCAAAAAAAAAAAAACCTTATACATAATTTCAAAATTCATCTCGCATGATTTTAAAACATTTTTGTAAATATATCTACCTAATACACCTACTTTATGATTTCCAAAAAGTATTATATATAAGGTTTCAAAAACGTTAAACACATTTTTCTTAAAAGAACCCCATGCATAGTTTTTCAAAAATATTTTCCTCATACATTGACTTAACCTTCAAAATCCTGCTTCATATGTCGCCTTGGCATATCTAGCATCTCAATTTCATAAGCATTTTTACTTCATGTTTTGACATAAGCACGTCCAGTGCAAGGTATCAAAACATCTTCAACTTCTAAAATCCATAAGGGATCTTTTTATCTTCACAATTAGATCCTTGTGGATGATCATCATTCAAATCTGAGTCCTTAATTGGATTCCTTATGTACCTGAATTCGAACATTTCGGTTCCTTATAATCGAAATCGAATTTTTCTTTTAAAGATCTTTCTATCCTTATAGTTAGATTCTTGATAATGTTTAAAGTACCAAATGAAATCCACGAGATGGATTCCTAGTGTGCTTTAAATACATGTACTCTGTTAGCAGAACAAACTTCTAGTTAAACAATTTTGTGGTTATGTGACTATGTGTTTATTCATCTCATGTTTTCTTTTATGCATTTTTGTGTTTTTAATACTCTGGATATTCGTTATCCAAATCCTCGCAGGATCTTTCATATCTTCATATGAGAGATTCGTAGCAGGATATTCAAAAGGTACTACCTTAAATCCTTAATGGGCTTCTATGTAATAGTTAAGACCCTTGGATTATATAGTACTGCTCCATGATTCATTAGAGACCCTTTAGTGGTCTAATCAAAAAGATTGATTCACAATTTGGTTAAAGAACGACATCTAGTGATGTAGCTGGACAGACTCCTTGATAGTCTATTTAAATCATTTATTGATTTAGTCTAAAGGACTCTATGGCGGTCTAAGTCACGCTCATCACAGGATTGTTCATTTGGTTTTACCCTACACATTATAAAATAGACTGTGTGAACTGTGCAAGGAATTCTCTAATTTTGGATGCGCACATAATTATGAAATTTAGTGCACAGAAATCCAGTAAGATTTATTATGTGAAAGAACCGATAGCGACAACAATAACAAAATGAGGACGATGTAATGGAGGTACGGTGGACGCACCAATGATGCTTTATATACTTGTATATAAGTATCCCTCTTACATTGCAATCATGATGTTATTAAAGGTTACTAGAAGTTCAGAACCCTAATCAATGTTGTTCGATCTTTTCAACTTCATATTTCCAAGCTCTCACAAGTTTCCTCTAAATAAATTTCGGGACGAAATTTCCTAAAGTAGGGGAGACTGTAACACCTGTGCCTCCACGGCCATCAAACAAATACCAAACCAATGAAATATTATATTTCATACTTGGGATTTGTAAAAATATGTGTATCATTTGCACATATCAATTCATGTTCGATTTCAAACTCTAAATCGCTTTCTGGAAGGTTATATGCGCACCGATGCGTAAATATAACCAGTTTAATGCAACAAACACTCCGGAATAGTGACATAGGCTTAACATACCTCAAATAACCTTTACATAACTTATATATAAGTTTTGGAAGGTTTGGTGTGGTGAAATCAAGTTTAATCGCTTACAGGGACTAAAGTTGACAAACTGCGAAAGTATGCCAATTTGAACTGTAACAGACATTCCGGAACATGACCATAAGTTAAACATACCATAAATATCCTTCACATAGCTTAGAAATAGGCTTTGAGGTGTTCGGTATGCTAAAATAAACTTTTGTGTCATTCAGGGACTAAAAGTGTCAAAAAGTGCACAAGTTTGCATTTTCGCGCATAACTTACGTTCTGAATACATCCGGACATCCAAAAATTTATATAAGCATGACTATATTATATTTTAGTGTTCGCCATAAGAAAAATCCATTCGTCGCGTCATTTGGATCGTTTTTCGCGCTTGTGCGCATTCCGTCGTAATTAAGCGAACATCGCGTTCGTACGACCAAACGAACCGACATCCGAGATATTTTTGAACACATTTTAAGTTCCCTATACTTTAACTTCATTTTAGAGCTTTGAAATGGGGTTAACGGGCCTTAAACGTGTCGAAAATGGGCTGATTGCACTGCAGGGACCAAAATTGTAAATCTGCCAAAGTTGTTACCATACGGACCTCAACATTGGCAGCTTTGAGGTCCGTAAGGCAACCTGCAGACCAGATGCAGTGTATTAACAGCCTGTTTGCAGCTGTTTTAACCACAACCACACACTCACCACTTGCCTAATCAGCTGATAAGGACCAATTTAAGCCACCACAACTTTCCGACACTTGTACGGATGGGATCATGGCACGTTTTCCATGAAACGATCCTAACGGTTACCCGAAAACTATATATACCCATCCACCCCCATTGCATTTCTCACTAGAATTCTGATTTTGAGAGCTCTAAGTTGAAACCATTGTTTCATACCTGAGTTCTTGGATCGGGATTAGCATTCGGGGACCCTTCGTAAGTATTCTTTCGTTCTTTTCCTTATTTTACTGCTTTTCGAGTCAGAAAGTCAAACTTTGTTTGACTTTCAGCGTTGACCAGTAATGGTCAATGCGAAGTTCGTTTGAACTTCGCAACGTGATTGTAATCACGATGGTTATAGTCCTTTGGGACTATACCTACTGATTACCACGTTGTCTAGGGTCGTAGGGTAAGCGATCTAATAAATCGCCTATACCTTCGAACTCGACCCATTTGGTCGATCATTAGGATCCGACCAAATACATTAGGTGACCATAGTATATAGGGAATAACCTTCCGAGGTTATACCCGATGGTCACATCGTTTAAGTAGTTGTATGATAGGTAGTTTATATGCCTTAAGTAAATTACCAGAATACCCTTTTTCATGTATAATTGGTAATTAAGCATATGTAACCTAAACTTTTGTCACATAACTGATTATGTAACATGTTTAGGCATATAACACTTATCATAGGACTAGTTAGACGGTCCGAACGCGTTTCACGCGCACGACGCGTTAAAGTAGCATAAGTTACCTTAATGGGTCGCGATGGGTCGATAATACTTAGGTTTGGTTTCATTGTAGTATGTAGGCCTTGTTAAAACCATATCATATGAGTTCCAACACTCATTTGGTTTACCAAGCCTCATCCTATCCGATCTCCCGATTTAAGTCCGGTTTATTTATATAGTTTTAGATTGCCGACTGATTCCGTGCTCCCTCTAGCTTTGTTTGGTTGTTGTTGAAGACCTCTAAGCATTCTCAGGCGAGTACATTCTTCCCCTATTTTACTGTTTTCAACTGTTTTGGGGTGACTCATATGTGCTAAATGTTTTCGATGTTATAACGATGGTTTCAAAAACAATTAAGACGATTTATACAAAACTAATAACGATTTCATAAAGTGAACAAACTTGTTGGTTGTAGTTACATAACAAATGACATTCATTAGCAATGATCAAGCCGACCAGTATTAGGTTATGGTACCATAGGATCTGACAAATCCCGTTATTTACTACACCCGTGGTTATGTGTGGGTATGGTAGGTAGCGACTGAATCTGTAATTGTTAACTTACCCTATGGAGGTTTGTTAATACGAAAACGAGAAGCGACGAAAACGAGAAGCGACAAAAGTCACGAAGGTTTGAATGTTATTAGCGAGACGACCTTATAAGTAGTTTCACGACCTAAAACGAATTAAACGATTTACGATTGGTTTTCACACGATGTTTTAACGATTGGGTAACGATTGGGTTTCACACGATGTTTTAACGATTGGGTAACGATTGGGTTTCACACGATGTTTTAACGATTGGGTAAACGATTGGCTTCAAAGCGATATACGATATTATTTTGGTTATACATATTACATGATTTACATTTGGGCATGAACATTACTTTGGTGGTTTGGTTTGGATTAAGTGATTAAGTAACAATGCGTGTGGAATATGATACAAGCATGGTGGATACGCCGCTGGTACTTCCTATATATAAGTGTTTGTATGGTATTACATATTGTAGCGTTATTTGAATCATTTCAGTTTGAGAAATAGAACATTTTATACAAGTAACATACTTTTCACAAGACAATTATTTACAAACAACTTATCTTATACAAACTCATTTTACATGGTTATTCATTTAATCATGCATTATTCTCTTATTTATACATATCACCTGAACTTATCATTGTTTTTCAAATAATTTACTAAAACAAATGTTTTTGGGTTAAGAGTCATGGCTACGAGGTTTTACAAATTATAACCCGCTTGATTTGAGTTGGTTAATTAAGTTGCAATATTATACTCTTTTCAAAACAAGGTTTTTAAATAAAGTATTGCAACGTCTAAACTAGCCATGATTTCGACACTCCTACAAAACCTATGTACTCGCCAGCATTTCTTTGCTGACCTCGTTTTCACATATGTTTCAGGTATTGTTGAATGATAACGATTGATAAGATGCATGCTCACATAGGACTGGACAAGGCCTTAGTGACTCAATAACAATGATAGACTATGTTTAAATAGTGTATTTAGATTTCAAGACGATGTAATTATTCAATGTTTAATAAAACGAAACACTTTTGGTATCCATGGTTATGAAACATTAATTCTGTTGCAACACGCCCCGATGTTTCCGCCGCGATTTGTTGTTTTACGCGGTCGGGGTGTGACAATGGTTACAGGAGATAAACCATGTAAGCCCATGAAGTTCATATCAGTAATGAAAGTTGCTAGTTATGAACGAAAGCAAGGATTAGTATATATGATTTCGGTAATCATTAGTACTAAGGGAAAAGAACTTAAGGAGATTCCTGTAGTCTCGGAATACCCAGATGTATTCCCAGAAGAGTTACCAGGGTTACCACCAGATAGGGAAGTAGAGTTTAGGATTCATCTAATTCCAGGAACTACTCCGATAGCTAAAGCACCTTATCGGTTAGCTCCTACAGAAATGTTAGAACTGAAAAAGCAATTAGATGAATTACTAAGTAAAGGATTCATACAACCTAGTTCATCCCCTTGGGGAGCACCAGTGTTGTTTGTAAAGAAAAAGGATGGCTCAATGAGAATGTGTATCGATTATAGAGAATTGAATAAGGTTACAATTAAGAATCGATACCAATTACCTAGGATTGATGATCTTTTTTATCAACTTCAAGGAGCTAGGTATTTTTCTAAGATCGATTTACGCTCCGGATATAATCAATTGAAGGTACAAGAAGAAGACATATCTAAAACTGCTTTCAGAACTAGGTATGGTCATTACGAGTTTACAGTCATGCCCTTCGGATTAACGAATGCACCTGCAGCATTCATGGACATGATGAATAGGATCTGTAAACCGTATTTGGATAAATTTGTAATTGTTTTCATCGACGATATACTTATTTATTCCAAAAATCAGGAAGAACATTGTCAGCACTTACATGCACTCTTAACTTTGTTAAGAAAAGAAAAGCTGTACGCCAAATTCTCAAAATGTGAATTTTGGTTACAAGAAGTGCAATTCTTAGATCACATGGTGAATCACGAAGGTATTCACGTAGATCCTGCTAAGATAGAAGCAATTACCAAATGGAAAGTTCCACAGACAGCAATGGAAATTAGAAGTTTTATAGGTTTAGCGGGATACTATAGACGGTTTATTAAGGATTTTTCCAAGATAGTTGTACCATTAACTAAGCTAACCTGTAAAGCAGTTAAGTTTGAATGGGGACCTAAACAAGAAGAAGCTTTTTGGATTTTGAAACAGAAATTAACCAATGCACCAATCTTAGCCTTACCAGAAGGAACTAAAGATTTTAAAGTATATTGTGATGCTTCAAAATTAGGATTTGGATGTGTGCTTATGCAACGCAAGAAGGTAATTGCGTATGCATCAAGGCAATTGAAAAAGCACTAAGAAAACTATACGACTCATGATTTAGAATTAGGAGCCGTAATTTTTGCCCTTAAGATTTGGAGACATTATCTTTACGGAAGTAAATTTACTGTCTATACTGACCACAAAAGTCTAAGATATATATTTGGGCAAAAAGAGTTAAACATGAGGCAAAGAAGGTGGATGGAAATCTTAAGTGATTACGACTGTGATATTCAGTATCACGAAGGAAAGGCAAATGTAGTTGCAGATGCCTTAAGTCGTAAGTATTATGAAAAACAACGACGAGTTCGTGCCCTCAGATTAAATCTACAGATAGATTTAATGGAACAAATAAAGAAGATCCAGGAAATAGCAATCAAGGATGATTCTGAAGGAATGAAAGGACAAATAAAAGAATTAGAACAAGGAGTTGATGGAATTTGGAGATTCCACAAAAGCAGAATTTGGGTACCTAAGCATGGAGAATTAAGAAATAAGATTTTAGAAGAAGCTCATAAATCTAGGTATACCATACACCCTGTAAATAATAAGATGTACCAAGATTTAAGAAATAATTTCTGGTGGATAGGCATGAAGAAGGATATAGCTAGATATGTTTCTAAGTGTCTTACTTGTTCGCAAGTAAAAGCAGAACATCAGAAACCCTCAGGTCTACTACAACAATTAGAAATGCCTGTATGGAAATGGGAGCTTATAACAATGGATTTTGTTACTAAGTTACCCAAAACCAGAAAAGGTAATGATGCGATTTGGGTAATTGTGGATCGATTAACCAAATCTGCTCACTTTCTACCAATGAAAGAAACCTTTAGCATGGAAAGATTGGCAAAATTGTATGTAGATGAAATAGTATCTTTACATGGAGTTCCACTCTCCATTGTTTCAGATAGGGATAGTCGTTTCACTTCTCATTTCTGGAAAAGTTTCCAGCAAGCAATGGGAACTCGACTAAACCTAAGCACGGCATATCATCCACAAACAGACGGGCAAAGTGAAAGGACGATCCAAACTCTAGAAGACATGCTCCGAGCATGTGTAATAGATTTTGGTGGAAACTGGGATGATCACTTACCATTAATTGAATTCTCCTATAACAATAGTTATCATTCAAGCATTGAAACTGCCCCATTTGAAGCACTGTATGGAAGAAAGTGCAGAACTCCAGTTTGTTGGGCAGAAATAGGAGAAAGTCAATTGTCAGGACCTGAAATAGTGCAAGAGACGACTGATAAGATTACTCAAATCAAATGTATGGTCTTGCACCTATCAATGTTAAGACCTATATCCTTTAATATTAATCATTTCCAAATTCGTCTCATAATATTCATATTTGTTAAAACGTCTATTCTTACTAAAACTGAATTTTAGTTTAACGTTTTATCTTAAACTTATGTCAATTACTTATACCAAGGAAATTGACATCCAGTAATTTATTCTTTTCCGTTCTCGTTTTACACGGGGAATAATAACCAGTTCCCTCGCTTTACACTATTGACCCGTAGGTTCTTTCACTTAGCCTCGTAGGCTATTTCCTTAGATTTTTTCACCTTTTTACCTTATTATGGTGAGACCCCAACAGTTCGTTTCTTTCTATCTGTGACCCAAGGGTCTGTTTGGTCCCGTAGACCTTAACACTACTTGTAATCCTGAAGGTTTTGATGATCCCGTAGATTCATCTTTTACTCGTGTCATTATTAAGAATGTGTGTGTATATATATAGCATCAAGGCACCCCTGGTTATGTTTGGAAGCATTTATTTTCGCTTTTGAATTTCAATTGACCTTGACCGTAGTCTAAGGCTTCATTCATTTATTTTTGGACTAATCTTCCGACTTTATGACTCCTTACATCATTTACACGCCGGTTTGTTCTACACTTACCGTTTCTCGGTTCATACTTATACTACTTTACAACCCATTACCTAGGTTCTTTTATCTTAATGTTTTTACACTTTACATAGGTTTATTAATATTTCACGCTTTTATTTATTCGGTTCGCGCTTACTTACATTAGCAAGCGTTATTCTTTATTTAACTCGTTTGACTTGTTCGTGTGAAATTTCATCACTTATGACAGTCAAACTTTATCCCTACGCCTTAGCATTCTTACTAGTCGGTTTGTATTTTCATTTATTTTGATTCTTGTCCCTTTTCTTGGGCTCGTTATTCCGACGTAATATGCTTCCGTTACCCGGCTTGCGTTTACATTTATTATCAAATATCTTATGTCACGGCCCTCGACCCGGTTTGACCCGTTTCAGGAGCCGCGGGACAGAAATCCCGTGGTATTTATTTAATTGAGTTTAACAGCGGAAGTTTATCATCAGGATCGTTGTAAAGCTACAATTTTACCGATTATTTTATTTCACAACTCGGGATAAAACCCCGTTAATTTACAATATTATGATTTCACGGAGAAATCTTTATTTAACAAAACATATTTCTTTCTTTTACAATGAGCCACTTTCTTAAGCTTGCAGTGCTCCGTAGCACCTTTCCTGAATCACAACAGATCACCTGAAACATGTTTGAAAAAGGTTTTGTCAGCGGAAAATACTAAGTGAATCATTCTAATTAATAAAACAGACCTGTTTGTTATAATTTACAGTATTAAGGGTGATTACATTGTTTCTAATATCACCAACTACCCACAGTATTTGTCACTCGACCGGATCTGTGACTATGGTCATATCCCCCATTGGTTGCCCCAATGGTGACGATTATCAAGTAATGTATACAAAACCCCACATACTGGCTGTAACTTGGTGATTACGTAGACTTAATCCCCGTAATTATAACTTTGAAATAAACATGCTTTTGTAAATAGATTTGATAAAAAGAGAATGACTCACATTGCAGATTTAACACGGACAGAGTCTAGTCTATGGATTAGCCTTGTTAAACTAATATATATAACAATGCACACAAAACTGGGTTAGTAATCAATACAGCATTTACGATAACTCACGAGATCAACCCTCACAACGAATGACAAAGTGCTATGCTTAAACATCCATTGAATTAACGACTAATGACAAAGCATCACCCTAACGTGGGCAACACTTAAACATCCATTGAGTACATTGATCGATCGGAAAATGAATCGTAATAGCGATCGAATTATTACCTTGTTTTGCGGCAGCAATTAGTGATCGTGTGTGTTTTGATAGTGTTTCTGCTATAACTCAGTGTATACTTCGAATTTTTACGTCGTTCCAACGCCCAGATTCAAGTCCCAAACTCTACTATTTATACTGAAATTTTGACCCAGTGGTGTAGCGCGACTGGTTACCCCTATAGTCGTCGCGCTACGCGACTGCTAACCTAGTTTCATAGGGTAGCTACGTGCATGGGTAGGCTTGCTGAGTCGATAGTTTCTCAAAATTCGAATTTGACAGAGAGTTATTTGGATAATCGTAACTAGGGTTTTACCCCCCCCCCCCCTGAGTTTTAGGGGCCCTAATCCTGATTCTGAAAATTCTGAAAATTTTAGGGTTTGTGTAGAATCACTTGGGTGTCTTAATTAGGGTTTCCTATTAGACAAATTAATTAAATAAATATGACTTTTGATACGAGTTGTTATATTCTCCCTACCTTAATAAAAATCTCGTCCTCGAGATTTATTGGAATAATTGAGGATACTTTCTCTTCATTTCGGATTCCAGCTCCCAAGTGTATTCAGGTCCTCTCTTTGAATCCCACTTGACTTTAACCAGAACTAGTCGCTTGTGCTTGAGAAATTTTACCTTTTTATCTTCTATCTGAAGAGGTTTCTCAACAAATTTTAATTTTTCGTTTACCTCTATATCTTGAAGAGGTACTACCAGTGATTCGTCTGATAGACATTTCTTGAGATTGGATACATGAAATACATCATGTACTCCAGCTAACTCTTCTGGTAGTTGTAAACGATAAGCAACTGGTCCTATACGTTGGATCACTGGAAATAGTCCTACGTATCTGGGACTTAGCTTTCCTTTCTTACCAAATCTAACCACTCCTTTCCAAGGAGAAACTTTCAACAGTACTCTGTCTCCAACTTGGAATTCTAACGGCTTACATCTATTGTCTGCATAACTCTTCTGACGATCTCTAGCCGTCTTCAGTCTTTCCTTGATTTGTGTGATCTTAACAGTCGTCTCTTGCACAATCTCCGGACCTGATAATTGATTTTCTCCTATTTCTGCCCAACAAACTGGAGTTCTGCACTTTCTTCCATACAGTGCTTCAAATGGGGCAATTTCAATACTTGAATGATAACTATTATTATAGGAGAATTCAATTAATGGTAAATGATCATCCCAGTTCCCACCAAAATCTATTACACATGCTCGGAGCATGTCTTCTAGAGTTTGGATCGTCCTTTCACTTTGCCCGTCTGTTTGTGGATGATATGCCGTGCTTAGGTTTAGTCGAGTTCCCATTGCTTGCTGGAAACTTTTCCAGAAATGAGAAGTAAACCGACTATCTCTATCTGATACAATGGAGAGTGGAACTCCATGTAGAGATACGACTTCATCTACATATAGCTTTGCTAGTTTTTCCATGCTAAAGGTTTCTTTTATAGGCAGAAAGTGAGCAGATTTGGTTAATCGATCCACAATTACCCAAATCGCATCATTACCTTTTCTGGTCTTAGGTAACTTAGTAACAAAATCCATTGTTATGAGTTCCCATTTCCATACATGCATCTCTAATTGTTGTAGTAGACCTGAAGGTTTCTGATGTTCTGCCTTAACTTGTGAACAAGTAAGACATTTAGAAACATATCTAGCTATATCCTTCTTCATGCCTATCCACCAGAAATTCTTTCTTAAATCTTGGTACATCTTATTGTTTCCTGGGTGTATGGTATACCTAGATTTATGAGCTTCCTCCAAGATCTTATTTCTTAATTCTCCCTGTTTTGGTACCCAGATCCTTTTCTTATGGAATCTCCAAATTCCATCAGCTCCTTGTTCTAAATCTTTTATTCGTCCCTTCATTCCTTCAGCGTCATCCTTGATTGCTGTTTCCTGAACACTCTTTATTTGTTCCATTAAATCTATTTGTAGATTTAATCTAAGAGCACGAACCCATCGTTGTTTCTCATAGTATTTACGACTTAAGGCATCTGCAACTACATTTTCCTTTCCCTCGTGATACTGAATATCACAGTCGTAATCACTTAAAATTTCCATCCATCTTCTTTGCCTCATGTTTAACTCTTTTTGCCCAAATATATATCTTAAACTTTTGTGGTCTGTATAGACAGTAAATTTACTTCCGTAAAGATAATGTCTCCAAATCTTAAGGGCAAAAATTATGGAGCCTAACTCTAAATCATGAGTTGTATAATTTTCTTCGTGCTTTTTCAACTGTCTTGAAGCATACGCAATTACCTTTTTGCGTTGCATAAGCACACATCCAAATCCTAGTTTTGAAGCATCACAGTATACTTCAAAATCTTCAGTTCCTTCTGGTAAGGCTAAGATTGGAGCATTTGTTAATTTCTGCTTCAATATTCTAAAGGCTTCTTCTTGTTTAGATCCCCATTCAAACTTAATGGCTTTACAGGTTAGCTTAGTTAATGGTACAGCTATCTTGGAAAAATCCTTAATAAACCGTCTATAATACCCAGCTAAACCTATAAAACTTCTAATTTCCATTGCGTTTTGCGGAACCTTCCAATTGGTAATTGCCTCTATTTTAGAGGGATCTACGTGAATACCTTCATGATTCACCATGTGTCCTAAGAATTGCACTTCTTGTAGCCAAAATTCACATTTTGAGAATTTGGCATAGAGCTTTTCTTTTCTTAACAAAGTTAAGAGTGCATGCAAGTGCTCACAATGTTCTGTCTGACTTTTGGAATAAATAAGTATATCGTCTATAAAAACAATTACAAATTTATCCAAATACGGTTTACAGATTCTATTCATCATGTCCATGAATGCTGCAGGTGCATTCGTTAATCCAAAGGGCATGACTGTAAACTCGTAATGACCATACCTAGTTCTAAAAGCAGTCTTTGGTATGTCATCCTCTTGTACTTTTAATTGATGATATCCAGAGCGTAAATCTATCTTAGAGAAGTATCTAGCCCCCTGAAGTTGATCAAAAAGATCTTCAATCCTAGGTAATGGGTATCGATTCTTAATTGTAACCTTATTCAGTTCTCTATAATCAATACACATTCTCATCGAACCATCCTTTTTCTTTACAAACAATACTGGCCCTCCCCAAGGGGATGAGCTAGGTTGTATGAATCCTTTACTTAGTAATTCATCTAATTGCTTTTTCAGTTCTAACATTTCGGTAGGAGCTAACCGATAAGGTGCCTTAGCTATCGGTGTAGTTCTAGGAATTAGATGAATCCTAAATTCTACTTCCCTATCTGGTGGTAATCCAGGTAACTCTTCTGGGAATATATCTGGATATTCTGAGACTACAGGAATTTCCTTAAGTTCTTTACCCTTAGTACTAATGATTACTGAAATCATATATATTATTCCTTGTTTTCGTTCATAACTAGCAACTTTCATTACTGATATAAACTTCATGGGTTTACGCGGTTTATCTCCTGTAATCGTGATTACATCTCCAGTAGTTGCCTGAATTTCTACACAATTTTTATCGCAAAGGATTCGAGCATGGATGGCTATTAACCAATCCATTCCTAACACAACATCAAATTCAGCTAATTTCATAGGTAACAGATTTGCAGCAAATTTATGACCTGAAAGTTCTATTTCTACTTTTTGCAAAACCTGATCTATTTTAACTGAATTCCCATCTGCGGTTTCGACTGTAAAAATCTGCTTAATGTTGGTTAAAGGTAACTTAAGAGCTTGACAAAATAAAGTATTTATAAAACTTTGGTTTGCACCAGAGTCAAATAATACTTTTGCGTATACATTGTGAACTAAGAACGTACCAGCTATCACATCTGGAATAAGTTCTGCTTCTTGAGTGGTTAGCTGGAATGCTCTGACATTTTTCTTAGTAGCTCCGTCAGTCGCCTTGGCTTTGTTGTCTGCTGGTTTGATCAATTTAGGACATTCTGTTTTGAAATGTCCGGCTTCTCCACAATTGTAACAAATTATGGATTTCTTTCTGCAGTTTTCTTCACGATGTCCTATAGTTTTGCAAAAATTGCAAGTTATATTGCATCTTCCATAATGTTTCTTTTTGCATTTCCTGCAGTATGATGGAGTTGGTGATTGCCCTATTCCTCTTTTCTTGAAGCTGTTATTATTACCCGTACGAAATCCTTGGGTAATCTTCTGGGCCAGTTCCTTTTTCCGGTTTTCATCTTGTGTACGTACCAGTTCGTCAGTTAAGGTATTGGCTAATTCCACTGCATCGTCAATAGTGCGAGGTCTCGCAGCTTTAACGATGTTGCGGATTTCGCTAATCAGCCCCCAAATATAGCGAGAAATGAGTACCGGTTCTGGCGAAGCCAGTGTTGGTACCACCCTAGCATATTCGAAGAATGTCGAAGTATATCCTTGATAGTCCACATTAACCATCCGATGGTTTAGGAACTTATTTGCCATTTGATCTTTTTCATACTCGGGACATAATTTTCTTTCTACAAGACTCTTAAATTCTTCCCAGTTCATGGCATAGGCCACAATCCTTCTTTTAGCTTGTAATACTGTGTTCCACCATTCTAATGCCCCTTCTTTAAAAAGATTGGAAGCATACATAACTTGATCTTCCTCAACACATTTACTTATAGCAATTACTGCCTCAGTTTTCTCTATCCAATGTAATGCTGCAATAGCCCCTTCATTACCTGAAAACTCAGTTGGTTTACAGGCAAGGAATTCTTTGTAAGTGCAACCAGGTGTTGCAGCTTTCATTTTCTTGAAAATTGGGGCTTGCAGATCATTATTGTTATTAACATGATTTCCGCCTCCGTTTATACTATTACTAAAGTTGTCGCCTTGTGTACGTTTACTAGGAATGATTGATTGCGGTTTAACAGGTTTTTGAACAGCAGCAACGATTGCTGGAATAGCATTGGCTATTCCTTGTGCAACGATATCCTCTATATCTTGCCTATTTAACAATTGTTCTTCCTGAATTGGCTCAGATTGATTTACTTCATTTACTGGTTCATTACCAATGTTTGCCATCTGATAATTAATTTATAAATAAATAATTAGTATAAAAGAAATAATCCAATGTCACAATTAATTGCACATAATCACGTAAACGAATATACAAACAAAATCTAAAATTTCATTTATTTTATAGATTATATCATGCCTCAATATACAACCGTTTTATTATTTATTTTACAAATACTGATTTTACTATTACTATTACACAACCACAGTTTTACCAACCCATTATCTCTCGTCATTTGTCTTTCTAAAAACGAAGCTCCCTTTCATCATACTTCCAAGCAATTTGTCCCCCAATTTCCCGGATTCTATTTCCCGCATCCATTAACTCTTTGCCAAAATGGCGAAGTTCTGCTAAATTTTCGTTACTCATGGGTGGATTTGGTAATGGTTCTGGATCAAATTGCGGAAGAAAGGAATAAGGACTGTTGACAATGTTTTGAAATTGCCAATCATTTGTCCACTATTCATCCATTCCTACAGGTTGGGCATGGATTATTGGTTCTGGGATTGCTGGTTCAAAATTTATAGGGATTTGGGTTTCAATAGGACGAGTAAAAACATTTGTATTGATAGGCTGAATAGTCTCACAGCTTGCCAATATGAAATCTATTTCCTCCTGAAAAGTCATTCCCTAGTTTTGTTTGGAGCTTTCTCCAACTTCCATCTGAGTTGGTCTAGAACCTTTTCCAACCTCCATTTCTATTTCCTTAGAATATTCCTCAAACTGCATTCCCATTTGCCTAGAATCTTTCTTGACTTCAGTCTCCATCTCCTGCTGTCTAGAACTTTCCCTGGTTACAATTTCTTTTCCTTTTTCTAAAGGATTGTTTATTTTAGGAAGTTTCGTCGCTGGCTTTTTCCTACGTATACGACTCCCCCATACGTATTTCCTTCTTTTCTTTGGTTTTGGCTTTTTCAAAGGTGGAGCGTTGAATTCTACAGGTTGTTCCACATCAGGAAAATACCCAGTAAATTCTTTAGAAACTTCTAGGTTTACAGGGTATAGGTTGAGATTCTCTAGGGCTTCCGATAACTCATTCATGTTGTTTAATATACAAAAATGCTAAGTTAAAATTTAGAAATAACCTTTAAATTTTATTGCATACCCTGTGACTAATTTACACAAAAGAAAATAAACAATTTTAAACATACTAGGTTTCATTTATTTACTAGATTAAGTAAGGTTGCTATTACGGAATCATGGTATTTTAAATATTAGCATTTACTGCTACAGTGGCTAGCATATAAAGATCCGCCCATTTTTCCTCTAATTTGTCCTCCCAAGGTGTTTTACTGGTTAATTCCTGGGTTTCCTGTTTAACTTTCTTCTCTCGGGCTTTCTTTATTTTCTCCTGACTTTTCTTTAAAATTAAACTTCTTTTATCCGGAGAAAGTGGGTTCTCGTATTGGGCTTTTCGAACAAATATTCCTTCTTCAGGAATTGCAGGGAGTTTTGAGGATTTAGTTTGGGATGAACTTCCCTTCTCATTGGATGACCTATCTAATTTAAGATAGATGCTGGAAAGCTTTTTCTTACCCATACTGTAACTAACAAATAGTCAGTTAATAAAACACATAATCACATAATAGTAATCAGGAAAAATTAAGTATTCCTAAATACTTAATTAGCTTAACTCAGTGGCTCTGATACCACATTTTTCTGTCACGACCCCCGACCCGGTTTGACCCGTTTCAGGAGCCGCGGGACAGAAATCCCGTGGTATTTATTTAATTGAGTTTAACAGCGGAAGTTTATCATCAGGATCGTTGTAAAGCTAAAATTTTCCCGATTATTTTATTTCACAACTCGGGATAAAACCCCGTTAATTTACAATATTATGATTTCACGGAGAAATCTTTATTTAACAAAACATATTTCTTTCTTTTACAATGAGCCACTTTCTTAAGCTTGCAGTGCTCCGTAGCACCTTTCCTGAATCACAAGAGATCACCTGAAACATGTTTGAAAAAGGTTTTGTCAGCGGGAAATACTGAGTGAATCATTCTAATTAATAAAACAGACCTGTTTGTTATAATTTACAGTATTAAGGGTGATTACATTGTTTCTAATATCAACCAACTACCCACAGTATTTGTCACTCGACAGGATCTGTGACTATGGTCATATCCCCCATTGGCTGCCCCAATGGTGACGATTATCAAGTAATGTATACAAAACCCCACATACTGGCTGTAACTTGGTGATTACAAAGACTTAATCCCCGTAATTATAACTTTGAAATAAACATGCTTTTGTAAATAGATTTGATAAAAAGAGAATGACTCACATTGCAGATTTAACACGGACAGAGTCTAGTCTATGGATTAGCCTTGTTAACCTAATTTATATAACAATGCACACAAAACTGGGTTAGTAATCAATACAGCATTTACGATAACTCACGAGATCAACCCTCACAACGAATGACAAAGTGCTATGCTTAAACATCCATCGAATTAACGACTAATGACAAAGCATCACCCTAACGTGGGCAGCACTTAAACATCCATTGAGTACATTGATCGATCGGAAAATGAATCGTAATAGCGATCGAATTATTACCCTGTTTTGCGGCAGCAATTAGTGATCGTGTGTGTTTTGATAGTGTTTCTGCTATAACTCAGTGTATACTTCGAATTTTTACGTCGTTCCAGCGCCCAGATTCAAGTCCCAAACTCTACTATTTATACTGAAATTTTGACCCAGTGGCGTAGCGCGACTGGTTACCCCTATAGTCGTCGCGCTACGCGACTGCTAACCTAGTTTCATAGGGTAGCTACGTGCATGGGTAGGCTTGCTGAGTCGACAGTTTCTCAAAATTCGAATTTGACAGAGAGTTATTTGGATAATCGTAACTAGGGTTTTACCCCCCCCCCCTGAGTTTTCGGGGCCCTAATCCTGATTCTGAAAATTCTGAAAATTTTAGGGTTTGTGTAGAATCACTTGGGTGTCTTAATTAGGGTTTCCTATTAGACAAATTAATTAAATAAATATGACTTTTGATACGAGTTGTTACATCTTACTTGTTTGATCTGTTTTGGGTACTTTTTTTTGTCCCATTCACCCCGTCCTTACTACATCGGACGTAAATGTGTCCATCATAAGAAGTTCATGGTATCATATGTTCACTACTTACTTGGCCAGAGCAAGCGATCAACACATGACACACATGACATTTTTATAATTTTCACATCACGCCCTATGTAAGTAACACCTTTATTTATTTCCATATCTTTGATTTCATTCAGTAAAACTTTATTTAATTACTAAACAACAATCATTAGTTTTACTCGTTTTGCACTAGAACATATAAAATGTTTTCTTTTTTTTTTTATCAAACTATTATGTAATCATATTCGTTAATGTAATCGCTACTTTTCCCAATAGCATTTTATTGAGAATTATTCACTTGGATAATTATTCCCGTCCAAGTTTCCACATAAACTATTTCTATTATTGTCTTGTTATTCACAATCGTGAATAAAACATGTTTCTATTTGATTTTTCTTGGAAACATCATCCTAAATAGATATCCTATTCAGGTTTTCCAAGTTTTATTCTACATATGCAACTGTCATTCTCTACGTGTTTGTTGCATATTACTATTTGTGCGATTAAATGTAAAACGTGCACCTGGTAATGCTTGCCTTTACGCGATTTTGTCCTTGGTGAGCATGCTCTACTTGTCATACTTCGGACCGTTCCTCTAGCATATCCGTCACTTGTTACACTCTCGCCATCTTTAGATGCGAGTATCCTTCAATTAAAACATTTACAAGGATTAGTAATGTCGACTTCAATAAATGCCCGTATCATAATACAAGGCTTTTCTTTTATACGTGTCAACGTACGTAATTTCGTTAACTATATCTATCATTTTAATTGAGGTAACGTGTATTACACGATAACCCTATGTGTTGTTTTCAACACTTTAACATGCTAAACCATTAATATACATATAACTTACCGGATTATGCGATCAAGTCTCGAACCGAACACACTTTACTCTTAAACCATGAGCTCTGATTACCAACTTATAAGACCCTTAACAATTTAAACATTTCTATACCATTAAAGTAAGCATTTTATAAGAAAAATGCCACTTAACAAAAACTTTTACATTGAAAGTAATTAGACATGTTTAAAACATTCAAACATAGTTAAGAGTGTTTACATAATACACTTTGTATAAACAAACAAGATCAAATGCGGAAGCTTTGTTTAGTCGTGTGTTCGGTTCTTGTTCTTCGCTTGATCGTCATCCGGAGACCCATAACGTTCACCTAAGTTCAAAACCAACATAAACATTAGTTATGTGGCCTTGAAAACCATTTAAAACAAGTTCCATGATCAAAACAACAATAATTTAAGATTTTTTTTGCCAGTTCAGAGGTCCCTCGCGCACCACGAGAGACTTGAGTCACTTTGTCGCGGCCGCGACTAGGGTCGCGTGACGCGACTGAGATCCCGGCTTGTGGTCGTGTAGCGCGACAGTGCCATTTCGACAGAAGGTTCCTTTTGTTGAGCTGCATTTTACCCAGCTATACATCCTTCCCAACTATTAACTTAAACTTTCATAATTTTCAATCTTCAAATCCGTTTTTCGACCTGTTTCTTCCTACGTGATCGTAATTTAATTCTCCATCATATGGATTCATAACCCGATATTTGAATGCACAAAATTCTGGATTTTTAAGCTCTCGGCTTGAAATTCATTTATAACCCTTTTGACCCGTTTCATGATTTATCAAAGCACTTGCGTCTAAATCGTTATAAAACCTTGGAATATTTCTTATCTCAAAATCTTTAACTCGTGAGTTATAATTTTCATGAATTATGCGACCAATAATCAAGCTATGCACAATACTTCATTTTGACCCGTTAGAGAGGATTTAATCATTTAAGTTTAAATCCCACTCTCTACTTTCACATGTCACTTTTCTACATTAAGGTATTCACATATCTTCCACCAAATTTACGCGTACCTGGCTCGGGTCAAAGTATTGACCCGTTTTAATACCTTGCCTTAATAATTTTCTGATTCATAGCCACGTAAATTCCATAAGTCGTTTTACCCTGTGAGCATTAGACTCGACAAGCACTTGTTAGTCGTTATTCGTCAAATGGTGTTAACATTACCATTTGACCTGTTTAGTCTAAACGACCAAACATCTTGCACTTATATTTGAATGGTATTTAATTACCATTTCATTATTTAACCCATTTCGCCCCTTTTTGCCATTAAACATGGTTTTTATCCTTTTATTCATCCCGACCCGTATCATTTCGTGTCGGAACCCATATTTCGGATATAACCTTGGTCGTGTTTATAATCTATAAAGTAAATACGTATCCTAAAAAAAAGTGTAAGCTTTACTTACCTCGCGTCCGCGCAAACATTCTTTGCATCCATGATCCGTTTGACCCGTTCCTTTCCAAGCTCCCACCTAGCTTGTTTAGAGTCAACTATATCATAACATCCATAAGATGGTTAGATTGGTCATTCTATATAATGGCCATCACCCTATGGACCCCTTTTTTTTACACATTTATCAATCAAAGCATGCCATATATTCAACAACTAGTTTCATACCATAATTATTTTCATTCACTAACCGTTTGACCCGTTAGTGAAATTACTTATATAACAAGTTAGTAAGTGATTTTAAACTCTTTAAGCATGTCACATAAAGTGTTATTTGTTCCCAACAATCAATACTTGATGCCTAAAGCAAGTATATGCAATCCTATGCCTTTTTCTTGGTTAATAAGAACATTATTTATGTGCAGCGATTTTTATATTTAGCTGCTGTAATTGACCATTTTGACCCGTTTAAAATCTGAATTAGATCAACATGTTCAAAGATGGATCGTAGAACACTCCAATACCTTCGCAAGCATATAAGGTACACCTTCTAGCGAATTTTCTATGATTTTATATGATTTTTATAAAATCAGCTCAGCAACTATATTTCCATTTTCAACAGCTTTCAAGTTCTGAACAGCAGGTTTAATTCATCTTTTTGGCCTATTTAACAACCACATTTGTTTCTTATGATTGAAAACAGTAAAAATTTACTTCATAAGCTTTCCGACAGAAGGTTCAAAATGGCTAAAACCCTTATTAAACTCTTGGTAATGGTTAGAAACCTATAACACAGTGATTGTAGGCTAAGAGATGTCAAAAACATCATCTATTTCAAGAAGTCATCATATGAATCCTAATTTTACCATCTTCTCAACTTCATCTTTGTCAATTTAAGAACTAGAACTAAAATTAACATATATTCAAGTCCTATTTGGTGATTCTCATACACCATCATGTTTAATTTCATACATATCAAAGATTTGTCATAAACCCACTACTCATGAAATCATCAAATCAAGCTCTACATACGAACTAGTAGACAACACGGTTTCACTTAGTCATTTTAACGGGCACCTTGTGGGCGTGATTTTTATACCTCTTCTATTTAGTTCATGGCTAATCTTTTTAACCAAGTTTCAATCATTAAATCAAACCCTTATGTCTAGCACTTATGAACAATATCAAATCTTGCATCATAACATCAATTTTTCACAATCTAGCATACAAATTCTTGTGTTCATTACTTTGTTCTAAAAACCCACTACACACATATATAGGTGATTATCAATTTCATAGTTTTTGTCACTATATCATCAAACTTTTAACTAGGGTTTGTTCCTAGACATGGTTTCAACATAACAACACTCATACATTCAACATTAAAGCATGAATTTCAATTATGAGTGTTTATCGAAATTTCAAGATAACACCAAATGATGAAATTGAACATACCTTGTGATCTCCTAAGCTTGGTGATCACGAATTTAGTTAAAGCCCCAAAATCTTGGCTTGATTTCCCTTGATTTTGATCCAATTTGTGAGTTTAGGGTTCACTTGGAAGAACCCCTTTTTGCTCCTGTGAAGATGTCGACCAAACACACCTTTTTGTGTGTGTTTTGGTTTTTTTTTTCTTTTAATTAAACTTCATTCACATTTTGCCCCTTTTAGTCCCTCTAGTTTCGATTTTGTAAAAAGGCTACTAGTTCATGCTTCTTTATTGTTTTAAAACAATTTAATTAACTAGGTTAATCTTTCCTAGTTACTTAGTGGGTTCAGGGGAGTCATAACCTGTTTTATTTTTTTAAGTCCCGTTAACTCGGGCTTCGTATAAACTTTGTTTTCTCAAAGCGTTTATTCTTTTTTTTTTATTAATATAGGATTATTTATTTAAATCCAAATAATTACCGGGTTAATTATTTTTTTTATCACTCACGGTATTTACCCGTCCATTAATATTAATGTGGTTTGATTACCAAACCCGTTTTTAGGGTGTTACAAAACACCAATCTGTCTCTCTCTCTCTCTCTCTCTCTTCTCTCTCTCGAACACCACCGCCACCGAACTCCACCACCGCCACCGAACTCCCCCCTTTTAACCACCGCCACCACCACCTCTCATCTCAAACTCTGCACTATCTCTCTCTCTAAATACCCATCCGTCTCTCTCTCTCTTATCTCTCTCTCCTTTCTCTCTATCACAGACGCTGTCGGCACCACCGCTGTCGTCTCTGCTGTAAAGGCTCCGGCGATTTGCAGAGGCCTAAAAGGTAGTGGAGTCGGTGGTGTTGATGAGGCCCAAAAAAACCCACCAAAATTCCGACGATTTGCAGCGAGTTTGATGGAGGAGACGATTTAGTTCCATGGAATGAAGCTGGAGTAGGGTGGAGATTGGTTGTAGGTGGTGGTTACCGGTGAACGAAGAGGTGGGGGTGGAGAAGAGGTGGAGGCTGTCTTTTTGGTGGGGCGGTGGCGGGTGGAGGAGTGGTGGCGGCTGCAGATCCGGTTAGGAGGGTTTGGGAGGGTTTGAGTTTGAAGAAGATGATGTTTTGGGGAGATGATAAGGGATTGTTTAATTTAATTAATAATTTGTTATAATAACTTATAAAATGACCATTTTGCCCATGAGGAAAATGACAACAAATAAGGGTTTTTTTTTGAGAAATCTGGCATGATTTCACTTTTGGACCAAAATGACAACAAAAATGAAACCACGGGGACCCAGATACAAAAACTTTGAGATTTGGACTAAAGTGACAAAACTAGCCAAACCTCAGGGACCAAAATGGCAGTTTACTAGAAAAAAAAAAGTCTCTTCACTTTTACTGCTGAAGTCAACATGTCAAACAAATGGTTCTTTTAATCGAAAGAGGTGGGAAAGTGATGAATGGTAGTTGGTTTGATAAATGTCCTCATGCATTTAAGTATACTTGTGAGCCACACAAGCTCCACATCGCTTTCTTCATGTTTAGCTTATTAAATAAACTTGTACCATTTCATGTACAATTTTTTTTATGTTGAATTGAAGTTTATTAGCTTTGTCACGATGGAATAGTACAACCTCGAGTAATCTGTGTATCTCAACTAGCGATATAAAGTACTCATAGAGCGGTACTTCTCAACTTAATAATCGTCTCGATATTTATTATTGAATTATCCTTCGTAATTCTCATGATCATTTAAAGAGAACTGACATGCTAATGCTCAACTAGTAATAAGAGGAAGTATACAACCTTAGTAGTAGTAATAGTAATAATAATAATAACTAGGGTCGTAGTTACCCGCGCGTTGCGCAGGGACGCGGTTTGAATTCAGAACGTATAGCACATCATGACAACCGATAAATAAATTTGTAAAATTCAATAAAATAATATCTAAATGGGTTATGCTATTTGCGTCGTAACTCGGCTCTGAACATCAAAATAATAAGAAAGGGTAAAACAATATAGTAAATAACAAAGATAAAAACAGGTAAACGAAAAAGAAAACGATAGAAACTCGGACGGTTTCGGTGCGCTCGTTATAGCAAAGAAAAAAAAAGTTAAAAAATATGTTAAAAGAGTACCGTGGGTTCGTTAAAATAAACTAAACTAAAATAACATTCGCCACGCTCATTATAGCAAAGAAAAAAAAAGTTAAAAACTATGTCTAAAATGGTATTAACATATTCGTTAAAAAACTATTTAGAGGTAAAAAAGTAACTTGGTTAAAGTAAAATAAAAAAATACATAGTTAAACTACATGGGATGTAAACGAAAAAGTTTACACTGAATGACGAAATAGACTAATGTTTGGCTAAGCTGTTTAAAACAACTTATTGACTTATTGGCTTTTTAGAAAAGTCAGTATGGAGTGACTTATTCACTTATTGGCTTTTTCCACTCACATACACCCTCATTGTCAAACATCATTTTGGAGCTTATGACTTTTTAAAAAGCCAATAAATCAATAAGTTGTTTCAAAAAACTTAGCCAAACATGCCCTAAATGACAAAAAAAAAAAAACAAGAGTAAACTTCCGTTTTGCTCCCTATGGTTTGGTCACTTTAACGGTTTTGCCCCAAACCTTTAAAAATTGTCATTTTCCTCCAATAGTTTGCTATGGTTTTTCCATTTTGCTCCCTGCCTCTAACTCCATCCAAATTGTCTATTTTTCCATTTTGCTCCCCACATGGAGTAAAATGGAAAAGCCATAGCAAACTATTTGAGGAAAATGGTTATTTTTAAAGGTTTGGGGCAAAACCGTTAAAGTGACCAAACCATAGGGAGCAAAACGGAAGTTTACTCAAAAAACAATATTCATCTTCTTATAATAATAATAATAATAATAATAATAATAATAATAATAATAACTAGGTTATAGTCCCGTGTATACACATGTTGAATAATAAAAATAATTTAATTGTAATAAGACAAGTAGACGTATATGATAATCATTCTACAAGTTTGTAATCTTTTACTCATAATAATTAATACCTAACCCACTTGTAAAGTGTTTGTCACGGTCATCAATTCTTTAGGAAACTTTTTAAGCCAATGATGTAATGAAGTAATGAAATAATTTTCATTAAATACATTGGAGAATCTACAACATATTTGATTATATTTTATTATGTTTAATTGTATCTATATTTTGTTATGTTTAATCGTTATCTATATTGTTGAATATTTTTAATTGTAGTGGAATATATTTATTTGTTAATGACAACAAAATTAAACGAAAAATTGTCATGTGGTAATTCTAGTTAAACATAATAACGATTAAACAATTTAGAAGCTACTTGTCGTAAAATATATTAAATGTAGTTATCCATATTAATTATAGTTATTCATATAGTATTTTTAATTAGTTATCCGTAAATATTTTAAATATAAAAATTGAATATAAATTAATATTATATTTTGGTAGCATAAGGAATTGCCATGTGACATTTATTGAAATGATTTATTAGAGTTTAGATTAGATAGAAGATTAGATAATATTAAAATGAAGAGAATTTATAATAAATAATAATAATAAGGATTACAAAATTATTTTTAAATAAAATAAAAAAGCAAAATTACAAGACTTAAGGAAAGATTGTCATGTGGCATTAATTGGGGTCTTTTATTAATATTTAGATTAGATAATAATAATGTTTAATAGCTAACCTTTTACATAGAAAAATAATTTATTCTTATCTCTTACATTTTGCTAGTTGTTATTTAACCTGGGCCGGGCCCGGCTATATGTAACAACAGGGATCACTCTCCCAAAAGGCACAATTTTTTTTTCGTTCACTTTCTTTTTTAGTGACTCAATATCACACCATTTAAATGACGGCTCTAGTCAAGATATGCCCAGACTACGTTGTCTTAACCAGACCCGCGCTGGATTGGTCAGACTTGGTTACGACGTTCCCCCAGAAACCGTACTGCATCCACACGAGAAGCCTCGCTGAAGTAACAGTCGGATGAAAACCGGGGTGTGGCTCAGGATCGAACCCCCTCGGTGGGTTTGTCACCATCATTGCCCAATATCCACCCCAATATGACACAAGTGAGAATTGAACTTGAGTCTCCATTGAAAAACCCAAGTCTTCTACCACTAGGCCACAAGTGAGAGATAGGCACCAAAATTTGTAATTTTCATATATATATATATATATATATATATATTTAAAGAGTAAATTGCCATTTTAGTCCCTGAGTTTTGTCCAAATAGTTTTTTTTTTTTTTTGCATCTGGGTCCCTGACTTTTACATTTTGTTGCCATTTTGATCATTTTGTCTAACTTCATCCAAAAACCCAGTTTGTAACAGGGGGTATTTTGGGGATTTCCTTAAAAAATGTTTTCAGTTGCCATTTTGATCCAATTCCAAAAATTCAAAAAAATTCAAAAAAATCAAAAAAATCAAAAAAATCTAAAAATCAAAAAAATTCTAAAAAATCATAAAAATTCAAAAAAATTCAAAAAAATCTAAAAATCAAAAAAATTCTAAAAAATCATTAAAATTCTAAAAAATTCAAAAAAATCTAAAAATCAAAAAAATTCTAAAAAATCATAAAAATTCTAAAAAATCAAAAAAATTCTAAAAAATCCAAAAATCCAAAAATCATTAAATGTTTCGGCACGAACCGTTTCGACCCGTACCGTTTCGAACCGAACCGTTTCGACCCGTACCGTTTCGAACCGAACCGTTTCGACCCGTACCGTTTCGACCCGTACCGTATCGAACCGAACCGTTTCGACGCGAACCGTTTCGAACCCGTACCGTATCGAACCGTACCGTTTCGACGCGAACCATTTCGAACCGAACCGTTTCGACCCGTACCGTATCGAACCGAACCGTTTCGACGCGAACCGTTTCGACCCGTACCGTTTCGAACCAGAACCGTTTCGAGCCGAACCGTTTCGACGCGAACCGTTTCGACCCGTACCGTTTCGAACCGTACCATTTCGACACGAACCGTTTCGAACCGAACCGTTTCGACACGTACCGTATCGAACCGAACCGTTTCGACGGGAACCGTTTCGAACCCGTACCATATCGTATCGAACCGTACCGTTGAAACGGTTCAGCTCGAAACGGTTCGGTTCGAAACGGTTCAGCTCGAAACGGTTCAGTTCGGTTCGAAACGGTACGGGTCGAAACGGTTCGGGTCGAAACGGTTCAGCTCGAAACGGTTCGGGTTCGAAACGGTTCGCGCCGAAACGGATTTTTTGGATTTTTTAGAATTTTTTGGATTTTTTAGAATTTTTATGATTTTTTGGAATTTTTTTGATTTTTTGAATTTTTTTTTTTGGAATTGGATCAAAATGGCAATTGAAAACATTTAAAATGAAAATCCCCAAAATACCTCTGGTTAAAGATGGAGTTTTTGGATGGAGTTAGTGTATGTGATCAAAATGGCAACAAAATGTAAAAGTCAGGGACCCTGATGCAAAAAAAAAACTATTTGGACTAAAGTGGCAAATTTGGACAAAACTCAGGGACTAAAGTGGCAAATTACGACGTTCCCCCAGAAACCGTACTGCATCCACACGAGAAGCCTCGCTGAAGTAACAGTCGGATGAAAACCGGGGTGCGGCTTAGGATCGAACCCCCTCGGTGGGTTTGTCACCATCATTGCCCAATATCCACCCCAATATGACACAGGTGAGAATTGAACTTGAGTCTCCATTGAAAAACCCAAGTCTTCTACCACTAGGCCACAAGTGATAGATAGGCACCAAAATTTGTAATTTTCATATATATATATATATATATATATATATATATATATATATATATATATATATATATACAGGGAGGGGCTCATGCGAGAACCACCCTTATTGTGAGAACCAATGTGAACACAACCTAAAATAGCTAAAAAAACCTAACCCCCCCCCCCCCCCCAAGCTAAAAAAAACCTAAAAAAACCTAACCCCACCCCCCCCCCCCCCAAAAAAATAACCTAAACCCCCCTCCCCCACCCCCCAAAAACCTAAACCCCCCCCCCCCCCCCCCACCCCCTCCCCCCAAGCTAAAATGCTAAAAACTAAACCCCCAAAAACCTAAAAAAATCTAAAAAAAATCTAAAAAAAATCCAAAAATTTTTTTTTGATTTTTTTAATATTTTTTAGGTTAAAATCGCTACTTTTAGAAGCCAAAAAAAAAAATTTTTTTTTTTTTAAATTTTTTTTTTTTTTTTTGTGCGAAAAGTAGCGATTTTAACCTAAAAAATATTAAAAAAATCAAAAAAAAAAAATTTGTGTGATTTTTAGCTATTTTTAGGCATTTTTGGTGTGTTCACATTGGTTCTCGCGGTCAGTGGCGGAACCAGAACTTTTTAACCGGGGGTCGTAATAGAAATTTTTTTTACACTAGTTTACATAATTGCCTTTTTATAATTAATCGACTCGTCGAGTACCATGTCTTGAAACCCTTATAAAATTGTTATATTTCAACATTTTTGCAATAAGAGGTGGTTCTCGCATGATCTTCTCCCTATATATATATATATATATAGGGGATCGCTAGAATGAGAACCACCACGAGTTATGAGAACCACGAGAACCGCGCCCCGCGGGTGGCCGTCGGCGACGAAATTTTTTTTACACCTAGATCCGTATATTTTAGCGGGGGGTTTAAATTTTCAGTTCAAACGGCGCGCCCGAGGGGGTAGTTTTTTACGCCCAAAGTTTGGGTTTTTTTAATTTTTTTAATTTTTCTTTTTTTTTTTACCAAACTTTGGGCGTAAAAAACTACCCCCTCGGGCGCGCCGTTTGAACCGAAAATTTAAACCCCCCGCTAAAATATACGGATCTAGGTGTAAAAAAAATTTCGTCGCCGACGGCCACCTGCGGGGCGCGGTTCTCGTGGTTCTCATAACTCGTGGTGGTTCTCATTCTAGCGGCTCCCTATATATATATATATATATATTTTTAAATAAAAACCTATGTTAATTTTAAAATCCAACTAAAAAAAGTAAAACAATAGTCTTGGCCCACTTAGATTTTAGGGGCCCATTTATCCTTGTATTACTATCTTTTTTTTATACATAGTTTTATATTTGTAGCTCATTTTTTCTACTCATACAAAGTCTCTGATGATCCTCGAATTTTTAAGGACAACCCTGTTAATAACTATTATAAAATGATAATAACTCGTATATTCGTATAAGTCCTCTCCTATGCGTTTGCCTTATTAGAAAATTAAAATCGATGTAACTTTTTCTTCTCATGCTTAAAATTATATGTTATAAAACTCATCGCAAAACCTGCCTAAACAGTAACTTAGAACTTTATTAGGTAAAACTGTGCAAGTGGTTCGGTAAGAATTTAGCTGAAAGATTTACATCTTATAATGTCAAGGTTTCCTTTTTTCCACATATAAAAAGTAATTAAGTAAGGATTTTTTATTAGAAAATGATATTTTAATTAGATTGTGCATTTTATATACTATAGGGGGTAAAAGTTCTACTTTTCTTGCATTTTAATTACTAAACTAAAATTTTTGTAATATTTTTTCATTCTAATTTGAACACTAAATGTTGTTATTTTGCTCAGCATTTAATTTATCTAATTACCAAGAGAGCATTTGTTCTAAAACTTGATTTTTTTTCTCCAAACATGTCTGATTATTTAGTCTTGCAATAGTTTTTATGCAAATTTGAAAACCCAAGATTTTGTATTAGTGTCACTCTTTGAAAATGTTCAGCCAGTGTATGATGTCATTTTGAAATTAAATATGTTTTACATGTAAGCCTGCTCTTTTGAGCAATGACTAGAAAGTTACAACAATAGTATAAAGTTCAAATCATCATGAAAACCCACTAATACCAAAATATTATCATAAACAAAAAACACAACCCAACTCCTAAATGAAATCGTTCTCATAATATGTACAAAACATAACATTCAACATATTATTTGATTATCAACCATTGTATTCTACCACTCATCAAGCTGATGACTGCCCCCATTGGATTTTTCAAAATTCTTACTCTACCAACCCACTAGTAATACCAACCAACCTAAGAAACATGAAACTAGAGAGGCTTACCACTATACAAAAATAAAAGACTGAAATGAAAGACTAAAGAAGTTTATTCTGAGCAACAGCCTGGCAAAGCTCAAGCTCTTCATCATAGAACAACACGCGGTTGGAAGCGAATGATTTGCATATCGTTTTCGGTATTAAAGACGGAACAATGTAGCTAGGGTGAAACGCCGATTCTTGAAACAAAACCGCTGCGATCTGACGCATTTCTGTTAGCTTTAGGCGGGACGGAGGACGCGGTCCATGCCTTGGTGCTTTTGGAGTGATGGGTAGTTTGAAATCTTTGCTTTTACCCTCTCCCTTGCTGTTAAACATTTAACATAACGCCGTTAAATCATTAAACAGCATGATAAGTTTCCGAAAGAAAATATAAAATTCTTATGCTAACCTCACAAAAGGCCATTGTTCGGTAGGTTGTGGCGTTGCTTTGCACAATATCTCTTGTCGAGACCGATCTGGCGTAGTGTAGTTGAAATAGAACTGGCGAGCTATCACAACCTGAAGAATGAATATTCAAACCAATTTTTGAAACTTTTCTTATATGTAACTGATTAACCTTTGGCGACACGTATAGAAACAAAAATGAATTCGAGATTAAGAGAAAACTCACAGCTTTTCTGACTCTCTCAGAGACATGGAAAACCGCTCTAAGATGATCATGGTGTAGGTGGCAAAGTATCTTGACCTTGAATCACAAGTTACAGAAAAATGAGTCATATATTTACCGATCAAAAGTAAATAGAGATGAAATGTGGATTACCAGCAACTCCATTGGAAGAGATTCAAGCCTGGACTCATAATCGGATCGATCCACTTCAGGAAATGGATCACGTGGTGTCTTAGGTGTTCTCTGTAAATTATTCTCCTTGTGCACATCAAGTGGTCCAGCCACATTACTATATCTGAACTTTTCAGGTGATAATATTACAGGGCTGTCACACTCATAGGCATATTCATTCTGAAACAAAGCGACGCCCTGACTATTCTCTGCATCCATAACATCAACCTTCTTCTTCCCGTTCGATGCTGATGCCTTGCTATTCCGAAGCTGAGCAAGCGCACCTGGCTTCAAGTACTTGTTTGAAGCATTTACGCGCTTCTTCTGCTTTGAAGTCTTTGACATTTTCTCTTTAGGTGACACTTTCCCCATTCTATCAGTTCTTTGCTTCCTCTACTGCTGCTCAAATCCAAACATATCAGATCCAGAAGACACAGCCAGTGTACCTACATTAATGTAATCACATCAAAAATCAATTTAAACCTAAAAAGTCCCCAAATGTAGATAAATGACAAAACCAACACACAATACCAAATACAGAGAAAATAACTAAAATATACATCTTTAACCAACTTTTTTCCAAAATAGACATCACGTTTAGACTTTTGAAAACTACTTAAACCAATCAGATTGCACCAAGTAAGCTTCGTCGGCTGAGGTGAACACACTAAGCTGCCGACAAAAGTGCAAGCTAAGCCATTGATTTCTGACAAAAGCATAGGCTGAGCCACCGATTTCCTACGAAAGCGCCAGCTAAGCCGTCACTTTTTGAACTTTTTGGAAAGAAAAAAATGCCAGCTCAGCCTACACTTTCAATGAAAGCGAAGGCTGAGCCAGCACTTTTGTTTATGTTGGAAGTTTTGATGTCAACAGTGATTATTCTTGTAATTTTATAACTACTTCATGCAGGACCACCGCTTAAAAAGCTTATAGAGAACTCTGTCACTCTTGACATTATACTTCATCAACTACATGCAGTCTGCTTCAACAAGCTGAGTTAACTAACAGTCATGTACAGACACACAACCGGACTACAACTTACAATCTACACACATGAACTTAAAATACTTAATATTATTACCGTCAGACGTCATCATTCGTTTTCATCCTCTCACTCTGTTACTCAATTCACCTGCAAAAACAACCAAAAAATGCATCAAAAACCTAAAATCAACATCAAAACAAGCAAAAACTACACAATCACAGCATCATACAGCACCGTAAATCATGTAAAACACATCAATTAACAAAACTTCACAACGAATTACACTTTAAAGCAGCAAACAGCCGATCGATACATCCACAAAAACAAAAACAAAAACAAAATCAAACTGCGTGCGTCCGTGTGTGTGAGTGAGAGAGAGAAAGAGATAGATAGATATACATGCATATATATACAGAAATCAAGTAACCGTTTCACCTCAAAGTAACGAATTAATCGAAAATCATACAGCAAAGCAATATATACACAGAAATCAAGTAATCGATTCACCTCAAAGTAACGAACTAATCGAAAATCAAACAGCAAAGTAAAATTAACACAGGAAGAAGTGAAGAACACGAACCTGTAGAGAGAGAAAGTAGAGAGAGAGAGTGAGTGAGAAAATTGGGGAAAAGGGGTTGCTAGGGTTTTAAATCGGTAATTTGAAATGGTTCTGAGTGCCCGCCAAATAATTATTTATTTGGAAATGAAAGAGAAAAAAGAATAACCGTAGATCTTTATGCTGACGTGGATAAGTTTGATTGGATAGGTGATGACACGGGTGCGTGGGTTGTTGGGAATCCAAAGTCTTTTATTCTGCCTCGCTGGGGCCTGTTTGTACGACCGTAAATTGCGGTTAGGGCTGTTCAAATCGCTCGCCGCTCGTCGCTCGCTCGACGCTCGTTTGAAAATTGCTCGGAAAATGCTCGTTCGATTTGACGCTCGGTTGTAAACGAGCCGCTCTGCTCGGTTCGGTTTGTAAACGAGCCAAGCATGAGCAAAGGTCCGCTCGGCTCGGTTCGGCTCGAATTATTATTTTAATTAGTATATATATACATATACACATTCATCTATAAACATATATATACACAATTATAAATTATACATATATATATACACACACTTATACATACATATATACTTAAATATTAATTAAATTTATAGTTTTATATGTGCCAATCTATTAGATTTTGGTTAACTATATACAAATTTACAACTATATCTATACGTACTAACCCAACCACGCCAATGAAAAATTAAAATCAAAACTAAAAGTTAAAGCCTAAACCAATAGACAATAGTCTGTTCATCGCCTCAATATTTCATGTTGTTACCCTAAGTCGATCGTCTCCTGCTCTCAACGTAATTGTTTGTGCATTATGATCATCGCCTCGTCAGCCACAGCATTGTTATTCACAAGAATTATATTATATCATGATATGTGCATGTTTTTAAAGACATAAAACTTGAGACTCAACATTGTCACTATCTCTCTCAGCAAATTTAAATTGGGTGACACAGTTGTCCAAATCGCTCGAACTTCGCTCGACGCTCGCTCGGAATTTTTACTGCTCGAAAAATGCTCGCTTGATTTGATGCTCGGTTTTAAGTGAGCCGCTCCGCTCGGTTCGGTTTGTAAACAAGCCAAGCACGAGCAAAGGTCCGCTCGGTTCGGCTCGGCTCGTGAACAGCCCTAATTGCGGTTTATTTTATTTAAGATATTTATTAAGAGTCAGTTACTTAAATCTTTTTTTTTAATTTAAAATCGTGGCCGTGATTAGAAGAATTTATTAGTATTATCCATGATTAAAATATTTTCGTATTTTTTTTTATCTTTAAACTATATCGCTCAAAATCATAATTTACAATTTATTTATATAATATTTAATATTTATTGTAACATTATTATGATAAATATATATATATATATAGGGAAAAGATCAAATATGAAGATTAATTTCGCTAGGAAGGATAGGAAGCAACAAGAGGATACATGTGGCAACATTTAAAATAAAGAAAAATGGTATTTTAGTCAATCCAACCCTTTCTTCTTCTTTTTCAAAACCCAGTAACTTCAATGTAACACCCTAGTTATTATTTAACGTTTATCGTATAATTTAAACTCATAATCATGTAATTACAATCACGATTATACTGAAAATACGGGCTTGTTAAAAACTTTTACAAATCATAAGTTATTTCACATAACGTGATCAGGTTCGTCGTTAAAAATTTACAACGAGGCAATGTGCGGAAGCATGTGTCTTTATCGTGTTCGGTTCTTCATTGAGCTTGATCGTCTTCCGGCATCCAGAATGTACCTACAATTCATAAACATGAAATGCTTTAGTCATACTAGGATTAAAACGTGTTTAAACGAGTCCGGTAACGAATATGAAAGGAGAATTCCCAACGTTAATCTCTTGATATCAAAACACAAATTTCAACCTGGTCTCCACCGTAACTTACGGTGTCACCGTAAGTTACGGTGGCCTCTGAAATGATATTCCCCCACCGTAATTCAGGGGTGTTTCACCGTAACAAATTCAACTCCACCGTAACTTACGGTGTCACCGTAAGTTACGGTGGCCCCTGCATCCAACCTTTCCATTTTTGCCGATATTTGACACGAAAACTTTCGTATCTTTCAATACGCTTATCCGTTTGACCTACCGTTTCTTCCTACGTGTTTGTAATGTGATTCTCCATCAAATGGATTTAAAACCCGACTTCCGGATTAACAAATCTATAGAGTTTTAAGCTTTCGGCTTAAACTAGAATTTACCCATTTGGACCCATTAATGTATTTATCAAACAAACTTATTTGTTTGATCCCAAATTCTCGTGAATCTTCTAATTTCTATATCGTCTATCATATTTGGCTCAAACCACGGGTTTCCTACGCATTTTAAACCCGCTTATACTCAAGTACTTATTTTGACCCATTAGGGACATTTAAGCACTTTTACGCATAACTCACACCCAGTTCTTTCTATCTTTTTATTTCCACATTAGTTATCAAATGACCTTCCATCACATCTATATTTGTGATGGTTTAATTGTGACGATCTATCTAATCCGAGTTTTGCCCTTCGAATTATCTATTTACGGCAAAGACTCATATAGAGTCTTTTGACCAAGGATTTACATCTTACGCTACTATACTTATTCTAAGCATTAACTTGATTATAAAACTCGTTTTCAAGCGACTTCTAAGGGTTGTTTACTTAATTTTGCTTACAAGGGCGTTTTGGTCATTTTTAACCCTTCTTTTACAACGAAGGGCTCGCTTAAGCCATGTACGCCCAAAATCTCATTTTTAACCAAATCTTATTTTCAAAACACTCTGTCTACAATTTAAATCCTTCGGTTTACCTTTTTAAGAAACCGAATGTCCTTTTTACTTTGCCTAACTCTCATAGAACTTCAAGTTCTAATTGATGAGTTTATCTATAATACGTACCTGGCTCGGGTCAACTTATTACCCGGTTTTAATACCTTGCCTTATAATTGCTAATTAAGAACGATGCGGGTATCCATTGGATATCTATTCCTGTAAGCATATAACTCGACAAAAGAATCATTAGTCGATATTGTCAAAAGGTGATGTCTACACCTTTTGACCCGTTTGGCCGAATTGATTGTTTATTTATGCGAGATGATATTTATTATCGTCTCATCTACATGACTCGTTCCGTTTAACACCGTACGGTCATTTTACTTATAAACCGTTTATTGCTTTCGACATAATATGACCAAATTATCGATTTACTTCTTTTTAACCATTATTATGGTTTATTTCATCTTTGATTATCTTGTTCCGTTCGACTGCACGAAGGAACATCATATTTCAATTGTTTAGATATCCCATTCGTAATTTATATGATAAGAAAATATTCTACAATTTAAGACTAGTGTAAGCTATACTTACCTTGCATCCGAATTACGCTTTTCCTTCATACTTGCTTCGTTCGACCCGCTTCCTTTCCAAGCCTCCACCTAGCTTGTCAAGCGTCAAACTATAATCATAATTCGTAAGACGGTTATATTAGTCATCATTAATTATGACTATTCCATCTTACGTATTTTCTATCAAAATTATCATTCGATCTTATTAATGGTCGGTTTGACTTTTTAAAAGTCAAATCACCAATTAACACATATGATTGCACTATCAAGTTCACAAGACTCAATTAGGCACATTATCAACACTTAGTTCTCATTTAGGCATTTTAACAAACACCTAATGTGCATAATTTTACATATTTACTAACTAGTTCATAACTAATTATTTTCACCAAGATTTACATCAAAATCTAACCTCTATGTCTAGTGTTCATGAACTATATCAAGAACTTGTATCATAACAATCAATATTCATCAATTTAACATTCTAATCCGAGTGTTCATCATATTGTAAATAAACCCACTTAGCACATAATAGGGTAATTACCAAATCCCTAGTGTTGACACCAATTCATCAAGTTTTTCAACTAGGGTTTGTTTCTAAACGAAGATTTCATCATAATAACACTCATAGATTCAACATTGATTTCAGAATTTCGATTATGATTGTTCATCATAATCTCAAAGTATCGCTAAATCATAAAATTCAACATACCTTGTGATCCCCTCGACTAGGTGATCATTAATATGTGTTCATGCATCCGATTCGGGCTAAATTTGACCTTCAATTTGCTGAATCTTGTTGAGTTAGGGTTTTTGGCTCCTGGGAGCCTTTTCTTGGTCGACCAGAACACGCACCACACACACTTGTGTGTGTGTTGTGTTATTTTATTTAGTTTAATTAAAACCATTTTCAGGTTATCCCATTTGGTCCCTCATGTTTGGTTAGTTAATTAAGTAGGGCATAACCTACTTATTTCTAACAATATTCCCCACTTACTAACTAGGTTAAACATTCCTAGTTAACTTAATGGGTTCGGGCAGTCATAACCCGTTTTATTTTAAGTCCCGTTAACTCGGGCTTCTTATAACATTGTTTTCTCCAGCATTTATTAAATTTTATAACTAATATTAGGATTGTTTGTCTAA
Source organism: Helianthus tuberosus (assembly GCA_030545235.1). Classification (NCBI taxonomy): domain Eukaryota; kingdom Viridiplantae; phylum Streptophyta; class Magnoliopsida; order Asterales; family Asteraceae; genus Helianthus; species Helianthus tuberosus. The sequence continues at coordinate 79,194,355 of CM060372.1, read as the reverse complement.
GTCCTAATATTCACCGGGTAAATTTTACCACTAACGCTATTTTACCCGTTCATTATTATTAACGTGGTTTAATTACCAAACTCGTTTTCGGGGTGTTACATTCAAAACCCACCATTTTCAAAACCCACCATCTTCAACCATTTCTTCACTTTCTATCTCAATAATCACTACATTATAGTGCGATTTTCATCACCAATCAATGATTCAAACACCCGATCAACGTGTTCTTCAGCTTTTTTGAAGAAAACTCAGTTTAATTTCATACAAAATCTCGTTTTTTCCGGTGATTTTGAAGATAATCACTCGATCCGTTCGATTCGAGCGCTGATAAGTGTTTCAATCATTCAAAATTCGTCAATTGTTGAAGAAATCACTTCGATCCAGGTAAGAAATTCTTTAATTTCATTTTTACGATCTGGGTTTTTGATTTAGTCATTGCGTTTTACGATCTTGGCGGGGGTCCGGGGGCAACGGCCCCGGTAGCGGGGTCCCAGGGGCGGCAGCCCCTGGTGGGGTCCAAGGGGCAGAGCCCCTGGCTGGGGTTGAATTGCTGTAATAAAAATGCATCAGAAAAATTAATTTTCCAGAAATTGGCTCATTTCGAAGACAGTAATTCGTAGACAATTCAGACAGTTCACAGTCACAGACAGTTCCCAGACAGTTTTATGTGTCCATTGCGTTTTAGAAATAAGAGAGTTTTATGTATTTTCTAGCTATTGCGTTTTAGAAAAAAAAAACACACATTTTTAAGTGTTTTTAGTCATTGCGTTTTAGGTAAAACACATTTTTGAAGTGTTTTTAGTCATTGCGTTTTAGGTAAAACACATTTTTAGGTGTTTTCAGTCCATTGTGTTTTAGAATGAGTAATTTTTAAGTGTTTTCTGGCTATTGCGTTTTACAAATAAGGCATTTTTTTGTGTTTTTGGTGCATTGCGTTTTAGGTAAAACTCATTTTTATGTGTTTTGGTGCATTGCCTTTTAGGTAAAACACATTTTTATAGTTTTTTTAGTCCATTGCGTTTTATAAAAGTACATTTTCTTTTGAGTTTTTAGGCTATTGCATTTTAGAAATAAGACATTTCTTTGTGTTTTCTGGCCATTGCGTTTTACAAATAAGTCATTTCTTTGTGTTTTTGGTGCATTGCGTTTTAGAAAAATGTCATTTTTTAGGTTTGTTTTTTCATTGCGTTTTACGATACTGGGGGTTTTTATATTGCGTTTTACGCAACTGGGTTTTAAATTTTTTTTTAATATAGCAATAGTATACTCGTTTTAAAGATAAAAAAACGCTCGTTTTTTTGATGCAATTTTTATAAAAAAATAATGTCGTATGAAAGAGTTATTAACGTTTAAAAAATGGGGGGGAATTGGAGGAGAGAGAAACTATTGGCTTGGATTGACTAGAATGCCCCTAAACAAACTCACACGCCTCTTTTCTTCCTTTTCAATTTCCCTGATTTAATCTTAGCCCTTGATTAACTAAATGGATGGTCAAGATCACTTCCTAGCCTTCCTAGCCAAATAAACTTCCTATTGTATCTCCACCCATATAGGGGATGGTTCAAATGAAAACCACTTTTATTGTGAAAACTCGAAACTAACTAAAAAAAGCCTTAAAAACAAACAAAATTATTTTTTTTTTCAATTTTTTTTTATAAAAATCGCTGGTTTTTATATATAAAAAAACCTTTAAATTTTTTTTTGTGTAATACACATGTGTAGTACTACACATGTGCACTACACACAAATTTTTTTTTTATATATAAGAAAACCTGCGAAAATTGGTTTGAAAAAAAAAAAAAAAATTGGTATGTTTTTTTGGCTTTGGCAAATTGGATTTAAATAATCCCAACTTGCTCAATTTGGCCGATAATAATCCCAACTCAGTTATTGGCCGATAATAATCCGAACTGGTCCACTTTTGGCCGATAATAGTCCGCCGTTAAAAATAGCTTAACGGAGTTAAGCTTTTTTCCGAATTACAAACCGATTTTTATGGATTTTGATCAGAACGAGGATACGATTCGATTTATGTAAAACTTACCTCGAAACGGTGCTTCAAACGACTTGATTTTTGTTAATTGGAAGTTTAAACACCCGAATTGAAGCATCGTTTTCGTCGTTTGGGGCAGTATTTCGAGGTAAATTTTATATCAATCAACTCGTATCCTCGTTCTGATCAAAATCCATAAAACATCGGTTTGTAATTCGGAAAAAAGCTTAACTCCGTTAAGCTATTTTTAACGGCGGACTATTATCGGCCAAAAGTGGACCAGTTCGGATTATTATCGGCCAATAACTGAGTTGGGATTATTATCGGCCAAATTGAGCAAGTTGGGATTATTTAAATCCAAATTGCCTTTGGCTTTTTTAATTAGTTTTCGAGTTTTCACAATAACTAGTGGTTTTCATTTGAACCTTCACCTATATATATATATATATATGAAAATCCAAGTAATCTGGTAATCTATTTCATTGTTTTATTGTAGTTTTTTTTATTCATATAATAATTAAGTAGATCATAACCCACTTATTTTTTACTATTATCTATACTTTATTAACTAGATTAAATATTCCTAGTTATAAAGTTGCATTTTAAACATCACAATAACATGATCATCAAATTAATATTTTGCGGATGTTACAATACGGGCATGGGTATTTCGGTACAGTATCCATTTTGGTACCATTTTGTTTTTATTTTAGTTTCTGAGCATTCATGTGGGTAGTAAGCAGATAAAATCGGTACGATTATTAAATAGGTAAAATTGGTACGAGTACCAATACAATACTGGTATCAAATAGGTAAAATAAGTACAAGTACCATAATAGGAAATAAAACATGATATAAAAAAACTTTTAAAGTTCTATAAAAAATTCGGCATTAGTGCCATTTTTATCCGTACCGATATCCAAATTACCGAATACCGAAATCAATAAAACTGGCACTAATACATCTACTGAATATAAAAATCGGTACGGATATAAATACAATACGAGTTTTTTTTTTTAATGGCTAATGTTGAACACCATGGGGATCGAACCCCTGACTTCTCCTATCCTAAGCACTATCTAAACTCATCAAAATCACGGGGCTATTCCCAAGTGGATACAATACGATTATTTAGGGGGAAAAATGTCCATCCCTATTTCTAATCAATGCTAAACGGTTTCAAGACTTCATTTGCTTTAAATACATGTTTGGGTATTTATATTTTTTTTTTACCAAACAAAGAAATAACTTATGCATGCATATTTTAATACCAGACAAAGAAATAACGTATGCATGCATATTTTAATCTTGGTTATATCTCTCAGTTATGACACCGTTGAGTTATCAATTCTAAGCGTAAAACCGATTTCTTGAGTAATAGACACTACAATAACTAAAACTTGAATAAAAAACATTTAACCTTGATTCAACTCTAAGGTATCTTTACAATAACCAAGTCCTCGAGTGGTGCTCCATCCCCGCATCTCAAACGTATTTAACCCTTCCATTAACGTGTGTAGCACATCACACATGACAATCTTCGGTCCATACGATTTAGTGGGCTTTTTTATTTTTATTTTATCCGGTGTGGTTTTGCTATGAATGGCGCCCCCTCCAAATGTGGGGTTTTGATTGACTTCCTCACCTACAATATGAGATCCACAAGAGCCTCTCTGTTAACGCTCGTCACTACACTCACAAGAGCCCCTTTACCCCCACCCCCACCCCCTTGGCGCCCACGGGGTAGAGATGCGACGCCATCAGGGCGTTATTAGCTGATGTGGAGGTGGGACGCCACTCCACTCCACACCACCAAGCTATCCATCAAACTCTACACCCTCTTTTACATTTTTTTATATCTGGATTAGCACCCTTGCCTCTAGTAATTGCTTAATATAATCAAAACTTGGTTCTTCAACAACTCAATTATTGTGTACATGTGACGTATGTTATTGGAGCAACACCCGATGCCAGGTTAATAATATGCAATTCCACTTGTCTATCAGGTGGTATGGTACCTAATATATGGAATACACCAACAAACTCATTAACTACAATCTTTGTTATTCAAATTATCCGCTTAAGATTGTTTTAAATTTGAAATATTTTGTTTGTATTTGTCACAATATGATTAATCACTCCTTTACAGGTATACATTCGAGGATAGTCACAGTTTAACACCTCAAATCTTTAATTATTTTAAAGTTGGTTATAAGAAAATATAGTCTGAAAATATTAAAAGTATTATTTTAAAGTTGGTTATAAGAAAATATAGTCCAGAAAACCTTGTGTAGAATTTTCAAAAGTGTTTATAGAAAATTCATGAAAAATCATTTAGTACACACAATTCCGATTCGTCACTTTCTGGCAACAGTTTACGACAAAATTTATTTAAAAATCCTCGTTAACTCTTTTAACGAAATTCCAGTTGGAGAATATCTTGATCTCATAGTATTACCTACTGTATAAATTTCAAACATCAACTCTACCACAGACCAAGTTATTACATTCGTAATAGGCTGTAAATTCTGCCAGAAAATGTAGCCTTAACCTTTGATACGGAAAAAATCATTTAAAATATCAAATCACGTCGAAAAATTATGATTCCAGTGGGTTTTGAAAGCTATTTCCTGGAACTACATTTTAGACTCAAGAACCACACTTTTTTTTGTTAAGTTCTAACTTCGTTACAGCCAACACAAGTCAGCTGTAATTTCTGATCAGATTCTGTTTGAATTCAACTCTTAATAAAACATGTTTTGGATGATTAAAATACATTACATGATTAATACATACACCACATACTTAACATATCTCTCACATAGAGTTGCTGAACCCGGATAATATATAAATAACAATTGTAAAAGTTTAGCAATTATGAATTAGAAAACAGTTGTTGATATTTCTATAATTAGATGCGTAGTAAATTAGATAAACTTTTAAGTCACATAATAATTTGAATTGATTAATCATTAGAAAAAATAAGCACATAATAATTTTAATTGATTAATCATTAGAAAAAAAAATAAGATGACACACATATTTTGAAGATGTTTTATTTTTTTTTCAATGACACTTAAACAATGACACAAAAAAGTACGTGCCATAAATTTGAGATTTTATAAACGACGACATTTTTTATGACACATGCTTTTGCATGTCATAAAATAGTGTGTGTCATGAAAGGCTATTTTTCTAGTAGTGTGTGTTAAAAACTTGCGCATTTACAAAGGATAATTCAGAAAAGGGTTAACGACGTTAACCTGAAAGTACGAGATGTCACAGGCGGGGACACACGTAAAGTGTAAAACATAGTTAGGTTAGTTTTGCGTTGTGATGGTACAGTGAGCGGGGGAAAATTATGCATTAAAACATCATAACACATATAAATGTAGCATTATTAGCCTTAAGTTATAACGAACGCTCCAATTTACATGTATTGGCGTTCCCTCGAGTCATAACACGTATAAACATTGCATATTTAGCCTCAAGTCATAATACATATACACGTTTATTTGTTAAACGGTCTGAGTGCTTTCACGGTGACCTCTATCCCCATCACCCCCCCCCCCCCCCCCCCCCTATCTCTTCAACAACGGGGTGTCCTATTTATATCCCTTTGCAATTCATATAAAAAATTATAATTTTTTTTTATCTCTTTTCTTATTATATGTTGTCTGGGTAACCATATATCAAAGATAATTTTCATCATTTTTTTAATTTTTATTACCTTTTGAGTCAGATCAGAAATATACTAATACTAATACTAAATAATACTAAACAAAATAAAAACCTAGTGCAATTATAACACAAAAAAACGTGATATAAAAAAATTTAACAAAAAAATAATAATGTAAGTATGAAAGTTGAAAAGTGGTAAAAAAAGATAATGTTCTATATCTTGAAAATTGAAATAGTTAAAATCATCTCTCCGTAACTATATTCGTCACTTGTGGTCTAGTGGTTGAAAAGATTTGGGTTCTCCTTAGAGACCCAAGTTCAATCCCCACTACTACCATATTTGGTGAACAAAAGCAATGAATGCTAGTTCTCTCAGACCATAGGTCAAGAGTTCGAGCCCGAGCCATCCTGGGTTTTAGTCCACCATGCGTTACGCCAAAGAGATTCTCTCTTGTAGCAGCGCAAGCCCCTGCCACTAGCAGTGGGTGGTATTGGTTTCCCAGAGAACACCGTTAGCCAAACTCTGACGCCAACATGGTAATCTGGCCAGAGTAGGGTTTAATATTATAAGCCATCTGATTAGGAGATAAGATCTCTTTCACAACAAGTTAAAGATTCTCACCTTTCAAAACAAATTCCACCCACCAAGCTAGCCACTGCCTATGAAAATGTTTAACATATTATAAGGTAATGTTTAATATTATAAGCATTCTATTATCTTGAGATGGGGGTTCTACAAATGTCAAACCAAGTGACAATTATGGTCCTCGGTACATGACACTTGTTACGTGCTAGTAGTCGGTGGTCTATAAACGATTAATATATTAAATAGAAAGAGAAAAAGAAAAAAACGAAACTAACTAAGTATACAATCAGGTGTTACGGTAATATTATACGTGGTTGCATATATAACTTGGCTGATTAAATTACTATCGCATGATCGTAGTATCATGATCAATAAAAAGCACATTGTTGTAATGAAATTTAACATTCTACACAAATCCGAATCCGACTCACGTATTCTCTGTAATTTTCATTGATTTGACTAATATTTAATGTATGAAATTTGGACAAGCCCGAAAACCAATTGCATGAAATGAAGTTAAGGGTGTGGGACTGTGGGGTGTGGAGATAAGTCTTTTTTTTTTTTTTTTAAGTTTTCGCAAGTAATATGTAATATATATATAAAACTAAATTAATTTAAACTCTAAAATTAATATTAATGGATACATTACATTAAAAAAACCTAAACTTAAAAAAAACAACTAGCATTCATTTGACACGTCATTATTGGGTTCGTTTTGTGCGTTGTTCCAAATGTATTCCACCAAGTTCGCTTGACAGTGTAGATGTGGGCACTCGTTACGTAACGAGAACCCGTTCAACTCTTGTTGTTCTAGACTTACCGGAACAGAATTCCAGTTAGGTGCATTTTCGTCGTACTCACAAATCGCTCTACTTTCGTTTTCAATGATTATGTTATGCAACAAGATACAAGTATACATACTGTATCACAACTTCTGTGGTGTAAAAGCACGTGCTGGATGTTCAATGATATGCCATATTTTTTAGAACCCCCAAAAATTGCCACCTCTTAAAACTAGGTAAATTTCTTTCTCTTCTCGTCTGTCGGGTTCGGAATAGTTTTAACGATTGTAGAGTGGGTTGGGTTATTCCAGCAACAAGATAATAATCGCGTCTGTATTCCACCCCCGAAATCATAAACTTGGTGTCTGGACCAGACATCGTTTAGACTTTGTTTTTTTATTATTTTTTCCTTTTAGTATTTCACCTAAAGCTAAGTAAATATTTTTTTCATGTTTGTCTCCGAACAAAAATTCAAAAAAAAAAAAAAAAAACGAACACGTGTTGATATCATTTTCAACATATTATAACTATATATTTATTTTATTTTTCTCATAGCTAGTGAACAAAAGGTAACTGTATGACTTCCCGTCCGTCGCAGCGCGTGGGGTAACCCCTAGTTTGATATAATGAATTACCCTTATATTAAAAATGAAACGTATTGAACAGTAAACTTTATTTAGAATAAAAAATGAAAATCAAACAGAAAACCAGGGCAATAAGGTATCAAATTTATCAAAACCGGGTATATTTTCGGTACCGATTCGGTATCGACTTTTGGCATTTCCGGTATCGGTTTGGCACCAGTATTCAGCTGTTTTTACCCTCAAATACCGGCACCGTACCGGTACCGACCGACACCGAACTGTACCGTACCAGGTATATTCGATATCGGTACCCACTTTTGGGGATTTTCGGTAACCGGTACCGGTACCCGCTTTTACTAAATCGGGTGTATTTTCGGTACCGGTTCGGCACCGGTATTCACCGATTTTTACCCTCAAATACCGGTGCCGTACCAGTACCGACCGGTACCGTACCGTACCAGGTATATTCGGTACCGGTACACACTTTTTGAGATTTCGGTAACGGTATTTTCGGTACCGGTTGGTACCGAGCTCATTAAATCCTTTAGCAACGTAGCAATGCAAGTAATTGCACCGTTTATATTACTTTTCATACACACAGTAAGTAAACTGTGTTTCGTTTGAATGAGGTGTTATATACACAACTTATTTTGCTTTCTTTTTTGTCTTTTTTCTGTAATTAATGAATTGTAGCATGTAAAATTAACTTGGATATTTAGATTATTGATGAGCAAATCGTATCAAATCCTGTAATCAAACCGGTATCGTATCGGTACCAAATTTACTATTACCAAATCATTTTCGTTACCATTTTGGTACCCACCTTTTGGCGTTTTCAGAATCGTTACTTTCGGTTCGACACCGGTCTAGCACCATATCTGTATTTATTGATTTTTACCTTCAAATACCATACCGTATTGTACCGAGCATTTTCGGTGCTGGTACCTAATTTTGATAATTTTTCGGATCGGTACTTTCGGTGCCGTTACCGGTACCGAGCTCATCCATATTTTAACATGTTAGCACCGTAATAACTAAATTGAAAACAACCGAATTTTCAACGTGTAGTACGTGTGGGTCCTATTATTATATATTAGGTTATTTAAAATTGCCTTTTTAGGACGGAGTGACCATCCTTACCACGTCATTTTTATTTATGTTTTGATATTCGGTATCTGCTGCTAACACGCGTTTTGCAGACATTGGGTCCCCGCCGCAACGCGCGGGCGGAAAATCAACTAGTTACCTAAAGTATTAAATCGATTAACTATTTTATCAACCGTAAAATATTATTTAGAATTTAAATTTTATCATCTATACCTATATTGATACTATTATAAAGAGTAAAGTACAGTTTCAGTCGCTAGAGTTTACACCCAATCATAGGTTCAGCCCTTATTTGGAAAAAAAAAATCAACACTCCCCTTCCTGTGGTTGTCGATTGCTCGGAATCAGGACCCTGGGCCAAACGGACGTTAGTTGACCGTCAACTATTGTAACGGTGGGGATAGCAGAAAGGTAATTTCACAAAAACATAAAACTTCTCCCACCTTTTCATTAGGGGTGAAAACGAGCCGGACCGAGCTCGAGTGTCACACCCCAACCGATGGCGGAAACATCTGGGAGCGGCACTAAGCGTTCAGATTGCTCAAGAGATTCCACAACACCAAATTGTTTCGAAATAAATTAATTAGGATTTCATAAATTGTCTAAAACATCAACCACATCATAAAGTATCAAAAGATCATACAAGCCAAATAAAGTTCAAATTGTTTAATTAACTTAAATGGGTTTCTAAGCATCATCCTAGCTTGTTTTCTTGAGTTCCTCAGCTACTATCAACCTGCAACATGTATTAAAAGACTATCAACAGAAATGTTGGCTAGTATACAAGTTTGAGTACATAGTAGTATAATAGTTTAAAAGACTCATATCCATCATGTAAACATATAAAAAGTTTCACCATGCTAGTTTACGCAGTCCAAGTGATAAGACAAGTTTCCAATGCGTTAAATGCCTTTCCCAAAGACTAATGGGAGGTTAAATGTCTCCTCCTAACAATACCCGAAAGACTAACAGGGAGGTGCATTACCCCTATAGCGCTACCTTTGTTAAGGCGGAACTACACACAAGGATTAAACGTTCACATAGCATAAAAGTCTCAAGAATCACAAGTTTCAAGTTTCATGTTCACAGCGGATAGAGTATGTTTTCAAATAAGTTTCAAGTGTCAAGTGTCATATTATAGAATACATGTTGCATCCCAAAAGCGTTTAAAACAAAAAGGGATCGTGTATACTCACAGCGGTTGCTAAGTATCAACACCAACTAATTGGATCGAAGGGAGCGCTGGAGTTAGCCTGATTATAGTATAACAGGGTAAGCGTTGAACAGAAAGTTGAATCGTGCGAACATCGAATAAAAGTGTTTGACAGGTTTCCTGATCGGATGGTCATCTGGACGGATGTTCATCCGGACGGATGGTCATCCGATCGGATGACCATTCGACCCAGATGGGACCCATCCGATTGGATGGTCGTTTGATCAGTAGTGTGTTTTCCAAAATGTTTCAAACTTTTGAAGTTTTCGTTTTAGTATAAGTTCAAGTAGTTCGATCGGATGGTCATCCGATCGGATGACTATTCGAGTGAAAATTTGATAGTTTAAAGTTCTGATTCAAAATAGTTTGTGTTGAAGGCTACAGGGAACAGGTCGTTCGGTCGGATGATCGTTCGATCGGATGATCGTCCGATCAGATGATCATTCGACTACTGTGATCTTGTTCCTTTGAAACTTTCGTAAAATTTCTAAGTTTGAGTTTAACGGAGACGGCACGATAGCATGTCAAACAACAATAACCACATCAAGTTTAACTCAATTGATCGGATGAGAATCACCCTGTCCGATCGCACTAAGTGTCCTTAATGAAATTTCCATGTTCAGCCCGAAATACAGTCATCTCTCCGGTGGGAACTTGTTTTCAGACCGGTTCTCAACTAGGGAACGAGTTGAGAACTTGAATGAGTCTAGATCCCATCGGTTTTGAGTGAAAAGTGAGAAAAACATGTAATCAACTGAAAATATTTAGATTTTATAAAGTTTCGTGGTAGCAAAGTAGAAATCTCTTAGATCTGGACTAAATCTTGACGGGATGACATCACACAGCCGATTGTACAACAATCCTGATGATGTCATCTTCAAGAAGCCCAAATCGGGTGATTTCATGGTGAAAATGTATGATTTTGATGGAGAAAAAGGTGAGGAATTGTGTAATGATGAAAGAAGTACAAGATTTAAGTAGAATACTTACGAGATCGGCTTAGAATCAAGCGAAATGTGCTCGAGAATGACTTGAAAGGCTCTAGGTCGGACGAGGCTGTCACATCAGTGAATAGTGATGTGACAGCGGGTATTTATAGGTGACAGAGACAAGTGAGGCGGTGCAAACGTGCGCTGGGTCGGACGGCTGTTCGGTCGAATGGCCATCCGATCGGACGGTCATCCGATCGGATGTCCATTCGGACAGCTAAGACCCGTTTGCTAGTTTTCCGATTTCAATTTGATTTGCGGGCTAGATTAAGTGTTGCGTTGCGTATTATTGTGTGATATCATCACATGATAAGATTGTATAATTAACACAAAAGTTTCCATGTTCCAAGTCTACGTATGAGCTAGTTGGTAAGTGTCAAGTTTCAAGTTTCTTGTTTAACAAAGTATCAAAGGTTCTCGTTCAATTCAAGTTTCTCATTCCATAAATATCAAGAATCTCGTTTAATAAGTATCAAGAGTCAAGAATCAAGTATCAAGTTTCAAGTATCGAGTATCAAGTTTCACCAAGAATCAAGATTCATAGCGTTTAATAAGTATCAAGCATCAAGAGTCAAGTTTCAAAGTACCACAAAGTTTCACAAATGTTTCACATAAGTCTAACATAGTTAAGTCTCAAATAGTATAGGGACTAGGCTTGCCAAAAGATAAAAGTTTAGGGACGCAGGGCGTTACAGTCTCCCCTCCTTTAGGGGATTTCGTCCCCGAAATCTAAGAGGAAGACTGCTCGAAGAGCTGTGGATACTTGGCTTTCATCTCACTCTCGAGTTCCCAAGTGAATCCGGAGCCACGCTTTCCTTCCCATCGAACCTTGACTATGGAAATTTTGCTGCGCCTTAGCCGCTTGGTTCCTCGGTCCATGATTTCGACCGGTTTCTCCACAAAGTGTAAAGTTTCGTATATTTGCAAGTCTTCGATGGGAACCTGAAGTTCCTCGTTGGCTAAGCATTTCCTGAGATTAGATACGTGGAACATTGGGTGTACATTGCTTAGTTCCTGTGGCAGGTCGAGTCGGTACGCCACCTTGCCAATTGTTTTGAGTGGCGTGAAAGGACCCACATAGCGAGCGGCGAGCATTCCCTTTTACCAAAGCGAATTACTCCCTTCCAGGGACATACCTTGTCACACCCCGATATTTCCACGTATTACCGGTGGGGAGTATCGTGACGTAGTTGATATCATCATAGTCAAACAACACAATTTAATTGCACAGCGGAAGCAAAAGATGAATATATTACAAATCAATATAAAGTAATATCAAGTATTACAAACGGAATGTAAAGGATCCACAGGCGGATCGAAAATAAAATGAAACATTGTTCAACAGACTTTAGGCATCTAAGCTTGCGAGACTCTTTATTGATGCTAGGAGTAGCCAGCCTATTCCGATTAGTACCTGCACTTAGCCTTTTTGGAAAATACGTCAGTTTACACTGGTAAATACAATTAACTGACTCATTTTGAAAAGTTTAATAAAATTGATTTGAATGCACGTGGCACAAAACTTTTTATAACTTAGGATAATTATTTGAATATAATACTTGTAAAAGAATTACATGTTTCTTATGCGTTCAGTAGCCCGGTTTGTGCAGGGTTAAAGATCAATAGACACACCACATTATTTGTTTAGGCACTGACTGGTGTACGCCTACACCCCGTGCTTAGGTCGTGGCCATTTCGTAAAATGATGCCAAGGATATCCGGGACATGGTCATTAACCCCCCAAAGGCTTTAAGCAAACAAAACATTTTCAAACGGGACATTTTAATGATTTAACCTTCATATAATTAAAGATTCAATGCCCGACCAAACGGTATTTTATATACCGTACCCCAAGCCCGTATAGGGAAAATAAGTTAAAATTATTTACCTGAGCTAAATATAAATTCAATCCTAGCCGTATATCAAATCAACAAGTACAGATAGCTTTTACTGGGCTCCTAAATCTGGAACGAAGGTTTTTAATAACCTATTATGTCACACCCCGATATTTCCACGTATTACCGGTGGGCCCGGTGGGGAGTATCGTGACGTAGTTGATATCATCATAGTCAAACAACACAAATTTAAATGCACAGCGGAAGCAAAAGATAGATTTATTTCAACTTTAATAAATTGTAATATTAAGTATCACAAATAGTTGAAACAGATCCACAGGCGGATCAAAAGTAAAAAGGAAACATTGTTCAACAGTTTTATGACGTCCAAGCTTGCGAGACTTATTGTGGACGCTAGGAGAAAGCCAGCCTAGTTCGAGTAGTACCTGCACTTAATCTTTTTGGGAAAAATACGTCAGTTTACACAGGTAAATACTTTTAACTTATTTTCCCTATACGGGCTTGGGGTATGGTATATAAAATACCGCTTGGTCGGGCATTGAATCTTTAATCGGATAGAGGTTAAATCATTGAAATGCTCCGTTTGGAAATGTTTTGTTTGCTTAAAGCCTTTGGGGGGTTAATGACCATGTCCCGGATATCCTTGGCATCATTTTACGAAATGGCCACGACCTAAGCATGGGGTGTAGGCGTACCTGTCACACCCCGATATTTCCACGTATTACCGGTAGGCCCGGTGGGGAGTATCGTGACGTAGTTGATATCATCATAGTCAAATAACACAAATTTAAATGCACAGGGGAAGCAAAAGATAGATTCATTCCAACTTTAATAAATTGTAATATTAAGTATCACAAATAGTTGAAACAGATCCACAGGCGGATCAAAAGTAAAAAGGAAACATTGTTCAACAGTTTTATGATGTCCAAGCTTGCGAGACTTATTGTGGACGCTAGGAGAAAGCCAGCCTAGTTCGAGTAGTACCTGCACTTAATCTTTTTGGGAAAAATACGTCAGTTTACACTGGTAAATACAATTAACTGACTCATTTTGAAAAGTTTAATAAAATTGATTTGAATGCACGTGGCACAAAACTTTTTATAACTTGGGATAATTATTTAAATATAATCTTGTAAAAGAATTACATGTTTCTTATGCGTTCAGTAGCCCGATCCGTAGACCGGGTTAAAGATCAATAGACACACCACATTATTTATTTAGGCACTGACGGGTGTACGCCTACATCCCGTGCTTAGGTCGTGGCCATTTCGTAAAATGATGCCAAGGATATCCGGGACATGGTCATTAACCCCCCAAAGGCTTTAAGCAAACAAAACATTTCCAAACGGAGCATTTCAATGATTTAACCTCTATCCGATTAAAGATTCAATGCCCGACCAAGCGGTATTTTATATACCATACCCCAAGCCCGTATAGGGAAAATAAGTTAAAAGTATTTACCTGAGCTAAATATAAATTTAATCCCAGCCGTATATCAATTCAGCAAGTACAGATAGCTTTTATTGGGCCTCCTATTCTGGAACGAAGGTTTACAATAACCTATTAGATTTCTAACGGGTCTTTAATTAAGCTTAAGCTTAGACCGGTTAGTTTTAAAGGAAGATACGGTTCAAACGCATGAATAAGCGAAGACCGGAATAGAATGTGATTTAGACCCGACAAGTTTGAAGACTTGTATAATATGGGTAAACTAAACACATTCTGGATTTTGAGACAAAAATGATAAGGTTTGACCCGTTTCGGCTAATATATGCAAACTAGTTACATAAGCCGATCCGAACGCGAAAAGTGCGTAACGAGTAACCAAATGAGTCCTATGCAAGTTTCCTAAGTCAATATGCCTTAAATATGTTGTGACATCAGTGAGATGTCTTCCATTATGCCCAAAACGGATTTAAACTTGAATTATGCCCCGTAAGGGCATTTTGGTCATTTAAAAGGTTATAAAAGAGTTTAATTAGTAATCTGAGTTACGGGTCTGATTTATTTAGTAAATATACTTAATTTAATAAGTTATAACAGTAGGGTACTAGATATATGTGAAATTTATCATTTAAAACCAAACTATGCACCTTAGGGGTATTTTGGTAATTTCACATAGGCTAAAAGGTCAAAATTGGAAAAAGGTTTGGGGTTAAAAAGATTAATAAAACTCATTTTATAGCCAAAAAGGGCAAAACCGGCATTAACCGAATTAAAGCTACAACCCTATGTCATGCTCAGCCTAAAATCAATTAAAATCTTTAAAAATCCCAAAATATTAATTTATATCAGTGGGTAAAAAGTTTGATATCAAAAAGTGGGTTTAGATAGGCTATATGCTAATTATGCCGTTTATTTCACAAAAAGCCTTCTAATTACGCTAATGAGCATAACTCTTAATCTAGACCTCTAACTGATGTCAAATTTTGGGTACAAGTTTATAAATCAGTAACCAAGGTGTCTACTCTTTTATATTTTCAAAAATCATGTTTTAAGGTTATATGGGCATAATAGTCAACATATAAGCAATTAACGGGAACATGCATACGAATCGGATAACTATTGAACCAAGGTGTATAATCACAGAGGGTTATACTAACATGTAACTAGGTTCAAAAGAAGCTCTAAGGCAATCCTAAACTAGGCTTAAACGGGTCAGAACTGAAAGTCAAAGCAAAAGTCAAATTATGCGACTTTCGGTACCGAACCGGGTCTCTACTGAAAATTTTCGGGTTGAACATGTTTAGACATGTTCTTACATTAATTATCAAGTTATATTAATGATAAAACAGGTTACATGGATCCTACATTGCTAATTATATATTAATTTGAAAATAAGTATTCTGTTGACTTTTTAAAGTTAGCTTTGACCCGAAAATTGACCTAGTTAGAGTGGGAATCAGAGAGTACCCTTTTAAGGGTTTATTACCCACATAATTACCTACTTATAGGTGTTTTTAATTCGAGATTTGACTGAACAAATTTTAATTAATCTCGAAGTCAAACCTTAATTACGACGATTTGACTTTTAGCTAATTAACTAAGCTAAACTGAATTAAAAAGTATTAAGGACACTTACAAGAGTCCTAAGTACGATTTGGAACCTTGAGAAAATTTGTTGAAGTCCAGAGAAATTCCAGAGATCAGCTTTGAAGTGAAAGTAAGTGAGCAACAAAATGGTTGCAACTTCAAGTCCTTTTATAGTGAGCTAGAATGCATAAGATCCTTACAACAAAGTCTATAAGGGTTCCCTGATGTCCCCCATGTGTCCCTATAGTGCCAAAACCAGTTTCCAAGTCCCTGAATTCGAATACCACTCTCATAAGGCGGTGCAACCTGTTGAACAGGCACCTGTCCAAATCTGCTGCCCAGCGACATCCTTACGGACCGTAAGCATATCTCTTACGGACCGTAAGAACCTGTTTACGGACCTTAAGTCCAGACGGTTGCGGTCCGTAACCGACCTTGTATTGCATCGCCAGTTGCAGGGCTTACGGACCGTAAGCCATAGGCTTTGCGGTCCGTATCCGCTGACCAGAAGACAAAAAAAATTTGTTAACTTTCAAGCTTTGGCCATGCAACTTTGAAATCTCCGAGACTTATGCTTCGTTTTCAGTGTAGGGACCATGAAGTCAGCCATTGCATGTCTTGCCATGGGCTTACTCAACTTGGATTCTTGTGGGAGGTTTTAAAAATGTCGGAAATACCGAGAATTCACATTGATCCATGTTTTAAGTCATAATCAATTTGTTATTTAGGATAACCAGATTAATTTACATAATTTAGATGTTGATTAAATATATCATGGTTAGGGATTTATTAATAGGTCGCTCAGAGGTATAAATTAACATGTCGATGCTTTTAAATCCTACCGTACATCTTTATCTGGATCCGTTTTCATAACACGTTTGTACTACATGACACGTGTCTTTATTTTATTGGGTATGATTTTTTACGAGGTGTTACATCCTCACCCCCTTAAAAGAAATCTCGACCTCGAGATTTATTGAAACAATTGAGGGTACTTTTCTTTCATGGTGGATTCTAACTCCCACGTATATTCGGGACCTCTACGGGCGTCCCATTTAACCTTCACAATAGGCACATGCTTCCTCCGAAGCTTTTTAACCTGTCGATCCTCAATCGACAAAGGTTTTTCCACAAATTTTAGGCTCTCATCTATGTGCACATCTGTATGTGGTATGACTAGCGATTCATCAGCTAGACATTTCTTTAGATTGCAGATGTGGAATACGTTGTGAATACCACTGAGCTCTTCAGGCAAGTTCAACTTGTAAGCCACTGACCCAACACATTCGATAATCTCGAATGGTTCTATATACCTTGGGCTTAACTTACCTTTCTTACCAAATCGCATCACCCCTTTCCAGGGTGATACTTTAAGCAACACTTTGTCCCCTACCTCGAATTTCAGAGGTTTACGCTTTAAATCTGCGTAGCTTTTCTGTCTATCTCGGGCAGCTTTCAGCCGATCACGAATCTGGACAATCTTGTCCATCGTTTCAAAGACTATTTCAGGTCCTGTTAGTTGGACATCTCCAATTTCCGCCCAACAAACGGGCGTTCTGCACTTCCTACCGTACAAGGCCTCGAAGGGCGCAGCCTTAATGCTGGTATGATAGCTATTGTTATAGGAGAACTCGATCAATGGCAGGTGGTTATCCCAACTACCACCTAAATCAATCACACATGCACGAAGCATGTCTTCCAAAGTTTGGATGGTACGCTCACTCTGCCCGTCCGTCTAAGGATGGTAAGCCGTACTAAAATTTAAGCGCGTGCCCAAAGACTGTTGGAAACTTTTCCAAAAATGTGATGTGTATCTGGTATCTCTGTCAGAGATAATTGACACTGGTACGCCATGCAGAGATACAATCTTATCTACGTACAGTTGGGCTAACATGTCGGAGCTATAAGTCTCCTTAATGGGTAGGAAATGTGCTGACTTAGTCAGTCTATCTACTATCACCCAAATAGTATCATTTCCTTTCTTTGTTTTTGGCAACTTGGTGATGAAATCCATTGTCACCATTTCCCACTTCCATGTAGGAAGTTCAGGCTTTGTAGCAAACCTGACGGCTTCTGATGTTCAGCTTTGACTTGCGCACACGTCAAACATTTAGCTACATAGGCGGCTATAGACTTCTTCAAGCCTATCCACCAAAAATTTGCCTTCAGATCCTGGTACATCTTGTCAGCTCCAGGATGGACGGAGTATTTGGAACTGTGGGCTTCCTGGAGGATAACATCCCGAAGTCCTCCATAAACTGGAACCCATATTCGTCCTTTTAATCTTAGGATTCCGTCCTTGCCATAGGATAACTGCTCTTCAGTTACTCCTAGCTTTTCCTCAGGATAGTTAGCTTCCAACACAGCTTCCTTCTGTGCAGCTAACAATCTTTCGTTCAAACTATTCTTTATCTCAATGCTCTTGGCATTGATTCTTATAGGCTTCACTCTTTCCTTCCTACTTAAGGCATCAGCAACTACATTCGCCTTGCCTGGATGGTATTTTATCTCATAATCATAATCATTTAAAGTTTCCATCCAGCGTCGCTGCCTCATGTTCAAGTCCTTTTGATTGAACAAGTGTTGAAGGCTTTTGTGATCCGAGTAGATCACACACTTGGTTCCATACAAGTAATGTCTCCATAGTTTTAGTGCAAATACAACGGAACCCAGCTCCAAATCATGGGTGGTGTAGTTCTTCTCGTGCACCTTTAACTGTCGTGAAACATAGGCAATGAATTTGCCTTTTTGCATAAGCACACAACCCATACCGGTGTGTGATGCATCACAATATACTACAAACTCATCAATTCCATCAAGCAACGTCAATACAGGAGCGTTGCTCAACTTCTGCTTCAAAATATCGAAAGATTCTTGCTGCTTAGGCCCCCAGTCAAACTTAATATTCTTTCGCGTCAACGAAGTTAGGGGCGCAGCAATCCTTGAGAAGTTTTCAATAAATCTCCTGTAGTAACCTGCTAGCCCTAGAAAGCTGCGAATCTCAGTGGGAGTCTTCGGCTCTTGCCAGTTCATAACTGCTTCCACCTTAGCGGGATCCACTTGGATACCATGCTCACTAACCACGTGTCCAAGGAATTGGACTTCTCGAAGCCAAAATTCACACTTCGAAAATTTGGCATAGAGTTTCTCATGATGTAGAAGTTTTAGAATACAACGAAGGTGTTTCTCGTGGTCAGCTTGGTTCTTCGAGTAGATGAGGATGTCGTCAATGAAGACGATGACAAATTTGTCCAAGTAAGGCTTGCAGACGCTATTCATGAGGTCCATGAATGCGGCAGGTGCATTAGTGAGCCCAAAAGGCATCACTAGGAACTCGTAATGACCATAACGAGTCCAAAATGCAGTCTTGTGTACATCTTCATCTCTAACCTTCAATTGATGATAGCCTGACCTTAAATCGATCTTAGAGAAGTAACTCGCCCCTTGTAATTGATCGAACAGATCGTCGATCCTGGGCAAAGGATACCTATTCTTGATAGTGACCTTATTAAGCTCACGGTAATCGATGCATAGTCGCATCGACCCATCCTTCTTTTTCACAAATAGGATTGGCGCTCCCCAAGGAGACGAACTAGGTCTAGTGAAACCTTTAGCTAGCAATTCATCTAGTTGTGTTCTCAATTCCTTCATCTCTGTTGGTGCCAACCTATAAGGCGCCCTTGCTACTGGTGCTGCTCCCGGGATGATGTCAATTCTGAATTCTACTTGCCTATCTGGTGGTAAACCATGTAATTCTTCAGGGAAAACTTCGGGGTATTCAGAAATGACGGGGATATCCTCAATCTTAGGCTTCGGCTCATCAATAGTCACTTGTGCCATGTAAATGACACAACCTTTCTTCAAACATCTAGATGCCTTGAGCATAGACACTTGCTCCGGCAATCCATACTGGGTATCTCCCTGAATGGTGAGTGGCTCACCAGACGGAGTCTTGATCACCACTTGCTTTTTGTTGCACACTATCTGGGCTTGGTTACGAGATAACCAGTCCATGCCTAAAACGATGTCGAAACCGGCTAACTTCAAGGGAAGCAAGGATAGTGGAAATGAGTGGTTCCTAATGGATATGAAACATCCATCTAATATGGTTGAGGCGGTTTCTAAGGTACCATCAGCTAATTCCACCTCATATTTCACACTCAGGGTTTTAACAGGTAAATTCAGTAATTTACAAAACTTATTATCTACAAATGATTTATCAGCTCCTGCATCAAATAACACTCTTGCATAAACATCATTTATGAGGAAGGTACCTGTAATCACATTGTCGTCCTGAACAGCTTCCTTCGCATCCATCCTGAAGACCCTAGCATTGGTCTTTTTCCCATCCTCAGTCTTCTTTGTAAGTTTTGGGCAGTTGGACTTGATATGCCCTTTTTCATTGCAGCTATAGCACGTAGCATCCTTGATTTTCTTGCAGTCTAAGGTCTTGTGTTTGCACCTCCCAAAATGGTGCTTCTTACAAACCTTACGCTTGGGTTTATCACCCGACTGATGACCATCTTTCTTGGATCCAGAACTCTCCTTGTGGTTACTGTTTTCTTTATGCCTTTTGTCTGAGCATCGTGAGTTGTCATCCTAACGCTTCCTCTTTTCGGTATCGGCGTTCCTCAGCGATCTCTGTCTGACCGCGTCCAAAGTAAGGGACAATGATATATCAGCTGCAGACCGAAAGGTAGCTGGTCTAGAGGCCTTCACACTGGCCTTGATTTCTGGGGCTAAACCCCCGATGAAACGAGCTATCCTCTTGGGTTCAGGCGTCACAAGATAACGAACCAACCTTGACATTGTATTGAAGCTGGTAAGGTAGGCTTGGCAATCCAGGTTCTTCATAACCAAGGATAAGAAATCAGATTCAATCTTTTCTACCTCATGCTGAGGGCAATAGTTTTCTTTAATCAACGTCATAAACTGATCCCATGACATATTGTACAATGGGATTTTCCCTATAGCTTGGATCAAAGATCTCCACCAGGCTAGTGCCTCACCTTTGAATGACTGAGACACAAACTTTACCACATCCTTATCAGCGCACCCACTGATATCAACTACATTATCCATTTCATCCAACCATGTCATGCAGTCAACCGCTCCTTTCTCCCCAGTAAAGTCTCTGGGTTTGCATGAGACGAAGTATTTATAAGTACAGGACTTACCACGCGGTTCCTGTTTACGCTCAATCTTCTTTGACGAAACACTTTGCTGGTTTGAGGAGTGATGATCGTCATCATCTTTCTTTGGCTTATCTAGCTTAGAGGGTGGCTTACTATGAGCCTCGGAGTGAGTTTTTGGCTTAGAATGGGGTGCTGATTGGGTCCTGCTTCGAGTACTACTCGATTCACTATACTGCCTATTTATGGCTTTGGTAACAGCATTGTCTACCAATGTTTGGAGTTCTGCACCAGTTACATTGATCCTGGTGGCGTCATGATTCTCCTTTGGCCGACTGTTGACCTCCTCAGACCGGTTAGTTTTAAAGGAGGATACGGTTCAAAACGCATGATTAAGCGCATACCGGATTAGAATGTGATTTAGACCCGACAAGTACGAAGACTTGTATAATATGGGTAAACTAATCACATTCCGGATTTTGAGGCAAAAATGATAAGGTCGGACCCGTTTTGGTCAATTTATGCAAACTGGTTACATAAACCGATCCGAATGCAAAATATGCGTAACGGGTAACCGTAAGAGTCATATACATGTTTCCTAAGTTAATGTGCCTTAAATATGTTGTGATATCAGTAAGATACCTTCCGTTATGCCCAAAACGAATTTAAAACCAATTTATGCCCCGTAGGGGTATTTTGGTCATTTAAAAGGTTATAAAAGAGGTTTAATATAAATCTGAGTTTCAGGTCTGATTTAATCAGTAAAAATACTTAATTTAATAAGTTATATCAGTGTGGTATTACATATATGTGAAATTTATTAATTATAACCAAACTATGCACCGAAGGGGCATTTTGGTAATTTCACATAAGCTTTAAAGGTCAAAATTAGAATTCTTAGTTTAAAACTTTTGCCTACTGTTTAATTATGAAAATTTACTTAAAACATCAGTAGGTATCAAACCTTACAGGTTAAAAAATAGTTTTACCTTATACTATGCGTTAAAAACGCTTAAAAAGGCGATTTTGAGCTATTTCCGGGTTTTTAAAGGAAAGTTGATATGTTTGTTATTCCAGAAGGCTCAAAATATTTTATTTATCATATTAGATCAGTAGAAAAAGGTTTGGTACTAAAAAGGTTTGTAAAACTCATTTTATAGCCCAAAAGGGCAAAACCGGCAATTACCGAATCAAGCCTAGAACCCTATGTTATGATCAGCCTAAAAATCAATAAAAAATCTTCAAAATTCCCAAAATATTATTTTATATCAGTAGGTAAAAATTTTGGTATAAAAAATTGGGTTTAGATAGGCTATATGCTAATTACGCTGTTAACTTACTAAAAAGCTTTTTATTTACGCTAATGAGCATAACTCCTAATCTGGACCTCAAACTGATGTCAAACTTTAGGGGCAAGTCTATAAGTCAGTAAGGAAGGTTTCTATTCTTTTACTTTATCAAAAATATCATTTTAAGGTCAAATGGGCATAATGGTCAACATTTAAGCATATAACGAGAACATGTAATTGAATAGGATAACTAAGGATCCAAGTTGTATAACCTCAGAGGGTTATACTAACCTATAACATGATCCTAATGGAATCCTAAGGCATATCTAAACTAAGCTAAATCGGGTCAGAACTGAAAGTCAAAGCAAAGGTCAACTTTTGCGACTTTCGGTTCCGAACCGATCCTAAACTTGAAATTGTCGGGTTGAACATGCTTAAACATGTTCTTACATTAAATACCAAGTTATATAAGTGTTAAAATAGGTTCCATGGCTTCCACTTGGTTAATTATGAATTTATTTGAAAAATAGTCTTCTGTTGACTTTTTATAATTATGTTTGACCCGACATTTGACCAAGTTAGGGTGATAATCAGTAGGTGCCCTCTTAGGGGTTTATTGCCTACATAATTACCAACTTATAACTACTCTTAATTTGACAAATGACTGGATCATTAGTGTTTAATTACTAAGTCAAACCTTAACTATGATAAGTTTGACTTTTGACCATTAAACTAATCAAAACTGAATTTAGGAGGTTAAGGACACTTACAAATGGTCCTTAGTACTGAAAAGAACTTCAAGGAAGTTCCAAATGCTCAGGATCCTCCAGAATTGAGTAGGTAGAAAGATGAGAATGAAATAGTGAGCTTGAACAATGAAACCCACCTTCTATTTTTAGGTTTTGGAGGATCATGGGATGATGACAAGTGTTAGGATGGATTTGGGAGATGATTACAGGTGTAATACCAGGTTTCCAAACCATCAAAGGCCCCTAGATTCGAATGTATGAGACAATAAGCAAAACCACAGCTGGTTTTTAGTTTTTTTGGAACTGGGCACTGTATACGGTCCGCAAGGGACCTGGTATACGGTCCGTAAGCTCAGAACAGCACAACAGAATTTTCAATATTGACATATCAGGCCCCTGCACTTGTTAATTGCCATTTTCGACACATCTAAAGCCCGTTAAACCATTTTTAAGGCTCTATAATGATGCCTAAGCATGGGGAACATGAAACATGCTCAAAAACATGCCGGATGTCGGTTCGTTTGGTCGTACGGTCACGTTGTTCGGCTAATTACGACGAAACACGGACGGACGCGAAAAACGAACCAAATTACGCGAAGAATGGAATTTTATCTAGCCAAACACTAAAATAAAATATTTTAGTGCTTACATAAATTTTTGGGTGTCCGGATATATTCAGAACGGAAGATATGCGCGAAAATGCAAACTTGTGCACTTTTTGACACTTTTAGTCCCTGGTGGACTTGAAAGTTTATTTTTGCGCACCAAACACCTCTAAGCCTATATCTAAGCTATATAAAGGATAAATAGGGTATGATTAACTCATGTTCATATTCCGGAAGGTCCGTTACTATACGAATCGATAGACTTTTGCAGTTTGACGCAATTAGTCCCTCTAATTGCGCAAAGTAGCGCGAAATGCTGTTTAATGATATCCAAGCCTTCCATGGCCCATATTGATCATTCCAAAGCATATACATAAATGTTACTACGCTCCCGTTCGCTTAAATGGTCACCGAAAGGCGTAGATTCAAAAGTTAACGCTTTAGGTCCCTCTATTGCGCAAACTTCCGCATCTCATCATTTAATATCATTGAAGCCTCATCTAATCCAGATTAGGCATTCTTGGAAGTATTATTAATCATCACGATGCTTCAGGTTCGCTAAAAGGTCATTCAGAGGTATAATTAAACATATTGACACTTTTAGACCCTCTAACTTGCAAAGTTGCGCGTAACTTTACTTATAGGTATAAAAAGCCTTGAACGGCCAATGATTGGCATTCCCGAGAGTATAATCAAATATCATGAAGCTCTCGGATTGTTAAAAGGTCACTCAGAGGTAAGAATTTACATGTTGACGCTTTTAACCCTTCATTGCGCAAACTTCCAATTAATTACGTAAACGGCTACACTCGATCGACAAGTGGCTCATTTGTGAATATAATCATCGTGAGAGGTTATTCAGAAACTTATTTTTGGTATGATAACACTTCCAGTCCTTTCATAGTCAAAGTTTTTGATTTTTCGAAGAATTAGTCCCTTAATTTCAGTGTTTGACTTCATTAGGGTTTATTACACGTGTCAATACACCATTGGACGTGATTTTAAGAGGTGTTACATCCTCACCCCCTTAAAAGAAATCTTGACCTCGAGATTTGTTAAATGCTGGAAGCACTTTTTGTCACATAATGGACTTAACTTCTATAACATATCTGGAGCCTCTTCAAGCTCCCAAGTTGACCTTTATAATAGGTACATATATCCTTTTTGGAGCTTCTTAACCTGTCGATCCTTAATCGATACAGGTTTCTCATCATATCATAAATCTGCATATCATTATGTGATAATGCTTCTCGACTTATTGGTGAAACACATCCTTAAATCATTAATGTGTAATGCATTGCGAGCTCTGCCGAGTTCCTTAAATGGGTTTTAGCTTATAATCTATTTGATCTTGATACATTCGATTTCCTCAAATGATTCTATATATTCAGAGCTTAACTAGCCTGATAATTATCAGATTGGCACACCCTTTCGGGGTGATATTTTTTTTTGTTGAACCTTTTTCCTTAACAAGATCTTAGGAGGGTTGCCAATTTCATTAATCTTTGATTTTTCTACCGAATACTGGCGACTTACAGATGATTATAGATTTGTATGATCTTATTCGTTGTTTCCAATTGAACTTTCAGATCCTGATAATTAGACTTGCAAATCCTATGTCTAACAATAATTGTTTATCATTCCATCTATACAAGATCTCCAAAGGAGCAGCCTTGATACTTATGTGACAGCCATTATAGAAAAGCTTAATTTAAGGTGTGATGGTTATTCCAACCACTGCTTAAAACTAATCTTAAGGAATAGCTAATCCTTGCCGTTAGTCGAACAAATCGACGATCCTGGGCAGCTGATGGAAATTCTTAATTGTTGCCTAATTAGGGTTGCGGTAATCAATGCACAAGCAAAATGAACCGTCTTTCTTAATTAACTATACCGAATTCTCAGAATATTAAGTTAGGCTATATGAATTCTCTATTTTAAAACTTACTTAATCAGGTTTTTGATTCTTCCAATGATGGTACTAGCCGTCTTAGAGATCTCATAAAAAAAACAGCCCTACATGGGATATAAATCTTAACTCTACTGGACTCTCAGGAGGGAAGCAGGGTAATCTTAGGAGAAGATAATCAAGATACTAGGAGGTTACAGAGATTTTCCATATCTCAGGCTCCAGTTCATCCATCATTGCTTGTGTCAAATAAGTGACACATTTATGTTACAAGTCCACTAATTCCTTAATCGGAGACATTTACTTGGACAATTCCATTCTGGATATCTTCTTTGAATACCATTAGTTGACTTTAGTACCATATGACCATTAGAATATCCTTGCGGTTCCATGCATTAAACCTCCATACTGATCAGGCATGGAAGCAATCTATGGAACTTATTGAGATACATCAATCCTCATATGGCGCTTTTATCATACTGTCTGGTATTTGCAATCGATAGAGATCAAAGAGAGATCAAAGAGATATCAACTATGTATGCTGACGCACTTCCTCTTAGAGAGAGGATACTTCTAAAATTCTACGATTGAAGGTTTCTTGACAGAAACAGAAGAAATGGTTCTTATGATTTTTTTCCTGTAAGTTTTACCTTACACTTAATATCTGAGTTTCTTACGGAAAAATTTCTAAAAGTTTGCTAAGCTTATGGTCTTATGAGAGACTTAGCAGCACCTGAAACCAAATGTAACTCCTAGCAATAAAATTACAATAAGGGATTTATCTGGTGTCATTAATGTGAGCTGCCTCTAATCCTTCATCCGGAGGGTTAAACGCCTCTATTCTTAATTCTTTTAAACTTAGCTGCGAAATCTTTGACAAATTTTAGGGCAGACTCAACTTTGACTGGTTATTTCTTAATCTATATTACACGAGTAGCTGAGGTAGATCCATAATGGATTTATAATGTGCAGGCTTTGAAACCTTAATGTGCCCTCTTATTGCCGTTGCTAACCACCAATAATTATTGCATTAAGCTTAGGTTTTGGGTAAACTGAATAGGGCGCTATCTCAGCCAATGCATTAAAATTTGCAACATACTGTCGACAGTCTAAAACTTTTATGGTGAGTGTCAGAAAATTCTTATTCCATCTTTTTCCATTTCGTGATGCGGATAATAGGTTTTTCTAATAAGGTCCCTAAAACTTGGACCATCCCATATTGTATAAGGGGATCTTTCTTGTGGACTATATTAATGTCCTCACTAATTAAGGGTATTGCCGTCGAATGACTGTGATGCATACTTCACCGTGTCTTTTCCAGCACAATTGCTGATACACCTAATGGTTTCTACTTCATCTAACAATTTCTTGCAATCGATGGCCCCTTTTTATTATTGAAGTCTCTTGACTTCCAAGAGACGAAGTACTTTTAAGTACGTCCTAAAAAGAATGGGCTCCTTGCCATATATGATTTTGTTTGGGTTATTCTTAGCATTTGAATTATGAATAAAGCTCTTCTTATGAGCAGTGACGTGAGTTTTTAGAGTAAGCAGCATCCGGCTTCTTGAACCTTTTCATGACTTTTCTCATAGCCTTTCTAACAGCTAAGTTAATTACAGTTTTGGAGATTAACTCCATTAACATTTAGGTTCAGACTTGATGCATCATTAACATTTGTCGCATCTCTAGCATTGCGACTGTTGTTTGTCTCTTCTGAGTTTTCCATACTCAAAGCTTTGGTATTTAATACCAAATTCAGCAAGTACATAGGCAAACCATACCATATGTCTCCTTGAATTGTCAAAGGCTTACCATAAGGAGTCTTGATAACTACTTGCTTCTTATCACACCCAATATGGGCTTGGTTACAAGACGACCAATCCATTCTTATCACTATATCGAGTCCCTCTATTCAAATTGAAACAAGGACATCGGAAGAGACTGATTCCTAATGGATATAAAACATCCATCTAATATTGCTGAAGCAGTCTCTGAGGTACTACCGGCCAATTCCACTTCATACTTAACGCTTAGAGTTTTAACAGGCAGATTTAATAGTTTACAAAATCTATTGTCTACGAAAGAATTATCTGAACCTGAATCAAATAATACTCTAGTATGAACGTCACTGATAAGGAAAGTACCTGTTGTGACCTTTTTATCTTGGACGACCTCTTGAGTATTCATTTGAGAGCTTCCAGCTTTGGCCTTCTTAGCCTCCCCAGGCTTCTTGGTTTCATTTGGGCAATTAGTTTTGATGTGCCCTATTTCATTGCAACCATAGCAGGTTGCGTCCTTTATGTCTTGGCACTCCAAGGTTTTGTGCCCATCCTTATTACAAATTCCACAAGGCTTAGCTTGTGAATCTAAAGTGCCTTTCCCTTTAGTCATCTTCTTTGGGCAGCGGTTCTTAATGTAACCCTTCTCGTCATAACCGTAGCATGTGGCGTCCTTCAAGTCCTTGCATTCATGGGTCTTGTGATCCATCTCTTTACAGATGACACATCCCCTAGTCTGTTAATAGAAACATTTTCCGAAGTGCCTTTCCCGCAGGTTTTACATTTGGGTTTTGCCTCCTTTAGCTTGGACTGGTTATAGCTTGAACCGGTCTTACCCTTTTTGTAACCCTTATTTGGGGTATTATCGCACCTTCGATTATGATCCTTTAATATACGGTCCACAGCTTTGTTTATGGCTGTATCTATCATAGCCTGTAACTTGGTGCCTGTTAAATTCAGTCTTGCATCTTCATTCTGATCAACCGGATGATTGTGAGCTTCAGATGAGTCAGTCATGGTGAAGCTTTGAAGGCTACTAACCAAGTAGTAATAATTTGCTTAATTATAGTGAATTGTCGAACTTGACGATTAAATAGCCATGGTGTAACTCAACTATATAGGCCAATAGATAGTATTAAATTTATTTGATTATGTTTGGCCTAGGTTTTTAAATAAACCGTCTTTGGCGTTTAAACGAAATATAATCCTTCATATTTATTAGACAGGGGACATAAGTCACGACTGTCAATGTCGTACCGGCATTTTATATAGCATCAGGGCTTGTCCCAAGGACTTTTTGATGGCACAAATGCCTTGTCACTAGGGAAATTTTAAAACATAATCAATGATTCCTTTGGATCGGAAAAATTTCATAGTTCATTGCCTTTTGGCAGGAAGTTATGAAATAAAACTATCTTTGTCATAATTACATCTTTGCCCGTAGGCATACATCTTAAATGGATGTTTTGATGTATACATCATGTTCGACGTTTATTAGCCATGATTCCTCTTGATCATTTATGCTAAATAAGGGGTTTGAAAGAATTCCTAATATAAGGGTGACATGTGTGATTTTATCGCATCACCCGTTGTCAGGAGTGTTAACACGTTTTCAGGTGTTTAACAAGGATTTGAATCTCTTTTAAACAGGTCTTACCACCATTTCTAGGTCTTTATTGACCTTCAAGCTAGGTTATACCTTTTAAGATTCTCTTTTAATATGTATACTGACAGGACAGGAATGATATTTATTTTATTCAGGATTTTCATTATAATCATCCTAAATTTAATTAAAATATAATTATGGCACAAAAAACCAAGTCACAAGGACAAAATTATAAGCCATGATTTTATAGAATCGAGGCATTAAGGCTTGAATCAGAGTTCATTACCTTTTCTTGACAGGGAGTTGTAGGCTACGACTGTCTTTAGTCTCAGAGGACGTTAATTATAGCCCGTAGGCATTTCCCTTCTAAGGGATGTTTATGGTATGATCATCTTTTCAGATGTTATTAGTCGAGATCGTATGGATTCTACCAACTATTATGCTTGGACGTAGTCCAACATCTTTAGACAGGGGTCAAAGACCACAACTGTCGTTGTCTTATCGGACAACAAGTTTAGCCCGTAGGCACTTTATCACTAACGGATGTTTATAATATGATCATCTTATAGGATGATATAAGCCATGATTTCTGGATCATTAGGACAAATTAGGAAATTGAAGGAATCCAATATAAGAATGACTGTTGTGATTTTCTCGAATCACATTTGTCAAGAGTGCTAACACGTTCTTAGGTGTTAACAAGGATCTGAATCTCTTGAATAGGTCTTACCATCTTGGCCATGTCTAAAATGACATGTAGGCTAGGTTTTACCTTTAAGATTCTTTTTAATATTAAGCGCAAAACAATCCTAAATTGAGATGTTAATAAGGATCTGAATCTAATTGATGAACTACCATCTTGGCCCTGTCTTAAAATGACACGTGGCTAGGTCTTGTCCTTTTTAGATTTTGCCATTTTATTATAATGGTAGATCTTGTAAAAGTAATGTTATTTTTCATTTATTTCATATTTCATGTTTAGAATGAAAATTTAAATTTAATCATTCCACTATAAAATTAAAAAGTTCAGGTTTGCCCTAAACGGGACTTGAAAGGAATAATGTTGTCCTCGAAGGGACTGAAAGATAAATATGTTCTTATAAGGACTATTAAGGAAATGATCTTTAGCAAAAGGAGTTTTCTTCTTTACTTTATTTCTGAATGTTTTCTCCCTGGATGCACGTTTCATCCTAGCCGCGGTACGAAGTTCAGCATTTCAAGGCTTCGGGTGTGGAGAAATTCTAATATGGCTTCTTCGCTTGGCGACGTATCCAATATATATAAAAAAATTGGAAGCAATGATTTCCCGATTAGGATTGAGAGTATTCCTATGTTAAGTCTAGACTCAGAAGGTCGAGGAATGTGCTACTGTGTCATTGAGATTAAACACAAAAGGCTAGTGTTTAATTCACTCAATGTTGGCTCTGATACCAACCCGTCACACCCCGATATTTCCACGTATTACCGGTGGGGAGTATCGTGACGTAGTTGATATCATCATAGTCAAACAACACAATTTAATTGCACAGCGGAAGCAAAAGATGAATATATTACAAATCAATATAAAGTAATATCAAGTATTACAAAAGGAATGTAAAGGATCCACAGGTGGATCGAAAATAAAATGAAACGTTGTTCAACAGACTTTAGGCATCTAAGCTTGCGAGACTCTTTATTGATGCTAGGAGTAGCCAGCCTATTCCGATTAGTACCTGCACTTAGCCTTTTTGGAAAATACGTCAGTTTACACTGGTAAATACAATTAACTGACTCATTTTGAAAAGTTTAATAAAATTGATTTGAATGCACGTGGCACAAAACTTTTTATAACTTGGGATAATTATTTGAATATAATACTTGTAAAAGAATTACATGTTTCTTATGCGTTCAGTAGCCCGGTTTGTGCCGGGTTAAAGATCAATAGACACACCACATTATTTGTTTAGGCACTGACTGGTGTACGCCTACACCCCGTGCTTAGGTCGTGGCCATTTCGTAAAATGATGCCAAGGATATCCGGGACATGGTCATTAACCCCCCAAAGGCTTTAAGCAAACAAAACATTTTCAAACGGGACATTTCAACGATTTAACCTTCATATAATTAAAGATTCAATGCCCGACCAAACGGTATTTTATATACTGTACCCCAAGCCCGTATAGGGAAAATAAGTTAAAAGTATTTACCTGAGCTAAATATAAATTCAATCCCAGCCGTATATCAAATTAGCAAGTACAGATAGCTTTTACTGGGCTCCTAAATCTGGAACGAAGGTTTTTAATAACCTATTAGATTCCTAACGGGTCTTAATTAATCCTATGCTTAGACCGGTTAGTTTTAAAGGAGGATACGGTTCAAAACGCATGATTAAGCGCATACCGGATTAGAATGTGATTTAGACCCGACAAGTACGAAGACTTGTATAATATGGGTAAACTAATCACATTCCGGATTTTGAGGCAAAAATGATAAGGTCGGACCCGTTTTGGTCAATTTATGCAAACTGGTTACATAAACCGATCCGAACGCGAAATATGCGTAACGGGTAACCGTAAGAGTCATATACATGTTTCCTAAGTTAATGTGCCTTAAATATGTTGTGATATCAGTAAGATACCTTCCGTTATGCCCAAAACGAATTTAAAACCAATTTATGTCCCGTAGGGGTATTTTGGTCATTTAAAAGGTTATAAAAGAGGTTTAATATAAATCTGAGTTTCAGGTCTGATTTAATCAGTAAAAATACTTAATTTAATAAGTTATATCAGTGTGGTATTACATATATGTGAAATTTATTAATTATAACCAAACTATGCACCGAAGGGGCATTTTGGTAATTTCACATAAGCTTTAAAGGTCAAAATTAGAATTCTGAGTTTAAAACTTTTGCCTACTATTTAATTATGAAAATTTACTTAAAACATCAGTAGGTATCAAGCCTTACAGGTTAAAAAATAGTTTTACCTTATACTATGCGTTAAAAACGCTTAAAAAGGCGATTTTGAGCTATTTCCGGGTTTTTAAAGGAAAGTTGATATTTTTGTTATTCCAGAAGGCTCAAAATATTTTATTTATCATATCAGATCAGTAGAAAAAGGTTTGGTACTAAAAAGGTTTGTAAAACTCATTTTATAGCCCAAAAGGGCAAAACCGGCAATTACCGAATGAAGCCTAGAACCCTATGTTATGCTCAGCCTAAAAATCAATAAAAAATCTTCAAAAATCCCAAAATATTATTTTATATTAGTAGGTAAAAATTTTGGTATCAAAAATTGGGTTTAGATAGGCTATATGCTAATTACGCCGTTAACTTACTAAAAAGCTTTTTATTTACGCTAATGAGCATAACTCCTAATCTGGACCTCAAACTGATGTCAAACTTTAGGGGCAAGTCTATAAGTCAGTAAGGAAGGTTTCTATTCTTTTACTTTATCAAAAATATCGTTTTAAGGTCAAATGGGCATAATGGTCAACATTTAAGCATATAACGAGAACATGTAATTGAATAGGATAACTAAGGATCCAAGTTGTATAACCTCAGAGGGTTATACTAACCTATAACATGATCCTAATGGAATCCTAAGGCATATCTAAACTAAGCTAAATCGGGTCAGAACTGAAAGTCAAAGCAAAAGTCAACTTTTGCGACTTTCGGTTCCGAACCGATCCTAAACTTGAAATTGTCGGGTTGAACATGCTTAAACATGTTCTTACATTAAATACCAAGTTATATAAGTGTTAAAATAGGTTCCATGGCTTCCACTTGGTTAATTATGAATTTATTTGAAAAATAGTCTTCTGTTGACTTTTTATAATTATGTTTGACCCGACATTTGACCAAGTTAGGGTGATAATCAGTAGGTGCCCTCTTAGGGGTTTATTGCCTACATAATTACCAACTTATAACTACTCTTAATTTGACAAATGACTGGATCATTAGTGTTTAATTACTAAGTCAAACCTTAACTATGATAAGTTTGACTTTTGACCATTAAACTAATCAAAACTGAATTTAGGAGGTTAAGGACACTTACAAATGGTCCTTAGTACTGAAAAGAACTTCAAGGAAGTTCCAAATGCTCAGGATCCTCCAGAATTGAGTAGGTAGCAAGATGAGAATGAAATGGTGAGCTTAAACAATGAAACCCACCTTCTATTTATAGGTTTTGGAGGATCATGGGATGATGACAAGTGTTAGGATGGATTTGGGAGATGATTACAGGTGTAATACCAGGTTTCCAAACCATCAAAGGCCCCTAGATTCGAATGTGTGAGACAATAAGCAAAACCACAACTGGTTTTTAGTTTTTCTGGAACTGGGCACTGTATACGGTCCGCAAGGGACCTGGTATACGGTCCGTAAGCTCAGAACAGCACAACAGAATTTTCAATATTGATATATCAGGCCCCTACACTTGTTAATTGCCATTTTCGACACATCTAAAGCCCGTTAAACCATTTTTAAGGCTCTATAATGATGCCTGAGCATGGGGAACATGAAACATGCTCAAAAACATGCCGGATGTCGGTTCGTTTGGTCGTACGGTCACGTTGTTCGGCTAATTACGACGAAACACGGACGGACGCGAAAAACGAACCAAATTACGCGACGAATGGAATTTTATCTAGCCAAACACTAAAATAAAATATTTTAGTGCTTACATAAATTTTTGGGTGTCCGGATATATTCAGAACGGAAGATATGCGCGAAAATGCAAACTTGTGCACTTTTTGACACTTTTAGTCCCTGGTGGACTTGAAAGTTTATTTTTGCGCACCAAACACCTCTAAGCCTATATCTAAGCTATATAAAGGATAAATAGGGTATGATTAACTCATGGTCATATTCTGGAAGGTCCGTTACTATACGAATCGATAGACTTTTGCAGTTTGACGCAATTAGTCCCTCTAATTGCGCAAAGTAGCGCGAAATGCTGTTTAATGATATCCAAGCCTTCCATGGCCCATATTGATCATTCCCAAGCATATACATAAATGTTACTACGCTCCCGTTCACTTAAATGGTCACCGAAAGGCGTAGATTCAAAAGTTAACGCTTTAGGTCCCTCTATTGCGCAAACTTGCGCATCTCATCATTTAATATCATTGAAGCCTCATATAATCCACATTAGGAATTCTTGGAAGGATTATTAATCATCATGATGCTTCGGGTTCGCTAAAAGGTCATTCAGAGGTATAATTAAACATATTGACACTTTTAGCCCCTCTAACTTGCAAAGTTGCGCGTAACTTTACCTATAGGTATAAAAAGCCTTGAACGGCCAATGATTGGCATTCCCGAGAGTATAATAAAATATCATGAAGCTCTCGAATTGTTAAAAGGTCACGCAGAGGTAAGAATTTACATGTTGACGCTTTTAACCCTTCATTGCGCAAACTTTCAATTAATTACGTAAACGGCTACACTCGATCGACAAGTGGCTCATTTGTGAATATAATCATCGTGAGAGGTTATTCAGAAACTTATTTTTGGTATGATAACACTTCCAGTCCTTTCATAGTCAAAGTTTTCGATTTTTCGAATAATTAGTCCCTTAATTTCAGTGTTTGACTTCATTAGGGTTTATTACACGTGTCAATACACCATTGGACGTGATTTTACGAGGTGTTACATACCTTGAGAAGAACTCGGTCTCCAACATCAAATTCCAGAGGCTTACGCCTTTTATCAGCATAGCTCTTTTGTCTGCTCCTAGCCTTGATCAAGTTATCTCGGATCTGAAGGATCTTATCCATCGTCTCTTGAATAATTTCAGGTCCAGTAAGTTGCTTGTCACCAACCTCATGCCAACTGAGAGGAGATCGACACTTGTGACCGTATAAAGCTTCGAAAGGAGCAATCTGAATACTGGAATGATAGCTGTTGTTGTACGAGAACTCGATCAATGGCAAATGTACAACCTAGTTACCACCAAAGTCGATGACACAGGAACAGAGCATATCCTCTATGGTCTGGATAGTACGTTCTATCTGTCCATCCGTTTGAGGATGAAAGGCCGTACTAAGATTCAAATAGGAACCCATAGCGGATTGAAACGTTTTCCAAAGATGGGAAGTGAAGCGACCATCACGGTCAGAGATTATGTCAAGAGGTAAGCCATGGCGGCATATGACTTCATCGGTATAAATTCGAGCAAGTTTCTCCACCTTATAATCTTCGCGAATAGGAAGAAAGTGGGCTGATTTGGTCAAACGGTCAATGATTACACATATACTATCATGACCGGTAGGTGTACGAGGTAGTTTAGTTATAAAGTCCATAGCGATACTATCCCATTTCCAAATAGGGATTTCGGGTTGTTCAAGAAGACCTGAAGGACGTTGATGTTCGGCCTTTACCTTCGTGCAAGTAAGGCATTTGGAGACGTAGGCAGCGATATCCTTCTTCATTCCAGGCCACCAATAAGTCATACGCAAATCATGGGACATCTTATCAACACCAGGATGAATAGAGTATCGAGATTTGTGAGCCTCATTCATAATGAGTTCATGAAGATTATCGCGGTCCGGTACCCATATGCGATTCAGATAGTATTGAAGTCCATTAGACATAGTTTCAAGTTGGTCAATAGAAGCACCTCGCAGTCGTAGTCGTTAACCAACTCTACCCATCGTCGTTGACACATGTTCAATTCCTTTTGGTTAAAGATGTGCTGTAGGCTCTTATGGTCAGTGAAAACCACACACTTAGTACCATATAGGTAGTGTCGCCAGATCTTTAACGCAAAAACAACTGCGCCAAGCTCTAAATCGTGGGTAGTATAGTTTTTCTAATGTATTTTAAGTTGTCAGGAGGCATAAGCAATGACTTTGTCCCGCTGCATGAGCACACAGCCCAAGCCACGGTTCGAGGCATCACAATATACCACAAAATCGTTATTCCCATCAGGGAGAGTGAGAACATGAGCATTACAAAGCAGGTTCTTCAGAGTTTGAAAAGATTCCTCTTGCTCGGGACCCCAAGCAAAAGGTTTCTCTTTCTGAGTCAGCGAAGTGAGAGGAACAGTGATCTTTGAAAAGTCTGAGATGAATCGACGGTAATAACCCGCCAATCCTAAGAAGGAATGAATCTCAGATGCACATTTAGGTGTACTCCAGTTCTTCACAGCTTCGATTTTAGAAGGGTCAATATGAATTCCTTGTTTACTAACAACGTGCCCGAGAAATTGTACTTCATCAATCCAAAATTCACACTTAGAAAATTTTGCATATAAGCGTTCACCACGTAAAAGTTCTAACATCAGGCGTAGATGACGTTCATGATCAGCTCGAGTTTTTTAATAAATAAGAATATCATCAATAAATACTATCACAAAACGATCCAAATAAGGTTTACAAACACGATTCATAAGATCCATGAACACAGCGGGTGCGTTGGTCAAGCCAAAAGGCATAACCACGAACTTGTAGTGCCCATATCGAGGGCGAAATGCAGTTTTGGGGATAACTTCTTCGAGAACACGGAGCTGATGATAACCGGATCTAAGGTCGATTTTAGAGAAACAGATTGCGCCTTGTAGTTGGTCAAATAGATCATCGATACGAGGGAGAGGATAACGATTCTTAACGGTGAGTTTATTAAGCTCGTAGTAGTCGATACACATACGAAACGAACCATCTTTCTTCTTGACAAAAAGTACAGGAGCACCCCACGGAGAGGTACTTGGATGTATAAAACCTTTTACGAGCAGTTCTTGTAATTGGCTGGATAGTTCTTGCATCTCAGAGGGTGCAAGTCGGTATGGTGCTTTGGCGATAAGAGTCGAACCAGGTATGAGATCAATACGAAAATCAACAGATCGAGGAGGTGGAAGACCAGGAAGATCTTCAGGAAAGATATTCAGGGAAATCACACACTACTGGAACATCGCTTACACTATTTCCCTTGCCCTTTTATTCCACCACGTGGGCCAAGAAGGCAAAGTACTGTTTACGTAAACACTTATTCGCTTGAGTGCATGACATCAACTTCAGTCCTCTAGAAGGTCGGTCTCCGTAGACGTGCAAAATTTCTCCAGACGGGAGAGGTAAACGAACGTACTTCTTGTGGCAAGCGATTTCAGCATGGTTCTTACGCAACCAATCCATGCCGATTATGATATCGAAACTACCCAATTGCATGGGTATGAGGTTAATAACAAAGATGTGGTCGTTAAGAGTCAACGAACAACCACTGAGATTAGATCCAACTACAATAGACTTACCATCGACAATCTCAACAGAGAATGACTTAGGTAGTTTTGAGCATGCACAGTTTAACAAAGATTCAAATTCTACGGACACAAAGCTTCTATCGGCACCAGTATCAAATAGTATCGAATCGTAAAGATTATTGACGAAAACCTACCATTAACGACGTCATTGTCGTTACGAGCCTGGTTTGCATTGATGTTGAACGCTTGTCCTTGAGCGGCTGGTTGTTGTTCCTGGTTCAGCTGGGGACATTGGTTACGGAGGTGAGTAGTGTCTCCACACTTGTAGCATGAGCGAACATTGTCTGCTGGTCTGGGATTCTGCGGGGGAGCTGGAAGAGCTGCCTGAGCTAGTGGTGCTTGCTGGACCTGGATGGCTTGACGACAGTAATGAGTTGTGTGACCATAGCGATTGCAGTTGGTACACAGACGGCAAGCAGAGTTGGTTGGATGATGAAAGTTGCAGGTGGCACACTTGGGATGAACCCCAGTGTACTGCCTCTTGGTGTTCTCAGGTGTAGGAGGGTTTGGAGCAGCGACAGGCACTACAGCGTTGCCAGCAGGGATAATCGCATTGCAACCCGAACCCTGAGACTTTCTTTTCTTGTTTTTGCTGCCACTTGGCTACTGAGTGATTTGGTTTGCAGGTGTAGAGTTTCCAAACTGCTTATCACGAACACGATTGTTGTTCAAACTTGCAGCCAATCGGTAAACTTCTTCAATAGTCTCGAGCTGAGCTGCTTCAATCAAATCACGCATGGCCGGAGGTAAACCATGGATGTACTTGGTGATCATGCGTTTAGGAGTAGACACCAAGTGAGGCACAATGATGCTGAGTTGCTTAAAATGGGTGGTAAAAGCCAAGTTGTCATCACCAATTTGCTTCAATGGCCAGAATTCGTCCTCCGGTTTCTGCTGCTCATGCGGAGGGCAGAATTCAAGCATCATCATTTCTCTAACCTCAGCCCAGGGTGGAGCATAAGCCTCATCATTCGAGTGAATGTTTCTCTCGTTTGCCCACCATTCGAGAGCTCTTCCTTGAAACATGCCTATTTCACTCCTAGTCTTTAAGTGTTCTGGGCACTCACTGTTGATGAAAGTAACCTCGATGTTGTCGAACCACTCCAGCATTGCAGTCACCCCATCACTGCCCGTGAAAGGCTTAGGGTTGCAAGAGACAAAGTGTTTGTAACTGAAGCTCACATGCTTTGGTTTCTCCGCTTGTGAGTCCACAGAGGAGGGAGGAGTGTTTGATCCCTGGATCTCAGAGACGATCTTAGGAACGATGCGAGCAATCTGATCGGCCATGAAAGACATCATCTTCTTCTGAGAGCTAGCCCTGGATCTCTTGAGAGAGTCAGATAGTTTACGAGAAGACATCTAAAGATACAAGAAAAGGATCGAATGAGACTAGTTCATGTTGTCTCGTTCAGTAATAATATAATTTCACAAACACATAGTAATAGTATAAAGTTTCTCATGATCACATAGAACACTCAACTTGTTTCACCTTTCACAAAACGTTCAATCATGTTTCACATAGCACAAAACGTTCAGCATTCTCACCATAGGTCCGCAAAACACTGAATTTCACATGGCACGTGGTACGAAAGTTTGGGAACATGATAGAAACACTTATATATAGGAAGTACCAGTGGCGTATCCACCATGTTTCAACCATGTCACGTCCGTCTCGTCATTCGGTGCCATGTTACGTACCGTGTTTTGCCACCCATAATAGCACACTCCATGACCTTCACGCACTTTTACCAGTTACATATGTATTAGGGTACACATAGATTAATCAAGTTGTTCCACATAGCATAAAGTTCAGCATGTTTCCCAATAGTTTCACCAAGATTCCACGTAGTATATCACAACGGAATAAAGAATCATAAATTTAGTTTGATTTTGAAATATTATTGTTAATGTTTTAGATTGCGAAGATACGTGCGAGTCGTGTAAAAATTCGAAACGAACAAGGCATCAAATATAAAACAACATGTAAAACCAAGATAACATAAAAGATGGGCTCATAAAACATAAGATTGTTCCACGTAGAAGAACATTGATTAACCAAGGTGAGTCGAATCCCTCTCGAATTGAGGCAACGTGCCTTAACTTACTTAGACAAACACGTCATCGATGTTAGGCCTACGATATTTGTCCTTTATGTCACCACATGTCCCTAATTTGATTGGGAATTTCAAGACTTTGGCGAGACTGAAAATCAAAGAGTGGGACTAGTTATCAACATGTGAGTTTCACCTCTAACTTGACAACATTGTACCCTAATAGTGTCGACACTTATCAAAAGATAAGGCCTACTAGAATATGATATGGAAATTTCCCGTTAACGTTCGGATATCACTCCTGACTTGCGGGTAAATTTCGTGCAAAATGCAAACACTGCTCAGCAGTGTTCTCAAAGTATCCAAGTGTAAATTGTGTTAGCCTTAAGAAAGGCATGTAATGTTTAACAAGAAAGTGTTGCTAGGAAGCAAGTACGGTAGAGTGCATAAGTCTTAAACAAAGATAAGAGTCAAGATTCCTAGAACTATAGACTAGGCAAAGTATTCCTACTTCTCCAAATTCCCTATAGTTATGGCTCTGATACCAATCTGTCACACCCCAACCGATGGCGGAAACATCGGGGCGCGACACTAAGCGTTCAGATTGCTCAAGAGATTCCACAACACTAAATTGTTTCGATATAAATTAATTCAGGATTTCATAAATTGTCTAAAACATCAACCACATCATAAAGTATCAAAAGATCATACAAGCCAAATAAAGTTCAAATTGTTTAATTAACTAAAATGGGTTTCTAAGCATCATCCTAGCTTGTTTTCTTGAGTTCCTTAGCTACTATCAACCTGCAACATGTATTAAAATACTATCAACAGAAATGTTGGCAAGTATACAAGTTTGAGTACATAGTAGTATAATAGTTTAAAAGACTCATATCCATCATGTAAACACATAAAAAGTTTCACCATGCTAGTTTACGCAGTCCAAGTGATAGCCCAAGTTTCCAATGCGTTAAATACCTTTCACAAAGACTAACGGGAGGTTAAATGTCTCCTCCTAACAAAACCCCAAAGACTAACGGGGAGGTGCATTAGCCCTATAGCATTACCATTGTTAAGGCGGAACTACACACAAGGATTAAATGTTCACATAGCATAAAAGTATCAAGAATCACAAGTTTCAAGTTTCATATTCACAGCGGATAGAGTATGTTTTCAAATAAGTTTCAAGTGTCATATTTATAGAATACATGTTGCATCCCAAAAGTGTTTAAAACAAAAGGGGATCGAGTATACTCACAGTGGGTGCTAAGTATCAACACCAACTAATTGGATCGAAGGGAGCGCTGGAGTTAGCCTGATTATAGTATAACAATGTAAGCGTTGAACAGAAAGTCGAATCATGTGAACATCGAATAAAAGTGTTTGACAGGTTTCCTGATCGGATGGTCATCCAGACGGGACCCATCCGATCGGATGGTCGTTCGATCAGTAGTGTGTTTGCAAAATGTTTCAAACTTTTGAAGTTTTCGTTGTAGTATAAGTTCAAGTCGTTCGATCGGATGGTCATCCGGTCGGATGATCATTCGATCGAATGACTATTCGAGTGAAAATTTGGTAGTTTAAAGTTCTGATTCAAAATAGTTTAAGTGTTGAAGGCTACAGGGAAGAGGTCGTTCGGTCGGATGATCGTTCGATCAAATGATCATCCGATCGGATGATCATTCGACTGCTGTGATCTTGTTCCTTTGAAACTCTCATAAAATTTCTTAGTTTGA
Source organism: Helianthus tuberosus (assembly GCA_030545235.1). Classification (NCBI taxonomy): domain Eukaryota; kingdom Viridiplantae; phylum Streptophyta; class Magnoliopsida; order Asterales; family Asteraceae; genus Helianthus; species Helianthus tuberosus. The sequence goes on along the minus strand of CM060372.1, from coordinate 79,153,442 downwards.
GTTCAACGGAGATGGCGCGATGGCGTGTCAAACAATAGTAACCACATCAAGTCTAACTCAGTTGATCGGATGGGAATCACCCCGTCCGATCCCACTAAGTGTCCTTAATTAACTTTCCATGTTCAGCCCGAAATGCAGTCATCTCTCCGGTGGGAACTTGTTTTCAGACTTGTTCTCAACTAGGGAACGAGTTGAGAACTTGAATGAGTCTAGATCCCATCGTTTTTGAGTGAAAAGTGAGAAAAGCATGTAATCAACTGAAAATATTTAGATTTTATAAAAATTTGTGGTAGAAAAGTAGAAATCTCTTAGATCTGGACTAAATCTTGACGGGATGACATCACAAAGCCGATTGTACAACAATCCTGATGATGTCATCTTCAAGAAGCCCAAATCGGGTGATTTCATGGTGAAAATGTATGATTTTGATGGAGAAAAAGGTGAGGAATTGTGTAATGATGAAAGAAGTACAAGATTTAAGTAGAATACTTACGAGATCGGCTTAGAATCAAGCAAATGTGCTCGAGAATGACTTGAAAGGCTCTAGGTCGGACGAGGCTGTCACATCAGTGAATAGTGATGTGACAGCGGGTATTTATAGGTGACAGAGACAAGTGAGGCAGTGCAAACGAGCGCTCGGTCGGATGGCTGTTCGGTTGAATTGCCATCCGATCGGATGCTCATCCGATCGGAAGGTCATCCGGTCAGATGTCCATTCAGACAGCCGAGCCCCGTTTGCTAGTTTTCTGATTTCGATTCGATTTGCCGGCTAGATTAAGTGTTGCGTTGCGTATTATTGTGTGATATCATCACATGATAAGATTGTATAATTTACACAAAAGTTTCCATGTTCCAAGTCTACGTATAAGCTAGTTGGTAAGTGTCAAGTTTCAAGTTTCTTGTTTAACAAAGTATCAAAGTTTCTCGTTCAATTCAAGTTTCTCGTTCCATAAATATCAAGAATCTCGTTCAATAAGTATCAAGAGTCAAGAATCAAGTATCAAGTTTCAAGTATCGAGTATCAAGTTTCACCAAGAATCAAGATTCATAGCGTTTAATAAGTATCAAGCATCAAGAGTCAAGTTTCAAAGTACCACAAATGTTTCACATAGTCTAACATAGTTAAGTATCAAATAGTATAGGGACTAGGCTTGCCAAAAGATAAAAGTTTAGGGACGCAGGGTGTTACATCGAGCTCGGCTCAGTTCGAGCCTACTTATTTGAGCTCGAGCTTGGCTCGCGAGTAAAACCCAAAGCTCGAGGTCGGCTTAGTCCGGCTCGGCTCGAACTATATTGAGAACAATCTCAAATGAGAAAAAAGCTCAGCTCGATCTCGCTTGAATAACGCTTAAAAGAGCTAAAGCTCAGCTCGCCAATGTTATCGTCATTATTATATAATAAATAAAAAATGTTGTTTGGGCTCGTTTAGGCTCGCGAGCCTAAAAGAGCTTTGTATTTCAGGCTCGATCTTGGTCTAGATAATTAAATGAGCTCTATTTCAGGCTCGAGCTCGAGCTTGTTAGAGCTCGAGCTTGTTAAAGCTCGGCTCATTTGAGCTTTTAACCGAGCCGATAACGAGTAGCTCTCGAGCCTCTGGGCTTGTTTACACCCCTACTTTTAATCCTCAAACTTCCTTCATAAGTCACATTCCACTCCTTCACCTCTCCAAAACCCTCCCGCTGATCACAGTGTTCCGGCGAGACAGAAGTCTCATCATCAACACAATGAGGCAATACCCTATGATACTTTTGACATTCCACGTCCTCGATATGACATTGTCTTAATTTTGCATTTGACAACTGATTTCGTGAATCGTACCTTGTATAAAACCTGAATTTTGGGTTGTTTATCTTTGATTTCCAGTTTGATTCAGGGTGCAGGTCACAAGACAACACATAAGAATCCAATATCGGGTCCTGATGAGGACCGGTAGGGGGTTTCAGGTTGACCTATGTTTCCAATGTCACCGGTGAAGGGTTCTGGCTCCTCTGTTGTACATATTTGATGCATATGTAATATCGTAACTATAACTGTTGTTGTTGGTTAGTTTGGTCTAGTCATTTTTGGGTTGTAGTAGTTGATGATCAGTGATTCTTACAACAGTTTAATTGGGTTGCTTGGGTTGATCAATTTTTGGGTATGTGAGATTAGTGATCATCAGTAACCCATGTTTTGGATATGTATGAATGTTCTATGACTTATTTATGAGATTTTATCAATGATGATGGATTTTATTTAAGTCTTCTTACTGTTGTGTCTATATAAATGATGTTAGTTGAAGGGTATATGGTCAGACAATTGTATGCTTATACGGTATGCTAGTATTCGGAAAGCTTATTTAAGTCTGTTTATTGGTGTTTCTTAAGTTTTGGAAAGCTTTTGTTTAGTATTTGGAAAGCTGTTTGTTATAACTATTGAATGCTTTGGTTAGTTGTTTATGCTTTGGTTGGATGAACATGTTTTTGGCACCTGCTGGTTTTAGTCATTTGAATGAACTTGTATTTGATGTCCATTTTCATTGTGCATTTAACTAAGTATATGTATTTGAAAGAACAAGTATATGATCGTAGATTATGTATTTGAATGAACCAGTATATGACATTAGATAACCTTTTTATTCGAGTGAACATGTATTTGATTGAACAAAACTAATGCATTTAACTGTAATTGAGTTTGGATGTTGAAACATGTTTGACTAAGGCGAGGTCTTTCTATGCTCAAACATGAGGCAACAAAATAGAGGTCTAATTGAGGACCAAACATTCTTGACTAACATAGACACTCAACAGCAGCTTCCTACTTCAGTTCCAAGTTATTAACCGTAGTAAACAATGACCCTCAACAGCAGGTTCCTAGTTCAGTTCAAGAAGTCAAACCATTTGAAGTTCACAAAGTCAAACCCATTTGAAGTTGAAAATGTCAACAATGTTTCAAATCTGGTTAAATTTGTTATTACAGGCTATTGTTGTTGTTGTTAATACGTTCATATTGCAGGTAAAGTAAGGTTAATCAATGCTTAATTGCTAGATTAGGAATTGTTTTGAATATGGAGAGAATTTATGTAGAAGTAAGTTCAGGGACTGAAATTGTAAGTAAAGTTATGGGGGATATATTAATCTTTTCACTGAATTACAAATGGTTAGTTATGTAACAACCCGCTTTTTGGGAAGTCAAAGTACATGTCAAAGTCAAAGGAAGAAAAGATTACTAGTTGCGATATGTCACTCCTTGCTTAACTATTGATTGTACGTTAATGACTTGTAATCGAATCTTTGATTTAATCACTTTAGTTGTATTATGTGGAGTATCTATTAATAATCGAGGTTTAATCGCATGTTTATCTCTAATCGACTTATCGCTAACCTTATCGCTACCGCATTCACAACTCGAATTATGTGTTCTGGATATTGTTTTACGTGTGTATGCCATTATGTGTTACTTGTGCATGTTATGTTTATGTTAAGGTGTTTAATCGTAATCGTAAACGCTAAACGCAGGTTATTTTTAGTGATTGTATGCTAGATATAGTAGTTAGGTTATTTGTGTAACTAATGAGTAATACTATCGCATCGCAACGCTCAACACGCGAAACGAAACAACAAAACTCAACATGCCGGACACCTGGATCGAGTGGCCAACTGATCGAGTGGCCATCCGATCGGTGACCAATCCGACACTTCAGCACTTTCCCTTTATGGAAACCCTATAAATACCCTCCTGTCACATCATTTGTGACGTGACAGCTCCTCACTCGACCAGCCACACTCAAGCTCTCTTTTCTCTCAATTTCTCGCGATTCTTGTAAGTTTTCAACTCAAATCTTGTACTTCTATGATCTACACGCACTCCTTCATCTTTTTCACCTTTGAATCTTAACTTTTAACCGTGAAATCACCGGATTTGAGGTGTTCTAGGGTGATGTCATCATGGAGTTCTTATGAACTTCAAGGTTTGGCTTCATTCCACCAGGAACAACTTAGATCTGAAGGATTTCCACATGAATAAACAATGTTTTCGCATAGATCTACACATATTCATGGTTAACAAGATTGAAAGATGGTTTTCTAACTTTCTTTCAACTCTTTTACACTCAATGCACTCAAAACCGATAGAATCGGAGCTCGTTCCGACCGTCTACTCTTTCTTAGTGATATGTTGGTCCAAGATCCGAATTCTATCCAAGGGACAACTGATTTCGGGTTAAGCATGAACCACCGTCTCGAACAGTTAACTGATCAGACTAGGGTGATTCCTGATCGATCGGATCACTTGGGTCGAGATTGGGTTCCTGTTGTTTAGCACGTTGTCAAACCGTCTTAAACAAACCATAAACATTCAAAATAATCAAGTTCAAAATGATTGGATTCGTGGGACGGATTGCCGTCCGATCGGATTGCCATCCGATCGAACTGCAATCCGATCGGATTGCACTTGAGGATTTAACACTTAATAATTTTCAAACATGATTCTATCAGATTGCCATCCGATCGGATTGCCATCCGATCGAACTGCAATCTGATCGAACTGCACTTGAACTTTCAACACTTCCACATTTTCAATTTTTCAAAGAACAATGGTTTCCGACGGATTGCTATCCAATCGGATTGCCATCCGATCGAGTAACCATCCTGCTGTAAACTTGTTCTCACTAAGTGTCTTGCCAATCGGATCGCTATCCGATCGAACTACCGTTCGATCGATCGACCTGAAGGGTAGAGATACTTCTCTATTTTCAAAATGCTGCAACTAAAACTTCAAAGCCATCATACACAAACATATCCTTACCAAACGAATGACCATCCGAACGGATTGACATCCGATCGACTGGCCATCCGATCGGATTGCCATCCGATCGGATTACCATTAGACACTTGGTCACTTTTCACCGTTTTACGCACCGCTCTTCGCTTATGCTATCGTTAACTGTTCAGGCTAGTCTCTTAGCGCTCCCTTCAATCCAAGAGAGTGTTTACTTGTTAAGCACGAACTGTGAGTACACTCGATCCCTTTTTGCTTTATGCACTTTTGGGTGTTACGTTACTTATTCAAAATCACATCAATCACACAACACAAACACTATTTATACGCTGACCGTTACTGCATGATACATGTTACTCGATGAATGCTTGTATGTTATGTTAACACAGTGATTGTTGCCTGACGCCTTAGCAACGATAGTAATATTTGTTTGGACTCAGCACCTGTCGTGGACAGGGGTTGTTAAGGTTACCTCTCACATGTCGCAGTGGTGATATGTGTTGCGCATTCTACAACTTGCAGTCTAGTCTGTGCATCTTTCATTGTCGATAACTTACTAGCTTCGCATTATACATGATTCATGCTGGTTATGCGTAAACTATTTTGAACTATATAATGCTATATTAAACTTGTATGCTCACCTTTCCACTCTATGTATTGACTTTATTTTAACGTATGTGACAGGTGCTTAAGATACTAGGAATTGTTGTGCTTTGGTGAATCAAGCTAGGGGTCTAGTTATGTCACGCTTAAATCTGAGTCGTCGGAACAATATTTGTTTTTCAGACAATTATTTGTAATAACTGTTTTTATTTGGATATGTTGTGGTATGGGACATGACGTTAATTATCTGGTAATGAATAGTTGTTATGGATACTCATGGACAATCTGTTTCGCTCAGTGCCATGCCCCGATGTTTCCGCCATCGGTTAGGGTGTGACAGATTGGTATCAGAGCCATAACTTTAGGGAATTAGGCAAGACTCGACCTAGTCCGGTTCGATGTCTTAGAAACGACCTAGTCTATAGTCTGAGTACCAACAGACCGACTTGTAAATGCCCAGTAGGGGTTTTCGTACGAGCTTACTGCTATTTCTCGCTCGCACTCACTGAACACTACACTATCACTGCACTCTAATTCTCGAAAATGAACGAGTGATTAGATCGAGATTAGGTGTGAAAACCGCAAACTCTCGACCAAATCGCTTGTTCGACCCGCATTTTTATCAATAAACAGGAGAATTTGCGTTGAATCAGGAGTGAAATCCGTACTTTAACGCAGATATTCTCCTCTATTTCATCAAAACAGGAACAAAGTCGTTAAGACAGGGGTGGAACCCAAACCTTGACAACTAGTTCCGTTCTTATTTTGGTTTTACAAAGATCTCACCAAAGTCTCGACGGACTCCAACGACTTGAAGTCACACTGCAACTGGAAGGATGCGTGCCGTTTGCCAAAATCGAGGCGAGAGCACAGTCCTGAAAGCTAAAAGTGTGTACCAAAAGTCCTTGTGAATAGTCAAATCACTTTGGGCAGTCGACGTCTATCAGCCGCAGACAATCTATTCTCGACTTTTATGTGTTTCGATTTTGAGCCTGCAACTGCTTACTCTGATATTTGTCGTTTTATGTGTTATGTGTTTTATACGCTTTTCGCTGTTCGCTTTGATCGACACACACAATACGCACTGCACATCTATCTCAAATCGCTAACAAATCGTTACTGTCTATTGACGATCGCATGCTATGATACTCGCTTATGCTATACTACTCGTTGTGTACTCGCTAATCGCGTATCGCTATTCTCGAATGCGTGAACTTTGAATAATAGATGAATCTGTAAGACAAATGTAGGAAACCATGCTATATTCTGTGTACGTGTTTTTGTGTTCTGACTGCCTTATGTGCTTCTGTGCCCTATGTGCTTATGTGATTCTGTGGTTTATGTGCCTATGTGTTTGTATGGTTGATGTGTTCCTGTGCTTTAGTAGTACTAGGCGTGAGTGTGGTGAGATTCGATTAAATAGCATTTTGAATCCTATGGCGCTGTCTATTGCAGACAATGTCGTCATCTGGATCATTTCACTCCCGTTCCGCTCGCCGCAATCATGATGACAAACGCATCACCGCCCTCATCGCTAAGCAAATGGTGAAAGTTATCCCCCAGATTGTTAGTGAGCTGAATGAAAACGCTAGCAAGTCTTCTGAAGAGTCCAGGACTGATGCTCCTAAAGCTGCTTTTAGCTTCAAGCAGTTCAAAGCCTGCGGCCCGAAAGAGTTTACCGGTGAAGATGGGCCTACGGCCATGTTCCAATGGTTTGATTCTATAAAAGTGACCCTATGCCAGAGTGGTTGTCCTGATAATCTCCGTACTCTTAACGCCACTGGTGTCTTCCAATCCCGAGCTCTAGATTGGTGGACGGCCAAGAGAAACAAACGCGGAAATGATGCAAGAGTTCTGCCCTCCCCACGAGCGCCAAAAGCTGGATGACGAGTTCTGGCATATCAAGCAGAAAGATGGATACAACACTGGTTTGACTGCTCGCTTCAAGCAGCTAAGCATAATCTGACCTAGGTAAGTTACCACGCCTGAAATCACAATCAAGAAGTATATCTGTGCTCTTCCGGATTGCGTGGCTGATTACGTTCAAGCTGCAAACACTACAACAATTGAGGAGACCTTTTTACTCGATGCTGAGATCAATGACAAACGAGTCAAGTCTGGTTATTGGGATAAAGCTTCCAAGAATCTGCATCAAGCTACCACTGCTTCAACCGCTGAAACTGCCGCCACTCCGCAGTCTTCAAAGTCCTCTCGTCGCAAGAGGAAAAATAACAACAACAGTAGCAAGAATTGCGCTGTAACCACTGCTGCCCCGCTCCAATCAGTTCCTGCTCAACCGCAGCCTCAACACCGCCAAGTAGCGGCACCGGTCACCAACGCACCACCGGCAAAGCGTGCGTATACTGGTCCTCACCCGGCTTGCCCTCCTTGTACCTATCACCACCCTATGGGAATCTCTTGCAGATACTGTGTGCATTGCAACATGTACAGCCACTTCACCGCCAACTGCCGTACAGGTCCACGTCAAGCTACAGCTCCAGCTCAAGGTCAAGCTCCTACTCAACAAGCTCTACTTACTGCTCCTCAAAGCCATCAAGCAGCTCCTGCACCTGCGACTCATGCTAGAGCTTGCTTTGCTTGTGGTGATCCCAACCACTTCGCGAACATGTGCCCCAATCGAGTGGTTAAGCAAGAGCCACAACAGCAGCAGCCTCAGCAACAGCAGCAACAACCAGCAGCCCGCAGACGTCCCTTCAACATTAACGCTCGCTAGGCTCAAGCAGACAACAATGTGGTCAATGGTACGTTTCTTGTGAATGGTATATATGCTTCGTGTTTATTTGATACTGGAGCAGATAACTGTTTTGTATCGTTTGAATTCGAAAAGCTCCTCAATCGTAAGCGCGCCCATCTACCCTCGACGTTCGATGTTGAAGTTTCCACCGAAAGAACCGTCGCCATTAATTATGTTCTTCGTGATTGTACGCCCGAACTCAATAATCAAGTCTTCCCTATCGACCTTATTCCGATGCAGCTCGGTAGTTTTGACGTCATAGTAGGCATGGATTTTCTTCGTGAGAATCATGCTGAAGTCGTTTGTTTCGACAAGATGATTCGTTTCTCGCTCTCTAATGGTGATCTACTTTGTGTGTATGGCGAAAATCCTTCGAAAGGTCTTAAACTCATGTCGTGTGCCCAGGCTAGCAAGTATCTCCGCATGGAATACCAAGCTTTCTTGGCACACATAGTAGTAGCGGAGAAAAACGAAGTTAAGGAGGTAGACCAGGTGCCTGTTGTTCGTGAATTTCCCACCGTATTTCCAGAAGATCTCCCCGGATTACCGCCCGCTCGTGATATCAACTTCCGCATCGACCTCATTCCTGGAGCAAACCCTGTTGCTAAAGTGCATTATCGTCTCGCTCATTCTGAAATGCACGAAGTCTCGAGTCAGCTCCAGGAACTACTTGATAAAGGCTTTATTCGCCCTAGAACCTCTCCTTGGGGGCGCCTGTCACGGCCCCCGACCCGATTTGACCCGTTTCAGGAGCCGCGGGACAGAAAATCCCGTGGTATTTATTTAACAGCGGAAGTTTCTTCAGGATCTTTTTAAAGACTGCAATTTCCCAATTATTTTATTTCATAACTCATGAGAAAATCCCGGTAATTTACAATCATATGATTTCATGAAGAAATCTTTATTTTTACAAAACATGTTTCTTTATTTTATATTGAGCCACTTCCTTAAGCTTGTAGTGCTTCACGGCACTTTTTCTTGGATCACAACAGATCACCTGAAACATGTTTGAAAAAGGTTTTATCAGTAGGAAATACTGGTGAATCATTCTTTTTACTAAAACGACCCGTTTGTTATAATTTACAGTATTAAGGGGGATTACATTGTTTCCATATATCAACCAACTACCCACAGTATTTGTCACTCGACCGGATCTGTGACTATGGTCATATCACCATTGGCCACCCGTTTGTCCAATGGCAAAGATTATCAAGTAATGTATACAAAACCCCACATACTGGCTGTAATTTGGTGATTACAAAGACTTAATCCCTGTAATTATAACTTTGAAAATAACATGATTTTGTAAAGTACTTTGATAAAAAGAGAATGACTCACATTGCAGATTTAATTGAGCAGAGCCTAGCCTATTGATTAGCCTTTTAACCTAAATTAATAACATGCACACGAACTCGGTTAGTAACTAATACAGCATTTACCATAACTCACGAGATTAAAACCTTCACAACGAATGACAAAGTGCGATACTTAAACATCCATTGAATTAACAACGAATGACAAAGCATAAACCCTAATGTGGGCAGCACTTAAACATCCATTGGATAGTTTAATCAATCGGACATTGAATCGTAGCAGCGATCGAGTTAATACCCGGTATCGGAGCAGCACCTCGCTAATATAATTGATATTTTCGACTTCAGAGTACTAAAACTTCATTTTTTGAAAGTTTTAATCGACACCAGTGAATTGTGCAAGTGACGGGCTATTTATAGGTGAAATTGAGACCTTACGCGGCCCGCGTAAGCCTTCGGCTTGCCTTTACGCGGCCCGCGCAGCCGCCCAGTCTACGACTAGCCTTGACCAGTCACAAGTAGGCTAGCCAGGTGGTCGCTACGTGGCTCCGGAACACTTATCCGGTCAACACATGTTTGACGCGGCCCGCGTAAGGTATCCTTAACCTTTACGCGGCCCGCCTGAAGACCATACTTCTTGTTGTCACACCCCGATATTTCCACGTATTACCGGTGGGCCCGGTGGGGAGTATCGTGACGTAGTTGATACCATCATAGTCAAACAACACAAATTTAAAAGCACAGCGGAAGCAAAAGATAATTATATTATATCCGAATGAGAATATCAAAGTATTACAAACGGTATGTAAAAGATCCACAGGCGGATCAAATAAAAGAAAACTGTTCAACAGACTTCAGGCATCTAGAACTTGCAAGATTCCCTATTAACGCCCTGAGCTCCCAGCCAATTACGTACAGTACCTGTCACTTAACCTTTTTGGAAAATACGTCAGTTTACACTGGTAAGTACAATTAACTGACTCATTTTGAAAATGTTTTAGAAAATTGATTTGAATGCACGAGGCACAAAAATTCTTTTATAACTTGGGACAATTTTATTAATAAAAATCTTGTATCCGATTTACATGTTTGTCCAACATTTAGGGCCGGTGATTTTACAAACCGGTCATGATTAATAGACACACCACAAATATATTCTCACAAGAAGACACCCTTACGAGTGAGTATATCTTTTACATACGCAACAGGAGGTGTTATGCCTACACCTTGTGCTTAAGTTGTGGCCATTCACTTTTTAAATGAGCCAAGGATATCCAGGACACGGTCATTAACCCCTAATGTTATTTGTTATCAATCAATACAGATTAAAACGGGATTATGCAATTTAATCATCTCCGATTAAATGGTTTCTACACCCGACCAAGCGGTATTTTTATAATACCGTATCCCAAGCCCGTATAGGGGAAAATAAGTTAAAAGTATTTACCTGAGCTAAATATAAATTCAATCCCAGCCGTATATCAAATCAGCAAGCACAAGTACTTCTACTGGGGCTCTTAATCTGGAACGAAGGTTTTATTAACCTATTAGATTCCTAACGGGTCTTGTTTAAGTTGAAACTTAGACCGGTTAGTTTTAAGGAAGGGTTTACGGTTCAAAACGCAAGATTAAGCGCGGACCGGTTCAGAATGTGATTTAGACCCGACAAGTTTGGAGACTTGTATAATATGGGCAAACTAAACACATTCTGGATTTTGAAGTGAAAATGATAAGGTTTGACCCGTTTCGGTTATTTATGCAAACTAGTTACATAAACCGATCCGAACGCGAAACATGCGTAACGGGTAACCATAAGAGTCATAAACATGTTCCATAAGTTAATATGCCTTAAATATGTTGTGATATCAGTAGGTTATCTTCCATTATGCCCAAAATGAATTTAAAACCAATTTATGCCCCGTAGGGGTATTTTGGTCATTTTAAAGGTTATAAGAGAGGTTAAATGATAATCTGAGGTTTTGGTCTAAAATGATTAGTAAATATATTTATTTTAACAAGTTATATCAGTAAAATATCTCACATATGTGAAATTTATCATTTATGGCCAAACTATGAACCGTAGGGGCATTTTGGTCATTTCACATATGCTTTAAGGGTTAATTTTGGAAATCTGAGTTCAAAACTTTTATTTACTGTTAAAGTAAAAAAATTTATTCATAACATCAGTAGGTATCAAGCTTTAGGTGCCCAATATGGTTTTAAACCATACTATGCGCCTAAATCGCATAAAAGTCGGTATTTGACGATATTCGGGTTGATTAATGAAATCTGAGATTTTGATCAACCTTTACTGTTTAAAATAACTTATTTACCATATAAAATCAGTAGAAAAAGGTTTGGTATGTAAAGGATGTGTAAAACTCATTTTATTAGTGAAAAGGGCATTATCGTCAATTACCGAGTCTATGCGATAACTCTATGTTATGATCAGATTAAAATTTTATAAAAATTTCCAAAAATCCCTAAATATTATATTATATCAGTAGGTAAAAGGTTTGATGACAAAATTTGAGTTTAAATAGGCTTTATGCCGAAATTGCCGTTTAATTAATAAAGAAGCTTTCAATTTACGCTATTGCGCATAACTCCTATTTTTGACCACGAACTGATGTGAAATTTTATGGACATGTTTATAAATCAGTAATAAAGGTTTTAGTCCTTCCACATTTTCAAAAATCTTGTTTTAATATCAAAAGGGCATTATGGTCAACATTTAGGCATTATGGAAACATGTAATGAACTCTAATTCTAAAGGACCAAGTAGTAAAACTTCAGGAGGTTATACTAACATATAACATGGTCACAAAGGAACCCTAAGGCATAATTAAACTAAGCTAATTCGGGTCAGAACTGAAAGTCAAAGCAAAAGTCAACTTTTGCGACTTTCGGTTCCAAACCGAGCCTATACTTAGAATTGTCGGGTTGAATCATGCTTAGGCATGTTCAACTAATATTTACCAAGTTATTAAAGTGAGAAAACTGATTCTATGGTTATTATATTATTAGTTATGAATTTTTATTTAAAACTAACCCGTTTGACTTTTATTTGACCCGACAATTAAACTAAGTAAACGTGGTAATTAGGAGGTGCCCAGGGGCGGATGTATGTGTATATGATGTGTGTAAAATGCAACATATAAATTACATCAAATGAGGCATAAAACTAACCCCTTTTTAGTACTAATATTGGAAAAAGAGTGTTTTTGTCTTCCTTTTGTATTTTCAGGATTAAATGAGCTCAAAAACGCAAAAGAAGCAAAAAGACAGCTAAATCCAACATAAATACAAGAAAAGGAACATTAGTGGACTGCCCGAACCCTCAACGGCACCTTCCAAAGCAAAATAGAGGGGCCTACTACAATAACTAAGATAATCTCTTAATTATGTGCAAAAGTGCGGAAATAATCAAAGGTTATACTAGATACGAGTCGGAACCAAGTGATTCATCTTGTCTATCTGTTTTTTTATTTTTATTTTTATTTTCAGCATTTTTGTTAGTTTTATTTTTCTTAGTTTAAAACATTTTTTCTAAACTTTTGTTTTGGTTAGACGTTGAGGATAAACCGGTACTAAAAGCTCTTGTGTCCTTGGACGACCTCGGTATCTTACCAACGCTATACTACACTCAACGATGGGTGCACTTGCCCATATGTGTGTTTAGTGTTAGTGAAATATCGTGTTTTATAAATTTAAAACTTGGCTAAAATAAGTGTTAAAAAGGGCTTAAAATATACACCTAAAATAAGTAACACTTCGCACGCATCAAGTTTTTGGCGCCGCTGCCGGGGACACAAGGATTTTAAGAAAGTTAGGAATCAACGGCCTAATCATCTTTTATTTTTCTTTTTATTTTTTTAGGATTTTCTTAGTTTTTCAGCTTCTGCAGCGCTCAGCACGGGCCGTGCCCGGTCAGACACGGGTCGTGCCCAGCAATCATCACTGGCAGTTTTTATTTTCTGAGTTACAGAGAGCTGAACACGGGGCCGTGTCGGTGCAACACGGGGTCGTGTCCAACTCCCAGTAACAGGGATCCAGAAATCAATTACTGCGCCTCTGAACACGGGCCGTGTTCATTGAGCACGGGGCCGTGGTGAACATTCTGACCAGCGTTCTTTTCTGTTTTTGTTGCAGGACTTGGAACCCAGGCGCCACATTTGATACTCCTAAGTAGTGCATGAGCTCCAGTTCTAGTAGAGACATAAAAGAACCCTTAGAAGAACCCGAGCGCTTTCTCAGAAAAAGACTAAAAGCTAAAAATCAAGAGAAAGCTTCGGGGGACCCACTTCCAATGGCGGACCAACGCACCCTCATGGATTACCTACGGCCTACCGTAGGCAATCTTGGCGCCGCTATCAATGCCCCGAATGTCGAGGCCAACAACTTCGAACTTCGGCCGCATTTGATACAAATGCTCCAAAACTCCGCAACCTTCCACGGGCTTGCGGACGAGGATCCCCATCTACATATTACTAACTTCTTAGAAATATGTGATACCTTTCGGATCAATGGAGCATCAAACGACGCCATCCGCCTTCGTATGTTTCCTTTTTCACTAAAAGACCGAGCTAAGGCTTGGCTTAACACCCTCCCAGCTGGATCGGTAAACACCTGGGATGAACTCGCCCAAAAGTTTTTATATAAGTATTTCCCTCCTGCTAAAACGGCTAAATTAATGACTGAAATTAATACATACTCACAAGAGGATGGGGAATCCTTATATGAAACTTGGGAAAGGTTCAAGGAGCTTCTAAGAAAGTGTCCTCACCATGGTCTAGCGGTATGGCAACAAGTATCCACTTTCTACAATGGATTGTTGCCACACACAAGACAAACACGTGATTCAAGCTCCGGGGGACTCTTAGGTAATCGTCGCCCAAACGAAATATATAACCAAATTGAGGAAATTGCTCAAACCAATTTTCAATGGCACACTCCCCGGGGTAATAAATCTATTGCCCCGGGCGCCCATAAGGTTGATGAAAGCACCTCTTTACAAGCCCAAATCGAGGCCCTCTCTTCAAAAATCAAAAGGCTAGAAATGACAAAAACGGCCTCGGTTATGGCTTGTGAAGGGTGTGGTTGGTCACATGAAAATTGGAGTTGTATGAAAGAATTAGATGAACAAACTGAAACGGTAAACTACTTGGATAATAGACCTAGGCCGTCGGGTCCTCCAACGGGTACCTACAACCAAGGATGGCGTAACCACCCAAATCTTGGTTGGAGAGATCCCGGCAATAGTAGTAACCAACAAAACCAAAGAACTAATTTTCAACAACCGAAAAAATTTTCTCAACAACAAGGTGGAAGAGAAAGGCTCGAAGATACGGTATCTCGCCTCATCTCTGACACTGAAAAGAAAAACTCGGATCGATTTCAACAATTGGAATCAAATTTTAGAAATCAACAAGCTAGCATTCAGAACGTTGAAAAACAATTAAATCAACTAGCTCAAAATTTCTCCGAGAGACCATAAGGCGCGTTACCTAGTAATACCGAAACAAACCCAAAGGCACAAGTACATCTCATCACATTAAGAAATCGAACCGTGGGTCCCGAGGATGCTCCATTGCCACCAAATGAAAGAAGCCATTCTAGTCAGCCTATAACTCCTCATGCGCCAGAAAAGGCTTCTATACCAAATCAAGAGCCCACCAAGACTCCTCCAATTCCGTACCCCGGTAGGTTAAATCGTCAAAAGACCGATGAGCAATTCGCAAAGTTCGAAAGTTTACTAAAACAATTGCATGTTAATATTCCTTTTATGGAAGTCCTTACCCAAATGCCTAAATATGCAAAATTCATGAGGGATTTCCTCACTCACAAAAGGAAAATTGAATCATTGCAATTAGTTAACTTAGGCGAAGAATGCTCAGCTCTAGTACTCAACAAACTTCCACAAAAGAAAATCGACCCCGGGAGCTTCACAATCCCTTGTTCGATTGGGAAGTCTCCCGTCCGAAATGCTTTAGCTGATCTTGGGGCTAGCATCAACCTCATGCCCACCTCAATGTTCAAGCGACTCGGCCTAGGAACAACAAGCCCTACAAAGATGAGCATACAACTCGCCGACAGGTCCGTCAAATTCCCACATGGTGTCGCCGAAAATTTGTTAGTCAAGGTCGACAAATTCGTCTTTCCAACCGACTTTGTCATCCTAGACATGGAAGAAGACACCGAGGTCCCTATCATCCTCGGGAGGCCATTTCTAGCCACCGCTCAAGCAGTGGTGGATATGAATGACGGAACTCTAACATTGAAGTTTGGGGATGAGGAAGTGAAATTTGAATGTGGAAAGCGAGTAGAGGAAGAAAATCCGGTCAACTACATGAAGGTCATAGACTCAAGCTTGGATGACGCTCTCCGACGGTGTAACATGGGATGCAACACATCCCACTTGGGTAACATATGACCAAGCTTTGGGTCTAGCCAAGGACCCTTATAAACGTGGCGCACCATGGAGGCATTCCACGGAACTATCCTTAGTTTAATTTAGATTAGTTTTTATGTTAGTTTAATTTTCAGGAATAAAACACACTCATGGTGGTAAAGGATGAAAAGGGGAACGAGAAAAATGATCCCATGCACAAGAACGAGGCAACCCGACAATTTTCTCCATTTCAGAAGGTTCAACACGGGCCGTGCCCAACCAACACGGCTCCGTGTCAAACCACCTGCAGAAAACGCCCAGTACAGGTACCTGGACACGGGTCGTGTTCACCCAACACGCCCCCGTGTCCAGACTTCTGTTTCTCTTATTTCAATTTTGTTACTGGCACTTGAACACGGGGCCGTGCCCGGATAACACGGGGCCGTGTTCAGTGCCCAGTAACACAAATTTTTGCTTTTTAAACACTATTTTACACATCTAATCAACCTAAAAATTTATTTTTGGGACACATTGAGGACAATGTGTAATTTAAGTGTGGGGGGGGATGCTAAAACCTTGAATTTTGCAAGTCCTAAATACAAGCCTTACACAAAACTCTATTGGAACCGCTAATCACCCCAAATTTTTTCAAAAATTTCATTTTTTTTACTTGTCTAGGTTTAACTCGGGAAATTCAAGTTCTCAAAAAGGTTATATTTTTACAAATTTACAACCGATAGCGTAGTGATAAAAAAAGAACCAACATAAGAAAATTATGAAAAGGCGTGACAAACTTATTTAAAATTTGATTATATATACTTGATCACATAAAAACCCATTCCCACAAAAGTGAGTTTTGAGCCTTTATTGAGCACACAATTACATATCATTTGACTAAATGCTCATTTTTCGTTTCTTGTGTGAATAGCCGCTTGGTTCTTACGACTCTAGAACTTGCCATGACAATACATTCCCGGTCCTTATCAACTTAAACCCGAGTAAGTAAATGATGGAGGCATTAGGACTAACCCTTTTTCATTTCTACACCATTATTTTTCTTTTTCTTTTACCACATACCCAAAAATCCCCCTAGTTAGCCCTTTTGAGCCTAAACCTTTTCGTTTCATCACCCAAAACAAAAAACCCTTTCACCCACCAAAACCTTTTTCATTTTTAACCTTTTATTTTAGTAACAAGTTCGGTTCTTCGAAAAAAAAAAAAAATTTGATAATGATGAAGCAAAAAGAAAATAAACAAACAAAGTAATCAAAAATAACTTTGTTTGAATAAAAGCTTCATCAAAAATAAAAAGTTGCAAAAATACGAAAACCGACACTTGTTACGCTTTTAGCCCTTTTTCTACTAACCACTAACCCAACCACCTACCTTTAACCCTAGCCAACCCTTAACCCACAAAGTCCTCTTGATATCTACAAAAGGTATAAAAGTTAAAAAGGAGGAGGATTGATTTCTTGGCAAGCCTATGGTAGGAATAAGTTCCATGCCGCTCTCGAGTGATTCACTAAAAATACACCTTCGGCCGAGTATGAGTGATTTCCCCGCGAGGTATGTGAACTTGTATATAAATAGAATTTTAAAAAGGCATGTTATGCCCAAATAAGTAATTTCTTTTATGAACAGTTCTAAATAAATCATTACGAATAGGAGTGTAAATAAATAAAAATAAAACCCAAAAAGATCTTGGAAATCCCGACACTCTATGACAAGCCCAAAACCTTCTCTTCTACCTATTCCATTTGGGAGTGTAAGCCACATATTAAAGAGTTTTGCTTGAGGACAAGCAAAAGTTCAAGTGTGGGGGTATTTGATGTGTGTAAAATGCAACATATAAATTACATCAAATGAGGCATAAAACTAACCCTTTTTTAGTACTAATATTGGAAAAAGAGTGTTTTTGTCTTCCTTTTGTATTTTCAGGATTAAATGAGCTCAAAAACGCAAAAAGAAGCAAAAAGACAGCTAAATCCAACATAAATACAAGAAAAGGAACATTAGTGGACTGCCCGAACCCTCAACGGCACCTTCCAAAGCAAAATAGAGAAAACAGAAGCCTGAACACGCCCCGTGCTCAGCCAGCACGGGGCCGTGCCCAAGAAGCAGCAGAAAAGACAAACTTATAGAAGCTTCTATTGCCCATCACGGGGCCGTGCTCAGCGGACACGGGGGCGTGTCGAAAGTATAGCAGGCGCATTTATTGTAATTGCGAATTACAATTAATGAGGAGAGAGAGTGTCAGACGGACACGGGGCCGTGCCCAGCGGACACGGGGCCGTGTCCAGCTCTCTGTTCAGCCTATAAATAGGAGTGCTTGGATTCATTTCATCTCATCCCTTGGCACACCACCTCTCTCACACTTCATCCACCACCCACCACCATCACAACACCATCATCCACCACCATCATCCATTGTCCATCGTAGAGTGTGTGAGTCGTCTCGGGATCCAAGATTGATCGTAAGAGTTCTTGACAATCAAGGCCATGTTTGCCTAAGTCTCTTACATCACTTGGTGAAGACAAAGTGTCTAGTATAATACTTTTTATTTCTAATCTTTTGCACTTTTTATTTGGTTTTGTATTAATGACTTTAATAACTAGTTACTTATGTTGAAGGTGATCTTTCCTTATCGTTTGTCCGTGGTGTCTTGGCATTATTTTACTGTCTATATAAAATAAAGGATTTTCACCATTCATATCTCCACGGTCTATATGGAGGTATGTTGGCTACCTGGTAGGGGGTTAAGGGAACGGTTTGGTAAAGGTCTTGCCATTGTTCAGCGTTTAGAGGTCCTGCAATAGACCTGGGTCAAATTTAGTAGGACCTCCTTCAATACTTCACGGTATTGGATGGCGGGGGTCCAAACTCTTTGATCCCCTCATAAGTTAACTACTATTAATACTATAACCCGGCTATTTAGGACTGTATCCCTGCTGACTCAAACTACTTAGCCGAGGGTAACGTCACCGCCAAAAGCGGGGCCTACCACAATACTGCATTAATAACTTAATTCATTATCTTCCAATAATCCACCCTTTTAGGATTGTATCCCTGCTGACTCAAACTACTGGGGTGAGGGTAACGTCACCTTCAAAAGAGGGGCCTACTACAATAACTAAGATAATCTCTTAATTATGTGCAAAAGTGCGAAAATAATCAAAGGTTATACTAGATACGAGTCGGAACCAAGTGATTCATCTTGTCTATCTGTTTTTTTTATTTTATTTTTATTTTCAGCATTTTTGTTAGTTTTATTTTTCTTAGTTTAAAACATTTTTTCTAAACTTTTGTTTTGGTTAGACGTTGAGGATAAACCGGTACTAAAAGCTCTTGTGTCCTTGGACGACCTCGGTATCTTACCAACGCTATACTACACTCAACGATGGGTGCACTTGCCCATATGTGTGTTTAGTGTTAGTGAAATATCGTGTTTTATAAATTTAAAACTTGGCTAAAATAAGTGTTAAAAAGGGCTTAAAATATACACCTAAAATAAGTAACACTTCGCACGCATCAGTATACAAGGGGGAGCACCCGCTACCGCTTGGCCGGAAATTTTTTGACGTTTTTAGTGTAAATTTTGGAAAAATTTGACGTTTTTTCGATTTCGTTACCGCTTATTTATAAAACGTTACCGCTTGGTCGGAATCCTAGATCCGCCACTGGAGGTGCCCTTTTGAGGGTTAAACACCTACCTAATTACGGTCACGTAGCCATGTTCGTTGCGAACCATGGCTTAGCCGTTTAAAAGTCAAAGCGTTTATCGAAATGTTTGACCTTTCGGCTATAACCGCTTAAAATTTAAACTAAGCACGAAAGGGGACTTACAAAAGGGTCCAAGTAAGGAGGGTTGATCCTAATTTCTCAGGTATGAGGAGCAAAGTCCCCAACTTAGAGAATTCAAGATCAAGTGTGGGTTATGAAGGAAAAGAGGTGGGGTATTTATAGGTTTTTCGGAATCGTTAAGATCGTTCATCGATAAACGTGATCAAATCTGGACCGTACACCTTTACCCACTGTTTTATATTACAATGGGCAACCCCTAGGATTGAAAATAACATGTGCAAAGGCTGGAAACAAGCTGGAACAGGCTGTCTGTAGCTGTTTCTACATCTGGGCATGGCTTACGGACCGTAAGGGTCCAGCCATACGGTCCGTAAGGACCTGATCAGCAAACAGCAACTTTCACTTGTTGACAGATTTAACCCCTGCACTTCCAAATGCCATTTCCGACACATCTAAGGCCTGTTAAACCATTTTTAAGGCTCTAAAATGATGCCTAAGTATGGGGAACATGAAACATGCTCAAAAATATGCCGGATGTCGGTTCGTTTGGTCGTACGGTCACGTTGTTCGGCTAATTACGACGAAACACGGACGGACGCGAAAAACGAACCAAATTACGCGACGAATGGAATTTTATCAAGCCAAACACTAAAATAAAATATTTTAGTGCTTACATAAATTTTTGGATGTCCGGATATATTCAGAACGTAAGATATGCGCGAAAATGCAAACTTGTGCACTTTTTGACACTTTTAGTCCCTGTTGATCAAATAAGTTTATTTTTGTGCACCAAACACCTCTATGCCCATATCTAAGATATGTAAAGGATATTTAGGGCATGTTTAAATTATGATCATATTCCGGAAGGTTCGATACTATACGAATTGATAGACTTTTGCAGTTTGACGCAAATAGTCCGTCTAATGCGCAGACTTGCGCATATCATCGTTTAATAGTATTGGAGCCTTATCTAATCCATATTAGGTATTTATGAGAGTATTATAAAGCATCATAATGCTTCGGGTTCGCTAAAAGGTCATTCAGAGGTATAATTAAACATATTGACACTTTTAGTCCCTCTAACTTGCAAAGTTGCGCGTAACTTCACTTATAGGCATAAAAGCCTTGGACGGCCAATGGTT
This sequence comes from Helianthus tuberosus, assembly GCA_030545235.1. NCBI lineage: Eukaryota > Viridiplantae > Streptophyta > Magnoliopsida > Asterales > Asteraceae > Helianthus > Helianthus tuberosus. Next base: position 79,132,678 of record CM060372.1, on the reverse strand, counting down.
GGCATTCCCAAGAGTAAAATCAAATATCATGAAGCTCCCGGTTTGTTAAAAGGTCTCTCAGAGGTAAGAATTAACATGTTGACGCTTTTAACCCTTTATTGCGCAAACTTTCAATTAATTACACAAACGGCTACACTTGATCAACAAGTGGCTCATTTGTGAATATAAAACCGAAAAAGGTTATTTAAAAACTTATTTTAGATATGTTAATACTTCCAGTTCTTTCATAATCAATATTTTTTTATTTTTCGAAAAATTAGTCCCTTAAATTCAAGGTTTGACTTTATTAGGGTTTATTACACGTGTCAATACATCATTGGACGTGATTTTACGAGGTGTTACACTTGTTTTCTTGGTTTTTCATGCACAATATGGTTTCAGGGGTCTGGGTTTTCACTTGTGGGTTGATTTATGACATTTTTGAGAGTCCTCACAGCGCCTGTCCTTTTCGTCAAAAAGAAGGATGGATCATTCCGGATGTGCATCGACTATAGGGAGTTGAATAAGCTGACAATCAAGAATCGCTATCCCTTGCCTCGAATTGATGATTTGTTTGATTCAATTACAAGGTGCTACGTGTTTCTTGAAGATCGATCTACGCTCAGGCTATCACCAGTTATGCATTCAAGAGGATGATATAACCAAAACCACATTTCGAACCCACTATGGTCACTATGAGTTTGTTGTTATGCCTTTTCGTTTGACCAACGCCCCCACAGTTTTCATGGATTTAATGAATCGAGTGTGCAAACCCTTTCTTGATCGCTTCGTAATCGTGTTCATCGATGATATCCTGATCTATTCCAAGTCAAAAGCCGAACACTCGCAGCATCTATGTTTGGTTCGTGAGTTACTCCAGGGAAACCGTCTCTATGCCAAGTTCTCCAAGTGTGAATTTTGGCTGGAGGAGGTCCAATTCTTGGGTCACATTGTCAATAGTCAAGGTATCCACGTCGATCCCGCGAAGATCGAAGCTGTTAAGAGTTGGGTTACACCCAAAAATCCGTCTGAAGTCCGTTCTTTCCTCGGACTGGCAGGCTATTATCGCCGATTTATCGAAGGTTTTTCTAAGATCGTTGTGCCGCTTACCTCTCTTACGCATAAGGACAAACCTTTTGTTTGGGGAACTAAACAAGAGGAAGCCTTTCAAACTCTCAATGCTATGCTTTTCAATGCTCCCGTGCTCTCACTACCCAACGGAAACGATGATTTCGTAGTTTACTGCGATGCCTCGAACCTTGGTCTTGGTTGTGTTCTTATGCAACGAGACAAGGTTATCGCGTACGCTTCTCGACAGCTCAAGATCCACGAGAAGAACTACACCACGCACGACCTCGAGCTTGGCGCAGCTGTTTTTGCGTTAAAGACTTGGCGACACTACCTTTACGGTACCAAGTGTACGATCTTCACCGATCATAGGATCCTACAACATATCTTTGACCAGAAGGAACTGAATATGCGTCAACGCCGGTGGGTAGAAGTCCTCAACGATTACGACTATGAGATTCGTTACCACCCAGGCAAAGCAAACGTCGTTGCCGATGCTCTCAGTCGACGAAGCTATTTGCATAGCGTTCGTAATATTCAAGTCCAGCATAATCTCGAAGCCCTTATACGTGACGCTCAACATTCTTGTTTTACCGAGCGAACTTTGAAGAAGGAAAGGATTCTAAACGATGGCGCCTAACTCAAGAATAAATCGAATGGTATCTTTCATTATTTGGACCGAATTTTGGATTCCCAAGCGTACTAAATTGCGACAACTTCTGATGGATGAAGCCCACAAATCTCGGTATTCTATTCATCCCGATGCTGACAAGATGTACCAGGACATGCGCTACAAGTACTGGTGGCTGGGCATGAAGAAGGATATCGCTATCTATGTTTTGAAATGCCTGACTTGTTCCAAAGTCAAGGCTGAGCAGCAAAGACCCTCTGGCTTACTCGTACAACCCGAGATCCCGATGTGGAAATGGGAGAGTATAGCTATGGACTTTATAACGAAACTCCCGCGCACGACATCAGGTCATGACAGCATTTGGGTTGTAGTCGACCGTTTGACTAAATCAGCTCATTTCCTGCTGATACGAGAAGACTTTAAGGTAGAAAAATTAGCCCGAATCTACACCGATGAGATCATTTGTCGACACGGGACGCCTCGTGACATCATCTCTGACCGCGATGGTCGGTTTACCTCGCGTCTTTGGGAAACGTTTCAATCTGCTATCGGTACTACGCTTAATCTAAGTACCGCTTTCCATCCCCAAACCGACGGTCAGACTGAAAGAACGATTCGCACCCTTGAAGACATGCTCCGCTCGTGTGTCATAGATTTCGGTGGTAATTGGGACGCACACTTACCTTTAGTCGAATTCTCGTAGAATAACAATTATCATTCTAGCATACAAATGACACCATTTGAGGCACTATACGGAAGGAAATGTCGATCGCCTATTGTATCGCATGAGATCGGAGACGCGCAAATTACCGGTCCTGAGCTGTTGCAAGAGACGACTGACAAAATCCTCCAAATCCGAGACAATCTGCTGAAAGCTCGGAGCCGACAGAAAAGTTACGCTGATAGACGCCGCAAACCCCTTGAATTTGACGTTGGCGATCACGTACTCCTAAAGGTTGCACCTTGGAAGGGGGTGATCAGATTCGGCAAGAAAGGAAAGCTCGCGCCTCGATATGTTAGACCCTTTAAGATTCTGGAAAGGATTGGAAAAGTGGCCTACAGACTCGAACTACCGGAGGAACTTAGTAACGTCCACCCGACTTTCCACGTTTCGAACCTCTGAAAGTGCTTGGCCGACCAGGAATTACATGTCCCTCTTGAGGATTTACAAGTGGATGAAACATTACACTTCGTGGAAAAGCATGTCGAAATGGTGGGACGAGAAACCAAGGTGCTCAGACGCTCACGCATTCCCATTGTGAAGGTTCGCTGGGAAGGCAAACGAGGTACCGAGTTCACGTGGGAACTCGAAAGCGACATGAAGGCGAAGTACCCGCAGTTGTTTGTTACGCCTACTTCTTAAATTTCAGGATGAAATTTCCTAAAGTAGGGGAGGCTGTAACAACCCGCTTTTTGGGAAGTCAAAGTACAAGTCAAAGTCAAAGGAAGAAAAGATTACTAATTGCGATATGTCACTCCTTGCTTAACTATTGATTGTACGTTAATGACTTGTAATCGAATCTTTTATTTAATCGCTTTAGTTTTATTATGTGGAGTATCTATTAATAATCGAGGTTTAATCGCATGTTTATCGCTAATCGACGTATCGCTAACCTTATCGCTACCGCATTCGCAACTCGAATTATGTGTTCTGGATATTGTTTTACGTGTGTGTGCCACTATGTGTTACTTGTGCATGTTATGTTTATGTTGAGGTGTTTAATCGCAATCGCAATCTAATTGCAAACGCTAAACGCAGGTTACTTTTAGTGATTGTATGCTAGATATAGTAGTTAGGTTATTTGTGTAACTAATGAGTAATACTATCGCATCGCTCGCTCGAATCGCATCGCAACGCTCAACACGCGAAATAAAATGACAAAACTCAACACGCCGGACACCTGGATCGAGTGGCCAACCGATCGAGTGGCCATCCGATCGGATTGCCATCCGATCGGTGACCAATCCGATCGGTGACCAATCCGACACTTCAACACTTTCCCTTTATGGAAACCCTATAAATACCCTCCTATCACATCATTTGTGATGTGACAGCTCCTCACTCGACCAGCCGCACTCAAGCTCTCTTTTCTCTCGATTTCTCGCGATTCTTGTAAGTTTTCAACTCAAATCTTGTACTTCATCTTTTTCACCTTTGAATCTTAACTTCTATGATCTACACATATTCATGGTTAAAAAGATTGAAAGATGGTTTTCTAACTTTCTTTCAACTCTTTTACACTCAATGCACTCAAAACCGATAGAATCGGAGCTTGTTCCGACCTTCTACTCTTTCTTAGTGATGTGTTGGTCCAAGATCCGAATTCTATCCAAGGGACAACTGATTTCGGATTAAGCGTGAACCACCATCTCGAACAGTTAACTGATCGGACTTGGGTGATTCCTGTTCGATCGGATCACTTGGGTCGAGATTGGGTTCCTGTTGTTTAGGATGTTGTCAAACCGTCTTGAACAAACCACAAACATTCAAAATATTCAAGTTCAAAACGATTGGATTCGTGGGACGGATTGCCGTCCGATCGGATTACCATCCGATCGAACTGCAATCCGATCGGATTGCACTTGAGGATTTAACACTTAACAATTTTCAAACATGATTCTATCGGATTGCCATCCGATCGAACCGCAATCCGATCGAACTGCACTTGAACTTTCAACACTTCAACATTTTCAATTTTTCAAAGAACAATGGTTTCCGACGGATTGCTATCCGGTCGGATTGCCATCTGATCGAGTAACCATCCTGCTGTGAACTTGTTCTCACTAAGTGTCTTGCCAATCGGATCGCTATCCGATCGAACTACCGTTCGTTCGATCGACCTGAAGGGTAGAGATACTTCTCTATTTTCAAAATGCTGCAACGAAAAGTTCAAAGCCATCATACACAAATACATCCTTACCAAACGAATGTCAATCCGACCGAATGGCCATCCGATCGGATGACCATCTGAACAGATTGACATCCGATCGACTGGCCATCCGATCGGATTGCCATCCGATCGGATTACCATTCGACACTTGGTCACTTTTCACCGTTTTACGCACCGCTCTTCGCTTATGCTATCATTAACTGTTCAGGCTAGTCTCTCAGCACTCCCTTCAATCCAAGAGAGTGTTTACTTGTTAAGCACGAATTGTAAGTATACTCGATCCCTTTTTGCTTTATGCACTTTTGGGTGTTACATACGTTACTTATTCTAAATCAAATCAATCACACAGCGCAAACACTATTTATACACTGACCGTTACTGCATGATACGTGTTACTCGATGAATGCTTGTTTGTTATGTTAACACAGTGATTGTTGCCTGACGCCTTAGCAATGATAGTACTATTTGTTTGGACTCAGCACCTGTCGTGGACAGGGGTTGTTAAGGTTACCTCTCACATGTCGCAATGGTGATATGTGTTGCGAATTCTACAACTCGCAGTCTAGTCTGTGCATCTTTCATTGTCGATAACTTACTAGCTTCGCATTATACATGCTGGTTATGCGTAAACTATTTCGAACTCTATAATGCTATATTAAACTTGTATGCTCAACTTTACACTATGTGTATTGACTTTATTTTAACGTATGTGACAGGTGCTTAAGATGCTAGGAATTGTTGTGCTTTGATGAATCAAGCTAGGGGTCTAGTTATGTCACGCTTAAATCTGAGTCGTCGAAACAGTATTTGTTTTGAGACAATTATTTGTAATAGATGTTTTGATTTGGATATGTTGTGGTATGGGACATGACGTTAATTATCTGGTAATGAATAGTTGTTATGGATACTCATGGACAATCTGTTTCGCTCAGTGCCATGCACCGATGTTTCCGCCATCGGTTGGGGTGTGACAAGTTAAGGGGGTCTTGATTGCGAGCAATCGACAACCGCAGGGAAGGGAGTGTTGAATTTTTTCAAATGAGGATTGAACCTGTAATTAGGTCTAAACCTCAAAGACTGAAACTATACTTACTATTACTATAAACCTATGGGGGACACGTGTCGTATTACTATGCATCCTCGTAATTGTTTTCCCGCCCTTTTTTTCTCTAATATAGTTAATATCCTTAAATTACTTATGATCTTTTATTTTTATTTTTTACTTTATGTATTCTTTAGATTTAAATATTATTTATATATTTCCTAACCGATAAGTAACAAGGCATAATTATAGATAAGTTTTTTTACGTATTCTTTAGGTTCAAATATTATTTATATATTTCATAACTGAATTCATTAGATTACGTTACAAATTTCATAATCTTTTTAAAATTCTTCAGGTTATGTTTTTCTTTTATATTCCAACTAAAGAAAATTCATTTCATTCATGATTTTATTATTATAACTAGTATTATACTCTCGCATTGCGACGGGTTGTAATATTGTGCTAAGTTTTTTTTGAAGATTAACTTTTATTAACACAGGGCTGCCAAAAAAAATAGCACAGACCCACCAAAACTGATTACAGGAGATAAGGAGGGCTATTACACCACGTCTTTCAAACAATACACTTATGTCAGGATCTATTTTTATCCAAAGAAAACCCAAAGATCTGATATCCCCAAAAATGTCATTGCTTTCCCCTTTACCATTTGCAAAAATCTTCGCATTCCTTGCCTTCCAAATAAACCGACACGCAATAATTACAAGCCCATTAGTAGCCTCCTCTTTCTTTCCCAGCCCGCAAACCTTATAAAACTCCATCAAATCCCTAAATGAAAAGGCGTACATCAACACCGGAAAAGCTCGTGAAACAAAGTAAATAAAAAGCAAAACCGAACGAAAGTAGATGTAAAAATGTTGAGTCATGCACACCCGTTGTGGTGTGTTAATGTGCAAAAATTAGACCGAAATGTAAAACACAACGTAACCGCGAAATGCAATGAGACCAAAGTTGAAAGTGAAAAAAGTGTTAGGGTTAATTATAAAAGATAAAAGAGTTAATTACTGTTTTCGTCCATTTGGTTTGTCAAAAATCACTATTTCAGTCCATTAATTTAAAAATTGCGATTTCAGTCCCTGTGGTTGCACTTTCGTAACCATTTCAGTCCACCTCCGTTAACCCCATCCATTTATTCTGTTAAGTACACGTGAATTGATCATAGTGCCTTTATTAATAAAAAACAAAAAGATATCTAAATGAGCTAATTACAATTTTCGTCCCCGTGGTTTGTCAAAAATCACTATTTCAGTCCATTAATTTAAAAATTGCGATTTCAGTCCCTGTTGAAATAGTGATTTTTAATAAGGACGAAAACAATAATTAACTCATTTAGATATCTTTTTGTTTTTTATTAATAAGAGCATTATGGCCAATTCACGTTTACTTAACATAATAAATGGATGAGGTTAACAGAGGTGGACTGAAATGGTTATGAAAGTGAAACCACAGGGACTAAAATCGCAATTTTTAAACTAATGGACTGAAATAATGATTTTTGACAAACCACAGGGACGAAAATAGTAATTAACTCAAGATAATTAGATAAAAAGTATTAGTTAGGGTTAAAAAAAAGTACAACCTATAAAATATGAGGTACAAACCATAATGCATAATTAAGTTGGAAGTTAATAATATGCATAATTTGTATTGTTAAGTTGGAAGTTAATAATATGTATAATTTGTATTGTTAAATGCACATTTAACATGCTTTACAAAAAAAATGCACATTTAACATAACCACGATTATAACTTGGAAGTTAATAATATGTATAATTTGTATTGTTAAATGTACATTTAACATAACCACAATTAACAGAAGAATATTTTTATTCAAATTGTCTTGGAATATAGTGAATTAATTTTATGAGGCGTTGGAATATATAGTTAACTAATTTTATGAGGCGTGTGAATATATGGATAGGATGTGAATGCTCTAAAATGCGTGTGAATAAGCTGAAGCCTCTCATTACCTTTTGCAAAATCGACGATTAATAAAAATATATTATTAAAATTCGTATTACAAATGGAGTAAATATATGTTCACGATAAATAGTTTTAATTACATGTGCTTTGGATAAATCTAATAATTGTAATGCTAATGTGATATGTAAGTAAATCAACCATTTTTATAAAATTAAAATTAAATCAAATTAAATTATTATTAAAATACAGATAAACAATATAAGATTGAAGAAGAGTATGGCATGTGGCATTATTCGAAATCATTTATTATAAGATAGATAATAATAATAATAATAATAATAATAATAATAATTATTATTATTATTATTATTATTATTATTATTATCATTATTATTATATGTGGTTATATGATTAGGATGCACACAAATGAAACTACATAAAAGATAACCGGCTTATAGCATAGGGCTATCATGACGTGTGATAAATGTGTTCATATAAATTATCTACCAAACTGTATAAAATACTTTTATTAGTGTTGTTGTGTCATATGTTATAATTTAGTGAGTAGAAGATTTATTTCCCCTCTTATTTTACTTTCTTTAATATTCTACTAGGTTAGAACCCCGTGTATTACACGGGTTGCATAAACGTAATTCTATATAATAAATAATAAAAAAATATATCTTTAAAAAACTCGTATATTGCACGTGTTGAATAAAATATAATGTCATATATTAACACATACAATCGTCAATATTTATCTTCTAAAAATGAACTTTGATGTACTTTTACTTATTATAACATTTTACTTTATTTTTTATTGATTATTTATTATTAGACTAAAAACACATGTATTATATAGGGTTGAATCATGTTTTTATAATACATTCAAATTATGAGATACAATTATTTTAGTTAGTTTTATGCACATTCATAATTACCCAAAAAATACCCGAAGGCTTCATGCTTATTTGTTTACATTCATAAATTACTCGTCTTAACTTTGTATTTAAGAAAGTTTACAGTACAAAAAGGTGGAGATGGATCCCCAAGTTTTTATACGTTTATTCATTTTTATGAATTCTACCGTAAAATCGAGAATTAAATTCTCTTTGAATGGGTATAGAATTGTTATATTTAAAAACGGTTTTCTTTCTACATGTTGATGCAATGTGTAATAAATGATGGGTTTAAACCAATTATAACAGTACGCCTACCATTATAGCGATGCGTAAAAAACACTTACAATTTGATAGAAGCATATGCTCGACCTAGAATAATTTTTTAATTCTAGTGAAAAAGAAAACAATAATACAATTATTAAGTATATATCAAACGGGAACCTTTAATTCATAATTTACCTTAATTTCAATCTTTTAAAAAAATTATTATTATTTACCATGATTATAATAAAAAACAAACGTTTATATTCTTATCTATTTTTTAATTAATATTATTATTCTTTAATATGATTAATATAAAAACAAATGTTTATTCTTATCTAATTATTTATTCTTATCTAATATTTTGTTTGAAATTATTATTATTTAATATGTGAGATAAATAGGAAAATAAGGTGAGAAAGCACCAGAGAGTGACATGTGTCCAAAAAAGATTTTCGTTTATTAGTATAGGAAGATACTTAATAGCAAAAAAAATGTCTTTTAAAAACCATTTGGTGTTCGCTTTAAAGATAATTTGGTACTTTATTTCGATAACCCGCTTGTAATTTTAGTCTTCTAAGTTATATACCATAAGTACTTGTACATGTGATTTGATACTTTATTAGTAATTATTGTTTATATCCAAATAATATATTTTATCTTAACAAATATATATCGTTAGGTAAAATGAAAATTTCTACAAGTTGTAAGAACTTAGAGAACTCGGCCTTACAAAAAGTTTTTTTTAATTTTTTTTACATGGGTGTGAATGAGCGGTTAGAGAATCAGGGCGTTAAACTTTTTGATTTTGAATTCAAGTGGTTAAAACCACTAAAATATAGGGACTAAAAAAGTAATTTACTATTAATTAAATTTGAAATTATACGTTTGATCTCTAACTATATTATATAATATTATACTTATTATATTATTTGATACATTTATATTTGTTATAGATAATTATTAATTAAATTTGAATTTATACATTTATCTCTAGCTATATTAATTAATATTATATTATATTTTGTATAAAAAATTAATATGTAATATTATTATTAAAAGGGAGGAAGCACCAGAGAGTGACACGTTTACAAAAAGATTTTTGTTTATTAGTATAGGAAGATTACTTAATTTTAAAATATTAATTAAAAAAATCAATAGTATCTTATCACAAAAATCTTTTCATCACATTTTAATCTTTATTATTAACTATATTATTTTATTTAACCCGTGTAATATATGGATTTTTAACCTAGTAATCATATAAATTAAATCAAATAAAGCTAGAGCATAAATTGCATCTAAAGATATATGTCCATGTATACTACCTAGCATAAAAATAATTTAAAAATTCACATGAGCTGTTAAATCCGGGAAAAATTATAAACAAATTAACTTGTTTTTTTTTTTTTTTTTTACTTTTTGAACATGCCTTATATGTTACTAACTTTACGAAAAATTTTAAAAAAGTATATGTAACGTGATAAACGAGCTACATGTATGTCATAACTACTAGTAACAAAATGCTACTGGTTTGTATGTAATTTTTTGCTAGATAATTTCTTTTTAATTTTCCATAAAAATTAGTAACATGCACAACATATTAGAAAGAGTTAAATGTCATTTTAGTCTATGTGGTTTGAGCCATTTTGTCAGTTCAGTCTAAAGATTTCATTTTTCGCCTATGGGTCCAAAGAGATTTCACCATTGCTATTTTAGTTCATTAGCTTAACTTCATCCATTATTTCTGTTAACGAGAAAGGCAATTCGGTTATTTTATATGGCTGAATTGCCCTTCTAGTTCACAGAATTACATATAAAATGACCGAATTGCCCTTCTCGTTAACAGAAAAAATGGATGAAGCTAACCCAGTAGACTAAAATGGTAATAGTGAAACCTTTCTAGACCCACAGACGAAAAATGAAACTTTTAGACTAAACTGATGACCCAAACCACAGGGACTAAAATGGCATTTAACTCTATTAGAAAACATAACTAAAAGAAATTGATTGGTTTTTAATTCATAAGCCAGATGGATAAAGTTCAGGCTTGAAAATGAGATATACCATTTTGCTTATCATTGTTTATTTATTTATTTAATAAAAAAAGGCCCCATATATCAAGTAAACACAGCTGTTGCACCACTTTTAACTTGTCAATTAAAACAAACAACACAAAAGAGAAACTCTAGGCAGATTCATGCCAATTTAGGCATCATATATGCATGTCACATGCATGCAAGAATGAAGGTAAAAGTGAAGAAGACTTAAGTTAATAAAAGCACACAATCAATGTTCATCCATATGATTTGATCACAAATCCAAATCACCTCAAAAGGAGCCACAGCAGCAGGAAGTATGATGTTGGGGAAGTAAATCACAAAATTCTCCCCCGGTATCATAGTCTCAAAACATATACCAAGAACCACAAAGGACAGATAATTCAAAACACTGGTCCAAAAGAAATAAAAAACAAATCCTTAAATCCAACAAACCCATACTTACTCATGTCATAATAATCCTATCCTTTTGGTGTTTCTTCCATTCATTATTAAAGTCTATCTTCTTTTTTCGCTTTTTTTAAGTTTTTAAATTTTTTTGGTCTGTCCATGCGCCTCTCAAATCATCATACTCGAGGTCCATTCTTCTCAAAAACGAGTCTGCTATAAGCTTCATGCTGCCGATGCATGGTCAAAACCAGCCTGTTGACCAGTCACACGAACAGTCCCCTCACCCGTAGTGTATTCCTCGGAACTCAACCTGCTAAACTGGGTATCAACAGTAACCTGATTTGTTGAAGGTGGCAATGTAAGACTCTGAATATGCGACAGCAACTCTTCGTGATTTGCCTGTGGGCTTGATGGATTCAAGTATTGACCAGGTGCAGGCATTATCCATTTCATCCAATCATTTCGTCTCCGTAACTTGTCACCCTACAAGGTAAAGTATGTAAAGAAATTATTATTAGAGTAAAATGCCATTTTCGTTCCTGATGTTTGGTCAGTTTCGCGACTTTTGTCCATAGTTGTTAAAAAGCCATCGCCTCTTGCGCCTAGGCCCAATTTCCTAGCAAGGCGAGGCAATTGCACCTTAAGTCAAGACAATTGCGCTTTAATTCTCCGGGTGATGGTTCATGTGCATATTCCAATGAGATTCCTAGATTCTGGAGAGTTTCCGGCCAAATCCTCTAAATTCTGGCAATATTCCAGCTAGATTTCTCCTTTTATCTAACGAAAACTGTTTTTCTACACTAATAAACTAGCATTTTACAGCTTTTGGTACTAAATAAATAGACGATATTAAATGTTATATGATAGCTTTAGTTTTATTTGAAGAATAGTATTATAATTTTCTATTATTTAAAACTATTTTAAGTTTTTTTTCTTGTGTGCTTTTTTTTTCTTGGGCCCGCGCTTTTTTGCGCCTAGGCCCCAGGCGAGACCTATGCGCCTTGAGTGCGCCTAACGCCTTTAATAACTATGCTTTCATCCAAAAGTTTGTTTTTTCGCATCCGGATCCAAAAGGTTTGAAATCTTGCCATTTTCATCCAGCCCGTTAACTCCGTCTATTTTCCTCCGTTAAGTTGGGGGTATTTTCGTCTTCTTTGTTAACTTAAAGGGCAATTCAGTCTTTTTCACTTTACGCACAAGCATTTAAAATACCCATGATCGAATCCGTTAGACCGGACTGCCCTTTGAGTTAACAAAAAAGACAGAAATACCCCTAACTTAGCAGAAAAAATAGACGGAGTTAACGAGCCGGATGAAAATGGCAAGATTTTGAACCTTTTGCCTTTTGGATCCAGATGCGGAAAAACAAACCCTTGGACAGAAGTCGCAAAACTGGCCAAACCTCAGGGAGGAAAATGGCATTTTACTCTTATTTTTATTATTATTGGAACACATGCGAAGTTGAACATATCATAGAAAATATGATTATGACCATGACTGATCCATAGAAAAACTAGTGCAAGTTATTAGCAAAAGTTTGATTAAGTGAGATGGTGACAATAATTCGTACCTGCACTTCCACAAGAGTTGAAGTTCGCATAACATCTAATATTAGCTGAACATTATCCGTCAGAGAGGAAACCTATAATACAGCAAAACAACATGTCATCTTTACAAAGAACTCGAAAGATAAAGTAGACGTACTATGTAAAGTTTGAGAACTATATGCTGTCCAGTGTCTGTCACACAACATAAGTATTAAAAATATAAAAACCGAAAAAAGGTGAGTAGATGGTACAGCCAGCACGCTTGCAATGATAATAATTGGCTAGAGATCAATAAGGCAACAGAAAGATGCTATCTAAAATATAGTGTACTTGCAATGTGATCCCATAACTTGAAAATTTAAACACTTGTGTGCATATAAGATCAAAATGTTATCAAATCAAGTATACATGTACATCTGCTATGTAGTTAATATCCCGATATATCAACCGATATATCAGTGAATATATCGGTCATCGGTCCCTTGCCGAGATAGCGGTACAAAATATTGGTCAGCATATCGGTACCGATAATATCAGCGATATTGTCCGATATTTGACCGATATAAGACCGATATTTGATCGATAAATCACCGATTTTCCCGATATCAGTACCATTCTTCTTATTTCTACCGTTCATTTTTCTTCTTGTTGCTGCTATTAGTGTTTTAAGTCTTAATTGTTAGCTGTTATTACTGTTAAATGTTAGTGTTTTAAGTCTTAGTCAGTTCTTACTTGTTACAATTGTTAGTGTTAAATTGCTATATATATATATATATATATATATAGGGTTGAGTTCATTTCAGAACTCTGAATAACTACAGAACTTTCAGAACTCCTAATAAACAATCATTTTATATATAAGTTTTTGTATTTAGGATCTTTTTATCATCTATTATATGTATTTCTTTGATTACATACATGTTAAAAGTAGTTTACATATGTTTAATTGCCAAAATTATATATATGTGTCATAACTAATTACATATATGTAAAAAAACTAGTTTACATATGTGTAATTATAAAATTACATATAAAAAATGATAAAATTACTCTTAACATGTATGTAATCGTAAAAATACAAATAATAAATGATAAAATTATCCTAAACATAAAAATATATAAATAAAAAGATTGTTTATTAGGAGTTCTGCGAGTTCTGTAAATATTTATGGTTCTGAAATGATCCTGGCCCTATATATATAT